>CM060583.1:3567951-4951454 GCA_030625065.1 Alectoris magna | reverse complement strand
GATTGGCAGAGGACCGGGAGAGTTTACTGTAATAGAAGTGCGAATTTTCAATGCATTTCAGTATTTGAGCCCCTTGGAGAAAGGAAGCAGCGAGGCTTTTAATGTTATCTGTGTGTAACAGGTCAACTTCAGTCAATGGGAAGGATGTTACATTAAGTGTACCCGTGATGGATTTCCTTCCATATGATGCATCAAGTTCATGCGTTGAAATAATTTAGGTATTATGGAATGGAAATCCCAAAGTGGAACTTGATACACTGATGCTCGTAGCATGGGAGCTCTCTGCTGTCAAAGGCTTTTACTTTCAACAAGATATTCCTTGACTTTGCGTCATCGTCCTTAGTTACGCCTCAAACTCATGCTCCATCCTGTAGCCAGAGGAGCAATTATAGTAATATTTGCTTATTCTTATTCAGTCAAGGAGGTATTTAGCCTTTTTAATGCTTAGGATTTGCTTTAATCCCGTGTGACCACAGTTAGGTAGGTAGTCCTGGAAGACAAAGTAACTTCTGAACTCAAGATGCTGGAGTTTTGGGAGTGACGTTCATCAGCACAACTTTGTGTTGACACGGATATACAAAATGCCCTTATTTTTGCTTTTTTTTCCCCTTTTCTTTTCTTTTTTCTTTTCTTTTCTTTTCTTTTCTTTTCTTTTCTTTTCTTTTCTTTTCTTTTCTTTTCTTTTCTTTTCTTTTCTTTTCTTTTCTTTTCTTTTCTTTTCTTTTCTTATTTATTCTGGGAATGGAAAGAAAAAACGCTACGTAGAGTGTGAATATTGAAAATGGCAGGCAGGTGTGGACTTGACTGTGTACAGGTAGAGCACTTGGAAGAGCTAATCTGAAACCTGTGCACCTAGTTTATCTCCATCACCATTAGATCTGGTTATCCATATCGAGTTGATGGGAAAGTTAACGAGGAAATGTGGGTGCTGCAGCATGGGGGTGAGGTTGCACAATACCTCCCTTCTTCTTCTGTCCCTTGGCCAACGGGCAGCCAGTGTGGACAAGCTGCGTGTGTATGAGCCCTGCTCACATCAAGGGGAACTCTTACCTGAAACATGTTAGACATGGGCAGAATGGCGGAAAACGTGGGTGATAACTGCTGTCAACTGCAAGCAAGGCAGTGTTTTGTCATCTACTTGTGGCAGCCTGAGAGCCAACAGCAAGTATTTGTTTGAAGACAGTCATTGTATACATTTGTGTTTTTGGTCACCGTGTACAGAGCGTCACTGGGATGAGTGAACAACAGGCATTCTCGGTTTAGTTGACATTCATAGAGGTGGATGTGAAGGATTGCTATAAATCAGTGCAGCATTTCGAGGGGGTGGCTCACATCAGGGATGCGGTGCAGTTGCTGTATACCCAATACACAGAAATTCTGTCAGTGCAGTGACTGTACTGTAAAGGTGTGCAGCAGGATGTGCTGCTCTTATTTAACCTGCCCTGGAAATGCAGGAGCACGTGGCCCCTAATGAGATTAGGTATTACATTTAAAAACACTAAGCCTGTTAACGCAGTGCATAATTAGGCCCTGGAATTGACTGCCAAGGAAAATCTTTGAGCGGACCTTAATAACGCTTTAAAAACCAGATGGACACTGCTATTATTGATAAAATGACACACAGATCTGTTCGGTGAGAGCTGCGGAAAAGTCGGGCTGCTTAAAGAACTACGGCCTCATGTGTTGGGCTGCAAGGCAAACCCTGCTTCCACAAGCCCCACTTTGTGCTGGAGTGAGCGCAAGCAAAATCAGCTAAGAAGGAAAACGGGGTGGACCTTCCAACCATGCAGTCATCCTGCAGGCTCTGTGTCCAGGCGGTGCTTTGCTCTTTGATTCCTTTCTTACTTAATCAGCTTTGTGCCGCTGTAAATCCACGTGGCGTTGTGCGGCGGTGGGACGGTTTGGGATGAAGAGTGCATTAGGGTTTAATGCTCATCGAGGTCATGTTTGGGTCCCATCCAGAGGATGCTGTGAGCAGAGCCTGGGGACCACACTGCTCCTTCTCGGAGGGTGCTGGTGCTGTTCTGTGGGTGGGACAGACTCACTAACTTCACCCTGCAGGTTTAAAGTTGATTTCATACCAAAACACCATTAATTTCTGCCATCTTAGAAATTAAGCCTCTGCTGTCTGTGCTCAACGCTGAGACATGCAGGTCTCCGTGCAGAGCTGTATTAGCTCAGTTTACCCTTTTCTTTCAAGACAGTTTTAAGCACTAATTGACCAGAATTCAAACCAGCTTTCTCTCCTGGTGATGTGGTTCATTGCTTATAATTGACCTGCTTTTCTGGCAGGGAAGAGAGCTGTACCAGCCAGCATATACTGTGTGGCTGTAGCTTGGAATTACTTAGATCTAAGCCCTGAAAGGAAAACTTTAGGAGCTTTCTCTGCGGAACTGAAGCTGTAAAATAAAATATATGGAAAGAAAAATTTCCACACTGGTCTTTTAAACATGTAAGCAGTTTCAGGGAAGGAAGCTTAGCGCTGCTGGTAACAGAATGCAGATTTCTGGAGGTTATCCTGGATGGACAGCCAACAGTCTGAGAGAGTAAGAAAAATAACTTGAAATCAAAGAATCATTAAGGCTGGAAAAAACCAATAAGATCACCCAGTCCAATTCCAGCCCACCCCCACCATGCCCACTGACCACATCCCTCAGTGCTGCATGCCCACGGTTCTGGAACACCTCCAGGGATGGTGACCCCACCACTCCTTGGACAGCTTTTGCCAGTGCATCAGCACTCTTTCAGACAGGACATTTTTCCTACTATCCAACCTGACTTGAGTTACCCCTCAGGATGGATGTCCACCAGTGGGCAATATATATCTATCCATACACGCAGTGTGAATCTTTGCCATACGTGGGCTTGGACTCACAGTCCCTCCCATCACCAGCTGCTGGCACTGGACCCTCACACAGGAAAATTGTTGTAAGTGGAGTTCAGTGAAAAGATCAGACAGACCTCTCTCATCATGCACAGGGCATGGCTGGAGAAGCACGCTGACCAGCACTGGTTGTGCAGGGATGATCCTTTATATCTTTTATCCCTCTATATTCCCATATTTGTTTTTTTCCAAACCACCGTGAACCTTCCCTGACTTTGGTTCCTTCCCCAAACATCCCATTGTGAGCATTGTGCAATCCCCAGGTGTGATTCCCCTGCACTCCAATAAGCATCCCATCCCTGCCCCAGTCTGTAATGAGCTTGAGTTGACTCATGGCTTGGGTCATGGCTCTTGTCATCATGGATTTCACACGTGGATTTGGGGCTGAGGCTCTCCTGGGACAGCCCTGGGCTGGGTGTCCCTTTCCATGAGCCCATAATTTGGGTCCCCACCTGCTGTTGTGCCCTGTGATTCTCTGGGTTTATGGTGATGTGCAGGGAGTGGCCTGTGGCTCCTGGGATGGGCTCAGAGTAGGCGAGCAGGGTGTTACTTGGTCCCTTCACTTCCCTTGGAGTCTCTGTGCTCCTTTGTGGGTGTGCAGGTGGAGATTTTTATCACATAATGTGACACAGAGATGGCCAAGGGTGACATGTCCCACCTTTCCCAGTGGGAAATGAGGAGAGCTGGAGGAGATTTGTAAGGAGAACTGCAACCCCCCCAGTCCCAGAAGTCATAAAACTCATACTGGTGTCAGTACTGGACAGGAGTTGAGTGCACATTGGCAGTTCTTAGATTGCAGAGCAGTTTATGTACTTTGTATTGAATGTGGGAGTTGCCCATGCCCAGTGGAGGTGGAGCAAGTGTACTGACTACGAGTACCAATGGGTACCAAGGGAGTATTCTAGGTTCCATGTGGCCTCTGGTCAAGTTTAGACTATGCAGCTTGCAGCATGGCGCTGCTGGATCGCGTTCCTGGATGTGGGCACACATCAGATCCCAATGGTAGGTAAAGACACCAAAGCAGATGCAAAAAACATCTGGACATCACCTAAAGCTGAAAGATTTTCTCCATCTTCTGCTGATGCCCTGTGTGGAGCATTGGCTGCTCTCCAGCAGCAGTCCCTCTCTGTTCTCCTGCCTTGGAGGTGAATGAGAATCTCTTTTGCCATGAGCCGTGGGGGAGAGAAGAGCACTGAGAGAGGGAGAAACACACCTCGCTGCTTAAATTAGCCTCTCTGGGATTCTTTTGAGAAGATAGGAAATATGACAGCCTGATTTACAACAGCCCTTTTCTGCCTTGGAACTCACTGTGTGCCTGTCCTGTCTCCCTGCATCTAGAAATAAATCATCACACACTCACAGAAAGGCACCCTTTTATTTGGCCACCATATGTGCCTGACAGCTCAAACACACATTTTTAGGCAGTGCTGCCTCTCCCTGTTTCTTCTCCAGGCGCTGTGAGTTTGAAACATTGATTTTGCATTCGGGCTTTGTTATTTCTTCCCTTTGTTTGAGGGCTGCAGAAGGGAACTGCAATACGACCGACCCAAACTCTTTCAGCTGCTTGTGTGACCCTGAATGCGTGAGAAAGGATGCAGAACAGCAGAAAAAGATATAAGTCAGAGGGTGATACCTTCTCGTACCCCATGAGTTTATCAGTGGATGTCCCAGTGGTGGTGAAAACTCCCTTAATCCTTAATGGGATGTGTGGCCGTCTTGTTTACAGGACAGACAGATTAAAAACAACAACAGCAATTAATGGGTGCATGGAGACTGATGGGATCTTGGACTGTTTATTTCAAAATGGTCAAATTGACCAAGTATGGCAGCTCGGGTTCTGCCTAATCCGGATCCACAAAAACTGCAATGGCAATTTTAGCTTTTCCTGCACTGGTTCAGGGTGTCAGAGAATTTGGGGTTCCTTCATTTCAATGTGTTTATTTGCATTGATTTTTGTATGCGATGTGAAGTCATAATTTCCTCTGTCAAAAAATTCTAAGCTACCACATCTTATTTGGAAGGGTTTTTTTTTTTTTTTGGTAGATTTCCTTATCTAAAATGTACATGTATATACTTTGCATTGGTGAATGATATACCATTGAATAATACCTAATAAGCACAGTGATGGGAGTCTCTGCTGTGAGGTCACTTAGGACAGAGATGAGATCGCTGCAGGAACTGGTTTTGCACCAGTTCTAGCATTGCTATTCACTAGGTGCAGATTTCTGTACTTAAGGAACAAATGCTATGCATTTGGTGGGGGGAGAAGCCAATTCTGCCTTGAAAGATAGAATATGAGCTGACAGAATGTTGCAAGTTTCTGTAGTGAGACCCAGAAATTGATGCAAGGAGCAACAGTGCTCTGGTCATGGGAGACAGTTCTCACAAAGAAATGTACTGATGCATTATTGCCTGGCATCACCATTGAAACAAATGGACAAGTTGTTAGCAAAGCCTTCCTCTTTACCTGCCTACTTACACGTGAGATTGAAAGAGCATCCAACCCCAGATCCAGGTGCCCAGGGGGAGTTGTTAAAAATATACTAAAATAGTACACAACCTGCCAGCTCAGCTGGAGCAAATGAGAAGAATCCTGCAGAGAGCTGACCTTATCCCATTGCACGGGGCTCCCCTGCTGTGTGCACGCTGCTGAGATGAGCAGGGCCAGGCAGTGAAATGTGAGAGCCAACTGCTATGGGAACAAGTGACAGAGGTCCAGGATGGAGCATGCGTTGGCTGGATGGTGTGCTGCAAGGGTGGGAGAAGTAACCAGAGGTTGTTTTGCATCAGGTTGCCCTCTGAGATGGGGGTTTTCCCACTGATGACAGCATGTTGTTGTCCCTCCTGGGGAATTCATGATGGGAGAATCCTTTGCTGTACTGCATTGAAGGTAAAAGGAATCTAAGCGGGATGCTGGGATGGGGACGTGATTTTGCAGAGAACAGAGATATGCAGTTGTGCCTTCTGTCCTGATAAAGGAATTTGAGAGCAGGTTTCAAGGCTGCCAAAAAAGTCGTTGACTTTTTGGTATATTTGCAACTCTATTTTCAGTTGACAGAAATACACTGCCTGCTAGTTTTCAAATAGAATGTGTAGAGTTGCAATCAGATATTGAACTCAAGAATCTGGTTGTGTTTCTCTACAAGAGAATGTCTATGGAGACCCAACAGTGGATGTGAGCCCAGTGAGGCAGCGGGTGGTGCATTTCAGCAGTGGTGAAAGAGGCAGCGGGTCACCTCCACTGGTTCAGATTTTGACAAGCAGAGCGTGCAGGCTGTTGTTCATGACTGTCAAAAATACTCAGCTAATGGTGGTTGACTGTGTTGAAAAATAGTGCTTTGTAGCTTAGAGTTTGCTCTATTAAAGAGTGTTATTGTGCTCTCTGTATTGGTTGTAGTTTCCATGGAAATAAATAGGAGGCATTACTTTCAGAACAACCTACATATATAAGGCCCAGGACAATTCCTCTTCACTCGGTGCAGCCCAGGCAAGCCAATAGGTTGGACACTCATGATCTAGTCCATCCCCAAGCCATTCTCACTGACCGTGCTCCTCGGTGCTACATCTCCACAGCTCTAGAACACCTCCACCACCCCCATTCAGCCCATGCCATTGCTTCCGTTGTTCCTAATATCCAACCTGAACCTCCCCTGGAACAACTTGTGGCCATCACCTCATGTCCTAGATAATGGCTATTTCTATGCTATCTTTGTCTAAAAAGCTGCCAGACCCTTGTAGACTATATCCATGTGGTCCTGCCAGATAGGAGATGACTCTGGGGTTGGAGGCTGATTTCACAACCAAGCATTCACACAGAGCATGGTGACACACTGGAACAGGTTGCCCAAGGAGGCTGTGGATGCCCCATCCCTGGAGGCATTCAAGGCCAGGCTGGATGTGGCTCTGGGCAGCCTGGTCTGCTGGTTGGCGACCCTGCATATAGCAGGGAGATGATTGGAACTAGATGAGCGTTGTGGTCCTTTTCAACCTAGGCCATTCTATGATTCTATGGTTCAGGAATTCTGAGATGAGTAATTTCTGTTGGTCTTGCACCAAGTTCTTCTCGGTGGAATGCAAAAGACCCTGTGACCAGGGGACACTGAGACAGCGATTTGTGACCGTTTGGTTTCCTTTCTGAAAAGCAAACCAATGCTTTCATTTGTGTAGTATTTTTTGGGGGGAAGATGATTCCTGTGTACACGGTATGATCCAAACTATACGGTGAAAATACTAATCTAATCTTCAAATTAACGTTCGTTATGTATAGACACCCATTCTGCTGGATGTGGACCGCTCTGTAATACCTTGTTTCATGTGTATTGATGTGGTTATTGGGGTATTTACCATTCACTGGTCTGTGTCAGTGGTTTCCAATCTTTTTTTTTTGATTTGTAAATTTTACATTTTTACGGTGGGGTGCAGTCATTTGCACAGCAAATTTAAGCCTCTGGACACTGCCTTTGCTTTTCTTAGTGACAACTCACAAAACCCTTAGAAGTTGCCCCTGAATCCCCAGGGCTTTCCAGACATGCTGGAAATGACTGGCCTAAGATGAATAGGAGGGTTGTACAGAAAAAGACAGAAAGGAGGGAAAAAGGTTTGCTTGAAGGTAGTCATGTTCCTTCCCCAGTGTAATCACAGCAGGGCTGGAAGTGCTGGCTCTGAAGATGATATCTCCTGGCCCTGAAAAATGGATCAAGCAAGTGGGAAGGTCATACAGTCGTAGGATCACAGAATATTTGTGCTGAAAGGGTCTTAAAGGTCGAAGAATCATAGAATTGCTTGGATTGGGTTAGGCTGAGTTGGGTTGGATTGTGTTCAGTTGAGTTGGGTTGTGTTGCGTTGGGCTGGATTGGGTTGAGTTGAGTTGGGTTGTGTTGGGTTGGATTGGGTTGGGTTGTGTTGAGTTGGGCTGCATTTAGTTGGGGTGGACGGGTGCTTCAAGATGGCAGAACCACAGAAAGGTTGCGTTGAAAGGGACCTCAAAACCCACCCCGCCTCAACTCCTGCTGTGGGCTAGGAGGGGACACAACACCCTCTGTGCCCCCAGCACAAGCTGACAGCAGCATCTGAGGGGCAGAAAACCCAGCAGCCTGGCTCTTCCACTCATTTACTCCTGCCAAAATCCCCAGCCTCCTCTCTCCTCCCTCTCCGAGCGCTGTTCGGCGCAGCGCAATGCGTGTGTTCGCTCGGATTGCTCAGAGTTGGCTGCAGTTCCTATTCGCAACATATTGTTTGACAAATGTCAATTCTGAAGAAAAATAATTTAAATTACATCTTCGAGACAAAGTTTCAGATTTAACGTTGAGCAGATGCTCTGTCTAAAATTAGCATAATGATTCCTCATGCCTGCTACTTACCAGGACATGTGTCTTTAATGTAAGTGTTGGAATAATAATGAAACTTTGCAGTGATTTTTTTTTTGGATAATTGTAGATTCTCCCGCATGCTTTTGAAATGTTTAATGAGCACGGGGACCTTTGGAGTTAAGCAAAGCTATTTTTCCCACTTTGCAGATGTGGAAAGGGTGATGCAGAGTTCCCAGTGCTGGGAAGGGGACAGCGTGGGGGGAACAAGGTCATCTCTTCCAGTGGGCATTCAGCTCCCAGCTGCTGGTGGGAGGGCTGGAAGGGCCGTGAGCTGCCGTCAGTGCACATAGTGATGGGATTTCCTAATGTAGGGGGAGTTTTTCCAGCACTGGGCTTTTACTGGTGTGGGCTGCGGGGCATGAGCCTGCGGCTTCTGAAGGTCTTGTTTCACTTTTAGGGATTTACAGTTCAGATCGTAAAAGGTTGTTAAATATGCCTCAAAATGTTAAGTTGGATCTGCGGGTTTCTGCTGCTGTGACTTTCCTAAGCAGAAGGATGACATGGGAAATGTATTCCCAGTGCCCTCTTCAATCGGGAGCGTGATTGCTCCGAGTTGGACGTGAAGGCTTTAAACAAACAAACAAGCAAAGAAGCAAACAACCTCTGACAGTCCCCGGACAGTTTCCCAGATGGGAAAACTTTGCAACAGAAAGGTGAAGTGACTTTAAGAATGAATATGAACAGCCCAGATTCCCATGCTGCAGCAAAGGGGTTTAGGGGGAGCCTCCTTTCGTGCTCCATGAACCCATACTGCAGCTCTAGCAATGGTAAAGATGGAAAAGATGAGAGTAGTGACCCAGCTTTGGCAGCTGGCAATGGGAAGGAGAGGGATGGGTTGAGATGCGTGAGCAGCCACAGGGCAGTGGGTGCAGTGTGCTATGGGATCACAGTGCTGGCAGCAGGGAAGGTGGAAAAATGACAGTGCTCCAAAAAACGGGGACAGAAACAGCTTCCAAGAGACCTTTTCAGGCAGTGGGTAATTTTTACCCATCCTGAGGTGGGTGAGGGATGGGATCAACGGAAGGGAAAGAACCCAACCTTTGGGTGTCACGGGAGCTGTGGTTGTGTTGGCCATCCATGACCCAAGCATGGCCTCTGTCCCAACCAAACATTGGTTTGGAACAAAGGGTTCCCACAAAACTCACCTCGGTGGCCCAATGGGGTGAAGCCCCAAGGGAACCCTGCCCTTCCTCTTCCCATTTCAGCAAAACCACACTTTTCCACCCAAGAAAAGGCACCGCCACGGGCAAACACCTTTGTGCTAATTGCATTGAATGGCCACGTTTGTGCTGGTCGGGAGAGAAATACCTGGACCTTGTGGGTGCTGGGGCACAGAAGGTGACTTTGGGAGGTGGCAAGAGGGAGTTTAGGTATTTGCTGTGATGGGCAGATGCTGAAGTGCTGGTCAAAAATAATAATAAATAAAAGAAAAAATACCCACACCACTTTCTTTTGAGGAAATACTTCAGTGTTCCTGTATTCAGTGCTGCTATTTCTATGGATCCTGAGGCTGTGTCTTCTGCCCATTCACCCCTTGAGACATATTTCATTTATTATATGTATCAGATATTTAGCATCTCTAAGGGTCTGCATCAGTACAATGAGGCAATTGCACCTACTTATGGCAAAGTCACTCAAGCTGAGACCATGGGGGCAAAATTAAACACGTAACGCTGCAAAGCATTGCTACATCACAGTTATTCTCACTTCTGTCCAGAATGAGAGATGCAGAAATGGGGTGTGAAGCTGGGCTAGTAACGAACCCATAGAAAGCAGCTGTGTTAGATGGCATTTTCTTGCTTTTAGCACCAAATCACCAGAGAAGGCAGCAGGCAAGGACTGGGGGGGGGGAGGGGGGGGGGGCTGCTCAGTGCTGCAGCAGTGGGTTTCCAGTCGCTCACTGTTCTGGAAAGCAACACGCTGTTTGCTGAGCAAAATGACAACAGAGCTGATGTTCACCCCGAAAAGCACACCGTGCCAGGTCTGGCTGCTGCAGAGACCACACAGCATCCTTACTTCATCCTTAAATGCCTTTTTTTTTTTTGGCTCAGCTCTGACTTTTGAAAGTCTGGAGTCAGATAGGAACAGAGGCTTGGCAGTATGCATATACATATATATACATACTTCGGAACTAGTGATGTCTTTGTGCAACCTGCATCAGAAGAGCCCCATCACATCCCCACCATTTCCAACCCCCCGAGCAGTGCACGGTCGGAGTGAGGAGAGCATTGTTTCCCCTTCCAGCACAAGGTTTGTTACGGGCAGTGCTTAATTAAAAATAAGCAAACAACCAAACAACCTTAAAGTCCTCTCGCCGAGCCGACGTTCCTATCGGACTTAAGAGCTGAGCCAAAAGAAAGTGACATCTGAGGATGAAGTAAGCATGATGGGAGAAGAGCAAAGCCAATGGGGGGGGGGGGAGGGGGGACGGGGGGGAGTGGGAAGGTGCGTTTTGGCGGTGGGATGGTGACGGGTCCTGCTGGGAACCCCGCGTGCTCACGGGGCGACCCGCGTGGGGAAATCTCGCGTAGGCAGCCCCCGCCGGTGCCCCCCACCCCCCCCCTTGCCCAGGGGCTGCGCACGGGTCCCGCCGGGATGACCCCTCCCCGCCCCAAAACCATCCCGGGGCTGAGCTCTACGTGTCTCCACGCTGCAACCCTGAATGCGGGCTGCTGTTGCTCCGGGTGTCCCGGAGAGCGGATCTGCGCGGTGCGCGGCGCCGGGAGGGGGGAACCGGGCAGATGGGGAGGGGACGGGGAGGAGGAGGGGGAGGAGGAGGGATAAGGAGGAAGGAGGCGCTGCCCTCGGCTCCCCGTATCCCCCGTCCCTGCTCCAGGTCCGCTCCATCCCCTCCCATCGCTGCGTTCCGTCCCGGCGGGGGCTGCAGGATTCCCTTGCCCGTCCACAGCCCGCGGAGAGCTCTTGACAACAGGAAACAATGTGTAGTGAATGGAAAAAGGGGGTGGTGCCGCCTGCACAACTTCCCCTGACATCACTGCCCAAATAAGGAGCTTGAAACGAACCTTTTCTATTGCAGCCCGGCAGAAGATCCCCCCGGAGTCCCAGGGTCTGCAGAGGCAATGGCAGAGCCGCGGCTGCAGGGCGGGGGGCGAGCGCAGGTAACGGGCACCGCTCCCTCCCTCCCCTGCTCTCTCTTTCTCTATTTCATCTCATTTCGATTTCTTTTTTTCCCTGGGGCAGAGGGGAGCTGGGGGCAGAGCAGCTCGGCGGGGAGCACGGGGACGCTGCTGGCTGCGCGGGTCTTAATTGGTGCCTAGCTCTAATTAAGGTCCGGACTTGCCGCGGGCTTGAGCTGGCTGTGTTATGCAGGGTGAGCCGTGTGTCCGCGTGTCCGCCTGTCTGTCCGTCTGTCCAGGACGGATTTCCTCCTTAACGCTCGCACAGGAAAGTGATCGGGGAGCGCCACGTGACGGCAGCGAGCAGAATCCTGCGTGGGTAAACCCTGCGTGGGCTCAGTGCTCCCAGCCCAGCATCGCGGGGCTCTGCGGGAGGGGATGCAGTGACCCTTTGTGGGCAGTGACCCTTTGTGGGTGCACAGAGTGAGGGCACCTGGGGGTTACCCCGGGGGTATTTTATCCCTTTTAGTTTTTATTCTTATTCCTTTGTTCCTGGCTGATAGATGCCCACATCTCAGCCTAAATTGAGGCAGCGTTAAAATGCATTAAGTCTAACTAAACGAGCGCTAATGATTTAAGCTCCTTAGCCTCCTCGATGGAAATTAATAACGCTTCTGATGCACCCGGAGGTGCGATCAGAAACGCAGCCACGTGCTGAGCTGTTCTATGCAAATGTGTGGATTATTATTCCGGAAAAAGGCACCGTGCATTATTATTAATTTGGGGTTTTTTTTTTTGCATCATTCTGGAGCTAATTGGCTGAGTGTCGTGAAGGCGCCTGGTACTTCTATTCGGCTCCGCTGCGGTGAGTGGAAGTGGCCGGGGCAGCTGCCACTGTGATTGATGGTGTGAGCAACACAACCCAACCCTTGCTCCGCTGCTGGGGATCACCTGCAGCTTACAGGCTTTTGGTTTCCCTGGTGTTGAAAGACTGTTAGCGTCAGTCTGCAGAGTCAGCTTTAACTTTGGTGTCTTGGTGTCCCCCACTGCCCTTTGTTACACCCTCTGGTTCCACTGGGCTCCAGCCATCCCCTGCCTGTTGGGACCGGTGTGGTTTTCTTGCAGCCTCAGTGTTTGGGAAACTTTGGAGTTTTGTAGGGAAAATGTGCAGGGTGATGTCAGTGTGCATTCACAGCAAGAGCAGGTGGGGTTTGTGTGGTGGGACGTTTGGTTCTTTCTTGGCTCCCATGGCAGTGAGCATCTCTGCATCCGTTGCTTCTTGGTCTTTGCACACAGCTGTCGGTGTAGAGCTCCTGGGAAGCTGCTTCCCTCTATCCCAAGGATGCGTCCTTCAGTGAAGGACGGAGGGATCCTGTTGTAGGGTTACATGTGGTCCTGGCTTGCAGAGCAGCCCTCTCCCAGGGCTTGCATCCCATGGAGGAGCCACTAAGGAGAACAAACAGCACTTGTAGAGGACTTGGGTAAACTGCATCAAATAAAAAACCTTCCAGAAGTGACTGGTTCATTAACGGACATGTTGCTGCCATGCTGTTTGCACAGCTCTGAGCTCTGCATCCCATGGGACACATCCAGCACCTGTGCTTTATCTCCTAAGAAATGTCTCTGAGGGCCCTCTCCTCTCCTGGGGATGCTCCTGGAGTATCAGGAAAGGACCGCGTTCACTCTGAGCACTTTAACCCTCATTTCTCCATGAGGACCTCAGGCTTGCAGCCAGCTCTTCCCAGCGGCCGTCGGAGTGGGGCAGCGCTCGCCCTGCAGTGGCTGTGAGCGGATGTGGGGACTCCGTGGGGTGAGTCCCCTGAGAAACAGTTTCGAAAACAATATTTATTCGGAAGCTGACAACGAAAGCACTGTTGGGAGCAGCACTTCCCGAGCCGTGGGGACCAGCTGCCCTGGGCTGCTCTAGCAGGGAAATGCGCTGGGCTGGGGAAGCACCGCTGTCCCTGGGCTCTGGGTGATTACTGAGGGGCTCCGGGGAACTCCCTGCCCACGTCATGCTGGGGCCCCCGGGTACACTGGGAGGCTCCTTTTGCCTCTTTCCCCCACATCCCCTGGTTGCTGAGGCTGCTGCTGCCTCCCGGCCACATCCAGCTGCACACAGTGAATGCAAGAAGTGTTTCAGCAGTTGCCATTTCTGCAGCACTGCTTTGGAGCATTCAGTTTCTTGGCATGGGGTTCAAACTTTGGGGGGCGGGGGGGGGGGGGGGGGGGAAGCTCTGGAAAGTTATTTATTTAAAATATACGTTTAACAGCATTGTCTCTGAGTTTAAGAAGGCTGCTTGTTAGGAGATCCTTATAGCTCTGCAGGGACCTGCAGCCAGCGAGATGCAGGGCAGGCATTTCTGCTGTTTTCCATCCTGCCCATTGCACTGCTGCATCCTTCCATCTCCCCCTTGCCAACCCATGGGCAGTTCCTCCATGGTGCTCCCTGTGCTGCAGCGGGCACTGCTGGCCTGCAGGATGGGGTCTCCCCCACGCTGGCTTTGCATGCTGAGCTGGGATCTCGGTTTCTATAATTGGCGCAGTAATCAGAATGGGGATTTAATATTATTATTTTTTTAATCCTTTCCATATCCTGCATAAGGTGAACCTTTTAATGAGCATCAAAGGAAGCGCTGCGTGGGGAGGGCCTGTGTTAAAGGGGATTACTCAGTCACTCAAAAAGCATTTGGTGAAAGTAAACGTGCAATAAACCTTTGTTATCCCCTACCTTGCCTTCCTTTCTTCGCACAGCCCTTCCAGCACTTCCAGCGTGGTGGGAAGCCGTATTGTACCTTGATGATAGAAATTCTTTCTTTGTGCTAATGAGATTTTCAGTTTCAGGAGGTCTCCAGATCCCAAGTCGTCTTTCCCACACCATTTATCCCACCCTTCCCTTGTTCCTCCCTCGGACTTTGGAGGGTCATCTGTTCATTAAACCATTATTTAGGCTTTGCAGCACTGGGAGGCTTTGGGGTTTCTGTTATTTTGCTCTGCTTTACTATGAGACCTGCAGATTTTAGGCAGGAAGGTGAAGCGTGTCAGAACTTGGCTAGATCCAGCTGCATTCAGACCTGGGATTTGGGTTCCTGCGGCAGTATTGCTCTCAGATGCGTCAAGACCTGGAGGGGTTTGCTGATCCCTCATTTGGTGGTTCAGTTTAGAGGGGAAATCTCAAGAGAATCCCAAAAAATTAAGCCTGGCCCTTTTCCCAGCAAACCTGCTTAAAGTGTTGTAGTTCCCTGAAGTCCTTATTGCTGTGTTCCAGATGGAAATCCAACTACTGCCTAGCTCAGATGGGCTCTCCTGAAGTTTACTACTTTGTAGAACTCAAAAAGGCCCAAAGTAGACACAACCTTTAATTGTATAACCACCTGCTGTCACTGTTCATAAGAATTACTGGTGGGTTGAGGTCTCATGGAGACGTGGAGTGGCCTTCTTCACCTTAGGGTGTGTGGTTATTCTCTTGGTAATTTCTTCTATGGGCAGTGCCACAGTAATGTGGGTGCTGCTTGTTTTGGTGGAGAGACCCGGGTGGTGTTGAGTTGTGAACTCATTATGTTCCCAGCTGGGGGTAGGGCATGTCCTTGGGGTAAAAGGCTGATAAGCCAAAGGCTTGATTGTTGCACGTGCTCCCCAAAAGTGCAGTATGAAGGTAAGAAGTAGGTTGGATGCGTTATAGGTCTGTGTTGCTGCTGGTAGCTGTGGTGCGCAGTTTCTGGCCGTATGGTCTGGTGAAGGTGAACCAGTGGTTGCTATCTGTGATAGGGCGTAGGGCTCACTAATTGTATTTGAGTGGTCCAAGGGGTTTTAGTGGGATTTAGGAGTACCCGTTGTCTTATGGCTGTGGCAGAGAAGAGGGTCAGCCCCATTTTGTGCTGTCTGGGGACAGTGGGGACCCCAAGGAGACACTGACCCGGAGCTGCAGGGTTTGTCACTGCCTGGATGTGTTTCAGAGTTTTCCATGAGGCATCGCTGGGTCTTTAAATAGCTGCCCACGGGTTTCCTGTGTTTCCTCCTGCACCATATTCAGTTTTCCTAGGTTTGTTCCCTTCTGGGGACATTTACTAATGTCAGTTAAAAATCTAGAACAACTGAAAGTGTAGCTAAAGTGAGGTGAATAGAAATAAACAAAAAAAAAAAAAAACCCATACAAACAAGTGAGCTTGATGAAATTCACACATTTCAGTAAGCACTGGAATGGTCTCCACCACCTGTAACACATGAGCAGCTGCAGGATGCTCTGTGGGCTGAGCTGTGAGCTGGAAACGGGACATTGTAAACCCAGTAAACCCCCTTGGAGGGTATATGGCCACACCAGGTGTTAGAGTCATAGAATTGCCAAGGTTGGAAAAGACCCCCAAGATCATCTAGTCCACCTACCATCAGTATTTCTCCACTCGACCATGTCCCTTAGTACAGCATCTAAACATTTCATGAAAAAGCTGACACTTGGAAAGGAGCAAGTTAAGGGCAATCAGTTGGCTTGACATGATGAAGGATGCAGCCCACGGGAGGACGAGCGTTGAAGGATGGAGGTGATGCCTGGTCCTTATGGAGATGCAGCCTCCAGGAGGTTTAGCACTGCGTGGTGTTTTTAGGGTGGTTTTCCTTGGAAGGGCTGTTGGCAGTGATTCCTTTTGGCAAAAGTGGAAAAAATGAAGGGATTTCTTCAGTTGAGTTAGTGAAGTCTCCTGACATCCCAGCTTGAGTATTGGTCTGAACTGGGAGATGCCTGTAGGGGACATCAGGGTAGGAAGGACAGGATAAAGCCTTTCCATGTGCATTCAAGCTGACCAAAAATCTGTTGGGCTTTTGCTTGCTTTAAAGAAGTAAATAGAGTGTTGGTTGTGTTTGAAACAAAACTGGCTTCACTTTGAACATGCGGGGTGTTTGACTTCTGGACAAAACAGTGCAGTGAAAGGTCAGGCCCAAACCAAGTACAAAAATAGCATTATAGATAGATACAGAATAACATGAAGTTTTCTGGGTTGAAAGGGAAGTCAAGCTGTGTGTTTAATTACGTCCCCCAAACCTGCATGCCATGCTTAGGTATTTCCTTCATGATTTTCTCAGGCTAATATTAACAAAACCCATAGAGAAGCTACTCTGCCCACCATTTCACCACTGTGTTTACATGAGAAAATTGGCTGGGGCACAACAGTGAGACCACTGTAGCTTGGAAGAAGCGCACGGTTCTTCTGGAAGAGAGGATCTTTGCTGGAAGGGGTCCTGCAAGTATTCACAAGTGTTTCAGGCCAATATCTCTTTGTGGAAAAGTTTGTGCCTCGGTTCCCACTTCTGTAAAATGGGGTTAAAAATATTCTCCCTCCCTCCCAGGGTCGTTGCCACACTCCATCCGCAGCAGTTTGTAAAGTGCCGCAGAGTTTTTTCCACCAGTATGAAAAATGCTAAGTAGAAGTAAATGGACACTATTTCTAATAATATTCTGAGTGCTTCATGCTGCCGCGAGTGACTGCAAATAACTCTGGAAACACATTATGGTGGAGATTCACCATTACCGTTCATGGGTACTGTTGCTTTTCAGCTCTGGTGGCTCAGCAGCTACCCCAGAATCTGCCAAAATGGGATCCAGTGACCTTGGATCTTCTTTGTGCTCAACGAGCAGACCAACACGTGTGGGAGCTCCACCTTGGGAGCGCCCAGTAGTAACAACTTGCTGCCCATGAGTGTACTGTGCTGGTTGGTGCCCTCACACAGGTTATTATTTTTTCATAGAATCATAAAATGGCCTGGGTTGGAAAGGACCACAGTGATCATCTGGTTTCAACCCCCTGCTATGTGCAGGGTCGCCAACCACCAGACCAGGCTGCCCAGAGCCACATCCAGCCTGGCCTTGAGTGCCTCCAGGGATGGGGCATCCACAACCTCTCTGGGCAAACTATTCCAGTTCACTTTGAGGAGCATTCATTAAAATCAACACCTTGCTGCCTCCTCCAACCTTGCATCAAACGGTGTCATTTGCATTCAGAAAGAGCAACGTGTGGAAGGCTGAAACCATAATTGCCAAACCTAACTTTTCTTCATAACCCTAAGGCAGCGCTGTGCTGTTTTTCTGCTGAAGAAAAAGCCTGCAGTGTTGGTTTTATTATGCATTATACAGGTTTTAGGTCTTTAAAGAAGTGAAGGGAAAGTCCCAGATGAGGTGTTGGTTGCCTTACGGTCTCCGTGGAATATAGCTGCTTTTTGATTCTGCCTGTAATTCGCTGCTGTAGACATGGTCTCCTCCCTTCATGTTTTGATCTGTCATCCACTGGTGGGGATTCGTGCAATGTTAGGAAATACTTTGTGTTCATATTTGCATTCATCAGAATTATTCAGCAGGTAGGAAATGGTATGCCAAAATGTTAAAGCAGCATTTAAATTTTTTCTCAGTAAACAGGTGTGAAGGCAGAAACGAAGGCAATCAAGTCCATGAAGTATCAGAAATCCTTAAATCCCATTCCTGCCGAACTGAGATGAGTTTTGCTGGCAGTGTTTGTCCTGGGGGCTTCTGACTGTGGATGTGTCCATTGGCTGTGTCAAGCACAGAACACATCACGGAGAATCAAAGCTGCGTGCTGTTCACCTTCCCTTCCCTTCTCTCTGAAAGGACAGAGAGCAGAGCATGAATGAGTGTGAGTGCCGACAGGAGAGAGTTTAGATAAGCTCTGATATTCACTGCTTTGCATGGCATCCAAAATGGCCATTTAGGCGAAGTATTTTCAGTGTCGTAGCTGGGAAGCGATGAATGTGGTCATGGATTCCATGTGGAATATGGTCATGGATTATATTGCAACTCAAGGGCAAGTTGTTGCATGTGTGAGGGCAGTCGGTGTGCCATCAGAAAGTGATGTTTTGAGTCAATTCCCTTCTCTATTTGCGTTTGCCCAGGGCGGTATCGGCCGCCACGAGGAATCGTCTCGCCGTGCTCCATGGGTGTGTGCGTGTGCGAGGGGAGTGCAGGGGATGTTTTCCATTTAAGCAGTGTTATTTCTGGCACTGCTGCTTTTTCTGTAATCACTGTGGAAACTGTTATGCTTGGGGGTTCTTCAAGGAAAATCTGTAAGTACTTCTAGGGAGAAATGTATTAAGCAAGTGGCTGTGATACGGGTTTCATAAGGGCTCCCTTTACTCGGGGGCTGGAATGCACCCAGTGCTGGTGGCATCGAGCCACCTCCAGCCTGTTCCTGGGGTCAGGATTTGGGGGTCAGATCATACTTCTCTTTTTCACATACCGGGGGGCTGCTATCCATCTGTCCCAGTCTACAGGCTGGATTATGCCACTGCTGCATGGAACATATCATGAGGTCCCCTGGTTCAGCGGCCCACCTCTGGAGGATGCTACAAGCCTTGCAATAAATACATTGACCACGGGACAAACCTCTTCTACTCTGAGCACTTGTGGTCGTTCTCATTTACAACTTATTCACAAACAAAACCAAACCATCCCATGCCAAAAATTGCACATATCAGAAAAACTGGCTCCGTTTTCACGGCTTCAGGGAGCTTCTCATTGAAAGCAAAACCCAGAGGAAATGCGCGTGTACAGGGGGAAGAGAAAGGGTTGTGGTGGGCAGGCAACGGGCTTGCTAGCTCTCCTGTGCTGTGTTTTATTGGTGGTGTTTAAGAGTGCTCTTTTTCACTCTTGTTTGTGGAGGGGCTGATACCGGAAAGAGGAAAGGAGGTTTTGTCTGTGCTATACATATTTGATGTTTTACAAGCATGCATTTTAATGATTACCTTAATAAGTTACTCAAACCCTCCTCTCACTTTATTTTGGGATCTCTGGAGGCATTCTGTTTGCTTAACGCTCCTGAAGTCTTTATGGCATTCAGCAGGGATTTATTACTATTGATTATATGGCACCCAGGACAGCGTCGTGCAGCGGTGTGCAGGAATGATGGTCCTTCCAGGAGCACTTCACCCACCACCATTGGTCTGGTTAACAGGAGAGCAGAGAAAGCAAAATGGACAGATCTGTCCAATTTGATGACCTCATCAATTAATTATTAATTGAGCTTTTAATTTTGCATCTATCATTCTCTTTCTGTCTCCCTTGCCTTCCCAGAGTAGTTGTGTGGGGAGGAAAAGCATCACCAGATACTTCTGGAGGGGGGTTTGCAGCTTCAGTTGGAGCAGAGCTGTGCTGCATGTTAACCCCTCAGACTCCAGAGAGCTGCTGCCATCAGATTTTCAGAGCTTCTTCTTCATTATAAGCCCAAAGAGCTGAGTTTCTCCCAATACTGTGAGCTGTAGGGCAGGCAATGGTGTTAATCCATCCCGGCCTCGATGCTGATGATGGTATAAGTCTGTTTTTTCTTTATTTCTTGGTGGCTGTGGACAGAGAGAAGTTGCCTCTGTTTTTCTTAGCAGTCCCTGATCCTTCACAGTTTGGCATGGAAACTGCTTTTGCTGCTTCAGAGCTTCCAGCAGATGTTTGCAGGTGCCAGGAGTGCAGTTTTTTTCCTAATTGCATGGGCAGCTAAGAATGTTTGGTCTTGGTTTTGGCCTCTTTACCACTCTTTTGAAGGATCAAGAATGACCTCAACTGGTGGTGGGACAGTGAGATTTCTGGGACAGTGTCCCAAACCAGACAGTCTGATGGTACGGAGCATCAGCTTTGTGGATGTTTCCTTCCTTGGCTGTGTTGTTTGGCTCATAGATTGAGGATCACTGTGTCCGTACTCTCATGAGATAGATTTTCTTCATCCCTTCCATCTATAGGAACTCTACATCCTTCTTTCCTAAAGGGATCCTGCATTACCTCAATGAGCCAAACCAAACAGCATGATCCATGGCTGGTCTTGAGCTGTTTCTGACGAGACACGAGTGCCAGGAATGGCCCCACAGGGCTCCCATATAGGGAAAAACCTTAAATTAACCAAACCTCTCGCCACACCCTTTTTTTTTTGCCCCCCTCTTTCAGATCTATGGCATTTTATTGATGAACTGGGCTTGTCGACTCCAAAGAACCACTTTTCTCTTCAGTCCATTTGGTGTTGCGGAGAGAGCTGATGGGAATCGCCACAATAAAATTTTAATTAAATGCCAGGCAATAATTTGCAGTGAATAAAATGTGGTACCTGCAGTACATCTGTTCAGAAACCCAGAGGGCCATTAGTGACTTTGAGAACCGGGAGAAAGACACAGGTCCACTTACCTTGTTTCTTATTCTCTCATTCCGGGACCGTGAGACCTATTATGTTTAATATTTCATAGCAGTGCATTGTTGCCATCCTTCCTGTGAGTCATTTTTCCACCAGAAACCCGCACTCGCTGTGTTGTTTAACCCCTTTAGGCGGCTGCAAGGTGGACTGCAAGGCTTGTACAGCAAGGCTGTGCTTTGCACACTGCCAATGCGTTGCTGTGCAGTGCCAGGAAGCAAAAGCTGCTTTCATATGCAGCCACCTGCACTCACAGAGTCAAGCAGAGACATCCCCAAATCATCTGGAGTGACTACCAGAAATGAAGCTCTGCCCCATGCTGTGCTCCCTTTGCGTGGTACTTTTCCCTATGTCTGAATCTACTGGAGCTCACAGTGGAGGTGGTAGTGAAGATCAGCAGCGTTTCCAACCCAACAGTGCAGGGAGCTTTGTCCAGTCTTGAGAGGTGCCAGGTGATGGGATGACTCTTGGTGCAGAGTTCTCCCACTATTTGTTCATTTCTACCCTTGCTCAGCTTTGTCCCATCCCATGAAGGCCTGTGTGCCTGTGCAGGGACCTTTGCACTTCCCGCATTCTTGCAGCTGTGTCTTCCCCTAAAGCATCTCCAGTGGCTTTGCTGTATGAGACACTGAGCTCTTTTCCATGTTTGAGTTTAAGAAAATGACTCGCCGATGGTTTCTGGGAATTCCTTATGTTTTCTCTAGGTTTCTGACCTGGGAACCTGGAACTGTGCACAGTTACATGTTGTTTTTCTGTCTTTCAACAGAGCTTCTGCTATGCAAACTGATAGGTTTGAGGCCAAAAATACATGCAAGTTTCATTTAAATAACAGTAGTGGAAACTTGCTATGGAAAGAAGACCTCCCCCCATCCCTCCCCTCCCTCCCCCCCAAAAGAAACACACCAAAAAATACCCCTGAAAGAACAAAGTAATTGCCTTACAGAAAGACTTCCTTTTGCTGCACTGTTTTCCGTTTACATCAGCCATTTGTCTCCTCTGGGTTGTGCAGTTGTGGTTCTTTGGTGTGTCATCCAGCAAAGTACAGCAGAACTTCTGTGCACAGAAGAAAACTGTTATTTTTTTCTCTGCCATAAGGAAAGATAAAAAAACAACCGACTTACCAGCCCGGCTGTGCTCTGTACAAATAGGGTCTGTGAGATGAGTGGAATAGAAAAATGCCTATCAGCCCCGAGTGCGCTGCTGAAGGTTATGCTTTTGTGTTGTCCTTCAGATGGGAAGGTTAAAGAATGTGAGCAGTAGAGCAGAGCAATCCCAAATATATGGGAGCTTCTTGATCAGTATGATGAACCTACTGTGGCATTTTAGCACATCCCAATGCAGAGATGTGTTTTTCTTGACCAAAATTAGGCAAGGGTCTTTTAGCCTAGTGAGCCTAGGACATGAGTTTGGCCATCTTATTGTTTTCACTTGCAATAACTACCTACGTGATGCAGACCAGGGTTCTGCAAGGAGAATGTTTTATTTTTTACCCTCTCTCCTAGCGCTGATTTTTGTCTCAAGTCCCGTGAACTGCTGGTTCAATCTCAGTTCACAGTCTCGCCTCACTTCCTTTGGTTCAGCAGAGTGCTTTTGCTCTGCAGAAGTGTCAAGAAGTGCATACCCGTGCCTCTCTTTGCTTCTTTGTTCATCCTTTATGATGAAGGCAATGGTCATGCTTTTTAATGCCTCGAAAAACTTCTAAAACACCATACTGAAGTAAAATAAAACCAACAAGCGCCAGAGATGTGCCACATGAATCATTTTCTTCTTGTTATTGATAGGGCTGAGTGAGGGATGACTGAATAGCTGGAGGAACTTGTGTAGACACTGGCACGCTTGACAGCAGAAGATTTCTTTTGAGAACACTGCATTTTATGTGTGCACACAAAACCTGAGCAAAGAGGGTGGGCTGATGATTTCCCATGGGTCTTCAAGTGAAGCCATGGCCGTAGCAGCACTACCTGGTGAAGTCTGTGTCTCCTCTAGGGAGTGTATTCAGCCCTTTCACACCACCTTTTCCTTGAACACACTTGATATGGATGGCGGTAGCCCAGTGGATGAGAAAGACAAGTCCTTCGAGTTGTCTTGGTCATACAGTGTACCTGAAATTTCGTAGCTCAGTTGATGAGTGGTTGAATCAAGGTCCCATCCAACCCAGCCATTCCATGGTTCTGTGGTCTTTAAGGTCCCTTCCAACCCAACCATTCCATGGTTCTGTGGTCTTTAAGGTCCCTTCCAACCCAACCATTCCATGGTTCTATGACCTTTAAGGTCCCATCCAACCCAGCCATTCCATGGTTCTATGACCTTTAAGGTCCCTTCCAACCAGCCATTCCATGGTTCTGTGATTCTATGACCTTACGTGAATATGGAATCTACTAAGGTCGGAGGTTTATATTTGGAGGGGAATCCAGATAAAGTTTCATCTCAGCTGCTTATCAGAACTCCATATGTTGCTGGACTTGTTTTTCATTTTTTCTCCTTGCTGGTGGCTTGCAGGATCTTTTGCTAGAAGTGCATCTCACTTACTTCAGACCGTAGCTTCAGACTGTTGCGTGACTTCTTGCTTCTCCCCTAGGAATGTGAAAATAAACGGTGAGGATGGATTTATGAGGAGTGCGTGGAAAACAAAGAACCAACCTGGGGAGATGGTCTGCATTTCCCAAAAGCAGGGATTTGTGCTCAAGGGTAAACTGGTTTCTCCTGGGATCACCACCTCCCCACGGGTGGAGGGTGTTAGCCCAAGTCAGCAGTGTGGTCAGCCCATCATTAGTTTAATTCCCTACAAGATGACAAGAAAGTCCTTGTTAGACATGATCTTAATCTTGACACTGATGTTAATTAGCCCTGATTCATTGTTAGAAGAGTATGGAGCCAGGCAGGAAATGAGCAAAAAAGCATTACTGGGGGGAAAAAATCTCTGATTTCACACTTCAGGGTGTAGGGAGGGGAAGCTTTGAAGTTGCTGTGTTCTTGCTGCAGTATAATATATTAACATTTTGGTTTTGGCTCACGAAGTACTCTTTTCCCTCACCCTCAGAAGCATCGGATGTAATTAAGCTCAGAAGCAATGGTTCTTTCCAGCTCTTTCCTGTCAGCTGGGTAAAATAGCGCAGAAATGGTGGATTTTTTTTTTTTAATATTAAGTTTTTCCTCTTAGAGGAGGAAGAGCAGCGACAGAAATTCACTAACTCGGGGCTGCATCACCCCTGAGAAGCAGAGCATCGCTAGTTCTTGTTCAGCACTGCTGCACGGAGACCTGAGGTGCTTTCAGTTTCTCATTTAATGGGCAGCATCACGACCTGGGTGCCTGCTTGGGATGCAGCACTGCTGAGGAGATGAGATGTCCCACCAGCAGCAACGCAGAGCTACAGCTCTGTCAGAAAGCAGCGCTCAATGATTGGCAATGGCTGCGAGCCATCGCAAAGGAGGTTTGCTGACATCTCTGTGCTGGAGCAGTTGTGTGATTTACAAAGTCGCTTTTAACCTCAAATAGAGATTTTATTTTTTACTTTTTCATATTTGCAGGCTTTTTTTTTTTTTTTTTTCCTTAGCTTTTGCAAGCATTTATTTAACACAAAAGCAAGGCCCTTCCCTGCGTGAAGGCACCCGCCGTAGGGCAGATGGAGCAGTGACCTCCCAGCACTGATGACAGTGCCACCATCTTCCAGAAACAGAGAGGGGGCACCGGAGCCCTGACCCTCCCCTGGCTCAGTGAGGGCAGCGTGGCAGGGATATGAATTTTTGTGTTCAAACTGCTTGCACAGTGTCACTGCCTGGAGATAGAAAGCACGTGGCCTCGTTAGAGAGGGTGATAAAAGCTACTTTATCTCAAGCGTCTGAACTGCTGCGTTTTTTTTTTTCCCCTTTCTCCTTTTAATCTGATATTCTGTGTTCACAACCCAGATGGGGCTGATGACTCCCAGTTCAGATTGATACAGTTTTTCAGGGGAAACCTGTCTGTTTCATAGGATGCTCCCCAGCTAAATTGGGATAGAACCTGGAGCTTCAGCTTGTCACAGACTTGTGTCAGTGTTTATGCATAATCAGCAAGGCACGAGGCCGTTTGTTATTCCTGTGGCATTTTGGTGGTCCTTTGTTACTAGGGATGCCTGAGAGGTAGAAGAGCAACATGACAGTAGGAAGATGCAAGCCCCTTGCAGGTGAGCAACCTGCCAGGCTGTGGGAGGTACAGAACAACTGCTAGAAGTGCTCGCGCCCACCACCCCACCCCTCCCCCCAGACCCATCTCATTCTGTGCAGGTTACTCCTACTTAGGAGTAATTAGGGCTTTTGGCACTCACGTTGCAGTCTTTCACCTGTGAACAAATATTTTGCATGCTGCGTGGGAAGGCAGGTTTGTTCAAAGATGTGAATAGTGTGATATCCTATTATGTACAGCCACGAGCAAGGCATTTGTGGATATTCAAGCTAGACCTCTGTTGAGCGTACTTTAATATTTCCCAAGTGTCTTTTTGAGATTGCACCACTCAGTCTGTGCTTCCATGGCCTCTCATCATTCTTGCTGTCCACATTGGGGCTTTCTTTACAATTCTATTGAGATGCAGTGTCTGGTATCAGGACTTCCATAGTGCTTCCCTCTGTGTATCCGGTGAGCAGTATCCCTCTCTGTGCATGGCAGAGTGATGCTTGGTCATACAGCAGCAACCCAATAGCATCCAACTCTGGCTCTGTCGGTGATCCTTTGGAATCCTAAGATCTTTTTCCTAAGAATAAATAAATAAATATAATAATAAAGATCCTTGCAGGTTGCTAGTTATTTCCCCTGTGACTTGTCATTGATTATTCCTACCTTGGTACTGTTCACCCGTCATTCCTGAATTGTCTTTTTTCTTTTTTCTCTTTATTTTTTTTTCCAGACCATTTCTACTCCTTACCAAGACCATTTTGAATCCTAATCCTGGCTTCCGAAGTACTTGCAGCCCGTCTCAGCCTGGTATCAGCCGCACTTTTAGTAAGCATACCGTGTTCCATCATTGCAACCCATTCTGATAACAATGAATTGAGTTGGACAGTCCCCAGGACACCCGTGTCCAGCACTGTGCGTGCCCTGGGAGAGGTACAATAAGCAACGAGGCTCCATGGGATGATGAGATTTGTGTCCCAATGAGAGAGATGTTATCAGCCCCCTTTGAAGTTTTGTCGTGAGAAATATGTTGATTTCCCATGCGATGCTTGAATAGCGTGGGTTTTGTGCAGGGCTGGGAGGCTGAAAGAGCAGAAGATCTGTGCTGTCACAAAATCAGCACATTGGCGTTTGTTGCATCTTTGTTCTCCTGCTTTCTTCATGGAAAACCCACCTTCTGCTCACAGCCCTTTTGTGCAGCAGTTGGTGGTTAAAGAGCCGTAGCGTTGGTGGTGGCGGACGTGTCCAAGGAACGTTGATGCGTTGTGCTGAGGGATGTGGTTTAGTGGGAAACATTGGACAGTTGGATGATCTTAGAGGTCTCTTCCAACCTTGGTGATTCTGTGGTTCTATGAAGGGCGATACTCCAGGGTTCGTGGATTTCCACGGTGTCTCATAAATGGAGCTTTACAGACCAAAATTGTATTTATAATGGAAAGGGGCAGAGCCAGATGGTGCCCAAAGAGACCAAAAAGAGAATGCACAGACACGGCGTATGTCCCTGTAGCACTCAGTGTTCAACAAATCAGAAATGAAAACAGAAACAGTGGAGAGAGCCCAAAGGTGATCAGCAGCAAATGAGCTCAGAGAAGAGGTAGTGTCTTGTTTCCTTGCAAGGGATGAGCATAAAGCTGGGTTTTGCTGTTAGCTGCACAAATGTATGTGTTTGTCAGAGCGGCTCTTGGTTTCATACTTCACCTCCTCTTTGACATCTGCTGTTTTTGGGAATTTAAGTTGGAACAGCTCTTGTCTTTCATCTCTGAATTAAAATGAAAGGGAAAGCGGGTGTTGAAACCTCCCCATTTAACCGGCAGAGGGGCAGAACACCCTAGCAGGGTGATGTGAATGTGAATGATGTGATGTGAATGAGGATTTCCTGCCCCCGTGTCATAGGCTCAGAAATACCACTCGCATGCTGCGAAGAGGGAAACTGAGGCACACAAGGGCAGCACTTGCATTAAGCTCATAGAGTGAGCTTGGATGAGAAATGCTGATTTCTCGCCCCCTCCTCTGTGTCTTAGCCAAAGTTATGAGAACTTGTGAAGAAATGGAGTTCTTTGAACACAGGCTTGCAGTGTGTTGTTTTCAAGGACACTAACTGCATAAAGCTGATCAACTATGGGAGAAGAAGCCTGAAATATCCCCGTAGAGAGGACATAATGTGAATGATTTTGTGTTTATTCATTGCATTTCACTGAGTGAACGAAATCTCTCCTGACTGTAATTGAATTATGTGTGGATGTGTTATCTAGCATGGTGGTGTTAAAAGCAGGTGCACAAAGGGATTTCTTTCTGGAGAGGGGAAAAAACTGCTTACTGTAGCAGTCAGTGATTCCTACCACTGCAGTAACCCTAATCAGATTAATTATGGTTCATTTATCTGTCTGGCTTTTATTTGTAAAAGCAACACGTCTGAAGAGTTTTGTTCAAAACCTCTAAGAGTTTCGGTAATATTTTAGGTTTCTTTCACATGGTGCAATGTATCAATCTGTGGCTTTGAGGGAGATGACACTGCCTCAAGCACTCAGACCCAGCCACTGGTTCTCCATCTCCTGTCACCACCACCATACTGCCCATCCAGGGGTGTCCCCACTATCCCCATGCGATGTCCTCACCCCAAATTCCTCTCCCTTGCTGCTCCTTTTTTCAATGCTTGTACCAATTCTCCCCCTTTGGTAGCAGCCTGGTTCTGCTTTTGATCTCCTGGTAGGACCCAGACCGCTGTCTGTGTTGCATCCTTGCCCCATCTCACACGCAGCTTTTTCTTTCTGTAATTTTCCACTGGTGTGTCTCACCCAAAATCATAGCTATTCTCACTTGCATAAGCCGCTTGCTTTTCCTGTCTCTCTCTCTTTTTTTTTTTTAATGCTTCTTTCTTTTGCTATTTTCCATCTCTGAAGAGCTGTTTAGGTTTTCACAAAACCAAACTGTAGGGCATTGCAATGTGCTTGGCCCACATGTGTCTGCTTCGAGCAAAAGTTGCAGAGCAGTATCAAACAAATGAGGCACTTTTCCATCAGATTCATCCCTCTGTTTTCCCTTTTGTATTTATTCACTACTCAAAAGTGAACTTTTCAGTCAAAATATCAAGATGACTTTGGGTTTCTATAAGCCTGAACATGAGACCTTTTTCCCCACCCTCCTAGGATGCTCTGCCCCTCTGTTGGTTAAATGGGAAGGTTTCAACACCCGCTTTCCCTTTCATCTTAATTCAGCTCTTCTTTTCTTGCTTGGCTTCACAGCCAACCTGTTGTTTTTGAGGTGTATCCTCCGCGCTTCATCTACCTGGGATCCAACAGTGTCTCCATGGATGAATTTTCCATTTCTCTTGGAAAGCCAAAGTGCATGAGAAGGCGCAGAGTGGACAGGGATTTGGCATTGGCAGAGATCTGATGATCCATGGTGGGTTTTGGTAGGCAGCTGACTAAGGATGCCCTCGTCTCCCTGTGCCAGGAGCCAGCTGCAGCCTGCACCATCCATGCCAGGGGTGCACACGTGTTGTGTTTTCAGGTTTTCCTGGTGCATGCAGTGAAGTGCCTCCGCACGGCAACGTGTGTCACCTTTGTGTCAGCCTTCCCCAAAACACAAGAGGCGATGTTTTCAACCAGGTAATAACACTCTATTTTGAGCTGCTTCTAAAAATAAAGTCCCACACAAGCTGGCGTTTGTGACAGCAGTGTTTTATAGGTTAATTGTGGCTGTTTTCTTAGGATGATTCATAGAAAGAAGATGAGCTTTACTAGTTTTACCCCAGGGTGAGGCGACATTGGTGAGTTGCTGATTGTAGTTGAGAAGATTGCATTAGCTCTACGGTAATTTGCTTTTCCCTTAGGGCCGAAGTGTCATGTTGAACACTGGATAAGCTTTCTTTCTTGTAGGTGTCTGGTAGCTAACACAATGCGTTCCGTACATGGAGAGCATCCTACAATGCTTTTGAGAGTCGATGCCTTTGTCAAATTCAGTGACAAATAATGGCCATGGGGAGTAATGAGGAAGGAGATGGTTTCTCTGAGAAACAAGGTGGAGATTTAAAACTTACTGTATGAGCTCAGAGCTACAGGGGAGAAGTGCAAGAGCCAATGGTATGAGGTGAGGTGAAGGGAAGCATTACAGGGATATCTAGAGAGCAGGAGGTGACTCTGCCCTCCCACACTGTCATCAGATATCTCGGCATTTGGAGTGGGAGCAGCTTCTCTGCTGGAGCACGTGGGTCAGCCTTGTTATCCTTTTAATGTTAATAAGAATGAGTCTTTGTTGAGCTATGTCATGGTCTCTCCTTGCCCAGCCAGCCACCCCAACACCTCACAGAGAAACCTCTTGCCCAAAGCAAAGACCTGTCATCTCCTGGAGTAAGCGTGCCCCAGAGATGATTGAGGAGTGAATGAGAGGCAAGGAGAAAGGGCCAAAGGTATCCAAGGAGCAGGGATATCTCACATCATTTTAACAGACTACTGAGATGCCCAGAGATGTGGTGGATACCCCATCCTTGGAGACACCTAAGGTCAATCTGGACCAGGCTCTGAGAACCCGGATGGAGCTGTAGGTTTCCCTGTTCATTGCTGGGAGTGGGATCAGATGGCCTTTAAAGGTCCCTTCCAACTCAAACAATTCTATGATTCTGTGAGACAAATGCCAGTATCCACAAGTCTCTTTCATCCGTGAGGGTGGTGGGATCTCAAAGTGGTTGTCCTGAAGTCAAGTCCCTTTGAAACACCAGATTTCTCAAGAATGGTCATCTCCAATCTACCACCTTCAGGACAGCAATACAAATGCCAGCCATGCTGAAGGCAGCGTGCGTGAACCTCCACCTCCTCTCCTTCTCCTAGGAATACACCACTCAGATCTTGGTGGCACCTTGTCACCATGCCAAGCTCCATGCAGCATTAACCTGCAGCACATCGCACCAAAGCAGTTGGCAATCCTGCTGCCCCTCTGGAAGAAGCAGTAAGGCTTCAGCACAGCATACAAAGGAAAGACTGCTGCATGGGAAATGGTAGGAAAGTATCACTGCTCGCTCACAGTGTGCTTCTTTAGAATGGAAAAAGAAGCTTATCATGATTAAGGAGGCAAAAAAGGACGTTTGGGTGCAGCTCCGCTGTCAGCTTGTCACAAAATGCTTCTCCAGGATCCTGTGTTTGCTGCTGTCACAGGGGAATGATAATTTCTTCCTTCTGTGAAGTTGTCAAGGATTTGCCTGGTGTTGCCTTTGGGATCCTGGGATCGGAAAGACTTCTCAATAAAATTGTCAGGTTTTGAACTGGCAGTTGGGATTGGAGCAGAGGGTTGAATTGGAGCTAATTCTGATCCTATTTACCGTGCGTTTACTGTGCATTTTGGGAGTGGCTGCCTCAAAGACAGCAGTCACCCCGGAGCAAATAAAACAGTTAAAGCAAATTAGAACTGTTATCAAAGGAAGAGCGTGCACAGCGGGACATGAGCAGCGGCTGAGCAGTGTTTTTACTTACAAGGACAAGGCTTTTTAACTGGGTGTTTCCTTCATTTGTCATCATTAAGAAAATGACAGTTGGAGTGAAAATTAATTAAATACTTGGGGGAAAGGAAAACAAAACAACGTCGCAAATCAGCAGCCCTTCAGCTGATGATTAGATCTGCCCTGGTTAGTGCTTCTACGGTGCAGCCCTTTCAGCCCTTTTGTCCCAAGGAGGGAAAGAAATCATCGGTGGAACATCACAGCTGATGAGCAAGCAAAAGGATAAAATCACTGAGAAGGAGAGGAGAGCCGTGATCTCACCTGTCTGTAATGAAATGAAAGGCTTTTCCCACCCTGTGTTGCTCTGTGGGGTTTAAGCAGCGCTGGGAGTGAAGATGCTCCAGTGCTGCTGCCAAAGAGTTAATCACAACATAATCGTCTCCTTCTCTTTCGGAGAGGAGTTTCTCTGTGGCAGCCCGCAGAGCCGTTGGGTAAGATGCGTGATTGTGTGTTCTGGCAACCACTTTGTAATGTGAAATAAACACCCTTCCCCATAATAGCCTTCATTGAGCATTGTGCCTGGGAACCCATCGTGACACACGGCGGCAAAGGGCCGGGGAGCTTCCTCCTTCTGCAGCCCAGCAAAATATTTATACAGTGTCTTCGGGTAAACCGGTGCCTCGGTGCTGTGGGCTGAGCTGGTCTCAGTGCCTGCCCTGCCCCAAGTCCATCCTGAAATAACGAGTGCATCCCGGCTCCGTTTAATCTGTCAGCCGGATGGAACCAGACTCACTTCCCTGTTAAGTTTACTTTTTAAATTGCTGTAATAGCCCTGCAGTGTTCTCGTTGCTTTCAGTAACTGGAACAGAACCTTAAAAAACATCGGCCTATAGAGCACAGGTCCTTGGGATGTGCACTGTGGAGCCGAGAGGGGAACTGCAGGGTCGCAGAGCATTCAGCGTGGGGTCTTGGGTGTTCTGTGGTTATTTGTGCAGTTGCTAAGGAAGAAATAAGAGTCCTTTTCTTGATCCTAGTACTTAAGAATAACATTTTTCAAATCTTGGTGCTGGAGGAAAAAAAAAACACCCATGTCTTTTGCTGTTGGAGGAATGTCAGCTGCTTTGCAAAGAATAGAGATGCCTTTTTTTTTCCCTCCCATTGACCTTCAACCCCATAAGGTCTCAACGGCCAGAGAAAATTACGATGGTTTCTGGCTCCTGACCGTTGCTGCTCACCAAAAGCCGTTCCACAGTGTCACAGTCAGCCCTGCAGACCACAGAACCAGTTGCAGCTAGAAAGCTTGTGCCCAATGTATAGAAGGCTGATTGAAAAGAAGCATGTTTCCAAGAATCCTTTGTGTTTTGGTTTGTGTAAGGCCTAAAATTTGAAGTATGTTTCTCTTGCCCCACATAGATCTCAAATAGTAATTGTGGGTGGGGGATTGCAACATATATGGCTGGTTTTAGGGAGGGCATGCGGAGATCTGGTCTTGACCTTGTGACAGACAGGATATTTCTCATTGAAGAGCAAAACCAACCCCCCAAAAAACCCTGTTCTGCTGTTTAATTTTACCGATGCAGTCTTTGGGCCCTGAAGCCAGACAGAGACTAGAAAACAGGAACAGAATCTTAGCAGAGTCTGTCAGTGGAGCATCTTCACTGAGAACTGCTTTGTCTACCATCACTTGCAGTCTTTAAATCAAGGCTGGTTTCACTTTTTGTAAGGGATACTGAGGGTCAAAGTAATGATCTTGATGCAGATATGTCGGAGTTCTCTGGCCTGTTCTGAGCAGTCGGTCAGACTCTTTCCTTTATCGTGCTGTTTTCTGATCTTTATATTTGAGGGTCTCCAAAGACCACATGAGATCATGGCATCACCTTTTGAAAACCAAACTTGTAATCTTCCTGGAAACACTCATTCCAAAGAAATCAAAGACCTTCAATGTGATGCAATCGTTTTCCTGAAATGATCTCTCTGTAGTCGCATTTATGTTTTCTGCTGTTTTGTCTAGAACTAAGAATAGGAATTCCCAAAACAAACTCTGCACTTACTGTACACCAGTTCATCACTGTTAGGATAGCCCACGTAGCCTCCTCTGGTCACAGTGTTTGGTTTGTGAGCTGTTCAGAGCCTAACTGTGAAGACAAACAAACTCTTGTGGAATTAGCACGCAGTTAGTGTATTTTTAATTTAACACTTTGGCATCCAGGCTTGAACTCATAGAACTCCCTCCTTCTTGGATGATGTTTTTTTGGGTGGTTTTTTTTTTTTTTTTTTTTTTTTTTTTTTTTTTTGTGTTTTGTTTTTTTTCCTGAAACCCTCTTCTTAACCTTCAGGTTTGGTTCTAAGAACACCAACTTTACTTTTGCTGTAGGAAGGAACAGTATCTTCCAAAGTGACTTTTAGGAAAGGGAAGAAACAAAGTATGCTTCTCTCTTGTCGATAGTACAGTCATATCATCACTGACCCAACAGTACAGTCATACCATGCATCTACCCAAGCATCTTCTCCATAATAAGAGCAGGGCCATATTTTTATGTATCTATCTATCTCCTCCCACACGGTCCTATTGCTCCTGAATGAAGGCAGAAAACTGAAAAAGGCAAATCTTGCAAGGCACAAAGCTGAAGTCAACATTTCAGGTTCCCCAGAAGGGCTCCTACCCAGATGGCCAATGACTTGCTTGGGCCACCTCTCCGATGAAGAAAGGCTGAGGGAGGTGTGCTGTGTCTGGAGGTGTGCACTGAGGTTCTTGATGGAGAGGAGTGAAGCTCCTGGGTGGCCCGTGGCCAACAGCAAGGTGCTGGGGGAAACCTGAGCTCTTGTCCTCTCATGCCTCACTCTTGCAAAAGTTGCAGCGCTGTTGACCTGCACTGGGGCTGCATTGGCTGATGGCTTGACCGGATGTTACCGACGATGTCACTCGCTCTATTTAAAGCTGTGAACTTTTCCTCCAGCCCCGACCTCACTGTTGGCTACGTTAACAAGAGATCTCCCTAATGAGATGTGACTGGAGCCATCTGTTTGGGCGCAAGCAGAAACCTCACCCGTCACCTTTTTCTGAACCTGTCCCCCACCATTTTATGCCTGTACTGCTATGACTGACCTGCTCAGACAAAGCCAGCCCCTATTGCCTGCTGCCTGTAGCTTGCAGAGATAGTAACCATAAAACAGACCCGCATCAGCAGACAAAGATCAAGGCCTGTAGCCATTCTTTCCTGCCTGCTCATGCTAGGCACAAAGTAGGAATTCTGGCCCTTCAATAACGTGTTGTTTCTTCTTCTTCTTTTAAAACCAAAACAAACCCCAAAAACCCTTTCCTAGAAAGGCTGGAGGCAATTCAAGGCTTGCCCGATCTAGAAATATAGCATGGCACATTGAGGCAGAGGCAGAAGTCTCATTAACATGCTTGGTGCTTTGGAATGGGGCAGTTCTAATACATGTTTCCATGGGCCCAGCAAAAATAACTTGCCATACATAATTTAAACTGCCTTTAGGTAAAGGTGGAGGTAACCATGGCTATCTTTCAGAGGCCCTGTATCCAAAAAGGTGCTGCTTAGAGGCGCAGTGCTGTGCTCTGTCAGTGATACTTTGCAAGGCATTCTTGCTGCTCTTCTTGCACCAGGAGAACCCATTGCAACCCTGGTGTGAGGCTGACTGAGCCTGACCAAAGTGTCTGGCAAACACCAGGGTATCAGCACTGCCACAAACTTCTCTTGCTGTTTCTCATGATGATGTGGCGTAGCCAGGAGGAAAGAAAGATGTTGGCTGGATATCCATGTTGCCAACCATCACGAACCTTGTTTTTATTTTTATTTCTGTTTGTTTTAAGCGGCCACTTGATGTAAGGTTTTGACGTGGAGCCTGCTGTGATCTCTGACAGAGAATTTCTTGCTGATGCTAAAATAATGAGGGCTTTTTTTGTGATCTCTGAGCAGCTTAGCCCGTAGGACATTTCATCTCGGGTACAGTTTTTGAGGAATTCTTTCTCCTGAGGCTTTACAAAGCAGGTTTTTGGATTAGTAGCTGAGGTAATTCTTGGATCTAGAATCTCTGTGTGTTTAAGATCTGTTGCCTTAATTTCTTAGAAAAAGCTGGCCTGCTTTAAAAACAAAACAAAACAACAAAAACACAACACCAGGGTGGAAGTGTTAATGAAAATCCTTATCCTTTCTTTTCTTGCCAAAGACAATTCTTTTACAAATATCATCAAACAAACATTTTGAAGCCTATGAGGTTTCTCTTGAGCCCTGTACTAAGCAGAAGGAATATTATCTCAGATTTCCTGTCTGTGCACACGGATATATTAACCTTCTTCAGTAGGGATGTGAGACCAAGCTTTGAAAAATATTTATATGCATTGAAACCAGTATTATTTGACCTCCATAGCATTTCCTTAATGCCATTCCAACTCAGAGCTCAGCTGAAAAGTGCCGAGAGATGTTTTAAAGGTGTCTGTGGCCACCAGTGTGAGCTCATTTTTAACTAAACAGAAGCCACACTTTATTTCGTTAGAAGCACGATAATAAATGTGCACACAATTGGCTGATTCTCAATTAATTAGCTATTAGAAGCAAATTCCATAAGGTCTAATAGGATTAGAAAGTGGAACTTGGTGTCACTGAAGCATTCTCATTCTCCTGATCTGCATTAAGATGTCATTTTGCTTATGGCTCCGATGTGCTACGGGTGATTTCTGCAGGCTCTGGATGTGAGAGCAGGATATCCATGTTCTGTAGGAAGGTGGTGAAAGGTGTGCAGAAGTCCCCATTCCCTTTGACATGAACTCCTCCAGGCGTGGGACATCTACAACTTCTTTGGGACAAGTTGCTCTTAGAAGTGTAGATGCTCCATCCTTGTAGTCTTTCAGAGCCAGGTTGGATGGGGCCCTGGGCAGCCTGATCTGGTTGGGGACAACCACACAGTTGTGGCAACTCCACAGCATGGAGTTACACCTGGATGATCTTGAAGGTCCTTTCCAACCTATGCCATTCTATGACTACGTGATTTGGAGTAAGCTATGAATCTTCTCCAAAAATGGGGACTCTCAGCATTCCCTCTCAGCCCACCCAGTTCCATCTGCAACGACTTTCATCAGACAGGTTTCAGTTGCCAATTAAATACTAATAAAATTCACCAAAAAATGACTCGCTTCTTTTGGATGCAGAGGTACACTCAGACAGCCAGGCTTTTTGGTGTTTTTTTTTTTCCCTAAAACTTCAATCAATCCTCTTAAAAATGTGACGTGTTTTTTCATTACAAATTGACTTTTAAAGCCAAGAATGCCCACTATATCTAAAACATGGAACAGCTTCCCCTGCCCAGTACACCCCAGCCACAGCAGCCCATTGGAAGCCCATTGGAAGCCCATTGGGAGCCCACTGGGAGCCCATTGGGATCCCATTAGAAACAGTGGTACAGAGTAAATCTTGGGTCCAGCTGCATCCTTGGTGGAAGTTTTTGGGAATTTTTGATTGATGTTTTATTCGAAGGTGATCTAAAAGAATGGAGGCTCTGTGGTGTAGAGGAGATGTGGGAAGCCCTGCTCTGTTTGTTTTCCTGCAGGGTGGGCTGGTGCTGCGGGTTCCTGAGGAACAGGTTGACGAGGAAAAAACAGGAATAGGTGGATGCAGTGCCAATGGGGTCCCTACCTAAATATTTGCATTCATCCGCAAGAAGCATCTGTTAATAGGAGGTCAATCACCTGGAAGTTTACTCAAAGCCATTCTGCTTCCCATTAAGTACTGGCTCGTTTCACTTGCACAAGGTATATTTTTGTACGTGCATACAGGGGCATTTTGTGATGACAAGGAAGGAAGCAAACAGTGTCCAGACTTGATTTTTTTTCTTCCTACAAAGCTACCAGCATTCCCTCCAAACTCGGTCATCTTTTTTTTTTCATTCTTTCCCGTTAATCAAATTTATATCCTGATTTAAAATTATTCCTCTTTTCTGTCACTTGGCTTGGCCTTTCTCATCAGTATGAGAGCTCAGAAGGTGACATATCCCCCAGACCTCCCTGCCTGGATGTGAAGAGCACCAGGGTCTGCCAATGGAGATGCGTCCTCTCAGTGTGTGTTGCGGGATCACTGATGCACATCAATGTGTGAGCACACAAGAGCTCTTTCCTGATTTTTCTTGTCTGAGGGCTGTGGATGGAAGCAGTGATTCCCTGTGTCCTGCTTTTGCATCATCCTTACTCTGAGAATTAATAATGCACGTGGGTATCTGTATTATTTTTCTATCCTTATTACATCACTTAGGAAGCTGGTCAACTCAGTGCATCTCTTCCAGGGCGATGGAACCCTCCGAGTGGGGAGAAGGCAGTTGGGTAAGAGCATGGGCAGCAGGGAAAGACAAACCTCCTGTCAACAGGCTGTGGGAATTTCAGGCTGTGGTTTCTCAGAAGGGTTTATGGGATCTGTAGTGATGAGTCCTTAGATTTCAACCGGATTTCAATTGCAGACAGTCATCAGCCATGCAACCTGGGGTGATGCTGTTGGGCAGGGCAGCCAGGATGGGCTCTTCTTGGGTTTCCCCACGGGTCTCCTGGCAAAGTCCTGACTCTTTCCAGTCCTGCTGAAGCAATTGAGACCTGGTGAGGACCTTAACTGAGGGAGAAGGAGGAAGCTGCTTTCCTCCAGATGCAAGTGTCTGGGGAAGCTGCAGACCAAGGAACTCATCCTGGGTAGCATGGAGGTAGCACTCCCTCTGGGTGGTGCGAGAGATGGGTCTGTGTCAAAGGAGATCCTCCTGGAGTTACAAAAGTGACTGCAGGACCCTGCTGTGTAAAAATGAAATCCTTTGGCTCTGCACAGTGTGTGTGGTGTGCACAGGGCTGTAACCCAATCCCATCGCTGGAGCCAAGCATCCAGGGCAGGTGGCCTGCAGCTGGCAGTGTCCCCTCGCTGGGACATGGTACAGGGCTCTGTGCTGCAGGATGACCCGGCCGAGCACACGGCTGTGGCAGGACAGGGACCAGCTCCCACCTCTCGAAGCCATTGCTGGAGGACATCTCACTCCCCTGGGGCAGAGGTGCAGGTCAGTTTTATTACCCCAGGATGACTGCAAGGCTTTGATTATCCAAGGGATGAGATGTGTTTGCTCTCATTTGCTCAATATATAGATAGGATCCCCTCCTGCATGCTCTGATATTATCTGGTGGTTGGCGACCCTGCATACAGCAGGGGGGTTGGAACTAGATGATCCTTGTGGTCCTTTGCAACCCAGACCATTCTGTGATTCTGTGATACTGCATTTTATTGGGCAGATTTCATCAGGCTTTCTGCTTTCTTTGTGCCTGGGCATTTTCAGGACTTCTCCATATCTCATATATGCCCTTTCCATTCCCCTCCTGCCTGCAGCTCCCTGGGGAATGGCTTAGCAAAGGACTGAGCCGGAAACGAGCAGCTCGGCATTGATCCTCTATCAGCACGGCACTCTTAAACCCAAAGCAATGGCAAACTCCATGGCAGCAGTACTTTATCAGTACTTTATCAGCCTGATCCCTCTCTTCTGTACATGGGGGGGGGTGGGGGGGGAAGAATAAATCAGCAAGCTGAGAGGGTGAAACTTCTCAATCTTTTCATGTTGTTGGCTTTTTTTTTTGTGGGGGTTTTCTGCTGAGTGTGCATTGGTTTTGCTGAACGCTGCGGCGAGCAGAGCCATTGGTTGTCCCTGCGAGTTGCTCTGCAGAGTGTGGCCTGCATGCTTTTGGCTTATTTCGACATTGTGCATGTCGAATGTGATACTCCAGATTTTCCTGGCTGCCTTTCAAACGCCTCTCACCTTTACCAGGGACTGGCATTAAACTGTGGAAGGATGCAGCCCTGCGTGTGTTTGAAGAGTTCGCTGAAGCCCTGTGAATTTGCTTTCTTTTCCCAGAAAAGGAAATGACAAAAACACGGAGAGATTTAATGATTTTATGTGTAAATGAGAAAACATTAAAAGGAAAAAATACATATATATATTAAAAAAGTACATGTGTACAGGCTAGCCAAAGTCAAGCAGGAACATCACAGCCTTGCAGCTGGGATGGCACATCAGTGGGTTGATGGTTGGACTTGATGATCTTAGAAGACCTATCCACCCGTAATTATGATTCTGTGATTCTATGATTTAGTAGTTCTATGACGATTCTATGATTCTAAGATCTGCAGGGCATCTGCAGGGCACTGTGTGCAGCTCGGTTCTGCTGTCCCACCGACACACAGCTGGAAGAAGAGCACTCAGTTCTGCAGATCTCCAAAAGGCAGGAAATTGAAACTCCTGTGTGTAACCATGTATAGCTGGGGGGGGAGAAAAAGAAGAAATAAATAGGTCAATGGCAAAAATGGCACCAAAAAGGGTGTATGTATGTGGCAGCACTGAAAGAACAATGAACCCAAACCAGCGAAACCTCAGCAGTTGTTGTTTTGTCAACCCGCTCGAGCTGCGCGTTGTTACTCTCTTTGAGGTCTATGCACAGAGATGCAAATGCTTTCTGGAGCGGATGCTTTGCATCTCCATTTTGCATAGTCAGCTCTGTGCAAAGAGAGCAGGCCTTACCGTGGCCTTGGAGTAGAGCAGTTCTGCACGGGGAGAGGCAGCAATGTAGCTCCCACTTGCAGGCAGAGGTGTGTTTGCATACAGAGGTGGTTTTTTTTTTGTAGCATTTCTTGCCCTTGCTTGTGTATTCAAAGCAAACTGGAAGCATTTTGCAGTGTCAACTTGAAAGATCACTTTGTCGTTTTGGCGGGGTTAAACGGTGATCTTGGAGGCTGCTTGAATTTGATTTTGCTGAGGTTTTATTGCGTTTGGCTTAATTGCTTCTGTTTCATTGTTAATGAGACAAAGAGCAGTTTGTAGAATAGCTTGAGGAGTAAAATTATCCAGGAGCAGAGATGAAATGTGAATGTTAGAAGTTGCCTTGCATTGTTTGTGCTGTCTTTAAACTCCTCATTCGATTTTGTTCAGTCCTGCAAACATGGAGGCGACATCACTGCCCCATCTGTGTCCTGCAAGGACATCCCATCCTTGGGGCAAACCCTGCACCTGGCTGCAGGATGAGTTCCCTATGGGGAGGATGGGCCATGGCCCACGCTCTCTAATGGTCAGACACCCCTGCAGTCCAGTTTATGACTTCCTCCAGTCTAAAAAGAGCAGACTTGCAACCTTTTTGCAGAGCTTTCAGTGTACCCTTATGAAGCAGAACCATACAGGAGTGGTGTAGCCTGGCATGGGGTCCAAACCTTGGGTGGCTAAAATCTGTGCATGTAAAACACTGAAGAATATTCTACAATGGGAATTAGTCTTATAATTACACACAGCTACAGTTCCTTGTTGGTGGGATAAACCCAGTCCTCCCAGATGGGCAGCCAGGAGCCAGGACCTGGGACTCCCAATGCATCACTGCAGGGTGAAATGAACAGTGTTAGGATGAGCTTGTTTTCATTTTGGTCGTTGCTATAGGGTCCATTTTTGTGCACTGACTGCTAAAATCACTGCTGCATACTGCGGATGCAGACAGTGTGCTCTGCCTGCAGCACCAGGCTCTTGGGGGAGGCGGGGGGGGGGGGGGGGTGCATTTGCATGGGACTTTACAAGATGTGTGCAGCGATGAGCAAAACAAGTCCAGTCTCCTACGCATGCAAAGTAACAGCTTTGTGACCTGGGCTCTATCTGACTGCTGCAGCTCTGATTCTGCAATTATACCCGTAAACAGATTAAGCCAGGATCAATCTTTTGACCCCAAGGACCAGTGGCATGGGAGCACGTTGCTCCTTGGGGGTGTCCAGGCTTTGCGTGCAGCCTTGCAGAAGGGCAACCTTTGCCTTGAAGCACCATTTCACTTCTCACCTGCTGAAATTGCTTGGGACACACAGTGTACCTGGGTTTTGCTTTTACGTTTCCGTTATCCACCGGTCAGTTGGTTGGATTTAGCACAAATGGAGAAGTGAGCGGGCAGCAAGAGTGCTGAGCCATGGCTCTGTGCATCCAGGGCAGGAAGGAGAGGCAGTTCATCGATAAGTCAGGGGAGGGTCAAGGGAAACCATTTTCAGCTGATCTCCACAAAGCTCTCTGGCCAGGAGACCAGGGGCTTTGGGATTGACTCAGACCTCATTCCCCACTGATTCACCCTGCAATTATGAGATTGAGCAGAAATCGTAAACTCCATCTGAACTGCAGTTGTCCTTTTTTTGGGGGGGTGTTTTTTTTTTTTTTTTTTTCCCCACTCCTGTGGTTTGAAACTATGTAGAAACATTTTGGAAGCGTTCTCAATGCATGAGTTTAACCCTAAGTCTCAGCAGGGGGAAGGTATTAACGGGGAAAGGCAATTACTGCTTTAGCTGTGTGCAAGTCACATTACCTTTGGAAAGAACCACCCTCTCGCCAATAGCTGGCTTCCCATTCAGGGTTTGGCAGGTCTGGAGCGTAGAATTCAGATGAATTTTGAAAGAATCATTACACAGCAGTGGTTTCAAAATATTAGTTCACTAATGACTTCTTTGTACCAAGGAGTGCGTGAGAAGTGAAAGCAGCAGAGATTGTTACAACCCTCGGGAGGGACGTGACGGTGATGCACGTAATCCCACTTCACAGTCACCAGTGCTGAATGGCTCTTAAGGGTCGTCTTAAAAATTGGGAAAGAACTCCATTTTCTTGAGTTTTGTGTGCGAGAAAACAGGATTAGATACATTACGAATGCAAAAAACAAAATCCCCTTCTGGGATATAAGGGTGGTGTGTTGGCATTACCTTCCTGTCTGCAGGAACTCAGCTTCAAATCCCAGTTGTCCTTAATGGTTACTGCAGTCTCCTGCTCCCAAGCATATGTTTGTGGTGAGATGGAGCAGCCTTGGGCTGCCCACTGCTCTACCCAGAGGTCAGCAGTGTGTGGGGCAGAGCAGTGTGCTCTGGGGTAGCACAACCCCGTCTTGTCTTCTGCATATGTGGTACCAGGAGGAAGGGAGCTCTCAGATGGTGTTTTCCTTACCTGGGTTTGTGGGGCAGAAAGCCTCTCTCCATGCTGCCCATTTTCCAGTGGTGGTGCTCACTAGCTGCATTAATTAACTCTGTTTCAATTTGGATGCTTTAGCGGAAGAAGAAAAACTGTTATAAGCTATGAAAGTCATCATTTGTGCATGCCTTGGGGGCAAAGTGCACAGTTGTTTTCCCGCTAGTACAGGTGCCCATGGCTGCCCAGGTTGGTAAGAAGAGGAACTGCTGAAGCCACGTGGCTTAAAAGCAAAAGTGAACCAATGCAGCATTCAATCCTTGAGTTTTTAATGAGCAGAGAAAGTCTCCTGGAGATCTCCCCGTCTGTTTCTAGTTATGAGGATACTTTATCTCTGCAGGTCTCTCCCTTCCCGTAGTATCTGAGGGCCTCACGGACACTCATGGATGACTCACATCACATCTGCAAAATAGGGAAGTATCCCCATTTTAGAAGTGGGGACTAATGCGGGTTGTAGATGTATGACTTGCCCAGTTTCACACAGGAAACATGTAACTGAAGTGGGAATTGAGCCCAAGTCACATGAGTTGAGCCCTGGATTGCTGTCTGCCCTTGGCGAGCCCAAAGCAGCTCAGCAGATGTTGTATATGTGGAATTGGTTTGAGAAGCAGGCGCATTCATCCAGAGGTTGTAGCTGTAAATGTGAAGCTGCTGCTGCATGTGGCGGGGTCAGGATAAGGTGGGAAATCCAGCAATGAGCTGGGAGTGAGGTGAGAGGAGAGGGGGCTGAGGATAGAGCCCACCCCATGGAGGATGTGCACCTATGGACACCCTCGTGCTGTCCCTGAGGAGCACACTGGCTTTATACAGAGTCTGTTTACATTAATCCTTGCTGGACGTGCTTTTCTGCAGCAGTGCTTATACGCATCTGCTCTACTTCACTTGTATATAGTGAGCATGTCCCCTTTCTTCAGTTAGTGTTTCCTTTGTCTGTTGTGATACGTGTCACTGAGAGCGTCACTGGGACTCACATCTGGATAAACTGTGGCTTGTGGCAGTCATTGATTGCTGGGTGCAGTCCCTTCATCAGTCCTGGGTATTAGCAACAGATATGTGTGACTTTGCCCTTGGTACATGGAGCTCAGCATAGGGTCTGTCCAATTGGTGGTTCTTCAGCCATAAAGCATGACTCCGAAGGTGGAAGCAGGGCCCTGGCCTTGCTCTCTTCTTTTCTGTTTCGTGCAGATATTGATGCACTATGAGTGGTTTGAGTTGTGCTCTGAGCCATGCTTGGGTTTTAAAATGCAGAGCCCCAGGGGAGGAGAAATTTCAGCCCTCTTCCAGGCAAACGAGGGCTCGTTGCACCATGGTTTGTGGTGGCTGCAGGTCTTCAGTGGAGCTTATAACACTTCTCCAAACTTGTTTCCACTTTGGACCTGGGATTTGGGAGGAGACAGGACTGTGTTCAGACACTGCCATGCCACCCACCCGCTGCTTCTTCCTGAGCTTCTGGGAGTTGGGATGGCAAAACAGGAGAGCAAAATTGAGCTTTGAAAAAATGACCTTTCTCTCATGGCTGCTCTTGGGCACACTTCTCAGGTGAGAGGAGGCTGCTTGCCTAAGCGTTAGTTGTCCGGACTTATTCTCATTTAGATATTTACACGGCCCCTTATGGGGGCCATTTTTGAGGAGGAAGAGAATGGGACTGTGGGGCTCTGAATAATATGGACAGGTCTGTGGTACAGGGCTTGGAGGGATAAGGAAGTCACAATCCAGAGCCGGACACAGCACCATTAAAAGTCAATGAGGCAGCAACTGAAGGCAGGTTGGGGGTTGTGGCAAGAATGAAGCCCATTTAAAACTTTGGGAACAGTAACCAAAATTTGCTGCTGTCCTCTGTTCTTCTGTGTTTTCAGGGGAGCTGTGACCCCTGAACAAGGAAGAGCTCTGCTTAGTTCTGCCCATGCCTTTGCTGTTATTGTGGGTCTGAGCCCTCCTGCTGCAGAGTGGGGTGCACCAGTGCCACTGAGCATGGGATTTGGTGATGGGCCATTGCCTTGGAGGAACTGTATGTTCTTCCATGGAATTGCAGTGCTTGTATCTGTGAAGGAGTCGTTGTTTTCTTTGCATGCAATGTATGCAAAGATGATTTAGCAGTGGGGTTGTTAGAGTAAGGATAGTACAGTTGGGTTGGACTTGATGATCTTTGAGGTCCTTTCCAACCTGAGCAATTCTATGATTCTGTGATTCAGGGTTGTTTTTCAAAGTGCATCTTCACTTGGGGTCTTGCTTTGCCTGAGCCTGACCCCTGTGCACATCACATTCATGTTAAAAGCTCAATGTAAGGTAAGTATGGAGGAACTGTGTGGTTGAATGAAGTGGAGGTGGCCTGAATGTGTGCTTGCCAATGTGTGGTGTCCGCAGAGGAGGAGAACCCATAGCAGTGTGTTCCAGCAGTGTGCACATCACCATCAGGGTGAACTTGCTGCAGGAGGCGAGTGCAGTCACCAAGGGCATCTCCAGCTGTTGGGACTCCGTTTGTGTACTGTTCTGGTTACCAAGCAATCCTCCATCAGGGCACCTGATGTAACCCTGTGTGCTCACTGCTGAGATGGCATTTTAATATCCAAGCATTATGATTCCAACGTGCTCTTTCTTTTGCAGACTGAATTAAATCCTGGGCAAACGAGGGAGAGACACCATCAAAATTACAGGCTATCAAGTCCACTGTAAGTAACCTTTGCTTTTTCCTGATGAGTTGCTCTGGACGTGTGCATTGCCCTTTGCTGTGGGCTCAGCCTGGAAACAGTTGTTGTTCTGTTCTTTGTCTGCCTTACTTTGCTTTTTCTTTGCTAAACATAGCAATTTTTTTTTGCCTGGCAAGTCCTGCCAATGCTGCATCAGCTTTTTATATTATTGAGCATATTTACAAGAGGTAATGATCTACCATTGCTGCCCAGTGTTTACATTGTGAACCCCCTTTTGGCCATAAATCACTTTGAAAGTCCAAGGGAGCATCTGTGCTGTCATTCAGAGCTGAAGCTGGGATCACATCATGAGGATCATCACCTCCAGGCAGCAGAATGCTCTGTGCTATGCCCATAGCCCTATCTGCTTTGATAAGACATTGCCTTGCAGAGCTTTGTAAGAACCAAGGAACACCATGAGCTACTGACAAAAGGGTCTGGTTTCACTCAGCTGTGTCTCCCCAGATTGATTAATCTGTAGTTTAAAAATGGGAAAATGCTAAACGTGAGTGGTTGCCAGTAAGAAGGGAGCCATACCTTTCTGCAGAGCAGAAATAGGAGCTTGCGTTTTGCTTAGTTCACTCATTTTCACAAAACTTGGAAGAATCCAAATATATTTAACATATGTCAGCTATGATAGACTTTAAATCTGATGGAAGTTGGCCAAATGGCTTAAAAGTTATCACGGAGAGTGACCAGGCAGATTTTCCAGTAGCACATTAGCTGCTCTCACCTTCTTAAAAACAGTCTAAAATTCTGTGTGGAAGAAAATGCTGTCTGTTGTGGTTGGAATGGTATGGAAAGGCAGGGTTTCTGTTGGAATAGCTTCCCGCTAAGCCTGCTGGATCTCAATCTGTCTTACACAGGTCCAAACAGCAAAGAAAACCCTTCCATCTGCTGCGGTATTGCAAACAGCAGAGTTTTGCCACCAGGAAGGTTTTAAGGAACCACTGTAATGAAATGTTTTAGTGTGCTGTAAGCAACAGGCAAGCTGCAGAAAGCCAAGCACTGCTGTTTTCCACATCTCATTTGGAAGGATTGGGTCCTGGAGGCCAACCGCAAGGCAGATTTGAAGGATTCCTTCAAATGTCTTCTCAGTGACGTTCCCACCTGGGGCTCAGGTGTCAGCCTGCAGCACTTCTCTGCCAACTTCTGGGAGCTTCCATCCCAAATCCAATGGCAAAGAGCTTCTTCCAGGGAATATGCACAGTGATGATCCCACATGCAGGGTCGATGCTAGGCACTGGCTGGTTGGCTCCTCCTCAAGTCCCGTAGGAGGGTTTAGGTGAGGTTCAGGATTTGGAGACTCTGTGTTCCTGCACATCTTCACAGAAATCCATTGCAGCCATAATGAAATAATTCAAAACACCAACAAGACTGTCTAAGATAGCATTCCTAAGCATTTTATCTCAGGCTTTAGGGTGAAACTCTGGTCCCATTCTAATCAGAGGGAATTTTCTCGTTGATTTCCTTCATCAAGGTGGAATTGTTTCTGTCTTACAAACGAAGCAGGCATTTCTGTTCATGTTCACCCCGTTACACTTCAAGTAAAACCCTGAGAAATGATGTTTGAATAGAAATAATAGCTGGAATCCTCCATTTTAATGCCTGTACTTTGGATTTGGCCACAGACGTGCAATGTTAGCAGCTGGAAACCATGCCCCATAAAATCCATGTGACTTTTTCCTTAAGGATCTGCTGACATTGTGCCAGTGCTATGCATTGCCTTGCTGTGCTGATCTACAGAGAAGGCAGTGCAGAGCACAAGCTAAATGAAAGTCAACACTGATAAGCAGAAAGAGTAGAGGCATAGCACATGACAGAGAAAAGAGACTTCTCAGGTGATGTGGAGGCAGAGATGAAAATAAAAGCAAAAGATGTGCCTTTTCTAAGAAAAAAAAAATGGGAGAGTGGGGAAAGCATGATGACAAGGGACATGGTTTAGCGGGGAAATATTGGTGGTAGGTGGACAGTTGGATTGGATGATCTTGGAGGTCTTTTCCAACCTTGGTGATTCTATGAGTCTGTGAAAATAGAGGCTGGAGTTTCTGAAGGCAGATTTTGGCTGAGAGAGAGTAAAGAGAAACTGAAGAAAATGAAGAGAAGATGAGAATAGGCTTTTTTGTCTGTGTAGCGATTCTCCTTAGCTATCTCAGGTTTTATCCAGAGGGGCACAGCAGGGTTGGGCATCCACCCTCAGCCCTTTGGAATCTCTCATTCCCTTGTCCCACCATGTCACCAAGCTCATGGGAGAGAAACACTCCTGCAGTTTTTAGCTTCAGTGGACTTCATGTTTTTCTGCTTCTTTATTCCGCGCTGTTGAATTTTCCTTGGAGAGGTATCAATCCAATGAAATGGTATCCAGCCAGGAGAACTGTCTTTTGCCATTGCCATTCCAAGGGCCATTTCCAGTAATGGAAAAAATATGTAGAAAGTAGCCTGAATTGCCCCAGAATGGTCGTTCTCGCTGCTGTAGGCAGCAGGTGTGCTTGTTCGTTGACCAATTATTTAAATGCTAACTTTTGTGCAGAGTTCATGACTAAATCAGCTGCAGCCCATGTGTTCATCAGAGGACAGTCTGAACAGTTGGGATGATATTGAATCATCTTAAAAAGCTTCCTCACAGGCCCAGTTATTTTGCACTTTGGAGTGGGTATGGAGTCTATAGGAGAAAAAACAGTATTAATATGTTTTTCAGGCTTGCTTTTGTTGGCAGTTCTTAAATGTGAGTTTGCGAGCTTGTGGGAGGCAGCATTCACATTGTGCTTGCTGAAAAAGTCTCATCTTAAATCCTCTTCTACCATGTTAATGTGCTCTGTGCGTCATGAGTGGGGCAAAGAACGCAATCTTGGGCAAAAATGGATGTGATAAATCAGCCTTTGATCTTGAGTAAGTCCTGTGCTGTAAATACAGCACTCTAAGCGTAGCCCAGACCACACTTGGTCAGCACGAAGGAGCCAGCACTCTCAGAAAGGGATTTCAAAATGTAATTAATTACGCCTCGTAGTAATGAGCACATAAACATGAGGCACCTTTCCTAGCGAGTCAGGGCAAGTGCAAGGCTGGGAAGAAGCAAAGTTCTTGCTGGAGGAGATGAGAAAAAGGAAAGTAAAGCATTAAGATAGGAGTGGGTTTTCTGTGCATGTACCTCAGATGTGGATGTCGGAGCGGACCAAGTAAGCCACTGCTCCTATTAATAAGAGGTGACAAATCAGGGCAGTCAGTCTCACTGATCTGAGACCTTGATGTGGGATGCATTGTCCCCATGGGGTCCCTCACTGGCACCTGCACCTCCCAGTGATGGTAAGAGAAGATAGGGAATTTAACGACTTGAACCCACTTAAGGTTAGATGGATCAATCCCATCCAAAGAATAGACAATTTTTAACCACTCCTGTAAAATCTGGTTGGTTGGTTGCTACCGTATTTTTAGACACAGCTAAATTAAATTACCTGACGTCCCACATCTGTTCTTTCTCATGGAATACGGAGCATCCACAGGGATGCAGGACCAAATAAATAGAGGATTTCACATAGAACACAATGGACCTCTTCTGCTGGCTCTTTGTCGTTGCTGCTCAGAATAAGGCTGGGCTGTTGGGCAGCTAAAGTCCCAGGCACATGGAGTGCAATCCACTGTGCCTCCCTGTTTTGTGTGGTTTGCTCTTCAGCCCCATCCCTGCATTCTCCCCCTGTATGGGGCAGTAGCAACGCAGCAGGGCTTTGAGCAAGTTCCCATTTAACCAATGCCATTCTGTTGTAGCGAAGCAGAGAGTACTTTCGTAAGGAAGATACTTCCTTTTCTATCTCACTGTAAATCATACGTATCAGTTTGCTTCCCTTAAAAAGCCCCATCCTTGGGAATGTTCCTCCTACTTTCTGTTCCATCTCTTAGTGATGCTGTCTTCTTTCAGCGCAGTCAGAGTATTTCCTCTCCAAGTGTCTCATTAGTAGCTGTGTTTGATGAGAAGCATTGTAGGTTTCATAGAGCTTCCCGTTGTAAGGAGGGTTCGCCTTTATAGACAAGCAATTTCAACATCCTGCCCATATGAAATACGTGCATAGTATAGAGCTGGACTTGCATCACTGCTTGGCAGCAAAAAGCAGGAAATTAAAGCAACAAAATTTCAGTAGAAGAGTGCATGTCCTTTCTCTTTGCCTGCTATTGTAAGTGACAAGATTACTGCAAGCTTAGGGGCAGATTTCATGCAGAAGGATTTGCTTTTTATTCGTCAGTGAATGCATGTGCTACGTTAGGCAGCGCTTTGTATATAGTCAGTTTTACTGTGTAGTCTGTTGGGAAGGGAAGTGCAATTACAGAAAACTGTAAAACTATAAATGTTTGCAGGAGATTAGGAGGAATCCACGTTCGAAGCCATTTAAATACATTTTTTTCAGATCTGAGCGTGTTTCAAGTTACTGTATTTGGTTACAGCTGCAGTGCCAGCTTATGTGTACATTACACTAAGCTTAAGTCCCTGAGGTTTGACTTAGTATGATTTATGTTTAGGTTATCGTTACGAGTGACGTCTCATAAATTGTGGACATTCAATCAGTTATTCTGAGTTTCTACTTGCAAAATATTTACGGTTGTTTCTCTGTAAAAAGTAGCACTGTTTAATTACTTAAATACAAATGCCGAAGTCATTTTTTTCTTCTGTTTGTTTTTCTCTTGGATGTAATTGCAGAAATGTTGGAAATGCTTTTCCGAGGCTTTTGAACTCAGAAGTGGAACAGAAGGAAGACACAGGGGGACGTACACCGTTCAGCGTTATTTTCCTTGCACAGGAAAAAAAGATCATTATGAGATGAGCGCTAAAGTCTCAAGTTTTCAAAGGTTTGCATAACAAACAAGAGACACATTGTGGGTTGCATCTTGACTTTGAAGGCTTGCCACTGTCAACTGAAATAAAATGGCAAGGTTTAAAGCCTTAACCAAGTTCACAAGGAAAATATTTGGACTAAAAGTTTTGGAAAGTTTTCTCTCTTTGAAGTAGTTTGTCATGTGTTACCAATGTGAACTTTATTGACCTTGAAACATTTTTTTTTTTTGAGTCAAACAGCAACTAGTGACACTTTAGTAAAATCTTAAATCAACAACCATCTCCTGGCGACTCCAGCTTCGTAGCAAATGCGGGCAAAACAGGGAATCTGCAGAAGAGACCTTTATTATTCGTAAATGAAGCCTGCCAAAACCTTCCCGAAATAGCATTCAAAGACCCTTTTAAGGTCATGGATCCTGAACAAAGCCAGAAGAGCACAAAAAAGGCTGAGGAAAGTCCAAGAAAGAGGCTTCCCAAAGGAGAGGCTTTCCAAGCCAGTATTTCATCTGCAGCTACGTATCAGGGCAGCTCTGCTTCTTCACAAGGAACCCCTCTCCGAGATCTCATATCGCAGCAGCACTTTTCTGGCTCTTTGCCGATTCCAAGAGAGGAATCTCAGGAGAAGACTGGACATCAGAAACAACCTAAGCCTTCCTCTTTTGAACACCCTCCCCACGTCTCCCAGCTTCAGCAGCACGCACTGTCACCAGCATTCATGTCTCCTGGGAAACCCGAGCACGTCCTTGAAGGGCCCACATGGCAGCTAGTTGATCCCGTAAGACCAGGTCCCTCTGGCTCTTTTCCATCGCCCGGGCTTCACGCACACCACGGCCAGCTCTTACCTTCCCATTCACCAATCATTCCTGGAGAGGACATGCCGTCCGTTCAAAAGGTCTACATCCCTCGCCCTTCACAGGTTCCCTTAAAACAAGCTGAGGAAGTGCACAAGAAGGAAAAGAAACCTCAGAAGCCAGGCAAATACATTTGCCAGTACTGCAGCAGGCCTTGTGCGAAGCCAAGTGTGCTCCAAAAACATATCAGGTCACACACAGGTGAGAGGCCGTACCCTTGCATTCCATGTGGCTTTTCTTTTAAGACTAAGAGCAATTTGTATAAACATAGGAAATCTCATGCTCATCGAATAAAAGCTGGGCTGGCCTCAGGGATAGGAGCAGAGATGTATCCGTCGAGCTTGGAAATGGAGAGGATTGGTGGGGAAGACTTTGAGGAGCCAACAGAAGGAGAAAGCACAGATTCGGAGGAGGAGACGGGAGCGATGTCGGGTCACCCTGCAGAGCTCTCCCCCAGGCAGAAGCACACCCTGCTGTCCAGCAGCCTGCTGAGCGCCGGGAGCCAAGGCTCCAGCCACGACCGCTGTTCCCTGTCCCATTCCAGTATGTCTCAGTCACTCGAGGACAGCAGCCAGTTTGCAGAGCCGCCATCTGACCAAGCTCTGAGCCATAAATCGGAAGATACCCACACGATAAAGCAGAAGCTCGCACTCCGCTTAAGCGAACGGAAGAAGGTCATAGATGAACAAGCTTTCCTGAGCCCGGGGAGTAAAGGAAGTACTGAGTCAGGCTACTTCTCCAGGTCAGAAAGTGCAGAGCAGCAGATCAGCCCCCCAAATACTAATGCAAAATCTTACGCAGAAATTATTTTTGGGAAATGTGGTAGAATTGGGCAAAGGACTGCAATGTTGTCTACAAACACAACGCAGGGGTTTCCGCATCTCTCTACCGAAGAGAAACCCAGTATGGTACCATTATCTGTGCCTAGAACACAGGTTATTGAACACATCACTAAGCTAATTACAATTAATGAAGCTGTTGTAGATACCAGTGAAATAGATAGTGTTAAGCCTAGAAGAAGCTCTTTATCTAGACGTAGCAGCATTGAATCTCCAAAGTCTGCTGCTTACAGGGAACCATTTCAGTTTGATATCAAGTCCGGTTCCGGTAGCCAGTTGGATGCCTCAAAAACGTTGACATCCCATGGTGAAAAAATGAAGCCCGAACAATCATTGTTGTCACTTCAGCAATCCCACAGTGCCACAGAGACAGTGCCTCTCCTAAGAAGCCACTCAATGCCTTCTGCTGCATGCACTATAAGCTCCCCACACACATTTAGAGGTAGCTATTCATTTGATGATCACATCATGGAGCCTGAAGTCTTAAGCCGTAGTCAAGCATTTTCTTCCCATCCTCGAATGCTAAAACGACAACCAGCTATCGAGCTACCTTTGGGAGTAGAATATGTCACGGAGGAGGTGAGCTCTGCGAGCAAAGAAACTGTTTCTAAACCTCCTGAGGAGCCTGAAACCAAGGAAAGCGATCTTACCAAAAAATCACGGAAGGGGCCGAAAGTTAAAGGGTTCATGTATGAATGTAATATATGTGGTGCTCGGTATAAGAAAAGGGATAATTATGAAGCCCATAAGAAATACTACTGTTCAGAACTGCAGCTCTCAAAGCCACGTTCTTCCACTTCCCATACCTCTTCAGAGACTGAGAAAAATGTCATGGATCCTGAAACGTGGCCCCAAGTGATGCATTACAAGCTAGGGAGCACTTTGGAGCTTACCCCGCTCCGAAAACGGCGAAAAGAGAAGAGCCTGGGTGATGATGAGGACCCTCCAGCTTTTGAGCTGTCAGATGCTCCCTCCTCCAGCACTGGGCCAGGAGCTCAGTTTGCAAACCCGGCATCATCTGACGTCGCTTTAAACCTAACCCGTGAATCCATGAAGTCACCAGCAGACCCGGGGAAATCCGCACCTTCTGATGTCAGTGCCAGCTTCCATTCCAGGAATACCAAACTGGTTTCAAGCACGGAGGGTAAAGAGAGAAGGACAACCTCAAAGGAGATCTCTGTCATCCAGCACACGAGCTCCTTTGAGAAGTCTGACTCCATTGAGCAGGTGAGCGGCTTGGAGGGTGAAGAGAAGCCCACGCCGCAGTACCCGTCTCAGCCAACCGCGCAGCACAGCCGCCCACATCACTCTCTGCAGCCCAAGCTGGTGCGACAGCCCAACATCCAGGTCCCAGAGATTCTGGTCACGGAGGAGCCCGACAGACCAGAAACAGAGCCAGAGCCTCCTCCGAAAGAACCAGAAAAAACGGAGGAATTTCAATGGCCACAGAGAAGCCAAACGCTTTCTCAGCTCCCTGCAGAGAAACTCCCACCAAAAAAGAAGAGGCTGCGGCTGGCAGAAATGGCTCAATCCTCTGGAGAGTCCAGCTTTGAGTCGGTCTCTCTCACCAGAAGCCCGAGCCAGGAGAGCAGTGTATCCCACAGCTCCAGCCATTCTGTGTCATTCGATCGGGAAGATCACAGCAAGACAGAGCCCAGCAGCCAGCCTCCCGAATCCCACTCCAAGCCTCCAGGTGTTGGCTCCCACATGTTGATGGTCCCGAGCCACCACCACCACCATTCCAGGGAGATGCGGAGATCTGCCTCCGAGCAGACACCCAATGTGTCCCATGTTTCCCAGATGTCAGAGACCCGCAGCAAGTCCTTTGACTATGGGAGCTTGTCCTCCACGCCTGCTTCCACTCCTGGCCCCTCCACCTCCTCGGCTCCCCAGGAGAGGAGGAAATGCTTTCTTGTGAGGCAGGCATCCCTCACCAGGCATCCGGAGCACGATCCGGACCCAGCCCCAGCAGGCCGACCAGAGGCAGAAGACCCAATTCCTTCCTCAAGCAAATCTCCCTCAACAAGTTTGCCCCATCAGCCGCCATCTTCATCCCCTTTGCCCTCTCACGGTACCTACCCAAGCGATAAGAGCCAGCCAAAAGACAGCCCCCAGCCTGCATATACCCAGCCCTACACAGAAGCCCTGCAGGTCTTCCATCCCGTCCCCCAGCTAACGCTGCATGAAAAGCAGTACCTCTCCCCACAAGTTTCCATCTTCCCCTACCAGCCTCTCCTGCCCCAGCCGGGGCAGCCTGCAGAGCTCTTTGCCGCACACACCATGTCCGACCTCCTCTCCGCGCAGCTCACCGTGCCCCAGCTTCCCCCTTCCATCTTCCAGACCCCTCCGCTGCCCCTCCAGCAGACGCTGCTGCACCCGGGCCCACTGCACCTCGCTCCGCCGCTGATGCCGCACCCCACCGAGGTGCCCTTCAGGCAGCAGCCCTCCTTCCTGCCAGTGCACTACCCCAGCTCCTCGCCAATCTCCTCTGCCTTTTTCCTGCCTCTTCAGTCTCAGTTTGCTCTCCAGTTGCCAGAAGCTGGGGGACATTTACCGCAGCTCAAATCCAGTTTATTCCCAGCAGCAGGGACCTCCAGCCTTTCCCCGTGCACAGAATACAGCTTGGACACTCGGTTGTACCCCCTGACCCGCACGACAAGTCCTTCGGTGCCCTTGTCCACAGCTCAGCTTGCCGTTCCCACGCGGTCAGACCCTGTGGTGTCCCTCGTGGTCCCCGTCCGCATTCAGACCAACATGCCGTCCTACGGGAGCGCCATGTACACCACGCTGTCCCAGATCCTGGTCACTCAGTCCCAGTGCAGTTCCTCTTCTATTGTTCTCCCCAAATTTGATGATTGCCAAGCCAAGGGCACCCTGGTCTGCAGTGCTGATGTGCACGGTCTTGGGTTTGATCTAGCACAGATGATCACAGAGGAGCAAAGGATTTTCCACAGCCCGTATCTGAGAGTGCCCTTACCCCTACCAGAGAGAAAGGGCTGCATCCCGCTCACCTCCCCAGCAGACAGCGTCCTTGGGCTGGAGGGAGGCCCGTCCACTGTTGGTGGAAGCAAGAGGATGCTCTCTCCAGCAGGCAGTTTGGAGCTGACGATGGAAACGCAGCAGCAGAAAAGAGTGAAAGAGGAGGAGGTGTCAGAAGCAGAGGAGAAGTTGGAAGTGGTGAAGCCACCCAGTGCAATAGAGGAAGGGAAAAAGCAGGACAAAGCTCACTTTCTTTCCGAAAGCCAAGGCAGCGCTGAGGTTGAAACACCACCTAGTTTGCCCTTAGAGCAGTCAGAGCTGAAGGAAACCCCGAGTACTTTGCAGCAAGCCGTGTCCCGGTCCGGTTCTCCAAGCTTTGAGGCGCTGGAGGAATATCAGCAGCCAGCTGGCAAGCAGCCCCTTGGCAAGGCACCTTTACAAAGCGTGAAGAAGGAAGACTCCAAAGAGCCGGTGGAGCAGCCTCCACCAACCCCTCCCAGCCCTGCACCTCTGTCCGAGGTCCCTTCAAGTGCAATGAAATCTCGAGAAGGTACGGATATGAAGAAGGTACTTCAGTTCCCCAGTCTCCACACAACCACTAATGTCAGTTGGTGCTATTTAAACTACATAAAGCCAAATCACATCCAGCAAGTCGACCGGCGGTCTTCAGTTTATGCCAGCTGGTGTATTAGCTTGTATAACCCCAACCTTCCGGGTATATCCACTAAAGCTGCCCTGTCCCTCCTGAGGTCCAAGCAGAAGGTGAGCAGGGAAACCTACACCATGGCTACTGCTCCACGGCCAGAGGCAGGCAGGCTTGTCCCGTCCAGCTCCAGGAAGCCCAAAATGACAGAGGTAATGCAATCCTATATATTTCTCCTCATCTATTTGGATACATGGGAAGAGGGGGACGAGGGATGGGGAATTGCTGCTGTTAGCTTAATAGGAATTTGTTCATCCTTGTCTCAGTTTGGTAAATTCTCAGTGAAACTTACAGAGTGAAGAAGCTAACATCCACTAGAACCCCCCCCCAAAAATGATAATAAATAAAAGGCAAGCCTACTCCAAAGCAATGTGCCGTATTTCTGTCCTCCAGTTTCTACTTGCCTTGTAATCAAAAGAGCATGTAGGAATCGCCACCGCACCATGAACCGCCACTGCTTGAGCACAAAGGATTAGACCTGATTTGCATTTCTGTCTCGATATTTCAAACAGCTTTACAAGTTTTTTTTTTTTTTTTTAAATAAATGCTGTTACAATTCCCTACATTTTGCATGTTATAAATGACAAAGGATTACCTTGGGGAAATGGGATTCTGTCTGGTTGTGCATCTACTGATCTCATGTTAATGAACATGGAGAGGCATGCTTAAAAGTATTTAAAAATATTAAAGGGAGATTTGCAAGTGTATTTAGGCTCCCAAAGAAGTGTATAGGCATGCAGTGACATTTATTAAAGTGCCTCAGTAGGTTAGACATGGAGCCTTGTGAAAACACCCATCTCTTTTAGCCCATTTAGTTAATGATGTCCTTAGCTGGCTGCCTGCTTTTCTGGATACCTAAGGATATTTTATACTTTGTCTTTGGAATTAAGAGCAGCGAGGTCGATGGCTTCGTGCAGGCAGAGCTCGCCAAAGCCATTGGCCACGCGGGTGCAGAAGTCCTTAAGATGCTTCTGCTGCCTGGAGTTTCGTGTCTCGCATTGAGGCCAGATTTTTTTCTCTCTCAGTTAATGCTGAACCATACAGATCCCTTTAATCCAGGTCATGTTCATGTAGATTAGCAAACAGAATTGCTCGAAAGACTTTGCAATTTGATATTCATCTCAAGTCAATTTATATTGATGGATTATTCATTTTATTCCTGAATCATGAAATGAACTCTGAATATTAAATTTATCGTAATCGCTGCTGCAGCTGCTGCTTATAAATATGTCTTAAAATGCACAGTGAAGTCGCTGTGATTCAATAAATCTTTATTTCTATTCAGCATTTCCATCATTCTCCTGCGGAAATCCAAAAGGCAGATTTTCTTGGAGCCTGGGGGCAGATAATTACCTGCGCAGTGCAATAACCGCACGAATGCTTGATATTTATGCACTCTTTTTTTTTCAGTGGATTTTATCTGGAGGGTGTTGTACCATCCTTGACTTCATTTTCTAATAGAAGTGCCTGTGCTCCTTTGAACTTTGCTCTTTGGCGTGGTGCTAAAACGAACACAAAGCGTTGTGTTTCAGAAATACGGGAGACCCTCATATCCCAAAGTTAGAAGTTCAGATCTACACAGGAGCAGCTCAGCCCTTACCCGTCAAAACACCTATTTCTCTACATGCTTTTGCTCAAAGGCTGACAAACCTTTTAGACAAAACCCTACAGAAGTTTCACTTTTCACAGCGCGGTTTGCAAAAGCAAGGGCTTGTCCTGCAAAATCCACCCAGAAAACGATATAGCCTAACTTTAACATTGATACCTGCTGCTGGGAGGAGTGGGTTTTGCAGGAATTATGTTAATTTCAATGGAGATAAACTGACCTCATGCCAAGTCAAGAAATATTTTTAATTAGATGATCAGTGGGAGTGAAATCCCCAGTTTAGTCTCTACGATGCTTATGACTGGCACGGATTAGGAAGCTGCTGGTTACTCAGGAAGACGCAATTACCCAGAGCTGCGTAGCAGTGGCATCAATCAAAGGTTGAGAGTTCAACCTTCAGTTAACTCCAGCTACTTTCCTTAAGTCTTTTCTTCCTTATGGAACTGTAAGCTGTCAGTCAACACAACAGAAAATGTACAAAGGCTCTAATATTTTGTATAATTATGCATGCAGCAAGCTACCAGCGAGCAGTAGTACTGTGTATACTGTCTACGTACTTGGCTTGATTTCTAAATTACCAGTGGGATTTACTGAGCAGATCAATTCTGAAGTGACTGTAGGCTGCAGTGTGCATGGAGGGATGGTTAATTACACTGTATCGTGCTTGTACAGTTTGTAAATTAAACGAGATTGTAATAGGGGGTAGTAGTGACTGTATGATTTTGGCTCTCCACGGTGCCTTTCATCTGTCTATGTTTTGTGCTTTCAAAAGTTGCAATAAATAAACCTCGTGCTACATCTAGAAAGTCAATTGTTTTGTATTCCTCAGTAAACAAGGAACTGAACTGGGAAGGCTTTCACTAGCGTTGTTGTGGATGTGTAGCTCCTATCAGGAGGTGGAGTCATAGTGCTCCATGTTAAGTTTTCAGAGGTGCCACTGATTGGCTCCAAGCACAGAGCCCATCCCATCCCCATGGAATCGTAGAGATCCATCTGTGCTGTTAAACTGTTGTAATGGTGCCTGGCCCCGCTGTGTCCTGGGTGGATAACCCACGTGGTGCCCAGGAACATCAGGGGAGGTTGGGCCATTCCCTGGAGGCATCTTGGAAGCATGCATGGGGCTGATGGTGTGGAGTTGGGATCATCTGTGTGAGCTGGCCCAGGGTAGAGAGCAGCTCCAGGTCTCATGGAACTTTTCAGGTCTCTTCTTGAGCTCTGTGGCTTCTCTCTAACCAGGGGAGACAAAGAGGCACCTGGTGAGCGCTTTGTCCCCTTGAGATACGTGCTTAATTACCCTGAGAGCTGCTGCTGTCTCCAGTGGCCACAGAGTCAAAGGTGACCAGCTCGGATTTAAACTTCTGCAGGCAGTAATTCCTCTCCTAACCTTAGCCATGTCTTTCCAACCCTCACTCTTTTTCAAGAAATAATATATGAAGTGAGAATGTGGGTGATTCAGTTGTACTTCAAAGGTGTTTTTGCATTTATGTAAAAAGTAAGCTGGGTAAAAGGCAGCATGCTTCTCTCTTTCAAAGCTTTGGAGACCCATTATTCAAAGCTTTGGAGAACCATTATGTGTAATGTTAGGTTGTAGCAGGGAAACTTCCCAAGATTCCATTCGAGGTGTGAGAGCTCCACTTGCATTGGGCAGAGGTAGGGAGGCAGCTCTAACATTTCAGTCCATATACTTTAACAGATAACATTACACGTGCGAGATGAGATGTCAGCACGTGGCTCAGACCTGGCTATGAACAAAGGGTTGCAGGGATAGCAGGGAGAAAAGCAAACTCACCCTGGGAACGTGCGGGGAGGTCGAGGGTTGTTTTCTCCCATTGGTTTTGTGGCTTTCTGTGCACGGCGCCCTCGGCAGCTGTTTGGTGAAAGGAAATCACCCTCGAGCTCTGACTGTCGAGTGATTTACGTCAAGCTTAGATGGCCCAAGTCCAAAACTGTGAGAGTGTGTGTGTGCAAGGGGGGAAATCCAGGGGTTGAGGTTAAATATATGAATTCTAGTGAGGACTGCTCTCAAGATCTTTATGTGTTTTAAGGGAGAGGATGATCCAAGGACAGAGTAGTGGATCTGGGGACAGAGACCCACGGCCGCCCCGCATGCTCAGATTCCACCCCAACAGTCCCTGGATAGCCCTGAGACACTGTGCATCTAAATAGTACTTCCAAGAGGTCACTGAAAACATAACCCAATCTGCAGGGCTCAAAATCCAGAAAGCAGAAACCATATTTCTTGAGATGTTGTCCTGTCTCGAGCAGCCTGTGTGGTGGGCTGGTGTTTCAACCTGCAGTGTTTGGTCTGTGGAGTCTGTAGAGTGATGTTGTATGTAATCAATGATTGTTTTGCTCTTTTGGGGAGATAGGTTCATTTGCCTTCGCTCCTTTCTAATGAAGGTCGAAAAGAAATAACTAGAGCTGAGAAGGAAGAGGATAAAAGAGGAAAACCAGAAGAAGAGGCTGTTGTGACCAAAAGAGGGGAGCCAGTCAGGATCAAGATCTTCGAAGGAGGGTAAGTGTCAATTTTCTCTTTTTCTCTTTTTGTACCACAGCCGATTGTATAGGAGTTGTTGGTTACAGTGATGGCAAGTCAGTGGAGGTGCCGTGTGGAGGCCAGGTGTAGCTGGGTTCCAGATTTCTTTCTGCAGCCACCTTACAAACCCACCCCTCGAGATCAGCAGATACTTCGGACTGCATTCATGTTCTTTTCTGAGTTGTCTTCAATTAAGAGCCCCCTTGATCTCGTCTGTGAGCAGGTGGTTGAGTGAAGACAGCTGAAGAGCACAAATGCGTCCTGCAGCTGTCTCTGATGTGGCAGGGATGCTCACCACGTCTTCTGCATCCTTCCACAGCCTTCTCCTGAAAATGAAGTTCCTGATGGTTCTGGCTGTTATGATGAGAAACTGGGCAGCTCTTTCCTTGGGTTTTAGATGGGGGAGCAAAGAACCATTGTATTTATGTGATTTTAAACCCGCCCAACTAAAGTAGCTCAAACCAGAATGGATGCAAGGCCTACATTTGATGTATATCTTTATTCTTAGGTCCAGGTATTTCAGAGTGCTCTTCAGTAATTCAGCACTGCTCTAATATTATTTGTTTATCTTTTCAGAAATGAAGAATCAGTTAATGAGTAGCGTGTCTGTAGGATGCAATTAGTTTCATACTTCAAGATCATCCTTCCTGTGTGTTGCAGAATCCTGAGCAGGATTCATCAGTTCTTCTCTTGCCATTGGGTGGTCTTGGTTTTTGTGTGCTAGAAAAAGGCTTTAATTAGTCAGTGGTTGTGGTTTTCTCTCTGCTGTTACCTGTTGAAGTTTGCTTTTATTTTAAAATATTTCATTAACGGATGATCAAACCGTCTAACCAGAGGAGTAAAGCAGTGCTTTGTGAGAGGAGAGCTGCTTGTTGGCTCAGGACTGCTCACCTCTCACCCAGACTGTGTGCTCAGCTCGGGTTTAGGTGCGTGATGGCAATGAGTGGTGAGCACCGAGGGCCAACCCTTAAAGGAAGAGCCCTTCCCTGTCAGCTGCCCTCAGCCTATAATGGTTATGGCAGAGTGATTTAGGGAGGGAGCCAGGGAATGGCGAGAAGGCAGCAGATTGAGATGTGCAATAAGTGCACTGCTGTCATCCTTCTGTTGCATGCAGGGCCGTGGGACTGAACGAGGGTTTTATTGCCTCAAATCCCTATAAGAAGCCTCCATTTCCCTCAGCTGGGTTATCCAGGACTCCTTCCTAGGTGTGATTAAGGAGGCTCGGCATTAACATGGATGAAAATCACCCTGCCCCTCACAGAGCTGCTCCACGGTGGCTTTTTGGGGACAGTGCCACATCTCTGTGTCCCCGTGTCTCGAGCAGAATGGGTGGGGACTCACATTTTCTAAATGACAGACACAAAATAAAGCAACTTTTCCAATATGTTCTGTATAAGCCAGGATCAGGGAACGTATTAGTCATCCTCAGCGTATGCTATGTTTTATTTTAAAGTTCCTGTAGCATCAGCTTAAGGCAGCCATCCTTCTGGATACAAGACAGAATATAGTAGCTGCTTAATGCCAAGCACAGGAACAAATGTAAGGCACCAGATCAGAGAAATGCATTTAATATCTCAATTAGATGATGTGCACACTGCTGAGAGGTCGGGCAGGACAGGCTGTTCTCCCGAGGTGCTGCTACAGAGCTGGTGCTTCGTGCCTTAGCCCCAAAAGCTTTCTGACATTGAATCCTTTGGTCTCAGCAGCTCAGATCTGCAAGGATGTTTTCTTACAGATGAATCTGTGGGTTGCTTAGTGCTTTGCGCAAGATGCTAAATGGATCAGACCTATTCCTTGCCATCTCCTGCAAATGTTTCACCAAAAGTGCATCCATCCTCAAGATGTTAATTCACCTGCTTTATTTCCCCTCCATCAATATTCCCTCTTTGTTTCATTCTTCCCTTATTTATCAGTTTCTCGTGATCTGTTCCAGGCTTGACCCATCCTTCCATTGCAAAGCAGTTGGTTTCAAATCTTTTGGAGCCAACCTGTGCTTTTTTGCCTCTACCAAGGAGGGTGATTAGAAAGAAATTCAAGTACTCCTACACAATTTGAACTTGCTGTATCTCTTTTAGCTCCATCTTCCTCTCAGTTTTTTTTCTTTGAGCTCTTCCCTTTCTCAATGCTATTTTCAGCACTTGCTTTTTTTCCCACTGCACATCCTTCTTCCAGCCCTATTTCTGCCTTTCCCCTATTGCTGCCTTGCTCACAGCACCCAGGACCAGCTCTGCTCCTTCCCCTGCTGCTGGCCACAACCTTATTCCCTGGCTTTCAGAGAACAGGAAAGCCACATTTCATGGTTCCATCACACCTGCTGCCCATCCTTAAGGAACGAAGTGATGAACCTGCTGGAGGCTGTAGGAGCTGTGTTGTGGCTTTGGTTTCTTGGGGATGCAGGGAGAACGTGTGTGGCTCTGCCTTGGCTCTCCCACAGTTAAACATAGACGGAATGTGCAGTTTTGGGTGGGCTTCTGTTTGTGGAATGAATTCTCTTTGTGAACAAGTCTTAAGATCGTTCTATATGTAATTTCAGCAGCGAATTTTATGGAAAATCCTGGAATTTCATAGGGCTGGGTGCACCTCTGCTGCAGCCAGCGTTTGCTCCCATCATGAGCACCCCATGTACTCAACAAAGAGGTGGGAGCTCAGCATCCCACGCACAGACTGGGCCCTGCACTGCCTTGTTAGGTTGTGTATGGGAGAACCATGCTGTCAGGCAGCTTGTACTCCTCAAGGAGCAAATAAAAATACCCACTGGCCTTGTCCTCAGGGTTGCCCTGGTGAATCCCTGGTTGTGAGCAGTGAAAATGAGCTCTGAAGGTCATGCTGGCCAGCACAGCTTCAGAAGTGCAGTGATTCCTCCCTGAGTCTGTGTCACCTTCATCAATCCACTCTGGGGTTTTGGGGGCACTGGGACCATTCTGAAATCTTACATCATGAAACTGTAGATTGGTATCGACCTGATTTGAAAGCAAGGTCCTTGATGGTATCATGGGCTTGTAGGGAAATGTTGCCTGTTTACTGTGCATTAGCATCTTCATGATGAAATCTGATAGCGGTAGGGGTCAATATGTGTCCTTCTGTTTCACAGCCACATCTCTGTGCTCTTATGGAGCCCTCTGCTTGGCTCATTGGAGTCATTGACTGCAACTAGTAGGAAAAGCAGCACCAAGATATAAGGGTTAAGTACAACTAAGGCTGACTGGCATCCCCAAAGCAGTGTCATGTAAATTGAGTACTTCAAAGGGAAGGCAGGGGTGCTCTTTGTGGGGAACTGCTCCGTTCTTTATTTCTCTGTAATTGGGAAAAAAAAACCACATGCAGTTGTAATGTAATGGTCAGAGCCCTGAAGCTTCCTTTCATTTGTACTGTCCCATGTGTGCAAATCTGCATATAAGCAAGAAGAACCCATAGTGGTGTGGTGTAGGATATCTTAATGCTGAGAAAGATGCCCTTGGTGCTGTTGTGACCCAGTCTGCTCTGGACTTTGGTCTGATCTGATTCAGACATGAATCTGGGTCCTTCACTCCTTTTTCTCACCAATAAGTAACAGGGTTGTGGCTCTGCCAGCCATGAGTTCTTCTGAAGCAGAGTGGTGGATCTTCTCCACCTTAAATCACTGCTCTGTGAGTCGGAGTGAATTCCTGTCCCACAGCCCATTCTGCCTAACATAGTGCATATAACTGGGGATTGCATGAGGTCTGACCACTGAGCTCCTGGAGAGCCCTGGATTTGGGAGGGGAGAAACTGTTGTCTCCACACTGTGGGGCTGCTTATGGGATTTCAGGCAGGCAGGCAGGAGGTGGGGACCTCAGCCTGATTGGTGAGAGATTTTTTTTTTCCCAGTGCTGAAGGAAAACAGAGAATCCTTGGGTCTGTTTTATCAGACTTGAACATGATTACTAATTGTGGGGGGGGAAAAATAATACAACCTTTTGCAACCCATCAGCTGTGTGCATTCCTCGCTCCCTGCTCTCCTCCTCACCGCCGCTGGGATCTGCGGTCAGTTCCTCTGGGTGATCTCACTCCATTTCTATGACCGGCCACAGAAACTGCAGCTCCCACCCCCCGCTGACACACACCTCCCGGAAAATCCCTGGCACAACAAAGCAGGAGTTTTATTACCCTGGAGAAAGCCTGCTCTGTTCAACAAGCAGAGTTTCTCAGCGTGTAACCCCAAACCCCTGCGCTGAACCCGGTTCGTTCAGGGGATTTCCTCTGCTGCTTAGACGAGTTCTAAGAATTCATTGTGTTTATTTTGCAAGAGTCATTTATCCCAAAGGCATTAATTTGATCACACACATTAGCAGCAGAGGAGCAGTCTGTCCGTATCTCGTCCAGCTGCACTGTGCATCAGCAGTGCACGGTGTTCCTTTGCTTACCTGCTCCAGTCTTATGGGGGAATGCACTTCATGGCCCCAGGGTGGTGCCTCACATATGACATGAAACAGACATATTTCACAACATAATCATTTCTTGGGTGAAAGTAAAGAATTCCTGAAATTTTCATTGTAAATAGAAAGTGAAAGGGGTTTTCCTGCTGCTCTTCAAGGGGAGGCTGGGGTTGGTGCGAATGCTTTTCCATTGGGGTCGGAGGTGCCAGACTGACCTCTTGCTGTTAATCTGAGCATCTTGTGGTCGGTTGCTGGATTTTCCCTGCTTCCAGGAGCGCTGAGCAGGCATTGCTCAGCCCTGTGGCTGCACAGCCCCATGGGAAATATGGTCCTACCTGTACCAAGCTGCACTCTTTAAAGCTCTTAAAGCCCAGTCATCAGCTTGTGCACAGGTATTTATCCTGCTTTTGTAAAGGACCTTTAAGCGGATGTGTGAATTTTCAACACATCAGACTTGATGACAAACGGAGAGCTTTCATGCCATGAGGTTTAAGGCCTACAGCCCTATTGCTCAGACAGCGCTGAGAGTGCTCAGCCACCGTGGGTTGGGCGTGATGGGAAAAGGGAATGGGAGAGCATTCCCTGATTTTGCCATATGAAAATGAGACATCGCATAAAATGATGGCAGCTCCCCAATAATCCTCTCCAAAGGAACCTCCGGTTCCCTGGATGGGACATCCATGCTCATAGGGTTTGGGAGCAGCCCATGGGGTTGGGGTGCTCCATTTGACAGGAGTTGGGCTCATGGTTCTACTGGGGAAGGACAAGCCTCGTCCCAGTAGAACAATGTAAGATCTCATTGAGCACCATACGTTTACACTCTGTTTTTTTTCTCTTCATAGCACAAGCAAAGCACATTTTCTGCTTAAAAAGCTAACAGTCCCAAGAAGACAAGACACAGGGTGGCAATTTAAGGAAGGACGGATTTATGAATGTTACCGCTGCTGACGAGATGAAAGGAGAGATGGTTTGAAGAGCCAGGTTGCAGGCAGTGTGGAAGGCTGCTTGAAGGCTGCATGCAGGAATAGCAGCAATGAAACATGGCAACTAGAGAAAAAAATATTTTCAAAGAGAAAGGAATGTGGTCTTTTTTGCTTTGAAAATCATTGCATTCTTACTTTAGAGGCTGTATGGAGAGAAGGTTCCACTCAACGTGAAGCAAACGATTTCCCCACCCCATAATATCTCTTTAAGAAAATTTGGATTTTTACAGCTTTTTAATTCTGGTCTTACTTAAGCAACATTTCTGCCTGATAACTCAGGTTGTTGCCAAGAAACTGAAAAATCGGTTGTTTTTGGAGGTCTGATCAGGAAATCCTTTCTTGGAACGGGAGCTGCGAGGTACATGGCAGGAAACGGAGCGTGGAAGAGGAGGAAAGCACAAAGCTGGGCAGAGCAAAGCAAAGGTGCAACTCGCTTGGCTTCAATCCCAGGGACCTTACTCTGTCGATGTGTGGGATGGAGCTGGGAGAGCTGACATGGCTCCTTTTGGAGGGAAGGTGTGGGGCAGCTCTGAAATGGCTCCAGCTCTTGAGCCCACTGCTCACAGATGGTGCCGCGTGCCCGGAGCTCTTGCATTAGTAACCTGGCATAGTAGAGCAGTAACCTTGGGTTGTTAACCCGAAAACAGGTTATTAATGTCTGTTGGGAGCAACTTCTGGTTGTGTAAACAGTGCTGAAGCATCATGCATGATCCCAAATGGGCCTTTGGGACAGAGCCCAGAGCTTGAAGCACTTTGTATTTCCTCGCTTTTATGACAGTGTTTACACCCTGAGTTGATAGACACCATAAATGCTCCTCAAGGCTCTTTGCAACGTGAATCAGCATCGTTCACATCCGGTCTGTTCTTTACTACCTCCTTATGGATGTGGGTGCGAAAAAGCATTACATCCTCTACGTTTTGGCCAACTGAGCACAGACCCGCTCTCAGTTCCCACCTCAGCCCTGGATGTAGGAATACTCACGAGCACACGGAGCGCTCACACCAGGCGCAGTGCTGCCCATCCCTTCCCTTGGCTCCTGGTGGCAGGACATCCCTGCACGCCACCAGCTCTCCTTCGGTACCAGCTGTGTTTGCACTGAGCAGTTCCTGAACACGCTGTTCCCTGAGCATATCCTGCAGACAGCATGGTGGTTGGAGCAGATATGTGTAGCTTGGGGATGTGGGCTGTGCACCCCTCCTATGCCTGTGACTCACTGTGGCCCTGGGAAAAGTCGTTCTGCTCCCTGTGCTCCCATCCCCTTCCCTGGGAGAGGGGACACCAACTCACCTGGTGCTAAGCTTGCTTATCTGCTGTCTTTAAAATAACTTAATATTCCTCAATGGGAATTGTTAATGTTTTATCCCATTTCCTGCTCTGAATATCTTGTTGCTTCGCTTGACAATTGGATTCATTCTGCAGCTTATGCCTGTTTTCCTGGGAAATTAGACAAACACAGAAGGATTCAGTCTGGGTTGTTGTCTGGCTTTCTTTATTATTTTTCTTAAATTATTTTCTGTACAGCCAGCCCACTTTCTTCACACATCTTTCTGGCAGGCACTCATAATGCTGCTTGATGCTAATTTCCCACAGACAGTTATTAAGAAATATTATCTCAGCTTCCCGTGTGACTATGTGTGGGATGCACACCTTTCAGTTCTGGGCACTGTCCTAAGTAAAGATGCCTGTGAGAATCCATCCAGCCTGCCTATTGGCTTCCCCAGTGCAGTGCACTTGGAATGGGGCAGAGACCTTGGGTGCACAGCATTCCCCGTGGGGTTTTCCCAGCCCCTAATTCTTTTCACTATGACGTTTAACCTCCTTTGTGTTACACAAGGACAAGGCTTCCCATTTGCTGGCATCTTAAATAAGGAAAAATATAAAGTTAAATGATATTAAACAAGAAAATTTCTTTGATGCCATGCAGAGGTGCATGGTGGTGGCCATCCTGCCTTGCTGGCATCGCATTGCACCTTTGGGGAACGGAATGCTCCAGCTACCAGGCTTGTCAGTCTCCCGTTCTAGCACTGAATTGAAAGTCTACTATTAATTGCGTATGTTCTAGCAGTTGCTTGGCTTATGACACTTGGTAGATCCAAGGTTAGGTCCAGCAAGATAACCAGGAGCAGAGACTAACAAGTGAGTGGGTTACTGGGGTGGGAAACAGCACCATTTTCTTTCCTTCTTCAGTGGAAAGACAAGTTCAGGTCACTGCAAGAAAAAGACAGGATGGGAGCGCTGCATTGCTTGGGGCCTCTCTTCTCTGCCCTGCCAAAGGCTTGTGAACTTGGAGATCTACCACCCTCTCCCTGTCCCCATCCTCTCTCTTCAGAAGAGGAGACAGGGAGGGATGATGGTGTTAGGTGTTTTTGTTCCAGACCTCATATCTCTCCTGGGGGTTGTCCAGACCACACATCTGAGGTGAAGCCTCTAACCAATGTGACACTGAAATCCAGAAAAAATGATTTGTACTCATGGGCAAAATGAATGGTGACCTGTGCACTGGTTGCATTTGGCTCAATAGAGTTACCAAGCAGAACTGAAAAACAACATTTATAGAATCATTGTGGTTGGAAAAGACCTCTATGATCACCACTTCCCACCCCAAGCCACCTGACCATGCCCACTGACCACATTCCTCGGTGCCACATCTCCACAGTTCTGGAACACCTCCAGGGATGGTGACCCCACCACTACCTGGGCAGCTGTGCCACTGCATCACTGCTCTTTCTGAGAAGAAATTGTTCTTAATATCCAACCTGACCATCCTTTGGTGCTGACCTCTCATCCTATCACTGTTAACTAGGAGAAGAGACCAGCCTCCACCTTGCTGCAACTTCTTTTCAGATCGTTCTTTCCACCTAGGACAAAAAGGGCCACCAGGGGCTGCAGGACCAGGACTGCTGGCAGAGCAGTGTGAGAGGTCAGGGAAATTGTGATATCCAAGAGCAGAGGGCTGGGCACAAGCATTTCACAGTACCTTGGTCAGATGGGTGAGGGAAAGCCAGTGGAAAGGAAGGGTGTGATTTGATCAGGCAGTTTTGGAGGATGAGTTGGGACGGAGAAAGTAGAAATTGGTTAAAAGGAAAGAAACTGCGATTATCCAAGCAGGAGAGGGTTGGGCTGGAAGGTCCGAGCATTCTCAGAAAAGGGAGAGGGTGTGGGATGGGAAGAAGAGAAAAAAGGTATGAGCTGATGTCAGGAAAGTGAAGAGAAAAAGTGGATGAAGGTCAGAGATGTTCTCAGGATTCAGGAAAAAATATAATGGGAATTGATACATACAGGTACCGAGTTAACACGACTCATATGTGTATTTCTCCAACATTGCACATGCTCTCAGTTTCATAAGAGGAAGCATTTTTTTCCTTCTTTTTTTTTTTTTTTTCAGTTTAATAAAAGGCATTTGGGTGCTTTCCTTGGTCGTAGTTTTGGAAATGATAGCCTAAAGGAATCTGTGTGGAGTCCTGATGTGAGACTGTGCTCTCCTGGGCTGCCCTTCCACACCTTGGACTCACAGCCGTGATACAACATCTTACTCTGAGCTGTTGTCTGATATGGCCAAGTGTCTGTAATAATAAAGTCTCCATGTTGAGAGGGCTGCATATGGGCTTGTGGCAGAGGTCAAGATTGTGGGCTTTGCACTCGATTGATTCAGTGACACAATCTCTCCAATTAATTCACTGTAAAATTTGATAAGGCAAACGTTTTTACCAGCTTTCACTTAGGATTATCCAGTTCTTAGCATCGGCACATCTAGGCAGCCTGTCCTATAACAGCACTGTAAATAGACACCCTTTAATAGATCCCAAGTACTGTGCAATCAATTAGAAACCCAGTGTTCAAATAGACAGACCCAGACCTGTCTACCTATTGCTCAATCCGTATCCCACTAGGTGAATGGCAGGAAGATGACTCTGAGAATATAATTCTGGCTGTTTGGGACTTCCTTTGCTGGCCCTTCCTAATGATGAAAACATTACTTTTGAGCAGATATAGATCTCTTCTTGGGGCAGATGTTAATCTGATTCCTACTCATCTGTTTCTTTTCTTGTTTTGTTTTGTTTTGAAACTCATCCCAAATGTTGATTTTCAACTGTCTTTAATGTCAGTCAGAGAATCCCAGTGATGGCAGGCGGACGTGAAATTCTTGGGACTGTTCTGCATGATGATGGAGGAATGGTAGAGGCCTGACAGTAAAATGTGCCTAAATGACATTGCATCTTTTCAACCTGTTTTCTGCTTTTTAAAAGTTACGCTTGGTTTTCAGTTTTAGCTTGTTTTTGAGGAGGAGCTCACTGTGGACATAGGCACATGCATCTCTAACCTGGAGCTGATCTAAGCCCAATGATCTCTGGGTCATAAAGTGCTGTAAGGCAGCTGTTAGCCTAGCTCAAGTTGTCCAGGATGGAGGAGAAGGAAAAAGCTGTGATTGCAAACTGCAAGTTCTTAAAGTCATTTTCCTGACCTGAAGGACCTGCTGCTGCTCAGGCATTTATGCAAAATAAACTGAGTAAGAAGGGAGGATAGGATGGGCTGTTGCCCTTTAAAAACATGTGAGAAATCCTAGCATATGTATGGAAAAATGTGAATCCAGACTGACTGTAACTACGCTTTGTGAGTAGACTTGTGTGACCTAAGGAGATGTTTTTGCTGCTCTGTTTTGCTGTTTATTCTAGTCTAGAAATAAGACTGAAGAATAGCAAGCTTCATTTAGATTGGAAACTGGAGAGCTCGTGTGGGGTAACAAGCAAGATCTTGCCTAGTTCTTCTGATGATGTTCACCTGAAAGCTCTGCATGGTGGTTGGGCTTCCTAAGGGTTGATGTATTTTTGATTGCTTGGGTCCTTGTGTACAGTCTGTACATGGTATGTCAAAAATGAAGGGAGTCATCAGGTGTGAGAAACTAATTTAATAGAATCATAGAATCATGAAGGTTGGAAAAGACCTCTAAGGTCATCAAGACCAACTGTCAATCCATCACCATCAAGTTGTTATAGACCTTCCTATTTGTTGGGTGCTGTGGCTTCTTGGAGAGCCTAGGCACAACTGAGCTGGTTTGGGTATCTCTTGGTAGGCCTGTGTATAACAGTGGTGTTTTCAAAGAGCAAGTGTTTCTCACAGATGTTTTAGTTTATGTTTAGATGTTTTAGACCAACCCTTAAACCAGTGGTTTTTCGTGTTTATATCTTGCTATTCTTATTCAAACAAACCATTTAATTGCAGAACTGAGATCCAGCTCTCTGCATTTCAGTCCCCTTTCAAGACCAAAGAGTGCTTTCAAACATCAGGTTCTCTGCAAAGCATTGGGCTAAGTGTGCCAGAGCAGCCTGATTTTTGATAAAATGAGAACCTATCCCAAATATGAATGGAGCAAAACCCTTTGATTACAGAAAATAAATCCCTCTTGATGGCAGGAGAGCTGTGGTGGGAGCAGGGACCTGCAGGCTGCAGGCGTTTGGGGTGGGCAGTGAGCAGAGATACTGTATGGCACGAAGTCCTTGTATTGCAGCTATATTAAGATAGGACATCAGGAGTTTAGGGTAAGGATTGATCAACTTTTCACAGTTCAAAAAGTTGAGGGATGTTGGGCATGGTGGTGTAGAATGGGAGAAGTGATTTCTTTTTCACTTGGCTTTGGTATGCCCTTGGTTTGTGGATATTTTCCTTTTTTTTCCCCCCCAAAAGGCTATGTATGGTTAGAACCATAGTGACATCTGTCTATGTGGGAATATAGGACATCAGTATGAAAAAAAGGCTAATTAGTTTATTCACCCAGACTACCAAGCTGAAGTTTTAGAGTGGAATTGTGCTGGTTTTACCACAGAGTAATATTTATAGCTGTTTATTTAACAGTATATTAATTGGGAATTCAACTCTTCATGTGTTGCATCTTGAGCTCAATTTATTGAGCTGAAAGCTGAGCACGCTGCTTAATCTTTAGAGGTGCCGAGCAGTGGGCAGGGCTGATTGCAGTTGCCCTAACTGTGGGTATTTGTGCCTTTGCAAATTGGATCTTCATGTACGTGTCACCAAATGGGCTTAATAAGCTCACAGCAACCAAGAGTGAAAACTGTGGCCCTGCTGCACGATCCCACTGTTGAAGCTGATGGTAAATTAAGAAAGTGCTAATACGTGGTGAAGGGTACTTGCAGGAGGCAGCAGCCTGCGGAAACAGAGGAGCTCTGGGAGCAGCCAGTCCTGCCCTGTGCTTGAGCCATAGGTCTGTGAACATTTACAGTTCTGCAGCTTGACTTCTTTAGCAGAGAGAGCCGCAGCAATTTCTGATACCGCACCGCCAGTCCCTGGTGCATCGCTGCTTTGCAGTGTGTAAATCTCCGAGGCACCTCAGCATAAAACACACACGAACCTCTCTGCTAAAGCTGACAGAGGTTTTATGTCTTGCAGAGAAGAGCAGTGATTTAAAATAGCTCCTAGCTCTGCCCCCGCTTCGGAAGGGGCCTTCGCTGTCCTCCTCTGGAGAGCAGAGGCCGTGTCAGCAGTAACAGCAGCCGGTTATTTTTGCACAGTCCCCACAGCCTTCCTGCCATCCCTTCCGAAGTGTCACCAGCATCACTGAGGTCACATCTGGAGCAGCGGGTTCGTGAACCCTGCCTGGAATGGGACGGCTCTGCACTCCTCCGCAGCTGGCCCCGTGCAGGGAAGTCCCGGCTGGATGGTGATCCCACGGGGGCTGGTGGCTGTGGGCAGCTTCCTGCCACGCCGTGTTTATCCAAGAAAGGGGAAGGCGAGTGGTTTCGAGGAGGAGTCGCCTCGGATTCTTGTGGGCTTTGGTGTCGCCTTGAATTCAGACAGCAGCACATCTTCCTGTAGTCCCGGCTGGAAGCAATCCCACCCGCCCCGTGTGAAGACGTGGGGGGGTGAGAGACCCCCTGGGGAGCCTCTGTGTGTCCTTGGGAAAAGTGCCACAGCTGCAGAAAAAACACAAACGGTTGTTGCTGTGACTTCCTGGAGAGAAACGGGAATGTATTTTGGTCTCAGCAGAAGTGAGCGTGATATACTGGCACTTTTGACATGCAGACATGCAAAACAGAGAGAGAAAAAGTTCTAGGCAAAAATTTATGTGTTTTTTTTTTACTTTTTTCTTTCTTTCTTTTTTTTTTTTTTTTTTTTTTGGAAGGAAAATATCCTGAAATGTTGGTGCAGAGAGGGATTTCCTGAGGTATGTGAAGCACGGTCTTTCCTCCCTGGATATAGCACTTTATGAGCAGACTGGATCTTATCTGCCATCCGCCCTCACTGCTGATCGTATCCAGATCCCTTCCAGGTGGGAACTGCTCTTGAAGGAGACATCAGAGGTCTCTTCCCATTCCCTGGGTTCTCATACTGTTGGAAAAAACCACACCGTGCTGCAAGTCGTCCATCCTGAGTGCCATGCCATGATTGCAGTCAACACCATTCCTGCTGTTATCTGGGGCAGCTCAGTCTGTGTAGGGCTTTTCCTTACTCTTTGCATTTTGCCAACTCTACTTGCAGAATGGCTCCAAAGTGCGACCTTTCCCACCCATATACAGAAGTAAAATCCACCAGCTGCTCATCCAGCACCACCGCAGTCCTGTTCTGCGTGCTCATAGTATCGGTCTGGGTCTGTCTCTGTTTTGGAAAATTGGAAAGAAAAAGTAATTTCCTTGTGCTGTGTCTACATGGATCTCTCTTTGCATCCATTGTTGATGACAAAATATCCCTTCCTGCTCTGAATAGTGATAACACTCTCCACTCCCCATGTATTATTACTACAACCTTTCTTCCCTGCTGGAAAGAGCTCTTTGAAAACATCTGTTGACCTTCCTCCTCCTTCAACTCACCTCTGCTCTGAGATGTCTGTCTGTAGAAATGGTGGCAACATTTAGGCTGCGTCTCCCAGCACATCACACCGACCTACATCCTCCTGTTGTTTTCCCGTGCTATCCACCACTGCCCATCTGCTATCTCTTTGTATGTCCTTGGGGCAGGATCTTGGTAAATTAGCTTTTCACTCTGTGTTCACTGTCGGCACGGTAGAGCTGTAGGCACTATGTTAAGATAAATAATAAGGATCTGTCTTTGAAAAATATTACTCCTTCATGTGTGCAAGGTGCTGTGCAGAAGGGGTCTGGCTTGGCTGCAGGAAGCTCATTAGGGGACCTAATGAGAGCAGCCACCCCGTGGTGCAGGAACACAAGCAAGAGCTCAGCTCCTTTTTTGAGCTGCTTTCAGTTGCTCCTGCTTCAGCCTGGAGATGCTCCAAGTGAAAGCCCCTGAAGGTCATCAGCAGGCAATGGCACTCTTGGGCTCTTTTAAATTTTTTTTTTCCTGGTTAAACATGCTTCTCCTTCCCCAAATCTTATGATCTTCCACCATTAGCACACGCGACCATTGGCACGTTCTCCTTCTGCAAGACTTCCATGGGAACCTTTCCAAGAAGGGCTTCTTTCACAGCCCCTCTCAACCCACAGGGGAGGTGACCAGACCCGTCACGTTTTCCATCAGTGACCTGGGAACTGCTCTCCTCCTTCCTCCCACCCCACCTCCTCCATGCTACCGATGCGTCTCCGTGCTGCGGATGGAGGGACCGCATCCCTGCCTTCCTCCTTTCCCAGCTGCATTGCTGTTGGGTCTGTGATCTCACTCACGAGCATGGCAGGACGGCTGGGAACAGCTGGAGCCTCGTGATCCCGCGGTCCTCGCAGGAATTTCTGCATCCTGGAGGAGCAGGAGCTTCCCGCGGGAGAACCGTTTGCACTGAGCGCTGTCCCGTGAGAACAGCACTGCTGCTGGGGTTTGCAGAGGCACACGGCGTTATCTGAAGCTATAGAGCTGCATCTGTAGAAGTGGTTCCTAAGATTAGCAGGCTGCTTTGGGACTGTGTGGCTGACGAATGTTTAGGGACTTCTAGAAGAAATCACCTACGGTGTGCACGCGTACTCTTTAAGCTACAGAAGAGTGTGCTCTTGGCACAATCATATTTTTTTTTTTCTTCTGATTATTATAATCATTATACACTGAAACCTTCTGTACAGCAGTCGTAAAACACCCTGGCTAACAGCAGATGCCTGAGAGAGAAGGATTTTTACTTCTTTTTTTAAGTTCAGTTGCTGAAAAATGACTGGAGGGAAAGAAAAAAAAAAAAGCATTATGGGTTTTCCAGATTTTTTCCTCAGTAATTGTGGTATCTAATGTGTTTTTTTGATTCCAGGCTAAAAGATGAGGGTTTCGAGCTGTAGGTCCTGCAAGCACAACTTTGGCTCTGCTCTCCTCCTCACACATCATCATGGGTAATGCAGGCTCTGCCCCTGGTTACCCCTGCTCTGCCCTGTTTCCTTCAGTTGCTTTGCAAGGGCGAGTGGAGCTGCCTAAATTGTTGTGCTGATTATGTGCAAGAGAGAACAGGATCCAGCTCCCTCTCTCTGGGCTGCCTTGGTTTTTTGCAGGGATAGAGAGAGAAGGAGAAAATCACAACGTTGTGAAATTGCTGAGCTCAGTTTCTGACTCAGAACGTGCCCTGGGGAGGAGCAGTGGGATGGGAGGGGGAACTTTCAGAACTCCCCAGCTATGGTGAGAGCTCCTGGAGAGCTGCAGGCCACTGCAGAACACATAGAGGATGGTCCTCAGGGATTTCCAGCGATGTGCAGATGTGAGAATAGCAATCACTGCCCAGCTGGTAGGAATTCAACTGCTTGGCGAATGATTTGCACTGCTCTGGATCCAGCTTCTGCCCTCCAAACAAAACCTCCACCTGACCCTGCTGCCAGCACTGACTTGAGGGCAGGTTGGGTTGGGCCCAAATTTTGGCTGCAGAAACACTAAAAAATCATTTTCCACCAGCGTGTACCTGGGTGTTCATAGATTCAATGGGATGATGACTCACTGCCCCTTGCCAGGTGTTTCACAACACAGGTCCTCCCTGCAAACAGTGACTCCTCATTATCATTAGAATCGAGGAGGGCTTAAACTCTGCTCCTGCTAATGTAGATGAGTACTCAAGAGCCAAGATGCTTTGCTCCAGCTCATCTGGAACCTCTTACAGCTCTAGAATTGGTCTGAAAAGTCATAGGATAAAACTTTCTAATGCAGTTCCTGGAGTTTCTGCTGTCCAGTTGGATTGATGGTATCTCAGGTCTCCTTGGGACTAGTCCTCATTTCCTTACTTGGCCTTGACAGGAGACAGGAAGCAGAGGAAATGAGAAATAATTAAATCATTTCTTTAAAATTGTTTTGTCTTGGATCTAACTTGAAGGATGGGTAAAGGCTTGGGGACGAGTCTGAGGCTCGTGTTTCCTCGAAGAGTTTCTCTATCTCCTGGAACACTACAGAATTTCATTAACAATTACAACCCCTAGGTGTTGTGGAGCAGAACAAGGACTGACACGATGATCTGCTTGTGGGTGATAACCTAAGCCCAATCCATTCGATCCTCCAGGATGCTGAGATGTCATAGTAACCTGAGTGGCTTTGGGTATTTTCTCAGTTGTAGCTGTATCGGGAGAAGAGCGGAAATTCATCAACCATCAAAACCCAGTGGTGATGAGGGCAAGAACTGACCGGAACGTGATACTAACTGAGTGCTTTTGTTATGGGGTTACTGTGGCTCTCAGATTGTCTTTACTATGTGTTTGTGTTCTGTTTTGTTGCCTTTGGGAAAGAAGGGACCGGGCAGCTGGACTTGCTTTTATTTACTATGCTTCACTATAGCCAGAGGCTCTTTGGCTTCTATGCTATAGAAATAAATCTAGCCTATTATTATTATTTATTTTTACTACTTATTAAGAACTTTCACTGGGGAGTTGGACCTCACTCCAGGAAATGCCAGACTTGGTGGAACAGGTATATTCCACTGCTCCCATGGTTCCAGTCCTATCCATTGCCCTGTCTCCATCAGCCTCATCCATCGCTCTTTGACATGAGGAGACCATTTCTCCTGGAAAAACACCCCGCTGTTTCCATCCCGTTCCCTGGCTCCTGCTGGAGTTTCACATGGGGTTGGCAGAGGGGTTGTCTGGGCTTTCTTGTGAAGACATTTGGAAACCAAGCATTTGTCCTGAAGAAGTTATTCCATAAATGTGCAGCATATCGGGTTCACTTCCAAGATTCTTTGAAATCAAGGCACTTCCTGTTATTTCAAAGTATAACCAGGCCGCCGCTTGGATGAAGCTTGCATTATTGTTAGTGGCAGCCAGTCTCAGACATTCAGATTTTATTGTGCCAACAGTTTATGGATGGGTATTCATGTCACTGGTGAAGGAGTGAATGAAACTCAATACTCCCCGCAGGGAGCTTGCTGGAGCTGCTGGAAGCCTTTTGCACTTGGAGGAGCACTGTTTGGGTTTCTATTGCTAAGTAACAAAAGGATGGGGATAAAAACAGCTCCTGCACAGCACCCTCCTCCCAGATCTCCATACACCTACATGGGGGAGCTGAGCTCTGAAGCCTCTTTGTACAAACGGGAGGAGGCTGAGTTTCTCTGGGAGAATTTATCCCATGTGTCACACTCAGAGGGTGGAGGCGGAGGAACTTGAAGGGAAGTTTTGTTTTCCTTCACCATCCCTGTTGTTTGTAAGGACTCCTCCTGTGATGCTCCCAAAATCTGTCACTGACTGAGCAGTGGGAACAAAGATGTGGGAAGTCACTGTAATGGCATCCTTGCTTCAAAAGGTCTTCGGAAAATAAGCTTACATGTAAGGAAGATGGACTGAAGTCCCCTGAGACAAGAAGAGGAAAACAACTGTGATGAAGCAGATGTCCATCAGGGAACGGATTTGCTCTGAGCCATTTTTGTTGCTAGCTTGTATGGTGAGGTCAGCCTTTCTTTTTCTTTGTTTTTTAATCTCTGCATATTTTACCTATAACATGAGCAGCATTACCAAAGTTGGCTGATACTAAAGGGAAAGTGGAAGCAAGCAGCGATCCCTGTATTACATTGCAGCCTTCCTGAGAGGAAGGAGTAACTGCTGCTTGCAGGTGGCTTCTCAAATCTACTTGAGTGAATCAGTTGCACCAGACCATACCTTTTTTTTTTGTCTCATGAGACACCTTGAAAATCTGATTGAAATAAGGATGGCTGAAAATTTCCTTTCTCTCACTTGGAATACTCAGGGAATTTTAGTAGGTGGCCTGGCCATGCAGTAAGAGAGCATGAAGATTCTGTAAGGCAGGACATCCATTGCCATCAGCACCAAGGATGCTGGCAGTGAATAGGACTCGGCCAATGGAATTGTCTCCAAGTGGCCAATACCATTAAAATACCACGTTCTGTAGCTCTGACTGCAGTTCATTTGTCATCTGCTCTAATTCATGCCAAAAGGCTCTTTATTATTCATCTTAGTGATTAGGAAAGTTCATAATGAGATGCAGTTATTGCTGTTAATAAATAGTAATAATAATAATAATAATAAAGATTTTGAATTGTAATCAATCTCATCTCTTCCAAAGCTTGTCACCGTAAAGAATGAGACCTAAAAGCTCATCATCGAAATTGTAGTCAGATGCATAAGACTTGTGGTTAATTAGGCAACCATGTAAGGAATATGCACTAATTTCATAGAACTATGGAATCATAGGATGGTTTGAGTTGGAAGGGACCCTTGAAAGCCATCTGGTCCAAATCCCCTGCCATGAACAGGGAGGGATACCTGCAGCTCCATCAGGAGCTCAGAGCTCCATCCAGACTGACCTTGAATGAAGTATTTATGGCCAAGCATTTTTCATTTGTTGTATAAAGATGGATTGAAAATAGTGTCAGCTATTGATGGATAAGTTTGATCAGTTCTTATAGCTTCAGAGTATTTCTTGTTATTACTGCGATCTTTGCCATTTCTTTGGTCTGCTCCTCTTGTAGCTTGCTGCTCTCCAGCGATGTTGCAAGCAGGTTATTTCTAGGACATAACATAAGCTGAATTAACCGTGGATGTTGATCTGGGTCTCAGCTTTCTCTTGTCCCACTTAGTAAAGTGTGAAGTGGTTTTCTAATGCCCCATTGAGATCTGCAGCACTGCCCGCCCCGTCGTGCTCCCACTGCGGAGGAGCAAATAATCGCCCAAGGAATGGGGCACAGGGGATCCCAGCTCACAGCGCCTTGCTCCACAGCCACAGCAGAACAATGCAGCTAAATTTCCCTTGTGTGGTGTTTGTCTTAATTACTGTTTTTCCTAATGTGCAGAAATCTGGCTATTTTAACACAGTGGTGTTTTAGTCTACAAATGTGCCATGTGGCTTCTTTTTTTTTTCTCTCTTTCTTTCTTTTTTTTCCCCTTCTTCTTTATTTCTTAATGAAGAAAGAACCAACCTCATTAGGTATTATCTGTATAAGTCATCCCACAAAAGCAATTAGCTTTCAGGCTGAGCATAAAATATATTTTCTATATGTTAAAGAAGACCTTACAGTTGGCTGCTATGCTATAGATTCATTATAAAAGCAGTAGATGGCATTTTCTTTTCCTGCTTACCTACCCTTAATTCTGGTGACCATGGATGGAACAGCTCTATTTGAGGTCCAGTGATGTTGAAAAGCAGAGGAAGTACTTGCAGGAGTTGAAGCAATTAATGGATGAATCAAAATAAACACAGATTTGGACTAAAAAAAAAAAAAAAAAAAAAAAAAAGGGGAAAAAAATCCCACCCCAACCTGCTGTTAATCATAGAATCATAGAATCATGGAATAGTCATAGAATGGCCTGGGTTGAAAGGGACCACAATGATCATCCCGTTTCAACTCCCCTGCTGTGTGCAGGGTCACCAACCACCAGACCAGGCTGCCCAGAGCCACATCCAGTCTGGCCTTAAATGCCCCCCAAGGCATTATGTTAAGCATCAGCTGAGTTTGTTTCTCAAGGGATATGATGAAATTCCACTCCTTAATATTTTAAAAGTAAACATTGTAAAATGCAGAGTACTCAGGGGCAGCGGTGATTTTTTTGGGGGTACCTGTACCCAGGCCTCATAGATGTGTTCCATTGAGGTGCAGTCTGTAAATGGGATATTTATTCATTCCTAATAGGTTGGCAGACAAGAAGGCACATGTGATGACAGAAGAGAAATTGCATTCCTATAACGTAGCCACATGGCTCAATGGTTCCTCGCCTTGTCCCATTGCAGGAATAGTAAGATTTTTTCACCTTGACTTATGTTGGGTAACTGGGGGCAGTCTGATAGCAAGTCTCCTCTGCTTTGTGCTGCTGACATGGTGTCTGGCAAAAAGGGGTCAAAAATGGAGCAAGCAGAGCACCATAAACCTCTCAGAATGAACACCACACAGAGAGTGCGAGGAGGAGGAGGCAGCCATGTCCAGCTGACAGGACATGATCTTCTAGCCCAGCCCATGGCTGAGACCCACAGGTGTTGAGCATCCTCTGTATATCCCAGTCAGACCAGGAGGGGATGGAGAACCAGAGGAAATTCATCCAGAAATGGAATTACAGAATCATAGAATCATTTGAGTTGGAAGGGACTTTTGAAGGTCATCTTGTCCAGCTCCCCTGCAATGAACAGGGACGTCTGCAGCCAGATCAGGTTGCTCAGTCAGTGAAAGAAAAAAATCTGCTTGAAGTAAATGTGGAGGTACCAAAATTATGATAGTATCCAGTGAAAAATGAGGTGTCACACACCTTCCGTCAAAACTGGATGGTTCTTTGCATGCTTGTACACCATCAAAATGCATTAATGTTTATATACCTCAGAAGCCAAATTCTCACAAAGAATTCTTCCAGTGTTTGTAAATGTGTTGAGATAAGCTCTAGAGTTTGGTGGCAGCTTCAAAATAGACACCCTCTCCTAGGAGCCAATGACTGTTCAAGAAGAGTAGTGGGAGGAATGTGTTACTACATGCTTGTGTTGGGTGCATCCTTTTCAACATACTCAGCACAGTTTTAAATAATCCGTGAGTTGTAATTTAATCCAGTAGAATTCTTCAAGGATTTAATGATCTGTTTAGGACTGTTAAGTGGTACAGAGCATCACAGGCTTAAAGAAAAATATGGGTATTGCAGGGACTGAGTTGGTGCTGAGAAATGAAGTCCTGGAGCAAGGCCATCTAACACAGTCCTTCCTCCTTGACATGGAAAGCGACAGAAGGACGAGAAGGCAGACTGTAATTAAAACAGCCATGGCATTGAGAATCATTCATAGCACTTAGGAAAATAGTGGCAGAAAGAGCTGCTTTGGGAACAAGGAGTATCTGTGTCAGTACTGAGAGTCAGAGTGGTTAATGTCAGATTATCTGGACATTGTTTGATTGATTCTGATTGGGGGTGGAAGAGGAAAAAATGGAATTGGGAGAGGTTATCTACGGGGACTTCCAAGCTGTATTTTCTCTATGAATACTTTATGAATGGGATGTATGAGTTGGTGGCAGTTGGTTTGTTTTTTTTTTAATCTGATGTTTCCTCTATTTGCGTTTGATCTTCAGTAAGGAAAGGTGGTGTTGGAGCTACTTTTTTTTGGTCTCTTTCTTTCACCTTTCGCTATGGGTTGGGATGAGGTGCTCAGGTTCCATGTGCTCTGCAGTAGCTGTCTGAGTTCTGCATGGCGTGTTCTGAAGATGGTCCACATGTGGACCCAATCACTAAATAAGAAGCGAGAAACTATGGAAGTTGTTTCACTACTTGTGCTCTTAATGGGCTCAATTGGACTTAATGGAAAGGAAGCCCAGAAGGAACAGATTATCCCATGCATGCAATCAGTGCTATTCCACATTTCTCCATGCTGGGTGCCTAAAGATGGCCACTTTGCATGGATGATGCACACGCCATGCAGTGAATACTTTCACCTTGCAGTAAGGGCACTTTCATTTTCAGTCTGGTTTCATTTCTAAATGCATTTCGGTAATGAAAGGCCAGGTTGTCAGCTTGTGTAAAGCAGTGCAGTATTATTTACATTGATTTTCTTTTTTTTCCCCCCTGAAATGGTTGTATTTTTAGAGCAGCTTGGAATGACAATTAAGTGATTAGAGTGTAGAGAGGATGAAGCTGTATAACAGCAGATAGAACCATAATGAGTATAACTGTAATTTTACTTCTAATAGAGTAGAAAAGGTCTGATGCCAGAACCCAAAATTAAATCAAGCTTTCACTCAAGCATAACACTCAGAGGAGTAATAACACACTGCAGCGTTTTTGCAGTTCTACATCCATATACAACGTTGGCTGGTGTTGGGCTCTCTCTGTGCTGGATTAATTGAACTGAAAGAGATCCCATGGTTGGTGTTGGGTGTACCTCACTGCCCAAAGATCTGTTCCAGGCTGGGGTGGTGGAGCTGCCATCCAGGTGCAGACGTGCTCACAAGAGCACACAATCCTCCTGTTCCTCCTCAGTCAAAACAGGCTCTGCTGGCTGAAGGATTTGCTTTTGCTGATGGAGAAATGCCTTTAAAAGGTATTCTGTGTTTGGTGCTTTTATGCTAGTAAAAGCTCCTTGTGTGGATTTGGGTTGTTCACGCGTATTTTCTGTGTTGCTTTCACTCTGGCTGTTGGTTGGCCCTCGGAGACCACCGTGTGTGTTACAGAGGAGTCAAAATGTGTGTCAGCTCCTCCAGTGGATTTGCAGCAAGGAGCTGTACCCAGTGAGAGGTGCTGCAAAGCCTGAGCACACCACTTAAATCCGTGCCATACTTCTGTGCAGGGTAAACGTACTTGAGAATGCTGCCCATCTTTTTTCATATTTAGCCTAAATGTTCTATTTTGTGTTTTCATGCTGCAGTTCATGAGATTCTTTGGGACTTTGATGAACTGGAAAGGTGGGCCCTTGTGAACCTAATGAGGTTCAAGAAAGCAAAGTGCAAGGTTTTGCACGTGGGTTGAGATAATCCCAGATATCTATACAGACTGGGAGAATTCCTTGAGAGCAATCCTGCTGAGAAGGACCTGGGGGTCCCTAAAGATGAGGATGCCCCATCCCTGGAGATGCTCAAGGCCATGTTGGTGGGACCCTGGGCAATCTGATCTACTGCTTGACCAAGTGGTTTGCAGCCCTGCCTGCTGCAGGGGGGTTACAGCATGATGATCCTTGGGGTCCCTTCCAACCCCAGCCCTCCTGTGATGCTATGATAACCATCCATAGAAAAGAAATGTCTCCCCATCCAGGCCATTGCACACACCTCTCCAAGGTGATTAGCCTGTTCCTACCCCTTTCATTTATCTACAGTTTTGTATGTTGGTTGAACCATTCATTTTTGCACGTTTTCCTCCCAAATTCATCTTTACATCAGCAGGGAGGTTACTTCCCTCTCATCTGTTTTTTTTTTTTCTTTCTGGTTTGCTTTTGTCATTCCAATTTTGAAACACAAAAACCTGGACACAGAGTTCCAGATGTGGTCAGCTGTGGAGAAATTTCCTTTGACTCAATGTTCTTGCACTGACCTCCCCATGTCCTGGTGGTCTGGCTGCCATGTCACAGTGCAGAGCTATAGGAAGAGACTCCTCTGGCTTCTTTTTCCATGATATATGGGCTCTGCCAGTGTTCATTTTTGTAGGCAAGCTGGAGGATCATTGATCTGCCTTTGAGTGCCCACCCATGGTGCTTGCATTGCTTCTGAAACAGCTGACATGTCCCACACTGCCCAGCACCACCAAGGTCGTGCAGACAGAGCCGTGATCACAGGGAGCACAGTGTGGGGATACACCCACTTTATTGTTTCCCATTCAAAGAAATGTGGAAAATCGCCCTAGGTAAAATCCAAGCTGTGAGGACCCACCAGGGATGTTATAAAAAGCACACAGGGTAACTTCAGCTGGAGCTGCCCTGTGTGATTTTTGCTTTTCTTAATTTTCTTTTGCAATGCCATAGAATTCCTACTCCTACTATCTACGCTCGGATTCCTGCAGAGAGGAAACAAGTGGCGTGCATTAATTTCTGAAGCTTTCTCCTTGGATCCATGCATGTTTTGTGGTCTTGGTGACCAGCACTGCTGAGGAGCTGATGGGCATTTTGCATGGTAGGACAGCAGCCCTGCCAAGGAGCTTCCATCTGAGCTGTCATGCTGTCTTGTGCTTGACGTATGCTTGTATCCACATGAATTGTGTGCTGGTCCTTCAGTCAATCATAGAATCATAGAATCATTAAGGTTGGAAAAGATTTCTAAGATCATCAAGTCCAACCATCCACCTGACACCAATATTGCCCACTACACCACGTCCCTAAGCACCACCAATGGCTGATCTTGAGTGTTTCCATGCGGGAAAGCTGGTGGTTCTTTGATCATTTCTTTATTTCCCATACAGACTGGATGATCAAAAGGAACACCTTCCCTTTTAGGGGCACTGCATATTGGTGAGACTGAAGGTCTCACATGGCAAATACTTTAAAATACTTCGGAAAAGTATGGCCTTCTTTTGATGTGACTTGACATTGAAGTAAGAATATTTGGTGCTCATCTAACTTAACCTATTCTGTTCTCTAAGCAGGATTAGTCAGTGCTGGTAAATGTTAAAAACAGAAATCCATGACAAGTACGTCCCCTGGTGAAGGCAAATGGAGATTCAGTCTGATAATAATTCATTCGCCTTCGGTGCCTTACAACTATTTCATAAAGATATTTACTGATAAATGACACGCAGTTGTTGCGCTGCTCCAGACCTCATCACGGGTGACACGTGAACACAAAATTTCAGCAAGCCTGATGCACGGAATGAGATCACAGAGGTTTCTGTGGAGAAGTTCCCACTTCATGTACTGAAATTAAATCTGCAAAAATGAGTTAATATGTCCCCTGTGTTTGTATCAGCATTCGTTGCTCAGTCGTGAGATATATTACAGAGTCTGGGGATTGGCAAGGGCTGTTTGCAGAAGATAATTACTGGGAGATTTCTGTGCCAGATGCTCCCATATCCATACCCTGCCCTGCTGCATCGCTCTTCAGAAATTCCTGTTTGTCTTGGTGTGATATTCCTGTCTGGTACATCATGGTACTAAAAGGTTTCTGTGATGCTTTTAGAAACCTGGAAATGACATTGTCTAGTCTGGATTTTGTAAAGAAATACTTCTGTTTGTTCTGCTGTCACTTGGCTTGAGTTAAGAGAGATTTCCTAGTAACTGTCTGGCCTTCGGGACACACCTGTGAAGGGTTCCCACCTCCCTTTATAGGGCATGCGGTGGGTAAGGATAAGGATTTGTGCTGCACGTGGAGATTTAGAGAGGGTATTGCTGGCATCACCATGGGAGAAGTGCTCTGATTGTCCAGTGGGGAGCTGCGATAAAGGCAATAAACGTCCTGGTAATTAGTGACATTATAATAGCTGTGCATTTATCAGCAATCTGTCACATTTTGCAGGTGGCATAAGACATAAATTAGATCAGCTAATACCAGGGCAGACAGTCAGGGACTTCCGAAGGATTTAGCTGAGCCAGATGAGTGGGCAGCCTGATGACAGATAAAATGGGCCATCAATAAAAGCAGAGGCCTAACACCAAAGGCAAACAACTGGAGCTGCTCGGGTCACTTGACTGAGAACTAATTGCAGCAGCTCGGGAAAGGATCGGATATCTGATTCCTGTTACTGTGTACCAGAGATCTGAAAAGCAAACATGGGAGTTGAACAAACATCCAGACAGGCTGAGGAAATACTTGTTCGCTCACTGCAAAATCAGCTGCGGGTGTTCTGTACCACTGAACTTAAAATGTTGGATATTGGCAAAGTCGGGGTGCTTAAGTCTGGCTGGCCAATAACATTGGTTGTTTGCTGTGCTGAGGCAAAATGACATTGACAAAGGCCTTCCAGGGCAAGGAGAGCTCCTGGTGGCAGCAGGAAGCAGGAGTGATTTAGCCCAGCTGTGTCTGAAGCAATGGGTCCCCCCAAAACCTGCCAACCACCAACACTTCCTTCCCCCTCTGCTCTCCAACCTTTGTCGTGTGGTTTTCAGCCACATGAAAACTTTTGGATGTAGCTCACAGCACTGAGAAGAAAAAAAAAAGGAAAGGAAAAAGAAGTGTCTGTGGCTGAAAAGGATAGCCAGATATTTGCAGCAGCCAATAGTAAAACCTAAACCTCCTAAAACTTGCAAAGCAATAAATGCTTGATGGTTTTAAGTTTCAGCTAAGGTCAAGGGGAATGAGTTTAGACAAAATTGGATGTAGTTTGGTGTTATCCAAACTCTTGACAGCCATTGGGGCCGCCTGGGCTCTGGTATGGGAGGCAGTGCCATGGCTGTGCCAGTCCCCTTTGCCCCAAGAAGTGTCTGTAGTGGTTGCAGGAAGCTCAACACGTGTGCATTTGCTGGCAGAGCACAGCAAATAAGCTTTCAAAAAATGCATGAAATAACGGAATTTTCGTGCTTTCATGTGTCTGTTTCAAAGAGCTATTTCCAAATTAGTCTCCGAGCTCGTAATGACCAGTTAGCCTCCTGGGTTTCAAATCATCTCAGCATTAGATTGGAGCCGTGGCACCATAGGAGGTTTAAGTTGCTAACTGCAGGATTATGAATTCCACAACGCTCTAGAAGAGAAGCACAGATTTGCTGACACAAACTCCAACTGTGAATATCAGAGGAATCCGGTTACAGCACACGCAATGGAGCAGGAAGGTCCCTTGTCCAGGGTAAATCTTCACGTGAAACGAGCTGTCATTGATTTGTCGTTCTGATGCAAATCATATGAGCGTATGAGATCCGCAGAGAAACCAGCTTCATATTGAAGCAATTATCTCCATAAACATATTACAGCCTCCAGTGCAGACAGATGGCGTTTGCAGCAGTCCCTGCGTTATGGCAGCCTCACCTGCCTTGGTTTCTCCTCATTTGGTTTGGTATTTCTTTGGATCACCTTTCCTTCTCTGCTTCTTTGCTCCACGAGATGCAGAAAAATGTCTGCACTGAAGGATGGCTCAGTCTCACGCTGCGTCAGATAAACAGCAAGGCTAATTTCAGATTAAATCATGTGTCACTTTTTATCCAGGGAAAGCCAGCCCTGATAGCTTTAATGAGGCCGACAGAGGGACTGCTGGACACAAAGGACTTACTTAGAGGTTTCCATGTGAGGGTGTAATTAAGGGTAGTGCAAGTACAAGGCTGATAAAGGTGCAATTTCATTTTTTAAATGGCAATGTGATTACCAGCGCAATGACAGAAAGAAAGGAGGGGCGGGAGGAAGCCTGAAGCACGAGTTGGAACAGGAGGATCAGGATTCCTGGGTCCCTTTTGTTGCTTTCCCATTAAATCACCAACTGAATGAAGGAGGGCCATTGACCACCCTTGGCCATTAATTACAGGTACCCTGAATGAAGAAGAGCTGTTGGCCACTCTTAGCCATTAATTACGAGTACCCTGAATGATGCAGAGCCTTTGGCCACTCTTGGCCATTAATTGCGGGTACCTTGAATGAAGTTGGGCTGTTGGCCACTCTTGGCCATTAATTACGGGTATCCTTGTATCTGAAAGGTTAAATGGCGAGAGCTGGACAGGGCTGGAGGCTGTGAGTGCTCCTCAGACACCAGCTCAGTCCCTCCTGGCCAAGGTCTGTTTGGTGGAATAGAAGTTACCTCTGTGCTTCCTAATGGATGAAATGAAAAGGGGCCAAGGACACATGCTTTATTCCTGGGTAGGAGATGAAAAGATTCGTGCAATGTGACCTTCTTGCTTTTAAACCCACACCTCTGGGTAACTGCAGCGTAGTTTCTTGGATGCACTCTGAGGACCATGCCGCTGTCACCATCACACCTCAGGGCCAGATTCACGATCTTTATGTATATTTTACTCCCATTTTAAATGGTAGTTGGCTTATTTTTTTTCTTTTTTCTTTTTTTTTTTTTTTTTACTTTATAAACACTTTAATTTTTTTTTAAGCTACACCTACATATTTAAGCACTTGAGCATACGTTGTACTTTGTGCTGCTGTTCCTATTCAGTTTCTCTCCAGAGTAGATGTGGTTTTCTCCCCATCCTGGTTTTGGAATAGACTTTTATCGAATGCTAGAGAGTGGCTGACGTTGTTGTGTCTTTGGGTCCCCTGTTACGATGCTCTGGAAGGTCTTATTTCCAAGTGTGGATGTTCAGGGCTTTTGGAAGACCAGACATATTTCATATTGGATGGAAAAAAAACAAACACGGTTATAAGAAGCACCACACTTCAACAATTTGGCCTCTTCGGGAGCCAGCTTTGTGTTCCATTCTTCTTGTGCTGCACGTAAGGAAATTACAGACTCCATTTGCTAAGCTGCAGGAGGCTAAATGATCGGTCTCACTTGCAAATGTTTTTCAAACCCGTATCATGTGGCCTTCCCTATGTGCAAATACATGGGCAGAAAATAAATGAATTTATAATGTGAAGGAAGGGTGGCCGACCTGGGTAAATCCAAGTCATGATATTGTGCCAAAGATGAGAGCCTTGAGACTGTGGTCATTTAGAATTAGCACGGTATATTTTTAAAAATGGCATTTTCTTGCACTGTGTCCATTCTGGGTGTCTCTTATTTTAGCAAGAGCCGTAGTGCGGGTCTCTTATTTTATGCCAGGTGTAGCGTGGCACTGTAATTGTTTCCAGTGGCATTTGCTGCTGTCCCAGTGAGTGTGAAGGCTGTGTCACAAGAGATCTATCTGGGATGTATTCCTCAGTACATGGCAGGGGACAGTGACAGTGTGCGTATTTTAAAGCACAGCACAGCTGAGAGGGAGAGAGATGATTCAGGCCACTGGGTTGGACTGTGGCATGTATTATTCAGACTGTTATGAGTGCTTTGTGTTTGAGGATGGGCAAAATCAGGACGTTTGGGTGACTCTGTGACTTAACCTCAGGCTTTGGGCTATTCGTCTGTGCAGAGTAAGACATAAGACATTAGAAACACGTTCCAGAAGAGGAAAAAGGCCTCCAGGCAAAAGATATTTTGTATTTAGCCTAATTACCCAGAGCTAGCAAATGGTAAATGAGACCGGTGGTGTCAATAACATGTTAAATTAACCCAGGAAAGTTGTGACTACTTTTGAGGTGGGAATATTCTTTTTTTTTTTTTTTTTTTTTTTTTTTTTCCTTTATCATGACACCTGTTGCTCATAGGTACAAATCAAACGAAGAGTATGTGTATGTGCGAGGCCGTGGAAGAGGGAAGTATGTATGTGAGGAGTGTGGAATTCGCTGCAAGAAACCCAGCATGCTGAAGAAACACATTCGCACGCACACTGACGTCAGGCCATATGTCTGCAAGTACTGTAACTTTGCTTTTAAAACCAAAGGTAAGAGACAGTCAGCTCCTAGCTCCTCTGCTCAGTGTATTGACTTCATGGGGTGCTTGTAAAGGGGAAGGGAAGGCCTTCCCAGGCCTGGAAAACCCCATGAGGCAAAGGGAGGGGGAAGAGGGAGTCTGAAATGGGCTGGAATTACCCAACAGGACCAGCCCTGAATCTGATGCACATCCCGAGTCTGCTCCATCCTCTTGGTGTTTCTTAAAGGAGAAAATTGGAAGCAAAACTTTGCTGCCAGGGATTTGTGAACAAAACCACCCCAGAATGAGAACAATCTCCTGGGCAAGCACCTGGAGACAGGCGTTGGGTGGCTTTGTATGCTCGTGCTCTCAAGATCAGTATTTGCGCTGCACATTTTCATCCTTGGCAGTTGCATGCAACTTCAGCATTTTCTGCATCATATGAACAGACCTTTTCTCTAAAGACCTCCATCCCAGGTCATCTAGTCATTAGTTGACCCACAGCCTCACTGCCTCCAGCTGTTCTTCACAAGCAGCCTCCATCATTGCCTCAGACCTTGTGCAAGTAGAACATATGTCAGGAACACGCAAAACAGCATGTGAAAAAAATGAAAGTCTGTTCCCATGGACTTTGGGGAAGGTTGTCAAAAGTGCCAGAAGGGCCCAAATCCTTTGACATCTCATAAGAGTTTGGCACCACGGCTTTCACAGTTCTGCTCTCCATCTTTGGTTGTATCGAGTCTTGCAATAAAGATGCTGAGTTTGGTGTCTCGCTTATAGCTCGACATAAGTACGAAATGCCCATCATCTCTAGCTCCATCCTTGCAAACCTCAGAAAATTGCAGAGCTGGCAGAGTTGATTTCTCAAGCATCCCAGAACCCCACTGTTACCCAAGAAAGAGGCACGGCAAAGACAAGGGAGGAGGCCTGGGTGCTGCATGGGCCATGTCATGCCTGCTGGCCCAGAAGTGCTGTTGGTGGCCATGTCTGTGCCTCAGTGCTAAACAAGTGACGCTGCTGCTGGGTGAGTCAGTGGGGCCATGCCTGGGGCTGGAGGTTAAGTTGTGGGGGAATTTCTGGGTAACAACGTGTTGGGAATCAGCAAGTGTATGCAGGCATGGGGAAGTGATACCATGTTTGAGGCCAAATTCTTGACAGATATATGCAGCAGATCCAAGCCATGGCTCTTCCTCTCCTTCCCCACCCGCAGCTCTCTCTGATCCATTTTCTTTCTCTTTCCCTCTTGCTTTGGTTCCTTTGTTCCGAGGTTTTCCTTTGAGAGGTGAATCTGTTCAACCTCTCCCATCACTTCACCTTGCTTTCCATCATGCTTCCGTTAGGCCGTTGTTCAGGGTGATGAGATGAATCCATCCTTTCCACCATCTCTCTTGCTGCTTTGCTCCCCATCTCTGCTGCCTTGAAGCACACCGGCAAATAGATGCTTGCCTCCAAAGGATTTCCCTTCTTCAGCTTACTGGGGAAGGCAGCATGGGAATGCTTCCTTCCAAAATCAATTTGCTCTGGGATTTCAATGCAAAACTATCCATTTGCATATGGATGCATGGGGGGGGGGGGGGGGAGAGGGGGGGGCAGAAGTTACTGGGATGAGCAATTTTAGGACAAAAGGTTGCATGATGGTAACTTGGAATTGCATGAACATGGCTCCTTGTTGGAAGGGGGGGGTGACAGTCAGAGTCCTACAGGCATGCCTAAACTGCACATGACTTTGCAGCCCTTGGATAAAATCTGTTTGCTTTGCTGATGGGAGCATAAGGACCTTTGAAACTGTTATTGGAAAGCGAGGAAAAAAATCGTCCTTGTGTGCTGATAACATCATCAATTAAAGCCCAGTTGCAGAATTGTTGCAGTTGGCCATGGAGCCTGAAACAGAGGTCTGGTTTGCAGAACTAGAGGTTTCACAGCTCGTTTTGCAGACGTCTAGAAGAAGTTGGTTGGGGCCCTGATTCATTAGGATCCCCCTTCCTGGTGGGCAGTTTTGCAACCGCAGTTAATTGCAGAATGGAGAAGCTGGAGCTCTTGCTACCAGACTGCACTTGCAAAAATATAAGTTGAGCTGAAGCTCTTTTAGAAATCAGCTTTCCAAGGTTAGTTTTAGCGTCCAGTGTAAACTCAAGGGGAATATCTATGGGGCTGTCTTCATTTTGGCTGTGGTAGATCTCTCCAGCATGATCTAATGCTCGAAGTTCTCAAGTAGGCTGGAAGCAGTTTAATGATTTTTTTTTTTTTTTTACTATTATAATTTTAATGAGGATCTTTATCTGGTTAAAATGTGCCCCTCTCCCCCTTGAAATTCCATACTTATGTTCCAAGAGCTGGGAAAACTTTTTGCAAAAGAGTGAGCTTTCAGTATTTCCCCCTGTTCACTAATTATGCTGTTTGTCTGCTTTTTGTGCATCTCTTTCATTGCAAACAAAGCTGTTCCTCCGAGTTACGGAGCTGCAGGGAAATGGTTTTTTTTTAATTATTAATTATTTTAAAGCAATTCCATGAGATTATACATATATATTTTTTCCTGTTCACTCAGTTGATGGAAACAGCAGCCTTGGAAATTTGGTTTTAAATTTGGTTTGACTTTACATTTCTGGATGAGAGATCAACATGCCTCTTTAATGAGGTGTCTCTACCTTCACTCCACAGCAGTGCTCTCCTATGAGGTTTGTTGCTGTGGCCTCAGAGAGGTTGTTTAAAGCAGTTAAGCTGCTTCTTCATTGTTTCTCACTAGGAAGAAGGTGCAGCCCAGCAGTTTTCCCATTGGGATGGACAAGGAGCCACCAGCTGTCCCCGTGTCCCTGCCCTTTCCCTTCCATGGGTGACCCAGGGCTGGGACTATGCTGGCACTTGAATTTCCCACCCCGTGCACGTATTGTCCACTCCCACAGCCGTTGTTTTGCTTTCAGACTCGCAGCAGGTCTGGATTGCTTGATATTTCTTAAAATTTCTGGAAAAACCATGTGCAGCAGCAGACTGTATCCATGTCTTTGTGCAGAGGTCAGAACGGACAGAGAGCTCAGCGTTCATGTGAGGAGTGTTGGCTGGAGATCCCCGTTTGACAGTCTGCTCCACTCCCAGCTCCCAGACACCAGACTTCTCCATGTCCTCAGCCACAGCCCTTAATAAATTAGCTCTCAGTTCCTTAAATCAGCACACGACAGGCACTGGGGTTATTGAACATGCTAATGTATTGAACGCGCTACCCCTCAGCCCTTAAAGGCCAGGTTATGGCTGCTCAGTTTATTATTATTACTGCTGTACAGACTCAGCGCTCTGCTAAGCTTCTCTGGAAACTCCAGAGCAGGTCCAACTGGCGGAATGTTCCACAAGAATTAACTCAGCTAAAGCAGGGCAGAGCCACGGCCACGTTGCCAAGAATCCCCACACTGACACTGGGAACAGAGAAGGACCCATTGGTCCAAGCAGGAGGAGAAAGACTGAGAAAAGGGCAAATAATAATAATAAAAATATAAAAATAAAAAAAAAGGAATGAAGGCTGAAAGTCAAATTCAAGTGAAATATTAGGCAGCTATTAAGCTTCCATGGGAAATGTGCTAATTCTTTTGATTTTGAAGCCCAGCCTCGGTACCTTTCTGGAAGATCTGTTAGCACAGGCTGATGAAATGCTCCAGAAGGTGGCTGGGGTTTCATAGCCTGTATCCATGCAGGATGGATGCTTGATTCTCTCCTTTCATCTTTTAAATATAAAAAGATAACAACACCATTTAAAACAAATTTGAACCTTCTGCCCAAGAAATGATCCAAATCAAAGCTTTTCTTTGAGAGCCTCGATGGGGGTATTCATAGAATCACAGAATGGCTTGGGTTGGAAGAGACCTTGAGGATCATGAAGCTCCAACCCTGCCACTACAGGCAGGGCCACCAACCTCCATGTTTAATATCATACCAGGCTGCCCAAGGCCCCATCCAACCTGGCCTTGAACACCTCCAAGGATGGGGCATCCACAGCCTCTCTGGGCAGTCATCTTCATACAGAGACCTGTGCACTATTTAAGTCACACGTAAACCCTATTTCAAGGGTTTATCTGGGATGAGGAGCATTGCCTATTGCTTATCCTCTGAGTGTCAACATGTCTCACAACAAAATGGGAGTTGCCATTGGTGGAGTAGCTGTTGTTCTCCTTCCATACTATTTTAAAGGAAGGATATGAAAATAACTCAAGTCCTGGAAAGCAGTATCAGGATCACAAAGTTGCCTTGGATGCCGAGGTCATGCTGTTGGGTATTTGCTGGAATTTATTGTTGTTAAATTGTTCACGTTTAATAGGAGAAACAGAAAGCACGGTGTGCATCCGATGTGGACAAGTTAATTTTTTCCACGAATCTTAATGCTTCCGTCCCCTGATTTTTATTTTAACTCCACCACCTTTAAAATATTATAATGGATGTTCTGAAGAATTAATTTCCCTCTTTTAATTTAAACGGAAAATCACTTCTAGTCCCTCCTAAGCTGCTTTTGGAACAGCGCAGTTTTAGCTTTCTCAAAACAACACAAGCGTTTAAGCTGCTTTAAGTCCAGAATAAGACCTCACAACAGCAGAAGAGCTCAAGCAGCCAGCAGCACATAGTTATACGCAGGCGTAAGAGAGAGCCCATCCCTGTGCTGCTCCAGTGCAGCAGTGCTCGGGGTGGGGGGGAGGCACCATTTGCACAGCTTCCCGAATTTCTTTTGATATAATCAAGGGATTTCAAATCTGGGAGCTCCTTCTGAAGCTCAGTAAGGATCACCCACTTGCTTAGGATTGGGTTTGACTGTTCTGCAGCCTAAACCCAGCCTCCCCTCTCTGCTGGTTTCCCTCTTGTTCCTTCAGATATGTTTCCAGCTGTTTCCAAGGAAGCAATGTTATTATTATTATTTTGTTTTAAGTTAGGAACCAGCACTCAGCAAGGCAACAAGTAGCTGAATCTTTCCTTTTAAGATCCATGTCCAGCTCTTACTCGGGCAGAAGGGTTGATTTTACTGGAAATGCGCTGAAGGACATTTAATTGAAGGGTCCTAAAACACAAACTGTTGGAAGAACCCTGATAAGATAAATATTGTCCTCCTCCAAATTGCTCCCAAGATGATAACTTTGCTTCTTGCTTTAAATCAGCTTCCAGCTTTTAGCTTCCGTGAAATGACGCAAATGGAGCTCAGATGGGAGTCCACCCCCTGAGCCTCCCATCCCATGAAGGCAAGCAGCTTTCCCAACATTGTGGGACTCTGTGTGTGTGCAGGGAAATGCCCCCACCTGGGGGGCTGCCACAGACAGCTCTGCACCCTCACCTTTCCCATGGGTGTGTAGGCATTGCCCGTAGTAACCCAGCAAGGATGAAAAGAGAGGGGAAGTGGAGTAGAAAGTAGTAGGAGGGGAAAAGGAAGCAGTACTTGCGATGAGCTGCTCTTTGGGATTTGGCACACGTTCACTTGCACGGGGATTTTTAGTGCTTTTTTCTTGTTTTAGTGCCGTTTTGCTTAAAGCAGCACATCCCACTGAATAACTCATGCTTTGCCCTGACAAATACAGATGGACGCATCCAGTGGATTTATGAGCTTGTTTGAGGGTGTGCTTGGTGGACTTCCCCAGCCATGCTTCCCACAGTTCCTGGGGTACCACAGCTTCCCCAGCTCCCACCAAGCTCTTGCTGGGATTTATTTACTACGTGTGCCAACCAGTCAGATAGTTTGCTGTAGCACTGAGCAAAAATGGGTCATTTTTGGCAGCGAGATGCAATGCGTTGTGATGGACAGGCAGCAGCAGGGTTTGATTGCAGCAGGCTGAGTCAGATCATCTTTTTGGTAGTTAGGTCCAAAATTAAATTCCAGCTCCATTAGGTCAAAATCTTGAACTCATTGGATACTTCTTGGCACAACAGCTTTTCATTTAGAAAAAAAGTGGCCATTCACTGGAACCAGAGGTGTTCGTGAGAATGCACTTTTGTCCCACTGAGTTGCTTTGGGCCCACCACAAAACTGGTCCAAATCAGAGATAAAGCTCTGAGCCAACGTGGCTTCATCCTCACACCCGAGTGTCACACTGAGGGGCTAAGAGTATGTTGGCATGAAGTCTTAAAATAATAAATCCCTCTTACCGGAGCTAAATTATTAAACACCCTTTTGGAGCGAGAATCATATCCTCATCCTAGGTGGGTGCCAGATACACGAGGATATAGAGTCAGCCTTTGTCCCTCTTTCTTGGTCTTTCCCATTGGAGCCATTCCATTTTGTATAAAAAGGGCTAAATAAGTAATTAGTGGGCTTGGTAGGTGGACGATTACGGCACTCCTCTGAGCTGCGAGGGCATCACAGGTCCGGCTTATTTATTTATGCTCACTGGAGCAGCACGAGAAGGTTTGGTGGGGTCTCCCCTATTGTCCCACCCAGCCCTGGGACTGGGTTACTCTGTAATGCAGGAGACAACCTTTCATTTTTTTCTTTCCTTTCCACCTATTTTCATTTTCCCCTTCAACAGAGGTTCCCTGGTGGATAAGTAGGGTTAATAACTGCCTAATTAACCTGCCTGCAGTTTGGGAGTTAGGATTAGAGAGCTTTTCCCCAGCCGTGTGCCTGTGGGTTATCCCAGCTCAGGGCAGCAGGGAGCATCCCACATCCCATAACCCCCTTGCAGGGGCTGCTCTCCCCACCCCCAGCCCCAGGCAGCCTCATTAGTGTTCAGCAGGTTTGCTCATGATGCCCAAAGCTGGTGCACAGGATTTAGGAGTACCTGTGGCTCCTGCTCTGGGAGCTGAGAGCTTTTCCCTACTACCGCTTTGCTGCGTGGCAGCCCACCGGAGCCATCCTGTGCAGTTGTAGGGATGTGCATCTGCATTGCTTCACACCACACAGCTTCACATGCATGTAATCTTGAGTAAGTACTAGCATGGATCAAACTGCCTAGCAGCCAACCCCAAGCTCACTCCCCAGCCCAACAAAATGCTCCTCAGGATGGAAATGGCATTTCCCAGCTGACTCCACTAATTACTTTTATCTACACTTGTATCCAGCTGTTCAGGCAAAGGCAGGCAAGGCTGGTTCCAGAGTGGGCTGCTTTTTGTCCCCATCGCTGGCATCTGGAGTGCTCATTTTGGTTGCTCTGCTCTGCCCTAGGCAAGTCCCTAAGCTGGGACAGGGTGAGAGGTGTTACCCACTGTGCTGCACTGGGGAGCATCTTCCTTGTCTCTGCTTTCCTACAGTTGTCCTCTGTTGCACCATCACTGACAGCAATCCAGGACCTTTCTTCCTCTCTAAAACCAGTGCCTATCCCTGATGGCTTATCAGGTGTTCAGCCTTGCAACATGGGATACCTGCACTGGATAGTGGCCTGGGAATAGTCTGATAATCTCCTTATCTGGTTCAGAGCCAAATTATTAATATGCTTCTGATGAGCTTGCAAAACAAAACAAAACAAAACAAAACAAAACAAAACAAAAGTTTTAAAAAGCCATGTTGACCAAAATGTGTTTTCTGCTTGCTTTCAGGGAATCTGACTAAGCATATGAAGTCAAAAGCCCACAGCAAAAAATGTCAGGAGATGGGCGTGTTGGTATCTTCACTGGTGGATCTGGAAGCCGAAGAAGGTAAAATCCTTTACAGTCCCTTCTGTATTACTTTTGCCTCTGAGGAAGGGTAGTTCCCATTCAAGCAGAAGATGTGGGATGGTTTTGCTCCTTCCAACTTTGGATGGGGCTGTAACCTCTTCCTGTGCTTCTGTTAGGAAGATCGTTAGGATCTGGAGCTGCAGTGCTGAGCGTGAGCAGATGCTCGTGCTGCTGCCCTGATGGTTCTGCCAAGGAGATGCCCCTCTGCAATATGGAAAGGAGCTCCAGGGAAAGATGTTTCCATCAGGATCATCTTGGAATGATAGAATCATTCAGGTTGGAAAAGACCACTAAGATCATCTAGTCCAACCCAATGCCACCATGCCCAGTAAACCCTGTTCAAAAGTGCCACATCTTTGAAGGAGCTGCCCATCTGACTGGCTGGATGACCCCAAAACACTCCAAATAACCAGTGCAGACCCAGGGGACTCGGACTGACTGGAGCAAACCTGGGCAGTGTCTGGAGGTGCAGCTCCACTGCCCCACTACTGCATGCATCAATAAACCAGGATGGGGACAGCTACTTCCCTCATCCCCAGGTCATTGCTATGTGTAGGATAAAGGTGAGCCACCCTAAAATGACTTGGACGTTTCTCAGCAGAGAAAAAAGCTGGCAGAACCAAAATAACATGATGCTTTGACATTTACTGGCATTATTCTGAAGGCTTTATGAGATACATCTACCCTGTCTCACCTGCTCATTTCTTTCATCCGCTTCTGAGTGAACACAAAGTCTGTCCAAGGGTCTCTAACCCAGGAGGCTGTCTGTGCCATGAGAAGCACACGTGATTCTCTCATTTAGTAATTTCTGCCCAGCTTTATAGTGGGATGTACAGCTGAATTCCCCTGAAGTCACTCCAAAAAGCAGCCCTGCAGGGAGGCTGGCCAACACTGGGCAGGAGTGAGATGGCCATGAGCACTTCTGCCTCCTTCAGAAGCGTTGAAGGAAAGGTGAGGAAGGTCTCCAGAAGAACACAGGGAAGTCTCATGTGTCTGAGCCAGAAAAACAACTATTTTACCCCCGTTATTGGAGGCTGTGGTCTGACAGCTGCTTAGGGTCGGGCTATTCCCATTCTTTTCCTCCCATCTCACCCCAAACCATCCAGGTTCCCCAGTCCCTGGGATCTGCTGTGCTGCAGCCCCACAATGGGTTAACAGGAGCTCCATAAGGCACGCAGCACCACGGTTATTTTTATAAAGTGAGCATCAGCTGAACGAGTTCTGGAGACGGTGCTGGGAGCCAGGGAATGTTAACTCGGCAGGAACAACAAACAGTGCTTATCACCCCGCTCCCCTGCCGAGGTCGAGCTCATCTGAGGCTTTGTTGGGAAAGGGGATGGTTCCCGGGATGTGGCACTACCTTTGTAGGTAATTAAAAGTCATTAAGTGAGGTCCTGCAGTGGGAACTGCCTTGGCCCACGTGCTTTGTCCCTGGGTTGGTTCATTAAGCAGTCTTGGGGCCATTTGCCTGCGGTCATCCCAAAGTAAGATGCAGGTCCCTGCACTACCCTAGTTCAGGCCATCTATGCACCTCCCAAAAGCTATCAAAGCATTGGCATCAGGGTGGCACGTTCAGCTCACCAGCCAGGATGTAGGGCTGGCACAGCCCAGCTTCACCAGCCCAAGCCCCCATGGGCTCCTGGTGTAGCAGCACTGCACCCTCAGGTCTGATTCAGGCTGGATGCAGTCCTGGGTGGTGATGGGATGAGGACATGGGAGAAACAAAGTGCCCTACTACAATTCCACTGGCATTTCCAGAGACCCCCACAGTGCCTTTCCCATCCTCCGTATCTCCTTTGCCTCCCAGTTTACCTTCTTAAAGCCATCTCAGTCATGCAGCCAACAGCGTGCTGCCATGCTTCGAGGGGTGGTTCTCTTCCTGTCGAAATTTTTTGGGCTCTTGGCTTTGGCCCAACTCTTTGGAGCAACCTTTTGGCCAGACTGAGACACACTGTGCTTAGCTACGGCCTTTCTGCAGGAAGACATGGCCAAAAGGGAACCTGGCTGGGGATTCTGCAGGAGCTGCCCTAAAGGAGAGCTTTTTGTCCTCCACAACCTCCAGACCCTTCTCTGCAGGGCTGCTCTCAGTGAGTTCTTCTCCCAGTTCTTTTCCCAGTTCATAGAATCATAGAATGGCTTGAGTTGGAAGGGACCTCAAAGATCATTTCGTTCCAGTCCCTTTCCAAATTCTCCCGTTCTTCTCCAAGTTCTTTTTCCCAGTTCTTCCAGTTCTTCTCCCATCCAGGTAGGGAAAAGAGGCTCCTGAAGTCTAGGAAAAAGGAAAAAGTCTTTTACAGTGAGCTTGGTGAGGCACTGGAACAGGTTGCCTGGAGATGTGGTGGATGCCCCATCACAGGAGGCTCGATCAGGCCCTGGGCAACCTCATGGAGCTGTGCATATCCTTGTTCATTGCAGGGGAATTGGTCTAGATGACTTTTAAAGGTCCCTTCCAACTCTAAGGATTCTCTGATTCTATGATTTTAAGTGTTGATTGTGTGAGGCTGAAAAGCAGCTGTTATTTTAAACCTTTCCATTATAGTCAATTAGAACTAATGAATCAATCAGTGGAGCATCACTTCTGAAAACCTGCAGATCAGAAGTCCTATCTGAATTCTGAGGATGAGCTGTAGGGGCTCACTGTATGAGACAGGGGAATGCTTTGTTCCTCATTTCCTTCAGCCATTCTCCCCAGGCTCACCAAGGGACAATGGCAAATAGGGTCAGATGAGGAGGATGAGCTGCCTTTGGCCTCAGTTATAGGAAAGAGATGTAAAGCTGTGAGCTCTACAGAACTGGCTGGAACTGTCTGCTTGAGGATGTGATTTTTTGGCCATCATCAAATCATTGGTCCCCATTGGCACATGGATGCCAAGGAGGAGAGGTCCTGTGGAGGGACAGGAGCCCACGAGCTGCAGGACAGGGCTCCTCGCCTTGTTGCTGTTGGCTGCACAGCAGCTTGCTGGAATGCATTGCACTGTCTGGACTTCATTGCATTATGCAAGAAACCTGTGTAATTTTAGAATCACAAAAAATATACAGTCCCCGTTTCCTCCCATTGATGGAGACCATTCGTGTTTGTGTAAAGGGGACTGTCTGCCGGGAAGGAATGCAGAAAGGTGAAAGCAGAAGGCACAGTGTCAGCGGAGCGTTTCCATTCGCTCCTCCCATCTTCTTTTTCACCTGGTTAAAGCTAACACCGAACCCTTGCTGAAATTTCAAGTATTCGAGAGGCCCTTTGCTCATGAATGCCAATCAAATCCTCAATAAAACAGCCGAGTAGAAGGGCAGGAAATCATATTTGGTCCTGTGATGGTTGGAGGTATGGGGATGGGTGAGAAAAGAGCAGAGGAATGACAGAACGGCGAGTGAGGAATCAGAGATTGCAGCTGCGTCGCAGTGTGGTGGGTTGGAGATCACCTTCCCATGTGGGCTCAGAACAGAGCCTGCTGCTGAGGAGTTTAATTAAAAAAGTAAAAATGTGCCACAGCCCAGCCCAGGAAGAGTGCTGTGCTCCCCTCTGGGGGCATGCGGGGAGGGAACAGCCATTCCTACAGTTCCCTGGATTACTTTCAGCTTGAGCCGTATTTCACTTGATTGTTTTTCTTTCTATTTAAGGGGCAGGGGAAAGAAGGGGGTGTGACTATAAAAGGAGATTGGAGCATAATTCTTCACTGTTGCATTGGTTTAGCTTGGTGTGACTGCACCAGACTTGTGCAATACCGGCGAGGGTAACGCAGATGTAATGAAACAGCATGCAGAGCCCTACATGCCATCAGTGGGGCAGTTTCCCTCTCTGTGTCCTCTTGATGTGCCCTTACTCCTCCCAGCTGCTCCGCAGAATGTTTTTCTGCTGCAGAAATCCATGTCTGAGCTCTCTATGGAGCCTGCGAGGATCCTGCAGCACCGTCCCTTTGGGATGCCCCAGGGCTCACTGAGCTGTTCCCCCCTGTGGGAAATGCAAACAACACCCCAGCGCAGAGCTGGCTTCGCATTTCCCTCACCCTGTCCTTCTGACCTTGCTGTCTGTGCGACTGAGGCCAAAACAAGAAGACCACACAGGAGACAGCAGCAGGGCTGGGGCTGTCCGTCTGTCCCTACGCCTGTGGATGTCGACCCCACAGACCAGGACAGTGATAGCTCATAGCTCTGGTACTGAGCTGCGTTCCCTTTCCAGGCAAGAAGTATGCACGGGAGAATGAGCCTTTTTGGAATAATATTTGTTCTGAAGTCAGCTCCTCTGGGAGTTTGCACATAACCCAGTGTTGGATCCTGGGCCCAGCAAACCCCATCGTTATACAAGCGTTGCACAATGCTCTTGGTGGAGAGCTGCTAAATACATGTCTTGTTCCACTGATATCTGAGGGTTGCCAAATACTTTGTGAGCATTTACCAGTAAGGCCCTGTTATTCAAAGTAAGCTGAATTAGGCATTTATCCACAGATCTGAGGGACTTCTCTCTGTGTGGCCACGTTCTTCCTGCAAGCCACCAGGTGTGGTCCAGCTCCGCGCTGAATCCCTGGAGCCTCTGCTTGGCTCGTCCCGCTGATGGCAGCCCTACATGGAAAACTTCAGTTTGGAGGACAGCATCTTATGCTGACAGGGGCGGGGGGGAGGGGGGGGGGGAGAAGAAGCCAGCAGTGCTGCAATTAGTGCAAGTGTCAAAGCAACATTTCCCATGCAGAGCTGGGGAGCAAGCATGCCTCAGCACAGCACCCATCTCCTTGGCGCCTGGTGTTAGCACGGTTTGAGAAGGTGGTGTTTTATGGGCCCCCCTCCAGAGCTGTGGGGACTTGTGGAAAGCCTCTGTCAGTGCCATTTTGTTGAGCTACAGTGACATCCAGTGGCTGTTCCCAACGGACCTCTGCAGGCTGAGTTTTCTTGTATCCAGCCCTGCTGCACATCTGGCACGGGAAATGCAGGTTTTGTCTGTGCAGAGCAGAGGGTGAGCCAGCAGCTTGGTTCTGATCTCGTAAAGCTTCTCCTGGCTCTTTGAGTAGAAGAGAGCTACTGTATGGGTTATGGGATGCTCTGCGGGATACTCCATTTTAAATTCTTCCCAATTTGCTTTCTTAAATATTCCATGGTTTACAGTCTCTTATTACTTAAGCATCCCAGACGTGTCTGCGCTATAGCTAGATTTGATCAAAATAAGGGAAAAACCACTGAGATCCTTTCTTTTTTTAATTAAAGCCGTGTCTTGCTAATATTTAAATGTCATATAATTTAGACAGGACAGGCCTGACATGTTGGCTGCCTGCGTTTTGGCAGCTGTAGACGTTACGTGGGCACTATTGCAACAAACAGTGGTAAAAAGCACATCAAAGGATGATGGTGCTGCTGATCTCCATGTCTAGTAAGACCTTTCTTTGTGTTCCTGAAGGAGCAGAGGCTGTGTGATGGTGTACAGCAGTAGCAGGTGCTGGTGGCAGTGTGCTGGCAGAGCAATGGTTGGAACCAAAATTTGAGCAGAGCAGTGGTGGGATCCTAATGGTGGGATTGATGGGTTCAAGGCAGTGAAACCACCAGGGGGAGAGCTGGAACGGAGGACAAGGCTGAAGTAGGAGGCGACTAATCTAGGAAATAACTGGGTCTTCCTTCCTCTTATCCCATGAGATCTTTGGAGCAAGTTTAGCACAAACCCACCCTGTGTGTGTCTTCCACTACTTGTTTTGTGTTTGTCCGTCTTGCAGGAACCAGTGAAGACCTATTCCAGGACTCTGAGGGGCGGGAGGGATCCGAGCCTATTGAGGAACACCAGTTTTCAGACCTAGAGGAATCTGAAGATGATGATGACAATGAGGATGATGAAGACGAGGAGGAAGAGGAGAGCCAAGATGAGCCACCTTTAAAGCTGCCGGAAACCAAACACCCCACACCACCGATGCACTCTACAGGTGGCTCTCCAGCTTCTCAAGAGGAAGGCACAGAAACAGCATCGTCCTTAGCCCAAGAAACTGCTTCCAGCAGCCAGAAAGTCAGTGAAGGCCAGCAGGGCTCCTCCTGCGGGCTGGAAACCAGGTGGTCAGCAGACAGCAGCGACATCGCCGTGTGCCACAGCATCCTGAGTCTCCACAGACCAGCTCTGACTTCCACCGAACAATTGGCTTCTGCTGAAAGAGAGTCTGTCACCAGGCCACCCATGTCCCTAGCCATGGAACTGTCAGCCTCAAAAGACACCTCCCCAAGGAAAAGGTGGTCTCCGAGCCAGGACTCCAGCAGAGCTGGCGGCAGCAGCAGACCAGTGCTAGCGAGAAAGCACCTGTTAACCAAAAATGAAACTTCACCCAAACGGTTTTCACCCACTGGGGAGATGTCTCCTTTGAGGTGCCTGTCCCCAGGGAGGGGGCTGTCCCCATGCCCACGTGTCTCTCCCAGGAGGGAGGCATCCCCGCTGCGGTGCGCATCGCCGAGGCTCGAGCTGTCGCCCAGCAGGCATCTGTCCCCCAGGAGAGAGCTGTCCCCCAGAGCGTACCTTCCTCCAGAGGGAGAGGCCTCATCTCCCAGCAGAGAGATGCCATCGGGCAGGTATTTATCGCTGAAGAAAACCTTGCCCCCAAGCTGCTCGGAGGCACCCAGGTACCCATCCCCTGGCAAAGAGGATGTGCCTGGGACGAGCAGATTAGCAGCAGATGACAAAATTCAAAGCTCATATCAAGCCCAGCATGGAATATTATCTTCGATGCCTCTACCTCACAGGTTCTTTGGCAAAAATGTACAGCTCTACGAATCCAAGCTGGTAAGTCCAAGCACCCTCTTTCCCCTTAGTACGTGCAGTGGTGTGATTTTAATTGAGCGCTGCAATGCAGAAATGCAAAGTGACTGTAAATGTATGCAGGGAAAAGCGAGAGCAAGCAGCAAAGGGTTTGCACCTGTTGGTCTGCCCTTCTCAGCTGAGGGGAAATAAAGTTGTCTCCTCTTCAACCCAATGCAGCCCAACCCATTCTTGCTTTTCCTGCTGAGACAAGCAGTAAGGATGTGTGCTTACTAAAACTTGTGAAAGCTTTAAAGAGATCTTTTCCCTGTGAGTTTCAGATCCATTTCTTAGATTTCACCAGCTAAAGTGAAACTCTATTTTTTTTATTGTCAGTGTCCTGAGCCAGATTTGGGCTAGCCTGGGGTCTCTGACACCTTGATGCTTTCTCCTGGGCTACATACTCATGCAGCCCACTGTTAGATTAACTGCTGAGGAATGTTGGTTTGGACATCTTTGCTTTTATCTCGCCTCTCCAGCACAGAGAGGTTCTTCCCACTGCATCCAGAATATCATTTAATCTCTCTGTTGGATGTATCACACCCTATGGGTAAAGGAAAATTGCCTGTTCCTCCCACTGCTACAGGCAAATTAGACATCGGGTCTGGTGGAGCACTGAGAGATCTCCCATTCCTGCTGAGATGCCTGGCTCTCCTTTAATGTGTGCTGATGAACATGAGATCCAGCCCTGGAGGACCCATCACACAGATGCTGACTCAGGTGTTCCCCAAGAAAGCCCCATTGCACCATTTGCCTTTCTGTCGTGTCCACAACAGTGAATCATCTCTTGGTGCTGCCTCCCTTCTGTTTCCCTCTATGAGTGTTTGCCTTACTTTCCCAGAGACCATCAGTTATTTTAGGCCCAAATTTTTGCCCACTTGAATGCTACTTCCCTTAGTTCTCAACTGCCTTTTGGGATGAACCTCAGAGCTGTTGAAAACCCTATTCCTTCTGCTCTGAAACATCTGTTAGGAAAACTACCCACTGGTGTCCTCTAAATTCCCTAGTGCCCAAAGGAGGCAGTGGCACCTATTCCTGCTTACCTACCCTCTCCCATCTTTTTACTTGTACTTACTTACCTTTCTTCTCATTGTCCTGCTTCTTTCAGAGCTGGGTTCATCAGATCCCCAAACAGACCCCTGTGTTCCAAACTAGAGTCCTTTGTGGGAATGGTGTTCCATCATTTAAATGTGTAAAAGTGATCTTAGCTGGGGTATAAGGCTTTTGTCCAGATCTGTGCATCAGGTCTCACTGCAGCTGTGCCTCTTCCCAAAGGCTCCTGCAACAGGTCCATCTCTCCCCTTGGTGGCTCTTGCACCAGGGGGATTTGCTTGGGGTTTCCCAGCATCCCTACAGCAGTTCTGCCAAGACTTTGTGTGGATAAATGTCACTGAACAGGCACTGGGACTGGTAAATGCTGACTAACTCATTGCTACCTCCTGTGGCTCTTGTTTTCTTTAATCCTTTCTCTTTCGCTGCCTTCCTCTGCTGCCTTATCACAGAGATCTAGCTTGCAGGTCAGACAGTTTTCCATAGCTCCACAAAGGATTCCTCCAGCGAATCCTCAAATCCTGTAGCCCCATCTTTACAGAAAATTTACTTCATTTTCTGTTGCTTCCTCTTCCTGGGAGTCCTGTTTAGGGATTTAGTTATAACCTCATCACTAATTAATCCATTTCTGTTTAGCCACATATCTCTCCATGATGTACATTAGAAAACTATGTGAAGCACCGGTTGGAGAAAGAGGAAAAGGTAAATTGATAGGGTGCTAACCTTGATTTCTGCAGACCACACCATGAGGGTGGTGGTGGGGACCATTGATGGGAGTCCTTTGTGCCAGACTGGAGTTAATGCTCTCAGTGCAAAATATTCTTGCAATTAGCAGCTGTGAGGATGTAACACTGTTTTAAGGAAATACATTAAAAATGGATAACAATGGTTCGGGCACTGAAGTAATCAATGTACTGATGGAATGCAAGGATGTAGGGAGTGTTAATATCTTCTGATGGGATTCTGGAGGTGACTGGTAACCACTGAACTCCTGGGCCTGTGCCCCAACAGGCTGTGTGCCTGCTTATACCCAGAAGGCAAACACTGTGGGTTGTCTTGCTCCTTACCTTAAGGGTTTGGGAGCCCAAGCCATCCTGGATTGATTGATCTCTCTCCAAATTAGAATAAAACGTGCACAGAATCAATCCTTGTATTGAGCGTTAATGATGCTAGTGCCGTACCTTGTGCGTTGCTCTGATTCAGCCATTTCTTTTTCCCCATCTGGTGCAGAAGATAGAACCCAGGAGCCCACCACGCTCACCCGGCACCATGCAGCCCATCTGCTTCAGACCCTTGCAGGCACCTCACGAACTTCACGCCCACAGCCGAGGAGAAGAGAATGTCTTCAGCCACCTCCCACTGCACTCGCAACAGCTCGCAAGGACCCCGTACCCCATGATTCCCATCGGGGGCATCCAGATGGTCCAGGCCAGGCCAAGCACCCACCCCAGCCTGGTGCCCAGCTCCGTAATATCCCTGCCAGGGGGACACTTTTCGCCTGGCGGCAGTAGCTTTGAGGAGCCATGGGTGCCACGGGAGCCTTCATCTGCATCTGTCTCCCCAGTGGCAAAAGTTTCCAAATACACGCTGTCCCCAGAGCCTACAAGCAGCGAGTGCTTGGAGGAGAAAATGAGGACTAGAGAGCTTAAGCAAAAGCCAGACCCGGAGGAATACAGGGTAAAAGTGTTTGCTGAGCCCAGCCCTGCGGAGCAACCGGGCCGCTCGGCATCCCCAGCCAACCCCAGCACCACCCGCCAGCCCTCTCCAAAGCCTTCGACGAGCGGGGACGACCCCTTGACTAACCCGGGCAAGAAGCAATGTGGCAGCTCGAGCAGCCCTTTGGAATCACCACACTGCACTTTCACCTCCGAGCTCCCATCCCCGCCGCCGCCCCGCAGCCCGCAGCCCTCCGGAGAGCCCCACAGAGCCCCCAGGAGTCCCCGCACAGAGCCCACAGGCGTAGGTCACGCTCAGACAGAGGCGGACGACAGCACGGGCAGTGCTTAAGCCCCCGCCATCTGTTCCACCTTTAGGCTTCCTATGTAAAATCAACAGACATTTTCAACACTATTTCCTTTAGTATAATCATCGCTATACGAAGCACTCTAGTGAATGACCAAACCCATGGAAGTTTCCTGGTTTTCTTTGTCCCGGTCTGGTATTATCTCCACATGTATGCAGTTACTTGTGCCTTTTTCTATACCTTTTGTTGCTTGAAATGTACAAAAAATGTTTGAGGCTGTGAATATTTTTTTAGAGTTTTTTGGAAAGGGGTTTGTTAGACCTTGTCTTTTTTTTTTTTTTTTTTTGCCATTGAGGTGTGTGCGTTCTTACGGGCCTGAGAGATGCAGAAAGGAAAAGGTTAAGCATTTTAAGAGGAAGAAGATGCACTGAAAACAAAACAAAAAAAAAAAAACAAAAAGAAAAGAAAAACTTTTTTTTTTTTTTTTTAATATTGATTCAGTGATTAAAAAGAAAACCAAACCCTCGCTCCCGTGTACAGAAGTTTATGATTCGTATTTATTACATGCTTTATTTAATTCTCGCAAAGTGCTTGTTGGGGTTTGTTGTTGTTTTTTTTTTTTTCCCCTCGCATCCCTCTGATTGCCTATGGTTGTGCTTTAAACACTTGAGACTGCTTTACATTTGAGAAACGTGTTTACCCTGAACTTGTAAATGAAGCTAGCACTTCCTCAAGGAGGGGAGGGGGAAGCTGTTCGCAGCGAGAGAAATTGTCGCTCCAAGAGAAAAGCTCATCGGGAACATCTCTCTCCCTCCTGCAGACCATCAAAGCACCTTTTTTTTTTTTTTTAATTAATTAAAAAAAAAGAAAAAAGGAAAAAAAAAAAAAAAAAGGGACACTCAGAAAGATATAAATTCTTCTTCAAAGATTTACCTGCAAGAAGGTAGGAATGTATCGAATGTAGCCCAGCGCTGGGCTTCATCCCTTCATCCCCATCGCTGGGTCCGGAGCCCTCTCCATGGTCCTGGAGCCCCTCTACCCCTGGCTCTAAGGGAGGCTCTCACCCCTCAGCCACCTCCCTGGTTTTTAGGTGGTGGATGAGCTGCACCATCCCATCCCTTGGATTTGTTCCTTGAGCTTTAGGGCTGCTGGAGGAGTCTGCGCTCTGCTTGGTGACTCTGCGCTCTGTTTTCTTTGTATTTATTTATTTAAGCGGAACGCGTCGCCCTCATTGAGCAGATGGGCCCTTTTGGCTTATTTTGGAAGTAAAAGTTACAGTGCTTTGCAGTCAGCGTGTTCTGCGTGCACGGTGACTTTTCCAAGAGCTGATTTTCCCTTCTGAGCTCCCATAGCAGAGCAGTGGCCCCGCTGCCCTCAGATACCAAATACAGAGACCGACGGAGTCTCTCCGTCCATGCGCTTTGAACCATGGCCATTGGGCATGTGGCTGCCCCAGTGGACAGCAGAGGGTTATCAGAAGGTTTTCTGATCTATGAAATCTGTACAGACCCCCTTTTTAAAAAAAAAAAAAACAAAAAACTTTTAACTGCAGCAACAACAACAACAACAACAACAGAGAGAGAAAGAGAGAAGATGAAATAAATATTTAACCAGTGGATCAGTTCTATCTTCTTTCAGAGCTGTTCCATTTTATCGGGTACGTAATACACTTTAAAAAAAAAAAAAAAAAAAAAAAAAGTCTAAAAAAATACAAAAAAAAAAGAAGAAAGAAATAAGAGAAAACCGTGAATGAGAACGTATTTCTTTGCCAGACTTGATGAGCTACGAACTGTTCCCGTTTCGCGGGCAAATACTATAGATTTTTTTAACAATCTGTGACCTTTCTTTTTTTTTTTAATAATTATTTTTATTTTTTGCTTTTCTTGTAAAGGGAGTTAAGTACAAAAGAAGATATCATGGAAATAGCATTAAGGCTGTGACACTGACCAAAACAATGTCCGGAAAGAACCCATGTCTACTTTAATCAGCACTTTTATTGAGTTCCCCTTTCTTCCATCTCCCTGGCCCCAAGACTGATCCTGCTCCCGTATTCAGTCAAGTCCCATGGCAGAAGCCAAGGCTGCAAACCCGGTTCAGCCCAGTGTCTCTGCTCAATGGAACCTTAGGCACCAGCTTCCATCCCTCCCGCCCATTGGAACAACACTGAAGTGTGATGACTCCATTGTGTGCATCCCCGACCCTAACCCTAACCCTACCCCAAATTCAGCACTGGGTTCAGATTTCCTGGCTTTTGCCACCTTTTTTTCTGCCTTGTCACACTCTTAACATTATTCCAAGGTAGCTTTTTGTATTTAATTTTTTAAAAATATATATATACATATATATATATATATATAGCAACTGTACATAAAGAAAAGCAATGCAGCAGTTGTGCACTCAGCATCCTGGTTTCATTAGGTGCATTTGACATGAGCTTTGGGCTAGATCAAATTTGCTCAGCTTTCTGTAATTGTATTTTAATCCTTGACCTGTTGGCACTTGGCACGGGTGTGGGTTTTTTTTTTTCCTTCCTTCTGTCATTCTGAACAGAAGAAAAACAAAACAAAACCTAACAAAACCCAGAAACCCCTCAGCACATTGTTGTTGTTGTATTTCTTTTGGTTTTGTTGGTGTGGCTTTTTTTTATGATGATGACTTTTTTAAAGCTTTTCCAGAAGCTCCAGATGAGTTCTGCATCCCAGCTGCAGAGCATCCCAGCTGCCTTTGGCTAAAAACCAGGGTGAGGAGGTGCAGGGGTTGTGCAGCAGCGATGCTCCATGGGTTGTGCCCTGCAGCCACAGCGTGGGTGCATGCGGGAACAGCCAAAAACTCAGGGGCAAGGTGAACAATCTCAGCCTGGTCCTGCTGCCTGGCGGGCACAGTGGGGAGGCTCTGGCTGGGGTGACATGGTGCTTCATGCGATACCTAACGGGCGCAATATGGCCTATTCTAGGCAAAAAGAATCACAGAAAAATATACATAAAAATAATAATAATAATAATAAAAAGATATTTAAGGGCTACTAATCCCGCCGACAGCTCAGAGCTCTGCGGGAAGGGCACCAGCATCTCTGCCTGTGGGCAGGGCAGCATCCCGGAACTGCCCCATCACAATGAGGGGACTCTGAGTACTCCGGGTGCCCCCAGTGCCTCGCACCCATGTGTGTTGGCACTGCACTGCACCTTACTGCAGGTCTGGAGCCCCCTGTTCCTGCTATTTCCTACCTGGAGCACCCGCTGTCCCTGCTGGCTATTTCCTACCGCTGTCTTCTTGCTGGGTGAAAGCTTTTTGCTGAGTTGGTTTCTGCGCAGGCACTTTGCAGAGGCAGGGAGCAGCACTATTTCTAAGAGAATGTATTAGTCATGCAAGCAGCAAACGAAAAACCAAAGCTCAACCCTTGCTTTCCATCAGCAGGTGGAGATAAGCCCTCCTGCTTTCCATCTGACGGAGCTCCTTAGTGCACAGCCAGGTGTCCCTATGCCCCTGAGTGCGTTGCTCAATGGCAAACTGTTGGTCTCACATCCAAAAAATGATTTTGCAAGGAGAACTTGTCCCACAGTCTGAAGTAACTTCTTGAGACCATTCTGTTGAGTATCCAGAGTCAGCAAAGCACTCCTATGTGGACTTGTGCTGAAGCACTCCACAAATTCCCGTGACGTCCTTTTGCTCAGAGCTCAGCCTGAGTTCTGCTATTTCTATCAAGGTCACAGTGATTTGTAGGACATAGGGCTCCCCTGAATGGCCCTGTCTTTGGGGGGGGGGGGGGGGGCCCTATGTCCTGCACCCCATCTCTGCCACGTCTGATTACTGACAAGTTGTTGGCTGGGCACCCAGGGACCGCAACAGGAAACCCTTATGGTTGTGATGGAGTGACCATGACCTTATGGCGCGTGGCTGGGGAACACATTTCAACACTTACTTTCTTCTTAAGGGTGAGGTCTCTGTGAGGTCTCACTGCTGGTGGTGACAAATGCACCCCCTGTCCCCATTTCTGTGTTCATTGGGCTCCATTGGTTGGGTCTCCCTGAAGCCAGCACTCACTTCTACCTGGTTTTTGTTCCCAACCCACAAAAACAGCACCTGAACAAGCAATACACTTGGTGATGTGGAAATCATTACAGTTATTCCATGCAAAATCCTAGAGAATTTGATCTAGCCCTGTTCTGTGTTCTTGCAGTATCGCTGCTTACGTGGGTTCATCATGTGCTTCTCTTTTTTTTTCCTTTTTCCCCCTGTATTTTCATCCGTTGCACAGTATTGACAAACAGAACCATATTGTAAATTATTTACAAAAAAAAAAAAAATTAAAAAAAGGAAAAAAAAATAAATAAATCAGTCCTGATGGCATAAGACCAATCTGTTTTCATTACTGAGATATGATGGCACTTACGATCACTTTAGTAAATGTAATGTAAAAAAGAATAATAATTAATAATAATAATAATAATAATGTGTACGCAAATTTAATATACATGGTCTCATGTAAGATAAATATTTGCCTTTTTTTCTAAAAGGTGTATGTATTCTGTAAGTGGAATAGTCTGTAGAAAGTTTCTATATGTTCTTAAAATGGCAATACATTCCAAAAAGGTACTGTAAATATGTACAGCGTACAATGTAATTTGGTAGTTTTGCCTGTAAGTTTATTTTAACTCCAGTTTCTACACTTGCATCTTGCAATGTCTGTATGGTTATATCAGTGCAAAAAAAAAAAAAAAAAAAAAGAAAGAAAAAAAAAAGAAAAAAAAAAAAAGAAAAAAAGCAGGTAAAAGCACAGTCTGATGTATTAAAAAGGGGGAAAAAAAGACAAGAAAAACAAAAAAAAAAACAACAAAAAAAAAGATAAAAAGAAGAAGAAAAAATACTCAGTATTTGATGTTTGTGACTCTTATTGTAAATGACATCTGTACTGTGAATGAGAAGTTTTTACAAGTATAATATTGCCTTTACTACAGCTCAGATTGTCTGCTCAGTCTGGGCATATTTTTAAAAAAATAGCATGTTGGAATAAATTTTTAAATCCCAACATATTAACTATTTGCATGGCTGGTAGTCTTTCATTTCCATCTTAGTTATCACAGTCTGAGGCTTGGGTTGGAAGATGACAGAGGCAAATTCGGGTACCCCGTTAAGTTGCAGACTCCCATCCCCACTGTGCTGAGTGGTGTCCCATCCAAAATGCCACACGGGCACTGCTGACATTTCCCTGCAGCAGTGATGCAAGGAATGCTCTGCAAAGGCTGGATCCAACTCAGCTCCCCGAGGGGAGACCACCAACGGAATGCAGAGTTGGGGTTCTTAAGTGACGCCCCCAATCCTGGATGTCCTTGTGCCCACGTCCTTACTGCGTCCTCATCAACTTAAATGCGTTGAGGCAGCCATCCCTGCCTCAGTTGTAGTTGGGGGATGAGGGGAGGCTCTGTGCAGGGCTAAGTCTCCAGTGCTGCTCATGAAATGAGCGTGGCCATTAAAACAACCAACCAACCAACCCCTCTCCCCCCTCCCCCCCCCAAAAAAAAGCCCACAAGAGAAAGAAGGATGGGGAAAAAATGGAAAAAAAAAGGAAAAGAAAAGCCTTGATTTCCCCCTGCCAATTGTCCTCCCGAGGAAGCAGGTTGCCTTCAGCCCATCCGTTCCCTTTCTGCTCCAGCAAACCCTTCCCGCCATGCAGCTTCACCCCGTCGCCTCCCACACTGTACTCAGCCTTTGATGGACGGCTGCAGACAAGTTCAGAGACTGAAGCAGGGGGAGGATTTGCAAAATAGGTCAAGGATGGCGAACTCTATCTGATTTCTAGCTGTGACCGTGCAGCTGGGGCTGCATCAGTCAGTGGAACCAGCTGCTCCGTGTCCAAACATCAGAGCTGCACAGCACTGGGTGACAACTCCCCAGGGGTTCTCCCATGCTGGAAGGGCTGAGCGAGGTCTGGGCACTGTGTGCTGAGCTCTGGGTGCTGAGTGTTGGCAGCTGAGCTCTCTGTGTTGCTCTCTGCATCCCTTGCACCCAGCGCTCCCTGTTCCAAGGATCAGGGCTGTATGAAGTGCGGTAGTGAGGATCCACCATTTTCAGCCCATGCATCCAAAGATCCCCAGTGGGTTCAGAGGGAAAGGTGTGAGAGTCACAGCCTGGGGAGGATCAATCCTTTATGGCCCAAATAACACCTTGTATTGTCCTTTATGGCCGCAGAAGGCAAGGAGTGCTGGTGGACGGCCTCAGGGAGGTGAGGTTTGTTCCAGACGTGCTGCCAGCCCTTCCATGTGTGCTTCAGTGACTCAATAGAGGAATGATTTTTCCTTAAAAAAAAAAAAATAAAATAAAATAAAATAAAGGGAAAAGTTTCTCCAATTCTCAAAAAGAGTATTTAATGGCAGACAGAGCTGCCTGCAGAACACAGCACTAACCCCTGCTAATCTCCCATGCCTGGAACCACTTTGGTTTACACAAATCTCCAGTGGCTCCAATGCATCAGACATCCCAAGAAATTCCTTCCCCCTTTGTTTTCAAGACACAGAGACCAGACTTTTCCTCCCCTGTGAAGCCAAATGTGGCTTCAAAATATGAGACCCAGTTCCCCATCGCTGTGCGGAGGGTGGGACAAAGCTCTAGAAAGCAGTGCTGCTCTCTGGGAGCCTAAAATTTCTTCAGTTCTTCCAAAATACCAAAGCCCTGCGGTGAGGCTGTCCTTCCTACTTCTGAGGTTCAGCCTCCCCACAGGTCAGAAGCTTGACTTGAAAAACCAAAAAATATTAGAATCATTGAATTGTTAAGTTTGGATAAGACCTTCAAGATCACTAGGTCTAACCATTGACCCATCACCACTATGCCCACTAAACCACGTGCCATTAGACCATTAATTCTTGTTATGACTGGACCTTCCTGTGCATTACAGACAAGCACTTTCAGGAGCCTGATCCCTGACATCTCTTGGCTGAAGGAGGTGGAGTACCATGCAAAGTGCCAAGTTTTGCAGCACCATGTTGGAAGATGTGGATCAGCATCAATCATTGGAAAAGCTGATGCCTTTGTGTAGAGAGGGGTTGGCTTTAACCAACAAACTACTTACCTCTGTTCAGATGTTCTGCATTTTTTTTACACAGAGCTACGCAAAAGGGAGCTGTCATTGTGGAAGGAGTAACGCTAGGGAAAGACCTGAGGACAGGGACAGCAGCAGAGATGAGATGGAGGTGGACACAGACACACGTCCACAACAGCACCAGCCAAGCCAGTGAGCTTTTGGTTTGGTCTTGGTTCTGCTTTTCTATGCTAATATCAGTGCAAAGGGTTGTGAATGGACCCCCGAACGGCTCGAATAGAGCAGAGAAAGAGAGGCTGACAGCACTGGCTCTGGTCATGGAATGGAAGTTCTGGACTGAATGCAGCTCACACAAAGCTTATGAAGAATGAATAAAGAGCACATAAACCTCACAGCTTTTGTGCTTTATCTCAGTGGTCCGTGTCCCACACACCTCTGGGTGTAGCAGCATTCCCTTGAGTGGCTTCCACCACTTGCTGGCCACAGGCTGCCAGAAGGAAGGCTGCCTTTGATGTCTTGGACATCCCACGTCCACTTAACAAGGCCTAGATAGACAGAGGAAAGGATGCCGTAGGGGCAGAGCAACTCAATGCAAAAGATAAGACTGTGCTGCAGAGACTGGCCAGGAGACAGATGTGTGTGCCTGACCCTGAGTGCTGGAAAATGTGTCTAGGGGGAAGCATCCCCTACTCCTCTGCATGGAGGGACCACAAGGAGGGTGTTGTGCTGGAGGGGCTGTCACGGGCTGATGCTCGTTGTTATGACAACAGGAGAAGACTGCTGTGTGCAGAGTGGAAAAGGGGAGGGAGGGAAAGGGTGGTGGAGGAGAAAGCCTGAAAGGGGTCAGGCATAGGGCTGGCAGGCAAGGTGTGGGAATGGGAAATGCCACTGGGGATGGGCACATTGCAGGGCATTGGGAGGGGCTGGGTTTTGCACCCAGTTCCTTTGCATGGCCTGAAGGGCATGCATGCAGTGCTGTGTGTCAGCAGCCAAAGCTTTGCTGGCATCACACACACAGCTGGTGGGACCCACACGATGGGTATGACCTGGGAAAACCACGCTCAGTGCAACAGCCCCTGCTGATGATTGAAGCAGATTCTCTCCTGGGGAGCGCTGGCAGGCAAAGCATGACTTCATTCTCCTTGCTGATATTTCTTGGATTGTTAGCAAGGCAAATAAAAAAATCACCTAATAACAAAGTTTCTGTCCAGCTGGAGCCATCATTGCCCCCTCAGAGCCTACAGTGGGGTTGAAATCAAATCAAGGCAGGAAGCTGCAGGGGTAAGCCCAGAGCTTCAGCTCGTGCTTTTCATTTTAATCAGGTGTGTTCTTTGTAAATCTGCAGCTCCTGAACCCACATGATTAAGTGAAAGCTTTGGCTTGCATCATCAGAAAGATGCAAACAACCGTATCCTCTGGTTTATAGAGGAAAACTTGGAAGTACAGCCTCTGTGCTTGCCAAGAGGGGATCAACACATGACATCCGTGGCTCTGTCACTGCCTTCCTGTGAGCCCCTTAGTGGTGTGGCCCTGATTTCTCCTGATATCACCTACTCAAAGGCATCAAGACCAGACTGGATGAAGCCAGAGCAACCAGGGCTGACCCTGCAGCTGACCCTGCCCTCTGCTCCTTCCCAATCTAACTGCCTCTATCAGAGTGTGTACAACAGTGTAGGAGGAATCAGGGATCTGGAGGTGCTCAGAAGCTTTAAACTTCATCAAAGGTCTGTGAGATGAGTCAGCTTCAACTTCCCTTGAATTACAGACCAGCTATAGAAAGAACGTGGTGTCAGCAGGAGCTGGCTGTGGATGAGACCATATTCCATGTATTATTTATCTAAGAAGGTCTTCCCCCAGTTTCAGCTGATAGTTGAAAGGCAGCTCAGGCCACAGGCATGCCCAGTTGCTTCATTCCTAAAGAAACGAGACGTTCCAGCTGAAATATCTGGGTTAGGAGGTGAAATGCTAAACTCCCAGTGAGAGCAGGGTTGGGTTCATGGTCAGACCTTTTGGTTATGGCTCTGGTCCTATAAATGTGTGAGCACTGGGAATTCCCAGGCACATGCACACACACACACATGCTGGTGCTGGATTCTTTCTGCCCGACAGTGCATTTCACTTACAGCTTCAGCTCCTGGAATCATGCTATTAACTGAGAATGCAAATTCTCAATTTAAAAAATATATTCCTATATATCATGGCTGTGAAAAAAAAGCTGGAAATCGTGACCCTGCAGTTCCTACTATGAGGCAAATGTGAGCAATGCAAAATGTATTATTCTTTTAACCTCGTAACTTTGAAGGCTCCACTTAGGACTTCTCAATACTCTGTGTCTAAATACAGCTCCAGTGGATATCTCCAATTTTAAGATCTCTGTAACACATCAGAATATAAATTTCAGGACCCAGGGTTGGGGGTGAGATGTAGGAGATGCACAAGGAAGGCAGCATTCAGGATGAACTGGTAAATGGGTAGATGGATGGGTGGATAGATGGATGGATGGATGGATGGATGGATGGATCAATGGATCAATGGATATATGAGGGAAAGTCTCTGAAGTGTAGGATCATGTTACTGAATGGAAGGGCTTAAATTCTTTAAGTCACTGCAGAAAGTACTGACTGATTCTTCTTGGGGACAGACAGAAAAAGGTCTCCTCACAGCTGATTTTCTACACCTACCTAATTCTTTGTGAACATTCATGCAGTTATCACCTGCTTACTATCACATATTTCCTTGATACAATACCCCTACAAAATGGATGTCTTGGGGTTTAGCTTACAACAGTGGTGTACCTCCTGAAGGCTGAATGGCTTTGTTCTCTCCCTGAACAGGCATTTATTAGATGATGGAAAACAGGATGACCTGTCCTCTGATTCTGCTGGAATTGAATGGATGATTGACACCTTCTGCTGTAATCTAACAGACACCATGCTGTCCCATGCCTGAAGCATGTTGCAGCACACCATTTCATCCCAGCCCATCCCAATCTGCAGCTACATTAGAGGAATTGTGGCACTGATCCGAAATATATAGAATATATTGTTGGCACTTTGTATCTGTCTTTGCTTTTCAAAGACCAAACCGCAGCTTCTCATACCATCCTTCACCAGAATAAAGACTCTGAACCCCTTCAGGATCAAACCCTATAATTCCCAAATTCTCATGTGGCATCAGGAACTGGCGCTTTAAATTCTTCTCTCACAGCCAAGCGAGCAGCATGAGACCCAAAAGCACAGATAAGTAATGGCTACTGCTAGCAGCAAACCTATCAGCCTGGTGCTTTTATATATCTGACTGGAGACCTAATAAGCACCGAATTGGTGTGTGATTTAATGAGTCAAACTTCAAAGCTGCTGTTTCAACACCTAATTCACTCATCTGGACTAATAAACAAAATGGGTGGCATTTATTTTTTTTTTCCTTCCATCAATTTATTATTTACCCAGTTGTTTCACAGCTCCTAATTTAATAAGCGCAATAACCTGGGGTGCTGCTTCAGGAAGTAGGAGAAACTGAGAAATCCTGCAGTCTCCCCTCTGAACAGCTTTGGTGGACATCACAGTTCCCATTATAACATTTTATGCCTTTTGTGCCATTGGCAAGGAAGAGATTTTGAGCTCTGCACATCATCAGACAGCCCCAATTTCCAAAATGTGCCATCAAGCTGCTGTAATAGGAGAATGGCAGTGCTGGTTCTCCTCCTGTGGCTTTGTATCAGCAGTGCTGGGCAGTGGCAATGTTCTGCTTCTCTGGACCAGGATGGCAAAGTGCATCCTGTCTGAGCAGTGTGGCTCATTTTTGGGGGTCTCTTCTCTCTGCCTCCAGAGATGACTCCAAGCTGTTGTTTTCAGTAACCATGGTCCCTCCCCTTCCTCACTTCTCATTGCTGGGTTTCAGAGCACTTTTGCAGACATTAAAGAGCTGTTCCCCAGGACCCCAGAGGCTGCAGCTAAACCAAGCTTGCTTTGCAACGTTCCTACTGTTGCTGTGATACCAGCAAGAACTCACACCAGTCTTTTTGTTACAGCCTAAAGTAGCTCAGAGGATAGGTCATTTCACAGATAAAGAGCCCAGCCAGGGATCTTACTGTTAGCCACTAGCAGAACAAGGGATGCTGCTTGGGATTCATCAGCCCTTTCAGCAAACATCCTCCTTTTCTGCACTACCCCACTGCCCTGCTTTCATTCATCCTTTGGACACCAGCTGTGCTCCGTGCAGAAGTGCAGTGCTAGAAGTATTAGGGTGTTTTGTAGCTCATCCATTGATCAGGCTGCTCAACAGATGGGGAAAATCCTAATAAACCTGCAGTGTGTTCCCTTGCTGCTAATGAACTTTTGATCCATTTTCCTCTGGTTTTAAGTGGGAAAATAGACTCGAACCTAGCTTGTGCTCTGAAGGGCCACATTCCTGCCCACGAGCTATTTCCAAAAGGCTGCTGTGAGAACATCCAAGGCAAAATCCCTGCTCCGTTTTCCTGACTGCAGAGCACAGTGAAAAGGGGCTGCGTTTCCCATTTCAGACTGCTGCTAATTGAAGCAAGGAAAAATCACAGCCAGACTTGAATTTTGAGATAGGCAAGCAGAGTGAGAGTTCATCAGAGTGAGCACTGTTGCTCCTGGGGAGCACCGAGGGGCCACTGAAGAAAAGAACATCTTCAGTGACAGTCCTGTCCCCCTCACCCCCCACGATGAGATGAAGGGAAGAGGCACTCAGGATCCTGTAGGGACATCTACATTAGCACAGGTGAGTGTGCAGGGCTGGGCTGCTGAAGTTGTGCCTGCATGGGGAAAGCAGCACAGCCCATAGAAGTCCAACAGCCCATGCTTGGGCATGCAGCATATGCTGCAGGTCTGTTCAAGGCCTTGCTGCACCAGTCTTGAGCTGTGTTTATTCCAGAGATACCTGAAAGCCAGGGCATGCAGTCTGAAAGTCCTGAGTATGGTGGTAGGCAATGAGTTGTACGCCGCGTGATGAGACCAGGGACCACAAGTGGTGCTCTGCAAACCCAGAGCATACTGAAAGCCCCCCAGCCCTGGCCCACAGCTAGTGCCAGCACCCTGCTTTGCTCATGAGACCCAGTCATAAACAGCCTTCATTCTCCTCCTTGCTTGGGAAAAAAGATGACCACAGCCCTTCCCAATCACCCTCAGTGGCTGCTTGCCCCCTAATTCCCAAGCCCTGCAAGTTACATGCCCCAGCAGCCCTTCAGAGCAGCATCACTTTGCAGTCAGCACCACTTTGCCACCAGCCCTGCAGGCAGAATAGCCATAATCAAACCAGACTGGCATCTTCCAGTGCCACCAGTGTCCTTGTGGTGCTGGACGTATTTGCCCTTGTTTCTGCAGCAAGATGATGGTGATGGAGCCATTGTCATCCTGGGGCTGGATGCTGCAGGGCACAGCCATTTGGGTGGGTTTGCAGCTTGTGCAGAGGTGGCTGCGTGCACCCTCTGGCCTCTGTCTGATGGTCTTACAGCGGTGATAAGAGGGGATCAGATCGCTGACAGATGGTATTAAAATGAGCTTGCAGGGATGGAACACGAGAAGATTGGATTAGTGCTGGTGTGGATGCCCGTGCCAATGACTGCTGGAGCGCAGCCCCGCTCCTCTCAGCCCCGCACCAGGCAGGTGTTATCAGCAAAGATTTTTCTTTAAGAGAAATTAATGATTTTTCTCGAGCACTCTTGTGTCTTTAATTAAATTGCCTCAGGAAGCTGTCAGTCAAGCAGTGGAAGTTACAGCCCTGCTGTCAAGCAGATATTCGGTCAGATGAGTGTTTTGTGCTCGTGATGCTCATGAAGGAGTCAGAATCTCCATTACCACTCATGGGAGCAGAGCTGCCCTGAGGCATCCCCATGCAGCACCCTGGAGAACAAAAGACTCTCCTGGGCTCAGCTTCTCCTGCAGGCAGCCCTGTGCCAGGCAGGCACTGGTTTGGGGCCAGATGGAAGAAAGGACCAGATTTGCCTGGATTTGCCTCTAACCCAAGCAGCAGGCTTCCCCAGCTAGGTCTGATTGTCTACCTTTGCTCACAGTCCTGGCACTGTGCTATGGAGTGAACTGGGCAGCCCACAGACCCTCACTTTGCTGATGCTGATATAGCCCAAGTGCAAAACTGGATCTTTTCCACCTCCCTTTATCCCAGCAGCAATCCCATGCTGTGCCCATCCTGGTCCTCCTCTGGCCAAGTGCTCCATGTGGGTCGTCGGAGCTGGGAGCTGGCTGAGATCCCATGTCCACGGGGGCAGGAAGGGGCAGATGGGGACAGTGGCAAGCCAGGAGAGGTTGGCTGGGACAAGCCCTCCTTGAGAAAGTACCTCTTTGTCCTCTCTCTGCACTACAGCCACATCTGGTCACTCTTCAACAAACTGCTTCCTTGCCTAGGGGCTCAGCACCATCAGCTGTGTAACGGGAACAATATCTCCCAAAATATGGATGCAGACAGGCACGCCGTGATGCCAGGCTGGAGGCAGGCACAAGACCTGGCACCAAGCAGGGATGCTTAGGTGGGTGCTGCACCAGCTCCAGCCATTGCATCAGCTCTGCGGCAAGCTGCCACCAGCACATCGCCTGTTGGGGTGTGAATTATGCATGTCCACCGAGTGCCATCTAGTGGGATTTTATTTTATCATCCATATTTCCTTCTTTTTTTTAAGGAAATAAAAAACCCAAGCAACCAACAACAAGCCAGCATTGTGCACGGGCTCGAAGCATGAGTGCATGAGCGTGCCTGAGAGTGAGAGGACAAACTAATTAATGCAAACTGTCTGTATCACACATTCTCAGCAGCTCCTTTCCAATTGTTTTTGCACACCTCCCTTCCTTGCACCATACCTGCATTCTTTCTGGCATGTTATAAATCTTGATTTAGAAAGGAAGATTCGCAGGGAAAATATTTCATGGTCTCACTTTGCTTTTAAAGGGCCATGTAAGTCAGTGCCACTACAGGGTGACTGAGCACTGTAGGATGAAGAAAGACCCAACAGAAATGGCAATATTGTTCCAAAACGTATTAGTGCCTATATATGTACATCTCTGTGTGTCTGACTTGGAGAAAGAGTGTGTTATTCTGCCTATTCGAGAAGTGTGAATTCAAGAAGTGAGTCTACCGAAAGCTGTTGTCAGTAATTGACTCCAAACTCATATTACCTTTTAAAATAAAATGAGACAACTGTGAAAGATGGAACTGTCAGAACACGTGTCCACTATGTGGGTGCAGTGAGTCTCTGTCAGTGTGCTGGTCCAGGATAGCATTATTCGTATTTTACTCACTCCCTACTCATATCTCCACCTGCAAATTACTTATCTGAGAAAGTGCTGAGGAGATGATGATGCAAAATGACAGCTAGCTGGGTATCCCCATGGTGTTATTTGCACACTCATCAACAGGATATCCAAAAAAGACTTCATCATCACTGTGGCCAGGAATGCTGCCTGCAAGCATCGGATCCAATGTATGGTAATGCTTTGGAGGGTTGATCCAGGACAACGAGAGCAGTCTCCTCTCCACTTCATTGTTCTGCATCCTACACAGGATGGCCCCACATGAGAAAGAGATAGAAGGGCTTCATGGAATCCTGAACAGTTGGAAGTTTGGATCACCAGCTGGGATCATTGGGCATGGAAACACTGAGCTTTTTGCTCTGTACTTTTGGTTGTTAGCCTCCTCTCTTACTTGCTGCCATTCACTCTCAGTCTTGGTGCCTGGAGGAGCCCTGCTGTGACAAGGTTCTGTCTTTATTCTCTCGAGCATCCTGTGGCTCCACTTAGAATCATAGAATCATAGAATCACCAATGTAGGAAAAGACCCAGAGGATCACCCAGTGCAACCATCCACCCATCACCAACAGCTCTCACTAAACCATGTCCCTCAACACAACGTCCAAACGTTCCTCAAACACCTTCGGGGTCAGTGACTCCACCACCTCCCTGGGCAGCCCATTCCACTGCCTGACCACTCTTTCAGAGCAGTAATACTTCCTAACATCCAGCCTGAACCTCCCCTGACACAGCTTGAATCCATTCCCTCTGGTCCTATCACCAGTTACACGAGAGAAGAGGCCGACCCCCAGCTCACAGCAACCTCCCTTCAGGAAGTTATAGAGAGCAATAAGGTCTCCCCTGAGCCTCCTCTTTTCCAGACTGAACAATCCCAGCTCCTTCAGCTGGTCCTCATAAATGGTCCTCATTCTCTTAAAGAGAAATATTTCTCTTAATTTCTCTTAAAGGGCCTCTTAATGACGCTGCTGATAGTGATACCATGGACTGGTACAAACAGGGGAGCACAGCCCTATGCTGCAAGTGTGAGTCGCCTCCAGCCTTCACTGTTGCTGCAGTGTTAAAAGGTTGTCACCTGGAATTATTCTTCCTGTCCTTGAAGTTACAGCCAGGAGCCTTTGGACAGGGTGATGTCATGATCAAAGAGAAAATATCACAGAATCAGAATCACAGAATGGTTGGGCTGGAAGAGACTTTAAAGCCCACTCTGTCCCACCTCTTGCCAGACCCACAGTGCAGATGGAAGGAAGGACATCATGATGTGCTCCAACCACAGTGGGCCCACCATCGCCATGTCTCACCATGGCCTTTCCAGCAGAGCTAGACTTGTGGGTGGGGTTTGCATCCAAGACTGGCTTAGGCTGCTGGGTGCATGCCATAACCCAACACATGTTTATCTGAAACATATTCCAAGTTGGACCAGCCTGCTCTAGAGAGACTGTGACCACAGCCAACATGGAAGCAGCGAAGAGGCCCCATTGGGAATTTGGCTCAAACAGAGTCAAAGCCGTTGGTGGCGACCCAAGAATTTTAATTGATTCTGCCAACACACACACCCTCTGCACTCGGAGGGGCTTAGTGTTGGCCTGCATGTGCGAAACCTTGCCGCGGGGGCCTGCTAACACTGCAAATTGTTGGCATGCTCAGCGATCTTTAGATGGGACCGATGAGGAGAGGCTCCTCTTGGCACCAGCTGCCGATGTCTGCTCCCGTGGGGAGACCATGGATGATGCAGCAAGGAATCCAGGTGGGAAGCAATCATGGCAGGGACACACTTCCATTGGGTTTGCCCCCATGGAATGGAGACATACAACCTTCCCTCAGCTCCAGGAGAGCTGGTTGGAGAATGCTGCTCCCAAATGTGCTTGGGACAGGGAATAAAATCACTGTTAGCAATCATGGCCCTTTGATACCAATCTCTGTAAGACCATAGAATTTTGTAGTGTTTTATACATGCTACACAGAGTGAGCAATGGGGACCTGCTGCTCTAAGCTCAACATGGGAGCACTTTGCAGTCACTTTGCATTGGCATTGACCCAGGGAAAGATCAGCCCCCAGATACAGATACAGATATTCTCTCTTCGCTGAGGCAGTGATAAGGGAATGGGTCGCTGGGCACAAATTTGTTATCTTTAATTAACTTCCTTTACCTATCCCAGCTCGCTATGGCTAGTGTGAAGATCCAGCTGCTGCTTCATTTGATACATCTCAAAAAACATAAGAAGAAACCATGGAAAGCACCTTGATACAAGAGCAGCTTGACTGAGGAATGAAGCAGACAGAAGGGGAAACAGCCATTGCAAATCTGGACAAACCAGGGATGCCTACACTGGGTTAGCAGAAGCAGGCTCTGGGCACAGGATATTTTTCTCCAGTCTCACCTAAGTGCTGGGACCCCACGGCTCGATGGTACTACTTGAACAGCCTTTGTGGTGTTGATTCTGGTGGCAGGCCAGACTGTAGAGAAATGAAAAAAGACAGGAAAATCAACCTAACTCTGATTGTTCACTTTGTGCTTGATGGGGGGCCATGGGCAAAAGTTTCACTGCTTTCCTCCAGTGCAATTTTGCCACTGCCCTACAGCTTGTTTCTTGTGCGTGAGCCGCTATGAGGATGGATGGATGGGACTATGGGAGAGGGTCAGCTCAGGAAGCACCCAACTTTCCATGGGGGGTTCATCTGGAGCTCTGCTCCCTGCCCTGAGGATGCAGTGCCCTGCACTGCTAATACTTCAGGTAGCTCCAGCCTGGAGCCTGGACCTCTGGCATGCTGAAGCTGTGAAGCACTGCAGGTTCTTTCTGCCCGCCTTACATCACTACAATACAGCAAGCAAACAAAATGCTTGTAATCAAGAGGCAAACGTGACAGGAGCGATAACTCACATGCCGCTCTGCTTGCTCACCCAGAGTAAGCGAGGCAGAAGCTAAATATAGAAGTAAGATTGCTAATAACTGGCACGGGGAAGCCTTCAGCGTCTCCATTCAGTTCATTTACACCTCCCACAAAGAAGACAAAGAAAGCCTCTCTGAAGGGCTGCCAACCTGCTGCCATCTGAGTCAGTCGCTCTCAGCCGCAGCCTCTGGTGCAGCTCTGCTACCCGACGTTGTGCACGTCGAGGGCCGGATTCACAGCTTGGTTACCTCCAGGTGAACCCCAGAACCAAGGTCATGGCACTGTTGCTATAACCAGCACCCAGGCTCAGCAAGAAGTTGGCACTGGAGAAATTTTATTTGCCTTTTCATTTCAGAGCTCCTTCTGCTGATCAAACCTCTTGGTAAGATGGCCACAGTGCACTAACCCCTGCAAATCGCTGCATGTCAATTAAATGATGAAATATTTTGCAGATGTTAAGAAAGAAGTCTTGTGTTTGAAGCATCTGGGCATCCTCATGGCAGTGTTTTAATTGCTTTTGCAGAGTAGATGTAGCGTGATACGATAGATTTTTGGCAGTTGATTGGCAGTAAAAGTATGTTGGTTACCTAAGAACAAGTAACTGTACCCATGCTGTACCCATGCACATTCCTCCGTGGGACCTCTGGCAGTGTCAGCACAAGGCTCAGGTTGAGCATTACGTGAGGTATGGCAAAGGCCTGGCATTTTTCAATGTATTTTTCCAGGCTCTATGTCATGGCTTCGGCTGAAAACATATTACCAACCTACGACAGCCACAATGCATGCAGCAGAGACGGCAGGCAACCCAAGCTGAAATGCACTGATTGCAGATGTGAATGATTTTTGATCTTTAAGGACACAGCTCAGATTAAACATGGTGACACAAAACCAACTCATCCCCAAGAGAACCCCCAACCCCAAACAAGTCACTGTTTGGTGGCTTGCTCCAGAAATGCTTCAGCATGATGGCAAATCTTAAATAAAACCCAACCCTAGAACTCCAGGCACTGATTTCACTGTCCTTTGTCACAGGTATGTGAATATAAATCCACCACTGCCTCTCATAAGCACAGATGCTGCAGGAAGGTCAGAGGAGGACTCCGGGCAGGTCACTTGTGTCCTTCCCTACATTAAATTTTCCTAGCATTACTGGGGTGGCCTTCATTTTGTGCACAAACACTGCATCTGCTAGGTGTAAGGCAGACCCCATGAAGACCTCCTTGAGTCTGCGGTGCTTAATCTATTCCAAGTAGAGCTTTTCCAACCCCAACATGAAGAGACAAGGTAAACTGATGCGGTCCAACAGCAAGGTCAGTCATGGTTTAACCTCCTGAGAGGCAGCTGCCCAGGCTAGCTGGAGCTGAGGACATGAGTGCTGAGATCTATGTGTGTAGGGAGGTAGAAGACCCCGCTGTTCTCCCCCATGGTCCATGGCTGCCATCCATCAGATCATCCCAAAGCAGCCATAAGAGCTTTGTTTGCAGATGCCAGATGATGGCGAGTCAACCCATCCCTGAAACTCTCTTCCAAGGATGAAGTGAGCTCCTCAAACAGCTTGTACCTCGTTCCCAGACATGGCCCTAACGTCTCAGAGGTGCTGATTTATGGGATGGCGCCAGCCCATGCCCAGGTGAGAGGAGAAGCAGACAGCCATCGATCGAGGCGATGAGGGCAATGCTGGAGAGAAGGAAGTGTTGACAGAGACAAAACTGAAATCTGCCCAGAGCCTAACAAAGGTGTGAGGCTGGAGGCACTCCAAGGAGCCATGGGAGAGGCCACTGAGTTGAGCGTTGTTTTCTCTGACCCTTTGCCAATACATTTCCAGATCGTGGCAGATGATTTGGGTTTTTAGTCGCAGCATGCAATTTTTTCCTTCCTGACCGGTCCCTCACACTTCCACACCTGACTGACCAGATCAAGGACTGCAGTGTGCAGATCCGTATCTTGGTGAGGCGGCTTGCTTTAAGAACAAACTGTGACCACATTCCAGGGCACGACGGCTGTCCCAGCCAGCAGACTGCAAACAGGAGCAACAGTGGATATGCATTTATAAGCATCCCAGTAGGCTTCTGCCTCCTCCATCATCCCCTGGGGGGTGATATTTATCTTCCTGAGATTCCTTCAGCTGTAGCTACTGTACTTAGCTTCTCATGACCCCAGGCGTTAATGAGGCTTGGACTCAAGTGACTCCCAATTTATCAGCCTCTAAAGAATTCCCCCCTACTCTAATTCAATGACCTAAAGATAAGTGGTGTCACAAGACCGCACAGTTAGTTTGCCTTCCAGCAGACAGGGAAGCCCCACACGATGCCCATAGGAGGCATGAATACTTACAGGAGAATGGCTTTCATCTTGGGGTGACTGCTGGAAAGAGGATATTTGCCATGCCCTGAGAGCTTGACAGAGCCAGGGCAGGAGCAGAAACACAGAAATGCTCTCCTCATCATTCTGGAGAGCTAACAGGTGTGAGGTTCATCTGCCTAAGCACATGCTTTTGAAAACTCACGCATCTTCAGAGGGTGATAGCAGGTGAGAGGAAAGCCTGTTCAGAGGCCCGTAAGAGTCCTATGCAAGGAGTCACTAAACGTAATGATCTGATCGTATGCTGAAAGGGATGAAGGCAAACCTTCCTGACCATCTCATTTTGGTGCACTAATGGTGGTGACTACACCATCAGTGCACCTGGAAATCTGCTCGCCAAGGTAGAACAGGCAGAACAAAGGCAAACAGCAAAGATCTTTTTTGAGCAAGGCGTCACCCATGTTCAAAATAAGGAATAAGTGCTGAAAGTGAATAAGGATCACATTGAGTTTTGCTGCTCTGTGCCAGGCTAAAGCTGGAAAGTGATGCTTAAAACTGTCCCTGCCAGTAAGAAGGAACGGTGATCGCCATTCCCTTCTTCCCAGTGTTAGTCTTCTGCTGTACATCAGCACAGAAAGTTCATTGCAGTTTACATTGCTTTTGTTCTCCAAATCCACATCTTCCAGGGTCCACGCACACATTTTCACATAAATAAGCAATCTAACAAGGAGGTGAAGCCACTACCAAAGGCAGAAATTGTTTCTTGCCACCGTGGAGAATGCACTGGGTAGAGGACTGTTTTGGCTATCCCAGGCTGTGTGAATGGAAGACGTTTAGACGACTTCCATGGCTGTGAGCTGAGAGGTGGGCATCCTAACGTCCCTAATGACTCCGAGACTGATCACAGCTAATTATCAAAGCTCAGTATAGGCAACCAATAAAAGACCCATAAGCACATAAAATCCAGTGCCCATTCCTGTCCCATTTTACATCCTTACTACTCACCTTTGTGCCCTTTGGGAAAGGAGAGTGCTACGATCTCCTTGAAGCTCGGGAGCTGAAACTCCTCCAGAGGTACTGGGGAAGGGCAGAGAGGTGAAATTCAGTGCACTCATTTCCTGAGCAATCTTTACTGTTGTTGGTGGAGAAACTATGAATAAAACCCAGATATGTACATCCTCAGAACTGGAAGCTCATTTTACAGCGATTGCAGAGAACAAACCATGGGGCAACAATCATAAGAGATTAATACCCTTTTAGGAAACCAGCCTGATTTGTTACTCATTCTTTGTGAGAACAGCAAACAAAATCAGGGTGATAACAATGGTGTTCTTCCTCCCAGCCTCCCTGGCACTCACTGCAGCAGGAACATGACTCTTCATGCCCACGTGTGCTGCCCATTGCACAGCAATGGAGGAAAATCCAGGCCTGTGTCCTTTGTGATTCACCGAGATTGCTCTAGACTTGGAATAGGTATTGCTCCTGACAGTGCATTCACTTTCAGTTTGAAGTATTTGGGCTAAAATTATGTCCACAGGCTTCTTGATATTTTACAGTGTCCATGGCCTGGGATGGGAGTTTCCACGTGCAGTGTCGCAGCAGAAGGTTGAGGTCATCATCATAAGGAACTGGCCTGGAAGGTTGTGTCCAGATCATACTATTTTCCTACACTTAGTAGGACTTTAGGAAGCGATACATTGGAGTTCACATCCTCATTCAGCATCTAGGTGGAAGGCATGCTATTGTTCATCCAAGCAGCATGAAGTTGGGTAGATGACACAGTTACACTTGTCTGTAATTACTTGAACCAAAATCAGCCGTAAGGTCTTTCATGTTGCTCATTTGACAGCTCAGTGGTTTAACATGATATCCCACAGTGGTGGGATATCCTTGCCTTCCAATGGGACATTCCAGGCTCCTAGTAAGGCAGGTCAATGGCAGGACTTAAGCTCGGTGACCTCTTATTGTTGCAAGCTCAGATGTGTTGACATCTAAAGACACAGATACTGTGAGAAGTGACTATTTCTTTCAGTGATTATTTGGCAGTAGGGTCTGTATAAATATACATAGAAACCCTCTTTTTTTTTTCCTAACTTTAAAGCTGGACATAAGACTTCTAATGCCAAACTTCTGTCCAACAAATCAAAGCTGGTGATTCACATATTCTTCAATGCATCTGTGCTGTTTTAAGAGGAACAGTTTGGATATGGGGACTGGGCAACCTGCTCAGCAGGGAGGTTGGACTAGATGGCCCCAGTGGTCCATTCTATCCTCATCCATTCTGCGATCCTGTGTTTTGGGTGCTTGGCTCCTGTCACAGAGCTGAGGGGTTGAAGACAGCTCAGAAACAACCAGATGAGCCCTTTGCAGCCCTTGCCTCATCGCTGGGCTCTGTGAGCTGCGTGTAGTCAGTGCGCTGAGGAATCCATGCTGCCACAGGTGAGCGCAGCACTGTGGGTAATCAATTATCTCAGTTGCACATTGTTTTCATTCCTTGCCTATGTGCATTTCCCAGAGAGCCGATTATGTCACTCATTAACCTTCCAGACCTCTTTATTTTCTTTTATGCAAAGAGCTGGCTTTTGTCAGGCCAGCACGTTCATATTTCGGCTGAGCTTCAAGAACAAAGAGTCCCCACTCATTCCTTTCTGCTTAGTCATACCCCAGTCACGTAGAAAGCTATTACCAAAATTGGTACAGAAAGATTGCCAACCGCAGAGCTCCAGCCCAGCTGCGTGTGGTGAGATTTGCATATCAGGGAACTGGGAGCAGGCTCAGTGCAGGCAGCACTCACCGCAAAAGATGTTTTTTGTTCACTTCTGCGAGAGAATATTTGTAAAGTCGGAGCCTTTCCCAAAACAATGAAAGATAATCCTCCCATCTTGCCTGTCCTCCCAGCAGCTTTTATCCTCTCTCGGCACTTGTGTCAAGGCCAAACTAAAGCTGGCATCTCAACAGATTAAAATCCAGGTTTCCAAAAAGGGGGGGTTGACCACGTGGAGGTATTTGCTCCTTGGCAGTTGAGGAATGTGGTGCCATGAAAGCATCCCACGTCTGTTTTCACACCTACGTGCCACAGAGCATCTTCTTGGAGTGGTGCTCCGGACTTCCTGCATGACTGCTGATTTGAGCAAAGGTGAAGACAAGGAGCATGTACGACAGCAGCAAAGCAGCAGAGCTGCAGGCTGAAAGATATTCATGTCTAATAGGCCAGTAAGCACTCTTCCTTCATAATATACAGAGCTAGTTTTCTGTGGAGGTGATTCCTAGGTAGTATTACTGGAGCAGTCACAGGTGGTCCTCCAGGCAAGAGTCAGCTCATCAGCCTACACAGGCTGTGTTCCCTGCCTCTTTTCCTCCAAAATCATGAAGAACCTACACATAATTAGTTTCTTTCTGAGTCTGTATTTATGACTCCTATCTTTACCTTACGGCTACCCAGACCAGGAAGCCCTTTTTCAAATGGTGCAAACTTAGATTTTCACAATATCACATGAATCCAGAGCCTGGGAATGTAAGGAACTCTGTTAAGATTTTCAAGCATGCTGATGCATTTCTGAAGCACGCCAGTATCCCACAGAACATTACATCACATCAGCCTGAGCTCTTTTTCTGCTTGCAGAAAGCTCTTTTGAGGAGTTGAATGCTCCTGCTTCCACCTAATGATGACTACATCCAGAAGATGGTGGTCAAAACCCACGGTGACATACATAGGCTATAACAGAATAACATCTCCATTGCTGCAGAAGTCCTGGCTCATGTTCTCAGTTCAGTTATTCCCAGCCTTTGGTTTGAAGGAGTGAGGGGCACCTCCATGCTCCCCTAGAGCTTCTTGCCTTCTTTGCTATGCAGTTGTGTCTTGTGGTGGTTTTTCCTGGAGGTTTTCAAGGAATGAGTGGATGTTGGGCTGAGCGTCATGGTCTAAAGAAGTCACAGGCGTAGGCTGGTGGTTGGACTACATGATCTTAATGGTTTTTCCAACCTTAATGATTCAATGATTCTATGATCTTACCATGACTCAGCCATGGAGGACGCACCTCCAGAAGTGACATTGTGCCAGTGGCCTCTGGTTGCAATCCATTTTGTAACAGCCCAGGATACGAAGCACCACGAAACACTGAAGGGCTGGGTGCAACATGCCCTTCTCAGGCAAGCCCTTCTGCCTGAGTAGGTTTGTGCCGTAGGGTTGCTTTGCAGAGCTGGGTGGGGTATGCTCCCAGTTGCAGTTTCTCTGCCTGCAGGAATGTGTGCTCTCCATGAACTGTCATCTGAATAGTTATTGTTCAAAGTGCTTAACGTTAACTGAGATTTGTGTTACATCATCTGTCTGTAGCACATGTACCCCTTCCTTAGGTGGCATCTTTCACCACGTGGATAAATAAGATGCCTTCCAGGGCTGCCACGACTCATAACTTTGACACCTCTGTCATTATGCCGTTAATGTAGGGCAGATCATCCTCCCAGTCTTTCTGGGCCTGTTCATCCCTCTGACACAGCTAGACCAAGGCTTTGCTACATCATGTCCAGACAACCATAGCACAATGAGGCATCTGCTGCTGCATGTAATTAGCTGTGCAAAGCAGCCTGTCTCGCTAGCACTGAATTGCAAAGGTTTGAGCCTATAAACGTGACAATCTGAACAACTGCAAAAGCAGGACAGAGGATGTCCAAGCCAGAGCTGTGCCTCCAAAGCACTTAACAGCACCTCTCTTTGCTCGTAACTCATCAGGGTAAATGTTAGCAGCAGGACCAAGAGTTGCTCCTGATGGAGCCTTTCCCTCTTCCTTTGCCATCTGGAGGCCAGGCCCTCTGGCTCCCCATTTCTCGACTCTCAATCCAGTGTTGATGCTGTGGATACTCTTTGGGTTAGATTCACCTTGTGCAGGTTCTTGGGCCCTTCTGGACTTAGATCCTTGAAAAAGCTCAGATTCTGATGCACAGTGAGTAATAAAACACATTGCTCCCCTCTGTCCTTGTTTTTCCCTTCCTTTCACAGAACACAAAGGTTGGCTGGTGTCAGGAACAACATGTCCTGCACATGCCATTCCAGTGGAAGATGGCTTTGAATTTCAATACTCTCACCCCCTGGTGGGACTACAAAGGGGAAGGTGTTCCCATTTCTCCTCCAGAAATCCACTTTTAGGAGTGATAACACCCTATCACCTTCAGTTTGGTGTCCAACCATGCATGGCCCTCTACAAACACCAACTTCTTCCTACGCCTTTCGCTGTGTTTTCTTATACTTCCCTCGCAAGACTGAATTCTCCTTAAAGCCTCTGACACTGCGGGTACCACTTTGTCCCTGCAATCCATCACCCTCGCATTATACCTGCCTACACCAGCCTGCTCGTTCGGATAGAAAACGTCTGAAGGGATTTGGAAACAAATGAGTGCTGTTATGTATGGAGCTCTGTATGTGTTATGACTGTTAGCATCGACAGCGATGCTGGATTTCAAATGACTGCTACTTAGAGACACAGGCAGCCAATTTACGTTCAGTGCGTTGCAGACTATTACAGAGAAAGCACATGCACACACACACTTCTCTAATGAAAACTACTTTTGTTCTTTCTTGTTTTCTTTCTCTTACACAATAAAAAATCCTTCTGGCTCTAAGCACCTCTGCTCACCGCGTATAGAGAAACACACATTTTGCCAACAACTCTCCTGAAGAGACACCCTGCAGGGATATCCTGTCTACACTTTTCCTATCGTTAAGCAGAGGCTGGAAGCCTGCATTTGGGGAACTATCCAACACCCACCCTGTTCGCCACTTTGCCAACGTTATCAGTGTTTGTCCCTGTGCTGTTATGTGTCCTTCGGTGTATTGCTGAATTCCTTTCCAAAATGCCATCAAACGACGGGGACAACTCTGTTGTTTTAGGAAAGAGGAGAACATTCTGAGTTCGGTGGAGAATGTTTATGCCATGGGGATGTGCACGTACCTCGTGTAGGATGTCTGCCGTGCAGCAGCAGAAATATGAGTGTTTAAAGGCACGGGGTGTAGGCAGTTTTGTGTGCACTCCTTTGGAGGAACGTCAGCACCTAGGCACCTCAAGCACCTACAGTGTTAGGTGGCAGCTGAGGTTTTAGGTTTCTCAAGGATGCCTACATGCTAGGCTTGAGTACTTAATCCCCTCTGGATTTAGCTCTTTGGACATGAGGAGCTGCTTGTGCACAAGCCCTAGAGAGACTCTTAAACTAGGCGTTCCCCACTTTCTGTTTTGTTGGCAAGACCTGATCCATTAGGCATGTGCAGAGCTTGCCAAACCCACACAAAAGACAGCAGAGACGAGCCCTCAGACATGTGTGTGTACTAGTAGACTCAAAGCCCAGTGGTTACAGCACTTTCAGGAGCTGAGGGAGAGGCCAAGTGTGAATAATCTATTTTATACTGCGGCTATTAAACACAAGAACTCCTGCTAGGAGACAATGAGGCTACCTGGGATGGGCTTTTTCATATCTGTCCTTCTATTTTGTACAACTAATTAGACAGTGGTTAAAGCAGAGGCTTGAAGGCAAGCGTCTGAACAGAAGGCTATGGGATATGGTGAGAAGGGAGGATGTCATCTGCCATGAGAAAGGCCTGAGCAATTCTCTTACTGAACTTCTGCACAGCATTCACAATTAACAATCCCTCTGGCTGCCTAACTCACTTCTTTGCATTTCCCACTAATTTAGGCAACTCTCTGCTCATACTGGGTTTTCTCTGAGACCTGATAAACCCCTACATACAGCAGCACGTACCAAGTCTTACCATGCTAGCATAAAAAAAATGCCTAAAATTTTTGAATCTGTGTTTTTGGTTACCCTGGGCCCTAGAAAAACTTGTGGCAGAAAAACAATGGGACTTAACTCAGTTTTCCAATATAACAGACATGCAGTGCTTTATGGTCATAGATTTATCAAGCTTCACAGCTTCAGGGGCAGACAGATGAGGATTATTGCAGGGAGAGATATAAAAGGGTATGCAGCCATGCAGGAGCCTCCTCAGGCTACGTCCATTTGGAGGTGGCAGTATTATAAGTTGCATTGGAGCACTGAGTGTCCATCCTGATCAGGTACAAAAGCACCCCTGGGCATCTTAGAGAGCTGGATGTAGCATGCTCATCCGTCTCTTGGTGGTTGAGCTCATTCATCCCTTGGTCATCCATTGGTCCATCCTAATGTGGTCTCACCAACCACACTGCTGGGAACTGGTGCCTATGTGTCACCCTTGGCCAAAGAGAGGGATTTCCGTAAGAGTTTGCTTAGAAGTTGTTGAGAAGGCTTTGCGTGCCCTTCCTGACAGCATCCCCTCCTCTCCCTGCTCACCAGGGCTGAGCTCCCCGTCATCTGACCAGACCCAGCTGCAACGCTGAGCAGAGGGAGCACACATCCCCATGTGATTCCTGCCAGAGAAAACCACCCCATAACCACAGCAGAGGCTGCTGTTGGGAAACCCTGAGATATAAATAGAAATTTCTCAGAGGGGGAGCCGAGTCCTTTCACCTCCTTTGCTGCTCATCTGCCTTGTTTTCTCCCATTATCTGCAGTGAAAATGGAGATGGTTTGTGGCATCCAAGATCCAACGTGTCAGAATCAGACATAACTACCGTGTGGCCTTCGGAGCAAAACTGCTGGTTGGCAATGCTGCTCCCAGCTCAGCAGCATGGAGCAGAGAGCTCAGATCCCCGGGAGCTCATAGAGCAAATAGACAAAACAAAACAGCTCAAGAAAAAGGACAATATTTCCTTCGTTCTTCTTCACCATTTTCCTATGGAGAAACAGAGATAAACCGAGTGTTAGAACACCATTATTTTGGCTGAATTACAAACACAGCCAGTGACTGACATATTGTTAAGCATCCTTTACAAACACATTGATTTCTCCGAAACCAACAAATTAACAGCACAACTAGCAGTTATTATCATCATCGTGAATTTGCGGTATCTCATTTCCACAGTTCTGAAATTGATTATCCTTCTATTCTGCCTGAATGCACCTCTCTCAGTAAAACCCTTGTTCAACATGCCACGACTGTTTCTTTCAGAGGCAAAGCAACTGAGGAGTATTTGCTCGGAATTAACACATTTCTCAGACCTGGGCTAATATTGCTGATGGAAACGCTGTCTTCTATGAAATTCCTCATTGTTTTACATCATTTTATGTGGGAATCAAGAACTGCAGAATTCCTACTGAAGCAGAAAATCCGGTTGGAGCCCTCAGCTCTGATCCCTCTGGACTTGCAGCCAGATACCAATGGTTACAGTATAAACCAGCCTCTAAGAACTGAAGTTTCATGGCAAGATGGTTAACCAGTAACTGAAATTATGGCTACATCTGTCCAAGGGCAGAGACATACAGCAAAAAGACACTGCTAGCATAGACTGATCCCTTGCCAAGTTTGTGTTGTGATTCCTCAGCACCTAATTATTCCTACTTTAATTAAAGTTTCTTGTAAAACTTTCGTTGTTTCCTTCCCTAAATGATCTCCTTCTGCAGACTGAAGTCTCTCATCTCCTACCAAAATTGCAAATGGAGCTGGATGGAAATTATGACCTTCTTCGTTTGCTGGATATGCCAGTATTTTTTCGAGCCAAGCATTTCAGATTTCCTTTAAAAACAAGGTGTTTTAAAAACTTGCAATCTTGATTGAAATTCTGCACTTTCATGGCAGGGAATATTTCCATTGCAATTTTGAACACTTGAGTGAACAAAACGAAATCATTTCAATCGTTTTGAAACAAACTGCAAGACATGGAGCTGAAATGATTCCACAGAGTGTAACAACTGCCTGATTCAAAAGCTCTGGACTTGATTTCTGACTCTGCTCATAACGGGGGGAAGGAAATGCTCTCTCAGTGCTCAGATTCTTCAGTGCTCTCATTGGAAAATGTCCGTAGGCTCTCCAGGCACCGCCATAGGTTTGCACATTGTTCAGAACAATGGGATTTGTCCTCTAGGTGGCACAAATCAATACATCAATATATCAATAAACCATATAAATAATTAATAATTAACCGCACGTACAAGCACCGAGGTTTAAAGGGCATATATGTGCATTTTCTCTGTTTTCTTTGAATTTCTTCAAGCTGTACCTACCTTCTGCCTTACTCTCTGCATTTAATTTTGTTTCTGATTGATCCTGGCAATATCAGGAGAAGAAATGCTTACCCTACATACCCCAAAAAAAAAAAAAAAAAAAAAGAGAATGTCCTTTTATTCATTCCACTGTGGAAGAAGTAAAAGCATCTGGCCAAACAGAAACTAGCTGCTTAAAGAGGCCTTCAAGCAGACGTGTCATCAGCTGGTACAGCCCACCACATACATTGCTGTGTCTGCAATCTGGAACACCTTGGCATTTGCAGAAAGCAGCTGTTGCAGAAGAGTAGAAAGGGATCTCTGCGCCTGTCCGGGTGGTAGGAACCCCTCTGTACTTGTCTCAGCTGGAAAGAGCGATGTTACACAAGCAGTTCTTCTGCACTTGCTGCAAAGGATTGGTATCATCAAGCAGTTAGCGATGGAAGACAGCTCCGAGGTGGTGATTAATTGCATTACACCTATTGTAATTATAAATTCCAGGTCACTCATCGTTCTGAAGGAGTTCAGCCATCAGGGTGGAGTAAATGCAGACATCCACGTTCAAGTGTTCCAATGAACACCCAACGTACGAGGAATGTCTCCATGGGTTGTCTAAACACACACTGCACTTTTCTTTTCTTGCCCTTTGGGCAGAGAAAATACGCAATCAGACAGGCACACAGGACAGATTTGTAATTGTCATTCAATTTACTCCATAAAAAAAAAAATTCCTTCTTACAAATGTTCCCCTCTGGCACAATTTTTTCCATCCATAGAAAAAAAAAAAAAAAGGGTGAATGAGCTTTTGCTTCCCAGGCTGCAAGGAAGGAATACAATGGGTTCACAGCCTTCAGACTTTTTGAAAGGAGTGAACAGTGCTGAAAAGGATCAGCAAATCTTGATGTGGGAGAACTGCAAGTTTTCAGTAAGGCATCTCTCTGCAGGAGCTGCTGCAGTGGAGGTAGGGTGTCATCATCAGCACATTTATTACAACTTCAAAATGACAGCAACAAAACCAGCCTAGATCAGATCTGTGCCCATTTTTGGGACCAGCAGGGGATGCTGAAGAGGACAAGTCCTACCAGAAGTCTGCTCCTACTGTATGTGGGAGCCTGATGGAGTAGGAGAGTCACAATCCATAATGTTCGAGTGCTTTCCAAAGCCAATCACAAGTCCCTACATTCACAATATCCCCAGTTTAGCTGCCCCGTACCTGGAATTGGCTCAGACTGGCCCAAGAGGCAATTTTTTTTCCCTTACGTTTTCATTCTCAGCATCCTGAGTTGTAACATTTCATGTGCTCCTTCTGCCTGACTGCTATCCCATGAAGGTCCACCATCGCCTACAACCCAGTGATATCAGGCTTTCCCTATTCAAACAATTCCTAAGATCTCTAGTTACAGTGGAGGAGCACCTTCCTTCCTGGGAAGGATAGAGGCAGCAAGTTTCATCCTCCTCCCATTGCCTTCCTGCGGGATTTCTGCCCACCTGGTCATATAGGGGCACATGGGCAGAAAAACATCTCAAGCAGTTTCCAGTGGCAGACTCAACGCCTGGGGCCGGACTGCCTCTCTTTGTGCATGTGAGGGTCTCTGGAATCTCCTGGGTCAGGGAAAACACACCAAGATTGGGACTGGGGTAAACAGCCCCTCATGCTATATTTGGGTGTTGATAATGCAAACCACAGACAAACACAGAACAAGGACAAATCTGTTGTCAGTAAACCATGCAGGGCTCAGGTCTTAATGCTTCTTTTTGGTTTAGACTCATTAGCATCCATTTTGCTGTTGAACAAGTGATCCCATCTAAACTCAGACAGGCAGTCCTACCCCTCCCTTCTACTAACACCAATGTTCATGCAAATAAAAAGGAAAGTCACAGCCTGGAGTCGGTGTGCTGCACACAAAGTATAACCAGGTGCTTGCAGAGCAAATTTTGTAATGGTTGGAGCTGCCTGGATTTTGAGTAACAGCCCAGTAATGCTCTGATCACCACCTGAGAGGATGGATTAGCAACCCCAGTTACATGGTGGGTCAAGCCTTTATCCCCCCAAAAAAGAAGCCAGGGGAGTTCCAGAGCTGCTTCAGCAAAAGGAGGATCCCCCTAAATATCGGGGTATCAACCACTGATGTTACCTATATTGGAAGGCCCAATGAGTGACTTCCAGAACGTCCGCGTCCCCAGATGTGAAGGTCCCAAATGTTAGGATTCAAAAAATGGAGCCACCAAATATGGGAGTCCCAGTGGAATGGGGTCCCCTAGATGTTGGTGTCTCGTGTGATGGGGACCACAAATACTGAGGGTTTGCAAGGTGTTTCAGGTACACTTCAGGTTACTCTTCATGGGTTTGAAATCAAAAGAAAAATGTGAGGTTAGGATTTGAAGGATGCCGTAGCATTGCTCATTCAATTTGGTAGCCTTCTACAGGCTGAAACTCTCCAAACCACAATGTTCGGCCAGGATGGTGTCTCCTAAACTCCCTGCCATTCTCAGCACTTCTGAAACTATAAAGGTAAAGCTCCGTACTGATGCTGTGTAGGCTGAAAGCGCTGGACAGCAAATGATGCTCCTGCCCTACAGGAATCCAGACCTCCTTGTTCACCCTTCCTCATGGGGTGAAGCACTGCTTAGGCAGCAAGTGCTGCTCTGCTGGAATTCCTTGCAGTCAGCAGAAAGCTGTGATTTATAACAGCTGATGGGGAAGAGGAGACACGGTTCTCCCAAAGGAAACCCCATTTGACAATGTCTCCTTCCTACACTTCCTAACAGGGACTCAGTGGGGGATGACCAACGGTGGAAAAATTTCACTAATGTACCAAGAAAAGAATTATGATTATTTGCTGGGCTTCCATCCACCATGGGGAATTCTGGCTTGTGACATCACCCCATTGTTCCCGTCGGTGCCAAAAACACGCTGGGATCCCATCTCCTCAATGGTTAAACAGCTTTCCTGTTTGCTCGTTCCTGGTTTCCAAACAGCGTTTCATCCACGCTGCACGGGACGTCTCTTTTCTTGAGCTGCAATGTCCCTTTCGTCATTTCTGCCTGGAATTCTTTACAGTGGAGTGAACAATGTATTCCTACAGTCAGAAACAAAAGGGAAAAAATAACTGCGGGAGGCAAAGCCCATCTTTGGCATCCAGGACCCCGTGTACGCCTTTGTTCCTTCTTTGGAAGCCTTGTTTGTGCAGTACGGACCCGTCCCTCTGCTGGAGCCCGTTGTTTTTCTTAGAGATTTCAGTGTGGTGATAGTGCCAGGAGTGCTGGCTGCAGGAAGCAGTGTCCCCTGCTCCTTATCAGGGGAACAGCAGGAGCAGTGCAGCGTCTCTGTGGCCAGGAGGTCGCTGCTCTCAGTCGAAGCAGAACCTCTCAGCCCACAGGGCGAAGGGGAATTGAACACACAAGCTGAAATGAATAGCTGCTATTGGAACAGTGACGGTTGCAAGCCCAAGCAATAACATGTGGGGATGCTTGATGCTGAAACAGCTGTTTCCCTATGTCTGAAAGTTCTTCTTTGCAAGCCTACAGTCAAATTGCTCCATAAAAAGCCATTGGTTTTTAACACAGAAAATCTGCAGCCCTGGGCAAAGCTCTGGGTGCTCTGTTCCAAACAGTCCTGGTCAATGCAGTCCCAATCCCACCTCCCCCCAGCAGGGTTCCCGCATCCCTGCCACAAGTGGAGACCTTTACCCACAGCCCCACATCCTCTCAGACCTTTGAAGCACTGGTGCCAAACATCCCCACACATGCTGGTCAGGTTTGTGCCTGCTCAACGCAGTAGGGTATTTCCTGGAGAAAAAAAAAATGAGTTCAAACTCCATTCAATAGGCATATATGAACAAGAGGGTGTAACACTTGCTCCATTTTCTCCAACAGCGTAAATCACTCTTGGGATTGATGAGAAACGAACAAAACAAGTGAAAGATCTTGGATGAAAGGTCTGGTTTGTAAAGATATTTTTGCAGCTGGCATTAAAGGTAGATACCCAGCAGATAACCCAGCACTTGTCTTCTTCAAGCAACAACTACAAGACCTTAACAGACATTCACATGTTGCTTCAGGTGCTTTTTGGAAGTGTCAGCTAATTGAGAGAGCTGTGGCCGCAAAAGGAGGCTGGGAAGGGAAACGGCTTGAATGCAGATCTCCAAACCCTCAGGTTAACTTGAGGCTGTTCACCCTTCCCAGAGGCATGGGAGACCTTCACGCAACACAGTTCTCTGCCTGATCCTTTCAGTAAACACATCCTTGAAAGTCACAGGACCGCCTAAATGGCAGCAGCACCCTTTCTAAGCAAGCGCCCCTTCAAGAATAAAGGATGCCATTCACTCCCCAGCCTTTCCTCTGTGTGCACAACTGCTGCGTTACCTTCCCCACGTCGAAAATATCTTCTTTCATCCCGCAGTGACCAGAATGAGGATGGTAGAAACTGGAGCTAGGAGAGTTCAATTATATCATTGGATTGGCATCTGGAATGACATGTAGTATCTCAGCTCAGACATAAGTCTGCAACTTGGCACAGCTGGAGCATGGGCTGTAACAGGTAACGCTGCTATTGTATTTCCCTATTGTCTTCAGAATGATTGCTGCATTGGTACAGAGGTCAAAAACTTCCCTCCTTCTGCTTCTGCTTGTTTGCTGCTCGCACAGAAGTGTTATTTTACCAATCACAACACCGTTTTCTTATCTTTTTTTTTAATAGTGTTCACTATTTCTGATTTTCTCTGCTTAGCATTTCCTCCACATACTGCAGTTGCAGCCCCAGCCGTATTTTTCATCCTCCCTGTCCTCCTGTCCCCTCTCTTCATTCCCACTCAGTAAATGGAGCTGTCTGCATTACCTGTGCTCTCACACATCCCACCACAACCAAAGCAGTTCGGTGAACAGTGAAACAATCTCCCCAGATCCTATTATTTCAGTCCCACCACGGGATGCCCCCCACACACAGTGACTGCATGAACGCAGAGAGGGACTCACCTTGCTGCTTGGTCAGGATGTTAAAACCTCTCATTACTTCTTGCAGGAATGCAATCCCAGCCCATTTTCCTTCCACGAGATGCAGCCAGCAGAAGTTACTGCTCTGATAAAATCAGTTCTCCTCACTCTGGCCCTTTGCATTGCTTCTCGTTTCTCTTCCCACTCCTTCGCTGTGCTCTACACTTCGTATTAGACCTCATACTGAACCATGGTAACACACATCACCTCGCATCCTTTCCCGATAATAAATCCTTTCCCGCGCAATAAAAACACTGTAAAACAGCTCGTTGTAAACAGATGAAAACACACTCCCTTTCCTAAGAAGCCTTGAGAAAGTCAAGTGCAGGAGCAGTTTGGGTCCGTGTTTTTTTTTTTGCCTCTTAACCTGCTTTGGCAGGTCCCAATCCCACGCTGTAGCCGGGGGCCGTGCAGCCAGGAGCTGCCCCTGGCCCACGCAATGCCGAGGGCAGTTTCCCAGTTGTGTTATTATTATTTTGGGAGCTATTTTAATTTCTCATGCCCGAAGGGCCGTGGCAGCCCGGGGTCCCCCTATGGGGAAGCTGCGGGGCCCGCGGGCAGCCCCACGCGTGGGGTGGGAGGGTATTACGGGACCGCGGAGCGGGCACCGCTCCCGCTCCATCTGCCGGCAGCGCCTGCAAACTGCTTCTGCCTCCACCTGTAGCACGAGTGGGATCCATCCCCACTCGGGACTCACTCCTCACCCCCCGACCCGAAACAAACCCAGTTGCACACACACACACACAGCAGCGTGTCTCACTGCCCCACGCTCCGAGCAGCCCCGGAGTGGGAATTTCTGCCCGCAACATCCCCGTGCGGGACGGGAATCCCACTCGTGTTTGCAGCTCGGGGCCGGAGCCGAGCTGCAGGACGGGGCCCTGCCGCAGTGGGGAGGACCCACGGGATGCCTCCTCCCCCCCCCCCCTCCACGCGTGCCCGCGCCCCGATGTTTCCCCCTCGGGCGCTCCACGCGGCGGGGCGGAGCGTGGCCGTGACGCGGCGGAGCGGGGCTATAAAGCACCTGCCAGGGGCCCGCTGGCTCCAGATCGTCGCTGAGGCTCCGGCTTAAACGGTGCGCGGAGAAGAGAGGAAGGAAAAAAAAATTAGAGGGGGGAAAAAAATCATAAAAAAAGAGGAAAACCCCCACATCGAAACCCTCCATCTCTCTCCGCAGCCCGCGGCCATGCCCAGCCATCCTGCCGGTGCTGCGCTGCTGGCGCTCGCCCTCTGCGTCCTCCTGGAAGGCGGTGAGCCCCGGGGCTTTGGGGGTCCCGGGTGCAGCAGAGGGTTCGGGGTGGGGGGCACTGCGGGGCAGTTTCTGCCGGGTTGTGCCAGGCTGCACCTCAGTGCTCTGGAATCACCGCAGCGCTCGCTGGAGGTGCGAGACGGACGGTGCTCCGGTGCTCTGAATCCAACCTGCAACTCATCCTTTCTCCTTCTGCTGCAGGTATGGGGCAGCCACCCCTGCAGTCCCACCTCGGCACGGCGGCGCACCTGAGGAGCAAGCGGTGTTCCTGCAACAGCTGGCTGGATAAGGAGTGCATCTACTTTTGTCACCTGGATATCATCTGGGTCAACACACCTGGGTGAGTGTGAGCGTGGGTTTTTTTTGGGGGGGTGGCTCTGTGGGAGAGTAGTTCCCTTTCCTTCCTTATCCAGGATGGGGGGGCAGTTAGAGGGAGGTGAGAAAGGAGGTTCGTGCAGCACCTGCACCACAGAGCATTGAGAGTTGCGACCCTTTGCAGCTGTTAGAACACAGGCTGTGCTGTGCTCAGGAGTTCCAGCATATCCCAAGGGGAGGGGAATGAAAGCTCAGGGTGCTGCCTCCCTTTATCTTTATTTGAGATTTGTACCTCCGCAAGACAAAAGCAATAGCAAGATGTTATAGCTGCAAGCCAGATAAGTTACATTACCCTCTTGCAAACTGTAACTCTGCCTGCTGGCTGCCAGCATTGTTAATGAGACAGTGGTGGGTTGGCACTAACATCCCGTGGCTGCCAAGTCCTGCCCTCAAGAATGCTAAAGTAGTTCTCCGTGCAGTTTTAGACCAATGGCCATCGCTCTGTAGCAAAACACATGTACTCAGGTGTGGTTAAAATCATGCTCACTAACGTGCAATTACAACTCGCTGCTTGCTCGGAGCATAGTTTCAATCACTGCCAATCCTAAACCCTCTGGGAGGAGAGATTGTGATCAGAGATGGAGCAGGAATGTGCACACGCTAAGAGCTCGGGAAGCATGCTGAGATCAGGAGGACCTGTTATGGTCCTGAGATGTCTTCATCCGTACTATGTCCCATGCATTAAAATGGCTGGGATTTGTACTATGTCCTGCGCATTGCACAGTCTGTGTGCCGGTGGCTGGTGAGCCCAGCCCGTGCTGCAGCCCTTGCACGGGTGCAAGAAGAGAAAATGCCACTGGGAGGGCTGGCACGGCCATCTCCCTGGGAGGGGCAGGGTAAACAGTAGGTGGGAGAGGAGCTGGAGTTTAAAGGCTTGGAATTATCAGTGGCCTTTTCACCTTATGCCTATAGATGAGTCTTTTATTATCATGGCGCTGGTTTGGCTGCCTCCCAAGGCTGTGTTATAAACCTGCTGGCTGATAACAAGCGAGCAGCAGCACTGATTGCTCCTCTTTCCAACAGGCACACCGCTCCCTATGGCCTGGGCAGCCCGCCACGACGGCGCAAGAGATCGCCTGGCAGGTGTGAGTGCTCACGCTCCGGAGACAGCACCTGTGCCAGCTTCTGCCAGGAGGAGCCCAGGTGAGCTGGAGAGGCTGGGGATGTGCTCCTGGGAGAAGGGAGTGGAAGCCGTGGGGTTGCTTTGGGGTGCCAGCATCACCCGTGTGCTGGGAGCTTGTTGTTCGTAGAGGGCACTCTCGTTGTTGTCTCACTTTAGCCTCACTTTATAGGAGCTACAGGGGACTGCATGCATTGCGGGGAGGTGAGGAGTGAAGTTGTTGTACAGATGTCATTAGTTTCTTATCAAAGCAATAGTCAAAACCTCCCATCATTAAATTGACTATGAATTGAGCAAGCCAAGAGGACAGCAGTAGAAGTGAGGCGTAGATAACTCTCAGATAGCTGCAGTTAACTCTTCAAATCGTGCTCTGATCTTAGTCTGCCACCAGTGATGATAGAGCAGTGTTCCCCTGGTGCCTGCATGCAGGTGGCTCATGCACCTCTCCTTGCTCATCAGGTACCGCCAGAGCCTGAGGCTCCCAACGAGATCCGGAGCATCAACGAAGGCTCCAAAGAGCAGTGATGTGAAGCTTTCCCAGCACAGCCTGCTGAGAGCCCTCAGGTGAGTGTGCCACTGAAACCCACTCTGAACTTGGGGTTGGGCTTGATGATCTCCAGAGGCCCCTTCCGACCCCCGTGATTTTGTGATTTGGTGTGAACTTGCCTTGTAAGCATGTAAAAATTTGGGGTTGTGACCTCAGTAGCTGCTGTTTGGGTTGGAGCTGGCTTCCCCCCTCGTTTCCCTTCTAATAACTCAACTGAGTAATTTCTGCTGTGTAGAACCGAAGGCTAACAGCCAAGGGAACCAGGGGTTTTCCAGCACTAAAGCAACATTACATAATGTAATTTTTGGTGGGGAAGTTCCTCTGATATGGGATGGACAAAAGGGTGATGTGTAAGAAGGAAAGAGATATCATCCGATAGGAAAAGGATGGATTGGGGAGCAGCTTTGGATCAAAAGAGATATCCCTTCTAACATCCCATCACTGAACTGTGGAACTCAGTGCTGGAAGGGCTTTCGGAAGTCTAAACAAGTCAAAAGGTGCCTGCAAATTGAGAGAGAATTGGTCCATTGGTGGCAGTTAAATCAGATGCAAGGGGAGCAGTTTCTGAAAGACAGATGGGGGAAGCATCCGTTGGATCATCCCAACCAGGTGGATCGGTGTTGTAACTTATTACAGCTGCAGCTTAGGGATTTCTACTCTTCTTCTGCCTCAAAAAAAAAGAAAACAACAAAACAAAACAAAAACACCGACCCAAAAGCCAACAACCAAACCCAAGGCACCAAAAATAACGCTAATAACAAACAACCCAACAACAAAACAAGACCCAAAGTGGTGAGTGGTTGGTAAATGGCGTAATATAAGCTATTGCCAATAGGTAAATGACATAATATAGGCTATTGCCAATAGGTAAATGGCATACTGTAGGCTATTGCTGAGTAGGAAAATGGACTGATGAGTGAACATTTTGTGTCTCCTGGTTGCAGGGACCTTGCTGCCTCCCGCCTGCAGTTCAGCAAGCAGCAGCACCGTGCTCAGCGAAGTGCTCCACCAGCAGTTTTGCCTTGGAAGAAGAACATTTGGAAGAAGAAGAGATAAGGAGCAGGTGCAAACCAAGTTCGCCAGAAGAATCTGGAGTTCCGTGGGTGCCGCTAACTCCGCTGTCGGTAGTTAGAGCTGAAGGAAAGGCCATGAGTGGAGGGGGGAAGAAGTGGAAGTCTCCATGCTCCCATTGCGTGAACGAATACTGCATGCACTCCAGAGACTGTTATAAAGGGAAATCGGTGTCTCTCTATACAGTCATAGACGTGTCGTGGAGCTGAATTGTGCCTTTTTGGATCAGGCAAGGGTCTTGCTGGTAGAGCACTTGCTTCACTCTGCACTGGAGCCTAAGGCAGACACTCAGCTGCTGCTGCAGGTGGTTGAATCACCAACAAAACCCAAACAGCCACGTGCCGTCCAGACATGGCAGCCTCAAGTGCCCGCATCACTGGCCTGGTTTGCTCTGCCCTTGGACCATGTCTGAGTGTGGGTCCACTCGACCCTCTCTGACATGGTCTGGCTGCTGTAGATGGGGATAAGCTGTTTCTGGGCCCAGCGTTGCACTTTTTTCGCTTATGGGTGCAATGCGTGTAAGAATGAGACTCCTGTGGTCAAACAGCTCCCAGTATATACATATAAAAGTGTATCATCTTGAAGCCTGAGGGCCATCTGGATGGTCAGTGGCATTCTTTGGCTGAGAAAATCACCGGAGGGCTATGTGGGTCTTGTTTAGGTGGATGATAGCTCTCTTCAAACCCAAGCGTGGCTCCTGCCACCATGCAGAGCAGAGCAGGGTGGGATGCTCACATGCAGCTGTATCTCTGCAGCTGTTTCTGGCCCTGCCAGGCTGCAGCCCCACACGTGGAGGCCCATGGAGCAGAGGGGTCCAAGCAGAGCCAAGCTGCTGGTCTGGATGGGGTCAGTACTGGGAACCTGGCTTGTTCCCTGGGACATGCTCCCATAGGGGTAAGGTTCCCCAGCTCTTCACCCCATACCCCAGCTTGCTCTCAGCTTTCCCTGAAATGAAAGGTTAAGGGCAGAGAAGATGGGTGGTGGGAGAATGACGTGCAAAGGCTTGCTTGCTGCTTCACTTAGATCAGATTTCTGAGTCGGACCCTATATAATAAATAAGCAGTGTGTGGATAGCACATCACTTTAAGTGTAACCAGAATAGAGAATGAGTTAGGCAAGGGGCAGCCAGGTGGGATTAACGTGCAGGAAAGGATCAGCAGGAGAGCACAGCACTGTCTGCACGGCTTTAGGAGAAAGGGTTGGGCTTACATCCACACAAATGGTGGATGCTTCACCAGGGGCAGCACAGTGCTGCTGGCTCAGAGGAGGGAAGGAATTATTTGGGGAAGAACACAGAGCCCAGGATCTGGAAACCCATCCTGTAGGCAAACAGTCTCAAGTATCTGGGGCTGTATTGCAGATGCACTTTTGCTAGCCTGGGCAGATTGTCTTCTGTTATAAATTGTGGCTGTGGCTGTCATCTGGTTAGCGCAGGTAAATAACTGCTGTCGGGTCCCCCTTGCTGCCCAGTTCAGTATTACAGATGGGCGTTGAAAAAGGTTGCTTGAGATTGGTGGTGGACCAAAACCTGTGGTTGTCCCATCGGACATACAAAATACTTCCTTGGTTTTGCTTTAAGCCTTAAAGAGCAGAGCAAAGATGAGAGCAATTGATTGTATCGTCAATGAAACAACCGACTGATCATTTTTGGTCCTCAAAGCTGCAGAAAAACTTCCTTTTTTCTATTTGACCTTCTGAAGGTTTGAAGTCATTTGGGAAAAAAAAATATATATATATATTAAAAAAAAATAATAATTAAAAATAGATAAATCCTGAAAGGGTTTGTTCCAAAGGTAACTTTGCACATGGTTTAATGTGAGCCTCGTAATTTAAAATAAAACAACTGCTGTAAAATACTGTGTATATCTCCTTGTGTGTGTGATGTCTCATCTTCAGCGTGACCGATTGCACACGTGCCGTATGTAGCATTCTGACATCTCTGTATTTATTTAAACCTGTCGGGGTTGTTTTTTTATTTTTTAGATGGCAATTTGCAAAAAGATCTAATTTGTAATAAATAATGGCAAAAGTCGATACCCTTTTTTTATCCCTTATTTTGTTGGGGTGGTGATGGTGGGTGGGGGAAGAGCAAGAAGGCAGCGGGACAAAAGCGCCGTGGCAGGGAATGGGACAGCAGAGCTGGGTAAGGATGGGGATGGCGTGCTGAGCACAGCTTGAATCCCTGCTCTGTGTGTCCTGTTGATGTTCTCTCATGGATGAGCACTTTGTTGCAGATCATCTCAGCAGGTCCGACTGCGGCTGTTAGCACTGCAGGGACAAAGCGATCCCACCCCCCTCTGCAGCCCCATCAACTCTGAGATCTGAGTTTGGGGGTTTGTTTTATTTTTCCCTCAATCCTTTGTTTTTTCAGTTCTTTTTTTTTTTTTTCCCAAGTACGGTTAAAAGGCCCTCATCCCATTAAAGCTGTGCCTGAAGACCACGTCACGGATTACCCTTGGTGTAGTTAACTCAGTGAATTTCATGGTGCAGCTGTGAGAAGGAAATAAAGCAACATGATCATAACAGCCAGCTTGCTGCACACCCAGCAGCTCTACAATTCGTTGTGGGTTTCTGTGCCTTTCTGGGATCGGGAGTTTGGAGAACAGCAGCCCTGCCCTTTCCTACTGCCCAAATTCCTTGGCTGAGCTACAACCAAACCTCAACCCTACGACCCGGTGTTAGGATGTGCAAAAATCAGATTCCTTTCAGATTTTTTTTTTTTTTTTAATGATTTTATGACAAAAAGGGAAGAAAAGGTGCCCAGCAACGGGCCTCAGTTCCCTGTGTATAAAATCAAAGGTGTGTGTTTGGAGTAATTTCCAGCTTGGGCTGAGTCCAGCTGGAGTGAATGAGGAAGCTGAGGGCTGCTGGACGCTCATTCATTTCCTAGGAAAGATTTCTCATTATCTGGAATGTCTACTGCCCAGCCTTGGGCCCAGCCTTTTATTTGTCTTTCTTTAAGTCACAGAAGAAATATGACCTTAGTCAGCCTGGAAGCAGTCGCCTTTCCCTGCTCATAGAGGATGAAACCATCCCTGCTGCCAGGGAAACGGTGCTCGGGAAGCGTTGCCTTTGCTGGAGGGGTGCCCATGGGATGCTCTCTGTAGCCCTGATGCAGGATGTGGGCTAGAAGAAAAACATCTGAACAAGGAGTGAGAAATTTTGGACCAATCTGAGGTTATTTTTTCTGCTTCAGATCAACGAATAGAGAAAAATAAAAACAAAAATCCATGCGGGGCTGAATGATGGAGAACAGGTGAGTTTCCTAGAAGGAAAAAAGCAGGGCAAAGCCACCTCAGGCCAAGCATCCAGAGGAGTACCTCCATTCCCTGATCACAAAACCTCAGCAGAGCTCCTCACTTGGATCTTACATGAGCCCCTCACGTGTCCCACCAAGTGCCAAGGGACCACTGGAGCCTGGCAGCAACCCCATGGCATTGCCTGTACCAGTGCCAACATCTGCACAGAGCCCTGTCCTTCGGGTATGGTTTTAATTACAAGAGCTAATTAAGCATCACCCAAGGGCAGGAGAGAAGGGAGACATTTGAGAGCATCTTAATTAGGATGTAAAGGGAGAAGAGAGGACTGTTTATTCTGAGATTATTGAATTTGGTGATGAAGATCAGCTGAAGTGGATGGAAGGAGATACGTTTTATCAGCTTTCATACATTACAGTCAATAACAAGAGAACAAAACTTTATCAAAGAGGAAAATCCAGGAAAGCAGGTAACTTCCAAAGCCACTTCTACATGTAAGGGACAGGGCATCTTTCCTACAAAACAACATTTCAGTTCAGCAGTTCTTCATTCATTTGACAGTTCCCTTAAAAGGGGAACCCTGGTGCCCTGCATGGACCTCGCATTTTTTTCTGCAGCAGGAATTCCTAAAGAAAAGCCCTTTTGCAATGACCTGCAGGCAGCAAGAATTCCTTTTGCACTGCAGAGCTGTTCTGTCCTCATCAGGGTAGGCAGTGCTTTTTCATATTTGTCTGCATCTCACGTATGTTGAACCACTTGGTCTTGCTCAGGAGATGTGTTGACACATGCATGGAAAGATGCTTTGAGTGAAGTGTATTTTGGTGGGTGCCTGTTGCAGGTCTTGGCCAGTCAATAATTACACAGAAAGAAGCAGCCATCCACACACGAGATCTCCTCTGCTAAAAAGTTTCCTTGCCTGGCAGTTTATAATTTACTTCTGCTTTGGATCTCCCTGTAGAAGAGCCTTATGAATTAAGACCTAGAATAGGTCACCTACACAAGGGACACTGAAAAATGAGTGATGGGTAACTCTTTCCTATGGGTCAGCAGCTAGTTGCCATGTGTTTGGTTTCAGCACATCTGACCAATGGCTTTGCAGGGGCTGCAGTATGGGCCAGCAGTAGGGATCTCCCAGCAGCTGGCTCTCCATCTTTATAATGTGATCTGTTATAGAAATTAGTCACTCCCGTCTGTGACTAAAGGCAAGGCTGCAATGCACCAAGGCAGGTATTCTGCAGGAGGTCTTCTGCCTGTGGAACACCTCCTGTGTGCTGTAATGTCAAGCTCGGGATAATTTCGTTAAATGAAATGGGGGCTCCTCTGCATCCTCCTCCACTGAGAGCAGCATTCAGGATTCCCAGCTGGCTTGGCCAAGGCCATGGCACAACCCTGTGATGTGGCTCACACCCTTCAGACTGAGATAGAATATGACACACGTCACTGGGCAGTTCTATTCTGCTGCTGTGTTTAAAGTTCCCAAATCTTTTCTCTCACACCGGTATCCTTGGGTGTGAAGGTTGTTGATTGATGGGTGGTCTCCAGTAGACTGGAGTGAGGAACAGGCAGATGCACAGTGGATGCCAGCTCCATAACCCATCCATCCATCAGCTGCATCCAACACCTTTCTGGGGGTCAGTTCAGGCTCAGGGCTGAAAGGGATCCCTCATGTGGGATTTCAAGCCCTTGGCTTTCCATGTTCAAGCCTGACACTCTCAGCTCTTCCTCCAGCTTTCTCCATTGCCCTGTCTGGTCTGGTCCAGGAAACAGAAAAGACACAAAGTTTAACTCTTCCTCACAAACTCTAGGAGGGAATTATGTTGGGAAGCAGGAGGTGGAGAGGCACAAAACCGTTGTGTTAAGCACGCTCCCATCTGCCTCACGTTCCTCTGACACTCAGCAGGAGCATTCTGCTGCCTCATCCTTTTTGAAATCCTTTTCTCAGCCTCACACCCGCTCACTGATGAGTAATTGGGTGCCTCTCCCCACATAACTTCTGTAAGACCTTTGAGGCAACCTCACAGCCACTCCCTTGTCCAAAGGAAACAGTGCACTCCTCTGCACAGCTCTGCTCCACCAGCTTGTCCTGCAAAGGAGAAGGTTTCACTGAGCTCCCCCTGATGGAGGGGGTTCCTGTGGCCACCAGGTCCATCTAACAACCTGCATTAGCAACCTTGCACTCCTCGGTCCTCATCCCCCATTGACTGGCTCTTGTGCTAGGCTAAACCTTGGTGGATGCATTGAGCTGGTAGAAATCCAACTCAGAAGACAAGGAAGATGTTTCTCAGGCTCGGTGACCTTAGTTGGGTCAGACAAGTCTGGAGCTGAAAGATGAAGCTCCACGAGCAGCTGAATGTCTGGCTGAGACTGAAATGTGGGAGGCTGCCAGGTCCAACGAGGTGGAGTTTGCCAAAGATATGACTTCTGGTGGTTTTAGTTTCTCATTTCAAGTGAGACCCGGAGTCTTGGGCAAAGGAAGAGGCTGAAGAGGAAAATGAAATTGGACACATTAGATTAAGTAATCACATAGTTTAGAGCTGTTAGTTGTTAGCTGTGCTGGGTAATAAATACAGGCTCATGCCTGTATTTGCAAGAGGTGAGAAGCATCCCATCGTGTCTGTTGAAGTGTCTCTGCTGGAAGCTGTCATTCCTGTAGTGCACCTGGAACATGTTGAAAGTAGAGCTTGGTGTGTAGCTGGTGAGGTCTGGGAGACAGGATATGAACACCTTGCTGAGCTGCCTCTGTGAATCAACGGGAGAACACCAGAAGTGCTGCATTCCAAAGGAAAGAATGACAAGGCTGATCCAAAATGTCTTTTAGGAATTCCAGGATATCTCATCTTTGACAGAGTTTCCTGGAGGTTTACCTGGGAGCTGTAGATATCATATTGCCTTCCCTCCCAGAGACAGAGTTCCCTTCAGCATACCCATGCATTCATTTTTTATGACCCTAATACAACATTATTTGCGATACGTGTTAACCAGTTCAATCAGTCACCCTGATGACTTTTCTTTTCTTTTTTAGATTACAATACATGCCGTGAAAATCTCCAAGACTTCATTTCAGCAGCAAGACCATAACAGTTTAGACAAGATCTTAAATGGTGAATAACCCTCTCCCCGGAGGTTTGATGGCAAATACAAAGTATGCCTCTGTGACTTTATTATTAAAACAGAATGATCTCCCTCCAGCTCCGTTGGAGGGGGAGGAGGAGAGAGCACACATGGAGCAATTAAGAAAAATGTCTTTGACCTTCAGCAACTTAATCAGCTGCCAGTGTGCTTCCTAATAGTGTGCTAATGGTTAAGTTCTTCTGGATGCCATAAAAAAGTGCTATAACTGGAGGCTACAATAAAGTGCTGATCAACCCATCAAGTGAGTCAATCCAAAAGTAATATCTGTCTTCATAATGACTATAATAAAAACGATGCCAGAGCCAGGAGATGACGTGAATAAGAATGCTGCTTAATTATGCTGGGCTGCAGTGCTGGGTGAATTTGTCACACTTCTTCAAACTTGCTTTTGGGTCGCATTCCCACTCCGGCTCAAAAAAGCCAAACTTCATAGCTGGGTGGCCAAGGACACAGGAGGACTGGGAGGGTGAAAGCTCCCTCCAAGCCAACCAGAGCTGTGGTGTAGGGGAGGCTGCTGAATTCGGGGGAAGGCTGTTCATCCCTGCAGTAACTGCACCAACAGAAAGCAGGATGGAAGCATGACTGTGTTTATGCCTTTGAGAGGTTGTGGCTGGGAAGCAGAGAAAATGTGTTTGTAGATTTTATGTATTGCAGTGTTATAGACTGCCTGCTATTTTGTGTCATGGTATTGAAGCAGGGTGAAGGTTCACTGGAGCCACAAGTGATGATGAGAGCAACATGGGACAAGACAGTTGAGTCCTGTGCTAAAAAAAGCATGGATGTAAAGCAGCAGAAACCACCCTGGGCAGAGAGGGAAATCCTGGATAAATCACAGAGACATTCCCTAGCAATGGGGCTGTAGCTGAGGAGCTGACAGTGTTTGAATGCTGTCCTTGAGGATTTATAGAACCATAGAATCATAGAATTGTAGAATGGTAAAACCACAGAATGGTTGGGTTGGAAGGGACCTTAATAACTGAAGAACCATAGAATGGCTTGAGATGGGTTGGAAGGGTCCTTGAAGATCAGAGAACCACAGAATGGTTGGGTTGGAAGGGTCCTTGAAGATCAGAGAACCACAGAATGGTTGGGTTGGAAGGGATCTCAAAGCCCTCCCAGCTTGACCCCCTGCTATGGGCTGGGTGCCCCCCACCAAGTTGGGCTGCCCAGGGCCCAATCATGGCTGAGGGCACCTGCAGGAATGGGGCACCCACAGCTCTGGGCAGCAGTGCCAGAATTTCCTCCTCACATCTAACCTAAATTTTAGTTTAAAGCCATTAACCAAATTTAGCTTTAAACCACTTCTAGTTTAAATTCTTTACGATGAAGAAGGCAGTGAACAAGCACTTTTCAAAGGCACCTGATGGGACAATAGGAGCAGAGAGACTGGCAGGTCGTGCCCCACATGGTGCTTCAGGAATTATCCATTGATCCACAGATACCAGCGGAATCAGACGGATCAAGAGGGACCAGCAGGAGCCAAGAGCACCTGTTGATGTCCATGGAGCAGCGTCTCTTTTCCTGCAAAACAAAGCTGGTGTTTTTTAGAATCCCTCTGAGCACAAAGCTCCTCTCCAGGATGCTAAGAAGCAGGGATGAAATCACAAGCGCAGCATGGAGCTGGTGGAAAACATGCTGCAGCCTTTCAAGGAATCGCAGAGCGGATTCCTCCCCCATCAGTAAAGAAAACAGGATGCAGGCCACATTCCTGGCCACATAGACAAGGCTCTGCACACCAGCACAAACACATTTTCTCAGTTCCAATTAAACCCTGGCTTTATATCACCTTGCTGCTGATAAGGGTCTGATTAATGGAAGAATTGTCTTTTTTCTTTTTTCCTTTTTTTTTTTTTTTTTTTAATAAAGTCCCTGGTGCTAATTGTTTTTTTTCCCCTCTCCCATTTCTCGTTTTAAAGGCTCTTTCGAGGGGGGCTGCTGATTGCGCTCGGAGTTGTGTGGGAACACTTAGTCTCTTCCTGGTTTTGTTTTTGGGGCTAACTGCTGCCACCGAGCCTCGCAGGGTCCAACAGACAAATCACCTCTGAGGATAACCAGCAAAATCCTGCCCTTGTGCCTCCCGATAAACAAGTGCAGATTCATGTGTTTGTTCATGACACGTAAAGCAGCCAGGACAATGATGTGGTGACTTTTTGCCAGTGTTGTTTCCTCTGGAGAGCCGACTTCCCTCGCGGAGCCTCAGGTGCATAGCAACAAGTCAGCAAAACAAAAGCCAACCACTGCAAAGGCATTAGAAAAATATTATCCCGGTCCGAAGGGTGGGGCCCCGTCTTCCCATCGGCACCCTGGTGCTGGGACCAGCCCTGGCTCCAAACATTCCCACGATGCCGCCGCGTGCATGCCAGGCTAATTAGCTAAGTGCTCTGCTCCCAGGTGATGCTGCCTGAGTGGCGAGAGGCGGGTTCTCCTCCCAGTCGGAGCAGAGATGGAGAGGTGATGCGCATGTGTGTCATTGAATGGTTAAGGTTGGAAAGGATCACTGAGATCAGCGAGTCTCACCACTAGCCCATCACCGCCATGCCCTCTGAGCCATGTTCCTAATGAGTAGGCTAAGCACAGGGCTGGAGGCTTAGTTTAAAAGCATTGTTTCTTTGGCCATCAAAGAACCTTCATTCTCTGCCCACCATGGGTTAATATCAGGTGGGAATGGTTCTACCACCTCTAAGCTATGAGGCGTTGAACAGAGATGCACTGCAGCTCATGCCTCAGCCCTATGGACCTACCACCAAGATCCAGCTGCTCAGGGAAGTGGTTGATTCACTGTCCCTAAGAAACATTTAGATGTGGTACTAAGGGACGTGATTTAGTGGGAAATATTGATGGTAGGGGGACGGTTGGACTGGATGATCTTGGAGGGCTTTTCCAACCTTGGATTCTATGATTCTGTGATCCTATGGCACATGGTGCTCAGCTCAAGGTGTCCTTAAGCATCTCTCCTGCTTGATTCCAAGCAGTTCAGCTCTATCATCTCCACTGTCACTGCGTCCCTGAGGGAAGCTTGCTAGCAGACGGTGTTGAAATGACTGATGGACCTGAAGTGGCTGAGACCTCACACTCCTGACATGTCAGTGGAGGGGAAGCCTGGCCAAAATGCTTGCAAAGGAGACCAGCAAAATCAGTGACTGATAAAGCAAATGGAAACTGAACACAGAAGGGATCAGCCAGTCTGGGTCAGTGGGGCTGAAGAGTCTGAGTGAAATGCTCTGCTAAGAACCCCTGCCTGTGGCTGCAGGCTGCTGCTGTGCTCTACAGGCTGCTTTCACCTGCAGGAAACTTTCAGACCTCACTGTTCAGCACATCTCTGCACATCCTTGCCTGCCTCTGTCCTACCACTGTGCTTCTGCTCTGCTTCTCCCTTTTGCATCTTCCAGTTTTCTACCTTAATTCTACATTTAATTTCACCCTTTTCCTGTCACTCTTTTTGTTCTTCTATTTTGGTATAGCTGACACGCTTTTAGACTGAAGGTGAAAAGAGGACATTGGATCAAGAAAAAGGATGGGTGAAAGATGTGAAGAAACACACAGCAATAATGGAAAGAGAAGCAGCAGGAGAGTGCAGTTCAATGTCAGCTCACTTGTATGGGGTACACAATGAGATGAATGTGTTACTGAGGCCATGTCTGTATTGCTCAGGGCAACCACCCCATGGGCAGATCCTCACCCCACAGCCCAGCAAGGATGAGCAGCTCACGTCCCACTGCTCCATGGAGTCCTCAGTGTGGCTGTCCTGGGAGCTTGGCTGAAATATTGTTATTTTTGTGGTGATTTCTTGGGTTGCAATGATGGTTTGGTCACAGCAGGAGGTTTTGGCAGCATACTGCTGAAGATATGCTCTGTGTGTTGTAAAACCCAGCGGGAGGGCTTGTAGGCATCCAGCCCACTGGGATGGATCTGGATGGAGCTGGGCTCCATTCATGCTGTGTGCAGGAGCCCTCCCTGAAGCAAACGGTCCCCAGAACCACTGTGGCTGCAGGAGGGGATTTCGAGGAGCATCTGCAGAGCCTGGGCTGTCACCCTGCACATTTCTCCCAGTTTCTTGGGAAAAATGGCCACAACGCAGCCCTTGAGAGATGTCCAGCCTGAGGGTAGGTATGGATTTCTCCCTGCATCCCCAACACTGTCATCATTTTCCTCATGCTGTTGGAGCTGCAGGCAAGAAGCAGACACATTTCCCCCATGGGAGCTTTCAGTGGGAAGCTGCTGCCTTACTGGGGGGAACAGATGATGCTTCACCCTTCCTGAATGGTTTGTTTGGAGAAGTTGTTTTCATTTTTCCCAGCTGCTGCAGCAACAACTGAGAGACTTAGGCCTTGTGTGAGGATGGCTGTAGGTTGGGCTGTTGGCTTAGTCCTGGAGCTGCTGCCATGTATGTGTAGGGCACAGGAATATTTGAACACGCACAGTTGAGGAGTTGGCTGCAGAGATGTAAAAATGCACAGATCTAAGCTCTAAATACAGCTCCCCATGCCCTTCACCAATGCACTTAAAACAAAGGCACACAAAACTTGGATTGTAGCACACTCACTCCTAGCAGAGCAAATCATTTTCTGTGTCTGTTTACCAGTTCCAAGTGTTCAGAAAGATGCACGAATGGCCCTTCAGGTCCAGCCAGAGGTCTCCACTTATTCTCTTACCACTAGCTAATACAGGGGTGCAGGATTTTGCCAAAAAAAAAAAAAAAAAAAAAAAAAAAAAACAAAAAAAAAAAACAGTATAAAAAGCAAACCAGTTTGGTGGTGATTTGCCCTTCACTGAACATTTGCACAGAGCTGTGCAAAGTCCCCTGTACAGAGGAACGGAGGCATCTGATGTGGCAGTTCAAAAGCACCTTGAAGGTGAGTCTCAGGGATGGGCTGGGGACCTTGCGCTGCCTGTGGGAAGGAGTCACCTTGGGTCCCTGCAGCACAGAGACCTGGAAAGCTCTCCCACCCCTTAGAGATGTGAGGGAGTTGGGGTTGTTCAGTGTGCTGCTGCTCCAGTCTGTCTGTCTTTTATTCTTTCTACCCAAATGATCTCAGGATTGCATTCCTGTTGCTTCTGCGCGGTTGGATACAGTTGTTAAACTTGTAAACAGAGGTGTTGCAGCTGTTCATCTTGCGGGACTGCTGTCAAGCCATGAGCATCCAGAATGTGATGGTGCATGCTCAGAGATGGGTGTGACGGGAGCTTCAGAAATCCCTTGGATAGAGGGGTATGCTTTACAAACAAATGGCTGCACACTTAGGTTCTTCCCCGGTAGGGCTTGTTTCTTCCCAGTGTGTTCATTAAGTAGTGTGTAAAAGCCTGAAGTAAGAGGTGTGAGGCAGACACCTTGCAAACACTCATTCTCCAAAATACAGAGAGGAAATATCCATGCTTGTCACAGTGTGTCTCTCTTATACCAGCCGTGGCAGGATGCGTGGGGCTGAGCACCACCTGCAATACATGCAGAGGTGTACTGCACCAAAAGCACTTTGTTCTGCTTGGAGCTGCAGGTGGGGCCAAGCAGGCAACCAGGGCTGCTGCTTCTTTGCACCATCCTCTGTTCTTCTCTCTCCTTAACAACACCTGTGGTTGCTCTTGCAAACTTGCATCATTTTGGATTCTGTGAGGTGTGCTGGAAGGCTGCAGTGGGGACAGCTGGGATTATGTCTGCATCGTACACACGGATAAACCTTGAAGAAAGGAAATTGGAAAAAAGAAAAGAAACACTGTTACTTGGATAAAGAACAGTGCAAAAGAAGCACACCATTCAGCTACTGTAGTATTGGGTTGTACCCCTAGAGAAGCGAGTAAAATACTTCCCACTAAGCTCAGAAACAGATCACACATCAGTATGAAAATTACTTCAGTATAACACTGACTTAAACATTTGGCTGTATAAAATAATGTCAATGTGGGTCTTTTTTAATTGCTTTTTTGATGTGGAGCCAGCAAATGTCATGTGTGAAGCGTGCTTTCAAGCGGAGCAGCTAGGAGAATACTTTAATCTTTGTGAAAATAACTGAGTCTCACATCACACCAGGGCCCTAGGAGCTGGGATTTAAGGAAGATGTCAAATACAAGTTGTAACACTGATTGCTACATCCTAGCCTTGGGAAGGCCTTCCTCTTTTCAGTTAGGAACCTCGAGCCTTAGCCCAGTTTTCAAGCTGCAACCCTATACACGGCTTGAAAACAGAAACATTCCTTCCTTGTGAAGGCCTTGAAACTTCCATGCACGTTTTCACACAGTGGAAGATCAATGCCCCACTGTCTGAATCATGATAAATCTGCCATCTCAAGATTAGGGGTAGCAGAGAGTGGGAGAGTGTGGGCAAGTTGGAACAACACCTCCATGTTGGAAGCCTTCTTCAAGGGGATGCTGGTGGAGCCTGTAGGATAGATATGAAGTATAGATGGTGAATTACCCATTTTGTTGGTGGGTTGTGTCACTGGTCCAGCAGAAGACCTCAGGAATTGTGAAGTTCAGTGCTGCATTGCTTAAACTCATGTGAAATCCCAAGCCTGGTGCTCTGTTTGGCACTATGGTTCCCAAAACAGCGAAGGGGAGAGAGGTTTGTTGGATGGGATTGATGACACAGAGCACCCATACCTAACCTGTAGGAGATGCTCAAGTGAGTCAGAGCTGCACCCAGATGCTGCTGGAAGATGGCTTTGGGCCCTGAAATATCTACCAGTGATTCTTTACCTCACCTATGCATTTCTCTGCCTACAATGGCAGCTACATGAATCTCTTCCAGTAGCATGAGACTTTGGTTAGATCACCGACTGGAGGAGATGGAGCCCTGATATTCAGGCACTAATCCACTCAGAGAGGTTTGAACTTGCCTCTCCAAATTGTTTGAACATCACCTTGGGATGTTTTTTGGTTATAAAGGTTTTCCACCTCTTTTGCTAAACCTTGTGTCCCACTCCCACCGTGAGTGCTCTAACGACTTCCAATTGCTACAAGTTGGAAAACCAGGGGCTATGATATTCGGCTTTTTCACCCAGATAGACTTGATTTGTAAAGAAACAGGAATGCTGCTGATCACAGGCAGGAGGTGCCTTGAGAGTTTTCTGCCTGAAACCTTTGTCCTCTTATCTCATGGACCTAAGATCAGGCACAGCTTTCCCAGATGTTGCATTGCAACTGCCTCTTGCCACCCGGGAGGTCCTGTGGTTGGCTGCCATCAACTTTTGCATTACATTCTGGATTTCACTTTCTGCTTTCAGAATCATAGAACCGTGAAGGTTGGAAAAGACCCCTAAGATCAGCACGTCCAACCCCATCCTCACCATGCCCACTGACCGCATCCCTCAGCACCTCATCTCCATGGCTCTGGAACACCTCCAGGGATGCTGATCCCACCACTCCCTGGCCAACCTGTGCCAATGAATATTACTCTTTTGAGAAGAAATTGTTCCTAATATCCAACCTGACCTTCTCCTGGCACAACTTACCTAGGAGACAGAGGCTGTTAAAAGCCTGGCTGGACGTACTTCATCAGTCTTAAATCAGCATTACAAAGAAATGCATCCATTGGCAGCTGAAGTCAAACTCTTGGTTTTGTGCTCACGTTCCATTCTTGTCCATCAGAGGGATCCTGCTGCTGGCAGCCTCAGGAAGCATTGCATTGCAGCACTGGAGGCAATTCCACAGCTGACAGGACACAGTTTGAAACCTTGTTCTACTTTTGGACTGTAATCATCCAGGAATGAAGTGATAGTCAGCAGCATGCCCTTCTGTTGACCTACAAATGATACTGATATAGAAAATTGGTATTTAAAGAACTAAGGGATGGTGTTTCAAGGAAATTATTGTGCTTTATTGGTAGCTGAGCATTGTAACTCTTGTCCTGCTTTAAGCTTGTGAATGATTAACTTGATTTGCCTTGCTGTAGCATGAACAACTTTTATGCATTTTTTTAACTACATTTATTACTTAGTACATACCGACTTCTTAGAGTGTAACCGATTGCTTTTGCTGACAGCTAGCTTTATTGGACCTTTAACTCAAGCCTTGGTTTACTGGCTCTTGCATTTATTGCAGCGGATCTGTGCTAGAGAATCGTTTTCAAGCCATTGTGAACCAGCCATCGTAGAAAGGAGAACTAAGACACCTTCAAGCCCTGTTCACTGTCATACTGCACATGTGTTTACGGGATACTGAACTTCAATCCTGTCTTAGAGCCAGCATGGAAATGTGTCAGCCACCAAATGAAGAGCAAAACAAGGTTCTGGAGAGTCCATTTGAATAGGCTGCGTGTTACTTTAACCAGACAGCTCAGCGAAACTGGCTGAAGTCTGAGAGCTGAAGAGCAGTCTGTGCAGGGCTGAGGATGCTGCCCGGGGCCAGCAAGGTGCTTTGAGGTGAATTGGAAATACAGCTATAGTTTTGGAGAGGACCCATTTGAATGGCAGTAGTTTGTCTGCAGGAAGGAAATGGGCCTGGCTTTGGAAAAAGGAATTTTAACTTTGATAATCTGAGAACTGAAGAGTTGACTTGGTGCCATCAGTAGGTCCTTGGAGGCAAAGGAAGATTTGATAAGAGCAGCTTTTCACCCTTGTTGACAAAACATGTTGGCATTCTGTCTTTGCTTTGCATGTTTTAAGACAGGGTGGAGAAACACAATCACTCCTGGAGGAAACAGAGCTCCTTGCTGTCTCTGTGGTAAAGCAGTGGTGCTGATCTAACCCCATGCATCTGTAATTCAACTTCGGTTTGCGAGTTGCAAGTTCTGTTTTAGCCCCTCTAAAGTAACACAGATATGAAAGGGATTTGTAGGAAGATGGGACAGAGTTTGTCCAGCACCTCCTCATATGCAAGCCCCACCTTAGCCCCAGCAACAAGGTTTGAAATCTCTAAGTTGAGGTTGACAGGTCCACAGCTTTCTTTCACTTGCCTGAAACATACGGTGTCACATCACTTCTGGCATCATCTATCACCCCAAGCACTGGAATCTCCTGTCCCTCTGTCCTTTCGGTCTTCCATGGGTGGGACAGTCGAGACATGCTCAGCACAGTTACCTTCTTTGGGTTTGCTAGGTGCTCTTACTTAGGAAGTGTTGATTTAACCCTCTCAGGAATTAGCATTACTCAGGGCAGAGCTGCTTTGAAGTGGTTACCAGGCTCATTAGAAGTAAGTGCTGGGTGTGGTATGTATCTGCAAGGCAAGAGTGTCATTCTGTTTCCTGGGGACTGAACCTGTAATAAGGGGAGTTTCCCTTGTTGGAGGGGGCAGGTGTGAGGCAGCTGCTGGTTTGGGCAGCCAAGTGAGATGCAGAGTATGGAGAACAGGAAACTTCCTATTAAGGCCACTTCACATTTACCCTACAGCATAAAGCTATAGAGTATTGCAATCCCATGGGAGACAAGATGCTTGAGTGATTTGAGAATAGTATGCCTGTCAATGTTTGATTTCAAATTATATCTGCAAAGACCATCTTCAGTTCCTCTTTGTAGGTGGACTGCAATGATGCTCACCTGTATCTCTGGGGTCTACAAGGATCCTGTGATGTTAGCTGAACACTTCACCTCTGATGCTTAAACACAAACCAATGACTCACCGTAGCGATATGCTTAACTCCATGAAACCACATTTGCTCTGGTAGTGTGTACAAATGGCCCTGATTCATTTTTCAGCCTTGCCTCACCTGCTGGTAAGACTTCTGCCACCAGAGGCAGAGCACCAGCTCATCCCTGTTGCAACATACCGTGCTGGTGATACCTGAGAGATGCTCTCAGTCTGTTCTGGAGTGGGTGCTTACTCACTTTCTTGAGTGTAAGTTTGGTCCCTGGGCATTTGTGTTGGCATAGCAATGCTGTAACACCTTTTGCCTTTTGGCATTGGTTATGTAAGGATCTAAATATGCTGGGGTGACTCACTGCAAGGTCTGAGCAGAGCTGTTTGAACAAGAATAATGCAGTGAGTTACCGCAGCGATGTCTGCAGAAGAAGCCCAGCACCCCCACAGTGGCTGCTTCTGCTGAAGACCCATTTACTCTGTGCAGGACTTATTTTTCCTTTTCCTTCACACAGCTATTTGCCAATGAAGGTTGGTCTCCACCAGTTTATATCAGTCATGTTACTGACTCTTGTAACAGGCTGGGTCTCCATTAGGAGGACATCCCAATACCTCTTGGTCTGTAGGAATGACACATCCCTTCTCCCTTTGGTGAATTCATTCCTTTCCACTTTTCAGGTCTCTTTCTGTGGAAAGTTGCAGTACAGAAGCTTGTGCACCCTGGGGATCAAGTCTGAATGCAGTCATTTTCCTTCATTTTTGCATGCAAAATCTCTTACTATAACCACATGTGGACATCATACTGCTTTGTTCTGTCCTGCTCCAGCCAGCCGAGTCCTTTCCTGGTTTATGTCACAGAGTCTTGTGCCTCTCTACAAAGGAGATTCAATATCTCATATCCTTTGTCATATTTTCCACATCCTTTTTTTTTTTTTTTCTGCCCATATCACAAAGAACCATCACATTCAAGGTAGGTCTCTACCAAAAAGGCAGATTTGTATTTCTTGTAATATCTGTGGACAATAGGTACTTCTCATTAGGTAACTGCCTGGGCTTTATAAAACTCTACCAAAAAAAAAGGGCATTTTTTATCCTGAAAATGAAGGCTTATAATAATATCAATATTGTATTTACCACAAAGTTTGGAAAAGATCTCTAAGACCACCAAGTCCAATCATTGTCCCACCCCCACCATGCCCTCTGACCACAACCCTCAATGCCACATATCCATGGCTCTGGGACACCTCCAGGGATGGTGACTCCAACACTACTCTGGACTAAATCTCACCAAAGGTCTTACATCCATGCTGTGAGGTGGAAATGATTCCATCAAAGGGAGCATGGAACTGCAGATCAGAAGCCTCAGCTTCAGAGGGACCTCCAAACCATTCGTTCCATGGAGGCAAATAACCATGCTGGAAAGGAGGCAGTCATTTGCCCACCCTCTGTTCCATTTCTCTTGACTCATTTCATAACACAAGGATAATCCCCATCCCAGTTCTCCAGTGCCTGTTCTCCTCCAGCATGTCTCTGATGGTGGTGCCCAGCACAGCATGGGAATTTCCACTCCTAGAGGCAACGTCTGCCTCTCAGTGGCCTCCAAACCTCTTCTGCCTGTGGAACAGCTACAGAATTGCTCCTGGACAGAGGAACTCCAATAGAGGTTTTAGCCTACTCCAACAGAGATTTTAGACTCAAAGCAAATCCATGTTAAAAGTTGAGTTGTGGAGCACAGAGCATCACACCCCACTGGACACAGTGACACTGAAAGTAGAGCGCAGGTGGATAGCATGAGAGCTCAAATATCCCAAGCTTCCAGTGATTTCAGTGAGTAATGAGTGCCTACAAACCAGAATGTAAGCTTTAGCATTCAAAGTGCTGAATTGGGCAATATCAAAACACCTTGAAATTTGGGCTGGGAAGTATCTACACTGAAAGCAATAACTGGCCACGCTGTAAAGGCATGGGTTACTCTGAAGGAAAATATAAAAGCTCAAGCCAATCACTCAAGTGAAATAATGGTTACAGATTAAAGAGGGAGGGAAGGAGCTTAGAGGAAAGGTCAGGTGCTGCGGAGGGAAAAACAAAACAAAACAACAACCAAAAAAATCCAACAAAACAAAACATCTAAGACAAAATCTTGGAAACATTCCTGAGAGTGGAGACACTTGAATTACCTCAGAACAAAGGCTGCTGACTTTCCTTATAAGGAGAGAATGTCTTGTTCTTAAAACCAGAAAGGGTGGTCAATATCTGTTTTCTTTATTGATCGGTTTGCTGGAGATTTTAGAAGTCTAGAAAAGATACTTTGGAGAGAACCAAAGATTTCATTCTGACAAAATGAATAGGTAAATCTTCCAGTTATTTCAGCTATTTTGAACTATGTTGATTCCTCTTAAATGTTTCATTAGTTACGGAAAAAAAACACAAACAAGAACAACAAAAAACACATTTGAAATTGGAGCAATATAGTACTTCCTCTCCTCTCCTCTCCTCTCCTCTCCTCTCCTCTCCTCTCCTCTCCTCTCCTCTCCTCTCCTCTCCTCTCCTCTCCTCTCCTCTCCTCTCCTCTCCCCTCCTCTCCCCCTCTTCTCCTCTCCTCTCCTCTCCTCTCCTCTCCTCTCCTCTCCTCTCCTCTCCTCTCCTCTCCTCTCCTCTCCTCTCCTCTCCTCTCCTCTCCTCTCCTCTCCTCTCCTCTCCTCTCCTCTCCTCTCCCCTCCTCTCCCCCTCTTCTCCTCTCCTCTCCTCTCCTCTCCTCTCCTCTCCTCTCCTCTCCTCTCCTCTCCTCTCCTCTCCTCTCCTCTCCTCTCCTCTCCTCTCCTCTCCTCTCCTCTCCTCTCCTTTTTTTTTTTTTTTTCATGTTTTGAGACCTTAGTTCTGTGTAAACAATTTCTGAGCTAAGGATGAAACCATGGTTGCCTCCCAGCGAGCTGGGTCACCGGGTTTATGCTTACCCAGTGATGTAACTGCCCGTCCTGGCACTGAAATAATTGAAGTGTGCTTGCTCCTGTGCAGGACATAAAAGGAGAGTATCTGAACAGTCCTTCTGGAATTAAAAACTGCCTCCACGAGTCAATCTCACAAACTTAACTGTAACGTGCAGATAAAGGAGGGGTATGAAGAATTATTCAAACCGTAAGGAATGGCTTGAAATTACTGAGGTTAGATGCAAAGGGTACTCAGAGTTTTTGGAAGGGGATCAGACAGGGAGAAACACAGGTTTATATGATATCTCATGCAGAGGATGACAGAAGGGATAACCCTACTGCCATGCAAATAGGCATCTAAAGGAAAGAAGCTTTCTGAATCCTATGGGCTGAGAGGGAACTTAGGGTTAAAGAGATGCAAAATCTCTGTCTTGGCTCCCTCTACCCATTCACTACCCTTTAATGCATCTCAGGAGAGGAAGTGTGAAGATAGGGGAAAAAAAAACCAAATAGGTGAGGAAGGAGCTCCCACGTTATCCTACCCGACACACTCCCACAGAATGCCTTGCACAAAGGTAGTTGCTGCTGGCTCTTGAGCACTTCTGTCAATGGGATCTGCCTCTAACCTTAGCTTATTATGAAACATTCGTGTCCTTGGTGCCCTCCTGGACTCACTTCCACTCTGTTTCTTTTGTATTTGCTGTACTTGAAACTTCAGATGGAGTGGCCAAGCAGAAGTGCTACTTGATGACCTCCTTGTTGACAGCTGCTCCTACAGTCCTGAGTACCTTTCACCAGCACCAGGTGCTTCCCAGGCTCAGGGTATGGCTGATCACTGAGCTCAGAGCACAGCTGCCTTTACAAACCATTTTCAACGAGAATGCTCCTTGGTCAAGCAGAAGTATTGCAATTGGAGATGCTGTGCAACCCTGGAGCAGCTGAGGGGGCACCAGATCCTTCCCCAGAGGTCCTGGAGCCTCAGTGAACACAAATACCCCATGTTTTCTCTGTGCAAGGTGTGCTGTGGACCAATGAGACTCATATGGGTCAGTCTGCCTCAGTCTCACCCTGCCTGTCCACTTGTGCTGCACATTGGGCTGTCGTTGATCTGGAACCTACCCGGGGTGACTGGAGATTGTTCCTCTGTGTATCATCTGCTGCCTTCCAGAAACTCTCTAGTCATGGTCATGATGTATTACTGCTAAATTTATCTCAAATTCAGGAGATTCAATGTCTCCAAATTGGTGTGGATGTACTTTCGTACGTTTGCAGTGATGTTGACATACAGCACTGCTTTCCTTTTCTTGTTGCTGTTTCCCCAGGGAAGCTCCCTAGGGTAGGGAAAATGGTTCAAGGGCATGGCAGGAAGCAAGGACGTCCTTTGAATGCACTGACTTTGACCTCCCATGGCACTTTGTCACCCCCGTCTTGATCTATGCGACACTACTAATGTGTTAATGCAACTCCTTTACATGCAGATCTTCTTCCACGTTCAGGAGGAAAAAAAAGTAAACCATTAACCAAAAGACCTCTAACATAATTGATAAAATAAGGGATGGCTGTTATATTCTTCAAACACATGCTTTTATTTGTAAGCTTCCTATGTTGGCTCTGTATGTGGGTACAATTTATGTCTTGGGTGAATGCCATTTTGCATTTAACTCATGAGTCTGACACCGTCCCGGGCGGCACCGTGTATGATCTTGAAAAGAAAGTGAACAATGCAAGATTTTCAGATCACACAAAACTACTGAGGTCAGCCAGGACCTCAGAAGAATGGGGGGAAAAACATCCAGGTGTTCCCATCAACGTCAGGTGAATGAGTAGAGTGCTGTCGGATGGAAAGCAAGATGGATAACTACCAGATCTGGAGGAAGAAACAGAGCTTTATGCGTGTGGCTGGGCAAGGAAAAGCCACGTGTGGTCAGTAAGAAGGCACCTTACCTCAGAGCCTGGTGGCAGTGGCGAAGAAAGGATGGAAGTGGTGACGAGCCTGTATAAAGAGTGAGGCAGAAAAATGATACTGAAAATATGCTGATGTTGTTAGATAAATCAGTGCTGCTCTCTCTGTGCCAGTACACAGTGCAACTTGTCGCCTTATTTAAGGAGGGGGGGGAAAAGTAGTGATTTCTGAGACAAGCAGTGAAGATAAATGGCCTGAAGAGATACCTATAAGAGATGCTGAAAAGCCCCTTCCCTGCCTCTCTGTATCCACAGTCTCCATTTTTTTTTTTTCTCCTTCCTTTTTTTTTTTTCCCCTACAAGTCATTCTATTTTCCTGCTTTCAGTTACTTTGATTAAGTACCTTTGGGGGCTGTGATGTATGAAAGACGCCATGTGAAGTGCACTGGACCAGCGTTGCCCCTTTGGTTCCTGCTTTGCCTTAATTGTACTCTCAACCCTTTGTTTGCTTCTTCACTTATTTCACTTGTCAGGATGTTGGAAAGTGGCCTTTTCTTTGAATATTTTTTTTTCCAGCTAATTTTAGTTTGTTTTATTACATGTACATTGTCCAAGAAAGTGATTAATAATGCTGTGCTGCCTTCATGGCTTGCTGAAATTCTTTGGCTGAAACTATTTTTTGACAAAATAACAGGTCTTTGAGTATACAAAACCTTTCCCAGCAGTGGTACCTTTCTTTAAAACCCCTGGATTTCTGTTTATTCTTTTCATTCAAAAAAAAAAAAAAAAAAAACAAAAAAACAGTCTGAAAACTACAAATTTGCTTTGGAAACCAAAATATTTTCATTTGGAAGTACCATTATTTTTTTTTTTTTTCTAGCCTTAAAGTGATATCTTGCCTTCTGCACATTGCTGATGTCTTCTTTCTCAGACAGGCGTTTGCTCCCTTTTGGAAATCACCAGTCATGTTTAATCCAAGCCATTTGCATCCATCTCCAGCTATTGCAGCCGTGCAGTGAGATGTCTTTAGCAACTGCTGTGTCCTGGGTCACTATGAATGGGCTTCACACTCCACAAGTGCATCCATCCTGTCTGTAATACATGCTGCTTGTCTCCAGGATAATTTCCAAGTGGTTCTACTGAAATCTTTTAAAGCAATCAGCACTGGTTGATTCCTTGTTCAGGAAAGCCATTAAAAGAACTTCAAAGATTCATCATTTTTGAAGTCCAAGAAGACAGAAATCATCTCCCCCTGGGCTAGAACCAAGATACCGACATATAGACACCAACGTGCCTCTTGCTTAAATCTGCACATGAACCTCCTCAATGAGGTAGAGCTGACCATAACTCAAGGCTATTTGATCAGATGTCTGTCTGATCTAATGCAGGTTTTCTCCTGCATTGCATGTCCTATTTTCTTTCTTTCTTTGTGTATTTAGCTGGAGGGTAAAATTGTCCTCTCCGTAGTGAATACCATGCATGAGAATGGGGAAAAAATGTTCTGTTTTGACTTGGTTGTTCTACTCAGAAGCATTCTACCTTGCCTCCTGGTGATTTCTTTTTATTTTTATTTTTTTTTCCTCACAGAAATAGTAAGTCTTGTCATTATTTTCCACTGCTGAGCAACCCAAGGTCATGAAAAGTCAGTAGTGGAAACAGCAGGTTACACGTATACAGGAAGTAACATCTTTTACCATTAAATTTCAAAAGGCTCTGGGAACAGGTTAGAAGATCTGTGATCAAACTCAAAGAAAAAGGTGTTTTCACGGGGTGTTACTTCCCTGGTGAGAACCCAAGTATGGCAATGGAGAACAAGGCTGTGCGTGGCTGGCAGAGCACAGATCAGTATTTATTCGCATGTTGCTTAGCCTCAGAGGTCAGATCACTCACTGTCACTGTTTCAGTTTGTCTTTCTATAGAAATGCAAAAGATGGTGATAGCAGGAAAAGTGATTGCATCATAAACTATGACCTGGTGTCAAGCACAGTGAATATGGTGGCGGAGTTGGGTTATTATTTCCCCTCGGGGCAATTTGATCTGCAGTGATTTTCATCCCATATCTTGGGGAGATGATCTCTGGGCCTGATCTTGCATTGCCTGCACTCAGCTTTTGAACCGGCTTCAGATGTTTCTGCAGAAGAGCTGCAGAGCTGCTCTGAGTCTGGGGCTTGCCTGCTGCCTATAGGATATGTTGCAGCTGGTTCTGGCTCAGGGAATGCAAAGTATGTCTCATGCCGTGCCCCGAAAGCAACCTGCCCTGGGGATTGTTTCCTCCCCACCTGCCTCAGCTCTGGCATCTTGGTTCTTTAGCAAAGAGGTATGGAGGGATGGGCGAGCAGATATGCACACAGCTCTTGCAGGCACAAGGAAAGCTACTTGGGGGAAAAAAGCACTGAAAAATGCTGAGGTCTTTCAGAGGCCATCGGCTCCACTATACCATCCCGGTTCCCACCATGCTCCCTCTTGCCACAGCAAAACATGCTGGGATCCAACACCTCCCCTCTGAGAGCAGACAGCATCAAGCTTCAAAGGAAGCCCCAAAGAGTGCTCAGAGAGGGTGACCATGAATGCACAAAACACCTGAACCTGAGAGCAGGTCTCAGCCTTGCGAGAGCTAATAGGAGAAGTTCATTTTTCATGCAGAGGGTGGTGATGAGCTGAAACAGGTTGACCAGAGAGGTTGTGGATGCCCCATCCCTGGAGGCTTTCAAGCCCAGGCTGGATGTGGCTCTGGGCAGCGTGGTCCGGTGGTTGGTGACCCTGCCTATGGCAGAGAGGTTGAAACTAGATGAACATTATGGTCCTTTTCAACCCAGGCCATTCTATGATTCTATGATTCTATGATTCTATGATTCTATGATTCTATGATTCTATGATTCTATGATTCTATGATTCTATGATTCTATGAAACAAGAGGAACATGAGGTCACAGCCAACACAGTGGCTGATTTGACACCAAAGGCAATGAAAGCCCACAGGTCTGGGACAGTGGCAAGGGAGAGCAGGAGCTGGTTTGGGAGGGGCAGGTAGACAGGACAGAAGCACTCTTTGGAAGGGCAATTGCCATAGATTTGTTCAAAACCCAACCAAAGTTACAGGCAAATGTGCACAATGTCTGGATGGAAGTTAGAGGAAAATAACAAAAGTGTGGTCCTAGGAGCCATTTTACAGGATGAGATGTTAATGAGGAGTTTGGGGATGTCTGAACAGGTGGCAGGAGCAGAATGTACCCTTGTTAGGGTCCTTCATGAACTAAAAAGCTTCAAACACCATGAACGGTTTCACTTGGAACCCCAGCCCTGACACCCTAGTTGTCCTAGGATATGAAATAATGGGTTGGGTGCCAATGTGAAAGTAAAATAAATAAATAAATAAATAAATAAATAAAAATAAATAATTAACAAGGAGTCTAAAACACACAGTGATAATGTCAGAAACCTTCAGGCCAAAGTAAGATATGGTTAGCAAGAGGCAAGTGGTCTTCTTTCTTGTTTAGCATGAGATCACACAGAAAGAAAAGATAATTCTGCAGCCTTTGGTATTCAGTGGCATCCTTGCTTCTGCATTCACAGAAGTCATAGAATCATAGAATCATAGAATGGCCTGGGTTGAAAAGGACCACAATGATCATCTCATTTCAACCCTCCTGATATGTGCAGGGTCACCAACCACCAGACCAGGCTGCCCAGAGCCACATCCAGCCTGGTCCTGCTGACAAGAGGAAAGGGATAGATCAGAGCAGGGAAAGAAAAAACTGGAGAATGCCCAGTAAAACATAGGGTTCAGGTCACTGTGACACTGTGAGGTTTAGCACAGAATGCTGCAGGAATTGTACAGCAACCTCTGCACCAATGCTTTTCAACTAGTGATGGAGGATAATGAAGGGGACTAAAATCTGTAAAACGCAGTACTGCCTCTTGGAACAGGAAAGGAGAGCCCTGGGAGCTGCACACCAGAGTAGTCTAGCTTGTGCAACAGAAAGATTCAAGAACAAATTGTTAAATAATTGGGTTAAATGTGCCAAGAGGATAATAAGGTGCAAAAGAAACACAGACATGGATTTGCGAAGAATAAATTTTGTCTAACAACTGCTTTAATGTACTTCTTCCATTTAGTGGATATGGGGAGAGCAGTAAGTAAAACAAATCTTTGGCAAAGCCTTTGGGAGTTTCTTTGACAGGAGCAGCAGTTTGATAACCAATGTCCAGCTCATAGATCTTGTTATAAAGAAGGCACTGATGAACAGTTTTTCTCCTCCCCTGGGAAAAGCAAAATAGGAATCTGATTAATTTGCAGTAAAAAAGGATTTAGGTTAGATGCTAGGACAAAAAAATCCTCGTTACTAAAGGATGTGGAGTACCAGGAGGAGCCACACAGCTCCGCTCTGGAGCCTCTATGGTTGGAGGGTTCAAGGAGCATCTAATGGGGTTGGTCTTGGCATTTCATAGGCTGCACACCTGTAGGGAGTGTCTGTAAGGTCAAAATCTCCTGGCTGGGCAAAGGAGAGGACAGGCAGCGTGGTTTTCAGCCACACAAATGGTGTATCTGGCAGATGGTTGCCATCCACACCACGCTGTGCAGCCTGTAAAGCCCTCCCACGGGGCCACTGGACAAAAGTTGGGCATTTTAATGCAACGCAAATACTACCACTTACCTCTACACTTAATTTTCCCCAGAGCAGACAACAAGCTGTTTGAGCAGGTTGTATTTGTATATGTGAAATGGATGGTATCTGATGGAGCTGTTGGGATAATAATTCTTGCAAGAGCTGTACGGAAGCATTCTGACTGACTCAGTATCCAAAGGTTGACATTTTACAGGTATGCAATACGAGTGCCACGCATTGCAAGCCCAGCTCTCACCACCGTGCATCTCACCACCTAGAAAAACAGTTTCATTTTCTGTGTGCTGCACATTCAAATACGTAATGGAAGCAGCATCACTGGAGAGCAGCCATTCTGAGCAGCTCCCAGCGGGCTGGTTGCACAGGACGTGCACCTGGTGCAGTCTTTCTCTGGGAGACTTTGTTTTCTTCCTTGTTTGTTCCTTGCTTTTGAAATAGGAATGGAATGTTGCACATTCTTCTTCATCCTGGAAAACATGTGTGTTGTGTGTCTGTATTTCCTTGTTCTATCAATCTAGCCTCATGAAAAATGGAGCCTCTCTCCACCATTTGTCTCTTTTTAGACAGAGAGAGACGCTGTCTTCCTTTGAAAGTGCCAGTGTTTGTTTTTAGTACTGTGTGCCTCATCCTAGCTTTTGCTGGGCTCACATGTAAAGGTCACCTGGCCAACTCTTCAGTTCACTGAAAGCATCTTGATGTGACCGAAGAAGACATGAGAGAGTCTACCTGCTCTCTGACACCATCACTTTGTATAGCGTAACCCATGTGGCTGTATGTCTATGCTGATCAGTGTCCAGTGCTGTTCCAGCAAGAGCTGGGTCTTTTAGGCAAGCAGGGATGAACAGCTTGCTTGGAGAAATGGTGGTTTTTCATGATTGTTTTAACGAAGTCTTGATCCTGGCTCTGAAATGAGAGCCTAGGCAGGCAGTTCCAGGATGAGCATGGAATACAGAGCCAAAAGTGTCTTCCTCTTCCTGGAAATAAAGCCAGACTTCTCCTCTAAAAGCCTCTAAGGACTCCCCATACCACCTGTTTCATCCATGCCTTGTGTTCATCTAGTTATCTTCTTTCGTCTTGTTTCATCGAGACTGTGAGTTTTAATTAATATTGTCTCTATTGAAACTGTTACACATTAGGGAAGCCAAGAAAAGAGTAGGAATAGATTTCACTCGAGCTTCTCCAGTGAAATATTCGTGTTCCGTATGTTTCCAGTATGCCAACAATATGAACTGAAGGAAGGACCTGGGGGGAACCTGTGGACCAGAGCAGTAGGGAGAAGAGCACCCATTCATGGATTCTCCCAGGTAAAGAAATCTCCTTCTTTGGCTCTAAACATTCTCAAGCAGGTTGCCAGCAGAGCTGCTCCAGCACCCTCATTCGACTTCCCTGCCCCTGGGAGCAGACGAGGGATGCAGCAGGGCTGGATGTTTGCAGCTGTGCCAGACACCCCGCTGTATGCAGGTGTCCTCTTTTCTTTCCTACGTGACATTCAGTCTGTGCTTTTCCCCCAGATCCTCTCTGTGTACATATGACATCCTTAAAAATTGTTAAGAGCACAAGCCATTTCCCTGGCTGGCAGTAAAAACAAAGAACTATTCACCATATCTATTGGCTGCTTAAAAACAGGAAATGTTCTTTCCTTAGCTCTGCTTTCTAGTAGGGGTTGATTTGTGCCGAGCGCCGCGTCTGCTCTCTTTGCTGAGCAGAACCTTTGTCGCGGCACATGCTGTCTCATTTGCATGAAGCAATGTCTCAAGGTAATTGATGTAAACAGAAAGGGTGAGTACAGTGTAGAGATCAGTGGGGTGCTCTATCTCAGCTGCTGGAAACAGCCGAGATCAGTCACGGCAGAACACCACTAGAGAGCTGGTTATCATTTCTTAAAGTTCCAGTGGCAGAAAGCAATCCCTAATTTGGAGCTTTATCTTCAGTGAAAAGGCAGAAGGAACTCTCTCTGGGGTCTCCTCACTTTCTTTTGCTGCCGGCTTTTACCTTCCGCCTTTAGACACGCCTGCAAATATGGATTAGCAATCTCTTTTTGCTCCCATGCAGCTCTGTGCGTGTGACTGACTCTCGTCATGCAGGAGATTGGAAAAAGAACACTTGCAGGGATAGCGCTGGCTCGAGGGCCAATCAAGTGGAGCATTTCATCAACAGGCAATAGATTTTCTGGGAGCAGTAGGAGAGGAATCAATGCATAAAGTTTCTTGCTTTCCTAATCGTGCTCCTTTTCTATCTTTCCGGGGAGATTTATGAGCCTCTGAATGTTGGACAAACACCAATAATAGTTACACTTTTTTTAGCATCTGAATGCTTTGCTTTGCCTGGCTTCATACGGAAAGACAAGTCCAGACAAGGTGGTCCTCCAGAAAATGGTTTACTGGGACAGCGTTTTGGCCTGCAGCCACGGCACCTTGGGCAGTGATCTTATCAGACCTCCTAAACAGAGCAGGGTTGGGCCTGTTTGTTACTTCAGTGGAAGACCTCCAAGGAGAACCTGGGTGTTGCAAGATGTGGTATTGATGGTTCTCTGGGCAATGCTTTCCCTGGAGTGGAATGAATGCATACTGCAGGCAGCCATGGGGCTAAAATGGCATCACTGCAGGGAGGTGCAAATCCCAGCTGGGCCAAGGATGAAAGGCAGAAGCAAAACCAAAATCTGATCTGTATTCTCAATGGTATTTGTGGAACCTGGGCCACTGATTTCAAAGATCTGGGTATCTAAATGCTTTTGGTTCCTCTGGGAATCCCAATCCAGCTGTGTGTCTGAAGCGTGTAGTGGATTTGGCAGAGATATCGGCAAGGGTTTGCTTGTTTCTTGTTTCAGCCAGCTTTGATTCGTAGTCTGAACTTACAGTCCTCTGGAAGTGCTCTCATTCCATTTTCTCTTGAGTTCTGACTTGCCTGGAGGGTTTGATGCAATTTCAGGTAACCTTCTACTGAAAACAACCACATCCATAATGATGACACTTCTGGCCTTGACATGACTGTATCTTTGGACTCCATTAAGGTGCCTGAACAGTCTTCTTGTGCCCTTTGAGACACCTTCAGGAATGTGAGACATTTGCATAGGGTGACAGATATGACAGAGTGCCTGCAGAAGACCCATTCTCTTCTTGGCTGGCAGCTGATGGATAGAAAAATGAACTGTACCTGTATGTCCACTGGCTTTAATACAAGCTTAGAGACGTAGTGCATGTGGGTTCACTGGCTTTTAAGAGTCCTAATTGCAGGCTGCATCCCACCCCTTTATTTTTCCTCAAAATCCAGAAAAGGTCCTGTTTACTGACAAATCCTGTGTTATTTTTTGTAACTTTTAGAACGAGAGAAGGTTTTTATAACTTTGGTGTTATTCACTACAGGCCATTCTGTTGCTACAACACAAACTATGATCAGTAATGCTTCTGCATAGATCATCTCCTGGATGAAATGCTAGACGAAGAAATTAGAAGGAAATGAAGCTTATTAGAATGTTGTCCCATGTGAATGATCCTATAAGACAAAGATGCTGTGACTGTTTTTTCTCCCCCTTTTCTTTTCCTATTTTGAACGGAAGGGTTTGGGGGTAAGGGCTTTTCTTGCCATGTGTATGCACAGATTTTATTAGCTTGATACAGCCTCAATTGCTGTCATACAACCCGTGAACACCAATCTTTGCCATGTATTTTCCAGCTTACTACATAAAAGACTCAATTGTTGGTTTTTTTCTACCACTTCCCCTAGGAGACTATTGCATATTCTGTTTGCTCTCATTTGATGTATAATTCTGGCTGATCATTCTTGATGGTGTTGCGTGACTAATTACCAGTATCATAACTTGTTTTCTAGCATTATAACATTTTTTCTATTTGTGTCTTTGCATCTGATAACAAGCCATTATCACCCTAAGAAATGATACTATCATTAGCGTATGATATAGTGGGACACAGAAGTTTCTGCTGGCTGGTGGTACCATTAGATTTTATTTTCTTTCTCAGTGAACACTCTAAATCCCATTGTTGCTAATTGGCTTCTTTCCATTGGCTTCAGTGAGCTTTGCACTGGGCTTAAATCCAAGACCATTAGAAATATTTAGGGATTTAAGTCCCCTTGATTTCAGAGGAACTTATTTACAGACCTGGCCTCAGCTTCTTTAGAATAAGTTGGGGCGGGGGAGGGGGAGGAACCCACAAAGAAAAGCATGGGAGATGTTAAGACTACTCTCTGGTGTCCTGCTACTGGGTTCACCTTGATTTCCTATTTGGGAATGATTGGGGATGATTTGGGATGGTTTCTCTGTGAGTTTCTTTCAGCATCCATCTGACCTGAGGTAGTTGGAAGTAAAGGTGGAGATGCCTTTTGCAGCCTGCTGTCTTTAGCCTTGGAATCTGTATGTTACTACAGATGATAGGGTTTCATTTTATGAATCCTATCAGAAATTAATGCTTATGAGTATGCAGTGAGAGCGTCCAGACTAGGATAAAGAAGATTTGTTGGAGGGGAATTCACGAGAAGTGTATTTACCATGGACACGACACTGTTTTTGTATTCAGAATGTACTCAGCAAATAAGCTTATAATAAGGATATAATGAGAAGACATTAAAAGAACCAACAAAGATAGATTAACAAATGAACTGTGGTGCTAAGCTCGTCAGTGACAGTGCTTTTCTGGTACAAGACATCTCAACTCAACATTATCCACATTTTGTGTAAGTTTGCACTGGGATTTTCTAGATCATCAAATGAAATGATATGGCAAGATGTGGCTAAATAAGCCTAGATATGCCTGTGCCTAAGCTTGTGGTGCTATGTTTTTCAGCTAGTCATGTTTACCCCTTTCCAGATCCTGCTAGGTGTTAAAGTGTCTGTTATAGGAAGAAATCGGCCCTGTGCAGCCAAATATTTCTCTGGAAAAATTCTGTTTATTGACAGGGAAGAGGAACATCCATTTTGTTTCCTAGAAGGCATTTGGAACATACGCTGCATTTACCTGCATTTCCAGTGAATTTCAGTTATCAAGGAGTTCCTGCTTTTATTCAAGGCTTTATTTCTGATTATATCTCTTTTATGGTTACTTTTATGTTTTTTTTGAGGTTTCTCTTTGCTTGTAAATGACTGGGCGAATAATTTCCTAGTCTCTATTCTCTCCAACAGCTTGCAGCAATGTTAATGCTCCTCCTATTCAAGCATATGGTCAGTTGTTTTGGTTGGCTCCATCTCCTCGGATAGATTTCCATGAGAAGAGGGGCTGATGAACCCACTGATTTAACTATCTTTGATGGATGATAACAGAGTCATTTTCTGGCCCAGCAGAGTGTAAATATGAAAATAAATGAGATAATCTTCCGTGAAGTCTAAGCTATAATCACTAATGCCCAAGTCTCTTCCATCAGAACTCCTGCACAGAGCCACGGGAGTAATGCTAGACCTTAAAGACAGGTAAGAAATATTCTCTGGAAGCTCAGAAGCAGTGATAGTAAGAGACTCTGGGCTGAGAGGGTATTTTTTATATCTTTATATCAAGGCAGATATGAGCATCTTTTATGTTGTCCTTAAAATAACCCTTTATCATGAAGATGCAGCTAGAATAATCATCATGAAAAATGGGGCCACCCTTGGCAGAAGTGTGCATTGCATCCTGCGTATTTTGAAGGGATGTTTATCTCCTTTACTGCAGGGTCACAGGAAAGTTCAGAACATTTTTCCTTACACAGAAGAAAGCCTCCATGAAAGCAGTTTGGTGATAGATATGCATTTAAGGGTCAGCAGAGCCCCTCTTAGTGACTTGCATGGCCACTCTCCTTTCTTACAAGCACTTCAGCCTTTTCCTGGTCCAAAGCATTCTGGCCTGCTGGGTGTACAGATGCATTTCCACAGCTGGACCCTGAACACTTCATTATCTGGCTGTAAACTCTTAGGAAGACCAGGTTACCAAAGATTGAACCAATCACCATGGAGGTACCACCTGGTGTTCAACATTTTCATGGTCTGTTTTATTATGCTTTGTTACGTTATTATTATTGGATGTTAGGAAAAATTTATTCTCCAAAAGTGTGGCCAAGTGCTGCAATGGGCTGCCCAGGGAGATGGTGGAGTCACTAAACCTGGAGTCATTCAAGAAGTGTTTAGATGTTGTACTGAGGGACATGGCTTAGTGGGAAATATTGGTGGTAGGTGGATGGTTGGAATGGATGATCTTGGAGGTCTTTTCCAAGCTTGATTCTGTGATTCTATGTTTCCTCCCTTGCTGATGCTCAGAGCTGCTCTCTCCAACTTCATTCAGTTTCCATGTAGAACTGGATTTTAACAAGCCTCCTAATAAGCAAGTGAGTGTAAAAAGGCAGATTCATGCTAGCCTTCCTGGCACTGGAAGTGATGCTGCTGTTGGGTTAGCAGAGCTCCTGCAAACGGGATAACCTTCATTTTCCAACACATCTTAATATGGCATTTTCCAGAGCTGAGAACAACGTTTATGCGGAGCCCTTGCAGTCATGTTATATCAGACTACTGGGTTTTAGAAAAGAAGTTCCCCACTATTGCCCTTAGAATGGGTGATGAATTATCATATTGCGGACACAGAGAGAGCTAAAGTGCCAAAATGGAGATGCTGACCGTGAATGCAGAATGAAGGGCTGACAGAGAACAATGTCATGTGCACGGACAAGGTGATAGAAAAAGTTCTGTCAGAACTGCCCAGGAATGACATATTTGGGACCCTTTGATAAAGTTATGGATTCCTTTATAGTGAGGCAGAGGGAGATAGAGTACTATGTGTCCGAAAAGTACTCTTTAACTGGAAAGAAAAGTTTCTTATCTTATCTGGAATTAGACTGTGGATTCTATATGTCCCCAGGCTAAGGAGTGCATTCATACCCCATACCTTGCTCTGACAGGGGCACTATAAATAGGAATCAGATATTCATTTTACTGGCATTCGCACCTGCAGGGCTTTCTGCGGAAACACAAAGCAAATGGGATCGATGTTTTGTAGTGGTGGTTGGAGTGATCAACTTTGTTCTGAGTGAGGTGTAAAAACAACAGAACCTGAATGAGAGGGGTGGAAGAAAGACCAGAAGGAACCTTGGCAGAAGGTCTGGTAGGGAAGGGTTGGATTGAACCCTGGAATCAGGCTGTTTGGGGATCCCCAGATCATGGGTGTCCCATCATAGAGTCACCAAGGTTGGAAAAGGCCTCCAAGATCATCCAGCCCAACCGTCCACCTACCACCAATATTTCCCCACTAAACCATGTCCCTCAGCACAACATCTAAACATTTCTTGAGCATTTCCAGGGAGGGACTCCACCACCTCCCAAGGGCAGTCCGTTCCAGTGCCTGACCACTCTTTCAGAGAAGAAATTGTTGCTAATGTCCAAGCTAAATCTCCTCTGGTGCAACTTGAGGCTGTTCCCTCTTGTCCTATCCCTAGTTATGTGGGATAAATCCTTCCCACGCATCTCACTGCTATGCACAGGTGGGTGATGTCCCCACTGGGCCAGTGTGACAGAGGGTCATGGGATTAAGGGCGGAGAGGGGATGTACATGCTCTGAATGGAGCAGCTCTCCATGCCTTAAGTATAACAGAATCACAGAACCACAGAATGGTTGGGTTGGAAGGGACTATAATGTCCACCCTGCCCCAACCCCTGCCATGAGCTGTTAGCCCCCCACCAGATCAGGTTGCCCAGAGCCTCATCTCATTGTCTGGGATTGCCATGGCACCTTGCACTTGGCCTTGCTGAGCCTCATTATGTTCATGTCGGTCATTTTCTCAAGCTTGCACATATGGTGTTTCACTGTCACAGCTGGGTGGTTTGGGTATGCATCCAGACCTCTTTCTCCTTGGCTTTTCTTGCTTGCACTGTTCCATTTCCCTTCATCTGGAGGAGGCGGATAATAGAATATAGGAAGTGGAAATGCTGCCAGGCTTGGGATAATTTCTTGTTTGGCCTTTTCTTCTGCTGAGGCTTTGAACTTGCTTGCTAAGGAAGAAGAGTGTGGATAAAGAGGTGATAATTAGCAGAGGTAGGCATGCAGTGCCAGAGCTGAACTGATGGACGTATTTGCAGGATGCAGAAGGCAAACAAAACATTAGGGAATTGCAGCTTCACAGGATCAAAAATATGCTAATAGGAAAGTTGGTTTGTGCTTCTTAAAAGTCATGGTTAGGAAATTAATGAATTACTGCGGGTTTAACTGGGTCAGTGGGGGGAAAACAGGCCTGATAAGGAACTCCTCATGCAGGATTGTTTTGATGTTTGGATACCTCTGTTTATTTTCATCAGCAGCATAGATAAGATAACTTCAGGCTGTATTGTAAAGCAGGTTGAAGCAGTTTAGTAAACATAGTTATTTATATGCATGAACATACTTGCATAGGAACATACATACAGTGATGCATATTAGCATCTACTTCAGCTCAGGATATTTTTCAATCCATGATTAAAGTCTTTCTCATTAAAGAGATCTGTTTTCATTGAAAGCCACATTTTCCAGACAAATCACCGTAATTATCCCTGTGAGATAAAACAGTAGTCCTGGCCAAAGACCTCTGCTTCATTGCTTTGGGGGAGTCCAGCCAACCTGCTGAGAAAATCAGAAGGCTAAAAAGGACTAGGTTGGGAAAGCTTATAGCTCATCTCTGAGGGCTGGATAGAGAAGACAGAGCATCCTAGGACCAGAGCAGACACAGCTCTGCACGTGAAGGAACCAAAGCTGCAGTGAGGACTGCTGGGAAGATGGTACCCCATGCAAGGACAGCAAAGAGTGGGGAGACATTCCTACAACCCACCTCAAACACACCACCACCACTTGCAGTTGTATCTAGGTAGAGTTTGAATGTGAGATAGAAACCGAGTACAGAGAAACAGAGGAATGAATGTTGGACAAGTCCCTTTTATCCGTAGGAACAGTGAGGGTGAATGACCATTTCCAGATGGGAACAACCTGCTGTATCTGGGACACATGGCCAGGGGAGCCTAAATCCCAAGCACGGCTGTGGGTTGCAAGCAGCTGCATCCTGCTCATAAGGTATGTACATAAGGGAGATTCCAACTCCCCACCCTGCAAGGATCCTGCTGGACCTTCCAGCTGGGCTGATCCTGTAGCCCACCACCTGCTTCAGTCCCCTCTGGGATCACTTTTTGCCATTTCCCTGCATGGGCAAAGAGAAGGGACAGTCCAAGAGGCTTGGGCACAGGTTATGTGGGGGATATATGTGGGGACATGGGGAAGGCAGCAGCACACAAGAACACTTTCAGAACGCTTATAGACTTGAAGCTTAGGGAAGGAGCAAGCAGAAACCCACATGAGTCCAAAAGAGAATCAGGTCCTCATCTGCGCTGAGGAGAGCATTCAAGATGCATTGCCTTTCAGGGCACAGGTGAGGTTGGAAGATATGGCCCCAGGATGCCCATCTGGCCTTTGTGCCATTGTGGCAGACTGATTTCCCAAAGACAACCACCTACAATAGCTAAATGGGCACACATATGTGAGACTGTTGTGTGAAAACCTTCCTTTGTTCATTGGTAAGCAAGAGCCAAGGGGCACCCCAGTATTTCATCACTGACCATCTGGAGCTCTGCAGAAAGGGTGAAACACCCAAGCTCATGACAGCTCCCTTCTGGTGTGCTCTCCCCAGGGCAACTTGCATAGTCAGTCCCATGGGCCCCTTTCTGCAGTTGAGTAGTGAGAAAGAAAAGGTGCTTTCAGAGAGAGTTCCTTGTGTTTCAGTTTGTGCCTCTTGTCCTTGGGCACTGCTAGAAGAAGTCCAGCTCTTGCGTCTTCATTCTTTCCCATGAAGTCTTGAAGGCCATCATTAAGGTCTCCCCTAGTCTCCTAATTTCTAAGCTAAGCATCACAGCTCCCTCAGCTTCTCTGTGGAAAGATGCTTTAGTCCCTTCACCCTCACTGATGCTGGTCCATGTCACCGTACCACAGGTCATAGGGTGGGAAGTCTATGGGGTCCCATAGAATAAGTCAAGTATCACAAAAAAAAAAGTACACATTTGGAATGAATACCCCAAATACCCCACTAAGATAAAACAAAGTTGCTCACGGCTGCACCATTGTCCACTCCAGAGATTGCCCTGGTGTTATCTCAGCTTGCAAGCATAGCAGCTCCAGCCTGTGGTCTTACCTCTGCTACACACCAGTGTGTTCACTCAAGTGGGGGAGAATCAATATGACTTAATGTGGGCATCTCCCTTAGATTTTCCTGCACACTGAAGACTTGTCAAGCTCCGTAGTCTTTCTGACTGCATTTTTCAGGATTCACCTGACCTTCTCGCTCTCCTGAGTTGAATAAACCAAGAATAAACCACTTCTGGTTTCTGAAGAGTTCTGCCTGAAATCTTGGGTGAGTCCTGAATTGAAATTCACAGCAAAATGAGGAAGAGGGTTTTGAGGAGGAGGTGGCTTTACATCAACAGAAATTATGGGCACAATCTTGAGTGTATCACTTCTGTCTTAAGTGGAGGACTTAAGTTGAGATCCCATCTTTTTTCCAAGACTGTTGCATGGCTTTCTGGAAGCATCTCTGAAGCTTCTCATGTTTATGTCTTTATTTGCTAATTGTCTTTAACATTGATGATCCAATCTCAGAATTTTGTTTCCTTTATACGTTTCACTGATACCTGCTGGAAATCTTTTCCGTTTAGTTTTCATAGAACTATAGAATCAGTTGAGTTGGAGGGGGCATTTAAATGCCATCTGGTCCAATTCCCCTGCAATGAACAGAGACACCTACAGCTCCATCAGTGCTCAAAGCGCCTCCAGCCTGACCTTGGGTGTCTCCAAGGACAAGGTCCCCACCAGCTCTCTGTGCAACCTATTCCAGTGCCACGCCACCCTTATAGTAAAAAATTTCTTCCTTATATCCTAAATTTATATCCTAAATTTTATACTAGTTAAGCAGAATCAGCACAGAGCCCTTGATCTTACAGGCACTCCTAAGGTTGGGAGAGAACAGTGCTTTCCAGTACACCCCAACTACAGGTCCCCTTAGAGAAGCTCATGAACTACCTCGAAGGTCTTAAGAGTGTATAACATTCAGCCCTAACCTTATGCATTAAGCTGCCAAAGCACCATGGATTATGTAACTGTGAAAGGAGCTGGAATTGCCAGACTGCGTGTGCAGGTAGTAAGCCAAAAGCTGCTCCAAGTGTAGGTGTGATGGGAGATGCAGGCTGGGCACAGCCACATCAGCAGGACCTGAGGTGGGGTCTGATAGCTGCACTGCCCTGCACTCCCCGACCCTCACACTTCCCTCCTGCCTCACAGCAGCGGTGAATATTGGATGTGTGCAGGTGAGTTTTCTAGATCAGTGCTCACCGTCCACGCTTGGCTGCAGGCATTGTGGGACTGTTTGCTTGTTGCCCTGATAGCTCCTTCCCAGGGTCTGTGCTGGGGTGTGCTCACCTACCAGTGTGTGCTGGGGGTTACTGAGTGCGTTTCGTGGTGCACAGGTTTCTGCTTCCCGATTCATTTTCCTCTCAAAACAAACTTCATCTCTGAGTACCATTAGCCTCATGCCTCAGAGCAAGAAGAGCCTGGCAGCTGTCACCAAGCACATAGCACGCTCCTTGGCAGAGCATGAAGGCCAGCAGCACCGTCAGTGCCAGGAACTTTAAGGAACAGACGTATTTCCCTGGACATAGCATTGAGGCACTGGTGTGAAAGAAGGAATGTGTTCCAGCACCTTCCACACCAACAGAACAACCTGTTCCTCCTTACGCATGAAGACATCATTGAGGGTTGGGCAGCTTTGCCCCATCCCATCACCTTGCTCAGGTAGGGGTAGGCTGAGGACCGTTTTGTCTTCCCCAGGCTTTGTGCCCTGCTCTCCAATAGTTAACACTGCTGGTGCTTTCAAAGCCTTCCTGTATTTCCTGCCTGACTGATGGGGGGGAGGATCTTGCTTGGTCTGTGAGTGAAGGAGAAATATGTTTTCCTGCAGTGCTTCGATCCAGCTCCATCCACGCCCTCTGCCCAGAAAGACAATTGTTTCCAAGAGCAATACAAAAACACACCATTCACGATAAAATAAGGAACAAAAACAGGCTTATTTCCCCATTTCTCTGCATCAGCAAGCTGGTGAAGAAACAGCTGTGTTGCATTTCCAGAAAGGAAACCTGAAGCAAGGCTTGGCCCTAGAAGAGGTTTCCAATGGAGGGGTCACTTTTTAGCATTACTGCAGGCTGTTGGCCAGCACAGTGTTATCATTGCCACAGAACTGAGCTGAGTTCAAGATTGCTTTCCCCTGAGGCAGGTGAAAGAAGGGATGAACACTCCCCAGCTTTCCTCCAGCATGAAATATGCCTCTGCTCAGGAGGAAAGCAGGAGCAGATGGGTCTCCTGGCTGCATGCTGGTCGTCTTCAGCTTCCCCAGAGCTGGAATGCAGGTGGCTGCATAGCAGCAGTCAGAAGGGCTCAGCCAGAGCTAGCAAGCAGCCCACCGTGTACCACTGCTTCCAAACCACAGCCTGAGAAGTAGGTGCCATGGAGTCTGGCCACAGCATTTGCTATCTTATGGCCACCCATGCATTTGTTGTCCAGAGGGTTTAATTCACATCTCTTTTCATCTGCAATTCTTAAGAATGGATGATAGCAGGCAAAACATGAGAACGAAACACAGCTCTAAAAGCTGCTGGTCCTTAGGATTCCTGGGCTGCAGCAGAGATCAGTTGTAAGAGATTTGGTGATAACTATTTTGCCCCAGGTAGCTGCTTTGCCCTCTCTGTTAACTAAGACTTGTTATATTTAAGAGCTCACACAGACTTATCACTGCTCATTACCCAGGAACACATCCTGCTTCTTCCCCAGAGCGAATCTCAGGCTCTTATTGGAGCCAAGGCCAGCCTGGCTTCCCCCACCTGCTATCAGCTGAGAGTCACAGAATCATAGAATATCCTGAGTTGGAAGGGACCCATTGGGACCATCAAGTCCAGCTCCTAATAATGAATGTGAAAACTTCTATCCACAGGGGGAGGTTAGGAGCTGAGCTGCCCTCTGATGACAGGGCACCATAATGATGCCCTGAAGCGCTTGAGCTGGGGTTTGCTAAAGCAACAGGGCCTACACTCAACCTATCTGACTCCAAGCCTTGCTAGATCTGCTCAGGTTCCAGTGCAATGTGCTCTGCTCAAGGCCTTCTGCAGTGAATTCATGAATTCAAACCTGTGTTGATAACACCTAGGGGCAGATGCTGCAGTGTCATAATGCAGCCAGGTGCTGTGTGCCACGAGCCTCCTGGCCATCTGCCTTGGCCACTGCAGCAAGCACATGTCCATCCCTGCCAGGGGACGTCAGCCCTGTGTGCTTGTGCTTCATACGCATGACCCAGGAGCAACGCTCGCACTGCCAGACTATCAATCAGGAACCCTTTATTTTTAAAAGAGAAGTAAAACAATGGCCTTGTGTTTTCTTTGGAATTTCTAACCGTGCAGTACAGTGAGCAGCACAAGCCATGGCTGGCAGTGAGAGCTGCCTGCTCACCCTCCTCTGGCTCCCCAGCAACAGCCTGAGTCATGGCTGTGGTCACAGACAGTGACACAATGCCATTGTCATCCAAAGAATGCAGTGCTTTCCTGCTCTGCACAAATATTTTGTACAGTGCGTTTTCTATGCTCTCCAGAGGAGACACTGTCTGGATCCTTGCTCTGAGTGCCCCCAGGAGCAATGCTGACTAATACTCCCATTTCTCTCCTCGTGTTCCCTCAAGGTCCCAGACTTATTTATACTCCGTACAAAGAGCTTGGAGTCAAGGTTGGTGAAGTGGATTTCCTCAGTACAGCACGTGCACTGAAGGGTGAGGAAATGGCAAATTTAATCTCTCGAGGTACAGTTCACTGAGGTCACGTCACTGGAGCCAGCTCATGGTGAAGGGTCTGGTCCAGAGTACTCATTTTAGACATAATATAGGCAACAGCATGGCTGGACAATTCAACCCTCTACCTCAGATATGACCTTGGGATAACATCCTCTGGGGATGCCTCTCTCACTGAAATGATGAGACCCAGCTCAGATGGAGACCCCTGCAGGCACTGTGAGCCCTGCAGAGCCACTTTGAACCACCAGCCATGTTCCTGTCCTCTGTGCACACCTCCTGTAACCTCTGTGGTCATGTCTGCACTATGGAGCCTGGAAATGAAATTGCAGTTATTAACCATACTGCCATCACAACAGACAGAAGGAGCAAGGGGTTAGCACAGTTACTTCTGCTTTGCCAGGTGGTATGGCAAATGCATAGGGCAAATAAATACGTGTGAATCTCAGGGGGTAGGCAAGGCCCAACTCACCCGTGTGTGTTTGCTCTATTTAACTAAGGGACAGGTGACAAGGCTCCAACAAGGCTGATCACGACAGAGAGCTCTGACAGTCTTTGATCAAGGCTGGTGTGGTGCTGGGGAATGTGTGAGCCTACACATTCCATAGGGAACACCCCTGGAGGAACCCAAGGCCAGGTTGGATGGAGCCCTGGGCAGACCAGCCTGGTGTATCTCCAATGTGACGACACACAGGATCTTGATGGAGCAGGGCCATGTGATGGGATGTGGTGTAGCTATGGTGCTTCTGCACATTTTGGGATGCAGGACAGTTTTGGAAGGGTGAAGATGCAAAATGGATGTATCTGGTAAGATCAGAAGCGCGTCCATTTCCCCATATAGCCCCATGGCTGTAGCCATGACATAGCGGTTGCTGTGGTTGCTCCCTGCTAACTCTAAACTTGCTGTTTGTCCCAGTGGGAGGTGTGCTTGTGAGACAACATTTTGAAAAACGGGGTGTGCTTGGCTGGATTTTGGGTTCCCTCAGTCACCAAGGAGAGCCAGTAAAATCCAGCTCCTAATAATCTGTAGAAAGTGTATTTTCTCCCCATCCAGAACACCAGTATGCATCACAAAGTCAGCGCTAGGGTCTGCCCGATCAGATCCAGCCAGCCATAGTGGAAAGAGGAACTGTTGGCCCCTGCTGACCTGCAGCCTTCAGCACATGTCAAAATCCTGCTTATTGCACACAGCCAGTTGTGAAATAGCGGATGTTTTGGAGCAGGTAGGTGATGCAGAGGACTTCCTTCCTCAACTCAGAAGGCAAATAAATTGTATCCTGATTACAAATTATGAGGGTTTGTAGATTACGAGGTCAGAAAGGACCACTATAATGATGTCACCCGACCTTCCCAAACAGTGCAGCCTTGGAATGTCACTTGGTCATCCCCCAGTGGTGAGGAAAAGAGTTCATGGCCGACCTGCTGTGGGTCTTTAAGACTCACAGGCACAGAGCTATCTGTCACTGCACTGTGGTCAGTGAGGTTGATCTGATGCATAATCCTTTATCCTGCTTGAAGTACGCAGCTCATTTCCAGCTTATGTTCCACCTACAGGTCCTTTGTCTATAGAGATCGGCCTAAGATTTACAACTCCCTACTGAATAAGGAGGAATGGGAATGTGCCACATCCCCGTTTCCACAGTTGGGATGGAGGAGTGGGGAATATGGTTTCCATTCCTTCTTTGAGACTTCTGAGGCCATTCTCTGTGCCTGCAGAGCAGGAAGGCAGTGTCCTGTCTCACAGGTGTGCAGCGTGTTTTAACCCACACAGTGGGACTTGCAATTTGGGAACTTGATTGGTAGGAGCTGGAAACCTTCCAAGTGCTGTTATTGCATTAGTATGTCACACTCCGAAGACAGCCTGGAGGTATTCAGCATATCTGGCTGAGAATGGGGCTAAAAGGCTCTTCCAGTCCCACACAGCAGATCTGTATCAGGGCTAGGGATACCACAGGGGCACCACAGGGGTGGCTCACACGTATGACAGCTCAGGCTGCAACGGAAGCGTAGGGCTTTGCTGCAAAATGGGCCACAGAAACATGCAGTGCAAGGAAGTATCTACTCTGGATTTATGGCATACCCAGAGATTTTGAGGCATGACTCAAAGCACTGGCTTGCCTTAGGAGGATGCATGTTGCCCTGTTATAGGCAGGAAGGAGCACAGCATCAGCCCCTTTTCCACCACTGTTTCTACACTAGGACAGGAAGCATTGCAGTGTCTGCATGCTTGCTCACAGGCTGTGATGCTGGCTGTGATTGTATGGGCAGGTGTATGCATTCCTAAGCTCTGCACAAGCCAGCAGCATTAATCTTGCCAGCCCGGGCAATATTTCACCACGAAGGTGGACAGAACTGAGCAAACCAGCTGGTTCCTGGGCTGAGCTGGCAAGGAGGTAGTGGTGGGACAAAGCAGCATGCAGGAGGAGCTGCTCCATCCCTCTCACGTGGCACTGCTGACAGTTCCACTGCATCACCATGTGCCCGTGTCCATATGGTCACCGAGCTCGGTGGGTTGGACATGGGTTTTGACCTGCTGTTCCCAACACATAGATTCAGTGCTGCCCCATACTCTTAGCCCAGTGGGTTCTCCCTGGGCTGGGACACGGGTGAGTGAGCAGCACCTCTGGCCCCTCTTCAATGCAGGACACAATGAGGATTAATCACAGCCCATCAGAGAGCCTGCTGTATTTTTCCTCCATTCTTATTTGCGTGCTCGCACCTTGAAAACAGGATGGTGGTGCTTTCCTGCTGCACATTCACTGAGACTAAACAAAGGAGGTTGTATTTCCAGCCCCCCCTGCTCTCCGATAACTGTGAGGCTTTCAGGAATTGCTTGGGGGGGGGGGGGGGGAGGTGGAGGGGGCAGTGGGGGTTGTTCAAAGAGCCGCCCCTTGTGCTGGCTGCAGAGCTGGGCAGGAAGCTCTGAGATATCCGAGTGTGAAGGGCTTCCATCTCACCTTTGGGGAGAAATGCACTTCCCCATGATAGGAAATGCTCCAGTGGCCGTGTGCCTGCCTGTATTGCTGGGCTACACTGGTTTGATCTCATTAAGATTTATTACTCGTAGTTTGTTAAGGTCTCATTGGATTTAAGGCCAACTGTGCTAGGTGCTTTACAGTGTAGTACGAATGAGAAACCCAGCCTTTATGGTCTAAAGAGAAAGGAAGGATTTATTTCCAATAGTGTGACCATCGGCATCACCCAGGCATCAGTTACATATTGGGTCCTTATGCCAACATTCAAAACAGGAGCTGAATTTAACTCTGCCCTTGCATACTTTGAAGACTCTCTGAATGCTACAATGCCTTTCCCTCACCTCCATTTCAGTAAGACACACAGTTTTCTACTCTTTAACTTATGCTTTCTGCAACCTCGGATGACCTTTGCAGGGTGAGGAGTAAACATTAGGTTCTTGTGGGCCAACTTCTCAAGCCTGTCCAGGTCTCTCTGGATGGCAACCTTTCATTCTACTGTGTCAAATGCACCACTCAGCTCAGTGCCATCAGCAAGCAGCTGAGGGTTTACTTGAGCCCATCATCTATGTCATTGACAAAGATCTTGGAGAGCACTGGTCCCAGGATGGATCCCTGCAAGACACCATTTGTCACCACCTCCTCTTGCACATAGAGCCATGGACCACAACCCTCTGGCTGTGATCATCCAACCACTGAATAGTCCACCCTTCGAATCCATATCTCTATAATTTTGAGATAAGGATGTGATGTAGGACCATGCCAAAGGCCTTGCACAAGTCCAGGTAGACGGCATCAGCTGCCTTCACTTAGTCTACCAATGCCATCACAGAAGGCCACCAGATGGGTCAGACACACTCTGCCCTTGCTGAAGCCATGCTGGCTGTCTCAGATCACCTCCTCGTCCTCATGTGCCTTAATATCTCTTCCAGGAGGATCTGTTCCATGATATCCCAAGCACAGAGGTGAGGCTCACCAGCCTGTAGTTTCCTGTGCCTTCTTTTCTCCCTTTCTTAAAAATGGGAATGACATTTCCCTTTCTCTAGTCACCGAAGGCTTCGCCTGACAGCCATGACTTTTAAATATGGTGGAGAGTGGTTGGTGACCCCATCAGCCATTTCCCTCAGGACACACTGGGATGCATCAAGCCCCATAGACTTGTATGAGGCAGTCTCAGACTTGCTCTGCTCTTACACTTGGAGCAATTTTACTCCTCCAACCCCTGCCTAGAAGTTCAGGAACATGAGAAATGGGGGATGGTTCTCATCCCCCCCCCCCCAAAGGAGTGCACCAGGATGAAGCAAGGCACCGCCTCCAGCTGTGCTGCAGGCTGCAGGGGGCCGGGCTAACCAGAGGCAAGTGTGTTCAGTCTGCACTGCACCACAGTTCTGTTTTCATCACTTCATTCTATCTCACGGTTTGGAGCTGGATGTTCTGTCCCTGGGGTACCAAAATGCTGCAGAAATCCCCCCAGACCTAATCTCACTGGATTAAGGTTTGCAGCCTTATTATAGTATACAAGATAAGGGCTTATTAAACAGCGTGAAAGTAACCTTGGTGAAGGGGATTTCAAAACCTTGCAGAGCAAAGTCTCGAGATACGAACACTGAGAAATCCGCTCGGGTTACTTCATATTCCTGGGTAATGCTTATCTCTTTTATTCACATTAATTGTCATACGGAACCTCAGTGCATCAGGGAGCTGACAAATGCACATTACCAGGAAACTCGGGAAGGGCAGAGAGGAAATAGTTTGCATATAGATCTTAAGTGCGGGTGACTCAAAGAAGGGATAAGCTGTACCCTCTATAAAACTATCGGTGAGATCTTGAGGCTGGGATGATATCTCAGGAGCACTCTTCGTATCCAAAACAACCCCCACAAACATGCATCCTACCGAGCACGGCGCACCACAAACCGCAGGTTTAGCCAGCAGCAAAGCCACAGAGCACCTGTGCTGTAACCAAACAAAGCAGCGTGGAACGTGTGAAGGGTTTTAGGGAGGGGGGAAAAAAAAATCTCGCCTGGAAAAAACAACAACAGCGAGATCCCAAACTTTCTCTCCCCCTTCCATTCCTTCGCGTTTCTCATCAAAACTTGTAAATCACCCATTTGAAATATGTTACAAATGAATAAAACTTGCAATACTGCCTGAGGTATGGCAAGAAAGCACGTGCTGTCATGATTAAACACTCGGAGAGCATGCTAATTACATAACACCCCAGGAATTTGGCAGTGCTGGGCTAGAAATAGGGCAAATAATCTTTTTCTCCCTCCCCTCCCTCCCCAGTTCTCTCTGCTTCACTTCTCCTTGATCGAAAATTTAGTCCTCAACCCCTTCCAGGCAGCTTTGTGATCTCTGCAAAAGCAAGAAGCAACTTTTGCAAAAGCTCTTTTGGAGCTGAAGAAGCTCTTGTTAAACAAAACAAAAGCCCTGCGCCAAACATCCAGCACTATTTTGCTTTGGTGCTTAAGAAGTGCTGCCAAACGGAGGCACAAAGTGATAGTGGGGGCCTGGCCCCACTTAGCATCGAAGTAAAGATTTAGCCCTGAGTAACTGAACATTCCCATCGTTATATTAGTTCAGTGCTGCATAAACATGAGGATGTTTGTTCTCTTATTACTCACGTTTAGAAGGGAAGCGATTTTCCTATCAAGAGGGAAAGCAGAGCGAACAACTCCCAGTGTTTTCAAGCTGGCATAAACTGATGTCAAGTCCTTCAAACGTGCTTCAGTCCACTTCCATGCCATAAACCTTGACAGCTTTTGCATTCTCGGGTCTGGACAGAGGAAAACGAGCTGCCTTCCAATCATCATTACTCTAACTATTGTGGAAATAGGAAGAATAATGGCACGGTTCGAGTACTCACTTACAGGAAATGTCTCTAATACTTGACTACTCCACTACCAATAATGCAAATAAAATTGCAACACACACATTTCTTAGTTTCGATCCTTTCCCTTGGAGTTTTGCATCCCCTTCCATCTCTCCTCTGAACCTGAGAGTTGCTGCTTCAGTGGAGAGGATAACGCATTGCTGCCAGCCCCTGCTGCCCCCTTTGGGAACGTTCATGATGCTGCTTTGCTCTTTGATCCCTGCAGGATCCACCTGGGAACATTTTCATGCATTCACCAACATACCAACTCTTAATGTTTACATGTTAGCCACAGACTTGACGCATACAAGTAAAACTTAGTAGCCGAGGACACCAGGTAAATTACTTAAATTGATGTCACAGCAAAACTTAGAGAAATAAAGGTTGAAAAAGTGGAGACAAAGCAGTCCTGACCTCTTTGTAGACTCAGTAAGAAGCTTATGGCCTGCTGCTGGCAATGGCAATGCCATGTTCTGGAGTGTCACAGTTACAGTGGGCAGCATCCCTGTGCAGGTTTGTGCAGAACTGTGCACTGCTGGTGGCAGCAGAGATGGAAATCCATCAAGGAGATGCATAGCATCCAGCAAGGGCTCAGAGAAGAGCCACACAGAGACCAAGCAGACCACAGAACTTCCCCCTGACATGACATCCCTTGACTGCATACAGCAGAAATCCCATACACCCTCATTTTACAGTGATCAATGCTAGGAGCGTTTGGTGGAGCTGCCACTGACATGGTTATTGCTGTGTAAATTCAAAGGCTCAGAACAGGCTTCTTGTTTTCTCTGTGAAAGATGACTGAAATCCATTGTGCTGTAGGGCTCTGCACCTCAGTGTGCTGTCTGCATCTCAGTGGCATCGTGGACATGTAGGTGCTGTCTTGCAATGAAATCATATGCCAGCTTCATGCCCACTGCACGTCATAGAACTGTTTGAGTTGAAAGGGACCCTTGGAAGCCATCTAGTCCAACACCCCTGCAATGACCAGGGATGCCTACAGCTCCAACAGGTTGCTACCTGAATCTTCATCTGCTCTCTGGGTGCAAGATATCTGGTCCCATACAGACAAATATGCTGCATATATTCAGGGTAGATGTGATTAATCCAGCCCTTCAGTTTGGGCAGCACTGAATCCAAAGATGAATTTCTCCAAAACATTTTTGAATTAGGTAGAAGTGCTCATCTGAATTGCAGGAGTGAGGGGTCCATCTTGTAGCACCAGGGAGGGCTGGGAAAGTTTTCTTCTAAACAGACAGCACAGGATATGCTGAGAGGACGGGGACACCTGGAATAGCTGGCAATTAGCAGAACGCCTTCTCCAGCACAACCTCTTCTTCAGTGGGCTTTGTTTCAAGCTTCTCCATCATCTTTCCATCATCTCTGAATGAGAGCCAAGGAAAGCAAACAAGGCCCGCAGTGCTTTTTTGCAGAAGTCAGTCTTGTAACTGGCAGCTGGTGATAGCACGCTTTGTATCTGCTCAACCTGCCCTCAGATTCCAATAAGGCATCTTGACATGTTTGGCATTCACATATAAAAATATCTGGTCTTATTGCTTAGGTTCAGGCTGGCCCCCAGGATCACTGCACTCATGACAAGGCTTCTGGCATCCTGAGACAGGTTATGGAGCACTGAAAGCTGCCAGGAGTTGGGTCTTGTAGCAGAGCATCGCTCAGCCCCACTGACTTCATGCCAGTCCCATAAACAGCTTATGCAGATAAGCCATAGCCCCAAATCCAGCTGCTTGACTTGATGCAGGTATTAGCATCACTGAATACATGCATTAACTCCTCTGTGGTCCCAAGTGGTTCTTATCCAGCTATTTCTCTTCTGTCTTCCCATCACTAACATCACATCTACAGGCAGCCACCACCCCTGCCTGCTCAGTGAGTAGCTGCAAAAACCAAAAATCCCTTCTCCCAAACTGGCAGACAACAGCTTGTTTTCCATCCGCAACACTGTCACAAAGATCTGCTGGGAGCCACTGAGGAAACCACTGGGCATTTGCTGCCTTGTAAACATCCTGGAGGGGTTGTTGAGAGGTGTTGTGTGACCTCCTGGCATGCAGTGCAGAAACAGCTCTCAGTGTGTAACTGGTGTACGTTGAAGAACTTCTAACTGGAGGTACTGGAGGCAGTAAGAGAAGAAAAGTTCCATGTCAAGGATATTTTTGTGGCTGTAGATGAGAGGTCATTAGCTTTGCTAAGCAGCATGCAAAACAAAGGTCTCAGCCAGTTGGAAAAGACCTCTAAGGCTGCCTAGTCCAATCCCACCCCATCTCCACCATGCTCACTAACCACGTCCCTCAGTGCCACAGCTCCTCAGCTCTGGAACATCTCTATGGATTGTAATTCCACCACCTCCCTGGGCAACCTGTGCCAGTGCATCACCAATGTTTCAGAGAAGAATTTCTTCCTAATATCCAGCCTGTCACAGTCTTCTCTTTGTTCCTGAGATGTACAAGTTGTTCACTGCAGTTTTGAGCAGTTCATTGCAGTATGGCTGAGTGAACGTTCAGCTGCATCCAGGACAAACTCCTTCCCACACTCCAGTGTGGAGCTATTTCTCCTGCCCTCTTTGCCCACATGCTGCCTGCCTCCCTGCACCTGCCTGCTGCTGTATTCAGTACATAACTCTCCTCTCTCCTCTACCACCTGCCTACTTCCATCCACCCCCTGTAATCTCAGTGTCAATATTTAACAAAGCCTGCAGCACCATTGGGTTCTCTTTGGTGTCTGTTGGCGCAGCTCATGCAGCAGGGCAGTGAAGCTCCATCATCTCCCAGAACTCAGAAATGATTATGGTGAATTACCCTATTTTTTGTGATTTTTCACCCTGGGCTTGGTGGGCCAGACACGGCTCCTGCAGAGCAGACAAAAGATGGTGGAGAGTGCCTAATTCTATCACATGGAAATGTTTGTCACCTTTATCTAGTCTCACAAAAGCTGTCCCTTATCACAGTGTGTCCTTTATAGGGCATCTGGTCTCACAAACCCTGCCCTTATCACAGTGTGTCCTTTATAGGGCATCATAACCAAACACAACACCTTAAAACCCAACTGGAGGTGTGACCCTGCCCTGAAGAACCAGCAGTTTCATCACATTTTATTTGTTGGTGTTTTAATACGATGCCATCTGGTGAGTGGCTGCTGAGAGGTGTCAGTGGCAAACAAGTCTCAGGGACTTTCCAGGTAGGACCTGGTATAGGGAATGGTGGTGCTTGGCTGTGCAGGGCATGACCCTATCAGATGGGGAGAGAAGGGCAGCAGTGGGGCAGGAGGCTCCAGGCCCCATGGCCAGCAGCATCCAAGGAACCTCCTTAGTCTGCAGAAGGGTGAAAAGAGCTGGGATGCATAGGGGCTGAGGTTGGGGTAATAGAGGTAGGAGTGGAAAGAGCTGGAACTGAGCAAGGAGAGAGGACACCGGTACTGAATGGTGAGTGCCCAGCCTCCTTCTTGTCTGGACTAGGAGAACCGAGGAGCTGATTATAGAATCATAGAATCAGATGATCAGGTTCAGCCTCATAGAGGCTGTTTCACGTTGGAAACAGCCTCTATGGTCATCAGATCCAACCACTGACCCATCATCACCACATCCCCCAGTACCACATCTCCACGGTTCTGAAACACCTCCAGGGACAGTGACTCCATCACCTCCCTGGGCAGCTGTGCCACTGCACCACTGCTCTTTTTGAGAAGAAATCATTCCTAGTATCCAATCTGATCTATGGGGATAATACGGAGCTCCTTACTGCTCACTTACTGACCATTGAAAATCACTTTGTGAAGAGTAAAGATTTCACTACCCTACTTCAGACAAGGAACCTAGATCGGTCAGCAATTCCATTCTCTAACAGTGAGTGGTAGGAACGACCTGAGTGTTAAGGGAACAGTGTTGCTAAGAATGACAGTTCATGCATGTATGGGTGGGGAAACTGAGGCACAGAACACTGCCAGGACTGTCAGCACGGAGAAACAAGCTCTGTTGTAGATCCCAGAAGTCCTCTTTGCCACTTTCAGGCTGCTTTGGCCAGCTGTGCCTGGTGAGGAGGAGGGCTGCAGCCCAAGCCCTTTGCACTACTTCCCGAACGGCGAGCTGAGAGGGAGCAAAACTCGCAGTGCTCATCAAAACTGCCCGTTTAAATACATGGGAGAGGTTGTGATTGCTATCTGGGCACGCTCGTCAGGTGAAGGCATCTCGAGACAGATACCGCAGGAGACTTCCTGGTAAATTGCAGCATCGCAGAGGAGTCTGCAGCTACTTGTACCCAGCCATCATCGGAGCAAAGAACGTTTCGATTCCTGGCTGGTACCTGAGCTGATAATTGCTCAGAAAAAATTAAGGGTTGGGTAATTCCTCCTGAAATTAATTACCTTGCTGAAACGCCGCAGGGCGATTTACCACAAGAGAGTTTGAAGCAGATGATATAACCATTTCCCTCTTCGGGTTTAAAACCAGGAAACAAAAGTAGCAGAAGTCCACCCTTGTCACAAGAGTCCTGTAACTTTCCAGTTGTATCATCAGTGGGAAATTGTTGGGCCTTGTTCAGGTCTTTGTGAAGCACACACAAAGGTCCTGAGGAGATGCAAGCAGGTATGGGCACTCCTGGTGCCTGCCTCATTCGATGTGGATGATTCCATTCTCTTCAGCAGTTTTCTTTGCCCATTTTAATACCTTTTATTAAGTAGCCACTACCATTTGCAAAACATTCATAAGGTGAGGCAGTAAATTTCTCTTCCATTTCTTTTAGATTTCTCTCAGGCCATGGATAGCTTTGTCAGCACATGCATGCCACCCCTTCCTTCACCCCCTTTATTATAAAGAATATATAAATGTGTATTTTTTTTTCATTACAAGCAACTGTAAAATTATTGATTCCTTGAGCAATGGAGCCAGCCCAAGGCAGAACAGCTTGTGTCTCTGTTCCTTCTTCACCCATGAAAATTTTCCTTTAGTTTTCAAGGAAGGTGCTCAAGGAACGTTTGGATGTTGTGTTGAGGGACGTGGTTTAGTGAGAACTATTGGTGATGGGTGGGTGGTTGGACTGGGTGATCTTGTAGGTCTTTTTCAACCTTGGTGATTCTGTGATTCTTTTTATTACCACCCCCAATTAAATGATCTTTCTAAATATTCTATGATTTTGAGACATCTCCCTCTTTCTCTTGCTCCCTATGGACCACCTCCAGTTGGTCCACAGCTCTTCTGGAGTGCCACAGGGACCCCCCTGAGATCTTACCAGGGGCTGGTTGCGCTTTGCAGTGGGTAAAGTTGTCTTGGCTGATGCTTGGGTCTTCCCTAGAGGGACTGGAATTGTGGATTGTTTGCTTCACAGACAGCAGGTGAGATACTTAAAGAACTTAATCTTTTTTATTTGTTTTTTTTTGCCCAAGGGAGTAGTGGAGTCTCTGTCTCTGAAGGTGCTCAATAAACATGGAGATGTGGCACTGAGGGGTACGGTTTGGTGGGCATGGTGGGGATGGGATGGGTTTGGGCTTGATGATGTTAGTGGTCTTTTCCAACCTTAATGATTCTATCCTATGTCATGTGCTCGCCTTTCTGTGTATGCACATGTGAATACCTCCTCTTCCTCACCTCTTTTGAATTAAGAGTGAATCCTTGTTGTATTTCTAGAAAAATTAGGAATTCATCTGCCTAAGAAAATAACGCCCGTGGTCAAATGCTGAGCTCACCAAGAACAGATGCCAGCTCTAATTGCTGTGACTCATCACAGGTACCGGTCCTCTCTTCAGCAAACTCCAGCTCCTGTTGGTCCTCCAGCATCCTGACTTACAGATGCACTTCAGAGAGAGCAGGAAATCCAACACCACCAAATAAACAGAAGGGGAGGATGAACGCCAGCTCTTCTCCCGGGCTGCCCTTGTTTTTCTTGCTCCTGTTTTCAGCTTTATCCAGGGTTAATCACCAACGGTTCCGAATTCCATCCGCGATGAGGGGAAAGGGAAATGAGCAGGAGGGCTTTGATTCAACACCAGAGCCCTGCATGCTGCCTTGAACCCCTTGCTGCTTCATTAGTTGCTTTTCCATGTTGGTAGACAGAGGCTGCAGGAGGGACACGAGCACTGCCAAGGCCAAGAACCAGTGCCCTTATTTGGAGCACACAAATGCGCTTCGCATTGTTCTCATTTCCCCTCATAGGAATAATAAAAGCTGTTTGACAGCATAATTACTAAAACTATCTTCTGCCACTGCTAAATCTCCATAATTTGTTGCAGTTAAATCCTTAAACCCTTTTAACCCTTCTGCGCCCATTGAACTGGAGGTAGACCGGAGGTGATGGACACGGTGACATCAGCTCCTAAGGCAGCAGTGCTTTATAGCAAGCTGGGAACATGAAAGGTCTGATAGAAGTTGTAATTCCTAATAACGCAGAATTCCTTAAGTGATCTTAAAGATGGAAAACTAACATGTAACTCTGTGATGATGAGTAATAAAGGCACCAAAATCTCATTTGCTAGAGTGACTAAGGGTCTATGCTCCAGATTCTCAAAAGAGTTTGAGATACTTGGATATCTTGAAGTACCTACACCAAGAAGCTCCATCTTTCTGAAGGTCAACAAGAATTTGGCTCAGCACCTTAGGGAAATTCATAATTGGACTTAACTTCCTAAGTCAATAGTGATGTTCAGAAGTCTGCCTGCATAGTCTTCCTATTGTGAGGATCGTTATCTAGGAAAATCTTGGTGTGTTTTTTTTCCTAGACAGTTACTACATCCAACCACTGCAGTGACTTTTGGAAATTAAGCACCAAACCACCCTTCTTAAGGCCACTACACAGCATGTTTTTGAATTGCTGGAAGCAAGCTCCCTTGGGAGAAGACAACAGGTGGTAACAGCTTGCAGCAGGATTGTGACACAGGTTGGGAAGAGGACATGTCATGGTTGCTGGACTAGCTTGGAATAGGATGCTTGAAACTAGGAAAAGAATTACCTAGCCATGTGCTGCCTCTGCTCTTGGGAAATGCAGCATCTTTAGCGAACATATGTGAATCGTGGTGTGTTGGTTTCACAGCTGATCTGGAGATGAGCAGCTCTGTGCTGATTCTCCAGGAAATGCTCTTCATCTGTTGGGGCTGATGGCATCGATTGCTCCTCTGTCTGCAGCAATGGAGCAACCGTGGCTCAGAAGCCCACACACACTCACATGAGGTGTTGTTATCTTGATGTGGTCTCACAATAGGTCAAGTGCCCCAGTACCAGTGGTGTCAGCACACATGGCCTCAGGGACAGATTGCTCCTATCTTTGAGATGTTTCAGAAGTGGTGGGCTGCAATAACCCTTCCCTAGTAGGAAGAAGTTTCCTATGCAAAATCAAGTGTTTTCCTTCTTCTGCCACCTTTGTGGCTTCAAGTAGCTCAAACTGATTTCAGCACCTAAGAAAAAGTCACAAGGGAAGTACAGATTCTTGGTCAGTGAATTGCCACATCTCTCTCTTCAGGTTCCTGTTTTTACATCTGAAGAGCCATGGTTGATCACAGAAATGTCATTCACCTTAAGCAGTAATATCTGCAGGAAAAGAGGAACATCATTTTTGATAAAATGCTTTAACTGTTATGGGACTTTGAATAGAATCTTGCTTTGGAGGAGAAGGCCTGCAGGACAAAGTGCAGAAAAAAAATGGGAGGTAAATGCAGTTTATCACTTAGAAATTATGTAATCACCTGAGCCTGCCTTGCACCTTGCCCTTCTGTCTCTTTGTGTAGGATTTCCTCCTTCCCATACCTTTAAGCAACTCCAAATAGTGGCCAGTTTTGCAGAACTCCACGTATTTCCCCATATTCAGACCAACACCCCAGATAATCAGGTGTGCAACAAAAGCTATTGATGGCAAATCCACACATGGCAAGGCTTTGCTCCTCGTGCCAGGGCGCACACATGAGGGTGAAGCGTTGCTCATGTGTATGTGAGGGAGGTTCTGTGGCCATAGGGGAGAGCAGCATCCACAGCCCTACAGACACGAATGGGAGAGGCTGTGCCATGGTAACAAGCTGTGTGTCAGCTCTCCGGAGCCAGCCAGGACGACGTGGGAGACCACCAAGGGAAGCTGTGATGCTGCAGGGTGAGATGTTGAGTTCTGGCATGTTGCTCTGTGAGTCAGAGCTAAGTCAATGTATTTTAGATTTGGAAAGAGGCTGTGACGGGTTACAGTCTCTGAAGACCCCTGGCTATATTTTTATATAAGGGTACCAAATTAATGACATCCCGAATTCCAGCAGAGGTTACTCTGCATGTCTGACAATTCTGCCTCAAGGCTCCACTGGGAGCCAGGGCCAGGCTGCATGTCTGAAATGGCAGCACGAAGTGGTGGAGCAGGAAAAGTGCTCTGCCTTTTGATATCAGTGGGGGATCTGGCTCCAAACTTATTTGTCTTTTCCCTGCATTGCACAGACTATCTGTGGCCAATTCAGTAGTTCCGTAGTGATAAACCATCTCAATCCAGAACATGATCTCAATAACTTAATTGTGAGAGGCCTTGAAAGTCATTCTAGAAACATTTTCTTGTCGTTGTTGGCCAATTGTTGGAAGGATGTGAGCTCCCTCATCATCTTTGCTGGGTGTTGCGTTGCTTGGTTTGATGATTCAGGAGTTCAGGTGTAGGTACCTGTGGGGCTAGGGTAGGGCTTGCATCCAGGATTACTCCAGGTTCAGCTATACGCAGCCTGGCTATCACACCTGTATGTCTCCCTGTAACCACAGTGCCACCAGGTCCCACTCACAGTTTCCAATACTGACCAAGAGGAGGAGGCAGTTCCAGTGCTACCATGGATCAGCATGGGCTTGTAGTCCAATGGGACTGAAGACAATGACAAAGTTACCGCAGGAGAGATCAGCTGCTGGAAGAAACAGAAGGTTATCCCTTGTGATATTGACTCCTTTTCATCATTTGCCTTGTTCAGGGTACTGGGAATAGAGTTTGGGCTTTATTTGTTATTTTTCCTGGAAGCTCTATTTCTCATGGCAGTTTGGAAAAGCAGCAAATTAACTTTAATCATGCATTGCGTGCCAAAAGGGAGTGAATTGTGCACAGCAGAGAAACGGCTTAATTAGGGTGCCCTTGGCAGAGGCAGGACTCAGTGCTGGGTGTATTCTAAAGTGTAATTATAATTAACGGTTTACTTCTAAGGGTGGGAGGCTTGGAGGGTCAGTGTAGGGCTGGGGTTCACTGCACACAAGAGACCAAAGAGACTTTGTGTAGGAGAAGGGAAAAATCAATTGAGGCAGACGTTTTGATATGTGAAAGGGGGAGGAGACGTCTGGTGCCTCTTCTGCTTCCATCATGGGACGTTCAAAAAGAGCATCCTTTTGGAAAAGGCTCTGCTTCCCAGGCAAGTTGAAGAAGCAACAGAAAGAGTAAGAACTCAGATGAACACATGGCACCTTAACGAGCCCTCCAGTAGGGCTGTTGTCCAGATCCACAAGAAGGAGCACTTCTCCTCATGGTGACTTGGTTCTCCTATTGCTTGTTCAAATGTTTTTTCTAGGAAAGAAATGTATCTAAAAGCTTTCACCAGCCTGTTCCAGCCCTACCCATGTGTGCTGGAAAATCAATTGGAAAATAACATTTAAAAAAAGCCCTACTACCTGGAAAACCCTGAAATAAAGCTCACAAAAAAAAAACAAAACAAAACAAAAAAAAACCCACAGCAGCTCTGGTTTTGTAGGATGCCATGAGGTTTCTCTGCTGTATTGAGTTTGAAAGCTTGCATGCTCTCCAATGGGCCTCAATTACCCAATGTCCTGTCCCATAGGCACCACAGTGCTCAGGTCTCTGATCTCCCCGGGATGAGTGGGGGAAATGGTTCTGTTGGGCAGCATAATGAGCAACAGTTTGGACACTGCAGGTACTTCACTGACTTCACTGTACTTCACCGACTGGAGGTAGATGTGTTGTGGGAAGATGAAATGTCTCTCATTTCTCTTCAGTACTCACTGAAGTTTATGGCTTGAGTTGAGCATATTTCAGTGTTGCTCCATATTTCATCAGGAACAAGCTTAAGGGACATCAAGCGCTGCAAGATTTCATTCCTGCACAACTCTAGGGTGTAAGCAAAAGCCTTCTTCTGAACTGAACTTCAGACTTCTCCATATCGTGGACAAGGGAGCTGGTCAAAAACTCCTTTCAATGCAGATCTTTCCTGCTGAGTCTTTCTTCAGTGCTCAGAGCTCTCCAAGATACCCCTAATATGAACTTGGTTGTCCCAAACAACAAAGAAGTTAAGGGTGGTAAAATTAAGAAATGTGGTTAGAGGATGAAGTGGTGGAAACAGCATCACTTTGAATGGATCATCTGCAAAATGTCTGTATTTCTGTTGCCTTGGGTTTGTCTACTGCAGCGCCATAAGAGATAGGACTGAGAAAGAAACAGAGGAGAGCAACAGAGAAGAGCAAGATGGAGAATGAAAGAAGAATAAGAGAAGTTTTATTAAGAAATGTGAAGGGAAATTAAATATCGTTGGTCTGTCACACTGCTGTTGCTTTAGAGATGGAATAACGTGACCTCTGGCACAGACCCTAAGGAGATGGGTACCAACATAGCAGACCATGCACAGAGATACTGACATGCAGTTGTATACTGATTTTTATGGACCATACACTGCAGAAGAGGTAGTGAAGTCACTGTCAGTGGTGTGCAAAGTGCCAGACATCGATGGTGAGCGGAAGCAGTGGGAATGCTGTCAGACATCTAATGAAATCAGTCTAAAAGGAAGGAGATGATAGATGGGAAAGCTTAGAGAAAAATGAGAAATTAGCTGGGAGAGAGAATATCAGGCCCCATGCAATGTGAGATCAGTTCCTTCAGCTGCAGGTCTCTGAGCCATGGCTCATTTCAGAGGGCTGGCTAACTGTGGGGCTGCAGCCTGGGAAATATCTGCAGTGATTACTGCAGAGGTGACTGCCTCATGGAATATCACCTTCTGCTCTGGGAAGGAGCTGATCAGCGCAAGATTAATGCAGAAAATCCCTTTCTGTGTGACTACTGCTCATTACAGATCATGGCATCTTGCTATGACCCTGGCCATTCCAGACACAAGGTGCTGGACCAGACAGACTAACGAGCAATCTGTAGCTCAGAGGCACAGCCTGAAGTACAGCACCCGAAGCAAAGCAGGCAGCTTGCCTCTGAGACAGACACACACAGACAGTGCTTTAATGAGCAGATGTTTGAAATCCATCTGAGATACCTCATGAGGATGCGCTGCCAGCTTGTAAGGCTGGAGAAGTTTAAATGGAGCTATAAAATGAAGTCAGGCTTGATAGACACTGCTGCCAGGCAAACTCACATGGAAAGGAGGAACAAGAAGGAGACCTCCTGCATTCTTGCTCCAACCTGCAGAGACCTAAATATAGAGAGCTCTGACAAGCTCTGCCACTCCCCACTCCATCAGCTGCGCTGCGCAATCCCCACAGTGCTCACAGAGGGCAACCTTCTGGGCAAGCACTGGGAATGACTGCCTCTGTCTTATGGCATTCAGAGCACTCTCTGAACCTGCCTGTGGCTCTCAGTGCATTCCTAGCACCAGGGTTGGTGTGATGGTGCAATGGGGGACAAGAGTTTCCCTGCACCTGGCACAGGAGCCCTTTGAAGAGGACAGTGGGGTAGTGCTCCCACACTTTGGAAACAGATTTTCAAGACGTAATGCAAGGAATAGGATGATCTTATTCCCAAGGAACAATATTTTCCTGTTTTCAACTGATCCTGGTGCTACCACATGGTGAGAATCAGTCAATCTGTAGGGTACACGGGTAACTGAGAGACCTGCTGTTCCCATGGAGGGGGAAACTCTGCTCGAACCCCACAACAATTAAGCTAGAATCCGCAGATTCTGTGCCAGAACCAGAGCTAAATACTTTGTTCCTGTATTAATTGCTATTGGACTGCTCTGACTTCATAGCTTAGCAATGTTCTTTGGTGTGAATCCAGAATTACAGAAACCACTGTAGTGTCGCAGTTGACTGGAGAGGTTGAATGGGTCTGGGGATTTCTGCATAGCTGTGTCTAGAGCTCTTCCTACAATGGCCCAAGTGTTCTTTTTTCGTTATATTGATCTGCTCAAGCAACGTGGCTCTTGGTACAACCGCAATGAATTCACTGCAGAATGTTGCATGTATTGTCTGAAGCCTTCCTGCTTGGTGTCTGAGAAGGGTTAGCTCTACAAAGCAGGAAGTTGTCTCCCCTGTCTTCAGACATCTACACCGCAGACATCTCTGTCAACATCAGTTTCTATGGACATTGCACTTAGAGAAGAGAAACTGGCACTTTCAAGCCTGAACCCATCCAACAAAATTTGGGTCTCTGCTGCAGGATGTGTCCTGCCTTCAGTGCTCCTGTTTCTCTCCATTGACAGTATGGAGGCTTCAGACATCACCAGCTCTTACACTGCACATATAACTCTCGAGTCTCCACGATATTATTGCACAATTCCATTTGGAAGGATCCATATGACTTGTCCCAGCCATCCTTGAGCAGACTATTTAGGTCTCATTTCACTGCTTCCTGATACACCAGAGGAATGCAGAGCAGAGGCTGCTTGACAAGAACATCCCCTAGATAAGCACGATCTGATGTATCTGATAATATCTCTTAAGCTCATTATCCTTGGGGAGCACAGTGACATGCTGCACAGGCAGCTGTTCTCATTGCTTCTTTTCTTTTCATTCAGTGGATGCTGCTGTCAAATTACATCCCACTTCCTTTACAGGTAGAGCTGCTCCGTAGATCTTGAACTCTGCCTCTGTAAAAGGCTTTCAGTCATCACTTCCATCACACCCATCACACCCATCACACCCATCACACCCCACCTCCACCAGCGACTCTTTCAATAACTGTACCTTCTGGACACTTGTGATAGTTGTTCTTATCTGAAATACTCTGTTTCTCACAAAATGACCCAAACTTCTGCTCTACTTTAGCCCGAAATCTGCATATCCACAATGTGCAGTGATTCCTCTGAAAGCTGCTTACCCACAAGGACATAAATATGTCCAGCTTTTGCCTCTATCTAATGCAAGCCACAACAGGGACTGACACTCCTCAGCTTCCAGGCAGGAAAACCACAGTCATCACAGAAGATCCCCAAACCATTGCTCAATGTGAACACATGCATCTTGAGGCTCTGTCCAACTCCTTTGCGTAGGGGAAATAGTGTGGGTTTGACACAGATCTGAGGCTTGATCCCCCATCCAGATGAACTCCTACGAATGCCAGGCACAGCCTGACTGAAGCTGTTGGGTGTTGGAACTGGATGATCTTTAAGGTCACTTCCAACCTAAGCCACCCCATGATTCTATGAGAACAGGTCCTTTTAAGATGATGGGATGCTGGAAGCTCTTCCCCTAACTATAGCCTGCTGCTCTATTTGTGTGCTTGGTTATAGAGTCATAGAATCACCAAGGTTGGAAAAGACCTCCAAGATCATCCAGTCCAACCAAATTTTCACACTGTAAGAGGCAGTTGGTTCAGTCCCTGCCATCCCCACCTCCAAAGGCAGAAGTTGTCTCTGTGGAGAGGTAGGTTTGGCTGTAGCAGGGCTGGGAAGAGGCAGAAGGGTATGAAACCTGGTTCCAACTCCTTAAGAGGAGTCCATGACTACAATTCCCTGCCTCAGCTAAGTGAGCTTTTTAAACCTTGCACATTTCCCAGTGGCTTTGGGGTTAAAACTTACCTTCCCCTAGTTGCTTGCATGCTTGAGATTCACTTCCAGTAGTGACATCAAAGCCCAGGACTATCCAGAACCAATAGGACTGATCACATTCCAGTCTCTAAACAGATTTAAGCATGCCAATGGATGATAGTAGGTGCCTGTGGATATGCTCCTAGTCTGTGGCAAATGCAAGGAATGCAACTTCTTTCATGGTGGGTTAAGCTAAGTCACATTGCCTCAGATTTGCTGTGGGCTAAGAGCATACAGGAACACTTTTCACACCTCAGTGCATGCACTGCGTCTTGTTAAGCCGTGGTAACTCGATCACACTTGCACAATCCCCAGGCACCATGAAATCACTCTGTTCATGCAGTGCAGATGCTGCCTGCCTACTGTGGGCTGTATGCTCCTGTGCATTAGCCACAGATGAATCGCTTCGCCTCGTGCTCAATAAGGAAGGAAAAGGAATGAAATGTGTTCTGTACGGTGAGCCCAGGTTTTTGAAAATAATAAATGGAGTCCTGGGGAGGGATGAGTGTGGAAGAGTAAAGTCATTGACAACTGTGCAGAGTGGTTACAGATGGAATTCCTGGTGAAGATGAGAGGTGCTGTCTCTGAAGAAGGAGGGTGGATGAGAACAGCAGCACTTTTAGTCCAAGGGACACGCTCTTGCAATAACTGAATTACTGAATAATTGTTGGCTTCCCATGAGTCTGCCCAGTAATGCCTCTCCTCCCTCTGTTTCTCCCTGCCCTCCCCTTGTTCAAACAGTGGGCTTGCTGGAGGAAGTGATTCCTGCCCAGTGCACTCAGTGGATATTCAGCTTTCCTAGGTCTCTGAGGAAGTCTAGGTCTCACTGAGTTGACACTGTTTTGCTCCACAGAATAAATTTACTGAAAGGGATTGAGACCACTGGGAGAAATGCCTGACGTTAGATGATTTTCATCTCTCATTCAGATACTGTCCTACAGCAGTTTCCAGCAATGAGTGGCACATCTGTACACCCAACTTTTTCACATACAGGATGCCTATTGCACTCCCATTCTTTAGGACCCAGTCATGAGGCAAGTGAAAGGCAGTGGATGCTCCATCCCTGGAGCTGTTCAAGACCAGGTTAGATGGAGCCCTGGGTAACCTGATCTGGTACCCGATCTGAAGGTTGGTGGCCCTGCCTGTGGTTGGAGCTTGATGATTGGGGTCCCTTCCAACCCAAGCTGTTCTATGATTCTATGGTTCTATTAATCCATCAGAATGGAGCTCTGTGTTACTGGCCGCAGATGACAGGGCACACAGAAGCAAGTCTCAACAAGCAGCTTTGTGCTGTTTCACATCCCAGAGCATTCCAGGCAAGTTTACTTACTGGCTAATGGCCCTTTTCCTTCAGTGGGACTCTTCCTTCTTGCAGGAAGTTCACGTCATGAAACCCAGTGTTTAGGAAAAAAGGATGGAGGTTTCTGTTTTAAACAGAAATCGATTTCAGTCACTCCCACTCTCACTTCCACTCACCAACTCCGAGATAAGAGTCCAAGGATCTGGACAGGATCATCTGTGTGACGTATAGAGGACAAGGGCTATTGGCTGTCAAGTCTTTGGTGCCTCCTTGGTTCTGCTTGGTTAATAAAAGCAAACTGTGTTTCGGCTAGGTCTTTTGGCAACTAAGAGTTATAAATACGTAATCTTGCATACTTAGCCCTCCCTAAACCTTAGTCAGGCTTCTATCCACTGTTTGCATTTCCTCGTTTCAGTGTGTTCATGGTTACAGATATCTTCTGTTGGCATAACAGGCAGAGGAATGGCACGTGTGATGTGCTGTACCTTACTGCCATCCTCCCGTTATCATCCTGACAGCCTTCGCTTGGTGACTCAGCAGTGCTGTGGTGCTTATGCAAATGGCACATTCCTGGGTGTTTACCAGTTTGTTTGCATTGCTCATGCCCTTATTTATCAATAAACGCCATTCTTCTAACCCTTGCTCCTATGTTTCTTCTGGAATTCACACACAGAGGTTTTCTTTTACTCTCCATTCAGAACTGTTGAGATTCTTCTGTTACAAATTTGGATGTAATCATGAAATTTGGTGTAACTTTTGGTACAAATGAAAAAGAATGTACCTTACTCTGTGCCTTCCTCTCAGCAGTGATCGACTGACTGGATGATCTTATTCTGAAACCCAAAACTGTGCCTCTTTGTTTGTCACCAAGACTGCAGTGGAGGAAGGTCAGAGAGACTCAAAGATTCTAATGTGAGCCCATTGTACAGCCACAGGGAATGTGGGGGTTCAAGCATTGCCTTCCTCAAAGAGCAACCTGAGCAGCCTCTGCTGGAATGAGGCTATGACTGGAAGAGGTGGGGAAGCTCTCAGTATGATGTGCCTTTATGAAGAGGGAAGTCTCAGGTTGGTGGGAACTGAGATGCACTAGCTAAGCCAAAAAGTGGGTAGGGTACCAGCGTGTACTTCAAGACTATCAGCTCCACTGTTTTGACTATCACTAGATAAATACCCCAGAATCAAAAGATAACTTGTGGCTGTGCTTGTTCTTGCAGCAGTGGCCTACTTTGCTTGGCCTGACCTACAGTGTGTGTAAGCTTGGCACACAGTTGCATGCTGGAATGGGAATGTGTTTTATTTCATACTTATCTGTCTATCAGATCGCTGCAGTTTTGCACAGGCATTAACAAGGGTGCTGCCGGAGTGCCTCACCTTGAGATAACAAAGCTTTAAAAGGGCTGAGCAGGGATGGAGAGCAAATACTGTACAAGGTGAACATTTGCAGAGTATTGGTTCTGGGAGACATGGTGCTGTGCGGGCAAACTTTGCCCTAATGAATCTGGACGTGCCAAGCAGAGCCCAGCACCAACCCTGCCTTGTGTGTGTCATTAACCATCCCATTTGGACTTGGTGCTGGGAGAAGCCAGATGACAGCAGGAGGAACTTCAGAAGGATTCTTCTTGAGGCTGCCGGGTGAGCCATCACGGCACCGCAGAGCTCAGTGCTGTGCCAGGTGCTCCAGAGGGGAGGCTGTGCTGTGTAGGGAGAGCCAGGTTGGTGAGTGCTGAGCACCTGACATCTCCTGTGAAACTGCCAAGCAGAAGCGAGATTTCTCTCTTGACAGGTGCTGAAGAGTCTGACTGTCACCTTGTTTTCAAGATTCTGGGGAGCCAAACCGGTTTCAGAGCCTGTCTGCAGGTTCTGGTGCAAATTTCTGCAGACATTTGTGAGACACGGCAACAAAAGCATCCTTTCTAAAGTTACTCTGAGGAGGCAGGACGTCAAAATACAGAAGTCTGAAGCTGATAATGGCGTTCATCAAAGCACAACTCGAGGTTTGCCTGCTCCCATATTATCACAGGGTATCCAGTGTGTGGAGTGCGGGGCCATGAAGAAGAAAGAGAGCAAGGAGCAGATTTTCCTTCCTGAGATACACGATGTCCAGTGTGACTGTTCTAACTGATTGCCACTGCCACGTTTTCAATAAGATGTGGCACTGAGGGGTATGGCTCAGTGGCGATGGGTGGACGGTTGGACTTGATGGTCTCAGTGATCTTTTCCCATGTTAATGATTCTATGATTCTAACAGCAGGAAACATCAATCCGAAGGAGCTTTCCAGGGCTTGTCAACTTAGAAAGAAGTGGCAGAGACTTCAGCTACTCTCACAGATTGGCTGAGATACCAGAGTCGTTAAGGAAATGCAATCATAACAGTGTTTTATTGCTTTATAGTTCTGCAACTTTGTTCTATTATTACAATTTTATGCTTTCAGGTAAACACATCCTCCAGTCTCTAAATCTCTCCTACTGATAAAGCTGACATAGATGCACTTTCGTGTAATGGAACATTGCACATACGAGGGTGTGGAGGTTCTTAAACCTTGGTACCAGAGGGCTACAGTAATCATGTTCTCAGCAATTTTCTCATGGAAGGCTGGAGAGCAACACGGAGCCTCAACTTAGGTTTCCTGGACCCCCTAGGAGCTGGTGTGATGAGAGGGGGTGGCTGTTAGCACTGTGGGATAGGAAAGCTCAGTGTCAAGGGTGAGGAGAACATGGACACTGGAGTACCTCCAGCACCTCCTAGCATTTATCTCACTGCTCCTGACCTGTGTGGGGACATAAATAGACTTTGTCAAGGTCACAGCTTCCTCATCTGAGAGTGAACAACCCACTTGGAAATGCCTTTCTTCTTGCCCTCCATTTGTTATTGGTTGTAATTCTTCAGCGTTTTGCCTTCATTTCTTCCAAGAGGTGCTCTGTGGACCCAGAAATAATTGTATGAGACCACATTCACTGAGGTTGAACCATCTCTTTTTCGTGTGAGGACTGTCTGCAGCTAAAAGCAGCAGTTAAAATGCATAAGAATGTGAGAAAACACCTCTGCAGATTTGATGCTCCATCATGTCAGTGGGATTTGGAGGTAACTTTCCCATGGAGGTGTAGTAGGTTGTTCATCTTAGGAGAGAAAATGAAAGACCACAGTTTCATTCTCAGTGGAGTAGAGGATTCTGGTCTGCTAAGGGAAACACGTTAGAGTGACTCCCCAGGGATGGGGACAAGCTGGGAGCAAAAAAGGGTAAGAAGTATCTCCTATGGGACAGGAAAAGGATAACAGAAGTAGTTGGAAGGTGCCTGCCATTCCCAAAGGACTTCTCAGGGTTGGAAAGGGAAAGGCTGCTTCAATGGAAGAGGAAACAAGGAGAAATACACAGCAGGAACCTGGATCTGTCACTCCTTTTGCATGGTTAGGGGCTGTCCTGCTGGAATATTAATACAGGATTTCCCAAATAGCCCAAAAATATAAGAGGTGTTTTTTTTGTTTGTTTGTTTTTTCAGTCACATTCTGAAATGCAAGGCTGGGTTCCCACAGGTGAAAACCATGCAGGGATTAATGGGACACAAGTTTTAGGGCTTCACATTAAGCTTTGCAAGCCAAGCATCCAAGAAGCCAAATCTGAGAGTTTCATATTCTGTATGGTGGCAAAAAAGCAAAAGGATCTTGTTCTTGTGAGGCAGCCCAGTTCTCTTTGAAATACAGAGCTGTAGTGTCAACATCCTCACGGCTTCCAGGGTCTCCCTTTGCCTGGGATCTTCCAGCACAGGCTGCTGGGCCAGGCTGAGAGTTCAGACCTCAAGAAACGATAGCACATTTTGGTTTGGAGATTTGGAGTGGAAGACAATTTTCTAGCCAGAACTCAACTCTGGTGATTCATTAGCTGTGAGGTCAGAAGGCATTGAGTAGTCTTCTCTCTCCTCCTGAGATATAAAGCACCTGGAATGCCAGCAGCGGATTTGAGTTCACAGCCCTCATGACGATGCAGAAAGTTTCATTATATCTCAGTCCTGTACTCAGAATCTCCGAGTGATGGAGAGCCCACCATGGCTCTGAATCTGCTTCAGTGGTTCATTAACTGTGCCTCAGCTGCCAGCAGCTGTTGGTTTTGTCTGTCTGCTGTCATCATAGACCTGCTTTTCCTCTGTCTAATTATAGTCAGTAATCAAGTCACTTTTTAGACAGTCAGTCCACTTAGTGAGTATATCCTGCATGTTTAAATTCACCTTGTAATTCCAAACTGGAAGCATTCCTCATAGTTATTTTACACTTTCTGCAATGCCTTCACCTTAATTAGGAATTAAGAAGCTTAATTCCACTGGTGGGTACAGCGTTTGCAATTAAATGTTCGATTAAACAATGGATTTTTTTCCCTCACTTAAGTGGAGAATGACCAGTGGGTTCCAGTGCCCAGCACTGTCTGGCAAAGAGGGAACGATGTCAGGAGTTTTCCAAATATCCTTGTAGTTTTGCATCTGTGATGATGTGGACCAGGCACAAACTCTCACCCTGTGAATTAGTAGTGCTTCACCAATTTCTGGCCTGTATGGTATAGGATAGCAGCTACACCATTCAGTTTTTGAAAGGTGTTTTTCTTGATTGCAATTATTTGCTACACAGCACGTGAGAGGAACTAACTGCAGGGTTGGCAAGAGCTGGCCTCTCTTGTAAGCATTAAGTGTATGGAATATAAATCAGCCAACAGCTTAGAGAGACTCAGAGAAGGTAAGACAAACAAAAGCGTAATTAGATGAGACCACAGCTAAGATGACATATTCAGTACAACAGATGGAGAAACCAATCCCTCAGAAAACATTAACCAAGAGGCTGAGCAATACAAAGTCCCCACGGCTTAGCCTAGTGCTAAGGGCAGGCTCATTGCGTGTCCCAAACCCTTTCTTCCAGAAGACACAGAAAGACATTATGGAGAAGACCCCATAGCATAGTAAAAAATGTCCCAAAACGAAGAAAGCAATCCCAGTAGGACCCGCTTACTTAGAGGATATTCAGAGGTTGGGATGGAGGGATGTGTAGGCAGACAGGCCTCGGTTTGAGAGAGGCACAGGGCAAGGCAGGACACGGGGTGAGAAGATCACAAATGATGGTTGACCTGCAGGATGAGTGTTTGAGACAACGGAATGGGGAAGCAAAGAATCTTGTGGGTTTTTTGGTGTGTTTTTCTTTTTCCCCCCTAAATTTCCAGGACACAAAGCAAGAACTTTAGAAATTTTGGCAAAAGGTACCAGAATGAGACATTCATCCTTTCTTTTTTTCTTCTCCCCTCCCCCTCCCCCCCCATAAATATTCAAGTCTAGAGAGAGAGAAAAAGTACATTGATGAAAGATTTTGAATAGTTTTAGACAAGATCTAATCCCTCAAATATCCTGCTCAGCCCTCAGTGTTTCTGCCTCCATGAGTGGGTGCTGTGTGCGTTAATCCTCCTATCACAAAGGGCAGCTCTCCTTCCTGTATCCAGATCCATGTGGGATGAAGGGTCACTTCATTCCTCTCTTGTGGCCAAGGGGAAATTCTTTGCTACAGTTGGCCTTTGACTGGTGTCTTTCCCAGGGATGAGCAGTGTGTCAAGCCTGACTGGTCTACACGTTGGGCTCCATTATGATGGTGTGGGCTTGGGGTATCTGGGGGTATCAATCCAAAACCAACACAATCCAGACCTCAGGAGTATTCAGAGATTACAAAATAGCAACATCTTGTCACTGAAGCTGGAATAAAATATTCCAGGGATGGCCGGTATGCAAAAGAATGTGAAAGGGAGTTCCTCAGAGGGGACAGAGACACTGAGGGGCATGGTTAGTGGGCATGGTGGGGATGGTTTGATGGTTGGACTTGATGATCTTAGTGGTCTTTTCCAACCTTGATGATGCCAACCTTAATGATGGGAGGACGGTTGGACTAGATGATCTTGTAGGTCCTTTCCAACCTTGTGATTCTATGATTCTGTGATTCTGTGATTCTATTATTCTATTATTCTATGACCACATGCAGATAAAACGCCTCAACATGTGTTGCAGAGCCTTTTGTTTCTACTTGCACTCAGCAGAGGCCGTGAGCTCAGCCTGCTGACTCCTGAATGGAGCCAACCTGGCTGGAGCTGAATAGTTTGGTTGCAGAAACCAGCCTTGATATTAATTGGTTGTAGCAGTGAGCTCCAGGCTGCGGCCCCAGGTCCCCTTTTTGGTGTGAACACAGCCTGGGGTGCGTTGTAAATGCCAGCAGGGTCCCTCACACCAGCAATACAAGCCTGAGGGAGTGCACCTAGCCTGTTTGCTGTTTGCTCTGTGGATAGGATGATTTGTCTCCTCTGACCTATAGATACTAAAAGCTAATAAGGAATGACATGTCTCAAGGGTCTGAATCTACAGCGGATTGAGCAAGCTGATGTGGTCACATTTAGACCCGCTGCCAGCTGCCTTGGTCACAGTGAACATCACAGTGAACATGAATGTAGCCTTCCCCAAGGACAGCTGGCCCTGGTCAATGCTGCTTTTTCCTCTGGAGTGATGGAGAAGGTTTGCTGGTGTTCTAGATGACTTCAGCTGCCTATCTCTGCCTTCAAAATCATCCCCCGGGATTCTTCTGGGTTCAAAGGAAACAGTCCACAGTTTCTCACACAGACAGAAAAAATGAGTTAAATCCAAAGAAACCACAGATCATCTTTGTTCTCAAGAGGGGGAGATTTCATTCCAGGAGGATGTCTGGAGTGGTCCTTTCTTTATCCCACACCAACTTCTTCTCCTTCCCGTGGGAACAAAAATCGGTTTATAGAGGTTCTTCCTATGAATGCCATTTAGCCTTTGTAGTCTTATATGGTTAATGATTGGCCTTTCCTACTCCCTTTGATGTGCATTTTGGTCTTTTTGGCTCTGGGACTTCACTCTGTTCTTTGGTGAATTGGTTCAAAGCACAGCAATACATTTTAGGTGAATGGTGAGAACTATTGGAGGGAAGAGCTGAATATTTTTTGTTCTTTCTGTATAATTGAAAGTGGAATCTGGAGAACATACGGAACACAACAAAATCTGCAATTTGAAAGTCTGTTTTAGTATAAAAATTCTGCTGTAGTGAAGTCAACGTTCCTTTTATTCAATAAAAATACACATCTTTGAAAGAAAAAAAATTACTAAACATTCCATATTGAGGTAAATGAGTCAAACCTGACATTTTACAGTAAATGTTTTTCTTTAACTGAAAGGCTTTCCATTTAAAGTGTGTTTTGAAGGAAAAAAGCGAAGTGAGCTCATGGGCTTCCTCTGGTGGTGGGATAACAGCAACCCCCTCGTGGCCTGGGGACTCTCTGACAGCATCTGTAACACCAGTTAACTCATTTATTTCAACAGGTTGGACTTCAGTCTGGCATAGATGTGCTGTCTATTCCATTTTCTCTTTCACCACACAACCCTTGGGAATCCACTGGTTCCTTATTTTTAAAGATGTTTTTATTTTCTGTTTTAAAGCCTGTAGAAATGGGACTCCACAGTGACCTAACCTAGGTCTCTGGTGCACTTGGAGCTCTTCATCTCCTGCTGATCATTCAATCTCTGACAGTCACAGGGTCACAGAATGGCTTCGGTTGGACCTTAAAGATCATCCATTCCCAAACCCTGTCATGGGCTGGTTGCGCCCCACCAGATCTGGCTGCCCAGGTTACCCCATCCATGGCTTTGGGCACCTTCAGGGAAGGAGCAACACAGTTCACTGGGCACCTTGTTCCAAACAACATCGTCCCCCCTCCCAGTCCTCCGGAATTACTTAGAAAGGATTAGCAGATATTTGAGAAGTTTGTCCCTTACTTCTTATTAGTCCCTTAATCGTTGTGCTATTTTGGAACATAGGTTGTCCAGACGTACTCTGGTGCATGAACTCTTGGTTTTAACCTCAACAGAGAAAAGAGATCTTTGCAAATTCATGCCATCCATTACAATTTCCTTCCATTACCTGGACAGCCCCATCTGTCTGTGGACAGGACTCTTATATGCAAATACAAGTCTTCAGCTGTAAGGAGAGCTGGTTGCTTGAGCACCTCTTCTCCCCATGCACAGGGCAGCCTGCCATGCCCTGCAGCAAGAAAAACAGTTCTCAATGACACCAGCGTGCATTCCTCTGGCTCACAGTGCTACTCACACCATGGCAGGACTTGGCCCTTTACTGGACACCACTCTAAGACACAGAGTTTGGGTTTGTGTGGTGCTTTGTGGAGCCAGGGGTTAGACTCAGTGATCCCCATGGGTCCCTTCTAACTCTGGATATTCTATGGTTCTATGATTCTGACAGCTAACAGCTGATTGCCAGCTGAAGATTGCTTCTTCCAAGCTGCATGTTCCTCTCTCCTGCTAGACGGGCTGGCTGGAGAGGGTGACACAGTGACCAGCAGCACGGGATCTCTCACTTGCCCATGGCACCTGCCCAAATGAATCAATCAGCATCACGCAGCGGCTGCCCTGGGGGAGGCACCTCCACGCACCCTGCCAGGATCACTGGGACTTCAGACAAAGAGGGTGTTTGGGTAACTTGTCAGTGCCAAATCAGTTCATGATCCACCTCTCAGTACCAGTAAGCATCTGGAAGAATTGGTTGGCAGCCATAGGGATGGTGCTTTCTGGCAGTGTCTGACAGCCTGGCAAGGGCAGGGAAAGCTCAGTGCAATGAAAAGAGGAGACACAACAGGTCAAAGGCCAAGTCTGTGCCGAGGAACATTGTCTTTGGAGCCTGCTGTAACTAAGCCTGCCTGGCCTCTTGCTGCCCAGCAGCAGGAGCCCAGCAAACAACACATCCCTGCTCTAAAGGGGGGAAAGAGATGTTCCATTCCACCTCACTTCCCTGCACAGAAGCACTGCAAGAAAAGCACCTATGGAGCAAGAAAGGGGCAGGAACAATGCATGTTCCTAATCTGTATCTTTTTATTACTGTTATCTTATCAGCCCCAGAGCTCAAAGATAACTGTACCCAACAGCCTGCAGCCACCACAGACCAGCTGAGTTACAGGCAATGCTCTGCTAGTTGAGGAACCAACACAGGAAGGAAAACACAAGACTTCTTCCAAAGCCAAAGCACTCATTGTATATCATCAGACAGGAGGGTGTCTCAGAATCTCATGAATGATCTGAATCATCATCATTCTTTGAAGTCTACCGGTATTCTACAGGAATGGTTACCTTGTGTTTGAGCAACTGGTCGAGCATATGGAGCCCAACTTCCACCTCTGCTCTGTCCACATCTGTTTGCCCTCTCCATCAAAGGTAATGGTATTTCCTTGGCCTGTCTAGTTTTTTTGGCTGTTGATTAGAAGCAAATGGGATTCTTCAGAGAAGAAACTCTTATTGCTGAAAAACATTTTGTTGTCAAAAAGAATTTCTGAGATCCAGGATGGTGTCTTTGTTAGGGTGTGGAAGGAATTAATCACTCCAGAATAACCCAGTGCTTAGGGCATTTACAAGATCCGAGACACATCAGGTTCAAGAAACAGCTGAGCCTCATTTAAAGCAGGAACTGGAATTTGATCTCCCACATGCCTGGTGAACATCCTAACCACAAGCCTATCCTGGAAAGAACTTGTGTGTGTCCAGAAAATATTTCCAGAAATCTCAGTTATAGTAAATATATATATCTATAAACAACCACTGATTGTTTTGGGGCTTTTTATTTTCCCAAAACAAAACTCTTGTTTACTGTCCCATTCCTAAATGGATTCTTCCTTGCCATACAGCTCCAGGCACAACGTTATCCTTTCAGTCTACCAATGACCCAGCACGAAGGATGAAGAAGGGGTGTGATGTGCAGACCAGACAAGGAGCTCTCTCCAGTTACAAGGCTGGCCTGGATGATCTGACTTAAGTCCCTAAAAGCTGTCAAATTCTTCTGACAGTGAAAGAGTGCAGGAACTGAGCTTCAGCAAGTTGCTGATCCTGGAAATGGGAATTGGTGCCGATATTCGCTTCTTTATGGAACAAATTCCCAGTTACAAATGGAAAATTTGGCCCACAAAGGAGGGCATTTAAGGAGTTTTCTGGTCCCTCTGACATTGCCTTAGTGCAGACATCTACTTCTGTAGATGAGCAGTGGTCAAACAAAGGGATTTTCCCCTCTAAGACGGAATATCAAACATGGGAGTTGGACAACTACAACCCACAGCCAATGAACCATAATATGGCTTACGTAGAGCTCTTTACATGATAATGGAACACTACAAACATGGTGACTGAACTTTCGACTGTGCAAACAGTGCATTGGCTTGCAAATTTCCAGGACGTGTTGGGCCAGAAGGGACCTTCTGGTAGTTTCAACCATATTAAAACTATATTCTGCCTAGAATTGCACAGCTAATCTATAAACTGTCCAGAAGTTTCGTTATTAGCCTTCTAAAACCTTTAAACTAAAGTTCTCATGCCCACTGAACCACAATGCATCATTAGTTCAGCCAATGCACCCAAACCACACCTAGAGCAAAAACCTGAGTGAACGAATAGGCTTGTGATTGTCCTAAAAGCCAGCACATTCCTGTCTGAATTTCTTGTCTGCACCACTGTGTAATGGAGGAAGCAAATTCCTCAGCTGCTGCCCCTGGAGATAACACTTTGCTCCAGCCACCCACGTCTATGGCCAAACTCTTCCGTCATGCAGAGCTTGAGATGCCTTCTTTCTGAGAAGTGCAATTCATCTGCCCATGGGAAAAACGCTTTTTTTTTTCCTAAAAAAAAATCTCAGGTTAAGCAACCAAAAATAGGCCTTCCAGTCATGCATGTTAATCTTATTTAAACCCTGGGTGTTGCTACCCAGAATTTTCCTGATGATATCATCTGATGGGGTGGTGCAAAACAGGGTCTCCAAAATAGCAAGACTCGTATCATAAAGAAAGCGTTGCATAAGTTCCTTTGAGATAATGTACTTCCATAGCAAAATGTCTTCCCGCCTCGTACATAACATAAAGCAGCTACTGACAAATACATTGCAGAAGGCATGCTTTGGTATTCACGCATAGAGAAGATTCTTTAGTGAGAACATTCTCTGGGACTGTAAAAAGAATCACTCGACTGATGTTAATAAACTGACAGATGAGAAATCGGACAAAATAAAGAGTCTGAAGTGCTGCTGCTGAAAATGCTCGCACGGCTGGAAGAGCTCTGCACGTTTTGTCGATCTAGTCAGTTCACTGGGAGGAAGAATCTAATTTATGCTGAGGCCCAACATGATGAATAAGTCATTTCCCCGGATGGGAGCGAGAAGAACTCCTTGAAACACGTTGGACAATTCAAAGAGAGTCTTTCAGCTTTGAGTAATAAGAGAGGAGAAAAAAAGGAAGGAAAAAAATGTTCAGTTTTGAGAGTGACTTTATTCCTCTCCATTGAGGAATTTCTTTTTATCGTTACACTTCGATGCCTGTAAGTCAGGATTGCTTTTTTTCCCATGAAGGAAAGTTAGATGTACGAAGAGGAAATATACATGAATTACTTCCTTCAGTGTGAGGCCTTTGCATTTTGCATCAGGAGGCACTAATAACTAATATTCCATGTGTACTTCCTGACAACGTGCACACGATGGATCCCAGATACAGAATTTCTTTGGTGGATCCTTGAAGGCTGACCGCTTGCTTGACACAAGATATTAGAAGGAAAATAATTGAAACTCTTAGTTCTTGTTCCCATCAAATAGGTGGAAGACAAAGGAGGATTGTTGGCTTTAAATTCCACTGCTCTAAACCTGTAGACAACACTGATACAATGAGACAGTATATGGGAATGATATATGCTCCTGCCCATTCAGGGCTGTGAATAATGGTGACCCATTCAAGCAAAGGAAGACCCATGACAAACACTAAGAGTTGGCCTAGGGTATGGCTGTGGACATCACCATCCCCTGAGCACCACACGATCCCACACATCTTGACTAGGCTAGACTACATTGAGTTTGAAGTCCAGCTTTTTAATGTGATTACTGCTGCTTCTGTTTTCCATCATGCTTGGAAACATCACAGCAGTTAGGAATGCAGTGAGCACCAGGGCACGCGTGAACCTTGTCTGTTAAATCAAAGAAAACTTCACCTCAGCAGGGAAAAAGGATGAGTTCTAATTTTAGCTCACCTGATCATTTAGCCTATTTCAAGACACGTAAAGGAGTCCCTGTAGAATTCCTTGGATCAAACCTCCTAAAGCATTAATGCACATTTCCTGATGTACAGCCTTCCTGCCACTCCTGCACACCTTGAAGGTTGAGCTTGCTTGCAGGGAAACACCCAGCTCTATGCACAAGCATGGAGCCCTGGTAACATCAGAAGTGCAAAGACACGTTCATTCATGGCCATTCAAAAGTGTTTTCATCAGATCCACTGAAAGCTTTACACTTTATTTTCTCCAAAACAACATAACCAGGTCTCTGCGTGAAAGCAAGCTTTACTCTGGTCTTGGTGGTGCTCTTCACTCATGGTTCTACAAAAGAGAGGTGGAGCTGCTTGTATATGCACAGTTTATACCCTTCTCCACTGTGCTGTCCTTCAGATACATTAGCATTCAATTTATTGATGTGCTATGTAACGTAGCATTAGCTTCAGGCATTATCTGTCCTCATTCTATTTGAACAGCCAACCTGATCTTTATATGTTATTTCCTGAACTAAAGGCTCTGGCCTCTTTGCTGTTATATTTGCATGTGTATTGCAATTTGTTCTTGAAAGATAAAGCCATTAACCCAAGTCCTGATGATTTCATGATTAACATTGAAGAACTACGGGCAATTCATAACAGCACATCTCACATTATGGGTATGAGAACAATTTTCCCCATCCCAGAGTTCAACAGTTATATCCAACACATCAATCCTGATGACTGTTCTTAGCAGCACCAAACAAATCAATATCGACATGAATATTTTTAAGTACTACTACCAGCAATCTCTGTGCACGAGACATCCTTTTCCACACAAATACAGCACGGCACTTGCTCTAAAGCACAGGCTTTAAACTCCGAAGGAATGACTTACACTGGAGGTCTCATGTCGCTGGTTGTAAGTTATGATCATTTTATAAAATTGCATGTGATTACACATTAATAAAACAAAAATTGTTGTCAGGAATGCATAAGTGAAGCCTGTGGATGGATAAAGGACATATACAGTTGACTAGGATCCAGTAACAGGGGAATACTGCATTTTTTTGTTCTTTTTTGTTTGCCAGTATGACTTAGCCCTATACAGAATTCATGGGCACCCTAATGAATGGGCCAGTCACCTGGCAAATGCTCCCTCAAAGCTGGGAGTAAATGATTGGGAAGAATTCACAGGTACAGAAATACGAGAGTGAAATTAAGAAGTTCTGTAAGAGTTCATTAAAAGCATTGAATGCCACAGATTCTCAGACAAGAGAGAGGCTCCCTCTTTCAGAAACAGTCAGTGGCCTGGAGAAGCCTGCAATTAGTGATGAAGTGCTATATAACCGAAGAAGAAGGGGGAGATTGCAGTAACTATCCATTACATGATCTACAGTTTCAAAAATCACCAAGGGAACCTAAAGACAGAACTACTTTCAGGTTTTGAAAGCATCTTCAGAGCCAAAGAGCCAAGAAAACGTGACATCCTTGAAAGAACAAAGCAACAAAAACTCCCAAAACAAACCAACTTACAACACGCTGCTTTTCTTGCTTGTTTGTTTGTTTCCAGACAAGATGTCTCAGTGTCCAGGTGTAATTTTTGCTCTGATTACTCAAGAGAGCCTCCAGGAAAGCTATTGGCCCAGGACACAACAAACAAGAGAAAGTCCCAGAAAAAGCCAAGGAATCTCTGAACCTCTTGGGCACTGGGCCACATCTTCATGTACCTTACAAAAGATGCTGATCTTAAATTCCTCCTACTGTATAACAGGAATTAATTCAATCCATTTTTAATGCAGGTGGACTTCAGGAGGAAGGGACTGCTCGCTATCATTGGGACAACATAGTGGGGACATTTCCATGCACAGCAAAGATGAGACCAGTACAGAAAAATGGCGTTGGCTACTCTTCCATTGATGCTGTTGGTGAACTCTGAAGAGTAGTTTGGTAGTTTGCCACTTTCAGAGGCAAACTCTCACATTTATCAGGTGGATTTCTCTCTGGGCCGCACAAGCCTGGATGAGTCAGCGCTGTATAGAGGATAAGCAGACTGTCTGTGGTCTGGAAGAAGACCTCCAGCATCTCAAAATGCCTTGGTGGACAGGAATTTAGGGGAGATGTTGCCTCTACTGCTGCCATACAGCCTCTAGAGCTGATGTCTGTGGTCGGAAAATGGACTGAATGCAGATGGGTGCCAAGAAAAAAGACTTAAGGGTTGGATTAACCGCATTCAAGGGAGAGCCTGGAATAGATACCTTCGCTATCAAGAAGTACTGAAGAGAAGCCACTTTTCAACAGAGAAATCATGTCTGATAGCTGAAATAAAAGAAACTCGAAGGAGAATGAGGCAGAAATTTTAATGAGTTGCTGTGCACAGACGATTTAGAAATCTTGGCAGAATGTGGTAAAGGCAATGAAAAGCCACACAAGTGGAATGAATATAATGCAGTACATCTCCCAAAAAGAAGGAATGTTTATGAGGAGGAATAAGAAAATCAAATTATTTGGGGCAGCTGGGCAGACACGTTAATGGAGACACAATATGTTACGTATGCCATATGACCATGAACATCACCATCTGACTGTGCAGGGAGGTGAGCATCCTTCCTCCTCCACACAGAGCAGCAGCAGATGTACCATGTAGCCAAGTTTTGCCTCCTTTAGGCTCCATTAATTTCATCCCCTTTGATTTTCCATTTATTAACGAACTTAACTGCTAAATGAGAGGAAGTTGCACTCTTTATGTGAGTACAGCTGAGTTTAACCGCCTTCATCTTGGACAGCTGAGAATAAAGAGCCATGGGTGTGAGTGTGGGTGTTTGTGTGCTAGTGAGGTGGGGAAGAGAAGCTGACAATGCTAAATGTACCCAACTGGCAGATGGGTGGGTGAATAAACAGTAGTTTTCAATGCAGAAAAAATGTTTTCTCTGCCACTGGGAGAAAATCTACAGAGAAAATGGCTTTCTCACTCCCTTCCTCTTGTGTTCTCCATTGCCCAGAAGCTCATTAGAGCTGGAGGGGCACATAAGAATAACCCTCCCCTGGTCCAGCAGTTTCTCTCTAGGCTTACAATGCACTCATCAGCAAGTCACCACAGACTCCCAGTGCATAGTAAGCAATAATTTATTATCAGAACAACTCCTTTTGTCTGCACGATGCCGTTATTTTCCAGCAGTATTTATAACTTAAGAACGTTTACTCTGTGGTTTTTGTTGTAACAGTATGTACATCAAAAACATAAACAGGCTGTGGGATAAAAGGAGAGATATGCATAAGCATAACAGTGAATGATGAAGAATGGTTTTGAAACTGGTAGAGCCGGTGGAGGGAGGGATGGCAGTGGCTCCTCTCTGCTAAATACCACTGCTCTAAAGCATCCCAGTGTGCTCAAAGGAGACTGACATGCTATAGACAAGACACTGTTCTCACTCTCATTTTCCCAGTGCCGTTTTTCCAGCTGTTAGCAGCCTCAGGTTTTCTAGTCCAGGGTTCCTGATCCTATTTGGAGACCACAGACCCATAAAGGGGAATTTCTTTCCTCTTCTGAGCAATAACAGAGCCAGGAGAGCCCGGTCCCAAGCTCCCTTCCTGCTGCAGTCATGGAGGGTGAAGAAGCCGAGGAGGAGAGGCTGAAGCAGGATGAACCCTGGCACTTCCTACCAGGTGTGTATTCAGTTGGGGGCTGCTGTCTGGGCTGGGTTGGCTGGGCTCCAGGCTGAAGTTGGCTCCTTGAGGCACCTCTCTCTTAGCTGCCAACTAAAATCTTCACGAGACACAGGGATGAGCGAGCCTAGCCTGCAAGAATAGCTCCTCAGGGAGCTGAGTTTGGGATCTCCAGGCCTGCTGCCCATCTGTTAGATAGGGACAACTCCCCCAACGAGCAAGCAGGGACACCTCCAGGGAGCAGAGGCATGTGGAGCTCTGGGTACACGTGTTACTACAGTAGCACCAAGCGGCCCAGCTCAGCATCTTGCAGCAGTCTGATAATTGTGCCCATCAGCCAGGAAGCTGCTGGAAGCAGCATGATTACCCAGGTATGCTGGCTGCTGTAGCCAGGAGGTAAGGCGCAGTAGCATTAGTTCAGAGAGAAGGTATGATTAAGTCACCCAGCTTTATGAGAAACGAATACAGCCACAAGGAGTGAGTCATGACAGCAAATGAAATGCATCTGAACCAATTGAATGAGAGACAGTAAGTCAGCCTCTGGAGCCCAGATTTCTGGCAAAGTATTTCTTGAGAGAATGGTGAACTGGAGCTTGAATACCAAGATAAAGTCCAGCCACAAGAGATCAATAGCTTTAAGGAAAAATCTGAGCTCAGCAATGATGTTTACAACCCCAGACATCACTGGGTCTGAAACTGCTGTTTCATAGCCCGTGTGACACCTGGCAGGGGTGGCTCAGCAGTGGCTTAAAGCTCCAACTTGTCCAACTTCATGCACTGAAAAGACGTTGTACTCTGCTCTAGGTCGTATGATTCCACTGCACTGCTGTTGTTTCTGTGGTCATGGCTACAATGATTAACCTGTGAGGAGCCTCCACCAGAGGTGTGGCCAGTTTCCATCACTGATGCAAGAATCTCAGCCTCCTCAGCCCAAGGGTTAAAGTGCTGGGCAAGCAGCATTTGGCTTTCCCTGACAATTTGGGTTTTAGCGGTGGCAAATTTGGTGTGTGTTCATAATCCTGTGGTTATGAGTAACTGCCGAGGATGCTGTGGGCAACATGCTGGGAATCCTTTACTTAACGCCGAGCCAACATTAGGAGGCATTTCTCCAAGATGGCCTCGTTCAGCCAGAAGGGATGGGATCACCTGTGGAGGTCTGTGTTTCTTCATATTGGAAGATCAGTCCCTTTTTTTGAGTGTGTAAATGCTAGGAATTTCTGGCAGTGGTCAATCACTCTTACTGTTCATTTGTTTCCTGTGTTTCCTAGCTTTGGTTTTCGATTCTCACCACTGGAAGTTTGAACTGCACAGTCATCCGCTGTGACGCGTCACCACCCACACCAACCAACATCTTACAAAGACTTGAAAACGTTCTGGGGTTTTCTGGCAGCCAAAGCTCCTCACATGGAAGATGGCTCTGGGAAGGGCCTCACAGTTACATAAAGCATAACTCTTTTTTTTTGCAAATCTGCCCCAGCAGAGCTGATTTGAAACAACTGATGTCTGCAGTTTCAAAGGCCCATGATACAGGACCTTAATAGCCTTGGGATCCTTCCAGCATTGTTGGGCAACTGATTCAGCATAACCTCACAAAAAAACCAGGGTATGCTTCTGTGTGAGTGCCTTGGCGTGAGAATCAGGTTCTTGGCTCCAGCACACCGCTGGCAGATGCAATCCCTGCTGCAGCTCAGGGGGGTATGGGGGACACAATGCAGAGCTACTATCCTACATGAAACACATGCCAAAGGCCTGAAGGTCAAGTCAACTTGTAAAGCAGAGTGTGTATAATAGCTGGGGGGGGGGAGGGGAAAGGAAAAAAATATAAATGCTAGGAGCCCACTGAAAACACACTCGGTAGCATCAAAGCAACCTGATATTGTTTTGTTGATATTACTTTTCCTAGAACGATCTCATAACAGTTTGACAAATAAAAGCCTCACTGCTGGAGAACTGACCAGCTGCCTGCCCCTCCCTGCCCTCCCACTCGCTCTGTTTTTCCATTAGCACCACTGCCTTTGGGGCCTCCTAAAATGAGAGGCAAATAAGTTATGTAACCACACATGCTGCACAGTCGATGGGGCACGGCTGGCAGAAGCACTTGGCGGATCCAAAGTGATCCTCATGGTGAGCCTGCCTGATGACTACACGGGGAGCACTCAATTTGTAGGCACGTTGATGCTATCTACCCCTCCTGCCCCACCTCCCTCTGGGTCTCAGTGCACTTTATATGAGGTGAGGCGGCAGGAATTTCACTTCTTTAAGGCACTGAGCTGGAGGCAGCCACTGATGTGAAGTCATCTGAATGAGGAACCCTCAGCAGGACTCGGGAGTGGGTCTGATTACAGGAGCTGAGGCCATCGTGGTTACCCCACGGAGCAGCTCAAAGGAACAGAGCCCTCCTTATACCATTCTTGTGGCTGTGTGTGGTTAAGGAGAGAGTGTTCATGGTTTGCCCTTTGCTCTGGGTCAAGGAGGGGAAGTTCCCTTCCTCCTGCCGAAGAGTTTGTATATCCCCTTTATCAGAGAGACTGCTTGCAAAGGGGCAAATCCTCTTCCCTTGCATACATGCAGTATGAAGATGAGCTCATTGGAGACAGCCTCCTTTCCTCTCGTGTACCTGGGATCATTTCTACAGGAAGGCACCCAGATGTCACAGCGTCTCTTCTGTTGGTCTCCTCAGCCTGCTGCTCATGTCCAGGGCCTGAGATGTGGACAGAAGATGAAAGGGAAGAGAGAAAGTGCCACCGCTGGCAAAAACTGTGTGATGATCATAGGATAAACAGTCCCTCAGCTTTTGAGGAACTGAAAATGAGGTCTTAAGGACCCAATAGAAGTTTCCCTGCTTTTCTGCAAAGTCGTGCTTTTTCATAGTCCTGATTACGTGTGTGCATACCTTGTAACCATCTGGCCCTGGTCTTGCATCTGGCAAACCACGTGTTAAAGGATGTCAGGATGATGGAGGACAGCTTTCAAAGCTCCCCCCAGCCAGCCCAAGACCCCCAACTTGCAAGCACCCCCACCTCAGACCCCATCCCACGATGGACACATCAATGAGACAGGTTGTATAACCTTACCTGCACTAATTTACCTTCCCTAGAATTTGTATAACCTTACCCAACCTGGTCTACCCTTATCCACCCTAATTTACCTCCCCCTTCCCAGGAATACTGATTAGTCATTGTTTGCTGAGAATACATGTGATTGTAGGACCATATGTGCAACAGCTTGCTCAGAATACACGTTATAAATTGTTTTGGTGCACCTGATCTGTGTCGGTGAAGTCAGAGTCTTCTCGCCGGGCAAAACAAACCAGGGAATGAGGTGGGACAGGGAGAACGCAGACAAACTGACCCAGGGTGAGCCCCAGCTATGCAGGAGGGTAGCAGCCACCTGGGCTGTCACCTCCCCCCTGGAACGACTTCTTGATTGTGGCCTATTTCTAATGGCAGAAAATGTTTGTAGGGGAAAGAATACGGGATGAGACCTTTGTAGGTGAAGCCAGCTGATCTTCCCTGGAGCTCCATAAGCAGAGGAATTATCAATTAGGATGCTATTTTCTGTCTCAGCATTACTCCAGGAACGGAACACTCTCAGGGTGCTTGGCCTATATTTCCTTTGGTTCCCAGCAGGTGCCGTACTGAGGTCTCCTATGGAGGTGTGATGATGAGCCAGGAACCTCAACAAGCTTTTGTGAAAAAGGACAATGACTGGAGGGTCCCCTCTGATGAAGCTGCTGCAGTACAAAGCCTGGGCAGCTCAGCAAGAGGAAGGGTTTCTAAAGAGCACCAAGCAGAGCCCTTCAGAACCCGCTCCGTACAAAAAAAAACCAACCCTCGCAGAAATTAATAGAGAATAACCTCTATTCTTTTTTCAACAGCATTTCAGAGAGATCTCTATTCTTCAAACCACATACAGAGGATCCCACCTCTGGTAAATCCTGGGGGTCTTCAAAGCCTTGGCAAGCCCCCGGGGACATGGTACGTACCCTCCCCAAATTCTCTGGCCTCTACCCCGTCTCCTTTGCCTTCTCCTGCCCAGACATCCCGGCGTCTGTCGGTGGAGGTTTGCTTCCATCCGACACTGCCCTCTCATGGAGCAGCAGAGATTTGTCATTCCTAAATTCCATTCTGTACCTGTGCAGCGGGAGTAGGGCTAGGGGAGGGAATGCCCTATGGAGGTTGTTTCAGGAGGAGGAGGTGTTCTTGCCCAGATCTTTTCAAGAGAGGTGATTTCTGCTGCTGGAAGACAAGGCTGTACTGCAGCTCCTTCCTTCTTTGTTCTCAGAACAACGGAAACAGGATAACCAGGATCACAAGGGTGGCAATTACAACTGATATGTGCCTGGGGTTGATCAAAGAGAACTTGTTAAAGTTTGAAACCCTTGAGGAGAAAGGGACACTTCCTGGAAAACAAGAGGTGAAGCCTAGCAGAGTTGTTGTCCAAATGCAAGGCTGGGAGCTTCTGGGAGCTGTAAATATGATTGCTCCTCTGTCCTTGCCAAAATTACTTCTGACCACATAGCATGAGCAGAACCAATAGTGGAGATGATGGAATGCAACAGCTGAGCTGTAGGTTGGTCTAGAAACCTCCTTAGGTCCCTTCCCACCTGAATTATTCTATGACCCTGTGAACTGTATTTATTGCATCTGAAGTGCAAGCTTGGAACACAGGTTGTACCCACGCTGTCCTCCCACGGCTGGTATTGAGGCAGCTTTCTGTGGGCAGTGTTTTCTTTGTCCAATGTTTGGGAAAGTGGAGGGCTCTGCTGTGATGTGGCAATAATGACTGGGGCCAGGTGGTGGTTGTGGTGTTTGGGGACAGCAGGAGCAGGTGCCATGAGAAGGACAATAGGTGGAAGCAGGTTGACTTGTTGGTTCCAGCTGATGAACAGGTTGGTCTTGGGCAGACTGGTTCCTTTTGCTAAGAGGAGAGCTAGCAGAGGAAAGAGGAGAAAAAAGAAAATGAATTTCCTTCCCCCTGATGCATTTCATCACTTTTCATTTGAAAGAGACGTGTTCAAGAAGCTCAGGTTCCCTAGAAACTCTTAGAGCCCACAGCAAAGCAGCTTCTGCTTTCAAAGCCAACAGCTCCAGTCACAGCCTTGGCAGTGCTTACAACTTTACATGCTGTAGGGAGAGGAGTATCAGCTGCTCAGAAGAGAGGTTTTATTAAGGCTTTCAGGCTGGGCGTCTTTGACAGCCTCCTCCCGCTGGGGCTAGTATTTTTTATTGATGTAATGGGAAAGCTTTTTCCCCTCAGATGTCTTTTTAATGCCTCCTGTCTCATTCTATCATGGAGTCAGAGAAATGAGAGATGGAAAACACCTATGAGGTCATGAGGGCCCTGCCTGTTCTCACCGGTACTGATTCAAGACAGGCAGCTCCATTATATTCCCATCGCACTTCATGCAGCAGCCCCAAGTCCTGTGCATGAAGTCAAAGATAATAGTTAATTTAGACACAAGCCAAAATATGTTCCTTGAACACCTCCAGGGTCAGTGACTCCACCGCCTCCCTGGGCATCCAGACTGGATGGGATCCTGGGTAGCGTGATCCTGTGGTTGGCATCCCTGCCCATGGCAGCAAGTTGGAACTAGATGATCTTTAAGGCCCCTTCCAACTTGAGCCGCTCTATGATTCTATAATAAGGTTATCTTGAATGTGTTTTCTGCCCATTCTTGAGGTATAACAGGGTAGCAGATGGCTCTTTAATTTCTATCTGTGATTTTTGCTCCCCATAAAATGGTGAAACTCTTGGGTACTGTCTTATCAGGAGTTAAGTGCCCTGAAATCATTGGAATCAGTGGCAGTGCCAGGAAGAAGTGTAGGCAATGTGATGACCCCAGCACCAAAGCATGGTAGATGCAAGCAAAGCAGACATACTTGTTCTTGGCTCATTGAAAACACTTCCAGAATCCACATGGGCCTTCTGGAAGTATATCCACCCCTATTCCATGAAGGAACACCTCAATGCTGATGAAGTCACGTGCACTTCTCTCAGCATATGAAGAGAAAGAAATAAAAGAACTTTAAAAACCCTGAATAAGTCTGTTCCTGAGTTTTCTTTCCCATTTGCCCAGTGCAGAGAGTCAAGACAGGGTAATAACCACAGCTCCGCAATGTAAGTACGTGGAGAATGATATAATTCTGTGTTTTGGTCTAAATCTATGATTATAAACATACAGGTATGTACATGACTAGTGCCAGGAGACTTAGTCCAAGTCACCTCTCCCAGTCTAAGGGGAATAAAGACCTGGAGGGCCCATCTTTAAAGGCAGAGCCCTCAAAGATTTGTTTTGAACAATGTCTGTTGCTTGGAACTCCACCTCCACACCCAGGTCTTGGAGCACTGCTAAAAACTACAAACACAAGTGGAACCCAGTTCAAAAACAAATGATTTCTGCGCACGCTGTCCCAGGCCTCTGGGCTTGTTTCTGTATTTCTCTTTCATCTGAGATTCTCTCAAGGTCTGAACAAATTTCATTTTCAGTTTTCCACGGGAGAAGGTGGTGCATGGGAAGTGCATGGCCAACTTCTGCATCTCATGGGCCTGGTATCATGGGGGATTGGGTAGAAACCATGGAGGCAGCAAACCAAGCTACAGAATTGGGTAATTTCACAGATGGGTTCAAAGGTGAGGTTGTAAAGGAAACCTTTGGCCAAGCCAAGATCAGGACCCAGAGCCCTGTCTCTCAGGACTGGGTCTGGACAGTAACATGCTTCACACGCTGTTATAAACTCTTCCTTGGGGTGGACATTCAAAGACGGCAAATCAAAGCCTTATAAAAGTGAGCTGTAAATGTGCCCTGTCCCAGCTGCTGGGTGAAGACAGAGAAGAATCATGATGAGAGATATTAAGGAGAGAATAGATTAGTACATCATTTGCAACCTCCACTGTATCCTCAAAAGATCTCTCTTGTCAACTCAGAGGAAGACTGTGAGTGAACATTTAGGACCACACCACTGATGACCAGTCTAAATTGTCCAGATCTTACATCCCCACCAATATCTTTACCCCTCTCCATCCTCTCCCATCCCAGTTGGTCAGCTCAGTGCTTACTCCCTTTGCACCCAGGAAATAACAGTGATTCTCCTAAAGGACTGCCCAAGGACCTGAGCAAGTCTTCCATTCTGCTCTGCCTGTGCTTGTCTCTGCTGGCTGTAAGCAGGAGCCTGGCTGAGAGCTTGGGTGATGCAACACCCCACCAGGGCTGGACTCTGCACCATGCACTCCTGAGATAATGCTTTCAGCAGACCCCAGCATAACTTTGGATGCCAAACATGTGAATGAGTAACTAAAAATACTAATACACTCAAATGTGAGATAACTTCAGATGGCGTATCCAACTGGTATATTTAAGACTCGAAGCCAATGTTGCTGAAAGATGCACGTTTGCCATCAGGAGAGAAGGGTGTGGAGTCTGCTGCCTGAACACCCACGGAACATAGGAACAGCAAGAAATGTCTTTCTAAGGAGAGTTCTGCCTCCAACTCTGCAGATGAAGCTCCTTATTTCCCAAGGCTTGTCCTGAAGTGCGTACATGCTGATTGTTGTTTTCCACGTGTGAATTATGTTTATCTTCCAGTTTATACGCTGCAGGAAACAGAAGCAAAATGCTGCTTAAAGAGCTCACCAAATAACCATCCACCACCCGAACGCACAATAATGACAATGCACCTTCCACACATGCAGGCACATATTCTACCTCACCTAGATCACAACATAAGCGTTGGCACATGGACTGTACTGAGGACTCTCTGCACTCCTGAGCAGACACTGGTGACAAATTGATGTGCTGGAGCATAGCCACACTCCGTATGTGGTCACTTGTGCAGAAATACATCTTTTTCATCTGTGTAATTTGCTGGGACAGGAGTTTTCTTGATGCTAGAATGACAGGTTTTCATGGTTTCAAATACTCAGCATCATTAACAATGGTGAGTGCTGTCCATGGCAATCTGTGCACCTGCTGGCATTGTCACCAGGCCCTGGACCATGGTGACACCACAGCATGCACCCTGCAGAGCCTGGTATCTCCTTGTGCAGAAATTTCTCAAACAACAACCAGTCATATAAACATATATTAACATATAAACAGAATCATATGAACATATAATTATTAAGGTTGAAAAAGACCACTAAGATCCCAAAGTCCAACCTCAACTCATCCCCACCATGCCCACGTTCCTCATTGCCACATCCCCATGGTTCTTGAACACCTCCAGGGATGGTGATTCCACCACATTCCTGGGCAGCCTGTGCATCAATGCATCAGGGAAGAAATGTTTCCTAATATCCAAGCTGACCCTCCCCTGGCCCAACTTAAGGTCGCTACCTCTGATATCCTAAAAACATGGTCCTACAGTACTAATGCAAAATCACTGTAGACACTTCCCATGGATTGCAGAGCGTTTGGGTGCCTGAGGGGAGTGTTGATGGGTCTCTGTGACTCGGTGTCTGAAACCAAGATGTCCACAGCTTGCTCCAGGCCCATTTGGGAGCCTCCTATGAGCTGTTGGGATTGAACAGATCAGCATATCTTAGGGCAGGTTGGACAAATCACAACATTGATATTCCTTCTTTGTCCAACAAGGGGGTGGAGAGCTTCTACTCTCCTCAGTCCCATTGCACCTTTCCTGAAGCATTGTTGATGTTCAGTGCTGCTATGCTAAGGCTCAGATTTGGATAGCAGATCTCCCTTTGACTGTCCCTGTTGGGGTCTCAGTTTCAGGTGCTTTGGGTTACTCAACGATTTCCTCATCCCTTCAAAGAGAGAAATGTAGATCAGTTTCATGGTGAAAAATGCCATTCTAAAATGAGACATTAAAACATTTCACTGACAAGTGCTGGACAAAATATTTGAATATTTTAGAAGCCATTCTATCAAGTTAGGTCTCAAGGTCTGTGAGCACACGGTCCCTACATGCTGTTCTCTGCAGGTTTAATGTGATGCTGTCACAACTTTCCTAAAGGTAATTTTTTTAGTCACTAAGGGACAATATAAAGCTTTCAAATCTCAGCTACATTTAGATTAACAAAAAACACAAAACAAAGCAGAAATCCCTTTGGTGTTTTGTGCGGGGGACATTTGAAAACACATTATAAGTCACTGTCTTTGGTGCAACTGGCATTTCCATCTGTTCTGGACTTGGTAAAAGAGCCAGCAGCTCATCCTTATTGTTTGAGGTTATCCCTGTAGAAGAACCCTGCTGCGACAGTGCAGCAAATATCAGTATGGTGGTAGTATCCCATTACCTTGAGGGGAGATGTCACTAGCTAGTGCCATCTTTCCATGTCTTCTGCACTGAGCTCTCTTATTCATTCTGTCCCAGCACATGGGAAGAGGTGCTACGTGTAGACCTATTCCCTACTGAGCAACATTTACTGGGTGGTGAGCTATAGCGTGTCTAAATTGTTTGAACTAGGTTCTCAGATAAATAATCTTTCTTGAGTCCTGATAAATATGAGAAAAAATGAAGGAAGTAATTTAATATCTTTTCTATGTCTGTGGAGTTCAAAGGTTTTCTTCTTTTTTTTTTTTTTTTTTTTCATGGTAACTAAAAAATATCACACAATTTGCTTTGCATTGGCATGAACCAAAAACAGGAACCCCCAAAGGGATCCCAGGTAGAGAGACCTTCTGACTCCATCTACTCTTTGGGCTGTAGAGCTGCTGGAGACACTGAAATAACTTAAAATGAGCAAACTCAGGGAGCAGAAGCAACACATTGCAAATATCTGATTTTTAGGAGATTTGATTTTTCACCTTTCTTTGTAGAGAAGAAAAACAAATGGCATTTGTTTTACCCAACATAAGAAAGGTTCTCCCAGGTGATCCATTTAGCCCAGGATTCTGTCCCTGGCAGCAGTGATACTGGATTGGATTCACATGAGAGTGGCTGTCTTTTTTATTTCATATCATCTCACTTCCCCCTGCATTGACTGCTGTTGAATTATATAGAAGGTGAGACATTCCTGACTAGACCCATGTATTTGTGGACCTGCCTAATCCCCTTCTGAACCTGCTAATGCTGCCTCCACAGATTTCATGACATCAAACATCAACTGGAAGGTTCCCACCAGGTCAAGAAGTGATTTCTTGTTCTCTCTTCCAAACTGATATCTGGCAAGCTTCACTGACTGCCCAATCTCCTACTCACCCACCCAGTTCTAACACTGCGAGGTGCAGTTTAGATGAGTTTTGATTCAGTTTAGATAATGAGTTGGTTATAGCATTCAGCTCATGGCTTTGGTAACCCTGCCCACATCCCTTTGCTTTCTCTCCAGAGTAAGGTCATGTCCTTTTCAAACTCTTCTTCCAAGGAAGCTTTTGAATCCCTTTGAGTACTTCCATTACCTCTGCCTCGGTGCCAGTCACTCTGTGTTCAACCAGGACAATCACCCCATCATCACAAAATGTATGGAGGTAGATCCAAGGCCGAGAGGTCATTCCTCTAATACAATGGGGAAACTCTCCAAGATGGAGTGCCCCTCTTCTCTCTGAGATTTTGGCAGTTTGACCTTGTGCTGTGTATATGAGCATTGCTCGCTCGTGCCTGCATTGCTCTGCACTTTCTGAGATGATACATTTCCTTCTGCTGCACATACACAAAAGAATGAAAAGTTCTTAGTACCGAAGATGCCCCAGATGCTCTCCTAGCTGACATTCAGATGAGACCTGGTCTACGCTGTCAGCATCCCTTGCTTTTCAACACTTTTTGGCAGATGGTTCTGGCCCCAGAAGGCCTCTGATGTCCCCAGGGAGCTCATCAGCTCATCACTGTCCAACAAGAGCTGTCAGTGGTGACCACCCCCAGCAAACCAGCCAGCGTGCCAAGAGCTGCACTCCCCAGCGCTGCAGTGAGTCACAGCTGGACGTGTCACGCACCAGCTGATGGCAAGGAAGAGAGGGACACTGTCGACACAATGTGGATGCAGGGGGAATTTAAAGGAAAACTGAATATTTCTTTGTAAGGATTGAACACCCTCCGCAAAAATTGCATAGTGATTTCCAGCAAACACAGAGCGTTCAGGGTCCTGTTGGGGTCACCAGATTGTCAGGATCCTGAGCCTTAATGGCTTTGACCATCTGTGGTCCCTCTGCATACCCCTGCCCCTACGTCCAGGAGCACTTCAGCTCAGCTATGGAGTCTTAGTCCAGGTAGGAGTGGAGGGTGCCCTGTCCTTGGACACATGCAAGGTCAGGCTAGAGGTTGCTCTGAGAACCTGGTAGAGCTGTGGGTATCCCTGTTCATTGCAGGGGAGTTGGTCTGGATGACCTTTAAAGGTCCTTTCCAACTCAGACAATTCTATGATTCTTTATGGCTGGATCCCTCTGAAAAATAATCTGAAAAAAAAAGGGCTGAATGTAGCTTAGCTCTCTGCGCAGTCATTTCTCTCTGTCAGAGACACCTTTAATCTGTCATTCTTGTGTTTAAACTGTTCCTTATAGCTACCTGAAGGAATATGAATAATCCTCTGGTATTTCTATAACCCTCTTCTGACCCATTTGCTATTTTTACCTGAGCGCTTCACCTACCTTAGATGATGTGGATTACCAGGGCTATAATTGTCAGGGGCTGGCAACTTGTTCAGCCGGGGGCAGTCCCGTCACGCTGACACAGATGCAAAGGCATGAGATCTTCCTTGTTTGCTTTTCAAGTGGGAAACGCCTCACCACGTCCTTCGTGCTGGTTTTGTGCAGGGTCCAACTTGGCGGTCCCTTTCCTTTCTCTGCTCTACCACCCACACAGGAGGAAATCTTTGCTGCTGTGCCTTGAGGTGGCCATCGCTGAAGGTTGTGTTTATGGCGTGGTTCCCACTTTTCCAGTGCTATCATCAGCACTGAGATGTGGGAGAGCTGTTGGTTGTTTTCCAAGAAAATGCTTCAGAGACCTTCAGGATAGCTGCAGTCCACTGGCATGGCAGTAATGCTTGAGAGGTCTGGAGGTGTGATTCAACACAGTGTTAGGACACTTGTGTGTCTGGAGAGAGAAATGGGTATCAACCTGCATGTCACAGAATCACAGAGTCATGAAGCTTGGAAAGACCAAGATCATCCAGCCCAACTTTCAATCTACCCCACCATGCCCACAGACCACATCCCTCAGTGCCACATCTCCATGGTTCTGGAACATCTCCAGGCAGCTGTGCCAACGCACCATTACTCTTTCTGAGAATAGATTGTTTCCAGTATCCAGCCTGACCCTGATGCAATTTGAGGTCATTCTCATCCTATCACTCTTACCCAGGAGTAGAGGCCAATCCCCACCTCACCACAATCTCCTTTCAGGCAGTTATAGAGAGCAATAAGGTCTCCCCCGAGCTCCTCTTCTCCAGACTGAACAACCCGTGTTCCTTCAACTGCTCAGTGAATGTTGGAGTATTTTGCTGATGAGTTGCTTCAGCTGGAGAGACTGAAAGGCACTTTCCTGCATTCCTTGGCTCAGGTATGCGGTCCCTCTCCCATTCCTTAGAGGAAAGTTCTAAATCCATCCTTAGCCTAGATAAACCCTAACCACAGGGTTGTTCAAACGGGATGGTGGAGACTTTGTGTGCAGACAGGCACCTAAATTCCATGGGGACTCTGATTATTATCATAGCTCTCACAAACTCCAACCATCACACTTAGGCAAGCCCACGTTCAGCGTGCCAGTGTTTGTGAACCCCACTGTAGGTTGTGTGTCCACCTCTGTCTCTCACCGACAGAATGCCTGACTAGAGATGGAACATCCTTCATTTGGTGGGAAGCTGAAAAGTTTAATACAGCACATGTTAAATGCCTACAGTGAATCTAACCCTGTTCTCCATGCATTGCTCTACAGATATACCTGTAGTTTTGAAAATCCCAATGGAAACTCCATGAACAAATGGAGAATAGTGTGAGAAATGGAGGACAACCTAACTGCACAAATCCACATCTGATTACGGTGCTGGCAGCTGGATTTGTTTAGATCAACTTCTTAATTACAAACGCAGTCAAAAGCATCACCCATTCATGCTGACGTGCTCCTTTATTTTGTTGTTCCTTGCGATTCCTTCGCAGATATAACCCTTCTGCAAAACCTACCTCCCTGCTCTGACTTCAGAAATGAGGAATACTTGTGCTACGATCGCATGAGAGAAAAAGCCACGCAGAGCTCAGAGCAATGCTGGTTCTGCTGGCACAGCAGAAGTCTGAAGGAACAATCTGTTCCATCTGTATGTGTCATAATTGAGAGGTTTGATCATCCTTTGCAATTATTATAAACTGGATCTGGCCTGATTATTTCTTACAGATTCTGTAGCCAAATAATTTAGCCTGTTGGGATATTGACTGACAATCGCTGCTCGGTGCTGATTTCTAAGAAACCATTTGTTCCTTGTAACTACTTGATGATATTGGAGTGATTTTGTGTTCTCTAGAGAAAGGTGCTGGCTTTCAGCGCTCCTACAAACGTCACCTTTATTGCTGGGATTTAGGCTTCAAACTCTCAGAAATCCTTTTACACTCCATTATCTTAAAGGCAGATCTCCTTACCCTCATATTCAGAGGGACCCATATCCCAGTAACCGGGCCCATTCCAGCACAGTCAAACGCAAAGATGAAAGCTGAATTAATTGTAGCACAAACGATTTGCCTTTGGCTTTGATAACAGCGAAAGGCTGCAGTTAAGCTGTGCTATCTGGCTCAGAAAACACCACATCATTCACACCGCGGACGTACGCGTGGTGAAACAACTCTGCTGTGTTTCTCTTTAGCTTCATTCACTCCTAATGAGAATTAGGCAAAATGAAGGAAGGGTTTTAGGGAGGTGTAATGGGCAGAAGCAATCAAGTGGCTCTTGGACAGGCAGGCTTTCTTCTCTCCTCTCCTTCCATACCTGAAAGCTTGTCTGAATTTTCTAGAGTTGGTTTTGGTCTCCTTGAAGATGTTATCTGTCCTGACAACACTGCCTAGCTTGTAACCTTTAACCTTCTTATCTGTAACAACTTGCACTTAACAAGAACACGGAATACGGGCATCCATACCTGCCATTCCTAAGAATAATAACTGTACTCTGTAGACAAATACATTTTTGGATAAAGGACTTTACATGGCCAAAGTCTGTTACTCTCTAGACAAGACTAGCAAACCTTCTGCACTGGCTTTGTTAAAACATTACTAATCAGCAGAGATTAGTAATCAGCAAATTCTTCAGATACAAAATGCAGGCTGTGTGTGTGCCCATTGGGGGCATGTGGGAGCTCTGCTCGTGGCGTGCTAACTGTGCTGCTGAGGCTTTCCAGAGATCAGCAGCTGTTTAGGACCGTGATTTAAAACCCAATTACAGGCAGTGTAAAATCCCCCTTATTTAACTCAATAACGTGTAATGGACTCAGATGGGATTTCTTTTGTTTATCTACGTGCGGGGTTCTTTTTTTTTAATATCACTGTCTTTAAAATCCATTTAAAGCCATTTTCAATAAAGTCCCTCTGTCTGAAGAGAGACAGAAGATGCTGGGGAACAAGGAAGGGCTCTGTTCTCTACTGTCTTTTCCCTGTTCTTGATCAGAGAAGTGCCCTTAAAGCTGGCAAGGCAGCTTTCAAAGCTGCATCCTCATAGCTGTCTCCAAAAGAGGGGTCTGAAACCTTGATTTCTGTCATCTAGCAGAACAAAGAGGAAAACCTTCTGTAAATATATCAGGGAAGAAAAGATCAGGGAGGTCTGAAAGGTATTTGTGGACCATAGTGACACGAGGAGATGAGTTGCAAGCAAAAGGGTTGTGAAATTATGGCAGCTGTGGGAATCCCTTCATTTTAAGGCAGAGCACAGCTGGCTCCTGAGAGGGATCCTTGTGCCAGGGGAGGTTCAGGGTGGGTATGACCAAAAAGTTCTGCTCAGGGGGAGTGGTGATGCTTTGGCACAGGCTGCCCAGGGAGTGGTGGGGTCACCATCCATGGAGGTGTTCCAGAACTGTGGGGATGCGGCGCTGAGGGACGTGGGCAGTGGGGTGCAGTTGTATTGGACTGGGTGATCCTAAAGGTCTTGTCCAGTATTAATGATTCTCTGATTCTGTTCTGTGATTCTATTGTGCAACATGACAGCCTGCAGGAAAGGTACTCAGAGGAGCTGGGAAGTTCTTATGATCCTGGAGAGCTCACTCACATAAGAGACGTTTATCTCTGCTGGGGTATTGCTTTGTAACTCTACACTAAAGCTGTGCTAACTTCTCTATGGAAATAAGAGTCGTGAGAAACCAGGCAAAACCAAATAGATTTGTCTGGTTTTCTCTTTTTCTTTTCCATTTTTAAATTGCACCTCATGTAACGGAGCCAACACAGCACTCACCTCTCCACACTGCAGTAGCTGAGAACTGACCTGCAGAAGACCAGGAGCTCCTTTGGAGGTATCTGTCTCTTTTTCTGCTCGTTTTGCTCCATGCAGCACTGAATCAGACACTTAAAGCATCAGTGTAAATACAGGTAGCTGAGCATACCTTCACTGTAGGTGGAGAAGCCAACCCTATTGTCTTACAAAGCTGCGTGTTGGCTCAGAGATTTCCTCCTCATACCAGCCCATCAGACCAGAAATGGAAATGTCTCAGGGTCACAGACACATGGGAGGGTGTTTTAGGGAAATTAAATGCTAAATCGATTACATAGGCTTAGCAGATTTCCTAGGGCTAAACATGGAAAGAGAAAAAACAAAGTGGTTTTAATGACTGAACTGAGCAAACATAACAAGAAAGTGATGAAAAGGTGAGAAAGATAAGACAGAATAAATAGAGAGAACTAACAGGAGCTTGCTATGCAAGAGCTGTATTGCACTAGGGAGTAACCCATTACTCATACTGCCAAAGGTACAGTGCGTGAGGTGGAGGCTGGTCAGGTAACACCAAGGGGTTTGTTCTGCAATAGTTTTTCTTCCAGAGAAGCCAATAATAAGCTGAAAAAAAAATACATGAAGGAAAGAAAGCAGGATTCTCTTCTCTTCCCTGAGACAAAAGCTTTGGGTGGGCACTTCAGCATTTAACTTCACAAAAAGAAGACGACTCCTCCCTCATCTGGGACAGCAAAATGCTCCGTTTCAGCATGTGACTGCCTGTGACATCTCTACTCTTCACTGCAGCAAGATGGAGAGCTGGTACAGAGCAAAGAGCTTCAGGCTCTGCTCCGGAGCCTGGGGATTCTGAAGCCCTTCAGAGGTGTTGTTTTAGAGGTGCATAAAGGACATTCTATGATGCAGAGCCCTCCAACAGAAAATTACTCTCTGCTTGGCTCTTGCAGTTCATGCATGACCAAAGCGATCGGAGATATCAGCACATTCCAGCAGAAAGTAATTAATTCTTTTAATAACATTTTCCCCCCTTGTGTAGGTGAGACATCTACACACTCTGTACCTCACCATACATCTATTTCTGGGCAGCAATGCCTCCCCTGCTGTCCTTCAATATATTGCTGTATCGTATCCAAATTTAATCTCATCGAAGGTGAAGAAAGGCGCAACAAAAAAGAAGGTCCCCATTTGGCAACCTTATCCATAACAGAGGATGGCATAGCTTCACCAGAGCTGACTTTTCACAGAGAGGAATTCCAGCAGGACAGGAGTTATGGAGATGTTGGTGCAGAGAAAGCGCAGAGTACAAAAGTCAAAAAGTAGCTCTGTTTCTTGACAAGAGGATGGGGGGTGCACATGTTGTTTGGGGAAAGGCAATGCTTCACCCACGCCAAAGGGAAAAAGCTGTGAGGAGCAAGGAGAGAAATGGCAAGAGAGAAGGGGTAGAGGATGGGCATAGAAAAATCATGGCAACCTTCTGACTGAGGTCCAAAACTGCCTCTTTAAGAGCTTCCACTCATGCAGTGAGGTTTGTTGTCCTCAGCCAAGGCCACACAGATCTCTGGGGGTGGCCAGAAAAGGGGAGGCCAAGGGGAGCACAAAGTGTTCGATATAAGCTGAAGATCTTATCAGGACACTAATATAGCTACATTTAAAAAAACCTCTCTTTGTATTCTTAGTTCCTCCTGTCAGACAAAAGAGTCTGGTCTTAAAAATGCATTTCAAAGATGCTACACATTTTTTTTGTGTGTGCGTCTTTACCTCAGACTGATAAGGAAATACTTCCCCTGCAGTGACTCCTGATTTTTAAAGCTTCTGCTGTGCAGACTGTAGCACTGAAAACAGCACTGTGTTGCCCTCTGAGAGGAGCAATCCCAGGAATTAGAGATGTGCTGACCTTAGTTTAGAATCACTAAAAATAACCGAGGATGCAATTGACCTAAAGAGAGATGTGTGATGGAGAAAAGTGAACGCATCTCTAGGTGAAGAATCCTGATTCCTTTACATGGCCTGGAAATCCTGAGGGATCTCAGGGCTTGATGGCTCTGTCAGACCCCCACATTGCCTTGGAAAGGAGTGAGAGCTGTGCCGACACCCGCATCTCACTCAAGGTCAGGTTCTGGTTGAGTCTCTATGCGTGTGGTTGGGTCCTTCCCACACTTCATAGCAGTAGGGTCAAAGGAGGTCTTGAGGGATACACGATTTAATGACCTTCCAAGTCTTGATTTTGCCAATATTTCTGTTTTACTTCGGTGGAATTATTTATACGTGTAGAAGATAAGAAGTGGGTCAGACTGAAGGTCCCCTTGCCCAGGGCACTGTCTGTGGCAGCAGCAATGGAGTTTCTATTTAAGGAGAGCATACGCGCACGGCTGCGTTCTGCAGTCCATTCCCATCGCGTTCACCCAGCATCTATAACTGTTGGATTAGAATTACCTGACAGGACATCCCTGCCTTGTCCCTTTAAATATGCCTCTATAGACTTGCTAGCCATGACTGTGTCTCGTACTTTTCTCAGCCTGCCCACTCGATCCTCCTGCACAGCCCAAGGGGCAGCAGGCTCAGGCAGTTCCATCCCCACCACGTCAAGAAGTGCTTTCCATTTTCCTACACTGTTCCTTTGCCTGTTCCACTGTGTGCCTCCTCCTTCCTGCTCCATAGGAGTTGGTCAATAGCACGAGTCGAACGTCGCTGCTTATCTTCACAAAGCTGAGCGCTGGGCTGGAAATCTTGTGAAATAAGAAATCTCATCTTCATGTGTGTTTGTGCAATCACACAGCAGGGTGCTCCAGCTTATGCAGAAGGCAGTGGTGACGTGAAGTGTTTCTCTTAGGATTTTTTTGGGGGGGAAAGTTAGCATTTCTCTGTGCATTTACCTGGGAGAGAAACTCAGTCCTTCAGCTTTATATACTATTATGAGCCCTTTGCCATGACTGTGACATCTATTGTACAGTTACATTTCAATCTGTCTTGTTTTATTGGTGCTAACATTGTATAGTGCCTGCCTGCATTCTGGCTGCAGTCTGAAATATGGAAGAGAGATCTCTCATCAAGCATTTATTGAGTCAGCAGCTCTTGATTGTTTTTTCCTCCTTACCTCAGAGTTGCTAGAAGTGTATGGTTTTCTCAGATATTTCTAACCCAGCATTAATTTTGTGCCAGAATACAGCCTCACAAAGGGAAGAACAGGCACGTTAGAAACTACTTTCCCATTTGCAAATTTTCTTTGCCGTGTACATCGTCCATGTGGTAGCCAGTCTACTTGGTTACTTTGACCAGAGGATCTTCAGCAGACCAGATCTCCTCCCCCAAAACCACAGTACCTCTTTCTTTATTATCATCTAAATAATCCCATATGCTTGTCTGCCATGAGGATGTTGGTGTTTTTAGTGAGGCTGGAAGATGATTGCTGAACAGTGACATCTGTCTGCGGCGTTGCCTTGTCCAACCCTTCTGCTGCTCAAGGCGAGCTGTTGGGTACTTGTCTTCAGTTCAGGCAGCAGGAGCACCACTGAAGCCATGGTCTACTCTTTTAGCTAATCTCATCCCAGCCTGGTGATGTCCCTCTGGACCAAGCCAACCTCTCTCCATCGGTTCAGTGCATGCTGATGCTGTCCTTTGGATGAGCTTAATGTTTCTCCCCTTGTGTGCAATAAAATGAAATCCCTCTTGTATTTATACAAGGGGTGTTCCAAAGTTAAGGTGGCTGCTCGAGGAAGAGACCAGAAGGTACAGATTACAAGATGCAACCTACCATGTAATTAAGTGAGAAGAGTCAGAGCTGATGTGTGTCTATAGGATAATTACCTGTGATTCCTCACGCACTGTTTGAGGGATGGAGTGGGGAGCAGCCAGGGAACAATGGTTGCTTCTGGCTTAGCTTGAAAGTCCTGATGAACAGGTGACTCCAAGTGAATTTTTATAGGGTTCCTGCCTCTATAAAGCCATCTCTATAGAGGTGTTCAAGAAGCCTGTAGATGGCTTCAGACACAGTTTAGTGGGCAATATTGGTGGTAGGTGGACAGTTGGACTAGATGGCCTTTGAAGTCTTCCCCCAGGCTTAACGACTCTATGATTCTATGAACATTTACATCCTGTGTGGCCGAGATCCAGCTTGATCCCACTCCCACTGAGACATCAACAAATGGATCGAGAAGTGTCAGTATGTTTCTGGTAAGTGGGCCCTCATTAAGGCTCTTGTGGGCCATGAGACTTTTGTTATCAGTGCTGAGAATCCACAAGCAAGTCATGAGCTGGAAGCTCCTGGTCAGGAGTGTGCCCCTTGTTGGTGATGTGAGGCTGAGCTTGATGGCCGTGTTTTCCTTTTGCTGTCTGTGTTCACACAGAGGTGTTTGCATCTATGAGACAAAACCAGACCGTGTCTCCCACCCTGGGTGCTGGTCATGTTAACTACAGGCAGCAAATTGCACAGTAATTCCTCTTTGAATTACTCAGTAACTTGAAAGATAATTACCAGGTAACCTGCAACAACTTGCCCTAGCTACTGCATGGACATTATTTATATGACACTTGCTATGTAATTAAAGAGCAGGTTGCTAGCTGGAGGTACTCCGGGAAATGAAAGGATACCTGAGGAGTGACTAAGAGGAATGAACATTTAGTGCTCAGTGTATCTGAGAAATATAGGCGTTATCCTCTTTCACTTCAGGCAAAGTCGGAATCATTTTCCATCTGCCCTCATGAACTGCCTGACTGAAGACCACATTTCTACTAACTTTACCTTCAAGGACCAAAAAAAAACCTCCATAAGTGGTGTGCGGGATGGAGGCATCAAGGGAATGACCTCAGCACCACCGACCCCTCTTCACCCAGGAGTTACCTCCATCCACCTCCACACACACAAGTGGAAGATCGGGAAGATATCACAGCCGTGTCTGTTTTATTCTCTTTTATGCCTCAATTAAAAGCAATCTGAGGTGAGGAGCAACCCAGTGGTCTGTATCCACATAGCACCTGTTATGTGGAGGTCTTCACTCATGACAGTCTCTGGTCTGAAAATACTAAATGCAGTTCAGTAGACAGAAACACGTCGTCTTAATTTAACACCTCGAAGGAGGAAAGCTTAATGGCATTTTCATATAGAAGCAAAAGTATAAAAATGATTTACAACAAATAAATATCATCAGCCCCCTTATCTTGGTGCTGATTCAGGAAGGCGTACAAGTATGTCCTTTAGTCATGACGACTTTAATAGATGTCTTGGATGGGAGCATTTTCCTGACTCAGACTCTGATCTGGAGCCACACAGAGCAGCTCACCATTACTCACAGTATTTTAGGGGTGAACTTTGGAAGAAAATAGTGTTTGTTCAGCTCCAAGCAAGCCAGCTGACATGACAATGCCTCTTCCATAGGAAGGGCCATGCTTTGGGACGACCTGTGATGGCTCCCTTGGTCGTAAATGAGAAGCTGGAGCTGCAGCAGTCAATGGGGCCTTTCTCACAGGGGCAGTATGCCAGGAACATGCCAATCCTCCCCATACTCTGTGCATTATTTCTGTGTTTGTATCAATTCCCCTTGTTATTTTTTTCCCATTTTATTATTATTATTATTATTAATATCATTTATATTGATAGATAAAATCCCAAAGACGTCTTGCTGTCCTTAATAGCCACCGTGCCTTCCTTCCAGCACCTCTCAAGCCACTGAGTTTGCAAACAAAGCAAAGCAAAACCAGTGGCCGCATATCAGTCAAAACTCAGCATCACAGGACGTGATCTCCTAACACAAGAATTCCAATTTTATGCGGTGACATTTGATTGACTTTATCAAAGCACTTTGCTGGGATCGTTGATCCAGGATGATCTGCTGCCTGCTTGTGTTCTTCACCTCACAGGTTAGAAATACAAAATACTCGAGGTGATGGGCCCAGGCAATGTGCAGCTCCAGCATGTATATCCTCCCTTCTCCATCGTTGAGCTGGCTGTGCTCCCACCTGCCACCCAGGCACATTTGCAGGTAGGGAAAAGCTGAGCTGAGCAAGCCCTGGGGTTTCTCAGCTGCGTGTCAGCTCAGTGCAGCAGAGAAAAGACATGCAGACCAGAGCTGGCCAGGACGAGGAATTTTCCACCCCTTACTTCCAATGAATGATTTTTGTTTTGTTGGAAATTTGTCATGGAATTTCTTCCATTCAGTGCCCCGAATCAGATTTTTTTTTTCCGGTTATTGTCTCTTATCTAAGCCCCAGAAGCATGAAAAGAAATAAAAATATCTGAAACAGAGGGGTTTTTGATTCTTTACCTTGAAAACATTTCAGCAAGGCATTTCATCTGAGTCTGCTTTGAGACCACGAAGTTTCCTAACAATGCCCCTTGCTTGTTTGCCAAAAGGCACTCTGTTAGGCTCCAAAAACAGTAACACAGAATTCACTATATTTGGGCAAAAGCAAGTCCATTTGCTGAGGACAATGCATGTGGCCCCACATCTCTGTCCCTCTTCCCCTCTCTTGCGCCCTTCACCTTTCCTCTGTTTTCCCAGTGCACTGCGGTGCACCCTTAGTAAATACTTGGAAGGGTTGTTCTGCAGAGGGTTTGCTTTTGGTTTCTGCAAATGTCAACAAGCATGGCAGCAAACTGATCTGAAGCAGCAAAACAAGAGCAGCCCACAGGAAGACAAGGACATTTTTCTCTATAGACAACCTTGGAAAGCAAGCTCTGCTATTTCTGTGTATGTTTGGACAGCCCTTCCAGGCTGTGCCTAACTAGCCCTGTGCTCATCCCACTACAGAACTAACCCTAACTCTAACTCTAACCCTAACTCTAACCAAAAACCATCCCATCCTGCTGCAGGTTTCCTTGTGTTAAATGGAAGACATCTTTGCAAAGTGGGGAGGGAATGTCAGAAAGCCCATCATTGGGTCCTTGCAAAACTGTCCCCATCACTGAGGCTACGGGAGATAAATTTTAGGATATTTACCCCTTCAAGAAAAAAAATTACCTTCAGCCAAGACATCCTGGCATGGTGCTAACAGTCAGCTTTCTTAATTGGTGGCCAAATCTTTATTCAGCTCCTCTTCATTTATATGCAGTATTTGATCAAGCGGCTTGTAGTAAAGTTAATGGGATTTTTGCCTTAATTAAAACCTAAATGAAGACTCCAACTGGTCTTGTTTCATCTAATCTGTACACAGTACCATGGTTTTATATGATGCTTTACAAAGAAGCTGCAAAATCCCTGCTGGGAGCAAGTGCATCAGTCAAGCACAGTGAGTGCAGACAGCTGTAAAGAGGAGGGGACAGGAGGATCAAGAGCTGAAAAATAAAGTTGAAGTGAGATTCTTCAAGTTCCTGGGAGCTTCTGCATGCTGTTTGCTACACTTAAGTGGACAGCATGACTGCCAGGGCTGGAAAACGGGTACCTAGCCATGAAGCAGGGCTGTCATGGAATCACAGAATCACGAAGGTTGGAAAAGACCTCTATGATCTCCAAGTCCAAACCCGGTCCAACCCCAAGATGCTCACTGAGCACATCCCTCAGTGTCACATCTCCACAGTTCTGGAACACCTCTTGGGATGGTGATCCCACCATTCCCTGGGCAGCCTGTGCTACTGCATCACCACTGCCCTTCAAGTCTGTGGGCAGAAAAATGTTCTGTACATTTCAGCTTATCCTGCAGTGAGCAGGACCATGCTCTGGAGATGCCAGATGTGCTCCTGTGGCTCTTGCTGGTTAAGGGCCAAAGTAAAACTGAACGCAGGAGTAAAAGCAAATAGTCTAGGTAATTGTTTGTGCTCCTTTCACAAAGGGGCACTGGAGGATTCCTGGGTGAAGTCATTTGCTTGGCCTTGGGCAGGAAGGAGCCCAGCCAGCAGCACGCTGTTTTCTTGGCCCCATGCTTCCCCTTGCACTAGCCAGCACTTTCACTGCAACAGGAAGAACCAATGATAACACATCTCCAGCTCAGCAACACCCAGAGCCCAAGAGCCCAAATCCTTGATATGTTCCATGCAAAGTCCAAGGATTTTGGAGACTCTGTCTCCATCTTGGGTTATGCAAAAGAGTCCAAAACCCAGAAAACACACCACCTCCTTCTGCACAGAGCTGGTCCAGCCTGTGGCTTTGGACGTTTCCAGGTGACAAACCCAAAGCAATAAAAGAGAGCAGAGGTTAAAATGCAGTTCCAATCTTGACACACACTCATCGATTTCGCACACTACAAAGGCTCGTTGACCCACATTAAATGGCAGCTGCAGTGTATGCTGGAAACCTCACGTCTCCACTGGCACCCTCCAACACGTGTTGATCTAATTCTTGGAAGTGACCCTGCATCTGCTGGCTGGTGACTGCCTTCTAGCCCAGGAAGGCAGCCCAGCAGTCAGGGCTTTGCCTCTGCAATGCATCAGTTCCCAGGCAAAGCGGGCACTGGTAGGGGGCCATAAACAGAGGTGGCATTTGGAAAGGTCAGAAGCAGCTCAGCAAACAAAAGCCATCACTGGGAGAAATCAACAAGAGAAAGCAAATATTTCTGCAGCCGTTGGTTGCTGCACATAACAGTGGCAATGACATCAAGAGCAGGGAGGCAGCCGGGGTGAGACTCAGTCATGCTGCAGGCAAATGCCTCCTGCTCCTCCCTGGGAGATGTTATCTGGGCCAAGCCAAGACATCCAAAACCCATTAGATAAGGCTTCTGTTTGTTTCCCTCCACAGCTCTGGCATGACACATCGGCTTGGGATGAATGTCTTGAGAAATGCTCTGTAATGGGGTATCCCCAAAACTGGCCTCAGTCCAGACACCGCAAGGACTCTGTTTAGCTGAGGAGCACAACCAGTCTTATGTCCCTCCTGTCCATGGCTGCTGGCTTCAACCACGAGCCTCCAATCAGCCTGTGGTGAGCTTCACTCAATGCAAAGCTTTCTGCTTTCTCTCCTCCTTGCTGGGGAGTTCCTTTTTCTCTCTGTGTGCCTCAGTTTCTCTTAAAATGCCTGGTGAGAAAAGGACTTTGTGAGAGGACAGAGCAGAGCTCAGTGCAACGAGCAGGAGCCATGAGCAGGCACTGGTAGAGATGAATCTTCTGCAAAGACAAATGACTGTTAAAATCTGATCAATGGCTTAAAGCACATCTATACATGCTCGTGTGAGGGTATGGGTACGTACATGTGTATGACCTGGGGGTTTTCTGTCATCTTTCTCCTCTGTCACAGTGTGGTGTTTTAATCCGTGTGGCTAAATGAGTTTCGAGATTGCTAAAGGCACACTTCACCAATCGAAAGGGAAGTAAGGAAATGGATGTGAAATCCTGCCCCGGGGGTGAGAATTACATCCCCACATTTGTACAATGTATAATTAACCAGTGGAACTCATTTCTGTGATATGTTATTGAGGCAAATCACTGCAGTGAGCTTCAAGTAATGATGAGATGTGAGCGGAGAACGGGAAGTCTCACAGAGCAATAAGGTCTGCAGTTCCCACTGCTGCTCCAGGATGGGAACACAGGTCCTCTGAGTCCTCATGTGGCACCCACCATCCCCATCCACAGCACTGGGCTGTGCCTGGGCATCTCGGTTGGCACTGGAGCCTCTGTTTCAGCAACTGAATCACTGCTCTGACTCATGTGTGCTGCATGGAGACAGTTGCATGGAGGTGTTGTCTTAATTTGGAAGTGCTTCTGGAAAACACTGCTCAGTGCCCATATTTATGGGCTGTGAGAAATGCTGAAGGGTTGTGCCTATCTAGCTTTGTGCTCACAGACCATCCAAGCTGAGGCAACCTGGATGTTTGGGGCTGAGTTTCCTGAATATTTCAAAGTATTTGAAGGTAGCACTCTGGTCAGTACAAGCAATCTAAGTGTCTACTGCTGTCATCTCCAGTGCAATCCTCTCCCGTTGAAGAACAGGCAATGGTGCCATACTCTGAGGTGGACTGCAATGGGGACCCATCGTACCCAAGGAGGCTGTGGATGCCCCATCCCTGGAGGCATTCAAGGCCAGGCTGAATGTGGCTCTGGGCAGCCTGGTCTGGTGGTTGGTGACCCTGCACATAGCAGGGGGTTGAAACCAGATGATCACTGTGGTCCTTTTCAACCCAGGCCATTCTATGATTCTATGAGCCAATGAGCAATGACCCCTTCAGTTCTGTTTTGGGGAGTAACAGTTAGTTTAGAGTTCCTCCATCTGCACTTATCACGAGGTGATGGGGTTTTGCTAACCCTCTCATGACCATTATTTTGCATTTACTGACAGTGCACGACATTGCTTTGTGCCCATCAGTCAAAAAATCCCTTTGCACTTCTCAAACATCTGCTTTCCCACATTGCCACTCATTCATTAGTGGAGTTAATCCAAATGCTGTGTTGTGCATTTCAGGAATTTCACATTTGAGGACCTTGGAAATGTATAAGTCAATATGAAGTCATTCTGGTAAATTGTTTTTGATCATTTCATCCATCCCATTGGCAGTTCAGGCTACAACAGTTCTTTACATTCATGTGTAATAAAGAAATATTAGATTGTATTCGTAAGCCAGAGCTTCAAGGAAGCAAATACCTGAGCATCAAGGAAGTAAATAAACAGCAATGCAAGTAATCAGTGTATTTTTTTCTTTTATTATCTTTTTTTAATCTTTTTTTTTATCTTTTTCCATGACTGACATTTCCCTACTCCAACCATCCTTATTTAAAACAACACAGCTGCAGATTCCCAGCTTCTGATGTACTGCAACAAGTTTCTATTAGCTCTGTTAACAACATTAACGAACTGTTTTTAAGTCCTGCTCTGCCGTATCTTACCGCTTTTGCACTTATCTCACCAGAGCTTGTGATGGTTCATGTTTTCCCCACTGAGGCATGAATTCCACTATTGAAGGACTTGTCCTTTCTAAGAATAGACCTCTTTACTGTTGTTTAACCAAGTCACCCTTATTTTTTTTGCGTGTGTGTCTGAGTGAGATCCTCAAATAACTGTTAATAGTGACATATTGAGCAGACTTTCGATGTCTTTAAGCGGAGTTGTTTGTCTGCAATTATTTCATTCTCTGGGATGTGATCAGTGGGCACGGTGGGAGCGGGGTGGGATTAGACTTGGGGATCTGAGAGGTCTTTTCCAACCTCAATGATCCTATGATTCTGTGATATGTTTATGCACCATGATATGTACATGGGGAAGGGCCATTCACCTATTTATCCTTTGGTGATACGGTAGGCTAAGCCCTCTGAATTTGTGTGTGCAAACATGTGTCTGTGCACAACCACCTGGCGATCACCGACACCCAGCAAGCAGCTGCTAACTGATGGATAGGCGTCTCTCTGCCTCTGCCTCACTTGGCGGGTTGGGTGAGCTTGTATCTTTCCTTTCTAAAATCATAAATCACGTTTCCAAACGGAATCTCTCTTAAGGAAACAATTGAGAATCGAGGCTGCTGTGCCAGAAATCACACAGCCCTTGGAGCTGATGCTCAGGCGCATGGAAGAAATACTGCCTGCGCTTCAGCTGTGGGCTGCGAGGGATCACTGCTGTCCTTGTTCTCCAGCATCACCTTCTGGAGAGGGTCCAAAGCCCTCGTCACGCAGGGGCCAAAGGACAGCAGCAGGAAGGGGAGCAGAGCACGCTGCAGACATCAGTGGGGTGGGAAGGAGGGCCGGCAGAGCCAGGGACCAACGCAGCAACGAGCGGAGCTCATCAGATTGCAGTGCTGCTGCTGGAGAGAAGGAAGCCAACAGGAAACAGAGGGGAAAGGCCAAAAAATATAACTGCACTGATTAGGAGGAAACTGCTCGAAAAGGAGAAATCCGGGTCTGCAAGGAACGTGCCCAGTGGCCTCTGTGAGCTCAGAGCTGCAGTGCAGAAATCACTGACTTGGCAAAACTCTTCATCCCCGCTGAATTCCAACAACACAGGGCTCCTTTTTCCATTAAGCAGAGCAGACCTGAGCATAAGGAAAAGCTGTTGTATTCGTTGTCTGGAAAATAGAAAGAATATTGTTTGGGATGCTACCATTTTTATTCAGTGTTTTTGACCAGAGACAAGCACCAAATGTCATGGAGAAAATGAAATGGGTGAATGAGTGTTGCTTCATTTATTCCCCAGTCCTGCATCAGTTTATGCCTGCTTTCCTTTGGGCTGGTTATCCCCTGCTCTGGGCCATCATCTGTGCCAGTACCAAGTGAGGGGGGTTGACTCCTCCATCTGAAGAATCATCCATTTTTCTTCCAACCCATATCCAGGGTTTTCAGTGCTGGAGGAGAGGGGTGACATGACTTGAAACATCTCCACCAGTGCTTCTGCTATGCACAGCTCATGGCATTCACCTGGGCTCTGGAGCAGGCTTGAGGAGCTCTGGTTGGGTGGTGAGATGTTTACTGTTTGTGGTCTACACATATACTTATTAAAGGCTCTGCAATCCATCAGGCATGGGAGGAACAAGAAGTTGGGAATGCGACCGATCTAGGGCAGGCAAAAGGTGCAGGTTTTGATAGAGAGAAGAGCTACACGCTGGAAAATGCTTTGATTTCAGCTCAGCTGTTAGCCAGGGAGAAGGAAGGACCTTGAGGCAGTTGGAGAGCCCAGAAGGTTGAAAATGATGCCTAAAATCTTCACCCTGACCTCACTTTGAGGATAAAGCTACAAGCAGAGCAACGATCAGGTTGGATAGTAGGAAAAAATTATGCTCAGAAGGAGCAGTGATGCATTGGCACAGCTGCCCAGGGAGTGGTGAGGTCGCCATCCCTGGAGGTGCTTCAGAGCTGTGGAGATGTGGCACTGGGGGACGAGGTCAGTGGGCATGGAAGGTGGGTTGGGGTTGGACTGGGTGATCTTAGAGATCTTTTCCAACCTTCATGATTTTATGCTTCTGTGTTCTGCTGATCCTGTAGCACTGCTGATGTGCTGGGGTCAGAGCATGGTGTAAGGACACAAAGGGGAGGACACAGATTGCAGTTCTTCTCATCACTCTGCACATAGCCATGCTACTACTCAGGGTCCTCAGGGAAGTTTCTGTCACTAGAAGAGCAGTATCCTGGGGTACCTTGGGTTGTTACTGGTTTGGGAGCAGCTGGGTAATCTTTGGCCCCATGAGGAAGGCAGCAGAGACCACTGAGGCCCAGCTTCCTGCCAAACCTCCCATCTCCATCACATCTGCTGTGTGTACAGCATCCATCACAGCTGCTGTGTGAAGTGAGCTTCAGAAGCACACTCTGCTCTCCTGGTGGATGCATGTTCAAATGAGTGAGGACAGCCCAGTTTTCCAGCAGTAGCAGCCAGATCCCCATTAAATGACAGGCACAAGCTGGGGTGGCTCCTGCAAGCACTCTGTCTCATGAGCTGTGCCCTGCTGCTGTACTCCTGCTCCGAGAGCTGTTCTTTGTCTCTTCTCATGCCAAGGTATTTCACCCACAGGTGCCCTCAGCCATCTTGGTGTTCGTCCATCAGTATGAGAGCTTCAAGGTAGGAAGAGATTAAATCATGTTCCTTCCTGCAGCCCTGCTGCTGACTGCAGGACTGGGAGGTTGGGAGGAGGTCCTGGGGTTGGCCCCAGCTGGCCAGAGTTCAGGACCTCCCTTCTCTTGGGATCTTGTGCAAAATCTGTGTTTGTTCTGCTCCTCCATCTGTGAAAGGGTGACAGACAGCAGTTACCTGGCATTGGTTTTCACAGAAGCTGGCTGGTGGGGAAACCAGTTCTGGTGGCTTTGGACTGAAACTTCTTCCAGATCTCATAGGGAGCCGCCACAATTCCCAAACCACTGTCCACAGAGACAAACCTTCACAGCACCTCCAGCTCTTCCTCCTCCTCAGCAAGGCATGAAATAGAAATGGCTTTGTTTACTTGCCACATTTCAGTCTCATTCCCCCCTTAGCTTCCTGCTTGTTCAGACTGTTCCCTTTTTATCATCACAGACGATCTCCATTGCCTTTGTTTGGCTTCCAGAAAATCCCTGTTCTAACTGGGCAGGAGGAAAAGCAAATTCAATGGCTTCCTTTCACCAAGGAGAGTTTTGAGGAGGCAAAGCCCAGGGCAGAGCAGCATGTTTCCTTCATGCCAGGGGCCACGTGGGTGGGTAGTGTTCAAATCTACCTGCCCTCTCTGCCCTGTCCGAGACAACAAACTTGTGGCTGGAAGATGGAAGAGAAATCAGGCCCATCCTCTATTAAAGTAAAAATAATGGATGTATTCATTCAGCATTTCTGAGCACCAAGTGCAGACCAGAAGCAGATTCAGGAGTGCCAGTAGAAATTCCCACCTGATTGCTCCCAACTGCCACTCACCATAGCATCACCTCCACCATGGAAAATCAGGAGTGTCTGGGCACTGGCACGTGATTAATTGATTGCAGTGATGAATTTATTAGATCTCTTAGTCCAAGAATAGCTTCTGGTCATGGCCAGGAAACAGCCCAGGCCATGCACCACTCCTGAGGTTGGAGCTGAGAAAGGGACCCATATGGTTTCAGTGGGGACAGTCCAGGGTGAGAGTCCCCTTCTGCCGCTCCGTGATCCATGCTGTTGTGGTTTTGTGATTTCTGTTGTCTATTCCACATCAGAACATCATGCAGAGCAGTGGCACTTAAAGAGTTCGCGTTCTGGTTCCGTGTTACCGCCTTTGTGGGCATTTTGGGTTCCCGGAGGGGAGTGGAGGGGCGGCATCCCCGTCGGACGTGGCGGGGGGAGGAAGCGAGGTGGGATCCGGACCGGACCCAGCTGCTCTCTGCCTCCAGCCATCTCAGCTCCCCACGGAGCACAACACATGCTGCCATCGCACTGCCGTGCTTTGATTCGTACTTTGGGCACTCCTGTCTCCCTCATTTGCTTTGATTTGGTTACATTCAGTCAATTCCCGTTCCTCCTCCTTTTCTCTCCTATTTTTCCTTTGTCCCGGGCTCTGTGCGCCCCCCCCCCCCCCCGTCACGGACTGATATCTAGGGATAACCCCGTGACACGTGTCCACGTTTGCAACTCACCTGCATCTTGTTTCTCCTTTAAACCATGGCCTCACCTTGCTCTCAGCCCTGCAGCCAGCGCTGCCCAAGGAGAGACCTTCCTTTCCCCTTCATCCTCATTGCCAACACTTCGTGATGTGATTGATGGATTAAAAGAGCTGAGTCAGCAATGGGAACTGATGCTGAGACCGCTCTGTGGGAAGAGGGGAGCAGGGTCTGCTTGGAGTGCTGGGGTTGTCGTGGGGCAGGGAGATCCGCTGGCACATTTTCACACCATAATCATTTTTCTGCCTTGCTCCTAATTGTCTCCATGCGTCCAATGCATTGGAGAGGCATTCATTAATGCTGTGATGGAATCCAAAATAAACTGTCATCTCTATTTGCCGCTCCCTGGACCTCTGCTTCTTCTTCTACGTGGAAATGTAACAGGCAGGAAGAGTGTGAGCCCTCTGCTCCGAGGAGCTGTGATGTCTGAAGGCACAGCTTTGGCTCGCCTGTTAGCCCAAAGGAAAGAAATAATGATAGAATTTAACGGAGTAAAATGTGTTGAGGGATGTGGAGGGAGATACATCGTAATACAGAAGCAAATGGGGGCAAAATTACCATCTTAATTGTATTAATGTTGCCAATTAAAGGCAGAGCCCGTGTTGCTCAGCAGGAGCGTTCTGGGATAGAAGGGAAGACAAATTATCTGCAAACTCCTTATTTTGTCTTCGTGAATTACCACCCCAAGGTACTTAATTGAATCTCTAGTCCTGATCAGTGAACATTGTTCAGGGAGTGAATTAAGGAAAGGCCCCACAGGCCTGCTCTGCTTTGTCCCAATTAAAAGAAACACCAGATTTTTTTCTCTTTTTTTTTCCTTCTTTTTCTTTTTTTTTAATTACTACATGACTAGGAGTTAAGTTGGAAATTAAGAGCTGGGTCTGAATCATTTATTATCTGCTCAGAGCAGAACGGAGCTGGACGCGTGTTGGGTGCACGCATGGCAGTCAGCACCACCGAAATGGGAAGAAGGAGTTGGAGCCTCCATCCCTCCCTTGGCCACATTTCCTTCTGCTCCCATGGATGACAATATGCTCCATCTGAGCTTTTTGCAGGTGGCCTTTTGGGTATTTTGGCGGTGATGCTCAGCCCGTTGCACTGAGCCGTGTGGATGGCAGCCCAAGGTTCATCTTTTTCAGACAATCCTGAAGCGTCCTGGATACCTCGAGGTCTCCTGGGCTGTGTTCATCTTTAAGCAACACTTAGTTCAGAGCAACATATTGAGAGAAAACCCCCCAATACTTAGCATCTATCGAGGAGTTATTTTGATTTTACTGGGTAGAGCATCATACGTGTCTTTTAGGTTATCACCTTTAAGTCCTCGAGCCTGCTTCTTCTCTTACCTTTTCATAATTAAACAGATTTGTTGCTTTTCTGAACAAGAAATCTTCAAGTGCACTGAGGCTGTGTTTCATTTATTTTTATTTTATTTCCATTTTTCCACTAGAACTCTAGAAGCTGTTTTGAGCGCCCCAAGCCCCCGTCGCTCAGTGTTACACCATTCTTGTATGGCTCTAAAATGATCATGTCCAAGGTGAATAAACAAAACGACAGTAACAAAAACAATGACATAAAACCCAACCGTTATGGGTTTACACTGCCTAATACCCCATAGTAGGCTCATTACAGCGATGATAATGAAGTGTTCAGTAGTTTCCTATTGGATGCTAAGGAAGAGGTGGCCTGCAGGACAGCTCCAAAGGGGATTCTCAGTAGGGAAGAAGATCTGTTGGAGCTCAGCTCTTTCAGCCTGGCTGCTGGGAGATCTGTGAGCTCTGTGGAGGGAAAGAGGCTGTGCAAACAGGAGAGAGTGGGGAGGGTTTGAGTCACAATAAATGCCAAGAAATTCTTTCCATTGTATCTCACTGAATACAGGAGCTTGGATGATGAAGCCATGAATTCCAGAGAAGGGGCACCTGGAACGAGGCCTGTGAGGAAAGGGAAAAAAATATTATAAAACATAACGATCAAACAGTAGGGGAGAGCAAGGACCGTGAAAACATCAAAAGTCATGGCAATTGTTTTGGATGAGAATGTTTTTAAGAGCCCCTGTTTACGTTGGACAGGGGAGTTTGCTTTGAACAATGGGTGAACTTTTGCAAAGCAGGCAAAATCCACTCTTCTCACTACCAGGAGTTTGTTTTTCTTTTCTTTAAAAAAAAAAAATAGAAATGCACATATCTATAAAAACAGCAAAACATGAGTAGGTGTCTCCATGTTTTAGCATCTGCTCCAGGCCTTCTCACAGCGTCGATGCTGAGCTGTTAGAGACATGGGGACAATTTGCCTTTGAAATGCCTGTCTGTTGGCTGTGGGATTGGATTTATTGGGTTCACGCATCCCAGACGCAAAACTGTTGTTGTGGTTCAGAACCCAGACTGACTAATCTTACCTGAGGTGTTTTTGGGGGACTTCATTCAGCTGAACCTGAGGTGCTAAGTTTCACAGGTGTGTTAGCCATGGTGTTATGCTTATTTTTAATGTTATGTAGGTGTCCAGGATGCTCCAGGCTTGTGTTTGTATATTACACTGTGATCAGTGACCGGAGCAGCCCAGTGCCCCACAGGGCATAGCTGTGCTGTGGGGTCCCATCATGGCTCCCAGACAATGGCTGCTGTTTCTGGAGTGGCCCCATACATTCCAGGATGCATTGGGCCTCACAAGTTAAATATTTAGTATTTCCTGGATCCAAATGCTTCCCGAGCTGCTGGTTTTGTTGTTTTCATATATTTGCCTTTGTTTCACTTGATTAGAGCAGTGGAGTTTGTAGATAGGGACTCTATTCTTGGCAGAAAGCAGAGTATTATTAACATTCCTTATCGCGGGAGTGTATATTATTGTGCGACATTGCACAGAGTAAACCTTAAAATAAAAGCCCTCCCCTGCCATTCTGGGCACTGTTATGACTGCCAGCCACCTCCGCAGCTCTCCAAGCAGACGCTGCTCCCCGGGGTTATCAGCAGCTGTTTCCACCTCTGCCCCAAATCCGTGCCCTTTGCTCACAGTGGGACAGAAGCACGGCGGTTTCTCGTGAATCAGGTCCTCGGGTTGCTCAGGGGAAGGGGTGTGAATGACCGACTTCATGCGGAGATAAGCAGTTCGCACGGCGCATCACGCAGAGCGTCTCCTAATCCCTGTGCCCCCTATCTGATACGTGTTAACGTTTCCCCTGACCAGAAACCCTGGCAAGGACAAGACAGGATGCTCCCAGGCAGTTGTATCTGCAAAGTCCTTTATGAAGCTTAGCAAAACTACAAACGCGTCGCCGTAGGAGCAGGCCTTATGGTGTTCAGCTTTGCCCTTTGAGTTCTGACAACCTATAAATGACAAATTTTGTATTAAAAAAAAAAAAAAAAAGAAGAAGAAGTCTGTCTTTTTTTCTACCACAAAGGGCTGCAGTTGCAGTGCTGTCATCCGCTCTGGTAGAACATTGTCTCAAAGTAAGAAAAAAAACCAGCAGCAGAAACAGCAGCACATGTCCATCCATCCCATCCATCCCATGCCTAATTAAGGCTATTTAAATGCTAACATTATTAAGCAAGAGCAATTCCTCTCCCCATTCCCCCTCACCCCCACCCCCCTATTTTTCTGTAAAAAGTGCAGGAAAATGAAATGTCTTCATAGAGGAACTGGGAGTGTGGATGTGCCAGCAGCAGCATTTGCTCAGCCATGCTAGAAGCTTGCAGGATTTTCTCTCAGTGTTTTTCTGGGTTGGTGTTGCAGCTTGATAGATGCTATTTATATTATAGACTGGGTGCCCCAAAATATGCAGGAGGTGCAAACCAGTCGGAGTTGTTTTGCTGTTGGTCTAACCCTAGTGCTGCTCTGTAACAGGCTTTGCATTCAGTAAATGTGCAACTTAGCTGGGAACGTTGCTACTCCCGTTCTGTATCTTACCTCAGATTGACAAGTTGATTGCAATACTCGGTAGAAGGACATACATAGAACAGGTTGCTTAGAGAGGTGGTGATACCCCATCCCTGCAGACACCCAAGGGTGGAGGGGCTCTGAGCACTGATGGAGCTGTGTGTGTCCCTGTTCACTGCAGGGGAGTGGGACCAGATGGCCTTTAAGGGTCCCTTCCAACTCAATTGCATCATCTCATCAGCCTCACTTCTGCCTGGAACAGAGAAACTGGAGTGCTGCCTATTTGGTTGGTGGGAGGAATCGAGCCAAGAGCAATCTGCAGCAGAAACCACGGGAGGAAGCAACAACTCTTCATCCTCAGCTCCATCCTTTGTCATGTGCTGCTGTTTGCTGGCAAGGACTATTGTGTGCACGTGGATTTGAAAAGAGAAAAAGCCTACTCCAGACCTCAAAGCTAGAACAAGGGCAGATTTTTCTTTGGAATTATCAGAAATATTGGTCAAAAATGGATCGTGGCAGGATGCCACGGCAATTCTCAGTTGCGAACTGATAGTTGAAATGATTCAGGTGTTCATAAACTTTTAGCTAGCTAATAAATATTAGGGTTAGGGTAGGGGCTTAGGATTAGGGTTAGAGTTGGGGTTGGGGTCAGGGTCAGGGTTAAGGTTAGAGTTATTGCTGGGGCTGTTTGAGGTTGGGGTTAGGGTTAAGTTTAGGGTACAGGTGAGGGTTAGGGTTAAGGTTAGGGTTAGGATTTGTTTTTCCTTCCTTTTTTTCTCTCTAAGTGTTCCCAATAGCTCTGCCCATCCCATCCTGTATGACCAAGTATTCAGGTGCTATTAAAACACCAGTGAGCAGAGAAATGGCACTGCCTGTACAGAACACTGTCACAAAGTACGACAGATAGGCAGATAAAGGAGTGTGTTGTGGCCAGCATGGTTGCTGGGAAGCTGAAGGGGCCTTCTGACAGTGTGAAGATTGTTATAAACAACCTTAACCACCAATTGCACAGAAAGCTGTGTGTGCCCCATCCCTGGAGGTGCCCAAGGCCATTAATGGGGCTCTGGACAGCCTGGTTTGGTGGGTGTCACCCAGCCCACAGCAGGGATTGGGACTGGGTGATCTTTAAGATCCCTCCAAACCCAACCATTCTATGAGTCAGTGATCTCATTGTGGCCAACAGCAGGAATGAGGAGCAATAGCACTGAAAGACTTTTCAGAACAGCCTCTGCAAGGCTCCAGAAACTCATCTGGGAATACAGAAGTCTATGCTGACCAATGTGACTGCCAGGCTGGAACACAAGGTAGACAACGACACCTGAAGGCAGCAGGCTCCAGTGCTTTGAAATCTTGGCAGTGCTTTCACTTAGTCATCACAGTGTGTTTACAAGTCTCTCCCACTATTCTCTTCCTGCCAGCAGTTGACAAGCACGTCTAGTTAAGCTTAACAGAAGTATGTTTAATAATTAGCAGAGCTTAGGAACACCTTGCTTGCAGCTCTGTTGCGTGTGGAGGTGTTAATAAGAGCACATGAGGCATGAGAAATGTTTGGCTCCTGCAGTAGCTGGAGGTGCTCCCAAGCTCCTTCCAACAGCAGCATCTCTCTGTGGCTCCAGGCTGATGCCCTCAGTGCCTGGAGGCTCCAGTTCACCATGTGCCCACCCCCTCCTGGGCATGAGGACAGTGAAGGGGGCAGAAGGGACAGTCCCCTCAGTGCACCTCAGTCCCACTCACTCATCTCTCTGGAAGCCCTAACCATGGTGTTTGCACTAGCTCCACAGCTGTGAGCTGCAGCTCTGTGCTGTTATCCAGTCTGACAATCTATTTCCTTGCCTGTTTTCACCTCAGCTTCATCCAATCTCCAATTTAGTCCATCTATAAACTTCTTTTTTCTAGACCGTTCCAGACTGGCTCCTTCTGTTTATGTAGATTTGCTGCCAACCTTCAGTCTCCTCTACACTTCCCTTTGCTTTTCTTTTATGGCCTTTTATGATGTTTATGTTATATCAAGGTCCTTTCCCTTTTTTTTTCCCTTCCTGCTTGTGGATAATTATTCTTCCATCCGTGGCTTTAATTGCCTGTCCTTATCATGAATGTTTCTGTGGGTGACAGGAGTGTCTGGAGCACCAGACCTCTGTCTGCAGGCTGGTAGCTTACTCAGATCTGGGTCAGCCCATTCAGATGGACTCTTCCCATAACATGCCCATGACCTTCCCCATGCAGCCCCCAAAGCCCCTTACTTGAAGCTGCAGTGTCCTTCCAATGAAAGCCAATGAAAATCACCTTCAGGTGCCACCTGGAGCTCCCATCCTTTGCATCACACGGGGGCTCATGGTTCTCTCTGGTGCATGTTCATGGCGCAAGGATGGCATTCTGCATGTGAATGCTGATTTGCTGTGGTCCCATCAGACAAGTTAGAGCCACGTCTGGAAGTCCCTGCTTCAGTCCCTGGTTTCAATGTCTGCTTCGTGGGGTAATGGTTGATTCATGAATCTACAGAGAGATGGGGAGCAGAGGGGAGGGCTGCTCTTCGACACCAAGTGCCTCAGCCACCTCCACAACTCCCCCACCCAAATCAGGAATGAAAAGATACCATCACTACCACCAATTAATTGATGTGCTTCTAACCTCAAGGTCTTGTTAATTTCCAGAAGAACTGAGGCTGAGGAAGCAGCATCTAGCTAATAAAGGAGCTCTGGATTTGTCCCTTCTGGAAGGGCTGCCAGGCAAGGCACTGGCCTGAGTGAGATGGAGAAGGTACATAGGTCTATGTGGGTTTACTCCAACTCCCTGTTTCAGTCTCTCCCTTCTCCCTTTCTTTGTTGGTCTGATGAAAACCCACCTCAACCCCTTTAGAGTGCCTTCAACCCCACGTCACCCTTGCTATCCGTGTCCATGGTGGGATGTACTGAAGAGAGAGAGAATTATAGAATATCCTGAGCTGTAAGAGATCCGTAAGAATCACCTTGACCAAATCCAGGCTCCTCCAATGATCTCCCAGAGATGTGAGGGTGGGAACCATCTGACTGCCCTGGGACCTACATCAGTGCCCTCAGCCCCATGTCAACCTAAGGGATGCTGGCCTCTCATTCTGCCTGAGTTGAAATCCCAATTCAGGGTGCAGCCGGGGGAACATCACAGCACACTCCTGGGTGCGGAGCATTAAGGGCCAAGCCCTTGTTTTTCTTTCTCATGTTAAAGCTCCTTCCCTCGCAGCTGCTGGAGTAATTTAATTAAATTGTAATGCTGTGGAGCTGGCTCTGCTCCAAGGGCAGGAGCAGCAGCTTGCCACCTCGAGGGCAGGCAGGCTCCCGGGAAGCAGCCAGCCTCACGGCACTGAGAACACTGCACTTGACTCATAAGCCTGCTGATGACAGGTTCTGAGAAAGCCTCACCCTGCACGGAGCACTGGGGGTGGGCAGCCCCCTGCATGGGGCCCTGGTAACTTTGGGGTCCAACAGCCCCATTTCTCAGAAATCACTGCCCTCCTCCTATCTGTGGGTCGGGACAGCCCCATTCCCTTCCACTGCTCCCAGCACTCTCCCAGACAAAGTGCCCCTACACAGTCTCCTCTCAACCACCCACACTGCCTGTGCCTCCCCCAGCATTGCCTGGAGCAAGCAGGGGACACAGAACATTTCCATTCCCTCCCCTTTGCTTCTTTCCCTATTTCTGACTCTCCCAGAGGCAACCTGTGAACAAATGCAAACCCCAAGGAAAGTCTCAGATCTTTTAAAATGAAAGAGAACCCCTCAGGAAGGGAGAGATGCACAGAGGCACAGCTGCTGCCAGCAGGGAACTGCTTATCCAGAGCTTCTCTGAAGGCAGAATGCAGCAAGTAGGAGTGCTGGCCTTTGGAGCACAGAGCTTCTGTTGGCACCAGGCACATCCGTGACGGGAGGGCAAACAAGCACATCTTGGGCTATTATTCCACTGTAAGAGGTAAAATCTTGGCTTTTTTTCCAGGAAAGCATACCCTTAGCAAAACCCATCTCACTTCTGAGAGAGAGGAGCCCCTGGAGGATCTCCCAAGCAGAGACAAAGCCCAGAGAAGTCAAACTACCATTTAAATCTGTATACTGGTGGCAAATATATCACCGTCACCACGCCAGGGACTCCAGGGCTGGGAGTAGTGAACTGCTGAGATGCCCTGGGTGCAGCTGCACGCCGCAGGCAGCTGAGCCCTGCAGGTCCCCGGAGTGCCAATGCTGGAGGCAGAATGCAGAAGTCGTGAGAAGTCTGACTGCAGCCCCAGGAACAGAGATGGGGAGAAATGTCAGGATATTTCCAACCATCAACCTCACGCATCCTGACCTCACTGGTGGCGCAGCCCAGCAGCTCTCGCCATCTTTGCTACCAGTCCCTTGCAAAAAAAAAATTGGTCCCCCTCCCCCCCAAAGGAAAAGTGTCACTCCCAGAGCTGTTGGGATAAAATCCTGATCCTGGCAAGACAACAGGAGCAGGAGTGGGTCAGGGTTGCATCTCTGTGCATAGGTTGGTGGATGGCAGTGGGTGGGTATGGTGGAGAGGGCAGTCTGGGGGTTCTGGTCATTTCCCCAGCATCCCTCCAGCAGAGCACCTCACTGCCCAAGGACATCGTGCCCAGGGCATCGAGGGGAGAGGATATTGCAGCGGGATCCTTTGAAGTGCACCAGGGAGAGATGTGGGAAAACCCCTCAAGCACTTTGCTCCTGGTGCTATCGCTGCTGTTTATTCCAGAGCCCTGTTAATCTGCTGGGGAGGAGGAAGGGTAGGAGGGCACACTGAGCTGAGGCACAAGGCTGGCTTCCATCCCGTAGCACAGGAGCCCCTTCATCCCACCACGTCCCCCATGAGGGCACAGATAGGATGCTGGAGGGAGGCTGAGGGCAGAGGACATCTGTGGGAGCAAGCTCTCCAAGGGAAATTCCAGGGGCGGGTGCAAGGGCACTCTCAGAGCTTATGACCATTTACAAGGAACAGAAAAAAAAAACTTATTCTGACAAAAATGTCTCTTTTTCATGGTGTTGCAAAATGTGTGCCTGTTTCAGGATGACTTTCCTGGATCTCTGCTGGTGGAGAATGACCAGGAAATGGGTGAAGCCAACTACCCGACCCAAAGGTAAACTTCTGAGGAGCACACCCTGCACAGAATCATAGAATCATGGAATCATTTGAACTGGAAGGGACTTTTAAAGTCCTTCTGGTCCAACCTCCCTGCAATAAACAGAGACATCTACAGATCCATCAGGTGCTCAGAGCTCTGTCCAGCCTGACTTTACATGTCTCCAAGGATGGGGCATCCCCTATAAAATGTATAAGTAACTCTGAAACAGGAATAACTTGAGATTTTTTCTTATTCAAAATTCAGTGGCAAAATACTGAATACCAGATAATATGGCCTACTGGATAATACCCTAACTGGGTATTATTGTCTGAATGGGTTTGCTGACTTTGGGATTGTGTTATTTGTACAGTAGAGGAGTTATTCTTGACTTTATACTTATTAAAATGCTATCTATCTGAAACAACAAATATACACTAGGGACAGGCCAACGTTGGAAATTTAGGTTTAAAATTCAGTTCCACCAAAGTGGGATCCTCTTCTAAATAAGCTGAAGGTAAAGACAAGGAATTAAAATCAGCGAATGTGCCTGGACCTTATAGAAAATGTCCCAACAGATGTGTGGTTTCCTATCAACGAGAGTTACTCTGTCATGGCAGAACTCTGGGAACAAAAGGAATTCGACTGAATGCAACAACCCACAGGTGCACAGAAGTTGAGTCCCCATCTGTAAATAATAATAGCTCAAGAATAATTAAGGTCAGAAAAGGCCACTAAGCTCCCCAAGTCCAACCACTGACCCACCCCACCATGCCCACCGACGACATCCCTCAGTGCCACATCTCCATAGGCCTGGAACACCTCCATGGATGGTCACCCCACCACTCCCTGGGCAGTTGTGCCACTGCATCACCACTCTCTGAGAGAAGAAATTCTTCCAGATGTCTCAATCTTTCCTTCTGTGCTTGCTGAAATTCTCAGTTGGCCAATGCTCTTCGAAACACTGGGATGAAGTCTGAACTATTTGGTTCATTTCAACTCAGGCTCCAATTTGCCTACGTGTAAAAAAACAGTTGGAGAATCCCACGATGCCCAGGTAATCTGTGTCTCAGTCTTTACCTGGGAAGTTGTTTCAGTAATTAACTATCCCTGAGATGTTAAAAATTTGCATCTTATTTTAACGAGGATTTGTCTAGCTTCAGCTGGAGGTCTTTGTGCTGCTGAGTGCTCTGTGTGGAAATACTCTGACCATAGCATTAAACTTATATTCAGCAACATTAAAGTCAAGGTTGTCACCTCTTGATCTTTGCTTTGACATGCAGGCAGTAGGCTCTCATTTTTTATGTACAGTGGAAAAGTCTCAAAAGGAAGCAGGGTGCGTTTGTAGAGGGGAAAGGAAGACTTTATTAAGCGATCATTAATATTGCAAGAGTAAGCGCTCAAACGTTGGAAGCTTTCAGTTTAAACTTGCCTTTCCCATGGAGTTGGCCATTGGAGATGTATTAACATAATAAAGAGAGCAGTGCTGTTCCCAGGATGGTGAGAGCTGGCAAAAAAAAAAAAAAAAAAAAAAAAAAGGGAGGATTCAATCCCGTAAAAAAGTTTTGAAGTCTGTTCTTTCTTGTATAAATCAGGAAACCAACACTTGTCAGAAGCAAAAAGACAGCTGGAAACTGTCCCTGCAGGAGCTGACAGTCTGAAGGGCCTCCTGGGACTCCAAGTGGAGACCTGGAAAAGAAAAACACGAGAAAAGTAGAATGGGCCAAGTGTCTCACCTGGGCTTTTGATGGAAACAGATACACAGTCTTCACCTTGTCCCTACATGTGTCACTGAAACCACCTCATTTTCCCAAAGAAAGCTTCACTTTCAAAATATTTCCTTTCCAAGGGTGAAAGGGGAAGCAGCCCTTTAACTGAAAACCTCACAGCAGCTGTAATCTCTCCTCTCCTCTCCTCTCCTCTCCTCTCCTCTCCTCTCCTCTCCTCTCCTCTCCTCTCCTCTCCTCTCCTCTCCTCTCCTCTCCTCTCCTCTCCTCTCCTCTCCTCTCCTCTCCTCTCCTCTCCTCTCCTCTCCTCTCCTCTCCTCTCCTCTCCTCTCTCCTTAGAAATATCAAACCAGCTAAGGCAGATGGATGGATTTCCAACCATGTAGTTGGGAGCAGACTTTGGCCAAGTGCTCACCACATGGCACACTGATTTCCAGTGCCATGCACAAGATTCTCCCATCCCTCAGGCATCTGTTTGGCTTTTCTTTTTGAATTCCTGCTTAAGTGGGGAAAAAAAAGAGCATGCAATCTTTCATGGCTATCTTTATTGCTTGCGTAGCACGGATTTCCCCTCCTAAAGAGAGTGAGGGGTTTATTCCTCCCAGTTCCATTTAAAGAACGCACCAAACACTGATACACATTGGTGAGCTCCACTGCTGTGCCCTGGACACCTCTCTGTTCCCACCACCAACCTCTGTTAACAGCATTTGTACGCCTGGGGCACTTCTTCTGCCATCTGACTCGGAATTGCTTTGAAGTCAGATTTCCTATTCCATCAGCACAGGTTTCTCTTGGTCTGAATTGAAAACAAAAACATAGGAAAAGGTCCCACAGAATGTGTATTTCAGAACTATTTTAGCCATTCACATCAGGGTAAACAAAAATACTCCATTTTGATGTAATCTGGTTGTTTGGGTCTTACTGCAGTTCTGCACTTCATCACAAAAGGAAATTCCAGCGACTCTGAAGTGGAGTCCTCTGACCTCATTGAAATACTGTTGTTCAGTCTTTCTATCCGATGCTGATGTTTGTCAAAAACAGCACTTCCCTGGAGGAAAATTTCTGCTTTGATGAATGGGCATTTTCCTAGAGAGATACGCTCCATCCACAAACATTCCCAGCTCAAATAATGGCACTCTAGAGGATGTTATTATTCAGGCACAGCTTTCCAGGCTGCAGATGTCTGTCACTCCTCTCGATAATCCGTGTGGATGACCACAGAAATGCAGGAACACACACAGTGCGTTCTGAGAAGATGAATGTTGTCCCTCCGGGGTCAGTAGTGGGACCAGAGCTCTTTAATATCTTCATCAGTGACACTGACAGTGGGATTGAGGGCACTCTCAGCAGTTTGTGGATGACGCCAAGCTGTGTGGTGTGGTCGACATGCCTGAAGGATGGGATGTCATCCAAAGAGACCCAGACAGGCCGAGAAGTGGGCCTAGGAGAACCTTGTGAGGTTCAGCAAATCCAAATGCAAGGTCTGCACCCGGGTCATAGCAATCCTCACTAACAGTATGAGATGGGGGACATAGGGATGGAGCACAGCCTGGGGGCGCTGGTGGATGGCAGCTGGGCATGAGCCAGCAATGTGCCCTCACAGCCCAGACAGCCAACCTTTGTTAGGGTAGTATGGTTAGGTTGAGGCTGGACTTGACGATCTTGAAGATCTTTTCCAACCTGAGCAATTCTATGATTCCATGATTCTATGATTCTATGATTCTACATCCTGGGTACATCCAAAGCAGCTCGGCCAGCCGGGCAGGGAGGGGATCTGCCCCTCTGCTCTGTGCTGAGACCTCACCTGAAGCACTGCGCCCAGATGGGGAGTCCTCAGCACAGGAGAGACGTGGAGCTGTTGGAGACCAGAGAAGGGCCACAGAAATGCTCCCAGGGATGGAACACTTCCCTACAAGGCCAGGCTGAGAGCTGGGCTGTGCAGCTGGAGAAGGGAAGGCTGCGGGGAGGCCTATAGCAGCCTGCCAGTGTCTGAAGGGGCTGTAAGAAAGGGAACAGACTCTTTAGTAGGGTGATAGGACAGGGGGAAATGGTTTCAAACTGAAAGAGGGGAGATCTAGATTGGATATAAGAACAAAGTTTTTACAATAAGAGTGGCGAGGCACTGGAATGGGTCACCCAGAGAGGCGGTGGTGCTCCGTCCCTGCAGATATCAAGGTCAGGCTGGATGGGCTCTGAGCACTGATGGAGCTGTGGGTGTCCCTGCTTATTGCTGGGAGCTGGATCAGATGGCCTTTAATGGCCCCTTCCAACACAAATCATTCTGTGATTCTGTGATTCTAATTGCTTCGTGGAAGCCGAGGGCACAAGGACAAGGTTCAGACAGGCTCAAACAAGGGGAAAGACCTCTGTGACAGAGTGGGGTGAGCGTCAACCCCTCGCCAGGTGCGTTGCTCCATCTTGTAAACCATAGTCCAACGAGCCCTGAATAACCACCCGCTGAATCTGAGCCAAGGTGGTGGGTTCGGAGCTCTCCCAACGCAACTGAATGAAGCCTTCTGCTTCCACTGACAAACTCGACGTGCCTTCTTTTGGCAACAAACAACAGCTCCAGCATTTGTTCACTGACGTCCGGTACCATTCCCGGTTTCTCCCGCTGCCTCATGTTTCCTGTTTCACGCGCTCAGCTCTGATGCGTGGCTCTCTTTCTGCATGCGATTGGAGCCAAACAGCCAATTTCCATTGGCACCATCGTGTTTTGCTCTTTCCAGAGATGCCTCATCAGAGGATCTCAGAACATTTTGCAACCGTTCATTAATAAAGCAGCCACCTGTCTTGGGAGGCAGGCACAATCATCCCTCAGCTGCATGTGAGTCAAATCAAGGGCACGGACATCAGCTACTTTGCCAGAGGTCATACGAAGACTTTGTCCTTGCATGACCCTGTGTTTTGTAGCTGGGACCTTCAGAGAAGCTTTGGGGCAGCAGCGCATGCGTAGTGCTGGTCAAACACACGACGATCCCATGACCTTCTGGTTATATTCAGATGCTTCTTGCTACTCTTCCCCCATCTCGCACCAATGGGCAAATGAATGCTTTAATCAGGCTGTCTCTGGATCCATCAGATGTGCCACAGCCACCTGAACACTTTCCCTTAGCCTCAGCAGAAGGAGGGATGGGTGACCCCAGCAGATGCTGTCAGTGGGAGGTGGGGGTGCAGGTATGAGCCCTGGGGTGCACCCCTAGGCTGCAGGCTGACTTTGAGCTCAGCAGGCTTGACAGCACCTTTGGGAAGCATGCTTTTATCCATGCTTAGAGTCTGTCTGCTCCTTCCTCCACTCAGACGTCTGCCTTGAGCGGAGCACCAAATGACGGCCATAAATATCAGGGGATAATGAGAGAGTTTCCTTTCTCTTCCAGGTTTGAGAGACGACGATGCTTTAAAGCGGCTCTTCACCCTAAAGGGCTCCTGCGCTGGACAGTGGTGTTACCCCAGACAGCATTGGGTTGGCAGCCCCTTCCCTTCAGTAATTCATCTCAAATATTCCTGGTGCTGCCTTAGATTGATGATGTTTTCCCCTTCCCTTTCTCTTTATATTGTCACTTAACTGCTCCGACTTATAAAGCTGTTAATCTTTCACACACATGCTTACGTTAAGCAGCTTAAGAGCACTGCAAACACTTTATCCTCATAAAGATTGAACTGCCCTGATATGAAACTTGTAGCTCTGGAATAGAACAAAATTTACGTACGCAAATAAAAGCTGAAGGTCAGGGACAGACAGAGAGACTGTAAATATTTCTGGGCCCATATTTCAGAGGATCTGAAAGGATCTGAGAGGAGACAGGGCTTGGGCGGCTCCAAGCTGCTTCCCTGCCCTGAGTCAGCGGGAGCAGAGAAGAGACAGAGATGGTGCACCGTGAGGAGATGGGGCTGGGGAGCGACCTGCAGCTGCTGAGTCACCCCAGCTCATGGGAAATCAGGGTTAGAGAAGCTCAGGAAAACCCCTGATATTTTTCCTTCCTCTGTAAGCAAACTAAGTGCAGTCTTTCCCAGTGGCAGCTCCAAGGAGAAAACTCCAGAGCAAGCAAGAGCAAGCAATTGGCTTTCCAAGTGCAAACACCGTGGTGAGGAAGGGGAAGAACAACCGTTCCCTATGTCCTCTGCCCAGGGTGCAGTTCTTCACCCCACTGGGAGGAATGTGGGAGCCCCAGCTGTGGCTGGAGGTGGGCATTGCTGGGAGGTGATGCTTTGGGCTTGGGGAGGGCCATATCCTCTCTCAAGGACATCTCTGGGAGCACCAACGCAAAAGGCTTTGAGCAGCACTTGGGGAAGCCAGGTTGTTCTCTGGGCCATCAGTTTGTGCCCACACAAACAGGTTGCCAGGGCGGCCCAGGGCTGCCAGCAGAGGCTTTGCAGAGCTTTTCTCTCCAGCTGCCTGGATCCATCAGGCTTTGTGAGCGCCAGTGCAGGCTCAGTAAAACCAATTTAAGGATTAGGGGGGTAAGGATGTAACATTTCCCAGCTTGCAAGGGTAACTCCATCTTGGGCTTAATTATGGGCCATTTAGAGATCAAACTCAAAGCGGTGTCACTGCAAGGATTTAAGGCCAGCGTGAGCCCATTGCGCCCCATGGTACAGTCAGATTTGTTCCTGAAGTCGGTAATGAAGATCCCACTTATTTACTGGGAGACTCGGAGTGGTGGAATGTGGGGTCTTCTGTAGAAGAGCTGTGCTTCCCGAGCTCAAAGTGGTGGCGGGGCTGGCAGCTGCTCATGGCTGGAGTGAATTCGGGACTGATGTCTTTCTTTCTCCTCTTTGAAAGGGAACTAATCCCAGCTTTAAAGGGAGGAGAGGCAGATCTGAAATGCCCCTGGGATCGCCTGGGGGTTTGTGCCCTCTGCTCCCTGTGTCACTGCTCAGGAGAAGCAGCACAAGCCCCAGCAGCCGATGCTACTCAGGGATTAGAGCTTGCACTGACCTTGGTGCAGGACTCAGCCCATCGCAATGGCTGGGCACAACTCAGAGGACCTCCCAGCGTTAACAGCGCTCTCAGCTTCTCCTGCTGCACCCTGCAGATAAACCCCAGTTTATTTCTCACCAGATCTGTCCCAACTCCTCCATCAGCAGACGTTTTTCTCCCCCCATGAAGCCTCCTCGCCTTGAGATCTGCAGTGAAACAGTTAACCTTTCCCAGGGCTTGCGGCGGGGGTGCAATTTATAATTGTGTTTTCCAAGAGAGCTATAAACTTGTCTCCTATCAGTTTGCTTCGCTGAGGCGGAGAGTCATCAAGAGTTGCATCAGGGATGAGGTATAATTCAACCAATTATAACTGGCAGGTTATGCTGCACTTGTAAAGTACGGATTTTAAAGCCTGCAATTGCTGATAAACAGTATTGCAGGCAGAGCGGAGCAAAATCTATTTGCAGCAAAAAGGGGAGTTGTATCATTTAACCCTTTCCTCCCGTGGGGCTCATTGCTTCATTGCCAGTGATGATTGTCTAAATGAGTTGGGACGTCCAATTCCTGTGTGAGGCTTAGGGCTGGTGGAGGGGCTGCAGCGGGCAGAGATGCTGGGGGTGCAAAGGGCTTTGTGTGGGGTTGGGGTGCAGGGAGAGCGATGGGATGGGGAAGCCCATCTGGAAAGTGATCTCTGCAGGACGGGGCTGTTAGCCCAGCACGTTCAGCTCTCGGATGCAAGCAGGTCGTGAAGCACAGAGGAGCCCTGGGGAATTGCGTGCCCTCAGCCTCCATCTGTAAATGCTTTGCCTTTTTATACTCCATTTAGATCTGAAAGGGTAATTGTTTCCCTTTAGCAGAATTAATCGTAATCTGGCTATTAGATAATTGTCCTTTAGTCTGAGTGCAGCTGCTTTCGAATTACAGCGTTACATCAGCGGGGGCGGCTCTGAGGCAGCGTCGGGGTCCTGAGAGGGGGGGGGGGGGAGGGGGGGTGGCGAACTGAGTCAGACGGCAAGAAATGCGGGCCTGGGAGCGGGGACAGGAGAGGTTCCCTGAGCCGGGAGATCACTTCGGCTGCTCGGATGGCCCCTTCGCTGCTCCCACCCCTCTCAGAGCCCGAACCGTCGCGGGGCAGTGGGAGAGAGGTGGGCAGGAAGCTCAGCTGTTTGAAAGCACAGCACTCTGTGCAAGCATCAGCGGCGCTGAGACCCGCGGTGAAGGACGGGGAGATGCTCTGGGCCCGATTTCTGCGCAGCGCAGCAGATGAGGTCCCGCTGCGTGCGCCCTCAGCTCCGGGTGAGCTCTCATCCTCCTCCTCCGTGCGCTCCGCAGCTCCGCTCCCGGAGCCGGGGGGAAGTTCTGGGATCGGGGCCGCTAGAGGGCAATGCGGGGATTCCCACACAGCAGCGCCCGCCCTGCGGCTCCTGAGGCTCTGAGGTCCCACCGAGGCTCGTGCTGAAGGCGGAGGGATGAGGTCCTTCTGCAACCTCTAGGCTGCGGTGGCTCAGGACCATTTCGCTGCTTGGTTTTGCAAAGAACGGAGTGTTTCAGGCATTTATGCGGCTGTAGGCAACCCCACTTCTGTCCTGTGTTACACTGCAAACCCACACATCTCACTGCCCGGTTGGTAGAGGTGCATGGGAACTGGAAGGGGACCCTGGGAGAGGGTGATGAGAGTGATGGGCTGTGCTTGTTGCACTTTCATTGTCCCAATCTGTTGGGCTGTGAGCAAGGAAGGCCACCACGCTCTTCCTGCAGCAGCTGGGATGCTCCCCACACCCCTGAGGGTGTACCCTTCATTCTTAAGGCTCCCGGTGATGGAAACTCCAAACCTTCTCCACGCAACCCACACCAGTGTTCTGTGATCCATTCTGCTACACAGGCTTCCAGGAACCACCATGAATCAGTCCTGTGCAGCTAAAGTCCCTTTCTTCTCGCTTTATTCCACCCCAGACCTGGAGAATAAATCCCCCTCTTTTCCATAGCAGTCTCTTATTACCTCTCAGACCACTAACCATTCTCCCCACCCTTCTTTGGAGGACGTATTTCCAGACCTCCATCCATTCCTGCCCAAATGGTGGTGAAACCAAGCAGTACAAAAGGAGTGGCTGTGTACCACAGGTGTCCTCAGCCGTGATGCTGCTGGGAAATGAGATCTGCTATTGTGAGCTGGGTGGCTGAATAAATGAAAATAGCACGAAATGGTGCAGTGAGTCCTTTCCAGTTAATAATCCCAAGTATCCAAGATTAGACATTTCCCATCAAACCTTCACATTTTCAGTCGTTTTATGAAATGACAATATAACAATAACAACATGACAATGGCTTTATAATAGGACAATAGTGTACACATCTTACACATGAGCCAGAGCTTTTTGTTGTTTTTCACTTCAGATCCATCAAAGAAAAGAAAAAAAAAATAAGAAAAGAAATGATAAAAGCAGGTTTGTATTCCTGAAGACTTTCCTAAGTCAGAAGTGAAATGTTTGGGTTCAGCACGAGCATCGCTGGAGGACTTTCTGAAATACCCAAGAACATCGATGGTGCCTCCTGGCCTAACAATGCTGTGAAGCAATGTGGTAGTTGGAGGATCTGACAATCTGTGTCCGTTTTATCAGTGAGGTTTAGGAATCCTTACCAGAGCCCTTGCCTTGGGAATGAGCCCAGCTCCTGAGTGCTGTACTGCAGCCTGGAAAGGGTGAGCAGACTCATGCTTGCTCCACCTCATCTGAGACTGAGAGCAGCTTTGCACCATATGGGTCTGAAAGCAAGAGCCAGTCCTACAGCCCCGTAGTCCTACAGCCCCACAGTCTCACAGCCCCACGGACCCATAGTCCTACAGTCCCCCAGTCCCACAGCCCCATAGTCCTACAGCCCCAAAGGCCCCCAGCATCACAGTCTCACAGCCCCTCGGCCCCGTAGTCCTACAGCTCCACTTGCCCACAGGCCTACAGTCTCACAGTCCTACAGCCCCACAGCCCCACAGTCCTACAGCCCCACAGCCCCTCAGCTCCACAGGCCCCCAGCCCCATAATCCCACAGTCCTACAGCCTTACAGCCCCATAGACCCACAGTCTCACAGTCCTACAGCCCTGCAGCCCCACAGTCCTAAAGCCCCACATCCCCACACGCTGCTTTTGGGACAGTGACCAGTGTTGGGTGGATCTCGGGTGGGGTGAAGCAGCTGTATAACTCCTCTTGCACACACAGTCTCTATTTGTTTTTGTATTTATAACTGGCAATAGCATTTTGTCTCTTTCCTTTTTCGGATACGAAGGTAATTCTGAGTCTCCCAAAATACCTTTATATTGGCCAATGACTATAATTCTTGGGACTCAGTTATTTCTAAATGATCCAAATACGTGAGGAAGGAGCCGGATCATGTAGCAACCGAATGACTTGAGCCTGACTCATGGCTGCAGGTGGAATCCCACCTCGAGAAAAAAACATTCTTGGCATGGAGGAAGTGTCAGCCTTGGTGAAAAAGAAAACATTGGGTGCTTTTGGCAAGCTGGGGTGAACAGAAAAGGCAGGGAAGCCCAAGAGACGTCCCCTTCAGGGAGCGGTGCTTATATGTCTCTATTCCTCTTTCCTGGCCAAAAAGATCACTGCCAGGAGCTCTCCAGGAGGGAGGTGAGTCTGAGAGCATCAACCTCTACCCCTGTCCTGTTTTCTCTCTCAGGTCTGGGTTTCTTCACACTACAGATCCTCCTCATGAATGGAATTGTGAACCATAGGTGTCCACCTAAAGCATGAGCATCACCTCTGTTTCCATAGTGAGATGGTCAGCCCTGGTTTCCTCAAAGCAGGATACCATCCTCGCAGCCCCTGTGGGATTGTCCTAGTAAGGGTATTCAGGGCACATAACTGGTTATTGGAGCCGCACTGGTTATTTTGCAGTCAATGTCCTCAGCACCACACGGAGGTGCCAAAGGACACCTAGGGACCTGGCCCCAGCTCTGGCTCTGGGAAGCACTTCTCTGAAGGCTGCTTTGAGCTGAAAAGGAAATAACACATTGCCAGGGCTCAGCAGAAGGGATGCATCCTGCCTGCAGCAGGGCTGCTCCCACATTCCCAGGTGCCAGCAGTTATTTACAGCACAACCCATACGGTGCAAGTCCAGTGGCTGCAATTTTCCTTGGCCTCTGTCAAGCGATTGCATGAAGTGCTGCTCAACACAAGCAGCTCCAGTCGGGTCCTGACCTGGCCCTGACCTCCACCATCTGGACCAGGCACCAGCAGCTCATTACACACAAATCAGATGCTGCCCCAGCTGACACCAAACCGACCGCATGCTGAGCCGGGCGCTTTGAAGAGCTCTGCTGGTGGTGACAGGGATGCTTGGGTTGCTCTCAGCTCTGGGCAGCACTGATCCCTCTTTAACACCGACACTCGGATGTGTCAAAGAGGCATCTGTGACATCTCAGGAGCTGCACTGGTGTATGTGGGAGATGAGGTGCTGGGCTGGCAGGGCATCTCCTGGTTGGTTATTTGGGGCCACGTGCTGCACTTCGCTTCTGGGGGGTGGTTTGATTTTTCAGTTATTCTCTATTTCCAGTGAAGAATGTATCCTGAAAGGGACTCCTCACTTTCACTAATAGCAGTTAAAAGTCATGAGAAGCTCAACTGACAATGATTGATTTGCAGAGGGCAAAGCCTCACTGCCAGTTTGCAGCTAAGATCTGAGCAGAAAGGTGCCAGTCTGGCATCCCTACAGTGCATCGAAGAGCCAGATCTACCTCTGCCCAGGCTGACCTGAAGGCAGTCCTCTCAACCTGACCTGCTCTCAGACAACACCGATGTAACCCTGTCTTCTCTGTCTGTGACATGGAGAAGACAACTTAATTGCAAATCCTCAGTGTCAGATGGTGTTGGACTCGTGCTGCCAGCACCCACACCATGCTGCAGTTGTCCAGGTTAAGTTTGTCCTTCCAAGGACAAGCTGCCTTTGCATACCTGGAGCTGGGTGCCACCTAGAGAAGGATCAGGCCTGCTGGGCTCACTGAAGGTGTCACTGTCTGCTAACATGACAGCCACTTGTCAAGGCAGAATGGAGTTCTTCCACTGGCCACGTTGACCTCTCAACACACAGAGTGGGTTTCATCTGCTGGAGTCACAGAGGAAAGCGTATGAATGTTCATATCCCACCAAATCTTGGGAAAGCAATCTGAAGGCCAAGAGGCTGCAGCTCTGAAGGCAGGGCAAGGGAAGATTGGTGTGCGTGGATCTGAGGCATGAATGAGAGACCAACACGGAGCACATGGCAGCGGGTCTGCAGGGTCGGGCACGGCGCGCACTGCGAGGAGCAGATAACACAGCAGCAGCAATTGATATGACAGCCATCAGAGGAGGCGATCCATCTGCCAGAGGGCTTGGCTCAGGCACACCATCCCATTAACACCGCTAGACTGGAACGAGATCAAAGGGAATGTTCCTGCTGCAGAAGGTAGCCAGCATCAGCGAGCAGAGACTCGACGCTTGGTAAATGGGCTGACCAAGAGTGCTTGCCAACGTACAGCACACAGAGCGCAATGCACAGCGTGCCAGAGGGTTTGTGCAGGGGCAGGCAGGCTCTCTGTACATCTGATTTTTTCCACTGTGTGGCATGGGAGTCTTACAGTCACCACTGCTCCTGTCCCGTCTGTCCCTGTGTCTGTTTTGGCAGTGGCAATGGGTATGGCTGAGCTGTGCGAGTGGTTTTTTTTTAGGGGTTGCTTTGTTATTTCTTCCTCGTTTGCTCAATCTTTTCGAATAAAAGGCTTTTGGACTCAGCTGCTTCTCATGCTGGGGAAATAAACAGCACCCACGTGCACACCTTAATCATGCCCATTGGAGTAACGGCTGTATATAGAGAGGTACAGCTACAATATGGAGGTTTCTCCCTGGGCTGGGCTCAACACACTCTGTCATTTTGCAGGTTCATAAGCAGAAACTTGACATCAAAACCCTCCACAAGAACCAAGCCTCTTCCTTCCATCCATCTTTTACACCCAGAGGGTGGTGACGCACTGGAACAGGTTGCCCAAGGAGGCTGTGGATGCCCCATCCCTGGAGGCATTCAAGGCCAGGCTGGATGTGGCTCTGGGCAGCCTGGTCTGCTGGTTGGTGACCCTGCACATAGCAGGGGGTTGGAACCAGATGATCACTGTGGTCCTTTGCAACCCAGGCTATTCTGTGGTTCTATGACAATTCTACAATCCAAGGAGCCATCACCAAGCAGTAGCTGTGGTGCTGCCCAGGGCCTGCCCTGCCTTCTCCAGCAAGCTTTCCCACAGCTGTGTGGTTGTGGGTGGATGTGGAGGCCAGCAAAGCTGATGGGAGTCTTTGGCTGACTTCTGCAGGGCCGCTGGTTCAGGATGGGTGTTGCTGTATGGCTCGTGCTTTATTGCCTTGCTGTAAGGTCAGCTCAATATCTCTCATGTGCTGGCTGGGCCACTGCCAAAAAGTAATGTAGCAAGACAAGGACAATGCTGAGATGAAGAGAAGTGGATGAGCTCAGTGCTCTCAATGTTAATTACCAGGCGTGATCGGCCTTGATAAAAACTTGCCAGGCCTAGAGCCACATTTTCTCACTTGCCTGCTATCATGATGGTGATGGATAAATGAATGGTATCTACCAGAGCTCAGCTCCTCAGGGGGATGGATGTGCATAAGGCAAATCCTGTACTAAAATTTATCTTGCAGTGTGCACAGGAGTTTGCTATGAGTGGCCCCTTTGCTTTGGTTCGATGTCTGTGCAAAGAAAGCTCTGCAGGATACGCATGGAGCATTTCTGGAGCAGTGGTCAGCCCTGTTCTCATCTGATCACTTTTTAGCTCTGAGATTGGGCACATCCATCCCCAGTGCAGTCCTGTGATCCTTAGTGCACCCTGGTAGTGCAGCTGACAGCCCCAACAGCTCCTTAGGTCACAGGGAGGTGTATTATGTCAGCAACACACCTTGAGCTCAGCGCCCCAGATGGCATAGCACAGTCACTTTTCTCACAAAAGCTGGACGTTCTCAATCAAGGCTTTGGCTTAAGGTAATGGGTTGAAGTGGACAGTTCTTAAAGAGGAAAATAGGGCCCTTCTGAGGGCAACCCCCAAGCAGAGGAAAGCATTTGAGTGCCCGGTACAGAAATGAAGCTGAGTCAGCATTTGGCAGCGTTTTGCAGAATCTTTCAGAGGAAGAAGGAGGAAAAGATTCCCTTGATGGATGATCCCAGACCTCAGGATTTTCTCCAGAAGCAGAGCCTCCTGCACCCTGCTACTGGGCAAAGACCTTCAGCATTGCTTCAGAGTGTGAGCCCCTGCCAAGTGATGATAGATCTGCTTGGAAATCACAGCTGTGGTGTTCCCAGCAGAGGACCAGCATCGTGCTGGGATGTTCCTACCCATGCTCAAGCCTCTCCAGACCCTCTCCAGAGCATCCTTGCTCCCCTGAATGTGTATGGGGGACACGGGGGCGGGGGGGGACATGGAGATGGAGCAGAGGGATGGAGATGTGTCAGCCAGCAGCAGCTCTGGAGCTGGAACCACTAGAGGGAAGCACGAAGCCGCACACACTTATGGCTCCGAGGATGGGGATGGTGAGCCCGAGAGCTGGCAACAAAGAGAAGGGGCTGTGGGGACAGGCAGTGTTAACTCCTGGGGTGCTGCTGCTGTTTGAGCAGCGCTGGGCCGGTCCAGCCGGACAGGCAGAGTGCCATGAGCCAACTCGGAACAGTCCGAGTCCTTCTTGGTCCCCCAGAAGGAGATGATGGGATCGCACTGAGCCCAGCACAGCCACTGCTGTCACACATCAAGAGCCCGGAGAGATTTTGGGTGCGGGGCAAAGACCTCAACTGCTTTACACCAACGGTGCAGCTGTCCTGCGTGGTGGATGTGATGAAACAGGGATGCTATACCCCTCATCTCACTTTTGATCCAGCGTAGTTCCACTGCCTGCTCAGGCCCTCCTCTGCATACTGGCTGCTGGTCAGGACGAGTGGGTCCACCCAGCATCCCTGGCTGTGCACCCCGTGGTATGCAGAATGTCTTTTCTCCAGGCTGGTTTGACAGCTTCAGGAAGAAAAATTCCCTTCCCAAGTCCTGGAAGGCACTGTGCAATTAATCTTTAGCACTTCATTTACCTCTGAGTATATTGCTTCACAAATGACCAAAGCCCACACCATCCCCTCTTCCTCATCCCTTCAAGTTCAGCTTATGGTTGGAGAATAGAGCAATTGAAAGATGGTACACTGAGGCATGGCAGGGAGCTCCGAGATGCATAGAGCCCCAAGCACCCCTCTCATTTGCTCTTACCTCATTCTGGGTGCATTCAGAAAGGAGGGCTGGAGCTAAGTGTTGGGTGCTCAGTTCCACTGAGTGCCCAGGTACTCTGTCCCATGGGTATTCACATAATGGTGATGCATTCAGCTCCAGGAGGGATGCTCTGCATTTGATTTCCACCATACAGAAGGCTGCCCAGGCTGTGGAGATGACAAAAACTACTATCAGCCATCCACAAACGAGCCCTTCACAAAGGGGTGATGATGATAAAGGACTAAGCCTCCGCACCTCCAGCTTGACCCAGCTCCAAACCTTCTCTATAAATCCATGCTCCTGACTAGTCCTGGTTCTATCTGTGCTCCTGGCCATCCCATGAACTGGATTATCCTCTGAAGGGTCTCCCATCTCCCTGGAATTCCAGAATAACATCCTGGCAATGGTACTGGCAGGAGACAGCCAGGAACTGACATCACTGAGCACTTGCCTGGAGAAGTCTGCAGGACAGCACTCCGTCCTCTGAACAAGTGAACAGGTCTAGGCTGGAGCAAGGAGCAACATGGAACTCATTCAGGAACAAACCAGTCCACTGGAGTGAACTCTCCTTGGAGCTGTGAGGAGCCCAAACGTGATGTCTTTGCTAGGAATACCCTTTACAAGGCACCTGGAAGAAAGGAGCCGCATTTGCAAAAGCATGGGGCAAAGGGTGTGGAAGCTCCTCCTCCCTGCTCTTCCAGAGCTCAAAGGAAAGGAGGTGACTTCTGCTGTATGGCAAAGCCCCTGCAGTGCTCCTTTCTTTGGGCACAGAGATCTGAGTACGCCTGGCTGCAGCTCTCCCATGTGTTAAGCCTTCCTTTTGCTTCCAGTCTCAGATGTCTCATTTTTTTTTTCTGGAAAGTCCTTGCTTGAAGAATATGTCTGATCCTGTTTGAACCAAAGCCCATGTGCTGTTCTTCTCTCTCCACTTTGCTGGCTGAGAAAATGGGGGTCTGAGCCCATGCGTCTGCATCTGTTCATGGGAATGCCTGGAGGCATCACGTGTTAATACATTTGCTGCAGACCACAGACGAGCATTTCTTAATCTTACTAAATCACAGGAAAATGACAGCACGCTCTGGCTGCAAATGAACAGAGGCACCTTTATGCACCGACTGAGCCGGGTGAGATTGAAGGAGCCTGCAGGAAGGGGTTGGGAATGACCCTCCTGACGTCTTCCCAGCAAGAGACAGAGGTGGTAGAAACGTATCTTTTAGCTGCCCATGGCCCCTGTGAGTCTGTAAACCCAGAGCCAGGGCTCAGCTCTGCTCTAGAGGTGCTTTACTGCCCTTTGTCCAGGGCTGTGCTGTTCTCATGGACTCATGGGTAGAGGCCACAGCAGCATCGATCAGCGCTGCTCATCCAAGTAACCACAACAGGATTCTGGATAAGCTGCAGATAAACACTGCTGCTCCGCTTCCTGCCCTCAGCTGAGGTTTTTCCACTCAGCAATAGGTGCTGTGTTTGTCATCCAGCAGATGCTGGATGCTGCTCTGGCTCTGCCCAGAGAGTCTCTTCCATTTGAGAGAGGCAGGACAGCCAGCAGGTGCAGAAGAGCCCCTCGTGTAAAACACTTGGCAAAACAGGAAAAGCATTCCTGCACACAGAAGCGTGGTGTGCAACCTCTTTGCTTACCCCTTTTTTTAGCAAAGTAATTTACATTACACCGTGCAGTGGCTCAGACCCATCCCCATGAAGCACCATGGCACGTCATATAGTGACCCTTTCATCCTCCACTGGATGGACGTGATGTACAGCAGGGAGCTGCAAAGAATCTAAAAGAGCAGAAATACAACATAATGAGGCTTTTCAACCCCCCAAAAGCCAAAGATGATTGTTGCTTCTAATTGGATGTGCCTTGATCTCAGGGTGATGGAAGCGAGAAAAAAGCTTTGGGGTGAGGACAGGAGGGCAGGAGGGGTCAGTGCATCACACAGGCTGCTCTGGGGGGAACGGATCACCCAGAACCCACTGCTTCCTCCTGAGGAAAGAGAGTTTGATTGGAAAATCTAAGCACATCCACCACTGTTTCATCCCACCTTTACCTGACCCACTGCTCCTGAGGAAGCCAGGGCCCACACCTGGCAGCTCTCACCACGAGTTCCCATTGGCCTCTCTGGAGATCTCAGGATGCTGATGGGACTGCACCTGAATGCTGGTCAGCAGGGGGAAAAACAGCATAGGAGGAGCTCAGGTCCCATACCTTCCCCCAGAACATCCAGCTGCCCCTCCTGTGCTCACCAGCTCTTCCCAAGACCCCATCCCAACTGCAGCAGTTTTCCAGCATTCCTGCCCTTGATGCAGTCTGGGTGAGGGGTCTGTCAGCCTCAGACAGGAATATGTGGCCATTAACAAACTAAATCCTTCATGAAGTCGGACACAGAACTGGGTAGGTTTCATAGAAGCACGGAACTGTGATTGCCTGGCTGAAAGGACTGTACCTCCCTATCCAAGTCTCTGCAGAGAGCAGGAAGGACTCTCACCCAGGTGCATAGATGGGTTTATTCCTCACTGTGGGAGAGCTGTTGTGGGTGATGCCTCCTCAGCAGGATCAGCCTTTGTGGCAATCAGTGCCTGGGCTGACCCTGCTCAGTTGGGCTCTGATGGATGCTCTGCCGCTCTCCTCTGAGCACAGGAAAGCACAAGCAGCAGGGAGCAGGGCAGGGCTGGCTGATGCAGGGCACTGCAGCGTGAGCCCTTTCAAGTGGCCTTATCAATTATTCACACCGCTCCAAGGCACGGCGGGTCTGCCTGCAGCTCCCTCCCCGCCTCCCCTCGCTCTCTGACATAACAGGATTAGCTGGCTCCTTCACAGCTGGTCTTGGAAGATGTGTCAGGAGACATCTGAGATATGCAGAGCGCCCACGGGCTGGGAAAGAGGCTCAACCCAGGGTGCTGGCTGCTGTATAGGCTACGGTGTCTTTGCAGTTCCCTGTGGCAGGGCAGAAGGGATGGGGGAAAAGACACAGGTGCACTGCTTTGAGGTGATGAGTGACTGCAGGCTGAGGGCATGGCGCCCCACAGGTGCATCCTGCAGCACAGCAGCTCTCAGACACCCTTGGTCACATCCTGGCACAGCAGGACCCGTGACCGCAGGCATGCACTCAAGGCACACAGCCCTTCCTGCCCTATCTGTGCCCCTTGCTTGGCCCCAACATTTCTCTCCTCTCCAGGAACTGGGAGATTCCCTCCCTCTCCACCTGAAGAAGTGTCATCTGAAGGCAGCGTAGGCACTGAGGGTGGAGTGTGTTTTCCATTTCCCTGTTTGCATGGATCACACGCAGCCCTCTGTGCTGCATATGTATGCGCTGCTGAGGGTGGCACCGCATTTGCACAGCTGTGTTTTGCGGCTGGCAGCAGACAGGGAGGATCCCCGTTAGCTCAGTCGTGGAGTTCTGCATCATCAATGGAGGAGCCCAAAAGACCTTAACGGCTCAGGCCGAGCATGGCTGAGGAGCACAGGGACAGCACGTGGGTTGGGGGTCCAGAATGCAGTTAACACACAGCCAGACCCACCCAGTGTTCTGCCAGCCTCCTCAGTGCAGCAGCAGGAGAGCCCTGTAGCCAGGAGATGCCTCTGGGCGCTGACACCCTCACTGTGTGGTACTCCCACCCTGCTGCAAGAGCTGGTGGCACCTCAGCATGGGGTCCTGCTGGTGGGGCTCCTCCCTGTGTCCCCTGGGAGCAGTGGGGTGGGAGAGGAGCCGTCACCTGCCGCCCTTGGGGGTTCCTCCTGCTGAACGGATGGAGGATGCGGGGGGTATTTAGCACAGATGAGAGGGGGTGGGTGACGTTGCTCCCCATCTGCTGAGTGGGGATGGGGATGGGGGGGAAGGGGCTGCCGCCGCGGTGCCAGGAGAGCTGCGACCTGAGCTGGCTGCTCATTTGTAACGGGCTCCGTGTTCACGCTGTGGTCTCCGTCTACGAGCACTCAGCTGCCTTGTCATCAGCCAATTCGATCCATCAGCTTCTTGACAGGCTCGGAGAATAAAAATAACCACCCATTTCTAAGTGCCTATTATGGCACTTTGAAAAATGCCTCCGCAGGCGAGCCTGAATTATTCCCAAAGTACTCATTTTTTAAAAACGTTATTTTAATGTAATAAATTATTTGTACTGAAGAGTAAAAGATTATCTGTGTACCCTGATAGCTCTCTGCACAGCGAGGGGTGCGGGGCTGTGCCTGCCGTGGGGAGGGAGCGTGGGGAGCTGTGGGGTGGTGGGAGAGGAGCGGCTGTGGTGGGCACCGATGCTCAGCTCTGTGGGAGAACACAAATGGGAGACCCAAAGGGCTGCCCTCAGTGCTTTAGAAAGCAGCCAGAAGCCGTGCCATGGCACGGTGAAACATCCCCTGGGTGCAGAGATGGGTTGGTGGGCGTTGGGTTGAAGGTTGGGTTGGATGACCTGAGTGGTCTTTTCAGTTTTATGATAGCATCAACCCGTGGAGAGGACCTCAGCACTCCCAGCAGGAAGGTCGTACTGCCACACTGGGGCCACGGAGGAGCCCAGGAGGTGCGGAGATGTGGAGATGCTCAGATGCCCACACACACCTCCACCCCTGCGCTCTCACCACCATCGGGACCCACAGTCGCCTCCTCAGAGCAGAAGTGCCCTGAAAGGACCTGATGGGATTGGTAGGGTGTTGTTTTTTTTTTTTTCCAGCAGGATATTTTCAGCGCCCCCAGGGCTTTATCTCCTATAGTAGTCTATGATATTTTTAATACTAACTTTTTAAATTCTGTTTTAATTTAAGCTAAACCCCCAAAATACTCATTCCTCACAGCCTTGGAGAAAGAAGGGGGGAAAAAAAAATAAAAAATAAATAAAAAAGAAGATAAAACCTTCTTTTGGCAGAATGTTTTGGATGCACCCAATGACAGTGTTTTAGTTATTTATTTCTTTCATTTCCTTAAAGAGTTATTTGTAAAATATGGATTGAGAGAGGAGTTAAGCTCTGGTTTGTGTTGCAAACCACGCTTTGGGTATCCAGAGCCCAGCGTTGCCCACTGAGCTGCTCCAGAGGTGGGGCTCTGTCACTGCTGGAGCTGTGTGGGGACACAGTGACCACAGCATGCCAGCAGAGCCCGGTGTCCACCCGTCCTCCACGAGGGACCAATGCATTATGTGCACCACCTGCAACGCCTCAGCTCTGTGCTGCCCCATGCCTCCCTTGTGAACCCATGCACCCACACTGGGGTGCACGCTTCTGCTGTGCTTGGCACGTCCCGGGGCTGCCTCCCCTCCCCAGCGCCTTGATTATAGGGTAGCCATTCAAATCATTTTAATGAGCTCAGCCTGCTGCTGTGAGGCACCAGTAACTATGGCAACTTCATTCAAAGGTGGCTGTGCGTGGTGGCTGTGTCAGGATTTGCGTTTCGGGGAACTGATTGGAGGAGACGGGCGAAGGTGGGAGTCCGTGGGGAATTGGGGCTTGTTTGCACGAGAGGGTTCGTTTAACGCGGTGACAGGTGGCACTCCCAGGGGGCAGAGGGGTGCTCAGGCAGGTCCTCGCTGCTCTGGGTCCCAGGAGACCCGGTGACACCGTGCAGCTCTCCATCAGTTCCCAGCCAGCACCTTGCAGGCATCAGCAAATCGGTCTGCAGTCCTAGCAAAGCGCTCGGCCCTTGCTCTCTGCTCACACAGTCGCTGTGGGCTGGTGGTTGTCTGAGGGTCCCATAGGATCAGGATCAGGCCCATAGTGCCACCTGGGTTGGCACAGCTGAACGATGCCCTGTGCCACCCCAGCTGTGCTGCTCACCTGGCTCAATCGGGACGGTCCTGAGGCGCTCTCAGAAGTGATGAAGCTTGTGTGTATCTGCTCCATTTATTTTAGCACCCTCTGGTAGTCTGCAGGTGACACCAAGCTGGGGGAAGTGTTGGTCCACCTGAAGGTAGAAAGGCCCTGCAGAGGGAGCTGGGCAGGCTGGTCGGTGGGCTGAGGATGATGGGATGAGCTTCAACAAGACCAAGTGCTGGGTGCTGCACTTTGGGCACAACAGCCCCACTCAGTGCACGAAGGAACGGGATGGGCCCATCTGGAGAAGAGGGGCTCAGGGGAAATCTCGTTGCTCTCTGCAGCTGCCTGAAAGTGGCTTGTGGTGGGGGGGTTGGACTCTGCTTTTGGGTAACAGCAATAGGATGAGAGGTGATGGCCTCAAGTTACTCCATGGGATGGTCAGGTTGGGTATTAGGAACAATTTCTTCTCTGTGATACACTGACACAGGCGTGGTGGGGTCACCATCCCTGGAGATGTGTAAGGATAGATCTCACACGCTATATTTGACAATATTGGCTGTAGGTGGACAGTTGGACTGAATGACCTTAGAGGTCTTTTCCAACCTTGGTGACTCTATGATTCTGTGATCATGGACAGCAGAGACAGGCATAGTTTTGTAGTAAATCACTGTCATCCTGCTCCGGCTAGCACTGGGCACTGGATTCAGAGGAAATAAATCTCACATTTCAGCATCACTGGCAACCACGAAACCTCAGTCCTGCTGCCACAGTTCTCTGTGCTCACGTGCTTTATGCAGGTAAAACAATGATGGCTTGGGCATGGGCCGCAACACTGATCCTCCACAGCCCAGTGGGTTAAATCATTGATCCAGTACCTCGTGGCTTTGCTGGATCCAACTGGTGTCCTGGGTCTGGTTGGTGTCCTGAGTGTGGTTGGTGTCCTGAATCCAATCAGGGACCTGGGTCTGGTTGTCCTCCTGGATTTAGCTGGTGCCCTGGGTCTGGTTGGTGTCCAGGATTCAATTGGTGTCCTCCAATCTGGTTGGTGTCCTGAGTCTCGTTGGTGTCCTGAGTGTGGTTGATGTCATGGATTCAATTGGAGTCCTGGATCCAACTGGGGTCCTAGGTCTGGTTGTTCTCCTGGATCCAGTTGGTACCTTGGATCCAGCAGAGGTTCCTGGATTCAGATGATGTCCTGGCTCTGGCTGGTGTCCTCCCAGACACATCTTGGAGGAGGCTCCTGTCCTGTGGGAAGTGTGGGTGAGGCTACCTTGTTTGGAGAAAAGCTGTGCTGGGAGGTGTGGGTTCCCAAGTCACCCCTGGCACTATCACAAGGCATCTTTGGTCTCCTCCCTTTGCGTCGCCCTGTGTCTGCTCTGTGGTATAAGACAAAAGATGAATCACCAAGACCAAAGGACACCCCATGCCACACCATCTCTGTGATTTCTTCCCAGCTGGTTTTGTCAATGACTTTGCACCAAACTTGCCACAGAGTTTTACTTGCTTGTATCAGTGACCTAATTTCAGTCTCAATATAAATAAATCCTGCAGAAAGCCGAGCATTTTCAGCATACTCCACCACTGAAATTACTCCAGGTGCACACATGTGCATCTTGGATCAGAGTCTCATCCCAGCTGAACTGCTCAAGTGAAGGCTCAGCGAGGTGTCAGGATCTGTTTTAAGCAGCTCCTGGATTGCAGCGACAATAAATTCGTGTTTATAGGCTTGGTAGCTGAAGTCAGTTCATAGGGGAGAAGCGAAAGAGGAGAACGCACGCTGGGTGGAGGTGGGGATCTCAGGGGTCACAGGCTGCAACATGGAAGGCGTTCCCTATGGACACCACACCTTGACGTCTGCTCAACCTCAGACTTTGCAGACACAGAGCAGAGCAAAACGGTCTCAACATTTTCTTGCTCAACAGTTCCTTGCTGAGGCTGGAGCTGCTCCTGACGTCTCTTTGCCCATTTTAATGAATCCAGCAAGGGATCTCAGTTATGGGAAAGCAGCACTGGAGAGGCACACAGACAAGAAGTCAGGACGGAAGAGTGGTAGGAGTTTTTGGATGAATATTTTTTCCACTGGAAAATGCTGATTTATATATATATATATTTTTTTTTTTTTAAACCAACACTTATTTCAAGAGAAGGTCAGTTTTGATGAATTTCTTGAGTCAGAAAAAAAATCTGGAAGGAGTTCTAAATTTGTCAAAATGAAGTGTTTTGACATTCTCAAAGGAGAGGGGGAAAAAAAAACAACTCTATTTTCCAGTTCAGTCGACCCCTTGTTTTGAAATTTAAGCTAATTATAATTAAACATTTCAAAAAGATAAATACTTGGAAATCGGTCTTGGAAGGGAGGCTCAGCTCAGGGACGTCTTGAAGGTTTTGGCTTTTCAGGACAGGCTGAATACCTCTGTGAAATCTGAGAGCAACACTTCTTCTCACCTCAACTCGGGATGACACAAGAGGAAACGCAGCCTCTTCTGCATCAGCTGTAGTCATCACTTGGCCAATGCTGCAAAAGCTTTCCTCTTTCCAGGCCTGGAGCAGATGGACCGGAGCACGGAGTGAGGCTGGAGGCAGCTGACAGTGATGGGCAAACGGCTCTGATGGCACACGTGGGCTGCAGGGCTCCCAAAAATGACTGTCAGAGGTCAAAGGATGCTGTCAGCAGCTAAACACCTCCTGAAAAAAGGAGCTCAGGGGATACCTCATAGATCTCTGTAGCTGCCTGAAGAGAGGTTCTGGCAAGGGGGGGTTGGACTCTGCTCCTTGTAATGGTGATAGGATGAGATGTGGTGGCCTCATGTTGTGCCAGGGGATGGTCAGGTTGAGTATTAGGAACAATTCCTTCTCCAAAATAGCAGCAATGCATTGGCACAGCTGCACAGGGAGTGATGGGGTCACCGTCCCTGAAGGTGTCACAGAGCCACGGAGATGTGGCACTGAGGGATGCAGGCACTGGGCATAGTGGGGGTGGGGTGGGACCTGAGTATCCGAGAGGTCTTTACCAACCTTCATGATCCTATGATTCCATAAATCCTGTGGCTGCTCCAGGGTTTCAGAGAGACAGTTAGCTCCTGGCTTCAACACATAGGATCATAGGAAGGTTATTCGGATCCCCCAGTACCAAAATGTCCCCTGGCTCCCAGCCCCACACATCCAGGCCATCCTGACAGCCTGCAGGTCTGTGCACAGCCTGGCTCAGACGTGGTCTGAGCTCCTCTCTTGGCATGGAGCAGCTCCAGGCAAGCAGCAGGACTGAGGGAGCTGCCAGCTTCCCTGCTCTGTGCCAGGCTGGGGAGAGCTGCTGAGCACACATGGTCTCTGGGCCCGCTGATCTTTAGCCACAAAGCTCTCGTCTAAATTGCTTTTCAGCTCGTTGGAAGTGATTACATTTTCCTGGAAGGATTTGACCCGCTGGCTGCGGTGGCAGCTCCTCCATGTGGCTGCTGGCGTGGGGATCTGCAATGACAGCCAGCAGGAGCAGGAGCTCTGCCTTCCTGTCCTTGGGACAGCTGCAAGGGCTGCTGATTTGAAGGATGCACAGAGCAGAGCCCAGGGTAAGGAGGAGATGTTTTACCCCTGGCACAAGGAGACAGAGCGCACAGGGTTGGGTGCAGAGCATCTGCATGGGCTGCCCGGGACAAAAAGCAGACAGGATGGAGAACGCGACACCGTATCTCGTTGGGAGTTTATGCAACATGAGTGCTGTGGGACCAGCCAAGGTTCAGGGTTTGGAGGCTTGCTCAGAGCCAGGAAGGCTCCTCTGGACTTGCTGGGGAAGTGGGTGTGTGCGGAGCTGTGGGAGATATCTGCAGCACTTCTCGCCAAGCAGACTCACTGCTTGGCCTCATGGCCTGGCAGAACAACTGCAGCCAGCACCGTCCTGGGGAAGGGATCGTGTCCTTGTCCAGCCCTGCAGAAATCCCGGGAATGTCTCAGCAGTTCAGAGCAGTCCAACGTTCCAGCAAAAACATCCTGTTAACTTTGCAGAGCCCAGGAGCAGCAGAGAAACTCGTCTCTTTGTTTCTTGGATCTGGGTCTCCAGGAAGCTGTGCAGGAGCTCCCCAGGGTGCTCCATCCCACCATGTGCACAACTGCTAAGTGCACAGCTGGGGACCGGGCAGATGTTGGCACCCTGGGTCTAAGGACAGGGGTCTGTTTAGTTTGGAGCAGTGGAGCAAACTGCTCTTAGCCCCAGATGTCGACTGCTGTGCCACTGCTTTTATTTTCCCCTCGACTGCTCGGCGTTTATCTGCACCTATCTAAAGGAGCATTGCAAAGCCATGGATCTGATGGCATTGCTGCACTGCTCTGTCCCAATGGATGGAGACGGAGCACAGAAGAGGGGCTGCGTCCCCCCAAGTACCTTCTTTGTAGGACGGGACTGTGGTGGTCTTGATCTCAACCCAGTGCTAGGGGGAAAGAAGAAAGAGAAACACTTTTTCACATCTCCCAGATCAGCCAGATTAAACCCAGGACTCGAGAAGCACTGTTACTGCTTCTGCGGAAGACACGGTTTGTGGATGAGGCAGATTCAGGCAGTTTCAGTAAAAATTCTTTGTCAGAACATCCCCAGGCTCCCAGTGCTGATGCTCTCGTAAGCAATAATACGCTGCCAAGTACTGAAAATAATAAGTGAAAGGGCATTCCTGGTACATCTCAGCCACCGAAACATGGAAACAGGCCCGTTTAGCAGGAGCAAACCCAACGCGTACAGATAGCTTAGAGTAGAGCAAAGCTTTCAGCAACATCCCAGCTCTGCAGCTGTCCTGCAGGAAGGCAGAAAGTTCGTGTTCAGCATCCCTGAGGGAGAGCAGTTCATGGATTTTGAAGAGAGAGATGAAGTATCAGACTCCAGCCTCTCCGAAGGGAAGAGCAGAGGGACAGGGGTTTGATTGATTGCAGCGGTTCCTTTGGTTTCCAGAGCCCCAGCTTTCCTCTCCCCTAGGCAATACTGGGGTGAGAAGACTTGTTTCCCTTCAGACCCCAATATGCTCTGCTTGCTTGCCAAACTGCCCCTGATCAGAGAGGAGCCACTTCCACTGCATCAATATGTACTGATGAAGGAAGATTTTCAGTCTTCGGAACCAAAGTTCGGAGCAGTTCCTGCCATGAATTCATGGGCTTCTCTGTGCAGCTGTTATAGTGAGATGGTTTTACCATCCCGATCCAACGCTCAGTGCAGAGGTCTCTGTACAACCCTGCAGCTCCCACTACACCAGGAGCACTGGGAAAAAAACTTTCTTCAAGGAATCCCACCATCCAAAGGCCTTCTCCCTGTTCTTCACAACCCACACAGGTGTGTGTAACCTCTGGACATGCCAACTTACCCATCTGGAGAGCCCTATGCTTTCGAGCCAGAACAAATCCAATCACTCCAGTTCTTCCTGATGGGCAAGAGAATAACCAGACGTGGCAGTTGGAAGCTACCACGATCACCCGGTGTCACCAAGGGCAAGGAGGGATTCCCAGCCACCCAGCAGCATGCAGGAAGCCTCAATCCTGCTGTCTTCCACCTTCCCCTGCAGCAGGGATGGGCATCTCCAGGCAGGTGCTGCACGCTGGTCCTGGGAGCAATCCGCAGGCCTGTAATGACAGAGATAACTCACGCCGTGTCACCCAACAGTGATACATGGAAATGCTACACAAACCCGTCTATCTGCTGCTCTCCATTTATCTTTCTGCCTCTCTATTTATCTCTTCTCCCAGCCCAGCACCGGGTGCAGTGCAGGAGCTGGAAATGCCAGCTGCTGAAAACACAATTTGCTTCGATTCACCCCCATCTCTCAAAATATCCTCGTGACCTCTGGAATTTTTTAACTTTTTGGGTGTTTTTTTTTTTTTTTTTTTTTTTTTTGCAACAAATTATGATAATGATGATTTTTATTTGTGTTAACAAACTGCGGTGGCTCAGCATGGCCAGCAAACATAAATATATATATATATGCATTGCTATCTTTCAAAGAAAGAGCCCTTAAAACCGTATCAAACAGAGGTGGTTTTTCTCTCCTCTCCCTTTCTAAAAGGCATCAGCGCAAAATTTCTCCCCTAATTATAACAATGCTTCTCCTAATGAAAGAATTCATTTGCCTTCTCTAATCATCTTCGGAAATTGCAGCCGATCTGTGGAGGAGGGGCTGCCATGGAGGTTCGGAGGAGGCAGCCCACAGCTTCCAAAGCACCTCAGGGATGAGGAAACCACAGCCACAGGAGGATGGTAGGGCAGTGCTGGGCTGCTGGGGAAAGGCTGCAGGGTGCTGGGGACCCTCTGCTTCCAGGAGTGGGAATCATGCTCCTCACTCCTGGTTGGTGAGCAAACCCTGAGGCTGATGGATGTGGTTTCGGAGCACATCAGCCTTATTTCTTTTTACATAGGTGAATGAGGTGATGCTGATCCAAAGAGGCAGCTTCTCCCAGTTCCTGGAATGTTTGGGAAGTGCAGGCTGTGGGTATTTGGGGGGTGTTTCTGCTCAACCCATCATTTATAAATCAAAAAGAAGCTTCATTTGGCCAGGGCTGGGCTCATGGGGTGCTGCCAGTGTGCTACCTGATTCCCAGCACCCCCAGCATCAGCTCTCCATCCTGCTCCATCCCCTCAGGCACACCCAATGACAGCAGCCTTTGCCTTGTCTTTAGGATGTGTTTGGGAAGTGCAAAGGGAGCTCCGGGAGCAGGCAGGTGAGACCCAAGGCACACTGCTTTGTGGGCAGTTTTTGGCTGGGGGATCGGGTTCTGTGTCTTCACTGGTCATAACGCAGTCCCTTTGCTCAGCAAAATCAGGAGAAAGAATAAAAGAAGTAGGGCTGATGAGCAGCACTGCTTCACACACTGGCATTGGGCAGAGAGGAAAGTCCCCCCTGCTGTTGTATCAGAACCAGGCATGTCGGGGGCTGGGGGTGGCAAGGATGACCTGAACTCCACCAAAGCAGACCTTAAATGTCATTTTCCACAAGTGCAGTGATGTTTTAACACTGAAATAAGATCTATTAACGTGGTAGCAATGGTAACCCTAGGCAGCTGGAAGCTAGCCCAGGAGAAGAGAGGACCTGGAGCTGAGATAGGAACAAGAAACCATTCCTGGCTGGGGATGCTCCAGGGATGCACAGAGCTCATGGCAGCGGTGCTCCCAGGCCGAGGCCATGGGGACACACGTGACAGATGCAGGGTATCTGTTTTCCCTTCAATGGAATAAATGCTCTCTTCAGAGCAGCACATTCCCTGCCACCACTAATGAAAACACATGGTGCATTTATGCAAAAGCTCCTTCTCATTCTTGGTAATGACATTGGTGGTGGCAGCTCCTGTCTCCTCCTGCTGCCTCGCTCCCTCCCAAGCACCCTTGTCATTTCCCTTCCCTTTATAGACAGCCTTTAATGGGATGAGTCCTTTGCCAGCAGAAAGGAGCCAATGTGTTCTCAGCGGCTGTCAAAGGCACTTCGACTGCATAAAGAGCCTCCCATGTGGTCTCACAGTTAAAATATATATACATACAACAGACAAAACTGTCACCAACGTGCCAGAACCATCATTAGCACTTGATCTTCCTAGCACAGAGGACATGCCTCAGCCGGTTATTTTCATCCTAAATCCTTCTTTCTGTTTTCATCGTATTTTGGGAACTGGGCAGGGGATGGGGACTTTATTTCCTCTACTCTGCTTGGAAGACACAACACAGACCTGGTGGGCACGTTGTGTTCTCAGTAAGGAGCTGTGGCATCTCTACGAGATGCTTTAGAAAGTGTCAGACAACCTCCCAGACTGCCTCCCCTCTTCCACCCTTCGATGATCTTTAGATGAGATGAAGGTAGCCATGGAGTGCAGGAAAAGGAAAAATTACACAGCGTCAAGAGAGAGCAACAAGGCAAGGATGTGCTGAGAGAGGAAAGGAGCTGATTTCTCTGCTAAATCAGCCACAAGGGCCCTGCAGCACCTGCTGCTGTCAGAGGGGAGCTCATCAGGCAGAGCTGGAGGTCTGCAGTTGCCATATGAGAAGGGGAAGATGCCCATCCCCTGAATCAGTGTTTCTGGTGCCCCTGAACCATGAGCTGCAGGCCTGGCGCATCTGGGTCTGTTAGAGGCAGACAGCACTCAATGGATCGATGCTGTCCTGTGAAAAAAGCAGGGAACGTGGGCTGGCTGCAGCAATGGGCTCCTTGTCTCCCTGCAGAACATCTGCCCTAGAGACATCTGTTTTCCAGGTCAGGACGGTGTTGCTCATTGGCACGTGGTGCCAGATGCTGGAGAAAGGAGCTGGCTCACCTGGTCATGCAGAGAAGTCCTGCAGCAGACTTGGGTCCCATAGAGTGGCTGTGCAGTGACCCGCTCAGAGAAACCTGCTGCCATCCTGAGCTCAGCACAGCAGAGAGCTGTACTCCAGGGACATCCTTCAACACTGCTCCACAGAAGGACTTTGCTCCCTCCAGCTCCCTGGGAGCACAAACCCAGCTGACTGCAGTGACACGGGCACCCAGGGCTGCACCCAGGGTCAGAGCAGGGCTTTGTGCTGGAGGGCAACCCCAGCAGGGCATCCCTAGGGCTGGGACGTGGGGAACACAGCCAGGAGGATGCAGCCCTCCATTCCCCCTGGAGCTTCCACCTGAGCCCCAGCACAGCAAAGCCTGGCCAGGCAGGAACAACGGGCAGGATCAGGCTGGTATGATGAATGTGTTGGAGGATGCCATGCGGTTTCACAGACAGAAAGAGAGGCTAAATTCATCTACTAAATTATTCACTGTGAATTTTTGCTCTGTTCTAGCAGACACACATCCAGCAGCTATATAATAGGGAAATTCAGTATATATCATAGTAGTTAGACACGTATCCATTACGCACAGCAGTTGTTAATCTTCAGTGAACGTATTTAATAATAGCTATTTATGTAACATACATTAACTACCCCTTTTAAACTGAAATTGAATGCATATTTGAGAACCTTAATTCAAAGCACTACTTAAAGCTGAGTCTCTGAGTCAGGGTAATAAGGATTTCGAAAGCGGGGTGTTTAAGTACTTCAGAATAAAAAAAAAAAGGTGACTGGAAAGAAAATCTTTTGGGGAAAAAAAAAAACACCCAAAGGCATTATTTTTTTATTATTATTTTATACTTGAAATCCTGCCTTGGGTGCAGGTGGAGCCGCGTGGCCAAGAGGACACCACGGGCAAAGGGAAGGCATGGAGCTGGCACGCAGCTGCTTCTTGCAGGCAGGAGATTGCTGAGTGCCCCGGGGGCAGCGGAGCCCTGGGGAACACACTCAGCCTTTCTGCAGGGATGAAGCAGACTCTGCAGCTCCCTCACAGGCTGCTCCAGGTCACAGGGATCTCCTCTTATTAGCGGAGCTGCTGCGCTGTCTGCCAGCAGCCCCAGTGCTTGAGAGGGTGGGAAGCACTGTGGTACCTCCAGACTGGCAGCAAATCCATCACAAAGTCTGGAAAGGGGTGGGAGAAAAAAGCACAGAGGCCCAAAGCACTGCCAGATTCCATCCACCCCCACGGCGCTGCAGATGAGGATATTCTGAGCTCACCATCCTGAGGCCAGGGGTGCTGCCGGGATAAAACATCCTAAAACGTCCCCCTCCGTTCCTATGCAAAACACAACATTGGACTGAAGAGAGATGGGGAGGACAGGTGGCACTGATAAAGGATCCAAGTGGGACCTGGCTGTGAACTGGAGGCAATGGAGACCCATGCATGCTGCCTGGCCATCCAGAGAGGCAGGACCAGGGCATCCTCTGACCACGCTCCATCCTCAAACCTCTCCTGATGTGTCCATCCCAAAGGCCAAACCGAGGGGTACTTTGGAATCTAGCAGCCCTCAATGGATTTCCCTCTTGTAAGTGTGCCTGCGGAGCTGCACAGTTTTCCTTCACACTGTGCTTAGTGCCACCTCCTTCTCTTTGATACAAGGTGGTGACTCTCAGCTCCGTGGAGAGCTACTCAGGGCTGGTGGACTCCTATCAAACTCATTTACATCCCTCTGGAGGTGGGACCAGATCAGCCCAGGCTTGAAGGCAGAGCCCCCTGACAGTTCCTGGTCCTCATACTTCTGATCTTGGTTCCTTTCCTAATCATTCCTATCACTTGATTTCTTTTTCTAACACGAGCACAGGGCTGACATTTTCAAAGAAGTATGGATTACAACACCAAGATCTCGTTCTTCAGCAATGGCAGGCAGCTCACAGTGCTGTATTTAATTCATAAAAATTAAGATGGTCTTTTTCCATGTACATTTACCTACATTGAATTCTACCTACCATTTTGTCACCAGTCACTTGCTGTCACAAAGTCTTTGCGCGACTCTTCACGATTGGCCCTCATCTTTACTACCAAAATAATTCAGTATCTCCAATTTCTGGCTGTAAATATTACTGTAAGAAACAAAATTGATGCTAAGAGGGAATCTGGGTCAATCCATTTCGTGGTGTCTGGGAGCCATCAGCTCAACCATGAGTTGGAGAAATCAAAGCAGGGGGCACTGGGACAGCTTTGTGTAAACATAGCTTTGCATGAACAGAGTCTGTGCAGGAGGCTGTGCTGGAGACAGACTGGGGAGAGACGTGGGTCAAAGCTGCAGGGTGGATGGATGGATGGATGGATGGATGATGGATGGGTGGATGATGGATGGGTGGATGGATGGATGGATGGATGAAGGGATGGATGAAGGGATGGATGAATGGATGGATGGATGGATGATGGATGGGTGGATGCTGGATGGATGGATGGATGGATGGATGGATGGATGGATGGATGGATGGATGGATGAAGGGATGGATGGCCTCACACCAGAGACAATGGCATTCCTGGGAAGAAGGATTTTGCTGGGAGTCATTTGGGGGCTGGGAATGATCCAATGTGTTTTCTTTTCTTTGCGGTTCCTGCTGGAGGCTGCTGGGAAGCCAGGCAGTGTAGGGACCTTCTTCACCACAGGTGCTGTTCCTGTGCTGTGGAAAACAGCCTTCCTGGTGTCTCCTTTCCAAAGAATAAGCCAAAGAACGCTGCAAAGACATTGTGATTTGATTTTCAGACTAGGAAGGAAAACTTGAGCCCTATCAAGCCCAGAATTTCTGCTTGATGACAGCAGATCCAAGTGGATGAACAGCCGTGAGTGATGGAGCCTCCACCACACGCCAGAGCAAGCTGTCGGAGGGTTTTGGCTCTCTGGCTGCTGGCACTGGTGCTCAGCTCCCAGTTTGCCTGGCTGTACCCTCCAGCTGCTAGCTGCTAGCCTGCCGTTGTCTGCAAGCCAGCTGGCTGCTCGGCATCTCCTCCTCCAAAAGGCACTTCTACACTCAGATGAGTCACTTATTAATGCTGCCTTGGATTTAGGAGGGATGCTCGCACCTTGCACTTCTCTCCCAGTGCACAACGGGTTTCCAGCATCCAAGATCAGCCCTTCAGTTATTTCCTGATGATTTCCAAGCTCATCACCAAGCTTTTAAACACACAGAGCTCTGGCACGGGCAGGGAGTTCAGTGACTGCCTCAGTAAGCCATGGCCAAAGGTAATGCCATGTCCCTGCTGCAAGCCGGTATTTCCCTGATCCTGGAGCCAGGAGCTGCTTCAGGACTGGCAGCCACACCACGACAGCCTCTGGTTTGTTCATCATCCACAACATCCATTGCAAAGGTTTTAACAGTTAGAATACAGTCATCACCCTTCGCAAGGGCCAAATCCAGTTCCTTGGATTAGAAAGGAGGTTTGCCCCTCCCCCCACCTTTAATTATTATTGTTATTATTATTTACGAAGAGCCTTAAGGATGAACTAGTCCTAAAAGCACAGAAATGAGATCCCTTTCGGCTCATTTGCAAACTGTGCATTTATTTGTTTGCTTCCTTTAATGCTATCCAAGCTTGGAAAAGAGATTGAGGTTTTCCAACTTATTGTCAAATTGATTTTTAAAGGGTTTGGAGTCAACATTTCATCTGACAGTCCCAGAATACTTTGCTTCAATCAAGCTTCTGGGTTTCTCAAAATTAAACGAAGGAGAGTTTTGAAACTGAAGAACGTTTCAGAGCCAAAAAATCAAAACATTTCGTCTTGGACCTGTCAAAACTGGCCATTTTGAGTCTCTTCACATTCTTTCCCTCCCAAAAAAAATAAAAAAAACACACACACAAAAAAAAAAATTAAGGCAAAATCACCAGAATTTTACAAAACAGAGCTGACAAACTTGTGTTTCCACCACAGAAAAGTTGCAGGAGGCAAAATTCATTCATCTCTGCTCCCGGCGGAGTCAAAAACAGCCTCCAAAAAATGCAGACCCTGGAATTCCAAGGCAAAATAAAAATAAAAAGAAATGAAATGAATTTGTCCTCTCTCCAGCTAACCAGCGTTCCCACTCCTCATTTCTGTGGATGAATGGCTGCTCGCTGCATCAGCATGCGAGGCACGCGGGGCGCGGAGCCAAGAGGCGGCGGTGCGATTTCTGCCCCGCTCACCTGCCTGCTGTGGGCTCTGTGCTGCTTAGCGTTGGGAGCATCCCCTCCACGCCAGCATCCCTGCTTTATTAGCTGGGATAATTGCCCTTCCCGGCTGGGAGTCCACCAGCCTCGTCAAAAACACCTTGGCACAAATCTAAACAATGCCCTGCCGTCAATTCTTGGCTTGCACACTGGGGCAGGGGGCAGAGGAACCCCGCAGCCCTGAGCCTTTGGCGTGAGCCGCCAGGGCAAGAGGAGCTGATTGCCTCTGCTCGCCAGCTCCCTTGCTGATTGATTTATGGAGTGGGAGATTAAGGGCTGGAACTGGTAACAGGGAGCTTTGAAAGTAATGAAATTGCAAAGAGGATTGCAAAGAACAGAGGAGCCACTCTGGCAGTGAGCGGCCGCTTTGTGCCAGGTGGGGAGGATGAGGCGGCGGGGGAGGACCCAGCAAAGGGTGCTGAGCCTGGGGGGCAGGCAGGTTGTCCCTCACTGTCCTGCCCATGGAGGAGTTCAAGGCCACGTTGGACGGGGTTGCGAGCAATCTGATCTAGTGCTTGATCTAGTGGTTGGCAACCCTGCCTGGGGTTGGAACCCTGGGGGGTTAGAGCTTGATCCTTGAGATCCCTTCCAACCCAAGCCATTCTATGATTCCTAGTGTGCAATACACGTGAAATACAGCTAGAAGGATGGCACAGGATCTTGCCATGATCAAGGCAAGGTGTTTCCATGGGTGCAAGCACCTCCCAGCATGAGTGCATGTTCTGTGCATTCATTCACTGTATCCACAGGCATTGAAGAGCAGTTGTAGGTATGGTGCTATCTGCATCACAGGGTTGGACAAGCACTGCATCACCAGAGATCAAGGAAAACATTGCAAAGCCATTGCAAAACACCTTCAACCATTGCTTCTTCTGCTGGTGCTTCTGATACCTGAATTGTTGGGTTCTCCATCGGCCTTGACACTTGCCAGTGGCTTCCTTGGAACCCTTGCAGTCCCACAGGGAGCTGGGGCCGCTGCAAGCTCTGGCTTTTCATGCAGTGCCAGTGATAAAATTTTACCCTAAGCTCATCGTAGGCAGCCAGTGTAGGAACATGAGCCCAAAATGCATTTCTATTGCATTGGGCATCTGAAAACACGTGCAAGGTTTTTGGCCGAACAATGCCCAAGGCAGTATTTCCTCAGTCCTTGTGCAGTGTGCTGTGCTTCCTACAACCCCAGCAGCACAGACACTCTGGATCTCAGGGTACGTTTTGCCTTTCCTGTGTTCTTTGACTTCAGTGGATACAGAAGAAACACATCATGGAAATACAAGTGGATTCAAATTGCTGCAAACCAGAAATGAGAGATCCCAGCTAGCCCATCCTGAGTTTCTGGCACCGGAAAACTGCTGCTTTTACCCTTGTACAGAGCTCCTGCAGCAAAGCCCCAGCACAGCGGTGTGAAGGGCTGGAGAGCAGGGTCCTGCGGGGGGTCTGGGGCATGGCAGCACCCGGAGGAGCAGAGGGAGCCGGGGGTGGGATGGGATGGGAAAGAGGAGCTTTCATTGAGGCGGTCGCACGCCAGCCCTCGGCCAGCCCCAGCACAGCAGGACACGGCTGATCGAAGCCCGATGGATTGAGGAAGATCAAAGCTCCCCTTTTATCTCAACCTCCCTTCTGCCTTCCTCCACAGCTGGAGGGCGTGTGTTCCCCTTCTTTGTAGATGTTCCATCCCCGTCTTTAAATCTTCACTTAAAGCCTCCCTTTCTTCTCCAGCATGCAGCTGAGTCCTTTCCGAGCGTGCTGTTGTAATGCCCATGGAGGATCCTATTCTAAAGGCATAAATTACACTGCACCATGTCGGCTCCCTCTAGCTGAAAGTCTTTCTCAGGTAAGCACTTTGTGTTAAGTGCACATTAACCAGTCCTGAGCTGCTCCAGTATCACAAAGCACAGCTCGGGGGACACCCCTCTGCCTGGTGTTCATTAGGATCAATGCCGACAGCGTTGCCCAAACCAGGATGAATCCTGACACCCCCCTCCCCTGTTGCTGGGGCTGCCATTACCTAATTGGATCCAATGTAACTTATTAGAGCACGCATTATGAGATGACACAAATTGCTTTTGGCTCTTCCTCAGCGAAGGAAGAAGCCTCTGTTGTTGTGATGAGCCCGGCGTGAAGGAAAGGGGTGGGCATGTGGTGTTCTGTCTATGGGAATACTATGGACTGAGGCACCCAGCCTAGGGCACTGAGACACTGCTGATCCCTTCACCTGTATATCTGGGGAGGCACAGCTGGGGCAGCTGGTTGGTGGCACTTCACGGTGGGCAACCCATCGCATCTGGCTGCAGCAGAAGGGCTCATAGTTCACCCAGCTCTTGAGGGTCATCCCAAGTGCCATGACCCAATGCTGGTGATGAGGGATGTAGAGTGATTTAAAGGGGCCTGGAGAAAAAACAGGGCAACCCAGGATACTGCTATGGGCTTCTACGTGAGAGCAGCTCTTCATGAAACTGCTGGAGATCAAAGACAGCGGTGCTGGGCTGAACACGGTGAGCTCAGAGGACTGTTTCCAGTCCATCCAGCCAAAGAGCTGCTGCTGATCACCCAACCCTTGTCCAGGAGCCTCCTGATCCACGGTGCTCCTCCAGGCAAGTGGGCAGAGGCCATGCACAGAGCACATCTCCTGGATCCCGGCGGGGACACAGGGCACCACATCTGGAGGTGAAGGTATTGGATATGGGGTTTCATTAATTCTTAACACACTCAGTCAGCGCTGCCCTCTCACTCCTCCTGACGAGGCTCTTTGCTAACCACAAGAGCAAGATTGGTCAGCCTGTGCAGTGCAGAATGGGGGTAAAAGTGCTCATAGTAACTGATGCTGACGGTGTTTGTAGGCACATCCAACCTCTTTTAATATCTTGTGGCAATAAGCTCCACAGATTAACCGCATGCTGTATGAAAACTTGTCTCGGTTTTGAATTTACTGCCTTTTAATTTCCTGCATTATGTTTTTCTGCATTTCCTGAGTTTAATTTCTTGCAATTCTTAACTTCTCAGCACGTTCCCAGATCATATCTGGAATATTTTCTTACCACTGAGACCAAAACCACCACAAAAAGAGCAATTATGGCATCCTTCCTCCATTTGCACCTTCAGCAGGTTTCATCCCCAGCAAAAAGAAAGAAGAGCAAAGAGGCACCGAATGCTCCTAAGCAAGGCACAGCTTCTGAATGTCTGAACGTCCCTGGAGGTGTCCAAGGAAAGGGTGGATGTCACACTGAGTGACATTGTTTGGAACGGCCACAGGCATGAGCTGGTGGTTGGAGGTTGGATGTGATGACCATGGTGGTCTTTCCAACATTAATGATTCTATTCTACTCTATTCTGTTCTGTTCTGTTCTGCTTCCATCGAGCTGGTATCTTCCAATGGAGCAGCTTGAGTGGTTGAAGATCTCCACAATCTACAGCTCTTTCCATCTCGGTTTCTGGCTGATATCCTGGCAGTCCTGCAGCCAGAGCTGAGATCTGATCCAAGATGTGGGTGGAAGATGTGCCCAGGGGGCAGAAGATGTGTCCCATGATCTGCTCAAGAGCTCTGCTCAGCCAGTGCCCCAGCAAGATGAGCACAAAGCCAGCAATCACCTGCAAAGCGTGCAGCTATTCCTTTGCAAACCTGAGAACAACAGCTTGCAGATGCCTTCAAAATCCCATCCAGAGACCCATCTCTGCCTGGGCAGCCAGCCCTGCTCTGCAGGCATGAGCATGAGCACAGGAGCCAGAAAATAGAGCACTGAAGCCACACGAGGCGTTGTGAGCTGCCAGGCAGCCCAGGCTCAGTCCCAGCTCTGCAAGGCCAGGCTGGGGAGATGATCCCAAGGAAGACGAGGGTCTCCTGCTGAGCACTGTGACACTATGCTAAAGTGTTTGGAGAGAGCTTCCTTCCCAGCCCAGGCAGCTAATGGCTGCTTTATGTCCTGAAGCGTGAGGGCTTAGGTCCCCTGCAGATTTTTATCCCATTTAATGTAACTGTAGATATCCTCTGTATTCATATAAATGAATAATCCTTTCGGAATCCTTCTAAGCACTTTGCTTTAGCAGGCTGGATATTATTAATCATAATGCTCTGCGCTTAGATGGCATCTTACCTATTCACAGCAATGAACAACCACAGGGTAATTAACCCTCTCCATGCCACGGGAGGTAATTATCACCTTGGTGCCCATAATGGTGATAGTGTCAGCAGAAGTGATAGTGAATGGGGATCTGGGGCCAACGCTGCCTCTTCTCCCATAGCACAGCATTGAAGGGGATGGAAACAGGTGATTCTCTTCTGGTTGTGGACCTGCTTAAAGCATGGACCTCTTTTTCCCTACAGAGCAAATGTAATTTTAGCCCCCTCTCAATAAATAAATAAATAAAAGCTGATTGCCTTTTTTGCACTGATAGAGGCAACTTGAACTGAAAGCGTTTAATTAACTAAAGAGAAATCAACCTTCAGAAAAGAGAGCTGTTCTTGGGGGGGGGGGGGGGGGACAATTTCTGCCTACTCGGAGCCGTGGGGAGTTGGGCGGGTGGGGGAAGATGCCACTGGAGCAGCTCTGGATGGTTTTGCTTCTCAGCCACCGCCAGCTGCAGGGGAGTACTGATGATAATAATGACGACGCTAACGATAATATTTCTGTGCCTGCTTTCCCTGCAGCATCCTGCCACAGAAGGATCCCAAGCACGTTACAAACAGGGTTGCTGTTGACATTCACCCTACACAGGCTGGGCTATCGCCGATGCCACGCAGCTGAGAGCCAGACTTCAGCTGTCTGCATTGGGCGGCTGTCTCTGCTGTCCCCCGAGGGCACCCAGGCTCTGCAGCACTTGCTGGCAGGGCTGGCACTCTCTATCCCTGGTGATGAGGGTCTTTGCACTCCTTCCTTCCATGTGCTGCTCCACTTTCACGTGGATCACATTATGCCTTCTTTTGCCCCTGGTCTCACTGTATAGTTTATTAACCCTTCCATCCCCAGAAGTGAGCTTATTGGATGAGGAGGACGCACCCACAGCCAGGATGCTAGCAGGATATCTCTGCAGCCTTAGTGCAAAGTTCCCACTATGAGATGTAATAGGATGGGCAGGACTTGTCCCCCCGGAGCAGAAGGGGAGCAGGTATTGTCGGGATGCACAGATTGGGGCAGGAGTGTGGGCATCAGGAGCAGCACCCTGCAGAGGGGACGGCTCCTTCTAAGCTGCCTAGGCATGGACCTGCTCTTCCTCCCATGAGTTGGACATGAGAAGAAACCTCAGTGAGCACCCACATGCAGTGCTACCTGCTGGCAGTTCCCTGCCCCACCATGGCAAGCAGCTCAAGGGCTGTCTTGCTCCATCAGGAGGACAGAGCCTTCCCAGCCACATTTCGCCTCTGGGCACATCTCCAGCTGAGCTGGAGCTGCCCATTACTTCCCCAGCTGAAGCCCTCATACTGCAGACAGAAGGCCGTTTATTGCTAGATAAATAACACTGCAGCTCGTGGAGCTGGCGCAGGGCAGCACAGGGACATGGGATTGTGAGTCAGGATAATCACAGGTGTATATCATGTCTCGGGGGGGGGGGGCATTATGTCAAAGGCACGTATGTATGAGGACAGCAGCCCAGGTTTGACTCAGGTCCAGCTCACTCCGTAAGCACGGCATGTTGACACCTCTTCTGCCTGGTGCACTTCGTTGCCCTCCCGGCAGATCAGCACTGCCCTTATCTATCCCGAATGCTAATGTGCCAGCGTAGATTCGTATGGCCCCACTGTCATTTCTCTGGCTGGCAAATGTGATGGATGGACTAGTCCACTCATGCTGCTAATGGAAACCCAGAGCGAGCAAGAGCCAACAGAAACACTCATAAGTCAGGAGGAATGCTGCAGATTTCACTTGGTGACTGAGATCCCTCTCTCTGGGTGAGGAGGGGCTCTGCAGCCCCCCTCTCCATGCCCTGGGCTGGCTGGCAGAGGGAGGAATGGAGCTCTGTGCCACCAAGGGAAGGGGGAGGATTATTGCGTGCAGTGCTGCTGGGTTGTGCTCATGCTCTGCTGGGGGGGTAAGGAAGTTCCCATTGCCTCTGGCACTAAGGGAGCTCTGGGCTTTGCTTGCTTTGATGGCAGCCCTAGGAGATGGGAGTTGCCCTCTGGCAAGCTGCTGTCCCCCTACTGTGACTGGCTGGGGAGGGAGAACCTCTCTCTTAATGCAGAGCACAGGAAAGCTTTGCAAAGCCCCACACAGCCAAGGGCTGGAGCACAGACATGGTTCTTGGGACTGAGCTCTGCTGCCCACCCCCCAGTAGCCCCCTGTGCTGAACACCTCCTCTGAGCCTCCATTTCCCCACACCATGACAGCTCTGGTGCCCGGGGGGGGGGGGGGGGGGGGTGGGAACTGCTTGCAGAGGGTGATGTTACAGCAGTGCTCAGAGTCGGGAGGTGCCCCATCACATCAACCCGTGCTGGGGAACTCTCTCAGGAAGCCACAAGGAGGAGAAGTGCCCTCTCCCCGCCGCTGCTCACATGTTGCCCCGGGAGAGCTGTGCCGGTGATGGATCACTGGAGCGGGAAGGCAGGGGTGCCCTTTCTGTTTGTGTGGAGTGTGTCTAATATACTGATATATGCTGCATTCATCCCTTTTAAATATAAATCAATAAGCTGCTATATTTCAAAAGAGAAGAAAGCACAGGGCAGTCAATGCGCTGTATAAATGTCTCCATTCCCTGGGGTCTCCTGGCTGGGCTGCGGGGCTGGAGTGCAATGAGAAGCCAGGCAATGGCCTTTCCAGCACGTGGTGCCAAGAAGCAGTGGGAACACGTCAGGGTGTTCCCCATCTGTTGGTGTGCCAAGAGCCTCAGCTGCAGCCACGCTGGCCTAAAGCAGCCTGAGGGATGTGGGGACACAGCAGCCGGCATCCCACAGTCTGCTTTTCCTTTGCTTTGGTGCGGTGTGCCTTGGACTCCAGACATGGTGCAAGCTGACGTGTGTTCCAGAGTGATGGCCTCACCTGCATTTCTGTCCGGCCTGTTGAAGCAGCCATGCTTTTCACGAGTTCTCCAGGTGTTAGGGACCCCAGGGGACATGAGGATCCAGAGAACATAACCCCCTCCATCCTTGATCCCTGCTGCCAGAAAGCCTCTTGAGCACGGAGCTGCACCATACAACCCTGCAGCCCAGCGCACAGCCACCCCCGTCCTCCCAGCAGCCTTGGGTTGAGCACCTCTGTGGGCTGAGCATCTCCATGGGCTGAGCATCTCCATGGCATGAGCACTTCTGTGGGCTGAGAACTTCTGCAGGCTGAGCACCTCCATGGAGTGAGCATCCCTGTGGGCTGAGCACCTCCATGGGCTGATTCTGGCCACGGGGACAGGGCTGGGGACCAGCACCCAAGACAAGGCAGAAGCAGGATGTCATCTCTGCTCAGCTTGTTCTGGTGAGATAATGCATGTCACGCAGACAGATCTTCCTTCATTTCCTCCCTGTGCCACATCCTCATTTGGGGGCTCTCCTCTGCTGCCCCTACTGCTCAGCAGTGTAGAGGGAAAGCAAAACCCCCCAGCAGTGCAGGAGGGTCCCAATGCTGGCTGCAGCTCAGATCCATCCTCGCTGCACAGAGTACATCATTAGTTTTGCACTAAAAATGCAGAAAGAAAGTAAATCTCTCCACAACAGCGAAATGGTTGCAGATCCAAGAGCTGACAATTATACAGCAGTTGCAGATCTAGGCTATTATTTATGATCAAAAAACGTCAATTTGTATAGACTCCAGCGCTTCACCTACTAGAAAGCTCACCCATTAATTCATGATGCATTTAAATGTTCATTTCAGGCCAGATTTCTCTGGGTGATGCACACGATTCCCTTTCAAGTTCTTTAGATGCCGGAGTTGAAGTTGAAAAGGAGCAGTGGTCCCTTTTCTGGAACCTTCCACTGAGGAAAAAAATAATAATCATCATCATCAAATTAATTATCTCTCAATATTTTATTAATAATCAATTTCTTATGATTATTTTTTTAACGAGATGTCATTACATAAATGCCCTCATTTTCTGGAGCGCGTTTGGTATTTGTAAGAGCCTGCAGTACAGCTGGCATGAATAATTCCCATTCAACTGCCTTTTTCCATACTGTTCACCCCAACCCTCTGCTGTTCCTTCCTTGGGATGCATTGGGCTGTGCCCCTTGCTGAGCGTTGTTAATTGGATGAGTGCTGTTTCCCAAAAGACTGAAGCTGGGGGTTCACGGTCAGGGGGGAGGACTGCGTGCTGCCTGCAGCTGCATGGGGGTAGGTGGTCAGATCTGGGATTGCAGGAGATGGAAGCATTTCCCTGAAGCTCTGGGATGGAATTTTGGATGGTTGCATCCAGCACACAGCACACCCAGGCCAGGGCAGCACAGTGTGACCTCCGAGGGAGTCCCCCAGTCCAGAAGTAGGACCCAGATTTCCCTATTTAGCCCCTCATTTAAGAGAAGATGTTACCATCACCATTGCACACATGCCTCCAAGATTCTGTGGCTTCAAAATAAAGGGAAAAGGGAGAAAGAAACCCAAAAGTCATGGATTTATTTCAGCATCTGTCAGGGCTTTGTGGTAACATTTGTGTTTGTGCACAGGAGCATCTTGGAAATCCAACCTCGTGCCCAGGCTGCGGGGTGTATCTCAGGGCTGGGAAGCAGCCTGCACCCTCTGGGCTAGATTCACCTCTCCTCTCTGACCACATCGTTTTGATCTCGAGCTCTGAGCAAACTACGATGGCCCTGTGCTGGCTACTCTGAAACCTATCGGAGCACCTTTTGGTACCACCAACCCATAGGGATGCTCTCTTTCCCTTCCCCAGAGCGCCACACACGCGTGCGGGACTCAGCAATGCTCTGCGGAGCAGCAGAGGTGGGAGGGAATCCCCCATTCCTGCGATCAGATACCGGCAGCGTCAGAACGGTCGGCTCCTTCTCCGTGCCCTCCGCCTAAGTGAGACGTTGACAGAAACAAAAGAAAGCCCGTTAGGAGAGCTCTCCCCCTCCGCCTGGAATAGGGCGAGGGCTTTGGCAGCGCGGGGTGGGGAGGGGGGGGGGGGGGGGGAGCGGGAGGTTTGCATACATTTCAAGGCTCAGCCGAAATACAAAGTGCTTTTTGTGAACGCGAGAGAAAAGGACGTGAAGCAGGCAGAAGAGGAGGAGGAAGAGCAGGGGAAGGATGCCTCAATACAAAAAAGCTTAGCCTGATAAAATATTTAGGACGGGCTCACACATCAGAATATTAATGCTCTGCATTCCTTGTGCTTGCACTCTGTTGATCTTCATTCTCCAGTGACCTTGTTTACAGTATCTGAATTTGCAGTCTGCATTTTAATAAGGCCCTGAGAGAAGGTCTGAGACACAGCGTCTCTCTGAACCAACTTCAAAACCCTCCTCCGACGGGTGGAAATTTGGGAGGATGGGATGGGGCTCTGAGGTGCCGGGCGCCTCGTGCCAGCCTGGGACTGGGAAACTGGGGCAGCACGGAGGGGCTCCTGCAGCATTCAATTAATTTCCATCCCCGCTTTGCTCGGCAGGAGGCTGTTCTGCTCCGCGTGCAGGCAGCCCTGCGTGGTGGCTGCTCCCTTCTTCTGCAGGTGACCGCGGGACATCGACCGGGCACGCAGAGCTAAGCAGGCAGCAGTGATCCGCAGCCACGGTCCCTTCGGCAGGCACAGGGGGGGGTCCTGCAGCCGGTGGGGAGCGGAGCGTGTTCCCGGCCCTGCATTGCCTAATGGGGCTCAGCAGGCAGAGCACAGGCTCTGGGGGAAGCGGGAGGGATGGTGGCATGTTTGTCACAGCTGCTGTCGAGGAAGGGAGGGAGCCGGGAGCTTTCCTTGGGGATGCTCAGGATCTCAGTGTTCTGCTCGTTCAGCTCCCGGCAGAGGGGTGCAGTGGCACCGGACACATCCTGCACGGGTCTGCGTGCACCCAGCACAGTTTGCTGCCAGCAGGCTGGACAGACCAGGGTGGGTGTTGGCTTTGTGCAAGGGGCTGTGCACTTGAGCATCCCAGAACCAGAGCCAGCAGCCCTGCTGCCCATAGCAGACAGCCCTGCCCCGATGGCAGCTCATCCTGCGGTACCACCAGGAGGGGACTGGAGCATCCCGGGGGGCCGGCCAGGGTGTGCTGAGCCAGGCTTGGCTCCATCCTCACAGCGCTTTGCATGCTTTTGCTCTGACATAAATGTATGAATCCTCATGAAGCCTCCAGGAGGGAAGGGAGGATGATTTTCATTTTTTTTTTCTTCCTGTTTTACAGATGGGAAAATACAATGTTCAATCACTGGCAAAGCAAAGATAAGAACTTGGAGCAGCTCCCTTCCAGCCCTTCCTCTCCCACCGACATAATGCCCAGAAGATGCAGGTTTCTCCTGCTGCTGGGCAGCTCTGCCCAGACCCCGGGGAAGGAGAATTTCACAGCTTCCCCCTGGGAGCAGCTCACCATGTCTCTCCCCTTTGACTCCTAGCAGAGGAGCAGCTCAGGGCAATGCATTATTTCGCCTGAGGAACCATCCTGCCCTGTGCACCCACAGTGCTCTCCTGGGGAGGTGATGACAAGCTGCGCTGCCTGGTGCTTGCCCTGACAAGGGGAGGATGGCTGGGCTGAGGATACACTTCATCATTGTCCTGAAGGGGTTCTCAGACGATCTGCAAGAGCACTGAGGGATGTCCCCTCCTTCCCAGGAGCCTTTCTTCCTTCTCTAAGCACAAATGTGGGTCTTGTGCCGTCCTCTCCTCAGGTTTGTGGGGACTAATGCTTCCCCACCAGCTTCTTGCTGACTCACATTATTTTTTGGGGATTCCAGAACTGAAATTGATTTCCAAAATATTACAGGAAAGATCTTGTGCATTCACTTGTGCTCCTGGGGACAACTTCCACCAATACCACCCTGGCCACTTCTGCATGCGTACCAGGAAGTGAGGTTCCTGGCAGTTGTCAGATGCAGTGAAGAAACACTCAACACTACAATTGCAGAAGCCCCCAAGGCCTGGGACAGCAAAGCTGGGGACACCCCCCAACCCAGCCTCGAGATTACTCCACAAATGATGGAGCTTGCAAAGCTCAAGGCTGACTTCTGTTTTCCAGCTCAGAATCCTTGGCACACTGTTGATCTCTGTTTCCAACTCAGCTGTCCACTGTCAGAAAGACCAGAACGTGGCTTCTCCATAAAGAAAAGCCCAATTCTCTCTGGGTCCAGCAGCTGAGTTTTCGAACAGCAGAATGGCCACATCAGGCTCCCAGGAAGGTGGGATCCCATGGGAAATGCCAGAGTCAGTCCATCATGAGATAGAGCATCCCTCCAGCCCACAGCATCCCCAGCAGCAGGAAACACCCAGGAAGGTCCCTGTGTACCTTGTGCCTCAGTTTCTCCATCTGACAAAAGGTTTCAGTGATGCATTCTCTTGCAGCATTTGGAATTTAAATCTGGGCATTAAATCTGGACGCCTTTTCCTCTTTACCATCGCACTTCTCATGATGATGGACTGGCAGTTAGGAGCAGTGCAGTTAGGGACAGACAGCCCCAGAGGCTGCTTTCAGCTGACCACATCTGTGCAGTTTTCAGGCTCTCTCATGGGTCTGGAGCAAAAGAAAGTCAATTTCATTCTTTTCACATTTCACAGTAACAATCAAGCTGTAAGAGAGCAGAGCTGCAGTGCAGAGAAAGCACAAAAACATTTCTTGCATTTCCTTAAAGCTCCTTGACTCCCTGCCCGTCCCCACGCGTGAGCAAGGCAACGAGGTTAGATGGGCCAGACCTGTTTGTCTGTCTGTCTGCAATCACCTCAGTGCATCTGGGGCTCAGAGCAGCAGCAAAGTGCTCTGAGAGTCCCTGATCCACATCTGTGAGGGTCACATCCTCTCCCTCAGTTCCCCACAGTGCTCCCCAAACCTTCCAGCACTGCTCCAACACCAGGAGCTGGGAACAAAACCCCAAAGTATCAAAGAGTTCCCCAAAACAGAGCTCTGGGACATGGACAGATGCAGAGCTGGGATGCAAAGGGGAGGAGCATGGGGCAAATCCTGGCTGAGCCCCACTGAGAGCTTTGCTCCAGACCACCCTGGAGAACACATTTTGGGGATGCTGGTTCTTCCTGCTGCAGGGAAGGATGTCTCTCCCTCCTTCTGCCCTTCGATTTGCTTGGTGTATCATAAGGTGTGCAGAGCCAAAGGGTGCCCAGCTGAGAGATGCTGGCCACCAGTGAAAGAAATGCAGGCAGAAAACCAGTTCCTTATGCAACCTGGAGAAATCCAGCTTGGCTGCCTGCTGGGGGCTTGTCCATCCCTATGGACTTATCCCTCCCCAAAGGCTTCCCCATTCCTATGGACTCAGCTGGTCCCATGGGCCTGTCCATCCCCACGCCAGCCCTTTGCCTCTCTCTCCTCCTCACCCCACTCCTCTGTATCTGGCAGAGCCCATGCGAGGGACGGCGGTGATTTATTTCGGAACATTTCTTGCCTGTTGAAAGCCTGACCTCAGATATGGAGAGACGACACTGGGAAGATGTACGAGTGTCTCTCAGCAAAAGTGCATCAGAGAAATTGAGCGTGAGCTGCCATCAATCTGCCCGGGCACAGCAGCCCCGTGCAGCAGCGAGGGGACCATGGGCCAGGAGGGATTCGGCGAAGGTCACCTGGGAGCTGACTCAGCCTCCGCTCCCCGCTCAGCCATCCATCACATCCGCTGGGGAGGAGGCAGGGAGCAGAGGCTGGAGGCAATCTCCTCCTCATCCCTCATCCATTCCCCTTTACAGCTTCATTTAGGAGACTGGAAAGACACACCGGCACTAATGTCAGTGGGGGCACGGCTGGCTATAATCACTCGGCGGCGGTAATGAGCACTGCTGGGCTCCCCCAAGGGATGCACTGCCTGGGTAGGCTTCCTGCCCGGGGACCTGAGGGCTGGGATGAGGACAAGATGGATAGGGATGTGGGGCAGAGGTGACATGAGGGCTTTTCACTCCTGGTGACTCCAGCAAGTACAGCACTAGCCTTTGGACAACGTGCAGATTTTGCCCCCTAGAACTATGATGACTTATGACTTAGCACACACTGACTCCTTCAGTGAGAGTTGAATGCTGTTTGAATACTTGGGGAAGCAAGAAGAGGAATCGCCTCATCTACAGGCAGGGAGATGGCTCAGCTCCATCCAAAGAGCTATTCCAGCAGCAGTGAGGGCTGTCCCACGCCTGGCCAATTGCTCAGAGCTAAAACAGAGCAACCCATGTTTGCAAGCAAAGCCTTGCTCTCCCTGGCTGTCCTCTGGCTGTGGTAAGCAGCGCGCATGGCTCTGCATCCCATCCCAGGGCACTGATCCACAGCACTCCACAGATTCCCCCTCTGGATGGCAGTACCATACATTGCAGTTTGACACCTTCCACCTGCCAACCCCGCAGCCAGCAGCTCTGCTTAGCTGCCCGCTCTCCTGCTCCATGTACCTGCACTGATTTACAAGGATGGCTCCAGCACAGCTGCTCTGAATACACAAGCAGGGAAACGGTGCTCAATCCAAAGTGGATGCCAATAAGTATTCCTAGATTTTAGCTTCTTGTGAAGAGCATCTCCTGATGCTTGCAAATGGATGTTAGGAAGAGCTTCACCTTCCTTCTTTTCTAGAACGAAACAGAGAATCTGTAGGAAAGGCCATGCAATGCTTCATTATCACACATGCACAGCCCATGCAATGCTCCAGAACACCAATGAGATCTCCCAGTGCTGGCACTCCCAGAAGCTGCAGTTTCTCACTGCCTGGCATGAACTCTGACCTCTGCATGGTACCCCAATTCACAGCAGCACATGTCCAAAGAGAGAAGCCGGGACCTCAGCACCGAGGGGACCAGCAGTCCAATCTCCCACTTGATTTCTTGATCCTCCAGTCAAACTGAGAATGGAATTGAGAATTGCAGTGGGTATGGCAAACGGGCTGACCAAACACTTATTTGGCTCTGAGCAGGCAGGCTCATCTACCTGTCCTTTGTATTAAATGGGAGTGATTTTGAATAGAAAACATTAGGATTCAAAATGGGAACTCAAAGCCTCCTTGGGAGCCTATTGGAGGGAATAGGAGGCACTAATGGGACAGGAAGGGACAGCCCCGGATGGAAGGTCAGACAAAGACATGGGCTGTCCCTACACCTGATTCAGAGTTGTGGACGCATCTCCTTCCTTCTATCAGATTTCCAAGCCAGAAGCAAAGCCAAGCGTTCTCTCTATGGGCAATGGAGAGCCATCAGGACCTCCAAAACCCATCCCATGAGCTGGGGTGCATTCTGGAGTCTTCTACTCATCTCCATGGGCTGGAATTGAAGAGCAGAGTGCTGGCACCCACCGGGTCCTGGGGCCCCGGGGACAGCCCTGTTCTGAGCGCAGTGGGGCTCTGCAGCCTGGCGGGCTGCGAGCAGATTGAGCTGTTTGTTTTGCCTTGTCTGTCTCTTTATACATCCCCGAGTCCCCAGTGACTCTGACAGCAGCTTCCAGCACCGAAGGCATCCTTGTTTTCATATATCTGTTAAATAAAATGTCAGCAGGTGACAACACATGCTTCGTTGGTGCTGTTCTGTAATTTAACAGTTAAGAATGGATCAGAGCCTGATTCCACATCTCCATGTAGAAGTCACTTCCAATTTTGGCACTATTCCGTACTCGCTTACTGCACTGCACCGTTGGTTCTGCACTGGTTGCACCCATGTCCCACGAGCTGCTGTAGGATCATACTGGTTCAGGTGCACCCTTCCCAGCACAGATGGGTTGGTTGGGCACAGCTCCCTATCTAGCAGCACTGTCTCCCGCTAAATATGACCCTAGGAAAGCAAGAATGAACAAGAGCTGGAGGCTTTCTCCAATCCCCTTTTCCCAAAGGCTTGTTTTCCCTTTTCACCAAGCCCAGATACATTTTTGGCACCCACCACCTCTCCCTTCTCAGTGGCACTGTTTATTTGAGACCAGTCCAGCGCAATCTGGTCCTTTCCCTTAGATATTCTCAGTAGAAGAATGACCTTCATACAACCATTAAGCAGAACCCAGGCTGTCAGCAGACCTTTCCTATGCTGGGATCAGGAGGTGGGAATGTTCTGGATGAGCCCCAGCCCCATTTTCAGGGCTCATCCAAAGCAGCACCTCTGCCAATCAAAGCCCACATTAGGGGAGAGGAGACAGACTTCTCTCAAAGCAACACGCACAAAACCTTTCCTTGGCCTTTGCTCCCCTGAGCTCTGCACAATGCTCGGGAAGCTGCTGCTTATCTCCAGGTGAGCATTCAATTTATAAATCTTGCATTTTGTAGCCAAAAAAAACAAAAAACAAAAACCCAACCAAAAACCCCAAACCGTGTAAAATTTGCATCCTCTGGGTGGGAAGGATTCAAAACCATCCGCTAGCAATCCTTGTTTTCAGCTGACACCGCTCACCGTGATTAAATATGAAACTTTTAATACCAGTTTCCATGGCCATGAACTTCATTTCTATCACAGTGCAATTCACATCTCTTCTTTTGTTCATCCTGCAACACCGGAGCTGCTGGACTCCCGCCTGGTGCTACGTGAACTGTTCGGATATTGCCTCTAAAAGCAGCAGCAGCAGAAAGCCCTCTTTCTCCGTTGATCGCCGCAGTGCTGCAGGTCTGTGAAGTATCAATTAGCCGTGTTGATTTCCCAACTCCTCAAACCACCGCATCACACCGCGTGAGGGGCTTAACCCAGCTCTCATCTTCCCGCATCCGCCGCGGTGTTAATTCATTTCCAGACAGGTTATTTGCTCACGTTGGCCTTGCTTGGCTCCAGCCCAAGAGCTGGAGTTGCTCTGACTCTGAAACCTCCCCATACTCCGGTCACACTTTCTGCTGTTTCTCCACGGATGAAAGCATTGGTTATGCAAAGCCCGCTGCCATCCGAAATGTTGCATTTCCTGGTGAAAACCAGAAGCAAACAATTGTCGAAAACACGACGTCTCCCAGAAGGCTGAAGGTGTACAAAGCCTCCTCTTCTTTCAAACAGCCCTTCCCCAGATCCTGTTACTGCAGCAGGAACAGAAAAGCATTAATCATCAGCCATTCCTCTCCGAAACTCCTCTCTGCAGGTCATGGGAAATGTCCCCCTGTGACAAACTCAGTTAATTAATTTGTGTCTGTATGCACGAGAATAATTGAGCCTTTTTCTTTTTCTTTTTTTTCCCCCCATGGCGTTTTGCAGGGATCTTCACCACGCTGTGTGTGGGGCAGGAAGAGCCACGAGCTCACCATGGCCTTTGGGAGGGGACAACTTGGGGGCATCTCTGTGTCACCGCATGCCCCACACCTCAGTGCTGTTGTAGCCAGGACCGCTGCTGCCTGCTTTCCTCTCCTTGGCAAACTTCTATTGATTTCCCAACAGCTCCTTCTGGAGTTGGAGCAGTCCTTCCCAGCGCCATGCCTCAGCTCCATGGAATCCCACCGAGGACCCACTGACCATCCCCAACATTGCGGTGCTCAGGCTGAGTCGGTCACTCTGCACTCACCTTGGTTTTGTACCCTTTGTGACAAGCATGGCTCTCAGGGGTTCATTACCACAGAAAGCACAGCTCTCCACAGGAGAGGTGCCACAGCTTCGCAGCCCTCCTTGCTCAAGTTGGCCAACCACTATAAGAGCCATCGAGCTCTTCAGAGCCAGCCATTGTGAGAAAGCAGGGCTACCACCCACGTGCCCCCATTGGCAGGCACACAGCCGGGCTCTGTTCAGCCCTGTCCAGCTGCCCTCTGCCTTCCCAGAAGGGTTTGGCTCCACAGGGCTGTTGTCTTGGCTCTCCCCTCCGCCAGCACTGAGCTCCATGCAGGTCATGCTCCTGCTTGCATGGATCCATGCCCTGCAGAATGGTCCTTCAAGCAACTGAGCATCTCAGTGCAGCACTGTGTGGATGTGCAGGTCCCCATTCAGCCTGGAAGGGTGCAGCCCTCCTCTGCACCATTTCCACCATGCAGATGAACGGTGGTGGTGATGAACACATCCCCACAGTGCAGCCACCGACCGTGGGAATCACACACTGCACTGGGTAATAAAGCACAGGACAGCTCGGCATGGTCACCTCTGAACCATGTGGGATGTGCTCAGCTTCACAGCCCCAGCCCTGCTCCCTGAACCTCAGCTGTACTGCTGGGCTAGAAGAAAATTCATTAAAATACATCCCCCCCAAAGGAACAGCGCTGGTATTACAGTCTATCAATAATGATTCACTAGGCCATGATAGCAACGAAATTGCAGTGATAAAGGGTGACAAAATACCATAGGGTATGTGCATCGAGGTTGCAGAGCAAACTATCTGATGGAAGAAGCAACGTGTTAGGATGGGCACGCAGCTGCCTGCTGCCCACAGCCCCGGCTGGGAATCCCCCATCCCCACACACACCCATCAGTGTGACCCCTCCCCACCTCCCAGACCTCAGCACTGTGCCCCCACACCACGTCCTGCTGCTTCTGCTGCCTGCTCCCATCGGGTCCCCTGGTGCCAGCTCGGGATTGATGGGGCTTAGGATGGCAAGCAGTAAAAACGTGCTGAGGAAACGGCAGAGCATAAAAGCCTCTCAATAAAGAGCAAAAGCTTCTTCTTTTCCTCCTTGCAACCTGTAAAGCATCCCGTAAATCCCAGCACACACTCCTGATGTGGCACAGAGACCTAATCCAAAAAGCCCAGGAATATCCTGTGATGAGGTGCACGCTGTGAGTCACAGATTTAGCGAGGCCCTCTGGAAGCTTTCCTCCAACTCGCTCACAGCTGATGTGATCCAGCTGGGGGGGACCTCCCGCCCTTGAAATAAAGCCACCTGCCCATAACTCATCACTCTGCTTATGAAGGGAATGTGCTGATGTGATGATAGGGCTTAATGCACCATGAGAAACCAAGGGGAGATGGAGAAGGAGAGAGCACTGCGAGCCAGGCTGCTTTCACCTTCCCCTAATGGAATTGTTCATCGAATGGCAATGGGAGGGACAGTGCCACGGCCATGCAGTGCTGCAGGGGGGTGGGATGCTCCCTCCAGCATGCCACAATGGGCAGCAGACAGAGCTGGGGGGCAACTGCTCCCCGTGCAGAGCAATGGGTGACCCTTGGTGCAGGCAGCCTTGGAGCCGAAGGGTGTGCCCCCTCTGATCCCCCTTATGTAAAGCCTTTGCTGAGGTCACTGCTGTCCCCAGCTCCTCCACGGTGGCTCCTGGAGGGCCTCAATGACATGATTATCCCTCCTTAACAGAGCATTTTCAAAGCCCAAGGAGGGCTTTGCTCGCTAATCTGGCATTCAGCGCAGATAATAGGCTTTGAGACGAAGCCCTCCTGGAGTCTATTTTAAGGTGGTTTTGCAGCATGTCGGCTGTCACAGCAAGAGCCGTCCTGCTGCACTCCTCCTGGGACACACTGCTCTGTGAAACGGTCACACTCACCCACAGCTCCTGCCTCCAGCCCAGGGCACGTGGGAGCAGCGTGCAACACAGGGCTGTCACCAATGGCCCTACAGCTGCCAGCCCTGCTGGGCCCCCACCTTTCCCTCTCCAAAAGGTTTTGGTGTCTCTCCTACCCCTCTGGTCTCCTTGGCAGGGTGTGGAGGAGGAGCTCCGTGGCAGGGATGGAGCAGGTGTCCCCTAGCAACTTCTGCTGAGGAGAGAGCCTGGCAGGGATGCACAGCTCCTTTCCTACACGGTGCCCTTGGTCAAGAGGTCCTACACATCTGGACAGGGTTCTCTGCCATCTGGAGGCTGTTGGGAAGGGGAGAGCTGAGTACAAAAGGTGCCCACCCAGGGATGCAGGGAGAAGGGAGCGATGCGCCCACTGCCACCGGCAGAAATATTTGGGATCAGGAGACCCTCCCCTCCCCCACGACACCCTCCGGATCCCGTGCCCCTGCCACAACCCCCGCACACAGCCCTCAGCCCGCAGCCCACACACTCAGGATTTCCCAGCCTGCCCGAGCAGAGCCAATGCATTCACAGCAGCGTGAGGGAGCCCCGAGCCAGCTTGGCACCGTGGAAAGAATGACTCATCCTCTCCTTCTGCTCTGCTGGGAGCCGGGTGGGAGCCCATTAGTGCCAGCCTCCCAATTAGGGACAGGCTCACTCGAATCTCAATCGCGGCACGACCCAGTGGTGCCACGCAGGGCACCCGGGACCACTTAGCTGTGTGCGGGGACAGCACTCTATGCTTAGTGGGGGAGGGGGATGGTGCTGTGGTTTGGCAGTGTGGCACCGATTCCTGGGTCCGTTCTGGGGCAGGGGGAACAGAAGAGGGATGGCTGAGCTGTGTGTGCATCCCAGTGTGCACCGCCAGAGCTGCCTGGATTTGTGGACTGGAATAGCACGAAGTGATGCTGAAAATCCAGGTTAATCTGAACCAGCTCCAGAGGGCAGCTCGCCGAGAGCTGCCTTTTTATCTCCAGTGCGAATCCAAATCCACCGCGGGCTTAACTCGGGTCTTGGCAGCTTTACGTCGGCTCTGATTAGCTCACAGTGCCTTCTCTGCAGCTTCCTGACCCTCTGCCGGGGGAAGCTGTCTCTAGATTTTCAATATCTTATATTTACGAAGCGGTGAAGCAGTCCTCAGGAGTCCCTGGGTAGGGGAAGCTCCTGAAAATACACAGAATCATGGAATAGGACAGGTTGGAAAAGACCTTTCAGGTCATCACATCCCACCCCAGCCCACCCCACCGTGCTCCCTGACCACCTCCCTCAGTGCCACATCCCCACGGGCAATAAAACACCTCCAGGGATGGTGACCCCACCATTCCCAATGCATCACCACTCTTTTGGAGAAGAAATTCTTCCCAACATCCAACCTGACGGTTGCTCTGCATGTGGCTTTCCGCTCAGAGCGAGGTCAGGGTGAAGATTTTAGGCATCATTATCAGTGTTCTGGGCTCTCCAATGGCCTTGAGGTCCTTCCTGTGCTCTGGAACGGGGAGCTGCTGAGCTCTTTATTGCTGTTTCCTACCAGACAGTAGGGAAGATCAGTCCCTCCGTGCTACCCGGCCACCCAAACGTGTGCCTCAGATTTCTCAGTAGATGGTGGCAGAGATCTCCTTCTCCTGCAGTCCCTGGTGCTCAGGACTCTGCTCTGCACCAGCCCCTGGTGACTCCTGTTCAGATTTCAGCAGCACCAGAGAACCAAGGGCCTGGAACTGCCTGTGATCCACCAGGGAGGTCAGCAGGGATGGAGGCGTGGAGGAGGATCAGCCTCCCAGCCTGCATGCAAGACACAGCCTGCATTGCACCAACAGGGAACACAGACACAGGCAGATATGGGCTGACATCCCCACGCACAGTGAGACCACGACCCTCACAGGGTCCGCAGCATAGACAGCCATGAAATCAGGGCAATGGCCTCTCCATGCAGAAGGGCATCAATTGTGCTTCACAGGCACTCAGTCACCCATAATTCTGAGAGGCTTATTTGCAGAAGCATCCCACTGCCAGGGAGTGGTGTGCACACACCCATCTCCTTCCTGAGGATCGCCAGTTGATCCCATAGCACTGCTGCTTCCTGTGTCCCAGCAAAGGAGGGAAAGGCTTGAATGGAAAGTGTAGATCCGTGGATGCTGGCTGAGAGAAAAGCTGACACTGCTGCCTGAGTCTATTATCCACACTGCTCTCTGTGAGGTCCTCAGATGACTGTGCTGGGTGATCCCTGCTCTAGCAGGGGGTTGGCAGTGGTCTTTAATTAAGTGTGCACAAATCTAATCAGTCTGCAATGGCATATAGAGTTGGACAAACGCACTGCCAGGCCCTGGTATCACCCCTCCAGCAGGAACAAGCAATGTCTTCAATCACGGCCAAGCATCAGGGAAGCTCAAGTTGTCACCTGGCGACTTCTGCTGTTGCAGAGAGAAGTGCTCCAGCTGCAAGCGGTGCTCTCAGCCCCCCAAGCATGCCATGAGGCCTAGGAAGACCTGCACCTCCTCCAGAGCCCAGCAAGTGGACAAGGGGACTGAGCTCTGACCCATAGCAAGGAACATCCTTGGAACAGTGTCAGCAGCATCCCCAAGGAGTGAAGGTGCAGCCCTCTGAGAGCAGCAGCATTTTATTCCCCAAACTGCTGAAACCCTGGCAATGAGTTCAGCTTGTAGCATGCTGCAAGCACCTGTAGCTGTGCGTTCCACCTGGAATAGCTTCTCACTGCTCTGGCTCTCCCAGTTAGATGGCAGTAGGTGGTCTCAGTCTCCAGCCAGGCTGCCACCCTCTACCCCAGCCAGCAGAGCTATCGCTGCCTTTCTGCTTGGTCCCATGGAATCCCCCACCCTCCTGCCCCCACCCCACCCCACCCACTGGCAGGGCAGCAGAGGGGTTAAGGCCACAGCGAGTCCGTACTCCCCACCATCCATCCATCCTGCAAATCTGACGGCCCCATCTCTTCAACGGGCCCAGATTGATTTCTTGACTGGGAGCAATGAGCAGCTTCACATGAAAAATGAGGCTTTGCGCCGTCAATAGAAGTTCTAATTACAACTTAAATCCAGGACATTCTTTACAGCACAGACCAGATTTACAGCGGCTTGCAGGTGGGCGTGCAGCCCTTTCTAATTAAAAGCGGCACGCATTGCAGATTGCTTCAGACAGGCCATTTCCAGCTACCCAGCACTGCAAGGGCACAGAGAGCTCTTGGCATTGAGCTCACAAGGCAGGTACCAGGCACCCCAAGGGCAAACACACTGCTCGCTTTGGAAATGCAGGGGAATGACAGAAAACTCCACTTTCCTCCTTTTATTCCCATCTGTCCTGCTGCTGCAGCTGAGGTTGCCCACACTGGGTGCTGAGGTTGCCCACGCTGGGTGCTGAGCAGCCCCACAGGCTCAGCATCATCCCCCTGGTGGGGACATGTGCTGGCATACCACGGGGTGCAACCTGAGGACAACCACTGCCACGGGCTGTTCGGGGACCCAGTGACCCTGAGCCTGCAGAGAGGATGCCCTGTGGGGGTCTGTCACTTAGCTCTGGAGGAGCATAGGCTGGGTTCCTCACACGGGTCACTTGTATGAGGAGTTAATGCTCTTACTGTTGAAATCCAGCGTGACCAGAGGACAAAGCAGCCCCATCCCATGTGTCTCAGCTCCCACAGCTCCCATGGCTGAGCAGCCCAGCAGCCCCCGCTGCTCCTCCTGGTGCTCTGAGCATCCTCGCTCCCAGCTCCGCTCCTCCTCCAGCAGAGTGGAGAAGATCCTCCTGGGCCTTTCCTTCTTCACCGTGGGATATGTGGAGCTGATGGAGGTTGCAGAGAGAGGGGAGAGCAGTGATTTCATAGGGCTGGGAATTTAATTAGTCTTGCCATGGGCTGTTGCTTTTAAGAAAAGAAAATCCCTCCATCAAAAGGCTGCTGGAGGTTAGTGGTGATGAATTGGAGCTCTCCTGAAATCACCCCTACTCCTACAGGAAACCAAAGAGATAGAGCTGTGTTTAGAGCCCAGAAAGGTGGTAGGTTCCTCTGTGAAATTGATTTTTTTCCATTGGGAACTCAGAGGAGCAGAAAGGTGGATCTGGAAGCTGCTACCCAAGGAACCTACCTGCGTCCTGGCTCAGAGCCCGGCTCCAAGGCAGCTGGCGGTGCCTGTTGGCTGGGAGCACAGAGCTGTGTGCACTGGGTGACAAGGGGAGGGCAGGGGATCTGCCCAGGGAACAAGAGCTGCCAACTGCCATCAGGACAGAAGGGACAGGCTGCTCACAGCATCCTGCAAAAAAAAAATAAAGCTACCACCATCCAGGAGACAGATTTATAGCCAACAGCCGGTGGGATGTGACCCTGCCAGGAGCCTGCCAGCAAAAGAGAAGCCACAGATGCCTGTGAAATGTGAGAGATAGGAAGACTGTGTTAGGATGAGCAAGAAATTGGCCTCATGACTCAGCTGGGCTGGACCCAACCTCACCACAAACAGCTGCGGGGGCCCGGGGCATCCTGGCTGAGGAACCTCAGGCTGCCTCCTCAGTCTTATGAATTTCCTGCCGAAAGCGAGATAAATTGGGTCATGTCATCCCATCCCTGATGGGGGTGAGCAGCCACCAGGCTCAGATGTGACCGGCCTCATCCTGACACGTCTGCTGCAATTTATCAGAGCTGATGAGGATGTCAGCATAGTTCGCCCACGTGGTCCCGTCACTCCCACAAGGGCTGGCAGTGCCTCCTGTACCAAACTGGTCACTGTGTGAGCAGAGCTGGTCCCTGCATCGCAGGGCTATAAAGACCAGGAGTCACTGGAAGCCAATATGCTTCAAACCTGTCCGCTTTCTGCCATGACAGCTAGAGGCACACTGGGAAAAAAAAAAAATGGAGGTTGGTGCTGTTTCTTGACCCAAAGTTGGGCAACTGCTGAAAATCTCAGGGTCCTGTGTCCATGGAGGAGGCAGAGAATTCCAAACTGCCTGGGGGTGAGCAGAGTCATCCTGCCCACTAAGGTAGGCCCTTGCGTCCCCACTGAGCTGTGAGCATAGACGTAGACATAAGCATGGACATGGACACAGATATGGATGTAGACACAGACACGGACATGGACATGGACCTAGAAACAAACATTGACAGGCATAGACATAGACATAGATATAGACATAGATACGGACATGGACCTGGACCTAGAAATAAACACTGACAGACGTAGACATGGATATGGACACGAACGTGGACATAGATATAGACAAGGACAGGGACATGGACCTAGAAATAAACATAGACATAGACATAGGCATAGGCATAGACATGACAACAGTGCATCAGGCTGTTGTCCTGTGGGGGCAAAGAAAATGGAACGCTCATTCTTTGGGATTCAAATGGGATTTTCTCTTGGTGGTAAGAGGTGCACTAAAAGCCTATTTGTGTCCTTGCTAGACTTCAGCCTTTAAGAAGAGTCTCCTGAATCAGTGTCTTTGGAGGGCTTTGTCTCTGTCCAGGAAAGGACAGTGAAGCTGATACTTCTCATGCTTGTACTTGGTCTACAAGGAGAGCTGCTGGAGAAAAATCGGTATGGATTTCTGATGGAGAATTTCTGGAGCTCCTCAAACATGAAGCCATGGATGTACCATCTGCAGTTCCCGTGAAGCTGATCTTTTTGGAGGATTTTTCAGAGCAGTACGTTCTTTCTGCACTAACCTGCCTCCCATTTCTGCTTCCATTGCTATGGGGTGCTGACCCATGCTCAGACATGGGTCCAGCTGCCCTCCCAGCAGCCTCCTATGCGGTAGCCGTGCTACCAAGTGAGGCAGCACTGAACCAGCTCTGCAGGAGCCTTTGCCCAGGAGCACCAATGGGAATTCTCCTGGGTGGATGGAGGGACCTTTCGGGGACAGCCACCAAACCTTGCTATAAGAGGGAGAGCACATTCTGCAGCTGACACACACCGGGTGTGTTTTCCACGGGGTGAGGACCCTGAATGCAAGCAATGCTTTCAGAAAAAGACATTTTTATCGTGGCTTCACCATGGGCCCCATCTCCCAGCTGAAACCATCCCCATGCTGGGCTATGCAGAAGGCTGATAAGGAGGCAGAGAACGGGAGCTGGTTTCCTGCACTCAGCAGACAACGCCTGTGCCTCCCTCTGCCTCTGCTTTTATGTAGTTTGGAAGTGCTCTGAAACTGCTGGGCACAGACACTTCTGAAGCAGCAGCAACTTTGCACGGCGCGTTTGTTTTATGTCTGAACTGTACATACAGCAGTGAATAGAGCTCATAAAAGATGGATGTATTCTTGTTCTTTTTGCTGGTTTTGATTTATTATTTACTTCACTTTTTTCAACTCTTCCGAAGTGCTGTAAATCATCTAAATCATTTTTCTCCTCTGCTTGGCTAGTTTCGGGGAGCTGAAGCGAGATTATTGTGCCAAGCTCCTCTGTGTTGCAGGGTTTGTTAGGAAGGGAGAGACAACGGGGAAACTCGAGCTCCTACACCTCCACACAGTACATGCAAGGACTTAAAGGTCTTCTTCCACCCGCTCATCACAGGTCCGGAGGCTGCAGTCTTGCTGCTTGGACATCCAAGAGCACTTGCAGCCTTGTCTATGTCTGTGCATGGGTTGTAACCCGTGGTGTCCCCTGGATCCAAAAGTCATCCACCAAACAGGAATTAAATACAGCGGTCCCAAGCCATGGGAGAAGCATGGGAAGTCTCTCATCAGGACCGAGGTGACACGTCCTAACAGCCCAGAGCAGCCAGGCGGCTCCAAGGGCTGCAATCAGGGACTTTTTCTCCTTCCTGTCACTTTGTGTCATCCCGTTTTTTATTTTTTATGGGTTTTGTTTTTTTTTACAAGCAGAATTCAGCTGCAGGGGGGAGAAAACGAGCAGGCTGCTAATGAAAGGGCAGCTGCTGCTGTGTGTCAGGCATGTGGGACCCCACTGGGAGCTCAGCTGGACGCAGTAGGTGGCTGGACACCGTTTATTTTTACATTAGAGTTATTTTCCTCTCACCCTGTCTGCTCCGTGCTCTTTATTTCCGAGGCAGTTCATCCCCAGTCAGATGGACATCGATGCAGGATGAGAGCAACAATCTCCCCGGTAAAGGCTGATTTTAGGATAAAAACTGATGGAGGCGGGAGGGGAAGGGGGGGCTCGGCTCGGTGTCTGTCAGCATGGATGGCATAGCAGTCCTTGATGCGTGGCACTACCCACACATCACCAGCAAGCAGGGAGGAAATGTGTGACCTAGGGCAGAAATCTGCTGTCTCCTGGCCATGTGCACCATTCTGCCCTCCCTCCCCACCCTCAAAGTTGTATAACAAACAAAAGAAGCCCAAGCAGCAGGTTGGATGGGGCTTTGAACAACCTGGCGTAGTGGGAGGTGTGGCTGTCCATGACAGGGGGGTTGGAAATGGATGGGCTTTAAGATCCCTTCCAACTCAAATTGTTCTGTGATTCTGTCCTGTGTTCTCTGTGGGAGAGGACCACCAGCCTAGCTCTCCCCAAGTGCTTTTCCACACATCCCAGCCCTGGGACAGCATCACTGTGTGCACAGCCTGGGCTCCCCACACAGCCTGGGGCTGAGGCACAGCCTGGATAATGGATGGATAAGCAAAGCAAACCTCCTTGCACCCCGACTGTCCCAAGCACCAGGTGAGCTTTGCAGACAGAAGGTTTTCTTGGTGTGGCTGCGATGCTGCAGAGCAGGTTGGACTCCCTCCGTTGCCCCAGGCATCAAGCAGAGCTGGGCACAGCAAAAGCATTTATTTCCATAAAAGATGGTGCCGCGTGAGGAGGCAGGAAGGACCCAGCTTTGCTCTCAGACAGTGATTAATCACAGGGACAGGGTGCCAGAAAGGCTGTGGATTCAACTCTCCTAATTTCAGAAATGCGGAGATCCAAGGTCTAAATCTAAGTTAGCCCTCTCAGCTCCCTCTGGGCTGAGCAGAGAGAAGCGGGCACATCCAGAAGGTGAATCTCTGCAGAGCGAAGCAAGGTTGGAGCCAATTAGCTCTGCCAAGTGGACGAGCTCAGATCCAGGAGCAAGCTGGGGTGCCCAGGGGTGGGAGTGTAGCTCAGGAGGGTGCAAGGATGGCTGCCATGGGGCAGGGCTGCAGGACCCCCTCATCCCCGGGTACCCACACGCAGTGGGCGCAGTGATGCCCCGCAGTGCCCTGGTTGCTCTGTGCTGAATCAGCCTGACTGTCGAGGGCACAGCCGACTCAAACATCAAATTTTAAGTGCCCACACGTTTGGCAATAGGCAGAGCTCTTTAATCTTAGTTCATTCTATCTTTTCTTTTTCTTTTTCGTTTGTAACCAGATAACGAAGCCAGGCGCACAGCCACGCATTTAGGGAGGGGCACATCAACACCGAGGGGTTTGGGGTTCTCTCGGCCACCCCAGGGTGAACTGGATGAGCATGGGGGGGATGTGGGCTCCCCACTGGGGCATGATGTTCCAAAAGCAGCGGGGTTGTTCCACCCTTGTGGGCACAACAGGGCACAGGCAAATCCTAGCCTTTGCTTGTGGCCTCCAGGAAGGCTGGGATAGTCCTCTCTGCTCACTCCCCACTGCATGGGGCACAAAAGGCAGAGAATTTTCCTCCAGAAAAGATAGGGTGTTACTCGCCACAGTCAGGATGTTTAGCAAATCCTTTCCTTAACGTAAAGCAAACGTTCATCTTCACACAGAGAGTAGAGCTGTCCCCCAAAGAGGGGAAAGCTAGCGAAGCACGGGCCCGCAGCAGGACCTCTGTGCTCAGCCATGGCCACAACCTCGTGATGAGTGGCAATGAGGGACACCGTGGGATGGGATGGGGCCCTCCAGCTGCACCCAGCTCTGCAGGGATACCATGCTGAGCAGTGGGGTGTGGGAGCAAAGCAGGGAGCATCCCCACCCTCCCGAGAAGGATGGAGGCTCCTGAGCAGCCCGGAGCACCAATTTCATGGAAATCCATTTATCTCTGCTTCCTGCAACCCTCCCGACATGAATAAATGATGATTGCAGAAGTGATGAACCTGCCCCTGTTTAGGTGTGAAATGAATGTTTACAGGCATAGAATAAATCAAGTATCCCACGGGCGAGCAGCGGGATATTAAACCAAACACCTTTGTGTGCTTAGCACTCGCTGTTCGAGGCCAAGGGTTTGAAGCCTGGACAGGGATTTCCATTAGCCCCAGTATGATGGGCACAGGGCTGGCACCCGCCCTGCAAAGCCTGGAAGATCCCAGGGAGCCACCAGCCCTGGGATGAGCGCTTCTCCTCCACCTCTCCACCTTCCCCCTCCACACCCCGCCTCACACTACAGCCCTCACAGGCTCTAAGAAGTCAGGAATACAATGCAAATTTGTGAGGGATTGGCAAGAAATTGCGTGCGTGCTAGTTGCCTGTCAGCATGCAGAGCACTTCTAATCTTGTCACATAAATAATACGATTATGTAAAATATCAAACAGTTGGAATAAACTTAAAAGCCACAATGTTCTAGTCACAGACTTAATGGGGGGGGGGGGGGGGGTGGAAGAAAAAACAACAAAAAATAAGTAAAATCCTTTTCCTGCGGCATTGAGAGGAAATGGCTCCTCGCTGCACCAACTGGAACCAACTGGGGGTGTGGGGGGTGTGTGCAGGCAGCAGGGGATGCTTGGTCCTGCAGCCCCCCATCAACCTCCATGCGTTGCATCCCCAGTGCTGCCCTCCCTCTGTACCACCCGTGGAGTTCCCAGCATCGCTGCAGGGTGAGAGCGGTGCTCAAGGACCCGCCAGGAGGGGTTTGCTGCTGGCCCTGAGATCAAGCACAGCATGAAAAGCCATTGTCCCTTTGCTACAGCTCTCTAAAGAGATCAGCCTGACTGTACCAGGAAGAAAAATCACCTCTGCTTCCTCATGCAGGTGCATGTGCCTGAAAGGCTGGGATCCTTTATACCCATAGACCCCTCCACCTGCACCTGGAGCAGCCCTGCTGTCCCACCTTGCTGGGACATCCCTGGGGCAGACATGAGCAGAGCAGGACAGAGCCCGAGGAAGGCTTGGCTGTAGGGCTGAGCTCCCCTCCTGCACTCCTTTGGTAGGACGCCCTCACAGGGGCACCAAGCAGCCACTGCGGCACCAGTGCCCAACCGAGGGGCAGCTGTAGAGCTCTGCTGCACCCCACGGGTCTATCACAGCCAGCTTTGCTGCTCCCAGACCTTGCCGCTTGCTGCAGACCCTTTGCCTTGAGAAAAGACACTCTTCCTGGCTAAGCTCTTGGGCTCAGCATCAGCTCCATGTGCTGCTCCACCGCCCGCAGTGTTGGGCAGCGAGGGACACATGGCTGCAGCTGGTGCAGGGATGTGGCCATGCCTGAGGTCTGCAGCTGTGTGCCCTGCTTGGGGCAGCGTGTAACGTGAGCATGGAGCTGCCCCTTCTGCTTAGCCAGGCAGCAGTGACGAGCCCAGCCGCGGGCAACTGGGTGCTGAGCACTGCTCTGCTCACGTCTCACTCCCCCCATTCGCCCTATCTGGGTGGGAAGGCAGTCAAGGCCACCACACAGAGTGCTGATTTGATAAGGTCTTCTCTCATCTCAAGGAAGAGAAACAGCAGACTTCGGGGCAGAAACCCTCCATGCTTTAATGAGTGGAGAAACACAATACAGCCATGCTGAGCAGACCCAGACCCTGAGGATAACTTCTCCTTGGCCATCCCTACAAGCATCAGCTGCCCTGTGCTCGGAGCTGCAGCAGGCTGAGACCCGCCAGCTCGGTGCATGCGCTTCAACCCAGCTGGGCCTCAGCACAGCGCTCTGAGAGCTGGCCTGGCTTCCACACTGGCTCCCAGAGGAGAAGTCCTCTCCGATGCCAGAGATCCGCAGCTGATGCCCGCCTCTCGCCACTGTCTCTGCAGTGCCCTGGGGATGTGTGCTGGGGGAGCAGCTGCTGCTCCATGTGTGCTGCTCTCCTCCTGGCTCTCCTGGTGCGTCTCCCCAGGCAGGGGTTGAAAAAAAGCCAAAGCCCAAAGCCATGCCAAGGCAGCAGCGTGCCCTCAACTCCCTCTTCCTGCTCCATTAGCCTCCCAGACCGAGGTGGCTGGGAGCAGGCTCTTCCCACTCTCTCTGTGGTTTCCCCCACCTCTTCACAGCCCTTCCTGGGGCTCAGAGCGACCACAGACAAAGCACCCACATGCTCAGAATCTCTCTGTCGCATTGTAGTCCCAGAATGATACCACTGGAGTTTATTAGAAGAGTGGCTGATCGCTGTATTTCTCAGTTCACTGTTATTTCTAAGAAACACGAGGAACAGAGTACTTCTGTGGTCATCAGTGACAGCTCCTGGAGCTTTCCACACACAGAGAAGAAGCATTAGGTTCCACCTGATCCCATCACCCCACCCTAACTTCCGATGCTCCCTCCAGCCCAAAGCCCAGGGCCACAGCTCTGAATGATTTAACACAGCAGTCTGGCCCCAGGCGTTCCGCCTCCCCCTGCACCAAAGCACAGGGTTACCCCGTGTCACCAACCACCATCCCTCACAGGAGGAGCAGAGGCTGCAGCCCATCTCTTGGTGCTTCCCTGGCACCAGCCTCCTCCCCACCACCAGCCCTTCCTCCCAGCTCAGCATGCAGCTCTACCAGACGTGCCATGGGGTGGGAGGACAAAACCCCGAGTCCCCCCAGCGTGGCCCTGTGCAGAGCAATGGGCCTGCAGCATCTCCCCGTACACAGAGCTGTGACTGCTATTCAGAATCAGGAATCTCTCTTCCTGAGCATCTTGCAGCAGTGTATTATGAAGAGATACAGCTCAGTGAGCCTCATCCTAGCCAAAGGCACTACCTCATGCCAGTTAGCTCTCGATCAAACCCAGGTTTATTCAGCCTTTCTCTAATCCCTTTGCAACAAGAACCACCTGCAGTCTGGAGTCCTGGATTTAGCAGGGATCAGCGTGCAGGTGCCTCTGATTTGATCATCCCTTTGGAAACAGTCATGCTCTGCAGCCCCGGTGCAAGGTGAGGGAGGGGGACAAGGGCCAGGTGTTAGGATGGGGTGTCTGCAGGGCTGGCAGTCCTCAGACGCCTTCAGGAGGCCTAAAAAAAAAACCAAAAAAAACCACTGGAAAGAGATGGGGGAAAGAAAGGGAAAAAAATCTTATTTTCAAGAATTCTCTGGTACTTAAAAGCTTGAGACCCGCAGGGGAAGCTAATAAATTTTAAATAGTTTGGAGAGTTGAGACCAGCAGTTTAACTTTGTGCGGCTGCTGAGTTGTTTTCCAAGTGTATTTAATGAAACCCTTCATTATGTTCAGATAATTATGATCTCCGTGTTTCTGTTGCCGCTCGAGTTTACCATCTGTGCTCGTAGGTATGAACTCCGGCTCAACACTGTGGGTGCTACAAGGGATGCTCGTGCCACGCTCTGCCAGCAGCCCATGGAGCTCATGGGGGTTCTGGAGATGTGGGCAACAGCTCTGGATGCAGCGTGCCCAGGAGCCATGAAGTACAGCCACCAGAGCAGAGCTGGAGTGCAGGAAGGACTGAGATGGAACGTAGGGGCACCATGTCAGTGTCCCTCTGGGTGTGGGTTTACATCTCCTGATGCTTCCCTGCTGCTAGTGGGATGCTCGGGGTGAGCAGGACGCTGCTGTCCCTCCTGCTGTGTGCTGAGCTCTAGGCTGGGTGCAATGGAAGAGGATTTGGTTACCCGGGATGAGCTCTGTGCACTGCAGTGCTGGGGTTTGCTGTGATACCCCCAGCTCCCTGCAGCATCTGGGTCCCCATCCCCTGTCTGTTGGCTCTGCCCACCCATCAGCCCCCTCCCCAGATGCTTCCCACCCATCTGGAGAGGAGCAGAGCTGTCTGCCAGCTGCTCCCAGACATTCCCACTCCAATGGCAGGCCGATTGCTCACCCTGCTCTTCCTCCGGCTGAGTCACCCCACCAGGACCGGTACTGTCAGTGGGGCTCAGCTCCTGCTGACTCAGGTTTGGAGCCTGCCCCAGCTCCCAGCCAGGTGGGATGGGGTTTTTCAGAGCTTGCCTGGGGGTGTCACTACAGGGTGGGTTGACTGGGGGGATGCTCATCCTGTAGCCCCCAGTATTGGTGCACAGCATCCTCCTCCCAGAGCAGGGCTGGGGAGAGCTGAGACCAAGTGGTTCTACTCCAGTCATGGTGAGCAGCAGTGATGGGAGCGTGGCAGCCTTGGGTGGTTCTGTAGAGGCTGAAGGGAAACAACAGTGGGAGACGGAGCCAGAGGTGAGGCATGAGAAAGGGGACCGCAGCCCTGCGGGGGAAGGAGGGTGCCGGAGGAGCGGGTTCTGCTCTCCCTGCCTGCCAATTGGGCTCTTTTCCCCCGCTCTTAAATGTCAGTGATGATGTTTCCTGCCCAAGCCAGCTCTTCCCCTTGGGGACCAGCCAGAAGTGTCTGTTTTATACTCACTCCCAACAGCTTGGGTGGCTTGGGACTGGGGCTGCCGCCCGAGCTGTGCCAAGTTGGCAGCAGCGCCACGTCCCCAGCCAGCTCCTCCCAGAGCCAGCACCCACACAGTGCCCAGCAGCTCCTGTGCTCTGGGGTTCCCTTCCATGGAGGGAACAGCGGATTTCCAAAGCAGCAGGTCTGGTTAGAGGAAGGAAGTGAGGACCTCGTGCCTTAACCCCTCCTCCTGGGGTGGGTAGAGCCTTGGGATCACCACCCTGTCCCAACAGGTTCCTCTCCTGCAATGGCAATGGGAAGCATGGGTAGTCCCCAAAAAACCCTCTGTGTTTTGTTGGTAGCAGGTAATCCAAGCCCTGCTAATAATGTACTTGAATTGTCTGTAAAGCTGCCTGCAGCAGGGCCGCCTTGCGGGGCAGAGGGCAAGGTGGGTTGCTGGTATCTCTGCATCCTTCTTCCTGCTCTCCAAGTGAATAACATCCCTCCCTGTGTGAAGTGCTGTCCTTACCACACACACCTCCTGCAGTGCAGAGCATCCTCTCTCCTCTGCCCCATTCCGAGACCATCCCGTGCTGCCTTCACAAAGCAGAGCTGTGTGGCAAAAAGGGGCTGTGGTGCTGGAAGAGATGAGGTCAGGCTATGCAGCCTGCAAGCAAGTCACAGATCCTGTAGGACCTGGGGACCGATGGTGGCTGCCCTGCAGGGATATCCCTGTCTGGTGGCTGCTGGGGGAGCAGTGGGAAAAGGGAGCAGTGTGCATTGCAGGCACGGCTTCAAGCATCCACTTCATTGCATTCCAACAGGGTTCCTGTGGTCAGGACCCTCAGATAATACTCCGGTCTCGTGCTGGAGTGTCCTGGCTCCTGAAAATGTACGTGAGGAGCAGCAGAGAGGAGATGCAGAAAGACACCCGTAATGTGCAATGATCCTTTAATGCTCTCCCTGGCCCCCTCCCAACACATATGGGAGCTGGATGAACCAATTAAACCGACACCAATTAAATCAGCATAAATCACATCCCGTAAACCAGAGGTGGGGCTCGGGCAGACACCCCTGTGGCAGAAGATGTCAGAGCTGGCCCGAGGCTTAGCCAGCTCCCTTCCAGCTAAGGGAAAGCCAGCCACCAAGCACTGCCAGGGAGGGGTGGGGTGGGATGGGATGAGATGGGATGGGTGCAAGAAGGCAGAAAGGGGAGCAGGGTGATGGGAAGGGTGGTCTGCCCTGTGCAGCAGTGACTTCTGCCTGGAGATCTCTCAATAGGTTGCACTTGGCTGCCGTGCTCCTCGTGCACCTTGGCTGGAAGAGCCAATCCCTGCCCCTGGGCTCCACATTCTCTGCTCCCATCACCCAGGGCAGGAGTTTCAGGAGGCTGTTGCAGCCATTAGCAGAGCTGCTACAAGTGGCTGTAACTACCTGTGAGGGAGGAGATCCAAATCACTGCGGAGATGTCTCAATGTCAAAGCTGCTGAGCGAGGTCTGGGGCACACAAGTGGAGTGGCAACTCTTGACTTAATCCAGAGAACTGCCACTGAACCACAAAGGAAAGGGGACTCTAATTAAGTCCCGCAGCCCTTTGGGAAGTATCAAGCCAGAAAAACAGTTTAAGAGCTTTAGGCAGGGTGATTTTAAACAAATGAGGAAGTGCCTTAGAAACAGCTTAAGATGAAAGCTACCAAATTAAAATCCTTGCAATCAGTACGTAGGCTACTTATGCAACAACCTCCTGAGGAGGAATTGGAATCCCAGAGATAAAACTCTAAACAAATAAAGAGACAGGAGATGAAGGGAAAAAAAAAAAAAAAACATGATATTTGGTCAGAAAGTGATGTACAAAGGGCTGCTTGAGCCAAAGGAGCTGCCTTTGAGAGGTGAAAATCTAAAGCCAATGTGCAAAGGGGCAAAAGCAGTGCCAGGTAAGCAGGGGAGGGTGGGGATGAGGAGGGTGCCAAGTTGGTTTGCTGCAAGCAGGACGTGGCTGCTGCCAGGTGGGCACAATGAGACCTCTGCGTTTGGGTGATGCTGTTGTGAAGAGGTTGGGTTGTACCCAGCAATCCTTATCCCTACCCAATGCTCTGTCTTGCTCCCAGCAGGGCAGCTCCCAGTCCACAGGGAGAGAAGGATGCTGCCCTTGCGTGCCAGGGAGGGTTTGGTGGGTGTGGGTGTTGGCAGCCCCCCAGGAATCCAGGGATGTTCCAGCAGAGCTCCCTGGAGGTTTGTGTTTGCCCAGAGGGTCCTTGTCCAGATGGAGAGGGGGTGGTTGATCCCATCATGACTCACTGCCCCAGCGTGTGCTTGTTGCGCACCAAGTCAGCTGCACATTAACAGCGCATAGGCTGCATCCTCTGAGTGATGCTGCTTTCCTCCAGAGGCACGGGGGGCTGGGGAACTCATCACAGCATGCCCAAAGCAAGCAGAACCAAAGTACCAGCCTGGCAGCTGAAGGACATGGAGCTGATAGAACCGCTCCAGGCCACAGCTGCCTCCTGCAAGGTGCTCCTGCACTGCCCTACAGCTGACCGCAGGCTGTGCTGCTGCCTGCCCACTGTCACTGTGACACACAGCAGCACAGCCCCGCTGCACCCCAACCTCCCACCACGGCACCATGCAGCAGGTGAGGGCACAAGGATGGTGGGAGAGGGAGAGCTGGGGATGAGTTTGCCTTTGGGAGCAGCGCAGGGCAGGCAGGGCGTGCAGAGCTGGGGGCAAACAGCCGCTCTGTGCCGCACTGCATTGTGCAGCAACACCAGGATAGCATGGATCCCCAGGCATTGCACAGCACAGAGCAGCTCCGCTTCCAGTGCAACTGGAGCAGCGAGCTTAGGAAATCAGGAGGATGGGGGGGCAGGGCAGGATGGAATAAGCTAAATAAAACCCAATAAAAATAAACCCCGAACCCTCCGCTCCTCTTTGATTCCTCTGGTGGCGGTGGTGGGGTTTGGTTTTTTTTTTCCTCCTTTTTTTCTTTCTTTCTTTTTTTTTTTTCACGCCAAGATTACTAATTGTCTAAGCATCTCAATTTGCTGGTTTCACTTAATCACAGGCACTTTGGAGATTATCAGCCTTCCCCACATGTTCGCTACCTTACTTCCCAACTCCCGGGCCCACGGGGAGAGCCTGCAGGAACGACAGCAGCACCGCGTCCCTCCGGCTGCCGCTGTCAGAGCCTGATTGCCTCCAACCCACCGAACTTCCCGAGGATGGGGGCTGCCAGGAGTGCAGGGAGGGGGAGGGGGAGGGGGGGGGGGGGGGGGCCCGTTGGCAGCTCCCGGCAGCTCCCAGCCTTTGATTTGCACAAAAGAAAGGAGGGAGGCTGGGGGAGGGAGCGGATATGATTTATTCAGCAAGTTCCTAACCGTTTTTTATTCATTTATTTATTTATTTATTTATTTATTTATTTATTTATTATTATTATTGTTGGGTTTTTTTCTTCTTCTTCTTTTCCAGAGGCTGTGAAATAACTGAAGCCGACGGAAAGGTGAAGTGCTGGGAGAGATGAAGGAGGAGTGTTTTGAAGGCATTTTCTTCCTTTTTGTCACATCTCACTGCAACGCGTTTCATTCCTGGAGCTCAACTCCTTCCTGGAAAGCCCGAACTGCTGCGGGGTCGGGGGGTTCGTTGGGGGGGGGGTTTCAGCCCATCTCCCCACCTCTTGGTACCTGGGGCCCACCCAGCAATGGAGATGTGAGCTCTGCCACAGCTGCCCCAGGTGTCACCAAGACGTGTGGGCTCTGTGGGGGTCCCCGTGGTTGGGGTGGGCTGTCTGCTGCACCCCATGCACTGTGATACTGTGGTTAGCAGCACATCCCTCCCCGCCTCGGAGGGTGAGCGAGGAGCATCAAACAGAATAGACAATGTGAAAAAGTGTCTGAAATTAAATTTCCCTCTTCAGAGGGGAAAAAGATCTTTTTTGTTCTTCTTCTTCTTCTTCTTTTTTTTTTTAAGGAAAAAAGCGGTGATAGGAAACTTGAATTTTCCTCATACTGCAGCTATCTGCCTTGGGATAGCTGCCAGTCCAGCTGCGTTTTTCCTCCTTAAATAATGGAAACTGCAGCACAGCCCCAGGAGGGGGGAATACCTGGGGGCAGACTCAGTGCCAAACCCACACAGCTCTCCTGGGGGGTTGGACGGGACCACCCTGCGGGCATTGCTCCCAGCGCAGGGGCAGCAAGCAGAACTGGGCCCCATCCTGCAGAAGCGTGGCTGGGCAGCCAGCTGGCAGCACCCCCCCACACACCACTCTCCAATTCTTCTCTTCCTATTGAGAAATAAATACATATCAGAGCTTCCTGTTGCAAAGGTCTCCATCCCAAATCAACCCCCCCAACCCCTGGGGGGCTGCTTATACATTCAGTGCCCCCATTCTGTGCACCCAGCTGTAAAATCCCAACCCCTTCCCTAGGACCCATGGAATAAAGCACATGGCCGCTCCAGCAGTGGCTCCTTTTGCACCAAAACCACCGTCACGCAGTTGCCCTCCCATGGCCATGCAGAAGGAGCAGCTCATGCAGGATCCAGGAAAGGCTTTTATTTTTTTCTCTCTTTCTTTTTTTTTTTTTTCCTCCATTTGCCCATCGCTGAGAAGCCGGTCCTGATTTCTGCAAATGAATTTGTTATCTGTGAGTGTTTGCTGAATAGTTTATGCAAACAAATTTCAGCCCATGGGGTGTTTGCAAACTGTTCATTTCATGGTATGTGATTAGTAGCGGTGGTCAGAAAACGGGTGCAGAGCAAATTCCATGGGCTGTTCTCAATACCCAGACTCCTCCAGCCTTACATTTCTACTGCTGATTAATTTTGGTTTTTTAATGGGAATTAGGAAAAATATTAACGGGTGTGACAACAAGCTGAACTTTCCATGTTTTGTTTTGGGCTAAAACCTCTAAAAAGAGGTCTTCCTCCCACCAAGGTCTCATGGCTCTCTTAGAGAAGGGCATGTATTGCTCACGGGGCATCGGGTAGAAGAACCAGAAGGCAAAGCCCATGGGCTCCACCGGGGGATCGATAGGAGCTGACCACAGTCTGGCTGTGGTGGACATGAAGACAGTCCTGGGGACCAAACACCTATTGGTTTGCACCAGCTGATTTCAGCCCTGCCAGGAGGGAGAGGTGGAAGGGATGGAAGCTATGGGAGAAGCTCAGAGATCCTGATGACAAACCACAAACCAGTGTTGGGTTTCTGTTTCATGACTGCTGAGATCTGAGAGTTCCCAACATGATCCGGGCTGTGCTCCCCTAAAGAGCTCAAGGGTTGTGCTGGGGTGGATTTTCATTGAATCACGGAATTGTTATGGTTATAAAAGACCTCTAAGATCATCCAGTCCGCCCCCACTGTGCCCACTGCCCAAGGCTCTCAGTGCCACATCCCCACAGTTCTGGAACACCCCCCTGAACACCCCACCACTCCCTGCACAGTGTGTGCCAATGCATCACCACTGCTTCAGAGAATAAACTGTTCCCAATACCCAACCCGACCATCCCCTGATGCAACTTGAAGCCACCCCATCCCATCCTATCGCTGAAACCCAGAGCAGAGGGGGACCCCCCCTCACCACAACCTCCCTTCACGCTGTTGCAGAGAGCAACGAAGTCTCCCCTGAAACCAAATCCCTGCATCACCAACATGACATCTGCACAGCACCCACTGGGGCTCCCCATGTGGATCCACCCCTCACACTGCAATGCTCAGAGAGGTGCCCAGATCTGCCCCAAGCTGACTCAAATTTCACCAGCTCAGAGGAGATCCCGGGGCAGAGTCAGAGGCTTTCCCTTTGGGTTTAACAGAGCTAACAGAAAACGGTACCCAAAGATTTATTCATTTAAACGCATCTGGTAATTACATTTCGGCAGGTGGTATGTGGGGCCTGGATTCGTTCCACGCACACCAGGCTCAGGAAGGCTCCAGTCCCACGTTTGAGAAAGCTCAGAATAGAATAAATAAATAAAACCAACAGTCCCCAGCTGCGAGTGCGGAGGAGGCACATCCTCTCCCCCCACCCCCCTCGCCGTGCTCCCCCGCACCGCGCTGTGATTCAGCACTGCCCTCCTCCCAGTGCGGGGATTCTCCAGCTCTGATGGTGACACACACACACACATGGGCACAGGTGAGGATGGGGACGGGCAGTTTGCACGCACAGCGGCCGTGGGGCAAGGAGATGGAGGTTGGGTTTTATTTTTACACCTCACCTCCCTGCCCCCCTTTTGTCGAAAACGACATAATGATGGGGATTTAATGTTCCACTGCTAAATTTCTTCATTTTTCAGGATAATTTCCACTATTTCATCAAGGAATAATTAATTGCATTGTCTTTAATCAGTTGTTTTACAAATCCAGCAGCGCAAGAAATTTTCATAGACAGACAATGTAGGCAGCTGCTCTTCCCTTCTGGGCGCATTAATGAAGTGAAAGAGCTCGAGCTGGGAAAAATCGGCTGGCAAAAAAAGGAAATCTATTGACAGAGAGATTGAAAAGATCACAGCGTAATCCCTTAATGTGTGCGGCAGGGAGGGAGAGGGGAGAGATGGAGCCAGGTGTGAGGGCAGGAGGATGAGGGCTGCTGGTGGGGAGAGGGGCTGCAGAGCCCTCAGCCGTGTTCCTAGCACAGACTGCAGTGTGTGGGTGCACGGGGAGTCAGCACGTGTCAGCGTGTCTGTACGTGGGGAATGGGAAGATGAATGCAAGTGCATGGATGTTTATAGATTGTACACATGCTGTGGTCTCAAGCCCAAAGCTGTCCCCACGGCATCACCTCAAGGGCCCTTCTCCACGTCCCCATGTCCACACTCCCACGTCCGCATCCCCATGTCCACATCCCCATGTCCACATCCCCATGTCCACATCCCCATCTCCACAGCCCCAGCTTCACATCCTCACTTCCAGATCTTCATCCCCACGTCCCCATCTCCATTTCCCTATCTCCTCATCCCCATCTCCACATCCCCATCTCCATGTTCCCATTTCCACATCCCCGTCTGCACACTCCCACCTCCACGTCCCCATCTTCACATCCCCATCTCCACTGCAGCACAGCACCGCTGTTGGTGTCTCCTGCTGCCTTTTCACACACACACAGTCTGTGCTCTGCCCACCCCAAACACATGGCCCTGTGCTCCCAGATGGGGGGTGGAGCTGTGAAACCAAGAGGCAGCAAAGTGGGCGATGGGACACCACAGATCCCGGGTCCCCCATAAGTGCATTTGACTGCAATGCTCAGACACACGCATGTGGGCTTTGAGGTCCCCTTTCTGCCCAGGCTCACCACCATCAGATCTGGCTGAGATGTTTGCAGGCTGAGCCCAGGCTCTGAGCACGCCCCTGGGCTGGTCTTTGGGATCCCACCATCCCCTATAGTCACCAAGGGAGCTCTCACCCAGCACTGTTCACCTTTAAGTTCAAATATATCTTACAAAGGAGGCCACAGTGCTACCCAGAATGACTGGGTGGAGATCAATGCTCTGCACAGCATGCTTGGTATTTCTGGCATGATTATGGTGATAATTCAAGGTGCTCCTTCAGCAGCCACCAAACAACCCAGTGCCAGACAACCCCGCTTAACCTCAGTTTGATGAGATAAAAGGCCAGCACAGCAGAAGGGGAAGGAAAGGCTTTCCCTCAGCCCTGCCTTGATCTCAGCACTGCATCAGGGCAGCCCTGGGAGTGATGTGGGGAGGGCCATCCGAACCAAGGAGTGGCCATGCCCTGGAGAACTTGCTGACCCCACCAGTTCCTCTGCGGTGGATGGAATATGGCACAGTTACCTGCCAGGGGGAGGAGGGGATGGAGCTTAAAGAGTGGCATGCACCATGGTTTGCAGGTGGCTGTTAGCACTTGTGTTTTCATAGGCATGAGGGAGGGGGGGGTGGCAGGGGGTTGCTGTGGTTTTCCCCCCGTATCTGCTGCAATCACATCTCTGAAGGTTTTCCCTGGAGGCCTCGACAACAGCAACAGAGAAACCAGCATCACCAGGGAGTCCCCTGCTCCTACATGGAAGGTCATTGTCAGGTGTGAGAAGAGACACATGTCTGCGTGTCAGCGGCTGGGGGCAGCCCTCCTGCAGCAGGGACAAGCAGCTGCACCACAGATAAGGACGAGATAAGGACCCCCCTTCTGTTCTCCTGCCCTTGCTCAGGAGGAGGAGGAATAAGCAAGGCTTTAATCCTGCTTAGCTGGGACGGCTGGGGAAGCGGCTGGCTGCAGCGGTGCCACGCAGAGATGGAGCAGCTCGGTGGAGACGCGGGATGGCATCTCCCCATTTGGGGTAGGGAGGTGTGAGGGAAGAGGGCTGAGGATGAGAGGGCAGAGCAGAAGGAAGCTGTGAGGCTGAGGACTTCCCCCGTGCCTGGCACTGACCATGCAATGAGGACACACAGAGCATCACTTCAGTACATCCATGTGCCTCACGCGACCCTCTGTGCCACGCTGCCTTCCTGCCACAACAGCAGCAAACGAGGGCCAAATTCCTAATTTGCACTCATGAATACCCACAGTGATTACCCCAACCCAGCCCCGGCAGCAGCTCCATGTGCTTTAACGTGAGCAATGGCCCTGTGGCCAGCATGGCTCGACGAGCCCACGCTAAATACCCACAGGACCCACAGAGTTAAATTATTTGAAGGAAAACGCGACGCTCACATAATTTTCCGTAACAATCACTCTGCTCACAAGCAGCTTGCAAATATTCTGCGCATGAAAAGGAGCTGCTTTCCTCTGGGGAGCTTCCTCCTCTGCTCTCCAAATCTGCCTTCTACACCAACACCTCCAACAGGTTTCCGCATTAGAAGTGTGCTCTTCGTTATTAAACTGCTTTATACAGTTATCACCCCAAACTCCTCTGCAGCGTAAACATATCATTCCTGGGAGAAGCTGTCAGTGCAGTGCCAAACTACAGCATGCAATTAAAGCCCTAAACAATACAACACAATAAATCACTGGCGCTATGGCCGGTCAGTGTCGCCAAGCATGGAGTAAGGATCTTAATTACATTTAGACCAAACAAGTATTAGATTATTTATGGGATACTGTAAGTGCTTGACAATGGGTAGAAAGTCATTCCACACGCATCCCTGGGCACTTCAGAGTCCAGATGAAGAGGGAGAGAAAGAGAAGGAGAGAAGTAGAGCCAATATCCATCACGGAGTAGTATTGGAAGGGAAAGAGCTGTTACTTTAAATAAGGCCCAATTGCATCATCAATTTAAAAGCAATAGCAGCAGCATCTGAAGAAAGCAGCAGCTGCCACAGGTGGCCGAGCAGCTGGAGAGCTGCCAGCACCCATGGGAGACACCGGGATCTGTGGCACTTTGTCAGGCTGCGGTGCATCTGTACCCCTTCTTCACTGGAGCCCCTTGGCGGCAGTGCCCTGAGCTGGGCACCCATGGGGCCTGGGAGGATGGGGCCCCTCTGCATCATGGCTTGGCATGCCCTCAGCGTGTTCCAAACATGGCCAGGACTTGCAGAATGTGATCTGACTGGGAAATTGCTGGATTCAATAGCAGGGGCCATAGGAGGCCGGAGAATTTCTCAGGATGGCTGATTAGGATCAAGAATCTGGTTTTGGAAAAGTTGTTGGTTCACAAGAGCTTTCTCCAAAGAAGGGCACTAGGATATACATGGCTCTGCCCCACTGCTGTGTTAAAGCACACTTGTCCATGATGGCGCATCCCATACAACCCAACTGGACCAGCACACGCCTTCCCACAACCCTGGAATCCACCAGGAGCTGTGACCTCCTCGTGGCACCGTATGCCCACAGCCTGGACCCTCCACCCGTGACCTGATGCCACCAGGTGGGCAGATGCAGCGTGCAATGCTCATCCATGGGGAAGGGATGGAGCAGAAGGAGCCGACGCCGGGCTCTGCAGCAGGATGCAGTGCTGCTGGCAGGGGCTGGGCCAGCTGTCTGCGAGGCTCCTGCTCTGGGTCTGCATCCCCCCTGGGGCAGGTCAGCAGGATCAGGTTCATCTGACTGCACTCAGACGGCCGCCGCAGCGCTCCTTGTCTAGACAGCCCGCAAAGGGAGGGCTGGTGGGGTGCCCTTCAGCTCGGGCTGCCCAAAGTAGGTCAGAGAGTCTGCTCTGCTCTGCTCTGCCAGCAGCATTTCTTCCTATTGACCCCCCAGCACGGGATGGCTAATTGCAGCCGGGGTGCCTGAAACAAGGCAAACTGAGCACATCCTGCAGCAGCCTGCTGTCCTCCTGTAGGTTCCCTGCCCATCCTCTCCATGTCTGGGATCTCAGAGTTGACCACAGCTCCTTCACAGGAGCTGGAGAGCAAACTCAGACCGCAATGCTGTGTATTTTCTGTAAGAGCTGAGGCTTTGGCCAAGCACTTCAGTCCAGTGAGGGTGGTTCAACCAGTGCTTGTCTGTGCCAGCAGAAATGAGGACCACACTCATCAGCTTGCCCATAAAATAGGTGCAAAGTGCCCATTCCTAGTGCCACTTTCTGACCCAGCTGAGCTAGGTTTGCTCCTCCTGCTCCATCTGGAGATCCTGGGCACGCAGCCCACACTGTGGGGCAGCCCATCCCGATACCTCTGGATGGGGATCTGGTCACGCTGCTTGCATCCCCGCTAACAAGGGCAGCACGCAGGGATGAGGAGTGGGGGGGGGAGCGAGCCCTGATCACAGAGTGATTGATGGGGCTGACAAGCACAGCTGATGTCAGGCGCTGGTCCGAGGCCACGCCATGCCACGAGGTGGTCACAGCGCTGATGGATGCCAAGGTCGCGGGAAGGCAATGAGAGGGGGGAGCGGGGCCGGCTCACAGCTGGGGATTGTTCACCAGTGCTGGGCCACCAGCAGCCCCTAGGCTCCCTGTGCAGGGTAAATAATGCCCACAGCCTTGCTGAGGCACGGGGACCCTCCAGCCGAGGCTCCGCTGCACACAGGACCCCGATCCCATGGTGCAAACGACTTTGAGGAACTGGGAGTTAATGCTCTTTTTTTTTTCTTTTCCCCTCTCGCTTTTTTTTTTTATTCTCCCCCCCCCCCCCCTCCCCTTTCTGTCTCAGCAGCCGACAGGCAGTAAAAGACCCTTTGCAGTTGTCAAGGCAACAGCGTATCACGAAGACGGTGCTGTGAAGTGGCAGCAGCCGAGGGCTCTGCTCTCCATCTCTGCCGCTTCCCTCACCAGGCAATGCCAGCACGGATGCTCAGCACAGGCAGAGCCCCATGGGACGGAGGGAGGGGAGGGAGTGATGGGGCTGGAGGAGATGCGGGGCACAGCCTGCATCCCTCCTGCATTTGCCTTGCCTGGTTCCATTGGCCCCGCAGCACTGCCTGCCCCAAAGACATCCCCTTCTCAACTCTCCATCAGTTTTCTCCCAGTAGAACCCACACACCTGCTGCATGGAGGCACCAGGAACAAACCCTGTGGTCCCCGTGCTGGAAGATGGCCATGGGCAGGGATGAGCCCCTCCTCCATCAGCTTGGACAACACCTGCTCCTCACAGCTCACCCCTTTCACAGCCTGCAGGGAGTCCTTACATGGGAAAACACCCTCCCCATGGTCCCACAATCCCCATCCCATGAAGAAGCATCCCTCCTGCTGGGAATCATAGAATCATGGAATCGTAGAATCATAGAATCATAGAATGGCTTGGGCTGGAAGGAACCACAAGGATCATCAAGCTCCAACCCCCCTGCCACAGGCACGGTTGCCAGCACCAAAGCAGACCAAAAGCATCTCATGGCCATGGTAAAGCAATGGATGAGATGTGGCAGGCTGTCTCTTGCATGCCAGGTTCCCCAAGGAGAACAGCCTGGAAGCTCTGTTTGGCTGCAGCACTCCTGGCAGGAGACTGCTGGAGAGCCTGTGTACCTCTGGGTGTGCAGGAGAGGCAGGGATGGGGAGAGCAGATGGACAGATGTCCTTTGTACACTGCCTTTGCCCAGCCCAGAGCTCTCCATGTGCCAGCCTTGCAGAGCTGGGCAGCATCCATGCTTCTTGCTGGCTGTGATCTGATCTGTGCATGGCCCCAACCACACATCCTGCATTGTGAGATGTTCATATTACCTTGGCCTGGATACAGGATCAGCCAGAGTGAAGGTCCAATGCCATGGCAGCAGCAGGGCTGTGTGTAAGGCCAATGGAGAAGCATAGGGGCCACCAGTTCTCATCCCAGGCTCCATTCCTGGCTTCCCAGCAGCCCTGTCTGTCTCTTAGGCTGGCATGTCTGTCAGCATGCTGGAGAAAAGTACTAAAAAGGGACCTGTGAACCCAGACAGCCTCGGTGCTAACAGGGGCTGCAGAAGCAGATGCTCATCCTCCATACGTTTGGCATTTTCTGTTGCTTTTGACTCCAGGGAGATGACTGCTCTGCTCCAGGGGATCCATAAATAGACTTCACCCTCTAACCTCCACTCCAAGAGGACAGTGGTGACTGGCACAGCCATTGCTTCTGGGCAGTGATACCCAGCACTATCTGCATGACCCCCATCCTGTGCTCGGAGGGGAAGCACCTTGAAGAAATGGGTTGGGATCGTAGAATCATTGAACGTCTTAGGTTGCCCCTCACCAGCTCAGGCTGCCCAGGGCTCCACACAACCTGGGCTTGAATGCCCCCAGGGCACTGTCTAGGATGGTTTTTGGGGAGGGGAGATAGGAGGTATATCTCAGTGTGGTCATTCAGGGATGGCAACTCTGGGTGAGGGGCAAGGGCGTCTCTCCACTTTGCCACTCTTCCCTTTGGGACAAGCAGTGAAAGATCTGAGGGAGAGGAGAAGGGGAGTGCTGCTCTCCTGCTCTGACAGCACTGGGCAGCCCCAGCACCTGCTTGTCCTGGAGGATGGGGCTGTCCTCTCTCCCACAGAGCATCCTCCTCTTGGAACTGCTGTGACTAATCCCCATTGGTGGGGGTGTAGGCAGGGGTGCAAATGCATGGAGCAGCCTCTGGGCTGGCAATTGCCTCTCTGTGCTCCGTGTGCTCCCCCTGCCCCTCACTTTGTGGGAGCAGAAGCTCCCGTGCTGAAGGCCCTATGTCCCACCTGTTCTGTCTCATTGCAGTTGGAGTGTGCACCATGCCAGAGCCTGCCTGATGTTCAAGTGGGGCCTTTGGTGGGGCAAACATACCTTATGGGCTCAGGACAGCTGCTGGGGCAGACATCTTCCCCATGTAGGGCCTATATCTCCTGCAAGCACAGCTATAGGAGAATGGCCATCCCTTCCCATGAAACAGAAATTTCAGCATCAGCCCAAGGGCTTTTTGCCCAGGAAATGACAGCACCAAGGAGGAGCTCTAAATCAGCCAGGATCTCACTGACACGCACAATGACGGCTCGGGCCATGGTGAGCACTGGGCTCTGCAGCTCCAGGGTCAGCCAGGGACACAGCAGCTGAATGAGGGACCCCCAGCTGAACAAGTGCAGCTGCCAAGGATGGGCCCTGGGAGCGGGACGCGGCTGGTGCTGTGTCCTTGGCCAGGAGGGCCATTCCAGGGAGACAGATGTCAGCTCAGGAGGCCCTCATTAACACGGCTCCCGCTGTGTCCCTGCCCAGATGACAAGCTTCCTCGGGAAGGAGGGGAGAGAACGACCTCCCCACCCTGCCAGCTTGGAGAACCTCACCCAAGCAGTGCCAGGATGTGTTGTATCGCATTGCCATGGCAACTGACATCTTACGATGCTGAAGCAGGCGGATGCGGAGTCATGCCACATGAATCATGCAGATCATCTGACCTCGGCGTGACGGGGACAGACAAAGAGCAGAGATGTGCTTGCCAGGGCCAAGTCCTGAGCTCTGGCAGGGGAGGAGGTGGCAGTGCTGTGGGCTGTGGTGCTGAGCCCAGCGTGAATCCGGAGCCTGGCACAGCCTGGGGATGCTGAAGGCAGGAGCATGCACAGATCCGGAGCATCTCGCTCTGGCACAGAGAGGCTGCACCTCACATAGAATGGCCTAGGTTGAAAAGGACCTCAAAGGTCATCTAATTTCAACCCCTCCACCGTGGGGAGGGTCACCAACTACTAGACCAGGCTGCCCTGAGCCTGGATTTGAGCCTTGAGCCCCCAATAGCATCCACCCCACCCCCCCACCTCCCCACCCCCGCCCACCTAGCACAGGGGAATCTGGACCAGTGCTGAGCATCTCTACCTCCCTGCACGCATCCTCAGGAAGTCAGACTGAAGCATTCTCCCTTGGATCTCCCAATCCCATCTGGACACATCTGCCTTAACTGCCACATTGGCACACCACGTGGGGCAGATTTGTGGCTGTAAGGGGTTGTCTGCCTCCCCGGGGTCCCTCTTCCAACCCTTGAACACTCCTCTGTCCCCAGGGCTCTGCTGCACTTTTCTCTCCTCCTGGGGCCTGGCACAGGGCACCACTCTCTGTGGGTGGGATGGAGGAGCTCACTGCTCTCCACTGTGTCATGAAGTGACACTTCCAAGGCAACAGAGTCGAGGAGACCAAATTCTTCCATCTCAACTTCAAATAGTTTCAATCCCTTCTCCTCCTTCCAGATGCATAGATTACAGCTTCTCCCCTCCCTTCCCCTCCCCCCACCCCCCCCCACCCCCAATAAAAAGGACAAAAATTATCACGTGAGTTTGCTACCGCTTCATCCCCTTCCTCTTTGAAAAGGGAGAAGCTTTAAGGCGCGAGAGAAAAAAGGGAATAAGCCCCAAAACCTCCGTGTAATATCATGACAAATTCTGACAAAGGAACGTGCATCCACACATTTCTTTCCTTTCAAAATGAGAAACTTCCCACCAGCCGGCCTCGTGAGACAGAGCGGCAGCACGGACCTCCCCCGGCCAACCAAGCTGGGAGCGAGCACTGCTGCTTCTTGTCAGCACTGAATCTCAATGCAAATTTCGTTTTCTAGCACAGCATCCTTATGGTGGAGCATTCCCTGCATGGCAGCCACATTTTGCTGGAGCCTTGCTTTGCAAACAGAGCCATCCCTGCAGCCGGGATCAGACGTTCTGCCAGGGGATGACCCTGCCCTGCTGCACGTCATGCAGAGAGGACAGCCCAAGCTCTGCTGCTTCGTACAGAGCAAATCTTGTCTGGGGATCCTTGGCCTGGAGAAAGCAAAAACAAAAACAAAACAAAACAGCACAGCAGTGAATTCCTCTTCTGGCCAATTCATCCTGCTGGATCCACCCAGCTCTGGTGCATCTCACTGGAGGCATCAGGGTGGGGATGCAGAAACAAGAGGGAGTGAAATCTGCTCTTCTGGAAGCAATAAATGCCTTCTGCCGTTTACAGGCGGTTCCCGACCTCACTGCGGCTGATGGGCAAGTTTATGATCTTTCATTTTAGCTAAATGGAAGAAGCAATTATTCTTTCTCTTGGATTAAAGTGACTTTGGGAACAGAAATGCAAGACAAGGGAAGAGCCTGACCCAGGAGGAGAGTAGGGGCTCCTGGGAGAACAGCTAAGGGGTGGAAGGGTTGCACTGCACTGCCTTCAGGAGGCAGAGGGGCTTTGGTGGAAGAGCAGCAGAGCTGCTTCTGCCTCTGCATTTGATGGAGTGCCCAGATCCACTGAGTACACAGTGAAGGGCTCTGCTGGGGATATCCCTGCTCCATCACTGGTGCAGGATGCCTCAGAGATACAGGCTGGCATTTTGCTCAGAGCAGGGAGGCGGTGGGAGAAGTGCAGGTTGGTGGTGGTGGGAGCCCCGTGTGATCCAGGCTGAGCCTCCTCCCCTTCGCACCACTCGACACAGTGTTAGGGTTGTGGGCACAGGACCCACATGGCCACTGCATAGGGAAAAGTTCTGCTTCTGTGGTCCCTACTGAAGCACTGTGGATTCCCAGGAGCAGCAGTTCTGGTCTGAACCCTAAAGCAGGCAGCTGTGCCCAAGCCCTGCTGTCCTTCCCAAGCAGCACTTCAGCGTGCTCACACTCCTTCCTCCCTGAGGACCTGCTCAACCCAGAGCATCCTTTTCTCTGCTTTGCTTTGCGCTGAGCGCCCTTATTCCTGATCCATCCTTTCTGCAACAGTGATATTACCCATAACTAGCTTCACAAAGTGACCACGTGGGAGCCACGAGCATGTCCTCAAATCCAAGCACACCTTGTGAAGCGTTTGCTTGCCAGAGCCTCTGACGAGCAGTGACACCCACAATACCTCCTACACAAGGACATGGCCCATTGAGGTCCCCTCTGCCACCCGGCACCCTGCAGCCCCACAGTAGGACACAGGGCTGGGCACGGCAGCCCAGAGAAGAGGTTTCCATCTGTGGGGAAGTCAAAGCAAAGAATGGCACTCGGATTGATATATTTTTCTTCGGACGGTGAAAAGGTTCAGAGCAAACGCGCTTTTAATAAACGTTTCGACTGAAATTGAGCTCTTCCCCCCAAAGCAATTTGTTGGGTTGTTTCTTTTTCTTTTTTCTTTTTTTTTTTTAATAATTGCATTTTCTTTTCAACAGGAGAAATAAGTGGTTGGTCAAGAGGCTCGGTCCCTGTGTATCAATGGGCACCACATCCCAGCAGCCGTACGGACACGAGCAGTGCCTGGCAGAGAGCGGTCCCTGAGCTCTGCTGACATACACTCTGCCAGGTGTATGTCTGCCATGAGGATGGGGCACCTGGGCTGGCACTGCAGTCTCTCTGGTAGCTGTCATCGCTCCCCACTGGGCAATGACTGCTACTCTCCTTCCAACTTCAGCAGCTCATCACCTTCCCCAGCTGCGCCTCATCTCTGCAATCACTCTGAGAAAAGGCACCCGCGGCCCATCGTGCCCCAGGAGGGACATTTAGGGACGGCCACTCCGCTCTTTCCCAGGCTCGAAGGAAGCAGCCTCACGCGATGCTTGGGCTCGCTGGTAGCTCGGAGGCCTGATGGTAATAAATGAGTAGTCAGGAGCACATCTGCACGCAGCGGAGACGCTCCCTGCCAAGTCGCTGCACTGCAGGACCACTCTCATCTGTCTCTCTTTAACAGGAACAAATGGAAATGAGTGAATCAATTAACACAGCACATTAGCAAAATGTCAGAGCCTCCCCGTTGCACTTAACCCTTCCCTCCGCTGGCCGTGCCAGCAGCCCAGCACGCTGAATCAGCAGCATTGGCAGGCCAGTCAAGGGGAAGGATGGGTTGGGATGGGGATTTGACTGGGGATAGGATGGGATGGGATTGGATGAGGTAGGAAGGTATGGGGATGGAGATAGGATGGGATGGGATAAGATTGGATGAGGTAGGTTGGGATGGGGATGGGGATGAGATTGGATGGAATGAGATTGAATGAGGTAGGATGGGGATGGGATGGGATGGGATGGGATGGGATGGGAAGATGAGATGAAGTGGGATGGATGGGGATGGATGGGGATGGAATGGGCATGATGAGTGGATGAGATGGAATGGGAGGGGATGGAGATGGGAATGGATGGGATGAAATTGGATGGGATGGGATGGAATGGAGATGGGATAGGATGGGATCATGGCTGGCAGCAGGCTTCCTCCTCTTTGCCCACCTCTTAATCAGGGGCAGGATGGGGGTTATGGGTGCCAGCTCCTTTATGTGCCCCTGTTCCATCTTTACCTGGAAAACCCGAGGGTAGGTATGACGTGACCATGACATCCTGCATGCACTGAAGCCAGTGCAGGTTGATGCTGCTGCTGAGCAGGGCTGAGCCAAGGCTCGCAAACACTGCAGGATATGTTACAGCTTTGTCCCCATGCCAGCATGGGACAAGAGCTCACAGGCTCTGGAGATCACTCACTCTTGCACAGCAATTCTTGCACACATGTGAGCAAGAAGAGTGCTGAGCCCTCCCTGCTGCTCTTTGCCAGTGTGTCATAGCAGCAAGAGAGCCATACTAACACATTACAAACCCTCAGCTAATTAATAATTAGAGCCACTTGTACCTGAAAGGCTGGCTCCACTGGTGGGATGCTCCAGTCTCCCACCAGGCACAGGCATCAGGATGCCTGAGCTGTGCTGTGTGGCTGATATACGCCTTGGTCTGTAGGAGAGCTCCTGGCTCCAGAATTCAGCCCTAGTGAGCAAAGCACATCACACTTGTGTTTGTTCAGGTGCAAACCCCATGTGCCAGCAACAAGTGTGCATGGTCAGGATGCAGGCAAGGTCTCATACCCCCCAGGGAAAGGAGGGCATGTTCATGGGGTTGGGTGAAGTCCTCCTTCCAGATGGCAAAAGCAAGCAGGAGTTAATCCTCCTCAGTCTTGTGGGATGGAAACAAGGCTGCTATATCTCAGACTAGGCCGAATGGAGATTCCCAGTGTGATGACCCAACAGAGCCTGCAAGCAGGCAGGCAGTGAGCTGGAAGCTTTCTCAATAAAATTTTAGGATGGGGGAAAGAGAAGAAAACACCCATGGAGCCTTTGAGCAGCTCCAAATGAAGAAGGCAGGGAGGAACACTTTGAGCAGAGCAATCCCACCCACCCGATTCCTGCATGGTGCCATGGGGACATTACCCTGCACTGCGTTCCCACAGCTGCACCAGCCCCACACTCCCCCGCATGCAAATCCCTCCTGCAAACAGACACAGGCCATCAAGACATCGCCTCGATTAAACGCCGTGGCCCTGATAGCTCAGGGGACTCTGTGTCTGGGGCTCCCCCAAGCCCTGAGGAGCACGGGGTGTGAGAACAGTGAGGCAAAGCCGAGGGCGCCGAGACAATCATTGCCATGAATTAATAATGCTCTGCCTGTCTATAGGCTCCTGCAGCTGGAGATTTCAAAGCACTTTGCAGACAGTAATGAGGAGGGGCTGGGTGGACCCGGCGCTCAAGGAGGAACCAAGCTCAGAGTGCTGTGAGTGGGATATGCTGCTCCTGTCCCCAATCCCCATCAGTTCTGGGATGCTCATCGAGGATGCATACGACTCAGGGTGGGAAATCTGCAACTCGTGCCTGGGCTCCCCGTTTCAGGGCTGCCTGCATCTCTACAGGGGCTGTCAGGGCACGGGGCGGATCCGCACCAGCGCTGGGGTTAATGGGCATGGAGGGCCCCGGCTGTGCTGAGTGACGCAGCAGATATCAGAGCTGTGTGAGAGCTGGCAGCTCCACTGCAGGGCTGTGTGCCAGCCCTGTCTGCAGCCCTGTCCTGCTGCCCTCCTCCTCCTCCTGGGCTCCCTGGGCAAGCAACACCAGCACCAGTGATTTGTGGGTTGGTAGGAAAATGTGATCTCCCTCCATATCCAGCACTGTTCCATTCACCCAGCCAGGGAGAGGTGCTGGAGGTGCTGCCCCGTGGGGGTGCAGCTGTGGGATGCAAGATGTCATGGTTGGAACACCAGTGTTCAGTGCTGGGATCTCCTTCATGCTCCTTCACCCTGAATCCCAGGGTTGAGAATGTCACAAGCATAGCACCACAGAATCATAGAATCACGAATCATGGCACATGTTGAGTTGGAAGGGACCTTAAAGCCCATCACCCACCCAGTTCCAATCATTGCCATGGGCTGGTTGCCAGCCAGCAGATCAGGCTGTCCTCTGAGTGAGGCATTTCCCCCCACATCTAACCTCAATCTCCCCTCTTTTAGTTTAAAACCACTCCCTGCTTGCAACCCCTCCAGTCTTTTGGGGGATGGTTAAGGCACTCAGCCCCTACACCCCAGGCAGGTTTCTTCTATGTCAGAGCTAAGCAGTATCCATCTGCCCACCCCCCGTGCCATGTCTGTCTGTACGTCCATCCTCTGCAGTGCCACAGGGCACATCTTTCAATGCAGAGATGTAAACGCAGCCCCACTGGGACCTGTGCTCTGCATGCAATTATACACAACCTTTAAAGGAAAATAAATAACATGGAAATATTCTTATTTCCAATCATATTCACAATCCTTGAGTCATCTGTCCACTCACAGTTATCTATCTATCTATCTATCTATCTATCTATCTGTCTGTCTGTCTGTCTGTCTGTCCTTCCCCTTTTCCCAGCACTGCATCCCACCCCTCTCCACAAAGCTTTTCCCCACATCCTGCACGTCTGTACGTAGCCATCTGTTTGTCTGTCTCTCCAGCCATCTGGGTGTCTGCCTACAGTGTTTGCTGTGTCTCTAAAGCATATACAGGCTGCATGTATAGATCTATCAATTGGAAGTCTACTTGCCAGTCTCTCTAAGCTGTGTTCTCTGGGCTTCATTAACATGCAAATTAGCAAGATCTGACTGGCTCACTTAGCTGCTACTTCTCTTAGACAGCCATGCAACAATGCAAATACTAATGAGGCTCTGGAAATGGCACTTGCTCTATTGCTAAGCAAGCATGCACACAGAGCAGGCTTTGGCAATTTCAGGCGTGCCATCCATCCTCACACCTGCTGGAGGACTCAGGACAGAAGGGATGGGTGATGGATGGATGAGTAGGGGTACTGATGTGGAAAAAGAGGCAAGAATTCCTGCTCTGAGTGGGATGCCAGTGCTCCCAGCCCTGGGATCCTTGGCTCCAAGATCCCTTTGTCCTCACTGCCACACGCTGCTGCTCTGGACCTCGGCCACCAATGGGATCCCCCATTGGGAGCACGTTGTCCTCAGCACTCCAATACACACGGACACAACACCCCAGTAGTTTTACTGAGTTTGAAGGCTCTGATACACCTCCATGTGTGCTCCCTTCCCCGGGCAGAAGGAGAGCTGGAAATTGGTGTGAAACTGCTCTCATGGGCCTCTGGCCCTCCTGGTCCCCATCCCAGCACAGCACTGCCTCCTGGGCTTTGTCTCTCTGCTGCTTCCAACATGAGGCCAGGTCACCATGGGGGAAGTTCCCTGTTACTCTTCAGCTCCATCGCCTCCTCTAATGATAATTCAACCATACATCTCCTTGTAAAACATCTGAAATGATCAAACGCTGCGCAGCGAGATGAAGGCACCTCGTCTTAGGAACCTGGTTTCTGTATTCCTTTTTATCCCAGAGATAAAATAAAGAACCATTTGCTCTGGTTGCTGCTGCAGTCTCTTGCCTCTCCTCACCCACTCTGCTATCCAGCCCCTTGGGAGGTAACGCTGCAGCACACCCGGCTGCTTTGCTCCCCAGTCCTTTTCATCTCAGCCCTTGTTGCTGTCGCAGAAGCACAGAGCAGCTCACTGAGCCCCAGGGGGATGTCCCTGCCCCTGCTCTTATGGGGTGACGTTATTGTATGGGTTCCTACAGCTGCTTCCTGATGGCCGAGCTACCGTACACATCTTGTCCCCTGTAAGGATGAGCAGCCCCTTCTGTGGGGATGAGGGAGGAAATGGAGCCTGGAATGAGGAATGTGGGGCATTGGAGGGAGATGGAGCTGAGGTCGGGATGTGCTGGGATGTGGAGATGGAGCACATGTGGTGGGCATATGGCTGAGTGTGGAGGGGTGGCTTTCCCTGGGCAGAGAGCTCTGTGCTGCATGGGATGAGCCATACCATGGGGTTGGGGGGGGGTGGGGGCTGTGCAGGTTGGAGCACACTGCAATGACTCCACGCTGCACTTTCTGGGGCTCTTTCACCCCCCAGAAGACTCTGTTCCATGGAAGGCACCTCTGCCCAGCAGCCAGCTCTTGTAAGAAGGGAAACATTTGAATGAAGCTCTGGAGAAAGAACGCCCTTATGGAGGCTTATGGACGAGCACCGGTGTGTTGGCAGTGACTTACAGGATGGTCAGCAAAGGGAGAGGTGGGGAGTTGCTCTGCCTATGCAGATCTGTGCAGAGCAGCCAGCCCTGCAGGTCTCTCTTCTTCCCCTTTGCAGATGGCAGATGGGCACTGCGGCCCACAGCAGGCTGCTTTCTGCTGGATGACATCTGGGTGATGCCAATGCGAGTGCCCCATGGGCCCCTGCAGTTCTGACTGTGCCATTGCACAGCTCTCTCTCTGCAAACCAGGATTGCAGACAGGGCTTCACGTTCTCTGCTCAGGGGATTCCCTGGGAGGTTGGCCACATGCCATGAATGCTTGCAAAGCAAACCTGACCCACAGGTGGGTAGGGGTGGTTTCAGATTCACCTCCTGTCTGAGGAACTGTCACAGATTGTTCCTCCTGGCAGGACAGCCCCTCAGACACACAGGGCAGTGTGGGGCTGCTGTTCCCCTCCATCATTCATCTCTGTGAGGTCCTCAGCTTGGCAGAGCCCAAGGGCTCTACTAATGTACCCGCTGAAGGGAGGACTCCAATTTCCAGTCCCAGACTCCACAAACTCAGTGTTTCCACCCTGAGAAATGGCATTACTCTATTGAGAAGATGCGGTGACCCGCTGGGGGGAGAATCTGTGGCAGGATAAATTTATCTGATGAAATTGCTGCTGCAGGGACACCAGCATAATAGCACCCCGTGCTTGGCTGCACTCTGTGCTTGCACATCAGCAGCTCTAGCAGCTCCCCAGGTCTCTCCTTGCTGGAGCATGGCCTCCAGCACAGGTCTGATCGCAGCACAGTGGGCTGGAGCTCATGGGAGAGCCCTCAGCGAGATGTGCCCCATGGCAGAGCATGTACCGGTGTGACATGAGCTGCTCCAGGGCACCGGCCCCTGTCTGCTCCCAGCCCCACTCCCTGCCCTCGGCTGCCTGTTGGCTCCCTTCTGCTGCCGCAGCTGCGTCTCTGGTTTGGCCAGAGGCTGCCTGGCTGCAGAGCTCTGCCCTGAGCCTTTGGGGACACGCTAGCAAAGGGATCGAAATAGCTCCTGCATTCCGTGACTCCAGAGAAGCTTGTTACCAGTTTCTGAAACTGCACAAAGTCTAAATGTCCCTGTGCTGCTGCTGGAGATGCAGATCTCTGTCTCCCCTGCAAAACACAGGTTCAGACCTGAGTGCTCTCCATGCAGACCCACACTGGGAGGTCCCTGCCCACCATTAGAGGCAGGAACCCATGCTCAAAACTTCACAGAATCATGGAGTATCCTGAGCTGGAAGGGACCCGTAGGGATCATCAAGTCTAACCAGCTTTGATGCACCTGTCTGGCTTTTATCTTCCATTATCCATGCTTCCATTATCCATTATCCATCCATGATAATGATGATCCATTTAGGATCTGCCCAGGATAGGTTCCCAGTGTGCCTAGTGCTCTCCTCACCATGTTCCGTTATATTCCCCTAACACCACTCAGCATCACTGCCATCTGTTCCCTTTCTGAGGAGCGCAGTCACCACATTGAAAGCCGAATGAACATCCTATAAAGGATGTCATGCAAAGGGCCACCATGTTTGGAGATGTTGGTAAAGGTCACTGCTGGGTGAAGAAGGGTCAGCTCTGCCCGGTTGGGATGGGGAGAATCCAACATGAGGCACTCAGATTGGGGAGCAGCCAGGACAGGAGCCCCGTACTTCAGAGCCAGAGGCCGAAGCTGGGACAGAAGAGCTGAATGCAGTGATTCCAGGGAAAACTGAGCTCCTGCTGTCACGAGGGTCCATTCTTGGCGTGGCCGTGGTGCACAGCGTGGCAAAGGCTTCCCTCGCAAAGCAGGCAATTTGGAGCCCGACACATCCTAACTGCAGCGCACACACATACTGCAAAGCCCTGCGCCGAGCTCGCCAGGCTGCGAAATAATGAGGGAGGGAGGGAGGGAGGGAGGGAGGAGGGACAGCACGAGACGCCTTCATTCCAGCTTCGTCCGCCGTGCGCTCCGACCTCAGACAGACGGAGACGGAACAGAACGCCGCGTCTGCTTAATGCGACCTGTCGACTCTTCAGGGAGAGCAGCGCGTGTCCACCGCGGCGAAGGTCACCTCATTAAGAGCAACAGGAGCTGCGTCCCCCCGGGCGCTCTGGGTGACTCCCGCTGCTGAAGGGTGACCTTTTCCTTGTGGGAGGAGACAGTCCCACACACCGGCCCCGACCTGGCTGGCTGTTAGCTCCGCAGACACTTACACGTCCCGAGCACTGGTTTTGAACTTTTCATTCTCACGAGCCTGTCAGCTCTTGAAAGCTGCAGGCGCCAGAGGTGCCTCCTGCTCACCGATGGGCTGCGTGGTGCCGGTGTGCTCCTTCCCTGCTGGTGGGGAGAGCAGGACCACGGATGAGGTTCCCATCTGTGGATGAACCTCTACTCATGCAGCATTGCTCGGCTCCCAGTACATGGGCTGGATGCAACCCAAGCACAGCTGAACATGACGCCCCAGAGCAGCCCAGCTTGCAGCAAGGGAGCCCTGTGCAATGCCCTGTGCAGGCTGTGCTCCCACCCCGTGCAAGCCCCACTTCTGTCTCTGCTGTTTGCAAAGCCCCACGTTCCCATGGGCAGCGAGGAGCTGCAAGACCAGCAGCAGCATCCATGCTGCAGAAAAGCAAACGAGCCGCCTGCTCTGCCCTGCAGCCTCAGAGGGGATTTTTGCCTTTAACATCATCATCTAGCTGGGGAAGGAGGGCATGGGTTTCCCTCAGTGGTGGGCAGAGGTGCCATGCTGCTGCTGGGCCAGCCCTGCCAGCCCCCTCCCCACGCTGCCCTCCGCAGACCTTTAATTCTGCCTCCTCTGGTGTTCATCACAGAGGTGGTGCACAGGTCAAGTTTAATATGCTGTCCTGGGGGAGTTTCATTTAGAGCTGGCGAGAGCGAGGCAGGGGATTCAATTAGGGTTTCCCATGTAGTTCAAGAGTGCTGCCAGCATCCAAAAGCAGCTGGCTGTGCTCAGTGAATGCTGTTTCCCACAGCTTTGGCATTTACTCCTGGGGCTAACCAGATCCCACTGCCCCACGGCACTGCCCCCAGTGCCACACTCAGACACCATACACAGCTTTGCCAAACGGATGCACCAGCAGCCTTCCGTGAGCTGCCTCAGCACCAGGACACACCAAGGCTCTCATGCACATCTCCCAGGCTGTGGGCACACACATGGCCTTCATTTCCCCCATATGGACTCAAAACACATCACTTCTGGTGGTTCTCCCATGAGATCAATGGGGAAGGTGTGCAGAGACCCCATTGGAGCAGGGGGTGTCCGTTAGTTTGGGGTGCTGGGGAGGATGCTGATAGCTCCAAGCACACCTCACCCCCAGCCACCAGGCGGGCACGTGGCAGCAGCGCCACTGTAATGCGAGAGGACAAGCAGCAAAAGGGCCATGATGGGGATCATAAATATCCATTAAAGCAGCTTTTAATCTGCCCTGCTCACAACAGCAATGCCGAGGAGCGAGAGACAGGAGCCTGGCAGGCTGCGTGTGGGAGCAGGTGGCACACAGACAGCAGGGCACCCTGAGAACCCGCTGCGGGAGGGGACAGGCTGTCTGCAGAGTGCAGAGCATGCAGTGCGATGGGATGGAGCTGTGCAGAGCAGTCACATCGGTGTCCTCTGCCACCAGCATAGGGTGGGGTGTCCCCAGGTGGCAGCGCTCCTGGGAAGCCATCACCTTTCCCATTCAGCTTTGACTCCAATGCATGGATTTAGAGGTGGGGGGGGGGGGGGGGGGGGGAGGGGGATATAAATTCCACCCAGAAATCTCAAAGTGTTTTGACGCCGCTGAATCATTAAACAGCAAAACGTTAGAGAGAATAGAAATGTAGATTTGGAGTAATGCGATCATGTAAAAGCCCAAATGGAATGAAACCAAATGATAATGTCAAGTTGAAATGCTCGTCTCTCATTGGGAAGGATCTTTTCGACATTATTGAAACAAAATGTGAAAGTTGAAGTCATTTTATTTGACACTTCCCCACTGGAAAAAAGAAAAAAAAAGAGGGAAGGAAAGGAACAAATCCTCTGGATGGCCATGTTCCCAGGAGGTGTGCAGATGTAGAGAGCTGCTCTGATGGAGAAACATCACCAGGTGGGAATCGGGGAGAGTGACAGAGCCGATTCCTTCCACGCTGAAGGAAGATGAAGGCAAAGGGTGCTCAGCCTCACTCCTCTGCTGACCCACACCCTATCAGGGCAGCTCAGGACCGTGCCGGCCCGGAGGTGCGCTTTGCGTTTTGCCTTTTGCTCTGCCATACGGCGGTGCCGTGAGGATGCTCTGTGACTGCCCCACATCCAGCCCTGCCCGCACTGCTCCTCATTTATTTTCTGACCCCTCTGGATGCCGGAGCTGCCTGGTGCTCCCTGCTCCTCCCCAGGCCCAACTCACCACAGCCGGCCGCTAATGAAGATTTCCTGGAGCGCTTGGTTAGCAGAAAATGATTGGTTACACCCGTGCCCATAATTAAAAAAAAAAAAAAAAAGAGAGAGAGAGAGCGAGTGCACTAATGGGTATTTATTTGACTGTTACCTTGTCATGTATTTATCGATGCAGATAAATTCAAAATCATTAAATGCTTTACGGGGCCTGACAATTTACAGCCCCTGTCAGAGCTGCGTGTGCGGCTGTGCGGCGTGGAGCCGTGAGGGGAGGCCGCATCCTGCCCCACTGAGGGGCTGCAGGTGGGGGGCAATGGGGCGGACTCGGTGCTCGCGTGGCTTTGCCTCCATGCACACACAGCCCCTCGTTACCTCGTTGTTCTCATGAGCAGAGGTCAGGAGCCAGAGCATCCCCGCAAGGCAAGCCGGGTCCTGCAGCCACATCGACATGATATTGCTGCCTATCCAAGCAGGGGAAAGGAGGGTACTGCATCTCCTCTTGGCAGCTCTGTGCTCACTGCGCTGGTGGGTGTTGCACTGCTGGGTGCTGCAGCAGGAGGTAATGCATTCACCTAGCGGATGCAGTGCTGGTGGGTGCTGCTCCATCAGGTGCTGCATGGATGGGTGCTGCACTGGTGCGTATTGCACTGTCTGGTGGTGCACTGATGGTGCTGCATCACCATGTGATGTACAGATTGATGCTGCACTGGTGGATATTACACTTATGGGTGCTGCACCATCATGTGATGCACCGATGGGTGCCACACCAGTAGGTGATACACCAGTGAGTGATGCACTGGAATGTGCTGCACTGGTGGGTGCTGCACCATCAGACCATGCACTGATAGGTGCTGCACTGGTGAATATTGCACTTGAGGATATTGCTCTGTCCAGCAATGCATGGGTGGGTACTGCACTGATGGGTGTTACAGTGGTGGATATTAAAGTCATGGGGTCTGCCTCATCATGTGATTCACTGATGGATGCTGCATGGGTGAGTACTGCACTGGCGGATATTACATTAGCAGGTGCTGCACCATCAAGCATGCACTGATGGGTGCTGCACTTCTGAATATTGCTCTGGGAGATATTGTACTGTCCAGTGATGAGCTGATGGATGTTGCACTGGTGGGTGCTGCACCATCATGTGATGCACTGATGGATGCTGTACCAGTGAGTGATGCACTGGAACATGATGCACTGGTGGGTGCTACACCATCAGCTCTTGCACGGATGGGTCCTGCACTGGTGGATATTACACTAGCGGGTGCTGCACCATCATGTGATGCACTGATGGATGATGCCCCAGTGAGGAATGCACTGGCAGATGCTGTACTGCTGGGTAATGCCCTCTCAGGTGATGCGCCCACATGTGCCATGCAGGCTCAGGGAAAGGCTCTGGAAGAGCCACTCCGTGTTCAGAGCACACTGAATAGCAGCTCGGGTGGCAGCATTGTTTGGGAGAGAAAAGACAAGAAGTGGAGCTGTGTGTGTAAGTAGGTCACACGCGAGGCCATGGGCACAGGCTACAAATGCAGAGGGAAAAAAGGAAAGGGGTGGGGGTATCTGGGGCTGGTGAACCCCTGAGTCCTGCAGCCCTGTGGATGCCTTTCCGGCCCCCACAGTGACCAGTTGGTGCCCTGAGGCAGGAGGTGCAATTAACCTTCTCTTGACAAGAACGACTACCGATGTGATTATTGATCATAAAATGACCCGGCCCTTTTCCCAGACACAGGATCTGAGTGGAGGTTGTGGTAAGGGAGCAGAGCTCACAAAGATGTGCTGTTCACAAACATCCCTGGTGCACGCAGAGGAGGGATGGCCTCACAGCTCCCACCTTCACACCCCACTCCAGCTCTGAAAGCAAGGCTTGGTTTGTGGGCACATACAGTGGGGCCGCCCCCCATGCTTACAATGGGCTGACCCAGAAATGAAAGGGAAGGAGGGAGAGTGCCCTGAGGCTCCATGCAAGCTGTGCTCAGTCCTGCAGCAGACCCCAGTGGGACGTGTGACTGTGGGACACGATGGGTACAGGGTGGTGTCCTCTGGCATCTGGAATGAATCCACCGCAGACAGCTTAATCACTGTGTAATTATGTCCAAGCATTGGTCACTCACTGAGTGGCTTCTGCTGAACACTGACCTGGGGGAAATGTTCCTTGTTTTTGTGGGTTGGTTTTGGTGGTGTTGTTTTTTTTTTTTTTTTTTTGGAACACGAAACCACGAAGCTGGAAATTCTCAGGGTAATGTTTCTGGTCCTGCTTAGGAAAATCATGCTGGAATGCCAGGAATCTTCACTGTCTTCTGTCCTGACAGCTTTTGTTTGGGGTTTTTCATTTACGAAAGGCAAGGATTTGGCAGAGAGGGGGAAATCTGATGGCAGTGCAAGGAAACAACAACAACAAAAAAAAAAAAAACCCAATTTCTGCACAAAAATCTGCAATGGAAAATAACCAGAAATTATTTCATCTCCCTCCTTTGAGCCTCCAGCAGCATTTGCAGGGCCAGCCCTGGGGCTGCCCTGTGCTCACCCACATCCCCTGGCGTCACGCTGCAGCAGCCACGGAATTGGCAGCAGGTGAGAGGATTGTCACCTGCATGATGGAATGTCTCCGGCTGCCAAGGGCTGTGACGCTCTGCACTCCCATCACCAGAGCTGCGGTGCAGGGAGGGAGAGGGAAGGTCCCTATGGTGCATGGAGTGAGGCTGGGTCTGCAGGAGGGGGGTCCTGTTGCTGCCCCTGTCCCCAAGCAAAGCCTTGCAGCAGAGGGATGGAAGCTCACGGATGTGTGCTCTGCTCGTTGCTCACCGGTACTAATGGCCCGCAGTTATTAATATTGCCACTGTAGTCATGTCTGGGTAATTACCGCCATTAACCGCCAGCAGAACTATTGAGTTCCCCTAATCAGTGCATTATAATAATTGGGACCAAGTGTTTTATAGATCCGGACAGTAATTCCTCCTCCCCAGCACCTCTATTCTCCCAAGAGCTGCCCTGCTGCTGGGACACCCACCTCACCTCCGTGCCATGGGGTGGGTGAGGGCTGTGGCAGCAGGGATTCTCCAACAGGAATTCCTGGTCACAGGAGCTCAGAGCATTTCAGTGCTCCCTATGGGAGTGCCCTCTGTCCCCAGGGTGCAAAGCAATGGGACACAGCTTGGTGGGGACCTGCAGCTGCCAGGCTCTGTGAGGCAGCAGGACGGGAGGAAGCGCTTTGGCTTTTCCCATTCTGCAGGGACTGGAATCTGGTGTGGGTACAATTAGCTGCACAGTCTGCTATTTACACCCATTTTCTCTTGCTCTGGAAAGCTCCTCGCTCCTGCAGCCATCTGGATTGCAAGGCCCAAACCTGCTGAGTCCGGAGCTGGCAGCACGCAGGTGGCACCAAGCAGAGCATCTCCTTCATCCATGCAGATCACTATCACTACTGCCCACCACCAGTGTGACACGGGGTCCTGCCTTGCCTTGCATGTGCACAGAGCTCACCACAGCACAGCCTTTGCTGCCCCCAAGGTGTACCCAGCCCAGCTCCCAGACCTGCAGGTATGCACCACAGAGCCATGGTGGGGCAGTCAGATCCCAATGGACCCATGGCATGGAGGGGTCTGCTGCTTCCAACACACAACCCCATGGCAGAGGGTCTTTGGCTGCCCACAGCTGCGAGAGCACACAGAGTGTCCCTGCGAGCTGGCCTGGGAATGGAAATCACTGAGGGGTGGGGGAGAACCTTGGGGTGAACCCAAAGGGTTTGTTGTGGCTGAACCAAGGCGGTTCCTTCCAACTGCAGCCATTTCACAGCCCTTTTCTTTTTCTTTTATGTTTGGAGAAATAAAACTAAGGGAAACTTTGAAACAAACTCATTTGGAAGAGGAGGGAAAAAAAGAAAAATCAAAACATTTCACTCTCCAAGTGCTGAAATGAAACGTTTTGATCTTTTGGGTGTGTTTCTTTTTTTTTTCCCCCCCTCCAAACCAGTCAGTAGAATTGACATTCCCTTCCAGAACCTTTTGGCGCTGATGAAACCTGATTATTTTATGATTATTATTTCATTATATTTTGGGGAAAAACAAGAAGAAGAAGAAGAAAAAAAAAAGCTCTCTCGGTGCTCTATCCAGACAGAGCTTCCAGCAGGAGAAGAGATGCACTCCATCCTCCACTGGAACCATCCTCGGTGTTTTTTGGAAGGATCCCTTGTGCCCCCATACGTGACCCACAGCGGAGGGCAGAGCCCCTTGCTGGGCTGCAAGAGACCAGGTGCAGAGCTGGGAGAGGGGCGCACGGCCCCAGCACAGCACCAGGAGGGCAGCCAGGTGAGATCCTCATCCCCTGGGAGCCGGCAGGTGAGAGAACAGAGCTACGCAATCAATAGTGCTAATTGCAAAGGCAATGTCTAGCAGCAATGAGGTGGTTATTCTGCATCACTGGGTGCTCTTACAATCAAATCGTCCACAGACAATTAGCTGAGCGGGAGAAATAGGAATTAGGTTTCTAATTATTCTGCTGGTGAAAGGCAGTTGGGAGCATGCGGAGGGATGGAGGAGGGAAGGGCTGCGTCTCTGTTGGGCTGGGGGTTTCCTGAAGGAAGGGCTGACCAGGGAGAGGGTCTGCAGCTGGGAATCACAGACAGCTGCTCCGGAGGCTGTGGCCAGGGCTTGTTTCTAATGGGGGAGTTATTTCTTTGCACCATACGGCACTCTGCACTTTGTGTATCCCCCAGCCCCTCTCTGTACCGGGGACATGCACTGCTCTGTGGGCATCTCCCACCATCACTCACAGTGCTGAGGGACCATCAGCATCCCCATGGAGTGCATGGAGGATGGGGTAGGCGAACAGAAGCCAAGCCATGCACCCAATCAAAGGTACTTCGAGCAAGGGGGGAGGGGGGGGGGGGGTTCTGTTTGTTGTTAGTGCTCCCCTTGTGTCACACTTGGGTGTTGAACCACCACAGAAGGGAGCTGCTGATGCTGCAGCTCCTGGGGCTGTGTTGTGGGGACAATGGGATGCTCTCCTGCTTCTGCACCCTGGAGCAGCCCTGGTGTCCTCCAGCAGCTGTAGGGCCATGGCACCCACTCCGACACCAGGGCTCCCTCCAGAAGCATCCTTATACAGCAGCAGGGCATGGTGCTGCAGCAGCATCCTGAGATATCCACCATCCTCCCTTAGGTGTAACAACTGCATCTGCGCTGATCATAAAATCATAGAATCATTAAGGTTGGGGAAGACCTCTAAGATCACCCAGTCCAATCCCAGCCCATCCCCACCATACCCACTGACCACATCCCTCAGTGCCACATCCCCACAGCTCTGGAACACATCCAGGGTCGGTGATCCCACGCTCCCTGGGCAGCTGTGCCACTGCATCAACACTTATGGAGAAGACACTTTTCCTAATACCCAACCTGATGGCAGCACCGTGCCCTTGTGCAGCAAGGACTGCAGAAAAGGTCTCAGAACACCCTAAGGGAGCTGTGAGGATCATCACATCCAACTCCTGGCTGCACACAGACAACCAAAGAGTAAACCCATGTACCTGAGAGCATTTCCCAATGCTCTTAGATCCAATATCCTTCTCTTTTTTGGTGCCCTGGACCCTGACAGGACCAGCCAGAGTGACAGCACGACCCTCCTGCAAGAGGAATGATACCAAGGGGTAAAACTGGAGCTGTCTGCAGAAAAACACCCTCCCAGAGGGTCGCAGCTACGTTACGTATAAATCAGTATATACCAATAATTCAGCTGGGTGCACTGCTTCCTCATACTGGGGGTAGGGGTGAGGGTCTCACCGCAGCAAAGAGGGGAGTGGGTCCTCATCGTGTGCTTCCAAAAGCATGGGCCCCAATGGTGCTGCGGGAGCACAGCCAGCAGAACCCACACAAAGCCATGTTCTCATGCACACACACACATGGATACGTGACCCCCCCCCCCCCCCCCCCCCCAAGCCTTTGAGTCACCTCCCTGCCAGGAGCCCTCTGAGAAATACTCCTTTTGCTGTTTCTCCCCCTCTCTCTCGTACACGGGCTAATTTTATCTTCTGCCTTTCATCTGCCTGTGCATCCACCGCTCCTGACAAAAAAAAAAAAAAAAAAAACCAACACAAAAACAAAGAAAAAATAAGGGATTTTCACAGATTTTGCTGGTGCTCACCAGCTCTAAAAGCTTTCATCTCCCTCTGACGAGGAGTGCATGTCATCTGCGTGCTCCAAATTACAGCGGAGGCCTTCACACTCAATCGGAGCATTTTCTGCCTAATTTCCCAGGCAGAAAGATTAAGTGTGGGCTCAGGGCGCATCGCGAGCGATCCGCAGAGCGGTCTGGATGTGCTCCCAGGGCAGGCAGTGGAGCACAACTCCTGCTCCTCTGGGGGCATCCCTTGATATTTCCTATACAAGATGATGTGCTGGGATCTCAACCCTCCAAGCCAGGCTCCTTTGGCCTCTGTGGGGACCGGCCATGCTGTGAGATGCCCCAGAGCTGGGAGTGAAGCAGGACAGCAGCAGGCATTAGGGGCAGGCAGCTCCGACACTGCCCAACATCCCAGCCAGCCTCTTGTGCTTCCCAGCTCAACGTCTCTCATAGAACAGAACAGAATAGAATCATTAAGGTTGGAAAAGACCAGGAAGATCATCAGGTCCCACCCCCACCATGCCCGCTGACCACATCCCTCAGTGCCACATCCCTGTGGTTCTGTAACACCTCCAAGCATGGTGACACCACCACTCCCTGGGCAGCTGTACCACTGCTGCATCACTGCTCTTTAGTAGAAGGAATTGTTCCTAACACCCAACCTGACCACACCCTGGCACAACCTGAGGCCACCACCTCCCATCCTATCGCTGGAACCTGGGAGCAGAGGCTGACCCCTCCTCACCACAACCTCCTTTCAAAGGAGGTGTAGAGAGCAATAAGATCTCCCAGAGCTCCTCTTCTCCAGACGGACCCATCCCGTTCCCTCACAGCACCCCTCGCAGCTCCATCGCCCCAAGCCTGCAGTGCTGCCTGGCGCTGTTGTGCCCAAAGTGCAGCACCCAGCACTTGGTCCCACCGAAGCTCATCCCATCAGCCTCAGCCCAGCTACCAGCCCGCCCGTCTCCCTCTGTAGGACCTTCTTATCCTCAGCACTGAGGTCTGGTCCTGAGCTTTCAGGTCTTCACATGACGCCCAAATCCAAAGCACAGAGAGAAGGCAGTGGGTGGGGGCACGCAACCCTGCAGAGCTGGGACCTCTGGTGGTACCCCACGCCCATCAGTGCCCCACAGCTCCTCCCTCAGCACCCAGCAGGCAGAGCATGAGGAGAGATGGAACGAGGAGCAGACGGCACGATTAGCTCTGCTCAAAAAGGTCAAAACACTTATCAGACATGAACAGCAAAGCTAAAAATACACTCGGCACCTCCCTGGCAATTCTCTCCCAGGGAAGTGACAGCCAGGGCAGCTGGGTGTGGGATGTGAGCAGGGCTGCTGTGCTGCTGGGTGGGTGCCCAAAGCTGCTGGGGGTGCTTTTTCCATCTGTGTGAATAGGGAGGGGCAGAGCACAGTCCAACCAGTGGAACATGGCAGTGGGACATGGGGACTGACACTGGGGAGCAACAGGAGAAGCAGGATGAGGAGCTAACAAGACACCAGGGATGCTACAGATGAGGAGCAGGAGACATGAGCTGTGCTCTGTCAGTACGTTGGAATCCCCTCACCTGCCCAATACAGCACTGTGTGCCCCAAGCCCCTCAGTGCATGGCTTGAAGCTTTCCATCGTGGTGCTACATCCACCAGCACCTCCGCTGCTGCTCTGTCTCTGTGGTTCTCAAAGCTGCAATGGGAATTCCCATCTTGGTCCAGCTTTTTTGGCTTGAGGAGGGAGTGGGTTTGGTGTCATCTCTCCATGGCCACGCTGTGCCTCTTGGAGCACTGCTCCTCCCTCTAAGACTCTAGGGAACCACAGAGCCCTCTCCTAGCAAAAAAAAAGACTCTCGGTCTGAGCAGGGTGCACAGCCTGCTGCCCTCGGCTCAGCCCCCTGCCTTAAGGCTTCACTGCAAGCAGTGAGGAGCAGTGGTGTGGGCTGTGGCTGCCCTGGTCTGGCACACTGCTCCCAGCCCAAGAGCCAAGGCCATCCCTTTGCTGCTGTTTCCCATGGTAGGAGATGCTTTGGCTGGCAGTGAGGGCTGAGGAAGTTGCACTTCTCACCCAAAAACCATCCTGCTTAGCAAATCCAGCCAGGAGCACAGCTTGGGAATGGCACGGGGCAGCAGTGTGAGCTGGGGACGGAGACCCAGCGGGGATGTGAGCAGCCCCAGCACAGGAGTGACAGCATGGAGAGACGACAGCAGCAATTTGCAGCAGGGCTGCTGAGCGCTGTCACCGCCAATCGCTGTCACCGCGTCGCCTCCAAGACCTCACCTGGGCGGCAGCTGAGCTCCAGGTCTCCTCACCTCATTAGCAACAGTTCCATCATTACCGTTCTGTGTGCACTCCCTGCTGTGCTGGGCCCTGCGGGGATGAGCTGTGGGGTGATCGGGTGTCCTGCCATACCTGGGGGGGGTTCAGGTGTCCAGGGCCAGCCGCAGCAGCTCCTTGATGTCCCCACCCTGCTCCTGTTGTCCCTCCCCAGCACCCAGCATGTCAGTTCCAATGCAGCCTGGATTCACCCTGGGATGATGTGTGTCCCCTGGAGGATGCTGCAGCTGCCTCCCTTGTCTCTGGTGTCCCCAGAGATGTGTCCTGCATCCCGAACACCCAGCCCAGTGCTGCCCTGCCTGCACCTGTGGCATTATTCCCCCAGGAGCTGTGGAGCTGTCAGGTCCCTGTTCATGGGCTGAAACAAGTCCCCCCACTCAGGGACCAGCAGCCCACTGGGCCAGCTCTGGTGCCCTGTGCTCTAGAACAAAGCCTATCTCCCATTACACCAAATGCCCTCCTGGTGCCACGGGTGTGCAGGGACAGGAGGCCCTCCTTTCCACTGAGAAAAGCCAGAGGGAAGAGGTGTTCCCTCTTCACCTCCTCTTTACCCTTCCAAGGCCAGAGCTTTACTATCCTTTCAAGGCCAGAGCAGCAGCCATGGAAGAACGCCAGATCCTTGGTGCAACACCAGGGGATCCCCAGTGCATGGCTGAGCAACATCCCTGTGCCTGCAGGTCAGAGACACCCCTATTGCTGCCAGCAGCTCTGCCAAAAGCTCTTTGCTCCTCAGCCCCCTGAGTGGTCATCAGCACCAGGAGCATCCGCGGCACCCACGAGGAGTGTCCTGATGGGGAGATGCTCTCCAGGCAGCAAAAAGTGCCGCCTCAGCTCACCCATCCCAGCTGGGGTTTGCCCATAAGTCTCAGCCCTCTGCCCTAGGTGCTGCCCCATGGGTGCCATTCAGCAGCTCTCCCATCACTGGGCTCACACCAAGCATGCAGACCCTGCCCTAGGGTCGGGGATGAGCTCGTGCCCCCTGCTTTACACAGAGGGGCTCCTCTGATGGGCGCCTGCACCTTTAAATCAGGGAGAGAAAATAAATAAAGAAATCCTTCGCCTAGAGGGCAGTGGAACAATTTTGACTTTAAAAAGAGAGCGAGACAGAGAGAGCGAAGTGAGCGTTAACAACTCCTGATCCAGTCCCTGGGCATTCATTAATGTTTCATGGCGCTTTCAATTATTGCCTCCTCTGCCACTGCCGTCATCTGTCTCTTCAAATCGACGGTATAATAACCACTCAAGCAGAAATCCACTCTGCTGTCTGCCCGCCGCTCCCCTCCCAGCCTCCCCAGCTCCCTTTGCTCCCACGTTTCCCACTGCTCCGCCCTTCTGCTGCCATCGCTGCGTCCCCACGCTGTGCCAGGGTTGGGACCTCCCGTTTCCAAGCAGGATCCACCATCCCAACACTGTGGGGATGCTGCAGGCGGGCTGGGCAGCTCAGCCCGTGCCTTGCAGAGCACGTTGCTCCCTCCAGCCCACAGCCTGTATTGCTGGGCAGGGGATGCATGTGGGTGTCCACCTTGTGCCCATGCAGACAATCCAGCTCGGCATCTGAAGCAAGCCAGCAAGGGGCTCAGACCCCAACCCATGGATGTGCTCCTCATCCCCCCCTGCAAACCACCACTCTGCTCCCTGGGGATGTGGGAGAGCCCTGAGCTGAGCTGGGCTCTGTTCACACTCAGGAGGTGCTCTGAGAGAAGCAGGAGGGGCCCCTCCAGCAGCACGGCCGTGGTGGAGGAGCTTGGAGCAGACCACGAGGCTGCGCACTGCAAACAGAGGTGGGTTAAGAGCAGCTGCATCACCTGCAGCTCTCTGCAGCTTCGTTCTGCCCTTTGGTGCCTGCATAGTCTCAGACCAGCCAGCACTGGACCTTGCACAAGCCTCCATAAATCTTGTGCTCACCCTCAGAGCTTACAGCACAGCGTGCTCAGTGCCTCGTGCAAGGAGCGAGCAGTGGGATCCCAGCTGCTCTGCACACCCACGTGGGAAGGAGAGCTGGGGGTTCCCCCACAGACCGCCCCGCTCTTGTGTCAGAGCGCTTCTGTTCACAGAGACAAAAGCATTTTGTCTGGATGAACTCGTGTCCTTCGGTCCCGCCCTGCATTCACACCTCGCGGAGGTGTTGGGGCTCTGTGCTCTGTAACTTATATAAGATTTTCAGAATGGAAATAGTGTTGAAATTCCCCTTTTAATTGTCCTCTCTGGGCTGAGGTTTATTGACAGCAACTGAACCACACACATCTTGTTGCTATTACCCAAAACCGTTCTCAGCTCAGCTCCAGCACCCCGGAGCTCCCCACGAGGATGCTCCAAAGAGCACTGAGGCCAACTGAGTATGATGGTGGCAGGCTGGGGAGGGTGAGGGCACAGCAGCACCACAAACCCCTTTTCCCCCAATTTTGCATCCCAAACCCTCCTGACAGAGCTGCTTTGCGGTGCCTCCTACCCCCCTAAAACCCCAGTGCTTCCAGTGTTCCCAATGGCTCCAGGAAGGCTGCGAGCCCAGAGCTCCTGCCCCACTCCACCCTTCCCCCCTGCTACATGGCCCTGCTGCTGTTCCCTGCACACTGCATTCTGCCTTTCCCAAAACTCCTCCGGCTGGAGGAGGCAAGCTGAGACGTGGCCCTGGGTCACGGGATGCTGGGACGCACAGGAATGCCCCAGCAAGAGTTTCACTCTCTCTTTCCTCTCGTGCTCTCCTAAGGATCTGTCAGAGTCCCTCTTGATGAGAGCCAGATGTGCCGCAGCTGTTTCTGCTTAGCGCAGCGCTGGCCCTGCCTGCTGCACGCTCAGAGGATGCGCCGCGTTTTGGCGACGTCAGCGCAGCCCCACTGCACCCACGCACACGCACCGAGCGTGCACAGAACTGCCAGCAGTGCTGCACACGTGAGCACAACCCAGCACTCCGGGACAGGGCATGCACGCCTCTCCCCAGTGTGGTTTCTCATGTACACATGGAGCAGGGAACGTGCAAATGCGTGCACACACATGCTTTGGGTATGCAAAGGCACGAGCGCACCCATACGCCCTGGGTTTGTAGCCCAGGGCTGCTCGGTAGGGGCCCTGGGGGTGCAGCTTGCCTAGGATCAGCACTCCCTGGGATGCAGCCAGAAGGGGTGAGGATGGGGTGCATCTGACCGTGCTGGGGCTGCTTGAAGTGCAGCAGGAAGGGCTCAGTGCCCAGCACCCAGCAACCAGCACCCAGCTGCTTTTCTTTCCCATGTATGGCCTTGTGCTGCTGTTTGCTGCACAGCATAAATCTCAGCGACGCCGGGTGACATTTCAGTGCAGGCGGTGGGGTGGGACAGAGCCCATCCAAATGCGAGGACACAAAACCTTGGCTGAACCCAGAGCAAAGGCTCAGAGCTGCCCCTGTGTGTGCCAAGCAGGAAACCGGGGCTGATACCCACCAGGCTGTGAGCGTGGGGCTGTGAGTGTGGGGCTGTGAGCATCGATCTTTGGCTCTGCCTCCCCATCACCCCCTCCTCCGTTTCCCCCTGCTCACGCTCCCCCTCTCCCTCCTAATCCCCACAAATGCTAAGATATTTAAATGTGGTATTTTCAAATCTAATCAGCGTTCCAAAGCTGTGCTGCCGCCACTCAAATTTAATTTGATCCATTTACCAGCTTTGTGGTGCATCTAATCAAAGAGAGGGAACAATTAGGTTAATGTCAGGGGTCACCCCACAGCCTCAGCAACAGGAGGCATCCGCGGCCCCAGGGAACAAAGCGGGAGCCAGGGGTCTCAGCACTGGGGCCAGGGGTGGCTGTGGGGGCATAGGGCGTCCCGGGTCAGGCACATCACAGGGATGCTCTGGGCTTCAGGCATTTCACAGCATCCACATCTGGGCCCTGAGAGAGCTCCAAAGTAGCAAAAACCTCGGCCAAAGTGTCTCCTGGCTTCACTAAGGCTGTAGCATCCGTGTCATGTGCAGGGTGGGACAGCTTTGGATCATGCTGGCCATCACTTTGGCCAGCTGGTGTTGGGCAAACCAGGTTTCACGAGGGCTGGGAAGGATGTCAGTGCAAATAAATCAGACATCCTGCTGGATGAACAGCCCCACAAAGCCAGGGCAGAGCTGCACAGGGGTGCCAGGGATCAGCAGCCTCATCCTAAGGATAGTGAGACAATCAGAGCTCTGAGCAAGGTGAACAACCACAGCATGGCAAAGGCTGTGCCCCCACCAGCCTGGGAGCAGGAGCCCACAGCCAGGACACTCCCAGAAGGGCAGCCAGGGCCAGGCACACTTCCCTGACTCTGCTTATCTGTAGAATGGAAACCTCCCCACGTTGACATGGTCCATCTCACAGGTTCTCTGTGCTCTTTGTTCATGCCAGGATAAGGGTCAGCCCCTTGGAAGGGCACTGGAAGGAGCAGGGGAGGTGGTGCTTGTCCCCCTGGGGCATGGTCTCCTGGATGATGCTGAGTGGCTCTGAAGTGCCGCACAATCCAGGGCTCAGCCGCAATCAGGAGGAGATGGAGATGGAGGATGAGCATTTCTGGTGCCCCACTTTATAGCCCCAGTAAGAACAGAGCAAGGAATCCTGCCCTTCCTCCTCCTTCCCTCCTCTCCAATTTGCTCTGAAACACCAGGGGAGGGGAGGGGAGGCGAGGAGAGCGGAGGGGAGGGGAGGGGAGGGGGAAGGGGAGGGAGGAGAAGAGAAAGGGGAAGGGAAAGGGGAAGTGGAAGGAAGATAGCACATGTGATGCCCATGGTCCTCCTCTCCCTGCCACCACCTTGTGCCCGCAAGGACCCACCCTATGGTGGCACATCTCCAAAGATGTGGGGTGGGCTAAGGGTGCCCACCCATCAGGGCTGCTGCATCCATAGCTCCACAGCACCTGAGGGGTGAGCATCGCCTCCTGCAGCAGCACTGGGGGTGTCTCTGATTCAAGCTAGGGCAGAGGTTTGGGTGCATCAGGTGCTTGTCCCAAGGACTCAGATGGGCACCTCCAGGCCTGAAGCATCCTCATTTCCTCTTTGTACTCCATCCCTCTCCCTCCTGTCCTAAAATCCCTTTCTCCCAGGTCTGGGCCACACATGCCATCAGCCCCACGCAGGTCCCTGTCACCTCTGACCATGAGGACAGCAGTGTGGCACCTCACCAAGCCGTGTCCCTGCCTGCCATGGCATTTCACACCCCAAACTGATTGCAAGGATGTTTCTGCACCGTGTGATTTAAATACACATGCTTTGCAATCTGTTGCAGAGCAGGGGTGCTTGGCAAGGCTTGGCCCAGGCTGTTCAGGGACTTTGGGCTCAGGCACAGCTGGGGTTTCCCAGATTTAACACAAGCAAGAAGAGGCACAGGTGCTTGCCCCCTGTCTCCTGCATTTCCAGATGCCATCCCCACCCATGGCCTGCCCTGAGCCCCCAACCACAGCGGGCTGTGGCAGGGACTTGTGGTGTTGCATTTAGCTCCCTAGGGTGTTGCATTTAGCAGCCCAGAGAGCACCTCCCTCCTTGAGCAGAGCTGCCCCTCTGGATGCACAACAGACACAGTCTGATAATAAGAACTGGATCCTGAGCCCATCTGCCTGCACTTCAGCATTTGTCCATGTGCTGGATATGGGAGCATCAAGCTGCCCATCTCCTTGGGGGCCAAGATGGCATCTTCCTCACAAGGCATGAGGAAGCGTGATGCTTAAAAACCTGCTGACTGTGCTAAGGCCACCTGTCTTTGGGGCAAGTATTTTCTTCTTCCTTTCTGCCTCCTTCCATCCACCCTGCAGCTCTCCCCACCTCCTTTTAAACCATAGTTTGCATCTGACCCACAGCTGCATTCCCTCTCCTCTGCCTTACATCCCCTCCCCACCACCACAGTGCAGCTATCATGGCCCAGAACCAGTGGGTACTCAGTAGCTTCATTCAGTCTGCAGCTTCTGGGAACAGGATGAGGAGGACAACAGGCAACAGAGACCCAAATGGTTCAGCTGGGAGAAATCTTTTGGGGTAGAAAACCACCGGGGTGGCTCCCCACCATCACAGATCTGGGTGGTTGGGAGAAGATGACATGCACTGATGGCATAGAGGCCCATCTCCCTTCACATCTCAGCCACCTTGTCATTTCCCTGTTCACTGCAGCTTAGTTGGACTAAATGGCCTTTAAGGGTCCCTTCCAACTCAGATATTTCTATGATTTTTTTATATTATTGTCTTCCACACCTCTTTCCTGTTTCTTATCCCACATGCAGCCCTGTCCCTCCTCCATCATTCCTTCCTTCTCCACCATCACTTACTTCATCATCTCTTCCCTTTCCATCACCCTTTCTTCTCCATCAGTCCCATTTTTCTTCATCGGCCACTTCCTTCTCCAACATTTTCTTCCCTCTGTCACTCCTTCCTCCTCCATCAGCCCTTCCTTCTCCACCATCCCTTACTTCTACGTAGTCCTCTTCTCTCCATCACCATTCCTTCTTCAACAAAGAATCATAGAATAATTTGGATTGGAAGGGACTTTTGAGATCATCTAATTCCAACCCCCCCAACAGCCCCATTCTTCTTCATCAGCCCCTTCCCTTTCCTTTGTCCCTTCCCTCTCCATCCCTTCCTTCTCCATCATCCCTTACTTCTACACAATCCCCTTTCCTCCATCATTCCTTCCTCCTCCATCATCCTTTCCTTCTCCATCATATCTTCCTTCTCCATCATCATTTACTTCTACATAATCCTCTTCCCTCCATCATCTCTTTCTTCTCCATCATCCCTTTCTACTTCATCACTCCTTCCCTCTCCGTCATCCTTCCTTCTCCATCAGAACCATTTTTCTCCTTCAGTCTCATTCATCTCCATCAGTCCCTTCCTTCTCCATCATTTCCTTCCCTCTCTATCATTCCTTCCTCCTCCATCAGCCCTTCCTTTTCCACCATCCCTTACTCCTATGCAATTTCCTTCCTTCCGCCATTCCTTCCTTCTCCATCACCCCTTCCCTCTCCATCACCCATCCTTCTCCATCACCCCTTCCCTCTCCATCACCCATCCTTCTCCATCACCCCTTCCCTCTCCATCACCCATCCTTCTCCATCATCCCACCCCTCTCCCATCTCTTTGTCTGCCCCCCCTTCCCTTCACCCCCCAGCCCAGTTCCTGCAGGAGGAAGGCAACCCCGCATGCATGCAGGAGCGCGCTGAGAACATGGGAACAGCATCAGAGAGACGGCGCCGGGGAAGCGAGGAACACAGCAAGAGTTTGAAAAGCCTGCCCCCCCTGTTTGGTTGCAAGGAGTTAATACTGTGATCTGTTGCGTGAGTTCTGATGAGAAGCTAGTTGACATGCAGTGCTGGAATAATGAAACGTAATACACATTAATAGGACCTCCCTCTGCGTGATTGCTTCTGCTCCACTAGCCCCATTGAAGATTTCACTTTTCTTTTAACAGTCAGAATAACAGAATGTGACATTAAGTCTTTTACATGCAGCAATTTATTTTAAAATATTGGGGCACTCAAAACAGTATCCAGAATGTTAAATAAGATATGCATGAGATGGAAATCAGAGCAGCACTGCAGTAAGGAGACAAGAGTCAGACAGAGCCTTTCGTGGGCAAAAGCAGCTCCACTTTTATTCTTAATTGCTGTTTAAGGCACAAAGAAACAGCCAAGTTGGAGAGAGCTCTGAGGCATGAAGCATCTGATCTCCCTGCTCGTGAGTCCGGGTGGGACATCGATGCTGCACGGCACAGTGCAGTGGCCAGCGATGCTGGGAGCCCATATCTCAGTTCAGCTTCATCCCAAGAACATGGAGCTTCTGGGGTGGAGCATGGCAAGGCTGGCACTGCCATGGAGCTCCAAGGCTTTGGGACCTTCAGGTTTCTGCAGCATACAGAGCCTTCACCCAACCCATCGCAGGGACTTCATTTCCTCCGTGGCTCAGCTGAGCAGGAGCCGTGCCCCCATGGCTGCTTTAATCCCAGCTTTACCCTGGCCTCACCAGCCATCAGGGATTCTCTCATTAAGCGTTCAGCCCCAGCCCTGGCCTGGATGCTCTCCTGGCCCAATTTGTTGGCCCACAGCAGTACTGGGAGCAGATCCCAATGGCAGATGCTCACTATCAGCACCCCTCCCTGCACCACTGTGATGGTGAGGATATTCTGGCAGGGTCTGGGGCATCTTTCAGAGGCCACATTCTTCAAAAGCCTTGCTGAGTTTTTTAAGCCACATTTTCAGGTTTTCCTCTGGGAGTTTTGGACTGCAGTTACTGAGGCCAGGGAGTTCAAGCCATGGTGAAGCCACAGTGCACCATCCCCTCCTCCCCCCTCCCAGGAGCACTGCAGTGCTGCTTTCTTTGTGCTGCTCGTGCAGCACAAAACCAGTTGGGGACGACCTGTGGTTTGAACAACAGTTCTGCACATCCTCAAAACCCCCATTGGATGCCCATTGGAACTCCCATTTTGCAAGGACAGCAGGGAAAATCTCCTGCCCTGCTACATGAGGCATCCCACTTGCTCAGTGCAGCTCCAGCCAAGCGACTGTGAGCCAAAAGCCGCCAGCAATTTGCCTGTCATCTGCTGGCACTGCCCCTGGCAGCACGGCAGGTCCCCCCACCCTGTGCCATCTGCCCCGCGGAGCTGCTCGTTGGCTCCTCTGCCAATGCCAAAACATTTCCATAGGGAAAACTGGTGGCTGATTCCTTTTTTCTGAGAGCTCAGGGGGATGGAAATGATCCCTGCCTCCTTAGCCCTGGGCTCTGCTGGTGTGCGTGCTGAGGTCTCCATTCTGCCGGGCTGGAATTTCCCCAGAAATCTTTCCCTGCCAAAACCCTCACGTTCTGTGTTTGTCCTTGCTGTGGCTGAGCCGTGCTCCAAAGGCAGGGCACTTTTCCAGGGAGGGGACTTGCACTCTGCAGCTGTCCCTGTGAGAGCCGGGGCCCTGCTGTTTTCTGGTAGAGCTTCTATGGTGTCGCTGCATGTCCCCACCGTGCACTGTGCTCAAGGAGCTGTGCTTTGGGGACACCATGACATCGCAAATCCCACAAGGGGTCAAGCACTGCCACAAGCGCCCCTTGCAAGAGCGGAGAGGTGATGACAGCCACTATTCTTGGGGCACAGTGTGGCTCCAAGCGGGATGCCCAGAGAGGGAATGAGAAGGGTGGGAGGTCAGAGCCAAGCTGAGCTCTGGGCGGAGAGGGTGCTCCCTCAGGGTGGCTGTGGGGCAGAGCCCTGCCTGGCTCAAACCTCACCAAGTGGCACCAGGTGGCACCTCCACGCACCATGAGCTGTCCCCATGTGCCCTTAGGGGGCTCAAAGCGGTGCTGAGCTCATGCAGCAGGCTCTGAGACTGCAGACACTGCAGCAGGTTGTTGGTGCATTGGGATAGGGATCTCCATCCCATCACCCACTCACAGTTCCTAGGGACAGTCCCACCCCCTGCACAACAGGCTTTAGCTCTTGCTTCCACACTTTGCTGTTTACATCCTGCAGGAGAGGCATTGAATGAGTGCACTCTACAGCCCTCATTTCCACCCCTGCAGCCTCTACTGCAGCCTGGAGGAAGCCGGAGCCATGCTGGGGCAGAGCCTGGGAACTGCTCACTGCCCTTCCTGCCTCCCAGCCCTCGTGCCAGCTTCACTTCAGTTTTATTCTAATTTAGGGAACTGATGCAAAAGACTGTCCTGGCAGTTCGGCTTGGCTCGGACTGGGGTTATTTTGGTTTAGCTGCAGTCATTTGAGGACAGGTCACGCTCCATCCAAGCCTGTTTCTGCACGGCCAGGGTGCACAGAGGGTCACAGCCATCCATGGAGCGTATTTAGGGAAAGCTCTCTGCCTGAGTCCTGCAGCACTGCGGCACGCAAAACCCCCAGGGTGCAGCCGAGGATCACTGCACAGAGTCCCAGCTGTGGTTTCAGAACAGCCTCAGTCCTGCACGGCCACCACGCTCCCCTGGGATGCTCTGGAGACTGTCCCTGAGCTGGGAACAGGCTGGCACCAGCACGTCTGCTCCCACTTCTACCCGCTCGTCCCCTGGGATGTCCTCAGCCCTGAGTCAAACAGGGGAATACTGGGGTGGGATAAGGCACAAAAAAGGCTTGCCACTGGCACGGAGCTACCTGAAAGTGTTTGTATGGTATCAGCGTGCATGGGGCATTGCTGCAGGTTGAGGCCAGGGAAAGCAAATCTCTGTGATGTCCCTTAGGCTCCAAATGCTGAGTCTGAACTGTCACCAGGGAGCGGTTCCCAGCATGCTGCATCTCCATTTCTATGTGATATCTCCATGTCAACACTGCATCTCCATAACCAGGCTGCCTCTATGTCCATCACATGTACATCATGTGCCTCCAAGCTCATGCCACGTCTCCATGCCATCTCCTTGTCCATCACATCTCTATGTTCATGCCATTTCTCATGCTAAGTTTCCATGTCTGTGCTATGGCTCCATACCATACCATGGCTCCATGTCCACACCATCTCCCCACGCCCAAGCCATGTCACTGTGTACATGCCACATCTCCATGTTCATACCACGTCCCTATGACCATGCCATCTCCTTATCCACACCTTGTCTCCATGCCCAAGCCATGCTTCCAGGCCCATGCCAAGTCTCTATGTCCATGTCATCTCTCCATCCCCGTATCATCTTTCCATCTCTGTATCATCTCTCCATGCCCATGCCATCTCTCCTTGTCCATGCCATCTCTCCATACCCACGCCATGTCCCCACATCCACGCTGTCCTCAAAGGCTGTTTGTCTCAGGGCAAAGCAATGTCCTTATCCAAGTGGACAATGGAATTCATGCACCCAGGAACACACACCAGCACAGGTCCCTTTCCCCAGAAGAAACAATCTCTCCCTCCAAGCAGGGATGACATCACCCATTGGATGTCCTGCCCTAGAGAGCCAGGCACAGACTGGGGCTGCCTGACCCTGCAGTGCTGAGGGGTGGTGGGAACGTGATGTTCTGCTGCCAAGTGCACTGTGCTGCTACGGGGAGACAGGGTGGCTGCTCAGGAATCAGTGCTCAGGCCCAAGCAGAATGCTTCTCCCTGGGATCTGAGCATGAGGGTGCTTCCTTCACACTGTCATGTTGTCACGTTGCAGTGGGCAGCTGTGCTGAGTGCTGGTTTCTATTTGACTGAAGCCAGAATTCCTTGCTGCTCCTGGGACCTCAGACACATGCGTGCTGTGGAAAGGGAAAGGAGCCACCAGGGCTTGGCACCCACAGCTGCCATGTGCTGCAGGGACACCCTGGAGGAGATGCAATGGCAAAAGTGATGGCTCTGGGAAGGAGTGATAGCAGTGCCATCACGCACAGCTCTGGAATGAACTGCGAAGCCTCCAGGAGCTGCACACACTGCAGTCTCCTGCAGGGGAAAATTGCACGCACGCAATGCCAGAGCTGGTGCAGAGTGAAGGCAGCCCATGGAAAGCAAAGGCTACAGCTGCCTGGCGAGATGTCCCAGCGAGGGACAAGAGCAACCAGGTGCCTTTCCTCCTACCCACCGACCCAGCCTGTGCTCAGCCATACACCGAGCTGGGAGTGATTCCTGCTCTGTGTGCCCCAGGGCACAGGTGGCTGCTGGAGAGCATTGCTGCATGTACGTGTGCCCTGAATGCTCACTCTGCACAGTCATTAGATGATAATTTATGGCCCTTATTAAACCCCCCCCCCCCCCCCCCCCACACACACACACACACAAAAATCTGATACGTGGGGGGAGAAGTGGAGCTCACTCAGCTGAGCAGACAGCAGGCGCCAACCCATCCTCACTCCAAGCCCCAACGCCCGCAGCAGCCCCATGAGGGCTGGGGATGTTCCTGGCACAGCACCGGCGAGGCAGCTCACGTGGAAAGACCACCTCTGTGCCTACCCAGCGTGCCCAGTGCTGGTTTGAGGTCCCCGTTGCTGGGCTGCTGTCCCGCTGCTGCAGTGGAGCAGGATCAGAGCCCTCCGCATGTGTGGGGACCTCCCTGCACGGCTGCGGCTTTGTGGTGTGGATTTGTAGCCTGGCTGCTTCCGAGCTCAGCATGGAATACACTCTACAATTTTTAATTTGCCAAAAAAAAGCCCTCTTTTTAGTTTACAGGGACAGAAGGGGGACTTTTATGTGCAATCTGTACAGCTCTCCAGAAAGCACTTACATTTATGATGTTCATGAAATTTATAGCCAGTTGGCAGTGCTGCTCTCTCCTCTCCTCTCCACCAGCCACCCTGGCAGGATGGCAGACTATAATAAGCCGCACATTCAAGTGGCATAAAAGGCATTTCTACAAGTTAGCCTCCTGCCCGGTCTTATAAACTCTAACAAGTCTCTAACAAGTAGGCAGGATCTCTTTATACCCAGGGAGAAAAACCCCTTTCAGAAATGGCCTTTTCACAAAGCCCACACCTTTCTTCTAATTAAGGTTAAATAGCTCCATGTTTTCTGGCCAATTTCATTCTTTCCCCTTATTCCCCTCTTAACAAGGCAGCCTTTAAAAAGACATCACTAATTGGTGTCTGCTTCTCACATACCATGCGTGCTTTGATAGTCAGTTAGAAAGCCTTCCCCATCGATCAAACTTCCCCTGAAAGGCTGCTAATGTGCTCCATGTGTCTGCCGCAGGACAAAGCCAAGCGCCGCTCCCCCTATTCCCGTTCCCAGCCCGGGACCGCGGGTCGGGGCTCCTGGGCACCCTCAGCCCCTCACCCTGGGAATAGCCCGGCCCCGGCGACGTGTGTGGCAAAGGGGAAATTAATGGGGAGTGGTTGGATGTGAAGGGTAGGATCTGCAACACAGAGAGCACTTGGCATGCTGATGAGGCTGGATCGCGGCCAGCCCTCGTTCCTGAGAGCCCAGTGTCCCCAGTGTGCCGTGGGCCAAGCAGAGAGGTCTTACTGGGGAAGGCACTGGGGAGGGGGATGGTGTCTCCCACCAGGTCAGGCTGCCCAGGTTAGGGATAGGGATAGGGTTAGTGCTGGGGTGACGATTAGGTTAAGGTTCGGGTTAGGGCTAGGGTTTGGGTTGAGGGTGAGGTTGGGGTCAGGGTTAGGGATGAGGTTGGTGTTAGGGCACCTCCAGAGATGTAACACCCACAGCTCTCTGGACAGCCTATACCAGGCCTTCACCACTGAGGAGGTGCTCCCCTATGAGCATCCTCATGGCTTCCTCTGGACCTGCTCCACCAGCTCCATGCCCCCATGGCTGTCAATACATAAGCAGCCTGCTGCGCTCTGAGCGTGGCATTCAAGGGCGCAGTGGCTGACACCAGGCTGGAGGGGATGGCTGCACCATGTGTGGGCGATGTGACTCAGGTGAGAGCTGTCTGGAGTGGATTGGGCATGCAGGATTACACCAGGGCTTTGCCACGCTGCTGTTCCCACTGCCAACATCTCTGTAGTCAGTCCCCCGTGCCCAATAAACCTAGTGTTGTTAAGGAGAAGTTACCTTCCCAGCTGTGGCTCTGTGCTGGCTGCCAACCCTCTCCTGGGGTAAAGGCTTCTCTCCATAGGTCTGTATGTCCCTGATGGGGCTGTTAAGCTCAGCTTCACCTTCCAGCCCAGCCCCAGGGGCTCCTCCTGGGGCAGCAGCCAAGGATTCCCCAAGGGTGGCAGCCAAAAGCCGGCATCCTGCTGGCACCACGGCATGACAGGCACAGCCTTGGCACGAGGCGCTGCGCAGAGGCAGCAAGCCGTGGCTGCACCACGGTGACAAGGTGACGGGGTGTCCCCAGAGGATGGGGACATACAACGTGCACATACTCACCATTTCTCACTGGCAATTTGTGCTGTTGGAGCCAAGGAGGAGGGAGATGGTCGGCAGCCAGGCGCTGGCTCGCGCCCAGCGCTCAGTGGGGCTTGTCAACACCATAGGTTGTGCTGGTGGAGGACTGCCAGGAAGCATCGTCCCCCGCCTCCAGGCAGGCTGCAGGTGTCTTCCTGCCTCCGTGGCCAGAAATGTCGCTGCTGAGGCTCTCAGAGCCACGTTCAGCTTCCCCAAACAGCACAGACGCACGGCTTGCACCAGACGGCCTCCATCAGCTGGGGTCCCTGGTGCCATGCAGTGGGGCTGGCGAGGCGCTGGCATGTCACTCTGTTCCCAGCATCGTGCAGAGCCCACAAGCACAGCCTCCGGGATGAGCACCATGTCAGCCCCTTGGACTCTTTGCAGCACTGTACTGAAGAAGGAAACACTGTGGGATGAGCACTGGGGTACGGGATGGCCCTGAGCCCAGGGACAGGACAGCCCACAGCCTGCACTCCCCCAACCCCAATATCAGTGCCTGCCCACAGGGACCTGAGCACCTGAGCACTCGCACACCTCTCTGCTGGTCCGCCCTGCAAAGCACAGGGGATGTAACGGGGATGCACAGCGCCAGCACCCAGGGACCAGCGCTGGAGGGGCTCTGGATCACAGATGTCCTCATGTTGTAACAAAGTGCCTGGGGACAGAGAAGTGAGTGCTGGGCTCACCTGGGCAGAGCTGGGGGTGTGGACGCAGAGCAATTACACAGCTGTCAGTGGGGGTTGGGATGAGGGGCACAACCACTCAGAGCAGACACCTGGCGCAATCTGAGATGCCCGGGGGGGATCTGAAACTTCCCCGCAGGGCTGGTGGAGGTGACACAGGATCCAGGGGAACCCGCGTCCTTCTGGCATGGCAGATGGAGGCCAGGTGGGCTGCCCATGGTGTTCCTGGTGCACTGAGTGTCAGCAGTGCCATGCCAAGGGGCTCACCTACATGCACAGTGCTGGAGATGTGTGCACGCAGCCCTCCCGCTCCTCCATGTGTGTGTTTTGGCTGCCACTCCGTGCCTCAGTTTTCCCAGCTGTGTTAGGGGACCTCACTGACCTCACTTGTCCTCACAGCTCTGCCCACTGTGAGGATGCTGTAACTTCTCATTGCCGCTGGGTGCCTCATTGCCCACTTTACTCTGCTGGGGAAACTGAGGCAGGGAGAGAGCAAAGAGCAGGCAGTGAGCTCACTGCAAGCTGGCAGAGCCCCTGGTGCCCCAGCTCCTTTGCGGAGAGGAAAAGCAGTTCCCATTATGCTCCTTCTTATTCACCTCCATTGACAAGGGACACATTTGCTGGTGGACACCAGGCAGGTCTTTTGCCAGCTCCATGCATGGAGATACTCTGCTTTGTGCTGTGGCTGTAGTGGTGCCGCAAACCCAACAGAGGTCTTGGGCTCTCCAAGTAGAGATGGGAGCTTTTCTCAGTGGTGGCACAGCAGAAACCTGCTATCCACCTTCTGAGGTTCACCGGGGTCCAGGAGATGGGCAGAAGGTGGCAGACTGGGACGGGAGCCGTTCATATCAACCCCCAACAATCTGAGGCTCCAAGAAGCTGTGGGGTACACAGGAATATCAACACTGGAGAGACAGGGGAGATGGACAGGGTCACCTCAGGGCTGCAGTTTGGATGGGGACACCTGGGGCTGCAGGTGGGACAGGGACACCCTGGGGCTGTGTTAAGGGTGGGATCACCCTGAGGCCATGATGAGGAGCCCCCGGGGCCAGGGAAGGGCCAGCTCAGGGTCTTCCCTATCACCACTGTAATGCTGATTCCCCAAAAAGCACAGGGACAATTAATCACACAAGCCATTGTGAGCAGATGACAGGAAAATGACTAACAGCTAGCCCAGGTTTGTTGGGAGCACGGTGTGTCGCACTACCTCATATCCTTGTATAAGGGAACAGCAGGCACGGGGGAGCTCTGTTGGCTCCTTTTCCTACAGCCAGAGAGAGGTCTGTTCCCTTCTGCTTGGCTGCAGGGAGTGAGTGGTTTCGTGGGAATGGTGGTGTTGGGTCAACCGTTGGAGGTGATGGCCTCGGAGGCCTTTTCCAACCTCAGTGATCCTATGACCTTCAGTGATGAACCCAGAGTGGGTGATGCTGGAGGAAGAAATGTGGGGCTGGGGAGGCAGTGGGAAGCCAGAGAATGGTGACAGAATGAAATCCTCTGCTCCTGGAAGGGAGGAATGCTTCCGTCAAACCCATGGGTTGATCTTGAGATGATGCCCCCAGGCCAAGTGATGTAGCTGTGGTTACATGGCCAGTCACCCCTAAGGGCAGTGTTCTTAGGGGAGGGAATGGTTGGATGTTAGGAAAAGTCCCTTATCCCAAAGAGTAGTGATGCATTGGCATGCACTGCCCAGGGGGTGGTGGAGTCACCATCCCTGGAAGTGTTCCAGAACCGTGGGGCTGTGGCTCTGAGGGACGTGGGCAGTGGGCATGGTGAGGTGCATTGGGGTGGGATTTGGAGATCTTGGAGGTCTTTTCCAACCTTAAGGATTCTATAATTCTGTGCTCACAGATGCAGCAGGAAGCCACGTGGGCCAGGCAGTCCTGCGTAGTGCCCAGAGGGTGTCCCCAACCTCCCCACACAGCCCTTCTCCTCGAGCTTTGTCACAGTCACCACTGGCTGTGGGGTGATTTTGGAGCAGGGATGCTCCTGGCATCTCACCCAGCCCAAAATGAAGACACAGACGAAACTGGGGCTTTGTCAAAGTCACCCTATGGGTCTGAAGGAAGCAAACCTACCTGGAGCAGAGGACTTCACTCCATCACTCCATCTCAAGCACCTTCAGGTTAGACTAGAAATAACAGCAAGGCAGTCACTGTGGGGAGACACACAGGGATGTGTCCCTGCTCACAGCCTTAGAGAATCCAGGACAAAAGCAGGAGCAGCTTTTTGCAGTAGGTTTTAATGAGAAGTCTGCATATCTTGCAGAGGGGTGGGCAGCTCCTCCACAAAGCCTTAACGATGATGCTGGCCCCACAGAGGTGCCAAGCAGAGGGCAACCCTCGGTGGGAGGATGCAGCTCCCAAAGCACCGCACAATGCTGTTGGTGCTTCCAGCAATCCCCAGGCTCAGTGCACACATGGCCGTGAGTGGAAACCCACGTGCTCCTCTCCTCCCCACTGCAGGAGTTGGCCCTGAGCTGCCCCATCTCCTCCCCATGCCATCACCCAGCACAGGGCGCTCACACCAACCGGGGCCGCCTCTCCGCATGTGTGGTCCCTTGGACTGCGTGGAGCTCATAAATAAATAAGGGGAAAAGTTCTTAATCTTCATTCGAAAGCTCCCGGTATCACAATGCTGCTGCACAAAAGCCATCTTATTAGCCCCAAGTGCAAAATGCTGCCTTTTCTTGCAGAAGCTCATTAATTGCAGGTCACCATTCAACAAGAAAGATGAGGCACTTGAGTTCTTCAGGCTCTCATTAGCCACAGAGCTGAACAGTATGTGTGAAATTAACAGTCACCTGAGTACCTCTATAATTTCATAATTATTAGGCCTAATGGGTTAGTCCCTGCCAAATGGCTTTAACTCTTTCTTGACAAAGCAGGGAACGGTGCAAGGTGCCAAGGTTGGCGTATCTCACCAGTTTTATAACCATTTAACAGCTTCCTCGTGGAAATAATAACAATAAGGAGGGGAAGTTTCCAGGATCATGTACTGTTTGCATTTTTTAACATATGTTTAGCTTTTAATTATTCATATACAGCACGCCAAGGAAGCAGATAGCCCATATCCCGGAGTGTGGGTGAAAGAGCTTTTCTCTGCAAAGGGATTTTAATTGGCTTTAAAATGTGTTCTGTGTTTGTGCGTGTGTTTATATTTGCGCATGTGAGAGAGTCGAGCCTTTGGTTTCCCCTCTCCTTGATGATTACATTACATTATTTCCCACCTCTTACTTTTTTTTTTTTTTTTTTCTTTTTTCCTAATTTATCTTGGGCTTAAAAAAAAAAGCAAAATCGGAGCTGGGATTCTACCTCTGCTTTTGAACTCGAGGAGCTGGGAAACTGCGCTGCCTTTTCACGGGGATTTTCTCCTCCTTGAAACCAGCTTAGAGACAAAGCCGGAGGGGAGGCTGCCTCTCACCTCCACCTCGCTCATTGTTTTCCAGCTGGCAGATGGAGCGTGAGTACCACGTGCCAGGTGGGAGCACATGGCATAGGGCACATGGCACGTGGACCCCCGGCCTGGGGCCGTCACCCCACAAGGACCCCAAAGTGCCCTCCTCCAGGGCCTGGGATTTCCAAGGGGCTGTCTGAGCAGTAGAGACTGAAGCAAAGAAGGCATCCATCCTCCTCACCATCCCCAGTTATCAGAGCACCCTCCTCATTTAGCGTCTGGTCCATATTATCCCCAGTCCTTTTGCTGCTGACATGCTTAGAGAAGCTTTTCTTCATGCAGATTGAATTCCAGGTGAGCCTTAGCCTTCCTCATCACATCCCTGCAGGCCCTTCAGCATTCCTATATTCCTCCCAAGCGCCCAGGCCCTTTTCCCACATTTCATAGACTCATAGAATCATAGAATTGCTCAGGCTGGAAAAGACCTTAAACATCACCAAGTCCAACCTCAACCTAACCATACTACCCCGACTCTAACAACCCTCTGCTAAATCATGTCCCTGAGCAAAGGTTCATAGACCTTCCACTTCCCTTGGAGCTTATCCATGAGCACCTTGCTCACCCACGCAGGTGTCCTGCCATTTTTGCTTGATTTCTTACTCTTAGGGATGTGCCAATCTTGAGCTTGGAAGAAGTGATGCCTTAATGTCAACCAGCAGTCTTGGGCCCCTTTCCTTCCAACACTGCAGCCCATGGGGTACCTCTGAGTTCATCCTTGAAGAAGTGAAAGTTGGCTCTCCTGAAGCCCAGAGTTACAATCCTACTTGCTGTAGGCCAGAGCTGTGCTGGTGTTTGAGAAACGTGTAGATGTGGCCCTGTGGGACGTGGTTTGGAGGGCAATATTGGTGGTAGGTTGGACTGGATGATCTCAGAGGTCTTCCCCAACCTTAATGATTCCACGGCTCTACGATTATCGCCTTGTTTCATCCACATGACATCCTGAACTCCACTGTCTCACGGCCTCTACATCCCAGACCCGATGGTCTTCAGACCTCCCTGCACCCACCTCAACGCTGATCACACCACGGTCCCCTCCAGCACTGCACTACAATTCCCTTTCCTGGTGCATTCCCGGTGCTGCAGATGAGGGTTGGAAGGAGGGAGGGCCTTTCCTGACTCAGGTGCTGGAGAGACATCTCCTGCGCTGCTATTTCACCTTACCTCTCCTTGCCACATCTGTCAACTTCTGCTAATTACCGAGTTTGCTATCACCCTCCGCACTGATGTGAAGGGTAGGAAAAAGAGAAAAAGGAGGTTAAGGGATTCTACAATTATAAATGATGTCTGGCAGGCTAAGGTACCATATAATGCATTATAAGCACTTAAAAAGCTAACCCATTCTGTCTTCTTTCTTTGGCATAAATAATGGCTTTTTTATGAATAAATCATGCAGCCAAGGTCTCTGAAAATAGCAGGAACCTGGAGCAGAATGTCTCCATCCTCATTTTTGCTAGGACAGCAGAGAAGTCAGCACTCCACTCCATCACCGCCGATAAAGCGGGGCGAGCGCAGCTCCCGGGAATGAAATAGGGAGATAAAGTTTCGGGAGGGTGAGTGGGGCAGGGGGGGGATTTTTCTGCCAAAGCACCGATCGCACCCGGGCTCCAAATGAAGCATAATGGACTCTTAGGAGATAAGCATTTTTTCCTGCCCCATGAATAAAGCAAGACCTCATAACTCACAGACAGGCAAAGCTGCCAGCAACTTGAAAGTGCTTCCTTCTGCTTCTGGTTTGTGTTTCCTTTTAATGAAGCTCCGAGGAGCCGGGGGTGGGGAGGGAGGGAGGGGGTGCTCAGAAGTGGGGCTGGAAGCGAGCCCTGCCTTTGCGTGTGTGCAGTCCGGCGCGCGGCGGGCGGCAGCCACCCAGCACAAAGGGCTCACAGCTGCACGGCTGGGGGGGCTGCAGACTCTGGGGGGTGTCTGGGGGGAACACAGCCCCACAGCTTGATTGGCCCAGCCGTAGGGGCACACAGGTATCTCCCACGGGGGCCACCCAGCTGGTTGTGGGGTGGTTTTGGGGTGGGTGTGAAGGATACGACGCAGCTCGGGGTGACGTGGTGCCGTATCTCAACTACCTCTTGAGCTGTAGCACTAAGAGCTGAGTGTGCAGCCCTGGGTGCTCCTGGGCAGGGGGCTTCCTGCACGGGTTCTGCACAAAACAGGGCAGTGGGGTGGGAGTGGGGGCAGCCCAGGATGCTGAATGGCATGGGGGCACATCTCACCCCATCAGCCATCCCTCACCCCCCACGGGATGCACCGCTAGGCTGCAGATGTGTTCGCAGTGGAATCCCCTCCACGCAGGGCAGTGCAGCTGGCACATAACTGCAGAGTAATCCCCAGCAAGAGGCTCAATAAGGGGACTGATCTACATGCCCTGTGCGGGCCTGAGTGCCCACCATGCCGGTGTGTTTGGGATGGCGTGCATCCTTCAGTGCCCAGGGTGCTGCAGGGATGGTGCAGGGTGGTGAAGCAGCACGCAGCCCCCAGGCCAGGTGGCTGGGCTGCTTCCTTGGGCTGCGTTCAGCAGAAGCAGCTTGTGATGCTTCTCCTTCTCCCTGGGGTGGGCTGCTCATTTTTGCCCCATAAGACAATGCCCTCTTTCAAAAACAAAGAAATTATAAAGTACATATGAACATATGGTAACATATATTCTAGGCTGCCTATGTGGCCAATTTTCTGTATGTTACCATATGGTGCCGCGTATTTAGCAAAAATATAACTTGACTGTTTCTCTTTCCATATGGGGATTCTTTTGCCTTAATTAATAACATTGAGCAAAAACTCTTTCTAAGGTTTCCAAGATTTCTGCAAGGGAATATCTTATGACAGACACATGCTCCTGGAGGCTTTCCTCCCCGTGTGCCTGCAGCCTCCTGTCCTCATCCTCCTCCGCGTGCTCTGAGGAGGGCTTGGATCCATCCCCTGTCCCACAGGCATGGCTGTCCCCTCTCTGTTTCCCTGCCCCTTCCCATGGAAGTGCTGCGTGAGCTGCCCAAGCCAGCTGGTGGGTCAGCTCTGCGCCTTCAGCCTTGCTCTCCATCCCTGTCCTCACTGTGACACTGAGCTCAAATCCCTCTCAGATGTTGGTCCATCCCACTGCCAACCCTCATCACATTAACCTCCGTGGTGGTGGTTCTCACAGCCCAGAGCTCGAGCGGAGCAGGCAGACGTGAAGCTGGAGACCAGCACAGGGAGCTGGTGGGGGGTGGGTTGGGAGCGGGGCGGGCACAGGGCCAAGGGATCATGGAACCATAGAATCATGGAGGTTGGAAAAGGCCTCGGAGACCATCACACCCTACTGCTGTCCCATCCCCACCGTGCCCATTCACAGAACCATAGAATCATTAGGGTTGGAAAAGACCTCCAAACTCATCGAGTTCAACCATCAACCCACCATCACCATGCCCACTCCGTCATAATCATCAGGACTGGAAGAGAGCTCCTCATGAGAGATCCTCATGTCCCATCCCCACCATGCCCACTGACCACATCTCTCAGTGCCACATCCCCACAGTTCTGGAACACCTCCAGGGTTGGTGACCCAACCACCACCTGCACAGTGTGTGCCAATGCATGACCACACTTAGAGAGAAGTTGTTCCTAACATCCAGCCTGACCATCCCCCCTGTTTCATGGGAAGGGAGCTGATGCTGGCAGTGAGGATGTCCCTGGACCAGGCGTGGGGCTGGGTGGGAAACCAGCCTTCCAAGGAGGAAACCCACCCAGGAGCCTTGGCTCCAGCACTGCGTTTTAGTAAGGCATTGAGCACGTGGGGATTTCCAGGGCCCTGGGAGAAAAGTGGAGGTTGGCCTCATATTTTAAAAGGGGAAACAGGACGACGCGGGTAATTACAAGTCTGTCAGCCTGACATTGATCCCAGGCAAAATAATGGAAAGGCTGATATGGAATGCAATGAATAAAGAATCAGAAAGGGTGATATAATTAATGCCAATCAACAGGGATTTATGGAAAATAGATCCTGTCAAACCAACTTGATGTCTTTCTTCCTGTTGTTCTTTTTTTATTATTATTATTCTTTTTTATTTTTTGCTAGGATGACAAGTTTCCACAGCGAGGTGGTGGGGTTCACTGAGGACACGGAGCACAGCAGAGTCCCACAGCTCCTGGGGTGAAGGTGCTGCCCTTGGTGAGCATTACCCAGATACCACAGGAGCCCTCAGACCCTTCCTGGCGTCCCTTTTAGTCTAACCCTAACCTCTCCAGTCCTGGTTCTGCCCCTTGGCCCTACAAAACTTTGAGATGACTCTTCTCCAGAAGCAAGATCTGGAAAGAGGCGAGAAGCAGCTGGCTCTGGTGTCCCCCCAGCTGACACCACAGGTGCCCCCAGCCCTTGAGCCCATTACCCACCAGAATCATAGAATTGCAGAATGGTTGGGTTGGAAGGGACCTCAAAGCCCACCCAGTTTCAACCCCACTGCTGTGGGCCGGGTGCCCCCATTGAGTCGGGCTGCCCCATCCATGGCCTCGTGCACCTCCAAGGATGGGGCACCCACAAAGTGAAATCTTCCCCCGAAGGAGAACAGAGAACTTCCAGCCCAGGTGGACGCACAAAAGGGAGTTTCCAGGCCAGCACTGCAGCCAAAGAACCCCTACACCCAGTGGGAGCAAGGCGTGAGCATCCCCAGCCCGAACACATGGAAGCACCAAAGCCAGCAGCCCGACCTTGTCATATTTAAAACAATTTTATTCATGAAAATATGCTGTACAATGCACTATACACAGTTCTTTACATTGCCACATACACAAACTCTAATAGCACAACCAAGAAAGTTACCATTGCCATACGATAGATGCGTGGTGAGAGATGACGCCTGTCAGAGACCCTCCCCCCCAGTCTGTACAGTCATAAATACGAGGGAAAGGACGGACCGAAGCCACCGGATGAAGAAAGCTGGTGGGACCCCTCGGCGTCCCCTGACTCGGTGGGCGCGGAGCTGCAGGCTGTGAGGTGGGGGTGGGGCTGGGGGTCGGGGGGGAGGCTGTGGTTGGGGTGGTCAGAGCTCTGGGAGCTGTTTGCAGAGGATGGAAACCCAGCAGCACTGGCACGGCGTGACGGGAGCACCCAATGGGTGTCACCCTGTGCCACGCGCCCAGCTCCAGCCCTCCCCATCCCCCATCCCACCCAGAGCCCCCCAGCTGCTACATGACTCCCCCGGGCTGTTTTGGGGGGGGGCTCAGCCCCCGCTGCGTTCCATCCCTCGCACCGCACGACCACTGTACACACGACGCTTAACCAACACGACTCCACCGCACACACGACAACCCCACGGTCACGAACCACAAAGACAGCTTCGCAACGGGACCCCCCCGCCCCCCGCCCGGGGGGTGCGAGTGGGGCCGGGGGCTTTTCTCATCCTTCGGGGGCTTCAGAGGGTCCCTGCACATGGGGCATCCCCATCTGTGTGCCGGGTGCTGGTGAGCTGCTGGCTGTGCCTACAGAACCGCCACTTGGGGGGCACACAGGGCAGGACCCCCCCCCCCCTTTCTCCAGGACCCTCCCCAAATCTCCACGTGCAGAGCTGGGGGGGGGGGGGAAGCGGGGATTGCTCTGCGATCACAATTGGTTTCCAATGACTGAAACACGCCTGAAACAAGAGGTGGTGGTACAAAACGGATGATCCTGACCCAAAGAATAATCCTTTTTTAAAAAAGCATTCGAGAAAGATTATATATAATAGAATATATTAAATTCTGTACATGATCAAATAATGTAAACATAATTAATTAACCTGTAAGAATGTCTTTAGAGACTACGCCCGCCACGTGCCCGGGCCAGAGGTGAATGATGGCACTGCTCTGCCAAACCCAGAGCCGGGGGAGGCACAGGGGGTGCCCACCCATGGGCCCCAGTGGGACCACCCAGCAGGACCAGCAGCGCGGTGAAGAGGCGATGCTGGAGCCAGAGGGGAAGAGCTGGGCTGAGACAACGTGCTGGCTCAGCAGAAGGAGTCCTGCTGCGTCCCACGTACACCCAGAGCGACCCCCACTGCAGCCCACAGCTCCTGCTGTCAGCCCCAGCACCCAGCCCAGCTGGGACAGGTGGTGGGTGCAGCTCTGTGCTGCACAAGCGCTGCTGTGGTCTTTTCCTCCCCTCCCCAAGCTCGACCCTTCCTTCCAATGCAAGAACTCAATGGCAAAAGAGTGCATGAAATCAAATAAATACACCCCCCCTCCCCAACCCTGGGATTGCCCCCAGCTCATGCACGGGGCACCCGGCTCCAGCACTCCAGCCCACACCAGGCAGGCAGTGCCGGCGCCGTACACAGAGCTGCCAGCCAGCCTGCCGATGGCACTGCAATGTGACCATGGCACTGCAACAGGAACATGACACTGAATGTGACCATGGCATTGCAGCATGACTGTGACACTGCAGTGTGGCTGCGGCACTGCAGCATGGCCATGGCACTGCAGTGTGACCACGGTACTGCAATATGACTGTGGCACTGCAGCATGATCACAGCACTGCAGCATGACCACTGGCATGCATAGTGTACACGTGTCGTTGCATCCTTCCCTCCACCACCAACCCTTCTTGCTTGGTCCCTGCACCGAGCAGAAGGGCCTGTGCGCATGGGCAGAGCTCAGGTCCCCATAAGGGTTTTGGAGGTGATAAAGCCCCCAGACCGGGGCAGGCTCCCTTCTACTGACACTGCTGCTTGGAGGACTCACTTCCTAAGGTGTCTCCAAGCAAAGTGTTCCCCATTCCAGAAAGCAGTGCACACAGAGCAGGTCCCCATGTCACCAGCTGTCCCCACTCCACCACCTGGCCCGAGAGCCACCAGCACAAGAACAGGCCAAGCTGGAACCAGCGCTCAGACCCTCTGGGGATGGGTTCCCTTCCTGCTGCCCTTTCTGTCTGCCCCCGGCACCTGCCCCATCTCCATCTGTGACCCTAAGGTTTGTGTTTCATCGCAAGTTTGACCCGATGGCTCTAGCCCATCTTAACAAATAAAGGCAGAAGAGAAAGGAAAAAAAAAAAGAAGTTTGTCTCAGCGTTCCCCTGGCGACATCCCGGAGGCAGGCACCCGGCGGGGGTCACCCGGGCACCCAGCTCTGGTTTGTGGGCTGCGGGCCGCCGGGCAGTGTGGGCACGTTGAGCGCATTCTGCGGTGGGAGCGCCGAGTCGAAGTTGAAGTCCATCTCGTCGCTGTCCATGAAGTCATTCAGGATGATGGACTCCACATCGCACTCCAGGCTCCCGTTGAACATGTCCAGGTCCAGGTCTGCTGGGAACCTGTCCTGGCCCAACACCGGGGGGTGGACGGCCCCCGCGTAGGGCGAATCCAGCAGGCTCATGTGCGCCCCTTGGTTGGCGGCGTAAGGGTGCAGGTGCCCGTGGTGCGGCATGGCCGTTGCACTGCACGCGTCACCGGGCAGGCTCATAAGGCTGACGGGGTTGGCTAAGGCACTGGCGTTGAGCGCGGGGTGGTGGCCAGCGGGAGGTGGGTGGTACAGCGCGCTGCCCTTCAGCAGCGGGGCTGGGTGGGCCGGGTAGGCCATGCCCTGCTCCCCACACAGCAGTGGGCTCTGTCTGTGGCCGCGGGACGGCACCGCAGGGCCGGGTGGCGGTGGGGGCAGGTCCCCCGGCACCATGCTCTCTTTGTGCGCGTAGGAGATGGAGGAGAGCAGGTCCTGCAGCGAGGAGGTGTTCCGGTAGGAGGCAGCAGGCGAGAAGGTGGCCTGCTTGTTCTCCTGGATGGTCTGCATGGGCAGGCGCCGCATCAGCCCCAGGGCTGGCTGGCTGTAGATGGTCCCGCAGTACGTGTTGGTGGCCGGTCCCATGCTGGAGCACTTGGAGTTGAAGGAGAAGCTGGAGCTGCGCTGGCGCAGGGGCAGAGGCTGCGAGGGGCTCATGCTGTAGCCATCCTGCAGGTCCTCCAGCAGGCTCTCCCCCAGACTCTCCCCCAAGCTGATGGTGCCGGTCAGGTCGGTGAGGCGAGGCAGCTCGACAGAGCAGCGGGCGCTCAGGGAGGGGGACACGGTGCTGGAGGGGCTGGGGTACATCAGCGGGGAGGACGGCGTGCCATCGTCCTCCTCCAGCTCGTCGGGCTCACGGTTGGCCATGATGGGGGAGAGGCGCCCACTCAACGTGCTGGCCGAGGAGCTGGCCCTGGTCCTGAAGTCCGCCCAAGCGTCGTACTCGTCGCTGGCGTGGGACGCGGGGCTCTCCGACCACTTGGCCTGCTGCGAGCTCGGGCTGTCATCCCCACGCTCCGGCGTCACCTGCAGCTGCTTCTTCTTGCTGGCCTTGCCTTTGATGCGCAGGAACTTGCTGTTGTTGTCCATGGAGACGGCCCGCCGGCGCGGCGTCTTGCCCGTCTTGCCGCCCTCGGGGTTCAGCATCCACCAGGAGCTCTTCCCCGTGCCCTCGTTCTGCACACGGATGAAGCGGGTGTGCAAGGAGAGGTTGTGTCGGATGGAGTTCTGCAGGGAGAACAAGCAAGAGGGGACGTCAGGTGGGGACTGCGCCCATGGAGGGGCAGAAGCCAAGCGAGGGAAGGGAATCTCTCGGGCCTTGCAGCTCGTGGGACGCCGCTGCAGCTCCCTGCTTCCCCAGGAGGGATGAGGAGGGACGCAGGAGGGGAAGGAACCAAGGTGTTGGGGAGAAAGTTCAGTGCCGTCGCCGGCATACAGCGGAATACTAATGAAGAGGCGAGTGAGCTCCAGCCTCATCTATCATATTATGTAATGGCTTACTTCTCTGCACTTCATTTATTTGGAGATTGCTCCCAGGCTGGCTCCTCGCCAGCAGCCACCAAATCCAAGTCTACAGAAATCAATCTCGCACTGACTGATTAAGCCGTGTTTAGAACTAATTGCTCCTTCGTGTGTGGGGAGAATAAATTACGGGCTTTAATTTCACATCTTTAAAATGCAACTGCAGGTATGGGCTGGCCATTAACCCCTTCCTGGATAGCCCTGGGCACGGCTGGGGAGGGGGCAGGCAGAGGGGACGGGATGGGAAACAGTGCTGCCTCCTGCGTGGAGAGGTCCCCCTGTCCTCAAAGCTCTCCTTGGGGACACCTGATGGCCCAAGTCCTGCGCTGTGCCACCGTGCTGCAGTGCGAACTGCAGGGGACTGGAGCGGAACACGCAGCACCATCATGATTGCAGAGCCAGCAGCAGCTTAGTGCCACTTTGTCCGCACACATAGGGACACGTGGGGCTTGGGGGACACCCAGGAGTTGGGGACACCCTGAGGGTGGGGACACCCGGGGGTCAGGGGCACCCAGGAGTTGGGGACACCTTGAAAAGGACTGTTGGGATGTGACACACCCAGGGGTTGGAGACGCACTGAGACTGGGAACACCCAGGGGCTGGGGACAACAGGGGCTGGGGACACTCAAGGTTGAGGACACCCAGGGGTCGGGTGTCCCTATCCCCTTCCCTGCCTCCCGTCTGACACCCAAATCCCAGCACCCACCCCTCGCCCTGCCCCCCCACAGCGGAGGGAGGGACCCTCCACCCCCGAAGCCCCCACGGAGCCCCCTCTCCCCGCCGCCCCCTCCGCCGAGCCGCATTGTCAGGGGAGCGGGCGGTGTGAAATCGGTCTGATTAGCAATTAGTCCCATTGTGAGAGGATTAGCCGGACCCCATTGTTCGGCGGAGCGACTGCCGGGCGATCTGCATCTGGCAGCGCCGGGAGCGCCGTCCGTCGGGGGGTGGCGGTGGGGCCGTGGGGGGTATATGGGGGCCCGGAGAAGCCCCCGGCCCGGCTGCCCCCCTGCGGGACCCCAACACGGCCGCTAACGAGCGCTCGGCGGCACAAGTGCGGTTCCGGGGTTAATTGGTACCGATTTATTCCTCTTACACAAAAATTGCCGCTATCGCTGGGAGCATCCGCGGGGACACCACGCCTGGGGGGGGCACGGGGCAGGCGGTGGGGCACTGACAGGGGATGACACCTCCCCGTAGCACCGCTTAGCAGCAGCCCTATGGCCACGCTGCACCGCCTCATGCCCAGCCTTAAACCCTACAATGCCCCGTAGCCGTATCTGTGCTGCACCCCATAGCACTGTGCACAAACCCACAACACCGCTCCATCCACGCCCCGCCTATAGCATCCTATCACACCCTGTAATCCCCACAAGCGCCCTCGGTATGGGGCAGTCCCACTGTGCCCTCCCAGGGCGGGGTAGGGACGGATGCTTCCGGGAAGGGCTCCTCGGCCATGTCCCCCCCGCCCCCTCCCCGGGCAGTCCCATGGGGGTCTCGATAGAGGCGAGCGTATTCAGGTCAGCGCTCCGGCTGAGCGGAGCGGGGCTGACGCGCCGCTAATTGAACCAAATGCCCATTAGAGGCGTGACGGGCCGTGTCCGCCGAGCCCCACTGCAGGTGGTGACACGCAAGGAGCGCAGCGGTGGCCTGAAGGCCGTCACCGCAGCTCCTGCCCCGTCTCACGCTGCCGCTGTCGCTCATGACCCTACAGGGTGGGGAGAGGGTCGGCCGGGGATGGGGCCTCAGCACAGCCAGACCCAAAGGGACCGGGGTGGTACGGGGTGGGGCTGCCCTCCATCCCCAGGAGGTGCTACCGGAGGGGAAGAGGCCAAGCAGCCCTCTCCCGGCACTGGGCTCTCTGCTGCCACACAGCTGGTTGCTACCCAAGCTCTGCAATGGGAGTGATGCCGTTGCCATGGCAGCGGGTTGATTTTTTTTAGCAGCTGCCATCATTCCGGGGCCCCTCCAAAAAGGACAGCATCCGCCTCGGGGTCCCACTGCGTCCCCATCCCCGCAGCCCCACCGTGTCCCCCAGGGCACCCATAGCAATGGGACCCCCAGGCACTTCGCCCCACTCCTGCTCATGCCCTGGCTTGGGGACACGGGTGTCCCCTTGGCCCGGACCCCTCTGTGGCACTGGGACACCTCGGGAAGAACCCCCTCCCACCCCCCCCCCCCCACCATCAGCCACTTATCCGTAATGCTCTAATTACACCCCAGAGCTGCCCACCGAAATAGCTGCAGTAAATCACACCGAGCTGCCGTGTAATTTTTGCATGAAATTACAGTGTTTTTTCCCCTGGGTTCAATTTCCTCCACACCGCGTTCCTCCCGCAGCCCAAGCACTGCAGCCTCTCCCCGCTCACCTCCCGCTGCACGGACGGGGGCACGGCTGCTGGGCACAGCCCTGCAAACCCCACACAACCTCAGCTGGGGGTCCCAGCCGTGTGCTGCCCTCCTGCCCCAAAGCAGAGACCCCAAACTCCACTCCAATGCCATGCACTGTCTGCTGCAATGCCAGCGTCCCCCTGCTCCGATCCGTGTCCCCCCCCACCCCCCAAGACCTTCCTTGCTCCAACCCCAATGTCCCTCCTTGCTCCAAATGCCATGTTCCCCTGCTCCAAACCCAGTGTCCTCCCTGCTCCAATCTGTGTCCCTCTGCTCCAACTCCAACATCCCCCTACCCCAACTCCAATGTCCGCCCTGCTCCCCATGCATCCCCCTGCTCCAATCCCAATGTCTCTCCCAGCCCCAACCCCAATGCCCCCCTGCTCCCCAAAGTCCCTCTGCTCCAAACCAAATGTCCTCCCCAATGTCCCCCTGCTCCAACCCCAATATTCTCCCTGATCCCCAGTGTTCCCCTGCTCCAACCTCGATGTTCTCCTGCTCCAATCCAGGCATCCCCCTGCTCCAACCCTATGACCTTCCTTGCTCCAACCTTGACGTCCTCCCTGCTCTAACCCCAGTGCCCTCCCTGATCCCCAGTGTCTCCATGTATCCCTCCCCCAGTGACCTTTCTTGCTCCAACCTCAATGACTCTTCTTGCTCCAAATGCAATGCCCCCCTGCTCCAATCCCAATTTTCCCCTGCTCCCCAGTGTCCCCCTGTACCAACGCCAATGTCTCTCCCTTCCCCAACCCTGATGTCCCCCTGCTCCCCAGTATCCTCCTGCTCCAACCCCAGCATCCTTCCCTGCTGCAACCTGATGTCCCTCCCGGCCCCAACCCTAATGTTCCCCTGCTCCAAACCCAATGTCCATCCCTGCTCCCCAGTGTCCCCCTGCCCCAATCCCATTGACCTTCCTTTCTCCAACCTCAATGTCCTCCTGCTCCCCAGTATCCTCCTGCTGCAACCCAATGTCCCTCCCTGCCCCAACCCTGATGTCCTCATGGCTCCCCAGTGCCCCCCCATCTGCCCAACATCCCCCTACCTACATGACCTATGTCCCTCCCACTTCCACCCCCTGTGCCCACACACTGTGGCACAGATTTCCCCCCAAACATAAACAAAAACCCTACAAAAAAATACACGGACCCACGAGATTTCCATGGGATGGGGGTGGCACAATGTCACCGATGCATCATCGCCCGGGACAGGCACCTGTGTGGCACAATGTGAGCAGGCACCAGGATGTCACTGCAGGGGCCCACAGCAGCACTGCTGCACTGGGTGCTGCTGCCCCATAGAGCACCCATGGGATGGCCGCAGTGACAGCGAGCTTCGAGTGCACCTGGAAGCCATGCACACGTGTGCACACTCACACCCACCCATGTATGCACTCAGGTGCAGACCCATGCACATCCATGCATGCACCCGTGCATGGACGTTGGTGTGCACAAACATGAGCACCCATGCACAGCCACATGCACATACCCCTGCGTGCACACCCATGTGTACAGCCATGCACACTGCCATGCAGGCAGCCCCGCACCCTTGCACACACATGCACGCACACAGGCACACAGCCATGCATGCACACGCACCCACATCCACGCACACCCATGCATACACGCACGCATGCACACCCAGCCCCGTGCACACAGCCATGCATGCACACCCACCCACAGCCATGCACACCCATGCACACACCCATGCACATCCACACACACACACACACACATACACACCCATGCACACGCACATTCATGCACACACCCACGCCCTCCCATGTGCACACCCACCCCTACTCACACACCCATGCGGGAACAGCCATGCACACTCGTGCACATCCATGCACACCTTTGCACACACCCATGCATGCACACACATACCCCACACACACTGCAATGCCCCCCCCCCAGGCACAGCCGCTCCGGCTGCCAGGTCAACCCAAGTGGGAACAGGCACAGAGCTCAGCTGTGATGGGCACACGGGTGGGCCCTACCCGGCCCCACTGCTCAGCCCCCACCCCACACCCTGCTCTGGTGCCACCAGGACCCCCATACCTGCCCGCCCCGCAGACGCTGGGTTACCCGGGTAACGGCAAGGGATGTGTGTGAGGTGTTGGGATGCTATCGCCGTTGCCAAGGGAACAGAGGGCCGGTGACATCCTGCAGGTATGGGGAGTAGGGGGGGGGACCCCAGCTCAAAGCCCCCCCATGTGCCACGTGCCCTGCAGTGGGGATGAATCCAGGGTTTGGGAGCACCGACCAACCAATCAGCCCAACCCCAAAACCAAATCATGGGCCAGACCCCAAAAAGTCCATCAGTCAGAACCCAAAGACCATGGACCTGGCCCCAGAGTTCGTAGATCAGACCCCAAAATCCATCAGCCAGACCCCAAAGTCCATCCATGGGCCTGACCCCAAAGTCCATCAGCCAGACCCTGAAACCCACAGACCTGACTGCAGAGTTCATGGACCAGACCCCAAAATCCATCAGCCAGACCCCAGTTGCACAGTGGGGCTGGTAACATCCCTCAGGTGCAGGGAGACGGAGAGGGGCCCCCAGCCCACAGCCCCCCAAACACTGTGTGCCCCATAGCGGGGCTGAGCCCAGGGCATGGGAGCACCAGGCACACCCCAAGATTTCCCCACGTACCCCAAACTTTCCTGTTCAGGGTCATGGCACCCCCTTGTGCAAAGCATCCCCCCCATACTGAACATGGGGCTGCCCCACGGGGGCTGCAATGGGGGATCCAATGGGGACAAAGCAGGGGGATGCTCCTGGCTGAGCAGGAGGTGAGGACTGAGGGATGCGGTTGGGGTTGAGAGCGTGAGGAGAGCCGTAGGGTGCGGGGTAGCATAGTGGGAATGGCCATAAGGCGTGGGGCAGCATGGTGGGGACATCAATAGGGTGCAGGGCAGCACGGTGGGGGGTGCAGGGGGCAGAAGCCCCACGGAGCCCCCATTGCTGCGGGGGGCGGTTGGTGTGGACGAGGCAGCAGGAGGGACATGGAGAGATCCCATCCCCACGGCGTGACCCCGTCTCGGGGGCACCTGGCAGCCCTTCAGTCGCGCCGCGTCCCCGTGGGGCCCCCGCCGCCCCCCGGCTGCTGCGTGACACCGCGCGGTAATTGAATCAGACGCTGCTGCCGCCTGCAAAGCATCCCCGGCCGGCTGGGCACGGCGCCCACCCGCTGGCTGCCGGCCCTCCTCCTCCTACCCCCTCCCAGCGCCGTGACCCACGGGCAGGAGCCCCTGGCCCCATAGCGCGGGTGGGCGCGGGGTCCGACCCCATAGCGGCATGTGCAGCGGTTACCCACGGCGCGGGGTCAGGCGCGTGGGGCTGGCGGCGATGCAGCGAGTCCCGCGCCAGGTTCCTCCGCTACAGAATGTACCGAGGGCCGAGGCCGCAGCCAGGGACACGCTGTGCTCCCACTCCCGGAGCTGTTTTTCCTGGCCGGGCTCCTGCTCCGCTCCCGGCGCCGCGCTGTGCCTCAATGGGGCCTTTGTTCGCAGCCTCTCTGCGCACCTCCGGCCCCAAACGCTGCCCCACAGCACAGGGACTGGGAGCTGGACCCCAAAGTCCATCCATTGGCCGGACTCCAAAGACCGTGGATCAGAGCCCGAAGTTCATCCATGGGCCAGACCCAAAGAAGAACGTTGGCCAGGCCTTTAAAAGTATCAGCCACACCCCCAAACCCACGGGGCAATCCCCAAAATTCACGGATCAGACCCCAAAATCCATCAGACAGACACCAAAGCCCATCCATAGGCCAGACCCCAAAATCTATTGGCCAGATCCCAAAGATCAGGAACCACATCCCAAAGCCCATTGGCCAGACCACAAATCCATAGTCGGACCCCAAAGCCCACAGACCAGACCCCAAAATCCATCAGCCAGACCCCAAAGGCCATACATCGGTCAGACCCCAAAACCCATGGGCCAAAATCCAAAGGCCATTGGCCAGACCCCAAAGTCCATGGTCCGGACTCCAATATTCATCAGCCAGACCCCAAATCCTACAAACCAGCCTCAAAGTGCACCGGACAGATTCCATGGGGCAGGCAGCTCTGTGCCACCACTGCTCACAGCCCCATCCCATGGTGGGAAGCACACATCCCAAAAGCCACCCAGCTCCTGCACCACAGCCCCATGGCACTAAAATCAGAGCATGCACCAGAACGACCCCATCTCAGCCCACCTCACAGCCTGCAGCAGCCCCACATCTCCCCTGGGCAGGGGCTCCCCATGCCCCCCACTCAGCCTATGGCTATATAGGGATGGTGCAGTGCTGTGTGACCATCGGGCTGAGCAGCTCCAAGCCTGAAGTCACACACCGGCCACATCCCATCCGACCCCCAGCAGCTCCCAGCATCGGGGCATACCCAAATCCCCCAGCCTCACCCATTCCCAAGGTCACGGCCCCAGCCCCACACCCCCCAAGCCCCAGCCCCACACTGATGTCTCCCAACCCTATATCTCTGAGTCCCCAAGCTCTGCACACTGAGTCTCCTCATCCCCCAGCCCCACATCACGCAGCCCCACATCCCCAAGCCCCTAATCCTATATCCAAGTCCCCCAATTCCACATCTCAAGACCCCAGCCCCATACTGACATCCCCCTGCCCCACACCGTGATCCCCCATAACTCCAGCAGCATCTGAGGTATAGGGTGCAGGACATACGGGGCACGACACAGGATGAAGCAGGCAGGGTGTGGGGTGCAAAGGGTTTGAGATGAAGAGTTTGGGATGCAGAGTGCAGGGCTTGGAGCGTAGGGTACAGATTTGGGGACACAGCGTGCAGGGGCTGGGATGCAGAGTACAGAATTTGAGGCACGGGGAGCAGAGTTTGGGATGCAGAATTTGGGATGCAGAGAGCAGGGCTTGGGGTTGCAAGATGCAGAGTTTGGGGTACAGGGTTTAGGTTCAGGGTGCATGGTGTGGGGGGTAGAATTGGGTTGCAGGGTGCAGGCTTTGGGTCACAGGTGTTTGACATTTGGAAGCAGAGGACGGCTTGGCTTCCCTTCCCTTCCCCTCCCTTCCCTTCCCCTCCCTTCCCTTCCCTTCCCTTCCCACTCTCCACTTTCCTCCATCTCTCCCCTCCCAGCACACAGAGCTGCCCCCCATCCCCCCCAACCCCATCTCCATGCTCCCCTCACTCACACGACGTGCGCCCGCGTGCAATGCATGGGCGTGCACACACGTGGGAGCGCACGCGGACAGCCCCGTGCGCACAGCGCGTGCAAGGCAAGCTGCTCCATGCATGCACAACTGGACGTGCAAAGCAGCGGGTGCAAAGGAAGACTCTCCGTGCATGCACATGCGAGCGTGCAGAGCAGTGTGTGCAAGCCGAGCTGCTGCACGCATGCACGTGTGCAGGTGGGTGTGCAAGCCACACTGCTCTGTGCATACCCATGCAAGTGTGTGCGAAGCAGCGTGTGCAAGGTGAGCTGCTCCATGCACGCACGCACAGCGGTCGCCCTGCAGCGCAGCGCCCAGAACAGGCAGAGCAGAGCACAGTGTGACACACGGCCGTGTCACTGGGGGGGAGGAAGGGGTGGGATGGGACCCCCAGGGCAGAACTGCAGCCCCATAGGTGGGCTGGGACAGCAAAGCACAGCCCAGAGGCTGCAGGGTGGATTTCGGATGTCAAAGCTGAGCCTTCCAACCGCAGGCGCGGCGCTGACGCAGGGTGTTGGTTTCCCATTACCGAGTGAGGAGCGTGAGCTGGAGCAGAAAACTTCAAGCGCTTCGGAATTGATAAAATAACAACTCCCTAATTAAGCAGAACTGTCAGTCAGGGGCGCCCGCTGCCCTGCGTCGGGAGCAGCAGCTCCGGCTGTGTGTGCACAGTGAGGCACAGGGGGACTGTGTGGGGTCAGGGCATCCCTGCCCCATAGAAACACCTCTGCCCCATAGGTGAACCCCTGCCCCCATAGGAATATCCCAATCCCATCAGAGCAGCTCTGCCCCATCCCGAACATCCCAACCCCATCAGAGCATTCCTGCCCCATAGGAAAATCCCTGCTCCGCCACAGCATCCCTATCCCACAGGTACATCCCTACCCCATAGGAACATCCCCACCCCAACACAGTATCCCTGCCCCATAGCAACATCCCAGCCCCATCACAGCATCTGTACCTTATAGGAAAATCCCTATTTCATGGGAGCATCCTTGCCCCATCAGAGCATCCCTGAGCCATTGGTGCATCCCTACTCCATCACAGCATCCCCATCCCATCAGAGCATCTTTGCCCTATTGGAGCATGCTGGCCCCACAGAAACATCCCTACCCCATCACAGCCTCCCTGCCCCATAGAAACACCCTTTCCCTATAGGTGCATCCCTGCCCCGTCGGAGCACCCCCACCCCACCGGGTGCTGCTGCCAGTTCAGCGCTGTGCCTCAGTTTCCTCCCAAGCAGAGCCCTGGAGGAACCCAGCACCCAAGGGGAGATATGGGGTCTCCTGGGGGCCCGGATGCAGCATCCCAACGGACGGGACGTCCCGTTCGGATCCCACCCCGAAACCCCATGGGGAGGCGGAGCCCTCGGGCCGCCCCTCCGACCCCCACTGAGCGCTGCCCGGCTCGGGGACGCTGCCGAGCTAATTAGCGCCGGGCCCATTAGCCGGGACCCCCTCGGACGGCGCCGCGCTTGGTAATGAAGCGCTGGAAATCCGCACGGCTGCTCTCGGGAGGGAGGGGGGAGGAGGAACGCGGCATCTCCGGGGGCTCTTTAATCCGCTCCGAGAGGTTCAGCACCGCCGAGGGGACCGCGCAGCGCCGGGCAGAGGACGGGAGGGACACGGGGAGAAGCCACGCGGGGACCGCGACACCGGGGCGGGGGCAGCACCGCCAGCAGCGCGGGGACAGCGGGAAGGGGGGGTCCGCGAGATGGGACGGCGAAGGGCCGGCGACTGCGGGGACAGCCAAGGGACGCGGGTGGCACCGCCGGCGCTGCCCGTCCTCGCCCCGCGGCCACTCGTCGGAGCCAATGCGTGCGGGAGGCGCACACCCACAGCGCACGCCCGCGTGTCACCGTGTCCCCAACACACCCAGGGAGGGCACCGCTCGCCCCCGCGGGGGCACCGCCACGACGGACAGGGAGGGCTGCGTCGGTCTCCGCTCGGCAGCGCTGCCCACCGCCGCACGCCGGCACCGTCCCCACGCAGCGCCCGGCCCCGGCCCCGCTCGACGCCGTAACTCCGCCACCCGCGGCTCCGTCCCCCGCGGGGACACCCGGGGACACCCGGCGGCTCACACCGCACTGACCGCCCCGGTGCGCACCCGGACACCCCCAGCACCGCTCCACGTCCTCGGTGCGCGCCGGGCGCGTGTCCCGGTGATGTCCCCAGCGGGCGGGGGCTGTGGGGATACCCCGCAACCCGAGGCCGTGCGGGAGTCCCGGCATGGGGGGTCCTACAGCTCCCGGCACCGTGGGAGGGGGACACGGCCATGGGATGGAGACGCGGCTATGGTAGGAGGCGGACACGGCCATGTAGGAGGGGGACACGGCTGCTATGAGCACAGCTCCACCTGTGCCACCGGCTCCGCGCTGCAGGTGGCACACAGCTCAGCTTCCCCGCCCCAAAAGGGCCCCGTTTGCACCCAAAAGCGTCCCCCCCCCCTTCCGCCCGGTGGCCGAGTCGGGCTGAGCCGGGTGACCGATGCCGGCCGCGGTGGTTACGGCGGTGCCGGAGCCCCCGAGCCCGCCACACACCGATCCCAGCGGAGGCGGCAGGGCTGAGCAGAAAGCAGCTCCTCACTCCCGGCACCATCTGTACGCGGCGACGGGGACACCGGGGGGGGATCCCCGCGGTCTCTGTGCCCTCGGGAGGGCAGGGGAGAGGTGGGGTGGGCAGCGGGGATAGCCGGGCACGGTCCCTTCCAGCGGTGTCACCGTCCCCGGGAGGGCCCGGCCCGGCGGTTCGGTTACCTTCCATCCGGCGGAGCTGTTGCTGTCTCCTTTATCCTTAAAGTAGGGGACGTAGCGCACCATCCAGTCGTAGATCTGCGAGAGCGTGAGCCGCTTCTCCGGGGCGCTCTCGATGGCTTTGGTGATGAGGTCGGCGTACGAGAGGTTCCCCCACGCGTTCCGTCGGGAGGTTTTGGCCTTTCGGAGCTGCCCCACGTCGGCCCCGGGGGGCGGCGGCGCGGCGGCGGCGGGGGCTCTGCGCTCCCCCGGGACCCCCCCTCCGTGCTCGGGGCCGTCCGCGGGGCCGGGAGCCAAAGCCGGGGGGGCCCCCGCCGAACCCCCATCGTCGTCCTCCGCGAAGTCGGGGTGCGGGAGCGGCCAGGTGCACGAGCGGGGCCGGCTCTGCGGCTCGAAATCCGGGTCGATCTCCACCTGATGCGCCTGGAGCTTCTCTTCCATGGTCCAACCCGCCCCGCACCCCCCCCCCCCGCAGTTACAAAATAATAATAATAATTATTATTATTATAATTTTTTTTTCTTTTTCTGCTTTTTTTTTCTTTTTTTTGCTTTAAAAAAAAAAAAACAAAAAAAAACCAAAAAAACAAAAAACGAGGGAGAGGAATGCGAAGGCTCCGCGGACGGGGCTACGGGCTGCGGAGGGCCGGGGGCTGCCGCATGGTGCGCGGAGGGCGCTCAGCGGGCGCGGAGCCCCGGCACGGCGGGCGGCTGGCGGGCGGCGGGGGCGGCCATGGGGGGCTCAGCCCGGGATAGGGGGGGGGGGGGGGCGGCCCGGCGCTAAGTCCGGCGGAGCGGCGGAGCCATGCACCTGACAGCGCCGAGCGAGGGAGGGCGGGCGGGCGGCTCCCCGCCCCTCCGGGCCCCTCCGCCCCTCCGCTCCCCGTCTTCAGCGGCCGCGCTCAGGCCGCGCGCCCGCCCCCCCCCCTCCACCACCGCCGCCGCCGCGCCGCCGCGGGCCGCATGCTGGGGCTGCTCGCTCCGCGCCGATCGCCGGAGCCGCCGCCGCCGCCGTGCCGCGGGGCGGGGCCGTGCGGGGCGGGGCCGTGCGGGGCGGTCCGCGCTCCCCCCCCCCTCCCTTCCTCCCCCGCCGGGCGGCCCCGACCCCGCCGCCGCCCCACGTGTGCCCCGGGCGCGCCACCCCGCCCCGCCCCGCCCCGCCCGCCCCCCATTGTTGCCCCGCGCCTCCGCCGCCGCCCGATTGGCGGGAGGAGCCCCGCGGTCACGCCCCCGCGCTCGCCTATTGGCTCTCCCCTCCGCTGACGTCACGGGCGCGGCGGGACCGCGCGTCACCCCGGGCAACGCGGCCGCGGCCGAGGGAGGCCACGCCCCCTTACTACGGAACACGCCCCCTCCCCCTGCGCGGCCACGCCCCCTCGGCCGGGACGGGGAGACCCCGCCGGTAGGCCCCGCTCCCCGCCCGTAGCCACGCCCCCAGAGAAGCCACGCCCCCCCCCCCTCTCCGGTCCCCGCCCACGTGCGAGCTCCGGTGCGTGGCCGCGCGGCGCGGGGCGGGCGCTGCGGGGGCGGCCCCGGGTGGGAAACTGCGCCCGGGGCGGCGCGGCGTTGCGTGGGGCGGCTGCGGTGCTCCGGGCTGTGGGTGCGGGTCGGGACCGCCCCGGGCTGGGCGCGCTCGGGGCGCGGTGCGTCCCTGTCCCGCTGCTCCCTGCGGGTCGGTGCGGGGCAGCAGGGCGCGGCCCGTGGGGCTCCGCTCCGTGTCCCAACCGCGGCGCCGATGGCGCCTCCCGGCGCCCCGCAGTGCCCCGCAGCGCCTCGCGGCACCGCCGGCGTCAGCCCGAGCAGCTCGGTGGGAACAAGGCTGCCAGCTCGGCGTCCCCACGTCCCCTTCCTCCGCCGAACTGGCCCTTGGCACGGCAGCTCTGGGAAGCCCTCCCCTGTGCGGTGCAGCTTCCCCTCACCCCCACACCGCCTCGGCTCCGGCTTCCCTGCGGGCTGTTGGTCGTGGTTCTGGTTCTGACCATGATGGCAATGATGACAGTGATAAGGAGGATGGCGGTGATTGGTGGTGACGATTCCATAGTGATAGTGATGGTGACGGTGGTGGTGATGACAGTGATGGTGGTGGTGGTGGTGACGATTCCGTAGTGATAACGATGATGTTAATGATGGTGGTGTTGATTATAACGGTGGTGACAGTGATGGTGATGAAGGTGCTGATTCTATAGCGACGATGATAATGATGGTGACGACGGTGGTGACGGTTCTATAATGACAGCGATGGTGATGACGGCGGTGATGGCAATGGTGATGATGATGGTGACAGTGATGGTGATGATGTTGACGATTTTACAGTGTTAATGATGATGGTGGTGATTATGGGGATGATTCTAGTAGCAGTGATGGTGATGACAATGACGATTCTATAGTGACAGTGATAACGATGGTGGTGATGATATGGTGATGATGATGATAATGTTGATGGTCATGATGGTGACAATGATGGTGATGGTGGTTCTATAGTGCCAGTAATGGTGAGAGTGATGGTGGTGATGATTCTGTAGTGACAGTGATAGTGATGGTGATGACGGTGATAATGACAATTGATGGTGGTGATGCTATGGGGACAATGAAGGTGACAGTGATGCTGACAATGATTGTGGTGATGGCGATAATGATGGTGACCATGATGGTGATGATTCTATAGTGACGATGATGATGGTTATGATGGTGCTGGTGAGAGTGATGGTGACAAGGATAATGGTGATGTGGTGATGATGGCAGTGATTCAATAGAAGCGATGGTGGTGGTGATGATGACAATGATGATGCTGATGATGGTGATGATTCTACTGTGGCGGTGATGGTGATGATGCTGATGATGACAATGGTGATGTTGATTCTATAGTGACAGTGATGATGGTTGTGATGGTGATGATGATGATAATAATGATGACATTGATGGAGGTGACGGTGGTGATGATTCTACAGCAGCAGTGATGGTGACGATGGTGATGATTCTGTAGTAAAAATGATGGTGGTGATGGTGATGATGATGATGATGATGATTCCAGAGTGACAGTGGTGATGATGGTGATGATGATGACAGTGATGATGGAGATGACGATGATTCTGTAGTGACAATGGTGATGATGATGGTGATGATGGTGACAGTGACAGAACGTTGTCTCACCACGTGAAGCTCGCATCGCCCACCTCCAGCACCAGCAAGATGCTTTACACTGCCAAGGGGGAGGAAGGAGGCTGGGAAGGGAAAGGGGACCTGGGGGGGTGGGGGGGATGGGGAGAGCATGGCCAGTGCTGCACCTGTCTGAGCTGGGAGCAGGCAGGGATGGGTTCCCACAGTGTCTGCAGTGCAGGAGGATCTCGGGCTTCACATATGAGAAAGTACTTCCATGGGACCTAAAACGGGAAGTTAAACGAATGAAATAACAAAGTCAAAACGAACTACTTTTCACTCTCCCGCGATGAGTTTGGTGTTTTGACACCATCAGAGTAAACATTTTGACACCGCCGAAACAAGAGAGTCAAAGTGGTTCCTCTACGCTTCTTCCTGGAGAAAACAGCAGCGAGATCTGTGAGTTCTGGGGAAGGGCTGATCCTGGATGGAGCAGCTCCCAGGAGTGCACTCCCCTCAGTGCTCATGGAGACACGCGTGGCTGCAGGGCAGCAGGGCTGCATGCAAGGCGTCGGGCAGCAACCCGCAGCGGAGGCGGAAGCGTGGGCACAGATGTGTGCATGCACATGAAGGCACATGCTTGCTGACACAGCCACGTGTGCAACCTCGTGTGTGCATACAAACACACACACACACACACACACCCTCGTGCCTGCACTCATGACACACGCGTGCATGCACCATGCAAGCATTGCTGCATATGCACTGCAGGGATGTCCCCAGGGAGGGCCTGGAGCTGCTGCATCCCCATGGGGACCCACCCAAGCCTGCCGTGTCCCAGAGCAGTGGTGCTGTGCCAGGTGAGCACCCCATGTGTGGGTGCTCAGCCACCCATGGCTGCAGCCCCGGGGGGGGGTGGGGGGGGAGGGGCGGGGGAGAGGGCGACAGAGGGACAGGAAGGACAGAGATGTGCCTGCAGCCTGCGGAAAACCGCACGTCCTTTTATTTTTCAAGGGCTCGGTGGTGCTTTCCCCCATGTTGTGCTGGGAAGGGACAAGCAGGTGCTGCTCCGAGGATGTTCTGACTCTCTCCCCCTGACCCCGAGCACAGAAGGACGGCCAGTTCCCGGCCCCCGCCCGCAGGGAGGGGAACTCCTTTCCGAGAGCCGCAGGAACGCGGACGCGCAGCTCTGCCCTCTCCCCGCAGGCGCTGCTCCCGGCCCCTCCGCCCCACGGCTGCCCTCCAACAGCCGGGTCAGCGCAGTCCCACCCTGCGGTCTCCCAGCGCACATCGCCAAACCGGGTGCTCCCGGAGCAGAGGGCTGAGTGGAGCCGTGCCCCTTCCTCCCGACTTTCCTATCGCATTGTGCTGCTGCGGTTGGGGGGTTCTTTTCCTCCACAGCTTTTCCCTTATTTTCTGAGGTGTCAGTTCCCCAGATAGCGGCTTTGCTGCTGGAGGAACCTCTCCGCTCTCACTTCGGGAGCATTCGGGTTTAGACCCATTTTCCGCTGGCTTAGGGGACTTTTCACACCCGTGGTTGGTAGCGTGTCCCATCCAGCGAGCCCAACAGCAGCACCAACATTGCAAAGCAAAGGACCCTCTGAAGAACCGGCACCGCCGTGCTGCTGCCAGTCCTGGCACTCCCTGCATGGCACCCCCAGCACTGCTGGGGTCCCCACAGAGGCTGCTCGGAGGACACAGAGCTCTGCACCCACAGGCAGCCCCACTCAGGATGGCACCGGCTCCCTCCTCGAGCTGCTCTGCGTGGCTCCATCACTGCAGCAGCTGCAATGGCCCCATGCAGGTGGGAGATCTCTGACCCATCCCACCGCCATGCAAGGACACCTCATCCCTGTGCTGCTCCCACGCAAGGTGCTTTCAGAGGTGCTTTTCCAGCACTGCTGCTTTTGTGTGTCAACACCTCCCACTTAGCCCAGATTTCATTGGGGGATCATCAGGCCAGCTGCACGCATCACCTCCTGCATGCATCACCTCCTGCACGCATCACCTCCTGCATGCAACAAACACTCTATGCATGCAGCACCTCCTGCAGTGCAGCAGCCTGCCCTGTACACCGGCTTGGCATAGCAGACGTGCTGGATCCTTGCAGGCAAGAGGCCACATCACGCTGTGCCATGTTTGGAGGGCAAGGTTCCCAGCAGCTGGGCCTGCTGGCTGCCTGCGTTCTGCAGCAGGGGAATGCTCAGCTGCTAATCCACGTAATCCTTCTCCAGGCTGGATTCGTTTTAAAGAATAAAGAATAAGTAAGTTGTCCGTCTGCTTCGAGTGCTGGGCTCTGACAGACTGAGGCTGAATGGCAGGAGCCTTCTGCTCAGTGATCTGTGAATCATAGAATCATAGAATGGCTTGGGTTGGAAGGAACCCCAAGGATCACAAAGCTCCAACCCTCCCACCACAGGCAGGGCCACCAACCTCCATGTTTAATACCAGCCCAGGCTGCCCAGGGTCCCATCCAACCTGGCCTTGAGCACCTCCAGGGATGGAGCATCCACAGCCTCTCTGGGCAGCTGTTCCAGCACCTCACCACTCTCAGAGTAAAGAACTTCCCCCTGACATCCAACCTAAATCTTCCCTCTTTCAACTTAAAACTACTTCCCCTTGTCCTGCTGTTATCTACCCTTTCAAAGAGTTGACTCCCCTCCTGTTTATGTGCTTTCTTCAGGTCCTGGAAGGCTGCAATGAGGTCACCCCACAGCCTTCTCTTCTCCGGGCTGAGCAAGCCCAGCTCCCTCAGCCTGTCTTTGCAGGGGAGGTGCTGCAGCCCTCTGATCATCTTTGTGGCCTCCTCTGGACCCTCTCCAACAGCTCCCTGTCTTTCTTGTATTGAGGGCCCCAGACCTGGACACAGTACTCCAGATGGGCCCTCACAAGAGCAGAGTAGAGAGGGACAATCACCTCCCTGTCCCTGCTGGCCACTCCATTTCTGACGGAGCCTAGGATACCATTTGCTTTCCGAGCTGCAAGAGCACACTGCTGGCTCATGCTCAGCTTTTCATCCACCAGGACCCCCAGGTCCTTCTCTGCAGGGCTGCTCTCAAGGACTGCTCCTTTCAGTCTGTATCTATCACCACCTTGCTCCCAGCTGGGGTGGTTCTGATGCTCTGCACAGCACCGGGAGGAGCAGGGCCTGGAGGGACTGCCACCCCACACACCCCCACACCAGGGCTGTTTTGGTGCTGAGCTCAGGGCCAGCACACACTGTAGGAGCACAGCAGCTGCAGGCCCAGCTCCCGGAGCCCAGCCGTGCCCATGTGCACCCCTCCCCATGTGGGAAGCTCCTGCCCCAGATTCCCAGCTCGTTAGCAGGGCGAGTTCCTTCTGAAAACAGGTTCTGGTGCCGCATCTGGCCCTGAGTCACACCACATGGTTGCACAAGCTCTGCGTGTACCATCTTGCTTCCCTCTCCATCCTTCTGGGATCTCCATCCCAGGCCGCCCCAGCACAGTGCATGGCACCAGGTGCTGAGCATCGCAGCCAGTGGGGGCACAGCTCCAGAGGAGCTGCTCCCTGGGAGAACTTCTTCCATTGGTAGAGGAGGAAGGTCTGCCCCTAAAGTGCTCCTCCAGCCCAGCTCAGAGCTGAACAGGCAGAGCTTCCTTGGTGAGCACTGCACCCACATGGCCCCGCTCAGCTCCGAGGTCTCAGGGGACAGCCGGGGCACAGCGCCCACCACCGTGAGCCTCCCCCCACTCAGCAATATTCCTTCCCCTTCTACTTCATGTTAGGGAATATAAAGCAGAAGTTTGACGGCAGCGGACGGCGGCGCGATGGCCTCGCGAGTTGTTAAAGCCTCAAAAGGCAGCAATAAATCTGCTGAGCTGCGAGGAGCTCTCAAAGAAGGAGGGATAGATTCGCTTTCTCTTTATGATCTTCCAGGTGACTCTCAAGGCTCGCTGGTCTTTTATTTCCCATTAATTGTTCTCCCATCACGGTGGGGAGCTTTGCCACCCCCCTGCCCTGGGCTCAGCCCTCCTCCTTTCCCAGCTCACGTGGAGATGTTTAAGGCCACGTGTCCCCCTGGACACAAAACCTCACAGCTGTGGGATGCAGAGATGGGAAAGCAGAGTTTGGATCCAACTGGGACCGACGTGGAGCCCTCAGCCATGCCATGGAGATGGCAGCGCTGGAAGCACCCATCCATGCACCAATCCCAAGTTCCCAGGCTTCTCCTTTCCTAAAAATCCTTTTCCTTTTGAGGAAGACACAGAGATCCCGGCAGGGCTGAGCATCCAGCTCATCCCAGCACAACCCCACTGAGGCATTGCATTCATGTTGGTGCTCAGGCTGCTGGGACCCCATAGTGTGGCACAAAGGAGCCAAACGTGAAGCGCTGGCCCAGAACACCAGGAGCAGCTGGGAGGAGCAGCTTGCTGATGGTGTAAGAGCCAGCCATAAAAGCTTTTGGAATACATCAGAAGCAAAAGATCTGCCAAAAAACCTGCTGGGCCAAGAGGTGAGGAGTGGGAAGAGAAACTGCAATGGAAAGGTCATGCGGATGAATTAGCCAATGTGTCGCTTGCAGGGAGAGATCCACTTGTGTGGATGGGGTCAGCGGGACATCTCACACTGATACATCCATGAGAAGCACCAATGAGAGAACCAGAACCAGGGGAATCAACACAGGAGATCTGAGGGACCGGTCACAAACTGATGGGGTCAGCGGGCATGATGGGGTGGATTGGGGCTGGACTGGGCGATCTGAGTGGTCTTTTCCACCCTTCATGGTTCTGTGATCTCATGAAAGCGTGAACAACAGGTTTGTCAGCAGTTTGTAAGAGCACCAGCAGTGCAAAGAGGGGAGCTCTGCTCTGCCTTGCACTGCAGGGGCTGTAGAAAAGCCAGGTTAGACCGAACGGCCCATAGGATCCAAGGGCACCCAACGCTGTGGAACCAGAAATGGTCTTTTCAGAGGTTTTTCTTCATGCTGACCAAGCCTGGTTCTCCCAGGTGAGCATCACCTCCCCTGTGCTCTGACCCCTGAGCACCCTGCTGACCTGCTTCACCCGTACGTGTGCCGGAGTTACACTCTGGGAAACCATCACTGGTGTCAGCTGGGGAACCTGAACTTCCCTCTGCCTGCTGGCCCGGCTCCAAGGTGATCTCCACCTCCATCACTGCAGGGGTGCAGAGGAGGACAGGTTTGTGACCAAGGTTGCTCCAGGCACACCCACAGTCATGGGACATCCAGAAGCTGCTGCTGGATAAAGGCAAAAGGAAAAGCTTCTGTCTGCACAGCACAACTGCATCCCCAGTCTTGCAGGGACAGCAGAAAGACAGAGGCTGTGGGTGGTGGGGCAGCTCCCTGCTCCTGGAGGAGCCCCCTGCAGAGAAAGGCTGTGCTGTGCTCCCGGGCTGCTCCAGGGCTGTTCCTCCCATTAGAGCAGGGACATGAGTCTGCTGGGATGGCTGAGGCTGTGACTGGAGAGCAGAGCCTGGGACGCAACGGCCACTCCAAGCAGCAGAGCTGCAGGACAGCGAGCTGTGCTGACAGGCGCCAGTGCAAACCACAAGAAAGCCGGGCTGGGCATCTCTGCAGCTCTCCGAGCCTGACAATTAATGCATGCAAGCCACTGAATTATGGGCTGGAGACGCTGGGAGCCCAAATGGCAGCTAACGAGTGCTGTTGATTGGCTTTCCGGAGGCTGTGGAGACACAGACACTTATTCTTAGAGAGACAGACCCCAGAGGGGCTGCGGCGGACACCAATGTCTCTCCGCAGCGCTCGCATCCCCACTGCCCTGGCGCTGGCAGCAGTCGTGTTCCCCCCCAGGAGGTGGGGAGGAGGTGGCAATCAGCCCCAGTGCTGCGCTCAGCCCTCACCACCCACCCGGCTTCCTCTGCTCCTTCTGACCCACAAACACCCCCTCCCCCCCCCCCCCCCCCCAGAGGGTACCATCCCCGCTGCCGGGCAGAGCTCTGGTGGCAGTGGGGGTGAAGGTGCTGATGGACGAGGTGAGGTGGGACCAGTTTAAGGCGGATTAACGTTGCAGGGGAAGGACCACAGCATGAAGAAATCACATGAAAGCATCACATCAGCACTGCCCTGCAAACACACCCGTGCGTGTCTGTGCTTCCAGACGCACGATCCAGCACAGGAACGTTTTTGTAGTCAGCTCATGCTTCCCATCACACAACCAATTAATTGCTGGGAGTATTTGAACTCTCAGTTTTCACAGGCCGTACGTTTCTGTCCTTCCTCTCATCTCCAAGCTGGCTTTTCCCCAGTGTTTGCGACTCCCTGGTTATTTCTGGCCTCGCATTCCTCAAGAATCAGCCTGGCACCTCCTGCTGCAGGACGGCAGCTCCGGCATCTCATAGTTTAAAACTATTCCCCCTTGTCTTATCACTGTTAGACCACGTAAAAAAAGTCGCTCTCCATCCATCCATGCCTCCATCCACCCATTCATCCCTCCACCCATCCCTCCATCCAACCACACATCCATCCACCCATCTCTCCCTCCCTCCCTCCCTCTCTCCATCCCTCCCTCCATCCACCCATCTCTCCATCCATCCATCCACTCATCCAGCCATCCCTTTGCCCACCCCTCTACCCACCTATTCACCCTTCCTCCCCCAGTGCTCCTAGGAGGAACAACCCGATCACTGTGCCCAGTTGGGCTCTGCCAGTTCAGGCAGATGGGTCTGGGACTCTCGTAAATGCTTTTCCAAGAGGCAAATAAGAAAGCGTGCAGCAAAGACTTTGACTATGCACAAAGCAAGCACCCAAATCCCACCACTGAAATGCCCAGCTGGACCTCGGGGAGCGTTCCCAAGTTGGAGGCTACATTTCTTAGTGCTTTGGGATGAACCAGCACAGAGGATCCTGGCTGGTGTGGATTTCCTGGCTGGCTTGGGGTGAGGAGGAGGTGTGGGAGGAGGTGATCCCAAGCTCCTTGTGCTGCAGTCCCTGCCCAGGTGGGGGACACATCCCCAAATGACCCCAGTTTCCTCGCTGGGCTCTGCCTCCTTGTTTCCAGCTGTTCTGTTGCCACTCACAAAACGCAGTTCAAAAAGCGTGAAAATAAAATGAGACCCTCACTATTTCTTTTTTTTTTAATTGACAGGAAATTCACATTCTGAATGAGTGCAGGTTTCCCCCACAGCACACCGGTGGGCAGCACAGACCAGCACAGCAAATGGGGCTGAACAGAGCAGGGTGTCCACAGTGCCCCCACCCCACCCAGCCCCTGCCCAGCCACCAAGGTCCTGCCCCACTAGGAAGGTGGAAAGGTGGAAAAGCAGCTCCGGCATCCCCCAGGTCACGATCCAGGAATTATAACTCTTTTTCCCTGCTGACCAACCCATTATTCTCCATATCAGCAGAGCTTCCAAAGCACTTTGCGAAGTTTGCACTTTGGATTATTGTTAGATGACGAAACCGCATGGAAAAGTTACGGGGACAAATCCTTGGCGTGCATCTAAGCCAAGAGCACCGGATCCAGCGACGTGGATGGGGAGGAGAGCCCCAGAGAGCAGAGCACGTAGAGAGCAGGCATAGCACTTGGTTCTATTGAAGGTGTAATTCCAAGCGTCCGACATAGCAGCGTTTCATGGGGTGGGCTGATGGAAAGGGGCTCAGGGATCCAGAGCGCGGGCGGTGAGGAATGGTGTCGGAAACCTCACGTTCACTTTACTGAGAAGAGTGGTGAGATGCACATAAATCTTTCCAAGAGCATTTCAGGTGCTTTTATGACTCTTGCAAGGGATTTATTGCATATTTTCAGGGGGGGGGGGGGGGGGGAAATGTAATTTAAAAGGACGTTGTCGAGTACTTTTTATGGCTTTTATTTATATTTTAATCTCTATTGTTTGCAAAGCCCTCCTCGGAGGTGGAAAACACAGTTCTGCCCCAATTCTGCTTCCTTTTCTTTGCAAAGTATGACTTTCCCCACCCTTCCCCATCTCCCCACCCTCTGGCTGTAGGGCTGCCCCACCACCCCGCAGCCCCCTCCCAGGACCCCTCCTGGGCAGCTCTGCAGAGGGGAAGGTGCTGAGCAGATGGATCGGCTACTTTGGCTCCTTTCCCCTCCTTTGACATCATTGCCGGCCCCTCCAATTTTGCTTTTTCGTTGGTATTTTTAATATTCTCCTTGTCTCCCCCCTAAAACGTGGTCGTTATTCCTTTAAACTCTTTGTGAAAACTCGTGAAGCTACATAGGAAACGAGCAGCAGTGTGCTTAGAAGGGAGCCAGTGCCAGCCAAGCTGAGAAAATCTGGCTTGAGCAACGCAGAGAGAAGGAAGGAAGGGAGGAAGGAAGGCAGCCAGCAGGGAAGGTCGAGCTCCAAGTGTCCAGAACATCCACTTTGCCAGAGACAACCTGTTGGTGCACACTGGGACATTCAAGGCGTGCTCCAGAGATCCCATGGCCAATGCATACAACTACAGTGACCACACAGGGCATCCCTCCTAGGGTTGGCTGTGCTCCCATCTGTCTCCTCTATGTGCTTGTGCCCAACTCCTGCTGAGCCCCAAGGAGCTGGAGGCATTGCCCAAGGGAGAGAGGTCACTCCTTGAAGTACAACTCCAGATGCTTCCTCCATTGGTTCCTGTTGCCTTTTATCTCCATGCTGATCCACCTCCTTGCGTTTTGCACAGTGTCATTGGAAGCTGAAGCTCACAGTGGGCTCAGCAATTAGTGGTAGCACAGAAATATAAGGCAAAAACAAGTCTTGCTAATGAGCTGACACATTAAACAATGAGTCACACTTCCATAAGGAGCCCAAATCGAGTTATAACCCTAAATAAACAAGCTGTGAGAAACAGTTTACAAAATATGAATGTGTTACTTATTTAACTGCTGTTGAGAAGCTGCGATCTGAACCCTGAGATGTATTTAAATATCTGAAAGGAATACTCCATGTGTGGTTCGTCGGAGCGGAGCTGAGGGCTGAGCAGCACAGCTGGGGCTGCACATGGCTTTGGGTTGGTGGATTCCCCACCATCATGGTGCTGGGCAGGATCTGTCCAACACTGGGATGAGGCAGACAGCAAGAGCTGCATCCCTGTAACGGGGTCGTTTTTAGAAGGAAAAACTGCCTTCTGCAGATGCAAAGTGGCAATATGACACTTTCCTCACCAGGGCCCGCGTTGCTCTCAGGTGAAACGCCTTGCCAAGGTGCAGCCAAATCCCAAAGCTCTCCCCTCATAACAGTGGTGAGATTTGATCAGGGCCAACAGTGCCACAGTTCTGGCTTGGGCCTTTGCTCACACACTGCTCAGCCCCTCAGGTTTGCCTGGGTAATGTCCCACCCCAGGGGTGAGAATCTGTTTTGCTTCTACTGACTCTGTGTGCTTGTGCTCCCAAAGTGCTTGGCATGAGATGGGATGGGGATGAGATTGGATGTGACAGGATGGGATGGGGATGGGGTGGGATGGAGATGCAATGGGGACAGGATGGGGATGGGATGGGATGAGATGGAGATGGAATGGGGACAGGATGGGGATGGGTTGGGATGGGAATGGGATGGGATGGAATGGGATGGGATGGGATAAGGTGGGACAGGATGGAATGGGGACAGGATGGAATGGAAATGGGGATGGGATGGGATGGGATGGGATGGGGTGGGATGGGGTGGGATGGGGTGGGGTGGGGTGGGATGGGATGGAAATGGGGATGGGATGGGATGGGACAGGATAGGATAGGATAGGATAGGATAGGATAGGATAGGATAGGATAGGATAGGATAGGATAGGATAGGATAGGATAATGCAGTTGGGAGGGACCTGCAAAGATCATCTAGTCCAGCTGCCTGGCTGCTAACCAAAAGTTAAAGCTTATTAATAAGGGCATTGTCCAAACACCTCATGCACATTGATGGGCATGGGGCATCATGCTCTCCAGGAAGTCTGTCCCAGTGTTTGACCACCCTCATGGTCAGGACATTGTTCCTAATATCTGGACTGAACTTCCTCTAGGGCAAATTTGTGCAAGGAGCAGGCACAGCAGTCCCTAGGGCTGGCAAGGTGAAGAGATTTTAGAAGTATATTAGGGATAAAATAAATCCTAGTGGTGGCAAAGGACATTGCTAAATGGAGATGCCAAAATTACTCACGGTAAGAGAGAAGAGGTGGAGACACGATCAGTGAGTATTTCTGTTCTGTGTGTTTGGAAGGAAGCATTTGCAACACACGAGGACAACAACTTCTTTGTATCCAAGGAGAATGTCAAACATCTACATGGGACAAACATTTCTAAATCACCCTAAAAATAATGTAATCTCAATCACTGGTCTAATTTCACATGTCAAGAGTCTAAAAAGAGCTGGTTGTTAGTTTCAGCATCCCTCAGCAATGATGCTAGATGACTTCATGACCAGAGAGATGAGGCGCCTCATGTTGGGCAGGCTCAGGGCTCAGGTTCTGCATTGGCACAGGCAGGGCTCAGCTGGAACATGGCTGCATGCAGAAATCCATGCTTCCTTGGGGCTCTGCTCTCCCATACCTGTAGGTGTGGAGCAGGGAATAGGGTAGGGTGGGAGGGGAAGGGAAAGGGGAAGGGGAAGGGAAAGGGGAGGAGGAGGAGGAGTGGGAAAAGGAAGGGGGGAGGGAGGAAAGGGAGAGGAGAGGAGAGGAGAGGAGAGGAGAGGAGAGGAGAGGAGAGGAGAGGAGAGGAGAGGAGAGGAGAGGAGAGGAGAGGAGAGGAGAGGAGAGGAGAGGAGAGGAGAGGAGAGGAGAGGAGAGGAGAGGAGAGGAGAGGAGAGGAGAGGAGAGGAGAGGAGAGGAGAGGAGAGGAGAGGAGAGGAGAGGAGAGGAGAGGAGAGGAGAGGAGAATCACTGGCTGATAAGAAGGTAATTCATGTCCTGGAAATGTCTCCAATGTCTGCTGAGGAGTCTGGGCTGGGCAGCCCAAGAGATGCTTGCATGGGAGAAGTTGGTGTTTGACCACTACGCATTGTGGTTGGACTGTGCCAGACCCAAGCTCCATCCAGTCCCTGGACCGTTTCCAACCAGGTCAGCAAAAAGCTGTTCAGAGATGCAACACCAGCACTGAGCCATCCTTCCCCGTGGTGCTTTTCTGTCTTCAGTGATTCAGAGACTCCGGCACAGCCTGCTGCATTTGGGTCAGTCCAGCAGCGCTGTGGCAATCATCATTGCCCTGTTGTGCAGGGATTTGTCCAACCTGCCTTTCTGGGCACTGACATCTTTGGTTTTTATGACCCAGTGTGGCAGTGAGTCTCATGGTGTAATCACCGCTGGCCACATGCCAGAAGGTTGGCTGTGGTTTTGGAGTCAGGGCTTTCTAGAGGTTGTGGCTGGGGAAAAAAAAAAAACCACCTTGCAAGGGGACGTTCAGCAAGCACAGCGTGCTCCACTGCAAGAGTCTGACAACAGAACAGAGAGGATCCACCTCCTGGTGCTCCTGCAGAGATGTCTGGGGCTCAAACTGCCCAGCAGTGTAGGAGAACTCTGATCCGGGCAGCAGTGGAGATCAGGTCTCACAGTTTCCAGCCTATGACAGCAAACACTTCCAAACCAGGCAGAAAGGTCCTGAAGGCAGTGCAGAAAGTCACAGCCTGCCAGCAGGGCCTAAATTACCGGAATTTCAAGAATTTTGGTGATGGCTGACACCAGAAAACGCCACAACCACCGGTACAGATGGGGCAGTGTTTCCTTCTGTCTCCAACCCCAGCACCATCAGAGCTCTGCCACACAGCACCAGCCACTGTGTGCACTCACACTGTGCCCACGCTCTCACTGTCCCCAGCAGTTCAGGAGCACTGAGGCCAAGAAGGGCATCCAGAGAGCCTGTCTGTGCTGCCCCAAAACCCATTCCCCATCCCTGGGCAGGCAGCTCCAAGGCAGCACGCACCTCGTGCCTTTAAGCACACGGTGAGAAGCAGATCAGCACGAGACATCTCCTTAAGCTCATCTGGGAATCGCTGCTATCAACGAGTCCTGCTTTCTCAGTCAAAGATGATTTACTCTGATCTGCACTATTGATTTTATTGTGGGAAATGCGGTGATACCTTGAGAGAGGGAGAGACAGAGGTTTGACTTATGGGAGCGCGTGGGGAAGGCTCCCATCCCCATCACAGCAACGGCCTTTTCTGCATCTGCACCAGAATTATTTGTAGTGTTTTATGCACCCATCTGCTCCCTGCATGCTCTCTATAAATCTCACTGGCTCTCTCTCACACACACATGTTTGCTTTCCATGTAGATTACTTATGATGAGAGTCTAATTAGACCCAGGGAAGCCTGCCTACAGAGCGAGCCTGGGGAGAGCTTAATTAAAGTCAATGGAGAAAATTATAGGTGAAAAAAAAAAAAAAAAAATTAGGGCAGAAAGGAAAAAATATCAAGAATGAAACCAAGGGGAAAAAAAAAGGAGAAGCAGGGAATTAAAAGCACTGAGAGTGTGCACCACTGCCGGGCTCCCAGACCTGGCAGTGCTGGAGGGCTGGGATCCAATGGGGCACCCAGTGGTGTGGGGTCCCCATGAGGCACCCGGGGATGTGGGGATCCAATGGGGTACCCAGTGGTTTTGGGATCTCATAGAGCATCCGGTGGTGTTAGGATTCAATGGGGTACCCAGAGCTGTGGGGATCCCGTGGGGCGTGCAGCAGTGTGGGGATCTCATGGGAACCCAGCGCTGTGGAGATCGCATGGGCACACAGCAGTGTTGGGATCCAATGGGGCATCCAGTGGTGCTGGATCCCATAGGGCATGCAAAGCAGTAGGGATCCCATGGGGCACACAGAGCTCTGGGAAACCAATGGGGGATGCAGAGCCGTGAGGATCCCTTGGCCCCCAGCTGCCCCGCAGCACACAGCCCCGCAGGGCGCAGGTTTGCCAGGCAGAGAAGGGCACTGCCCAACCCCGTGACTTCTGGTGGAAGGAGAACAACTCTTTCAGAAGGACTTGATTTAAAGACCACAAATGATGGAGAACCCGCCACATCCCTTGGCAAATTGCTCCGATGGTTAATTACACTCCCTGTTTAAAAGATGCATCTTCCTTCCAATTTCGGTTTTTCGAGCTCCAGCTCACAGCCATTGAATCTCATTACATTTTTTATCTCCTAGATTAAAAAGCCCTCCATTATCAGAGCTCTCCTCCCTCCGTCAGTACTGATAGATGTGCTGGAGCTGCCTCCGTACCTCCCCGCAATTAGCCGCGCCGCTCCGCCTGCTGCCGCTGCCTTCACTCACCCACATCCCATGTGGGTCCCTGGACACGATTTTCCTGGAGAGATGTTAAACCCTCAGTGATGCACAGCAGAGAGGTTTGGGTTGGGTTGGGTTGGGTTGGGTTGGGTTGGGATGGGATGGGATGGGATGGGATGGGATGGGATGGGATGGGTTGGGATGGGATGGGATGGGATGGGATGGGATGGGATGGGATGGGATGGGATGGGATGGGTTGGGATGGGATGGGTTGGGTGAAGTGCTGACGATTTCATGGCCCCTGTTCCAAACTCCTGATGTCCCAAAACTGCAGCACCCAGCTGCTGCCTGCCCAGGGCCTGGTGGGTTACAGAATCACAGCATCACAGAATTATAGGGGTTGGAAGGGACCTCTAGAGATCATTGAGTCCAGTCCCCCCAGCAAAGCAGGCTCCCTAGACCAGGTTGCACAGGTGGGCATCCAGGCAGCTCTTGAACATCTCCAAAGAAGGAGACTCCACCACCCCCCTGGGCAGCCTGTTTCACTGCTCCATCACCCTCACTGTGAAAAAAATTCTTATGCACATTTTTGTGGAACTTCCTATGCTTCAGTTTGTGGCCATTACCCCTTGACCTATCTCCACATACCACTGAAAAGAATCTGGCCTCATCCCTTTGCCTCCTGTGCCTTAGGTATTTATAGACATTGATCAGATCCCCTCTGAGTCTTCCATTTCCCAGACTGAACAGACCCAGGTCACTCAGCCTTTCCTCATAAGAGAGATGCACCAGGCCCTTTATCATCTTTGTGGCCCTCTACTGGACTCTCTCCAGGAGATCCCTGTCTTTTTTGTACCAGGGAGCCCAGAGCTGGAAGCAATGCTCCAGGTGAGACCTGACCAGGGCAGAATAGAGGGGGAGGTTCACCTCCCTCGACCTGCTGGCCACGCTCCTTTTAATGCACCCCGGGATGCCATTGGCCTTCTTGGCCACCAGGGCACACTGATGGCTCATGGCCAACCCATTGCCCACCAGGACCCCCGGGTCCCTTTCTGCAGAGCTCCTCTCCAGCTGGTCATCCTCCAGCCTGTAACTGATACTTGTGGTTATTCCTTCCCAGGTGCGAGACTCTTGCTCTTGTTAAACCTCACCTGGTTCCTCTCCGCCCAACTCTCCAGCCTGTCCAGCTCCCTCTGAATAGCAACACAGCCTTCCAGTGTCATCCATTCCTCCCAGCTTCGTATCATCAGCAAACTTGCTGAGGATGGCTGCTATCCCCTCATCAAGGTCACTGACGAAGGTGTTGAACAAGACGGGATCATCGAGTCACCACGGAACCTCTCAGATCCAACCCCAGCCCACCCTGCTGTGCCCACTGATGTGTCCCCCAGCACCACATCCCCACAGTCCTGGAGCACACAGGGATGGTGGTTGCACCACTGCACGGTGTCAGTGCATTACCACTCTTTTGGAGCAGACATATTTTCTGTCATCCAGCCCACAGCACCACCATTCCAGGGTGTCGGACACTCCCCACCAGCCTCTCCATACCTCAGCCACCAGTGCCTCATCCCCATGAGTAAAACCCACGGGCAACACAATGTTGGCAGAGTGGTGAATTACGGGACATCACACGGAGCTGGAATACAACCCCCCTTCCTATGCCCCGTGCAGGAGCTGCCCGTTTCTACACACTTGCATTCTTGATGAGGCCAGTGGTGAGGGCAGCTGTGGGGAGAGGTAAACCACCAGGCAGGGGTTCCCTGGGGCACTGGGGTCAGACCCCCTGCCTGCGCCCTCTGCACCACTGTCCCCATGCACCCAGCTGCTCAGCACCAGCACCCGCACATGGACAGCAGGGAAGGATGCTTGCTGTTAGCAAAGGAGCATAGGATGGGGCACGGTAAGCCCCCCTTGGGGACTCAAGATGCCCCCTGCACACCCTCTGCCTGGAGATCACCAGATGCTCTTTGTGAAGGCTGGGAACAGTTCCCCACACACAGCAGATCCAACCCCTTCCCAGGGCTCTCCAGGCCCACACCTGCAGCCCAGAGCGTGCTGGATGGGAACAAGAGTTTGGGGGGACCCTGAGAGCGAGCTGAGGAAGTACAGCTGAAGGGCTCCAAGAATGCTCTGTGTGATGTGGGGAGGGCATGTGGGGACTCCCCCTGCCTGGCGCCCAGACCTGTGGCACTTCAGTTGTCCTCTTTCATGTCACAACTACCAGCATCGCCCCTTGGCCATGGCCCTACGCTGGCCACAGCTTCACCCCACAGCCCCAGACCTTCACCCCACAGCACTTCCAGCCCTATAGCACGAGCATCCACGGGAAGAACAGCGTTGGCACCACCTCAAGACAAACCACCACAAACACATTGCATGCGGGGAGGTTACGGAGCAGTGCTCCCATTGCACGCCCCGCGCGTGTTTGTCTTCATTAGCGCGGTAATTCATGGTGTGGCCTTGCTAACATTCAAATCAGAAGGAAGAATATTAAAAAAAAAAAAAAGAAGAAGAAGAAGAAAAGAAAGTAATTATGCTTTTCAAAGTAAGGCTTTATGGGTAAATTGTATGCAAATCGCCATCTAAATCAGGGCGGCATATCTTAAGCGGATCTAAAAGTTGTGAAGGCCTCCAGCGCATCATTGATATGTAATCAGCGGAGATGTATGATTCTGCTCCTCACTTAGGCAAATGTGAGTGGCAGTGCTCCGGTCGGTAATTGCTATTTATCACAGTGGCTGATGCGAGGAGCTGTCATCTGGCTGCGGGTGGGACCGGCCCGCCATCCATCAAGCTGCTCGGAGGCGGCTGCTGCACGACTGCGCCGCGTTGGGGTTTCCAGGTGCTCTGAATCCCCCATCCCAAGCTGGCTGCTGGGACATGCAGGTCCTGCTGGATGGGGCCGGGCTGGGGGAGTCCCACAGGTCCTTTCCAACCGCTCCGACCCCGAGGTGCAGTGATTTTTTGCTCCCTGTGTCATTGCGTTTCTTGCCATAGCTCGACACAAGGCAAGGCAGAACTCATGCTGAGCCGAGGGAAGAGATGTGCTCTCTCACCAGGCTGCAGCTCCAGTCGGCTCCTGTCCAGCAGAAGGTTCAGCTCTGAGTTGCAGCCATGTGCCAAGTAAGAGCAGCGCGTGGGACCGTCCCAGCATGGCTCTGCCCATCGCACAGCACCCACCCAGAAAACCACACCTGTAATCTTCCCCCGCAAAGTCTGCCCACACAGCCTGCACCTGCAAACCCACCCACCCCCCCCTCGGTCAGTAAAAGCAGCTAACTGACCCAGCTGCCATGCAGGGCTGTGGCAGTGGAGCAGTGCATGGCTGTCACTCTGCTCACACCAGCGTGTCCTCACACCCCTGCGGCCATTCACCCCCACTCACCCCCCCCCCCCCTCCTCCTGGTGAGCTCCATCATGGAGGCAGCAAAGTGTTATGTACTTGCAAGCCCCATCATCCTTAAAAGCGGAGTGATGCACGCTCCAGATGAGAAAAGAGCCTCCATCCCATATGTTAATAGATAGCATTAGGGCAATAATGAAAAGCACTTGAGACAAGTAAGCCCCTATCAAACGCTGAGTAATAGAGATGCACAGAGTGAATCACAATGCACCTCCTCTGCAAAAGATATTAAGACGTCTGCTTTAGTGCAGGGCCCATTCACTCCAACAGCTGCTCCGTTCCTCTGATTGTAGCAGGAGTAGGGAGCACTTTTCCAGCCATTTCCACGCGCCCAGCACTTTGCACGCTCGTGTGCAGCCCCATCCTGCAGCACAAGCAGCACGGTGAGGGATGCACAGCGACGGGCACAGAGCACTGCACCCACTCCAGCTCCGACTCGCGCCGCTGCTGAAGGGCGCTGTCCTGCAGTCGCAGATGGGCGCTGGGTGCGGGCTGCTGATGGGAGCGATGAGTAACTCCAGCAGAGCCCTGCGCCAGCACTCGGAGCACCGCGGCAGGCTGGGAACATGGAGTGCTGCCCGGCACGGGGCTGGGCTCCTCCACTGCACAACCTGATGAGATAGGACTGTACTGAGAGCCTCAGCCCAACCCCAGCCTAACACCATTCCCATTCCCAGCCCCACCCCCAGCCCCAACATCATTCCCATCCCCAACTCCAACTTCTATCTCAACCCCAGCCCCAACCTCAGTCTCATCACCAATCCTACCCCCAACCCCAACCCTATCCCCAACTCCATTCCCACCCCCAACCCCAACACCATTCCCATTCCCGGTCCCAACCCCAGCCCCATTCCCAGACCTAGCCTCATCTCCAGCCCCAACACCAACCTCAACCCCAACCCCATTCCCAGCCCCAGCCCCACCCCCAATGCCAGCCCAACAGCAATCACAGCCCCATCCCCCACCCCACCCCCAGTGCCATCCCCAAGTCCATCCCCAACCCCAACTCAAAACCAACTGCAGACCCAACCTTAACCTCAACCCCTACCCCAACCTGAATCCCAGCCCCAACACCATCCCTACCTCCAACCCCATCCCCAACCCCAACTCCAGGCCCAACCCCAACTCCAGGCCCAATTCCATTCCCAACCCCAACCCCATGCCCACCACAGCAACCAAGCCAACCCCAGCCCTTCACATCCCCAGATGCCAGCTCCCCACACCCCACCAGTGCTCCCACTGTGCCCGTACCTCCACCCAGGGCACAGCAATGCACCCTGAGCATGAACAGTGTTTGTCACCACACTGTGAAATGAAATGCTGACAGGGGAGGGCAGGGTCTCCTTGGATGTGCACCACAAGTGGGGAACAGCACTTGGCTGGCCTGCTTCTCCCCAGAAACGTCACCCACCCAGGGGGTCACTGGGGCTGGGGGGGGTGGGGGCGGGCAGGGACCCCAGGTGTGTGGTGGGAGATGGAAACCAGAGGAGTGAGTGTGGGTCATGCAGGAGGTGGGGGAAGCGGCACCACTGCATGTGGGACACTGGGACACACAGACCTCTGCCTGCTCTGTGCTGGGCCACACTGACGCCCCATGGCCATGGGACTGCTGCCCCACAGCAGACGGGTCAGCAGAGAGCATGGCACGCTTTGCCCTGGTAATTAGGGCAGGCGGGGCTGGCTAATTGCCTGCACACCCAGCACTGTGGGGTGGGAAGTGCCACACATCCCTGACCCCAATGCAAAGCTGCCTGGTGTGGGGCGAGGGCACAGCTGGGGGGCACCGCCCGCACCGCACTGAGCCATCGCGTTGTGTCACACTGAGCTGTGTGGCATTGCGTTGTGTTGTGTCACATCACGGCGTTGTGTCGAGTTGTGTTGTGTTGTGCTGTGTTGCATTGCATCATCTTCTGTTGTGTTGTGTTCCATGAGTTGTGTTCCATGTGTTGCGTGCGTTGTGTTCCGTCGTGTCCCACGGCAACCCGTTGCACTGTGCTGTGTTCTGTTGTGTTCTGTTGTGTTCTGTTGTGTTCCGTTGCACCGAGCTGTGTTGTGCTGCACTGTTGTGCTGCTCTGAGTTCTGCTGTGCTGCGCTCCGTTGCTCTGTGCTGGGCTGAGTTCAGTTGCACTGCGTTGCGTTGCATGGTGTTGCATTGTCTTGCGTTGCGCTGTGTTCTGTGTGTTGTGTTCTGTCGCAGCGCGTTGCAGTCCGTTGTGTTACGTTCCGTTGTGTTGTGTTGTACTGTGTTGCATTGACAACCCCACAACCCCACAGTCCCACAGATCCGTGCCCCCAGTGCCCCCACTGGCCCCACTGTTCCCAGTTCCCCACTGCTCCCAGCGCTCCATTGCTCCCGATGCTCCCAGTGTTCCGGTTGCCCCCATTGCTCCCAGTGCCCCCAGTGCTCCCAGTGTCTCCGTTGCCCTCACGGCTCCCAGCGCCCCCAATCCCGCTCTTCCCTCTCCGTCCCTGTCCGTACGGCCGAGCCGCATCCGCGGACGCGCAGTGCCCTCTGCCGGGGCCACGCGGCCGCCGCCGGAGCCGCTCGGTTGCCACGGAAACGGGGCCGTCCCCACCAGAGATGGCACTCCGCTCCCCCCTGCATCCTGCATCGTGCATGCTGCACTGTGCATTGTGCACGCTGCGTGCTGCATGCCGCTCCCCTGGGGAAACGAGGAGCGCTGACACTGTGCCCTACCCGGCGCTGCCACGCACGGCCGCACGGCCTCTCCCGGGCTCTCCCCTCGGCACAGCGGGCTCGTTTCCTTTTAAAGCACGGAATGTGGTGATCAGCAGCGGGGAGATGAGCTCCGAGCGCAGGGCGGGGGGTGGAAGGGGCAATTGGCCTTTGGTTCTTCCAGAGCAGCTCCGCTTCAGTGCAGCCGCACGCCGACAGCGGGGACGGGAACACAACGAGCAGCGCTCTGCGCTCTGCCCTCTGCAATCTCCCCTGGGCGGTGCAAGCAGCTGCAGGCAGCGCGGCGTGCGGGCCACGCATTGCACTGCAGGCGGTGCACGGAATAGGTGGTACACAGTGCATGCAGAGCAGGACACAGTTCGGGTCGCTGCAGGCACTGCAGGGCAAGCCATGCGCAGTGCTGCAGGTAGAGAATGGTGCTGTGGGCAGTGCTCAGTGCTGCAGGCAGTGCTCGGTGCTGCAGGCAGTGCCCTGCAGATGCACCATGCTGCAGCACTGCATGGAATCTCTCTCCTGACTTCACCTTGCAGCTCGGGGCTGTTGCACATTTGCTCCACTCACAAAACCCCGATTGCTGTGTTGATGAGGAAGTAAGAAGGTACCCTGTGGAACAAGGGGGGTGTGCTGGTAGCGGGGATGCTGAGAAGGTGGAGAAGCTGAGTGCCTTCTTTGCTTCAGTCCTCACTTCCAAGACCACCCCCTTGGGACCCCTGGACCCAGGGGGAACAGAGAGAGTCTGGGAATGGAGAGCTTCCCTCTGGGTGAGGGGGGTGGTCCTGGGGCGGAGGGGTGGGAGCAGGGAGGTCTGCAGAAAGGGAAGGAAGGAGGATCCAGGAAACTGTAGGCAGTCAGCCTCACCTCTGCGCCTGGAAAGGCCACGGAGCAGCGTGTTCTGGGTGCCAGCTGCAGGCTGTTGGGAGAGAAGGTCATCGGGAGCACTCAGCATGGATTCACCAAGGGGAAATCGTGCTTGACCAACCTCGTAGCCTTCAATGATGGCATCACCAGCCGGGTAGGTGCAGGGGGAGCAGTGGATGTCGTCTGCCTCAACATCAGCAAGGCTTTTGGTGTTGTCTCCCATGGCATCCTGATAACAGAGCTGAGAAGGTCTGGAGCATCTCCCTGTGAGGGAAGGCTGCGTGACCTGGAGCTGCTCAGCCTGGGGAAGACTGAGAAAGAATCTGATTAGTGCTTATAAATATAGTCAGTGTGGGAGAGAAAGGGACATGGCCAACGTCTTCTCAGTGGTCTGCGGGGACAGGACAAGGGGAAATGGCCACAAAATGGAGCATAGGAAGTTCCGCACCAATATGCAAAGGAACTTCTTCATGGTGAGTGTGACGGAGCACTGGGACGGGCTGCCCAGGGAGGTGTGAGGTCTCCTTCAACAGAGATATTCAGGACCCGCCTGCATGCTGAGCTGTACAGCCTGCTGTGGGAGCAGCTCCCCCCAGGGTGATGTCCCAGCCCCCCCAAAGTCCTGCCTTATTTGATCACTGCCTTTATTTACAGCCTGATGTGGGCGGAGAGGCAAATGCAGGTTGTGCTTTGCTCGGAGGACTGATCCTGTTGGTTTTTCCTAAGGGCATTCCATGCACTGTGGCCTGCTGGCTGGGTCCCCCAGGTCAGCTGCAGGCCAGCCAGAAGCTGCTTGGCCCTGAGCAGGACCCTAAATATTGCAGAGGCTTTACCAAGTGCGGCACTGCAGCCAGGACAGCACTAGCACTGCTGCTGTGCTGCATCCTGCCACCAGCAGATGGAGGTCAGCCATCCGTTCCTGCCATGCAGAGGCGGGCATTAACTTCCCCAAAGGAAAAGCGTAACAAATGAGCTGAGATGTCTCAGACCTTCTTGAAAGGGTCCCATCCCACCTCATCCTATCACATCCAATCTCATCCCATCCAATCTCATCCTATCCCATCCCCATTCCCATCCCTATACCCATCTCTATCCCACCCCATCCCATCTCCTCATCCCATCCCCATTCCCATCCCACCCCCATTCCTATCCCCACCCCCATCCCATCCCAAACCACCTAATGCCACCCTACCATATCCCATCCCATTCCATGCCACTCCATCCCATCTTATCCCATCCCACCCTGTCCTATCATACCTGATCCCGTTCCATCCCACCCCATCTTATCCCATCCCACCTCAATCCATCCCATCCCATCCCATCCCACCCCATCAGTGACTCCAAAGTGACGTTTCCATATTCCTGCTGAAATCCCTCTGCTGTGCACGGTCCCCAACACCCATCGGCCATCTTTTACATCCACTGCTGACACGAGCAGCTCTGAAGGGGACAGCAGGCCCTGTAGGCAAGCCGGCATGCAGAGAGGGGGCACGACCTCGTGCTCTGTGCGCAGTGAGGTGTAGGGGCCGAATGGCCTCAGGGAGCTGCGTGTCAGAGCGCTCTCCAGCTGCAGGAAGCCAGGAGATGCCTTTGGGGCGCGGTGCGTGGCTGTGTGCGCTGCAGGGCAGGGGACGGCCAACGGAGAGCTGGTGCTGCTGTGCTGTGCTTGGAGCGGCCACACTGCGTGCGGGTGGGAGCCGCAACGCCGGGATCACAGAGAGTCAGAAAGGTTGGGAAGAGTAAGCACGGCCCCGAGCCCAGCCACAGGAGTGCTGGGGCCGCTGAGGCCGCGTCCCGCGCTGTGACACCCATCCCTCCTCGCAGAGGAGCCCGGCGCTGAGCGCAGCACTGCGGTGCGGCCCAGCAGTGCCACACACAGACGGGCCGTCCCCTCCTGCTCCTGCTGCCCGCACCGCTGCTGACGCAGCCACGATGCCGCGGGGCTCCTCGGCTACGCTGCTGGCTCGCGTTCCGCCGAGCGTCACCACACCCCCAGGCCCCGCTGCTCCGCGCTGCTCTCGGCCGCCGTTCCCGAGCTGACGCTCAACCCATCGGCCTCAGCGCAGCCGAGCGGCCGACGGAGGGCGGCGTGGAGGCGGCGGCGCCGCTTGGCAGGGCCGGGCCGGGCCGGGCCGGGGGCGGCCGAGCGCCGTGCGGGGGGCGGCCATGTGCCGGCGGGGCCCGGCAGGGGGCGGCTGAGCGCCGCGCTGTCCCGGCGGCCGCCGCGCTCCCCCCGCGCCGCCCCCCGCCTCACTGCGCAGCGCAAACATGGCGGCGGCGGCGGCGGCGGCGCGGCGCTGAGACGGAGCCCGCAGCGCTCGGGGCCGCGCAGGTGAGGGGCGGCGGGGCGGGGGCTGGGGGGGGCAGCGCGGCCGTTCCGCGGGGCGGGGCGGGCCCGGAGCGCGGCTGTCACGGCGGCCCGCTCTGCCCGCTCTGCCCGCCCGCGGCCCTCCCTCCGCGCCCACCCGCGAGCCTTGGCAGCCCGCGCCGCCACCGCCGCCGCCGCCGCCGCCGCCGCCGCCGCCGCCCGGCCTGCCCGAGCCCCGCGCCTTCGTGGCCGCCCCCGTTGGCTGCGGGCAGCGCCGTCAGCGGGACGCTGGGCTGCGCTGTGCTGCAGCGCTTCGTGCCGCTCCCGGAGGCCCCGCAGCGCTCGGTGCGGGATGCCCGGCCCCGCGAGGTGACAGCGCGGGACACAGCGGCGCGGAGCCGGGAGGGGCAGCGCTCCGACACGCAGCTCTGCGCTGTGACCCCGCGGGGGGACATCCCTCACTGCTGCCCCGGGAAACGTCCGTCCTCCTCCACAGCCCCTCGGAATCCGTTGCTGGAGGGGGAGAGCTGGGGGTCAGGGAGGGGTTGGGTTGGAGGTCAGGCAGAGTTCGTGTTGAGGGGTCAGGCAGGGTTGGGATCCGGGCAGGGTTTCGGCTTTTTCATGCACGGCGCAACGTTTAAAAATAACCACGCTGCCAGGCTGGCTTCTGCCGCACAGCGCTCAGCTTTAATCCCTGCGCTCTTTGAAGCCGCTGCGTGGAACTGCGGCCTCGATTACGGGAGCCGGGCGGTGGGCTGCGCTCAGATGTGCCGCGTAGCATCGGCCGTGGCCATCGCGGGGCCTGTAGGCAGCTGCCAGCCCAGCGTTCCCGGTGGGTAACGCGGAGACCCGGCGCAGGGGCCCGGCTTTGATTTTTGCCTCCCTTTCTGTTGACTGTTGTTGTTTATAGCGAGCAGCGGGCGCTGAGTGGCTGTGAGCAGCCATGTGGCAGCTCCTCCTCAGCAGCAGCGGGAAGCCGCTCCCCCACCGCTCCATGGCCGCGCTGCTGGCACAGCCGCAGCTTCTTCTGTGTCAGATGCTGCTCCTTCGCTGCTGTTGGCTAAACTGGGTGATGGACTGATTAAAAGAGAGCAAATGACCACGAGTGGCACCCACTACAAGCTGTGGGGCCGTGCTGGAGCCCAGCCAGCCCCTCCACGCTGCCTTCCTGCAGTGCCGTTGGGATAACGGTGACCTCTGAGTCGCTGGCCCAGGAACTCGATGAATTCTGCAGCACGGTTGGTGTCTGTAACTGAGAGACGCCGCTGGGGTGCAAAGCGCCGATGTTATCCGTCAGCTGGCTGCTGTCAGCGGCCTGGGCTCGTGTCCTTGCCTTACGTTTAGTTTACAAGGATCTAGAAAACTTGATGTCAGTGCTCGGGCATGGCGTGCTCAAAGAGCAGCTGGGGCGGCTGCTTGGCTCCTGAGTGAGCCGCAACCCTTCTGCTTCACGTTTCTTCTTCCACACGTCTTCCTGCTGCCCAGGTGCAGGGCTCAGCCCTCCCTGCTGCTGCGTTCCTCGGGGCTTTGAGCCTCTTCCTTTCTGCCACGCACTCCAGGGCACGCCGTGCTCTCTCCATCTCCGCAGCTGAATTTAACCTCTTCAAAGGCTTTTTTTTTCTCACATCCCAAGCTCTGTTGCTGTCCCCGTTTCGTACGGGTTTGTTTTCTACCCTGCAGATCTCTGCTATTTTCTGCATGCCGCTGCTGACCTGCGCTGTGGTCGGGCTGGGCGCAGCAGCACTGCGCTGCACGGGGCTCAGTGACCCCGTTCTCAGTTGGTCTGAGTGCTGCTATGGGACAGAGGAACGAAGCTCTGGTGTTTGTTTGCATATGGAGTGGTGGGTTTGTGGCGAGGGAGCTGGCAGCACCATGAGCCCCAGCGTGCTCCATCTGGAGGAGCTGCTGGCAGCACTCAGTGCTGGGTTCCCAACGGCGTTCTGTTTGCTCTGGGGCTCTGATCACTTTCCTGCCTTTTGCTTGCTGCAGAAATTCAGCTTGCGATGAGACCAGGCGGGCTTGGAGTCGCAAGTTGCACATTTATGTTTAAAAACTTTCCTGATACGATGGCCATGAGAAATGCAGCAAGGCGCGCTGGGGTGGAGCAGCAGCTCCAGACCTTCCTGCGGGGTTGGCAGCCTCTTCTGTAAGGCAGAAACATCCAAAAGGAAAACCATCCCCAGCAGCAGGGCTGTCTGTACTTCTGTCCCCCAGATCTGGGCCGGGCTGGGGCTCCCAGCAGTGAGGTCTTGCTGGGCTGAAGGAGAGTTTGAGGGATGTGCTCGGTGGGCAGCACTGGCAGTAGGGGACGGTCAGACTGGATGACCTTGGAGGTCTTTTCCAGCCTTGGTGATTCAGTGATCCTGTGCTTTTGGGGGGGCTGCTGTTGCTGCTGTGCTCCGGCCCTGCCCCATTACTGGGGGTTGCAGTGGTGGCTTTGTGGTTCGGCTTGTGTTCCTTCACTCTGGGTTCTCCCTGCCCACTGTGCTGCTGGCACAGCTTTGGCACAGTGCTGGCCACGTGTGTTCAGTGCAGCCCACGTGCCTCACCGCCCCGCGGCCGCTCCGTCATTTCATACTGCTGTCAGCTGGGAGTTTGTGAGTGCTGCTGAGCTCTGCTGGCATCACAAGCCACGTGAGTGCCCAGCACGGAGTTTAATGGCTGGCAGACAGGCTCGGTGAGAGCACCATGTCTCAGTGAACTGCTTGGCTGGCTCTGAACGCGCCTCCATCTCTGCGGGACAACCTGCAGGTTGCTTGTGGCCATGAATTCTGTTTGTATTGGTGTCTGCCGAGCTCAGCAGTCTCACAGCACAGTGCACAGGATGGTGGAAGGCCTGGTGGTGCATTGTGTGCTCTGCACAGCGGCCAGCACTGCTGTTGGTTATGTGAGCGACCGGCTCTGCTCTGCCCCGAGCTGCCCGCTCATCCTCTGGAGGTGGCGTTGCTGTGCTGTGCCACATCGCTCCTTCTCTTCTGGTTAAGAGCACACAGAAGTTCTGCTGAGCACTTGCTGGATTGCTCCGTTTGCAGCGCAGGGTGCGTTGCCTCTCGGGGGATTTGAGCTCCTTCAGTCGCAGCTGAGCCCGGAGTTCTGCACAGGATAAAAATAGCAGGCGGTAATTAATGCACGTCCTCGGCGAGCCCGGCTCTGCTGCTCTCTCCTGACATGTTGCACTGCTGCAATTTCCTTTCCTCCTCCGAAGGAAGAGATGAATTAATCTCTCCCTGCACGGGTAGGAAGGAAAACGAGGAGGCCGGGAGCGGGACGGGAGCGGGGCTGTGCTGTGGGATGGGAGCAGGGCTGTGCTGTGGGATGGGAGCAGGGCTGTGCTGTGGGATGGGAGCAGGGCTGTGCTGTGGGATGGGAGCGGGGCTGTGCTGTGGGATGGGAGCAGGGCTGTGCTGTGGGATGGGAAAAAGCTCTCCCTGAATTTCAGGTACGCTCGTTTCATTAATTACTGCTACAGACCTCTCGTGCACTTCTCCACCCGATACCTTCTTCCCATATCTCCCATCCCATAAAAAGCTTTGTTTTTCACCAGGAGATGCTCCAGCAGAGAGTGAGGCTGATGAAGGAGGTTCCATCACGCAGAGCGGTGAGGGCTGTGCTGCAGGCTGCACTCCAGCAATGTCAGCATCCCACAGCACAAAGCTGCCACTCTCCTGGAGCTCCCAGGGCTGAGTTCTGGGTCATGGCAGTATGGGCAGGGCACTTCTCCCAGCTGCTTCGGGCTGCCCATCGGACAGGGCTGCTCTTTGCTTTGCTGGCTTTCTGCTTTTTGTTGTTACTCCTTGAAGCTCTTCCCTCCCCATTTCTCAGCCCTCTCCTGGAGCGCACCGTGTGTGTTGGTTTTATTGAAGCTCGGTGGAGCAAGGGCTGCTCCTGTCCCAAGTTGTGGCTCGCCTGCATCTCTCGGTTGTTTTTTTGGAGGGAGAAACAAAATGCTATGGGATCCTGCCAGGCCGTGTTCTCTTTTCCCTTAAGCTGTGCTCTCCCCAGGCTGCGTCTCAGGGCTGGGAAGTGCGCTGCTCACGGTCACATCATCAGCAACACCTCTGCATCCTAACGTCTTTCCCAGGAGTGCATTCCTGAACGGTCTGGTGTTTATCAGCCCACCTCTCACGTGGCAGAAAGATGAAATTCATCCCAGAGAGAGAGAAGAGATGTTGAGAATGGCATGGAGTCCTTCTGGTAGAAGAGAAGTCGTGGTTTGCAGCAGTCCCACCCCCCCCCCCAGGGATTGCTGCCCCAGATGGAGAGCTGCCTTTGGCTGTGACGGCGCTTCCTTGGCAGATCCTGGTGTGATCCATATGGGCCCCAGAGGGGCAGCAAGGAGAGACGGCTGCGCCGTGCCGGGCTGCGCTTCCTTCATGCTATCCCTTATTTTTATGCCTCTCCTGAGCTCTCTCCTTTTTATTACTAATCAGACTCAGTCATTTAAATCCTTCTTTGTGTGATGGTTTTGTTCTGCGAAAGCTGAACTCATCTGTATCAGCTCCGTCGATGTGGTTGTGCCCACATTAGAGGTGTGTGCCAAGCGTGGCCCCGTGCGCTCTGAGCTGAGCTTACAGCGACCCCTGCTCCACGCTGCTGTGCCGGGGGTGGGGGGGAACGTTTGTTGCAGCTGGCTTTAAATTTAAACTTGGGGTGTTTCCAGTGAATTAAATATGAACATAAATAATGCAGCCGGTAACGTAGCTTCTCTGCAATTAAATGCAGACGCTCTCATTTTGTCTCTGTGCTTCCTGGTTTAGATGCGCTGCCGCGTCCGTCCTGACTTTGCTTCTGGTAGGAGCTGGGGGGGTGGAGAGCTGCTTGACAGCACAGGGGTCTCAGTGGGAGGGGTTTTTCGGAGCTGTGGATGAGGCACTCGGTGTGCCACAACGGCAGTGGTTGGATGGGGCAGCATCTCATTGCAGCAGGTTGGTGCCTTTGAAGCTCATAGGCCAGATCCCATCACAGCGGGTCTTGTCCTTGGTCTGTCCTTGCTGCTGGGTGATGCTGGGGCTGAGGAGTGCCCTGACCTGCCCTGATCACTGCCTTCAGGTGGAAGCAGACGGAGGAAGTCAGGAAAAGAAGCATTACAGGTTGTGGATGTAGGTGTGTAGATGTAGATGACTTCCAGGTATGGAGAGGAAGAGAAGCTTTTCCCTTCTCTTAAGCACACACAGCCACTCCACTTAGGAGATGAGCAGTAAGGGGCTGCCATGTACCTTCTGATTCAGGGCTACAAACAGCTGTTGTTGCCGTTTCCCTGTGGTCTTATTCCAGAGTCACTCAGCACCCAAGCAGTGCTCATTGGTGGCCCTTTGACTGCACTGTGGTGGGAAGTGGGGCTCTGCCTTCCTCTCCAGCTGCATCCCAGGGCTGTACTAGAGCTGTACCCCGCAGAGCAGAGCACTGAGCATGGTGTCCCACTGCTGCTCCTCTTGTGCCCGCTATCCCCATGGGGAGAAGGGCTGGTTTTGGGACTGAGGCAATGGGTCTGTGTTCATCAGGAGGCGTTTGTACAGGGTGGCAGTGAAAGCATCGCTGTTCTCCCAGTGGTGCCATCAGGTAGCGCTGCAGATGTTCACATGCTCCACAGCTGGGGGATTTTCTCATGGCTCTTTCTTTTGTCCTAGGTGTCTTCAGCTACATAAAGGCGAGTCGCTCCCACGATAAGGACGGCAGCAGTGATAGAATGCGGAAACCAGGGCCCCAGAAAGGTGAGCAGTGCTGTGCTGCACAGGGCTGGGCAGGGCCACAGCTGGGGGTGCACGGGGGCACAGGGAGCGTGTTGTCAGTGCCCCACTAGGAGCAGAGCGGAGTGGAGCAGGAGTGTGCATGGACATGGCCACTGCCGAGGTGCCCCGGCTGGTGCTGAGTTCCCAGGATGGTGCACAACCCCTCCTTCACACCCAGCAAGCCCTGCTGTGCTGTAGCTGTGTGCAGCAGTGTGCACGTTGTGCCATAGCAGTGTGCACGTTGTGCCATAACAGTGTGCACGTTGTGCCATGGCTGTGTGCAGCAGTGTGCATGCTGTGCCATAGCTGTGAGCAGCAGCAGCAGCAGGGCTGTGCCCACACCATCTGCTTGTGCTCCCAGCATGCACACACTGCTGCTCCTCCAACACAGGCATACTCCACTGACAAGGCATGCAGCCGCGGAGCTGCCTGCCCTGAGTGGCTGCAGCCATACAGCGCTGGCTGCTGCTGGCCGTGCTGCAGAGACAGGTTGCAGGGCTGTGCCTTGCAGGCTGCCTGCAGCTGAGCGCGCTGACCTCGGGCTCTGCAGACCCCATTGATTTCCTTCAGTTGTGCTCCATCCATGTGCATGGCCGGCAGGGAGCTCATCTCAGCACTTTGAGCATGGGGGAAGGGAGCAGCAGAGCAGGGCGCATCCTCCACAGCCCTTTGTTCACAGCTGTGCATGCACATGGGGCTCGTGGCAGGAGATTGCTACTCTCAGTTTATCTCCTTCCTTTATTTTTCCTAAGCATCCCCGTGGCTTCTCTTGCAGCGGTGTTATCCTTTTCCCAGCACTGCTTGTCCTTTAGTGAAGCATGAGCTGCGGGGCAGAGGAGCCTGCAGAGGAGCAGGATGGGGCTGGCTGCAGGGTGAGGGCAGCAGGAGTACCTTCTCCTTTTTAAAAATAGTCATCTTGTAGACACGTGAAGGCGGATTTGCCAACAGCAACGGTGCTTTTTCTGTAGCAAGCTTTGCACCTGGTGCAGTGCAGCTCTTACCAGGGTTGTCGCTGCATGTGGGAGGCGGGGATAGCTGTGCCCCTCACTGACACAAATGCTTTGTTTCTTGTCGTAGCCATAGACTGGAAGGATGGTAAGAAGCACAAATACGGCCGCCCGCCAGAGTCCCCCTCCCAGTACCAAGGTAAGAGCACACGTCCCTTCCTTTCCCTTCCTTTTATTCCTTAGAGCATCATTTCAGGGGGTCCCCTCGGGGGCTGAAATGTACCAATGGAGCCCAAAGCAGGAGAAACTCCATTTACATTCTGAGCTTCAGACCGACATTAAGTGCAGCAGGATGAGAACGTGGGCACGAGGGTGCAGAGCTGCACCACTCACAGCTGCTGCAGTTTGACCCTTGGGTGCGTGGAGTGCTTTGCTCGTAGGAAATATTTGTAAAGGTGAAGACATCAGAGCGCAAAGCTGATGCTCTGCCTGCGAGCACTGCCCGTCCATATCATACCTGGTCTGCTTTGAAGTGCTCCAGGATCAATCTCTGCTCTGCTGAGTGTCCAAAGGCCATTTGTAGAGGCACACGGCTGTCTCCAAAACTGACACTGCGCCGTGCCGGATCGCGCTGAGCGGTGCCTGACAGACAGCTCTTAAGGGACAGCTGTTGGGAGGGCTCCGTGCAATCCCATCTGCGCTGGGCCAGGGCAGCTGTCCCAAAGGCTGCTGGGCAGTGCTGGGCTCTGTTCTCCCCGTCGCTGCAGCAGTAAATTTTGTGTGGCCATAAACGCCAGAGGGCCGCAGTGAGAGGGCACTGCCTGCGAGCAGCTCCTGTGCCAGGAGTGCAGAACTACCAGCACCAGCGCTCTCAGCCTTCCTTCTTCCTGGCTCCTGTTTGAACTCTGTTTTCTCCCCTCAGGTCACTTTACCTGGGAGAAATACCTGAAGGAGACATGTGCTGTCCCAGCACCTGCCCATTGCTTCAAGCAGGTGAGGGGCTGAGTGAGAACGGGAAACCTGAGGGAGACAGTCTGCAGCCCAGGAGTGCTGTGCCAGGGGTGGGCCCCTTTTTGGCACGGGGGATGCTTCAGGGTATCAGAGGCTTAACAGAAATCAGCATGTGCTGAAGCAAAGGTGAACATACAGGTTTAGGTGCTGCAAATGCTAGCACAGCACCGAAGGGCCGGATGGCAGAGAGCCGTGGGGTGCTCGCGGGGCTGCGGTGCTCGCTGTGCTGGCTCTAACAATCCCCTCTTTCCCTCGGCAGTCCTACACTCCTCCTGCCAACGAGTTCAAGATCAACATGAAACTGGAAGCCCAGGACCCGCGGAACACCACATCCACGTGCATTGCCACCGTGGTGGGGCTGACAGGCGCTCGCCTCCGCCTGCGCCTCGACGGCAGCGACAACAAGAACGACTTCTGGCGACTGGTGGACTCAGCTGAGATCCAACCCATCGGGAACTGTGAGAAGAACGGAGGGATGCTGCAGCCTCCTCTGGGTGAGCTGAGCTTCAGTGAGCACCCGCATCGTCCGTGGGGGACAAGCAGGATTGGTTTTCTCACGTTTCTGTCCCTGGGACAAAGCCCCTGCGCTGCCCATCGCTGTCGCAGTGGTGTCATCCCCCACGGCTCGCTGGGCTGTTGGTCAGGCATGCCCACAGCTCTGAGTCCCGTGCACGCTGTGTTGTGGGTGGGGGTGCTTTGGGATGGAGGTGCAGGAGCTGATGGCGCACAGATGAGCAGCTCGCACTCTTGCAGCTCAAGTGCAGGCTCAGCACGTGCAGGCCGTGCTCGTGCACTTTCTGAAGCTCTCCCTGTGTGCCTCAGAGGAGAACTGCGTTCTCAGCTCTTTGTGTGGAAAGGTCCCAGGGCCACTCGTGTCTCCCAGAGGGCGAAGAAGGAGAGGAACTGCGGAGCCTGGCAGTGCTGGAGGCAGAGTAGCTTTGAAGGCCTTGCCTGGCCATTGCCTGTACAAAAGATGAGTCCAGGTTTCCTCTCCTTGGGCAGCACCCCAGGGCCGCAGGGTCATGCTGGTGGCAGTGCTGCAGCCTGGCTGCAGAGCCCTGCTGTGCCCACAGCACATCCCCAGTGCTCCCCCTCCAAGCAGAGCTCTTCACCAGTGTCCATAGAGGTGCTGTGCTGGGGAGCTTGAAATCCTCATGCATAGCATAGCCAGGAGAGCTGTTAGGGCTCAGGCACCCACACCATCACTCCTGGCCCTACCACTCATTGCAAGAGCATTTCCAGTTTCATTTTTGTGCCCAAGTGGCTCAGCAGCTATAGCGGGTTGGCTGGGGTCTGTCCAATGGGAGAACGATGGCTGTAAGGGCTTCCAGTGATTTAAGTGCTATGTAGAATGAGGGGATGCTTGCAATATTCTATCTCTTGGTTAATCTAGTTGTATTCATCTGCAGCTTGATGAATAACCGGGATAGCTGCTCTCTGCTGCCAGCCCCATCTCCACTTAAACACACATTTTCTGATGCTGGCCCAACAACAGGCATATTTCCCATTCTTCCTAACAAAGCACAAAGATTAACATGCTTTTAACCATGGTCTAGTCTAGTCTGGTGGTTGGCGACCCTGCACATAGCAGGGGGGTTGAAACTAGATGATCTTTGAGGTCCTTTTCAACCCAGGCCATTCTGTGATTCTTTTGCATTCTGCTGCCAGTCGTCGTTGCGGTGTCTCCTTAAAACCCTCTCAGGGTCCCCAGATCAAATCAAGCTGATCTATAGCAATGGAAGAAACCTTCCACGGAAAACCTTGAGTTAGAGGAATTTGGGTTTCTGAAGCATCATTTGTGAGCTGTGCTGGAAGCACAGTGGCCCCAAGTGCACACCTGGCCCACCTGCCATGCAATGTAGCGTGCATGTTGCTTGCATCACACCTTCCCCTTCGTGTTTGCTACAGGTGGAGCCTGCTGTGAGCCTTAAAGCTGCCATGCTCTGTGTTGTGCATGTGCATTTGTGTGCTTGCAGCCCTGGCCCAGGTGGAGCTCAGAGCTCCAGCACAGCCAGCCTTACTCCTGCTCAGTTCCTGCTCTGCCTGCTTTGAGTTTTGCCAGCAGATGGCAATAAGAGTAATCGAGCTGCAGAGTGAAAGTCATTTCTGACCGTACCAAAGGAGGTCAGCGTGCTGTGCCCAGCTCTGTGCTGTGCCCTTCACTGGTCCCAGCAGGAGTGATGCTCTTGTGCCCAGCAAAAGCGCGGGGAGCACTCAGCAGAGCCCTGTTCTTCCTGCCTGCAGGGTGTGTGAGCCTGCAGCTCATGGCATGGCATTCCTGCACTCCTTGTAGCACTGCCTGTGTGCACACACACCGTTGCTCCCTTTCCACGCACACTTGGTGTAAGAGGTCCCATTGGTTTGTCCCTGAGGTTTGTGACAGCTGCTGTGCGTCCCATGGGGGTGGCAGGGGGTCTGTGGGGTGTGCCAGGAGGTGTGTGCTTCGCAGCAATGGGCTGCATGGCATCAGGAGGCCGTTGTGCACGCACTGCAGATCTGTGTTGGCTTCAGGGAGATGCTGCATTCGGTGACTCCTTCGTTCCAGATCCTGCTGTGCTTCTCATGGTTCATTTCTGCTTTCCCTTTGATCTGGATTTCCTTTTCTTTTTTTTTTTCTTTTAATTTCTTTTTTTTTTTTTTGTGCGGGTGCCTTTTCAAACAACAGAGCACGTTGGGCTCTGGCAGCTATGAGGGCACCCTCCTGGGGTGCTGTGGCAATGAGGGGTGCAGGAGGGGCAGTGCTGAGCGCCGGGCGCAGCTGTTGTGCACTCATACACTCAGATCTCAGGGATTTGCATTTTCCTGCTCGCTGATTTCTCCCTGTGCTGTCAGAGCAGCTGTTTGTAGCTGCAGCCCGAGATCTCGGTCTGACAGTGTCCATCTCTGTTCCCTCCCTGCAGGCTTCCGGCTGAACGCCTCCTCCTGGCCCATGTTCCTCCTGAAGACTCTGAATGGAGCAGAGATGGCTCCCATCCGGATTTTTCACAAGGTACTTGGCTGTTTGGGAGTGAGCGTGTCCTTCTGGCACATCCCCCTCCTGCATGGGAGATGAACACACTACCAGCATTGCCACGTGCTGCTCCCCCTGGCAGCTCCGTGCAGCTGCTGCTGGCTCAGGGTAGGGCTCAGTGCTTACACAGCGCTGTGTGGGCTGTGCCCAGCAGCACGGGGGTGCAAGCTAGGCAGCTCACAGGGCACACACCCACCCCATCTGCTCATGGAGGTGAGTGGCAATGGGGGGGCAGCCCTGCTCCGGGCAAGCACCGCCGCTCTCTGAGCTTGTTTTCCTTTTCTCATAGGAACCACCATCTCCATCCCAAAACTTCTTCAAGACAGGTATGAAGCTGGAGGCGGTGGACAGGAAGAACCCTCACTTCATCTGCCCGGCCACCATTGGGGAGGTGAGAGGTTCTGAGGTCCTCATAACATTTGATGGCTGGAGAGGTGCCTTCGATTACTGGTGCCGATATGATTCCCGGGACATCTTTCCCGTAGGCTGGTGCTCGCTGACTGGAGATAATCTGCAGCCCCCTGGAACAAAAGGTAAGGCCCCCTCATTGCCTAGCACTCTCGCACTTGTGGATACAATAAGGGAACCATGAGCATTACCAAGTTTACGCCGTGGGGCTGCTCCTGTTTGCACTCCTGGTGGTTATCCCGGTGTGCCTTGTGCCATAGTCTCCTCTGTGAACATGGAAAAGCACGGGCATGGGCAGGAGCAAAACGTGAATGCTGTGTGATGCTCCTGAAAAGGCCTTCGTGTGTGCTGTGCTGTTGCTGAGCTTGTCTTTCCTCAGGGAGTCTGAGCAGCTCCAGCTTGCACTGCTCTTAACTGGGGTGGAGAAGCAAGCTGCTCTGGGGTCATGGGCAGCAGTGGAGTGAGAATCCAGAGAGCCCCTCTCCATTATGAACAGAGCAGAAAATCGATTCTCAGGGTCAACCTAAAGAAGAAGGGTCGTGGCTCACTTACTTAAAAGTCACGTCTGGGGAGAGTGAGAATGGGGAGAGATGTATGGCTCAGGGCACAGCAGACTGGAGAGGGAAATAGTGGCTGTGATAAGAAGGAAGAGATGAGGGTGGGTTAATAGCTGTCAGTTCTGGGCAGTGCCCTGGAAGGGGTGGGCCCCCATTACCAGAGCATGGCCTTGCAGAGAGGAAATGTCTGCTGCTGGAACGGCATCCCTAGCTCTGCTTGTGCACATGGAGCAGCAGATTGTTGCTGAGGGGCAGGGATGTTCTGCAGCCTTCCCTGCAGTGTGCCCCTCTGGCTGCAGGGAAGTGATGTAGCACAGCATGCTGGCCTGGGCGCAGCGCTCAGGGCAGCCTCCATCTCTCAGCATCCTCGCTGCCCTGGGATGTGTTTAAATGCTTGGTGTCTGCAGGTGGAGCTGATGCTCAGGCACCAGGCTTTCCACTTAACGTGTTGCAGCACTTCTCCTGCTGGTTGCCGCTGCTTGGTTTCTCTCCTTCCTGCAGAGGCGCTCGCTGGGAGCGCAGGCGGGTGCTGCACTCAGTGCTGGGAGCAGTGCCCTGCTGTGGGTGCTGCAGCATGAGTGGCCCCACAGAGCTGCAGGTCCGTGCCTCAATGTGTGCAGCAGAACTTTGGTTTGGGAGCTGGTGTCGCACCAGCATCACAGCTGCACTTTTCCTCTGTGGTCTACCCTGAAGTTTTCCCATAACCTGCAGAGTTGCAGTGCTGACTGGGCTGGGAGTGCTGCTCCCTCCCTAACACCACGGTGTAGAAGGCAGAGTCCTGTGCTGCTTGATTCTCTCCTGCAGTTCAGACTGACACTGCTGAAGAAGTGAGCCCTGCAGCCCAAGTGTGCAGTGCTGGCTGCAGTGCACCCAGGTGCTTTGGAGGCCGTCCTGCATTTGCTCCGTCTGCAGAGCATCCAATGCTGCCTTCTGCTTGCAGCCCATGTTTTGGAAGGGGGAGGAAAGCGCTTTGGAGCCCAGGCAGCCTCCCGAGCCCATCTCTGGCATCTGGGGAAGTGCTGCCACAGCATGTGTCCTTGTTGGTGCTTGGTGCTGAGCATCCAGCCCCGCTCACTGCACAGAGCAGCGTGTCACGGTTCTCCTCTCGATCCTGGTATTTTTATAACTTCTGAATGGCTTTAAAAAGAAGAAAAGATGGAACAAAGCGCACCCACCCACCGATCTGCTGGCTCCTTGTGCTCTGAGATATCAGAGGTGCCCGGCTAATGTTTAACTAGGAAGCCAAGGCTCAAAATGCACTTCAGACAAGAGCAGAATGAGCAGAAACTGCAGGAACACCCCGGAGTGGCCTGAGCACCACGGGAGTGTTTTGGTTGTGTGACCCCCCCCCCCCCAGGGAGTGTCCTGGGGGGTCAGAGTGACTGGGGATCGCATGCAGTGTGCTTGTGGTGAGAGGGCATGGGGTGCAGCATGGGGGACACCTGCTGTGAAGGTAACTGCGGACAGGTGCAGCGTTTTCTTATCCCTTGCATTGGAACCGTGTGTCCCAGTGGGCTCAGTGCTCCTGGATTGGGTTGGAACTGGGCTGCTGGCTGCTGCTGCCACTGCAGGGCTGGGCCCAGGTGCCGTGAGCTCCTGTGGGCACAAGGAGCACGAGCTGGGGCTGCCAGCACTGCGAGCTCCTTGCAGGGCTACAGGCACAGCTGGCTACAGGCACAGCCAGCCACAGGCTGCTGCAAACCAGTGCTGCTCCCATGCTGAGAGGGAATGCTCTCTGCAGAGCAAATTACAGCAAAAAAAACATGTTGAGTTTGCTGGGAGCAGGAGGGGAGCTGGAAGGGGAAGGGGATGCAGTAGCGGGTGCTGCTGTCAGCAGGAGGTGTTCATGTTGGCTGCAGGCGTGCTGGGGGAGGGGGGGCTGACGGGCAGCTCTGGGGGACACCCACTTGGCACAGCCTCGTCCCGTACCCAAACACTTTGCCTTTGTGTTGTGACAAAAAGGACACGTGGCTCAGCTCACCCATTGATTTCCTATGGCGTGGAGGGTGGTGAACGGCTCAGCAGGCAAGGAGTTGGGGGGGTGGTCGTGCCTGGGGGGTCCTGTGTGCACGTGGAGGCGGTGGTGAGTGCTGTCCCCAGGGCTCTGTCTGGGAGCAGTGCTGTGTCAGCCCAGGGGGCTGTGGGGTCCCTTCCAACCTAACCAGGCTGTGGTTCTGTGATGTTATAGTGCTGCCCAGTGGGTGCAAAGCACTTAAGATCTCTCCTGTACCCGGAAGAAATGGAGAGCCGGGTTTTGGAGCTAAGCAGATCTGCGTAATCAGCACAATGCCTGCACTGGTAACAAGCATTTGGACATCCCCACTCAGCGTAGTGCTCTGTGCCTGGTGCCCAGCTGGTCTCTCATCTCACCTGGCTTGTCGCCGTGCTGACCCCAGGGTGCTGGGGTGAATACTGCTGCTCTGCTGGGTGGCCATCCTGCACGTTAAGCCACTCTCGTGGCACTTCACCCCGTGCCATTGGTTCTGCTGTTGTGTGACACGTGGAAGGTCCCTTTTGCTGTGTGCTCGGCAGGACAGCCGGCGTGGTGCAGTGGGACCCCTCAAACATCAGCTCTGAGCAAAGGGCTTCTTCCTGTGCCGGTGCCCAAAGGAGCACCCACGGAGCTGTGCTCTGCTGGGCTTTGCAGTCTGCTAACAAGGAGCGCTGTGTGGATGCTTCTGCCATGACATCCAGTGTGCTCCCCTGTCTGTTCTCCACAGCTGAGTCCCTCCCCATCTCCTGTGAGCTGCAGTGATGCCCTCCAAGCTCCTCCTGCTGTGTGGGCAGCGGGCGCTGCAGGGCTGTGCTCTGTGTTGGTGGGGAGGAGCGCTTTGCTCCACTCACTGCTTTGTGTCCACCAGCAGCGGGGCCTCCCAGTGCCCTGATACCCCTGGAGCTGCCCAGGGCTGCAGCCATTCCTTCCATCCCTCATTCTGTGAGGATGGCTGTTTGTCCCCATCTCTTTGACACCATGCTTACCGCCTGGCAGCCCTCCCCTCATCCCGTGGCTCTCACTCTGTGAAAGCTTTGCAGCTGCTCTGCAGAGCCCTCAATTGTAGAGTGGCTCTGTCGGGTACACTGGAGCCAGTGCACACTGTCCTTCTTCTCTTACTCATCCCTTTGGTGTTTAAAGGATGTGCCGGGGTTCCGCTCACTCTGGCAGCAACCTGGCACCTCCTCCTGTGCACACACATACTGAGCACACAGCCAGGCTCACGGCTCTGTTCTGTGCCAGAGGTGTCCGTGTGTGTCTTGCAGTGCAGCAGGGGTTGCTGCGGTCTCCTTGCAGCAGCAGTCAGAGCAGAAGGGCTGTGCTGCACCGCCAGCCCCAGAGGGGCTCAGGGAAGGACCGAGCGGTCCTGGGGGCTGCGGCCACTCCAGGATTTTCCCAAATAGCACTGTTTAAAGATGGAGGCTGCTCTTGTTTTCATCCTCGCCTGATTTAATTACATTTGCTTTCTCTCTTTTTATTTCAGTTGTGATTCCAAAGAGCCCTTTACCTGCCTCCGAAGTAAACTCGGAGAAGCCTAGCATGCACAGTAGCACAAAGACTGTTTTGGGGCATCAACAAGGGCAAGGGCGTCGCAAAGCAGGGAAGAAGCGTGGTCGAACGACCAAAGCGCTAATCCAACACCCCATGCCTGCGCCCTCCAAATCAGTGGAGCCTTTGAAATTCCCCAGAAAGAGAGGCCCCAAGCCTGGCAGTAAGGTAAAAGCTGGTGCTGACGCAGGCGGGTGCGAGGCAGTGCTGCCGTGGGGTGCTGCATGCGTGTGTCTGTGCACGGCTGTCGGCAGTGCTAGGAGAGCAGAGGGGAGCGCGGGGCTGGGAGCGCCTCGGAGCAGCTGTGCCCTGCAGGGCCTTCCCGTGGAGAAGCCGTGGCTCCGGAGCCACGTTGGCCGTGGGGTAGCACAGCACGGGCTGCAGTCATGGCAGGGCAGCCTGGCACGGGGCTGGCTCTCTGCCCGTGGTGCGGAGCTGGCAGGTCTGGGGCTCGTCCCAGTGCTGCTCGTGTGTGACAGGTGCTGAGCGCGTCGGTTCCGGAGGCTCCCCGTCATCACCGCGCCGTGTCCTGTGGTGCCTTGTCTGTTGGATGCACAGCAGCATGTAGTGATCGTGGGTGGTGGAGGAGAGTGGGGGTAAAAGGAGAAATATCCTCCTCTTTTTCTGCAGAGGAAACCTAGGACATTGCTGAGCCCAGCACCCACCTCTCCAACCACCAGTACCCCCGAGCCCGACACAAGCACTGTGCCCCAGGATGCTGCTACAGTCCCCAGCTCTGCCATGCAGGCTCCCACAGGTAAGGCTCTCGGGCCGCACCCATGGAAAGATTGCACACGTGGGACTGCAGCCATCAGGACGGAGCAGGGCACTGCCACTTCTTTGTGAGCGCGTGCGCCGGCAGCAGGAGCGGAGGTGGCCCAGCTCTGCGTAGGGAGGACAGGAGAGACACATGAGCTCAGCTCAGCCTTTCCTCTGCCCCCGTCTGTATCAGAGATGTGCAGTGGCTGTGGGTCCGTCTGATGGGCATGGGAGTTCCTGTCCCTGAGCTGCCCCCTGTGTGGCAGTGACCACAGAGCCCTGCAGGGCCCACGCAGCCCCAAAGCAGTGGCCTGCAGAACCAGTCCAGCTGAGCAGTGAGGCTGTGCTGCTCAGGGTGCTGGGGCACACAGGGGCAGGAGGGACCAGAGCAGTGGCAGCTCTGTGCAGCTGGGTATAAAGCTGGGTAGGAGCGCAGCGCCGGTCCTTTGTACGTTTGAGCAATGGATGTGGGTAGGGCCCTTTGTTTCCCCAGAGCAAAAAGCAGCGTGCTCCCCCAGAGCTCGGGCTGCATCCTGTTGCTCGCTGTGTACAGTGCAGCTGCTCTCCCTGGCTGGAGCAGACCCCTGGGGACTGAAAGCTGGGGAGCAGCCCCAGGAGGAACGGCAGCAGCAGCAGAAGCGCCTGCAGGAACACTCCAGGGTGGTTCCCCAAAGCGAGTCAGCTGCCAGCTCATGGGCAGTGGCTGTGCTGGACTCACTCGTGTTTTGGGAGCACTTTGACAGTCCTTGAAACCCGGGCATCCCTCGGGTTGGATGTTAGGCATCTTTACCATGCGTTCTCGAGTGGGTTAACAGCAAACACGTTTCTCATCTTGGCAGTTTGCATTTACTTGAACAAGAACGGCAGCGCTGGGCCCCACCTAGACAAGAAGAAAATTCAGCGGCTGCCGGACCACTTTGGACCAGCTCGAGCCTCTGTTGTCCTGCAGCAAGCAGTGCAGGCCTGCATCGATTGTGCTTACCATCAGAAAACAGTCTTCTCCTTCTTAAAACAAGGCCACGGGGGAGAGGTCATCTCAGGTGAGAACTGGCCTGCAGCACTTTGCCTTCGGAGATGTCGTGGCAAGAATCTGCTCTCTGGAAGATGAAGCTTGGCACAGCCCCGGGCCAGGAGCAGACAGAAGATTTCTGTCTTCTCTTCCTTGCTGAGCGGCTGGCGCAGGGCAGGGGCATGTCCTTGGGGAGCAGGCATCACCTCCATCCCAGCGCTGCTGGGCCCCAGGAGAGGATGGCACAGCATGGGTGGGCGATCCGCAGCTCCTGGTGGAAGGAAGATCCGTGCCACGAAGTCTCTCTTCCCCAAGCCCTGGCTTTTAATGCTCCCCAAGCCCCGGCTGAGCTGGCCATGGGAGCGCAGCCCCCCCCAGACGGCCATTCCTCCCCCCATCCCATGGCCCCACTCCCATAGCCAGTCTGGGCCGTGCTGGCGGCTCTGGTGCGGAGTGGTGATGCGGAGATGCAGCAGCTGGTGGTGCGGCCCCCTGCCCTTGCCAGGGCCTTACGTGTTGGGCTCTGTTTGTTTCTGTCTCCAGCTGTGTTTGATCGGGAACAGCACACTCTGAACCTGCCTGCAGTAAACAGTATCACCTACGTCCTCCGCTTCCTGGAGAAGCTGTGCCACAACCTCCGCAGTGACAACCTCTTTGGGAACCAGCCTTTCTCCCAGCACAGCCACGTGCCGCGCTCACACGAGTACGACCACGACAGGTATCTACCAGGTAGGAGCTGGGGCGGGGGTGGCACCGGGGGGACCCCAGGTCCCGTACCCAGCTTTCCCCGTCGCTCGGGAGGCGGCAGTGCGTTCTGCAGCGACGCCATGCTGCTGCCTGCAGCTCAGGGTGCCGTGCTGGACTGGGGGTACGTGGGTGAGCAGCAAGCACAGCTCAGCACTGAGCTCTGCAGGGGGCAGGTGTTCCGGTATCTTTCTGAGGCGCCCAAATGCAATGGTTTCTGGTGAGGGCGAGGGTCGTTCCGTCATTTGTAGAGGTTGTGGGAGGATGAGGATGTGCTGAAGTCAGGCCGAGCGCAAGGGCTGTCGCTGTGTCACCTCCCACCCCGTGTGCCGCCGTGGGTCAGGGAGCAGTGGAGCTGCCAGCAGACAGAGAGCTGATGGCTGCTGGTAGGAGCAGGGCTGGTGTGCAGTGCCATGCACGGGTCGGTGTGAAAGCACGGGCAGGAGGAATGCTGGGACCACCGTGTGTGGGTAGCAGTGTTATCTGGGAGCTCTGCTGCACTGCAGCCAGGGCTGGTTTCTAGCCTGCATCTGCTCTTGGGGGCTTGGTAACCACGTCTCCTCATCTCAAGCAGCACTCAGGGCTGCTGTGTTCCTGCACAGCCGCTGCCATTGCTGTGTCCGCAGCCCCAGCAGTGCGCCTTGCGCCTTCTGCGTCTGCATTGACTCTGGTGCTCAGCTCCTTCTCATTTCTCTCTGAGCAGGTGCTGTCCTGCCTGGCCCAGGCTGGGAAGGCAGCAGCAGGTCTCTGTAAGTGTGTGCCACGGTTGCTAGCAAAGACACCGAGTGGTGCTGCACTGCAGTGGTGTGCAGGTTTGTTGGTGGGTGCTGCACAGCACTGCTCAGTGCTCCGGCACTGTTCTGTCAGCGAAGCAGCGCAGCGCTCCCACTCTGCCCCATGTGTGCCCACTGCCTGCACAGCCGTAGGGGCGCAGCTCACAGCTCACAGCATTGTGCCCTGCAGTCCACATTGCAGCATCCTGAGCCACCATGAGGTGGGGGCTGGGCTGAGCCCCCCAAGAGCCACCTGCTGCTGCTCCGTGCCTGCCCAGCGTGTGTGTTGATGTGTCCGTCGTACCTGGGGTCCCACACTGTTGGAACACCTTCATAGGGTTAGGGCATCCATTGCACTGAGGGCGTTTTCCTTCCATCGTGTTCTTCTCTGCCCATCCCCTCCTCCCCCCCATCCCTCCTTTGTTGGCCATAATACATCTCCCGCCGGGTGAGCACCTGTCCTTTGTGCCACCTCTGTGCCACCTTTGTGCCACCATGTGATGCCAGCCCTATGCTGCTGGCCACAGCACTGGGGATGGGCTGCATGGTTCCCACCATGGGAACCATGGGACCAGAACCTGCACAGCGCTGCCGGGTGCTCTGTGGCTCTGAGAGGGGGAGATGGGACGGGGCTGAGCTGAGCAAAGGTGGCACTTGGGGTGAAGATGGCAAAAAGCACTGTGGCCCCTGGTGAGCTTCGGCCCCACGCTTTCTGTCTCTGGAACTCACAGAGCAAAATGCAGAGTGCTGTGTGGGCTGGCTGCGCCTTGGGGGGTGGTGGGGCACATGGGTGGCTGTGGCACGACCTGCCTTGCTTCCCAGCAGCTCTGAACAGAGCTTGTTCTCTTTTCTTAGACAGAAGCAGTTCGTTAGACGGCACTCTGCAGGGACCAGGCCGGGGTACAAAGCGTTATTGCCAAGATTCCCCTCCATACAGTGCTCCTCTCTCCCCCAAGTTACCAAAGAATGACCGTCACCCGCTGGAAGGTGAGCACAGCATCTCTTCCCAGCACTGCGGGCACAGAGCTGGGAACAGGAGGGATACAGGAGGGGTGCTGCTGGCATGGGAGCTGCACAGAGAGGGACAGAGTGGTACTCAGGACATGGAATCCCCACAGCAATGCAGGGTGAGCGGAATGCAGTGGGGGTCCTTCCCACCTTGAGAGCTGGCAGCTGGGAGCACTACAGTGGGGCAGTTACCCACATCTGGGTGTCATTGCTGTGTCACTGCTCCTAATGGGGCCCTGTTGCTTCAGTCTGTCTGCCTCTGAGGTTTGCTGCGGCGTTGTGCACGGGCTGGTTGTACATAGGCTGTTTGTTCAATGCAGCCTCATGGCTGGGAGCTGCCCTTCCCCTCATGTTCCTTGCAGTCACTCTGAGCCGTGTGCTGTCCCTCCTTTTTGCACCTCCCAAAGTGGCTGCAGGTGGTGCTGGGAGAAGTGAGATTGGGTCGTTGTGCTGGGCTGGGAGTCCATACAGCCTTGCACTGCTCCTAGAGCACACCAGTGACTCTGTGTTCATTGTTGGACTGGAGGCATTCTGAGGGTGAGCTTTGCACCTGTAGTGCTGCACCAATGCAGCCCTGTGTGGCCACTGTCACTGCATGGGGGCACAGGGTTGCAGCACTGGCTGCAGCACGGCAGCCTCACAGAGCCCGGATGGGTGCTTGGGTGACAGAGGGAATGACCTCACCTCTGCTCGTGGCGTTGTTTGTGCTGTGACACAGTGCTGTGCAGCTGATGGGGTGCAGCCACGGGCAGCAGCAGTGCAGGCAGAGGGGCTCCTGGCACACAGAACACCCCACGTGCGGTTGGTTTGTGGACACTGCTGCCTGTGACACGGGGCACTGCATGCTGCTGGACTTGCCGGGTGTTCTGTGACATGGAAGCTGCGTCTCAGAGGGCGGCTCACGCAGCACTGGGTCTGCCTGTGCTGGGGGTTGGGTCGTGTGTGCTGTAGTAAACGCACAACTGCACTCCTCGTGTCCTCCTTTGTGCAGAGGGGTGAGCAGCACTGCCCGCTGCCCTGTAGGTTCATGCCATGTGCTGCCCTGCAGCTCCACAGCCTGCACTGCTGCCCCCAGTTTGTGCTGCAGCTGCAGCGCAGCATCCTCTCTGGGAGCAGTGGCAGGACGCTGGGCTGCAGGCAGTGCGGTCAGCAGAATGGCCGCTGCGTGGGTCTGGCTGTGGGGTGGATCTGGCTGTAGGGCCCAGAGTTGGCCGTGCTGCTCACTGCCCTCAGGGTGGGACGGGACGGCCGCACGCACTGACTGCAGCGTGCTGTGTTCCAGGTGAGACCTTCGTGCTGGGAGACGGCCCCCCTGGGCCCCTCGAGCCTCGCATGGACCCCATGGACTCTGCCCTGAATGCCGTCAACGCCTCCGGTCACAGCCGAAGCTCCAGGGAGTTCCGCCTGCAGGGATACCGGCACCTGCACCAGCCCTGCAGCCTCAGCCAGGGCAGCACCTCCACGCTGGGCAGGCTCGGCTCCACGGGTACGAGCATGTGGGGGCACTGATGGGTGTGGGGCTGTGGGCATGGGCTGGGGGGGGAGCGCTGCAGGAGAGCACCGGGCAGTGCCAGAGCTGGGATCCATCAGGGGGCTGCAATGTGTGCTTTGTCCATCCGAGCCGCTGCTTTAGGCGGGATGGGGGGGGGGGGGGGGGAACAGGGATGCGTGGCTGCAGATGCTGCTGCATGCATGTGGGTAACGTTGCTTTGTACACGTGGGGTAATGCTGCTGCATGCATAACTCTGCCATGTGCTGTGCCCCAGGCTCCGAGCGGTACCGCGATGGCACACGGCTCAGCAGCCGCGACCCCTCGTGCTGGACGGTGGAGGAGGTGATGCAGTTCATCCGGGAGGCAGACCCACAGCTGGGACCCCACGCTGATCTCTTCCGGAAGCACGTGAGTGTGTCCGTGTCCGTGCCAGGGCAGGAAGGGCAGAGCAGGGCTGGCTGTGTAGGGCACGGCCCAGTCCAAGCTCTGGTGCTCTCTGTGTGCATGGAGAGCTCAGCTCACGGCAACACTGAACCACACCGAGCTCTTCCTTTTGGAATCCTAAAACTCACTTCATTGCAAACTTCTTCCAGCAAGAAGCACATTGCAAGCACAGCTCAGAGTGCCCTGTGCTGAGGCTCCTGTAGAGGGGCTGTCCTTCTGCCAGTCACTGGGGGCAGGGATGGGATGGTGTTGGGTTGCCCGGCTCTGATGGTGCTGTGCTTTCTCATCCTGGCAGGAGATCGACGGGAAGGCGCTGCTGCTGCTGCGCAGCGACATGATGATGAAGTACATGGGGCTGAAGCTGGGCCCGGCCCTGAAGCTCACCTACCACATCGACAAGCTGAAGCAAGGCAAGTTCTGAGGACGCTCTGCAGGACGGTCCCCGCGCTCACCCGCAGTCCGTCCGCACGCACCCACCCACGCCACCGCCGCAGCCCAGCTGCAGGGACGCACCACGCAGAGCCGGCCCTGTGCCCTCAGCCCCTCCTGCCCCCCCCCGGATGCTTGGCCACGTTGGAACAGGGTGGGTGCCCATCCCCAGCCCCCAGCACTACCCGTCTTCCACGCCAGCACGGAGCGGCTCAGCACTGGCCCCCCCAGGGGTCCTCTGTATTTATTTGGAACTGGGGAGGCCCAGGAGTTGGAGAGCGCCTTGGGGGCCGAGGAGCAGGGCTGGGCACCATGGGACTCATCAGCCCTTCTCTCCCCTTCGCCTTTTTTTTTTATGATGAGGAGTTGTCCATTGAAAACTATGACTTTTTTTTGTACCTGATGTTGAACTCACAGCTCCTGGGGATTTATAGCTGGAGGCGCAGAGCCCATCTCCCCCCAGCCGTCCTGCTCCCTGCAGCTCCGTCCCCGGGCAGGGGGCTCTGTCTGATGTATTTATTTGTGATGGCACTTGGGCTCTGAGCTGCTGGCCGGGGCTGTGGGGTCCATCCCCGCACATCCCCATGCAGCAGCAGGTAGGACCACCACGCAGAGCCCCCATGCTGCCCCGAGAGCAGCCGGGGAGCTCCACTGTACTGCTCCATCCCTGGGGTACCCCCAGCCCAGTACTGCCCCACATTCCCACACTTGGGGGTGGGGGGGGGGGGAGGGAGGGGCAGGTTTACCCCAAAGGGGGAAAGTTGCAAAAACAAACAAACAAAAAAGGCAAAACCTGCAAACCCAAAGTGACAGAAAGGCTTTCATCGTACAGCACTGCCAGCACTGCGCTCCCTGCTCACAAGGGGGTCCCACAGATGGGGGTCCCGCACCCCCCCACCCGTACCTGCGCCGCTCCCGCTGCAGCCAGGCCCCCACGCGGGCTCAGCCCGTGTTTTCCTCTGCACTTATTTTACGTCTATTTGTTTATAAATAAAAGAATAACGCAGAGCTTGCAGCGCTGCTGCTGTGTGTGCAGGCAGGAGGGGAGCGGGGGGAGAGGAGACGCTGCTGTGGGGAACTTTCTTTCTCTTCCGTGGCCACAGAGCTGAGGGTGCAGTTCTCACACTGCAGCAAGAGGCAGGAAAAGAAAGGAGAGCACGGCTGCTGCCCCAGGAGTGCAGAGCGGAGCTGGGGGCACCGCGTGCCGCCCATCCACCCCTTGGGCACAGTGCAGTCTCCTGGCAGCTGAGAGTTGCATGCTCTGTGCTAACGGCATCCCCGCAGGAGGGCAGACAGGATTCCCCCTGTACCCAAATCTCACTCTCGTACCTCCAGGATGGAGCTCACTGAGGTTCCTCCCATTACAATTCAACACCAACGCCGAAAAACAAAAGAAGAGCTGAGGAAACGGACAAGATGCGGTAACAAAAGTGTATAAACCATAACTTAGGGAAGGCAGAAGCGGAGAGCGGTCACGTATTGCTGTGAGAGGGCCCAGAAAACCAAACGGGGGCTCTTCTTCAGCCACGACACAGCTGAAGGAAAAGAAAAGAAGGAATCAGTGCTGCCGAAGGGCAGCAGACTCACATCCACACTCGGAGCAGCGCGGCCGAGGAGCTTTCCTTTCCGTAAGGGAAGGGGTTGGGAGCGCTGGGAGTTACCGAGCATCAGTCGTGATTGAAGGATGGAAACTTGAGCTCCGTTATCTCCGAGTCAGGCGAGCTGCTGCCGCTCCTGTCGCTGTATGTGTCCCTGCAGAGCACAGAGGCAGCGCTGTAGGACGAGCGCTCGCAGAGGGCTCTGCAGTGGGAGCAGTGCCTCCTTCTGCCCGAGGATGAGAAGTGAGGAGTGCAGAGCTCCCCCCTCTGGGGATGGGCCACGTGTGACCGTTTCAATTGGCAAACCCTAAGATTAATTCTGTAACAGATACTTTAAGACCACTCTGACCAACGCAATGCTAATAGCAAATAGACTGGCTAGCCACCTGCACCATGCATTCCCTTTCAGCCTCCTGGTGACAGCCAGCTGCCTTTAATCCATCAAGCAGCTTTCAGAATCAATCCATGGCTCCCATGGGAAGCGCCCTGGGAACAGTGCAGCCAATCCGACCTCACTTACATCTGCCCATTCTGCCTCATCCTCCCATCCCACACATCTTTACAGTTCCATAAAAACCTGTTCCTGAGCACTGCTGGGATGCTGTCAGGTCCCTGTAAAGTCCCCGTGAAGAGAAGAATTTCTTCGGAGCAAAGCCTCCTCCCAGCTGGTGGATACCCGGCACCAGACCTTCAGTGTGAACTCCTCCACATGACACACGCTCACGCATGCTGCACAGTCCCAAACCATGCAGGGATACTTTGGGATGGTCTCCCAGCACTTTGCATTGTCCCTGCTGGATTCCTTACGGGGTGCTCTCTGCCCAACCCTACACCCACGTCCCTCTGAAGCACCCTCCGGTGCACGGGCTGCTGCACCCCCTGCTGCCACCTGCACCGGTGTGCAGAGAAGAGCCTTGCTGATAAGAGCTGTGCCAGCACAGCAGTGAGGAACAGAGGCCGCACTGTAACGGCCGCACGTGTTTTGTTATCTGCTCACACCAGCACAGAAACTCCCCAGACATGCAGTGCTGCTTTCAGCTGCTGCAGCAAGGATGGAACTTGGGTCTCCCTGGCTGGAAGGAGTTGCCTCATCCCTGCGGCCAAAGCAGGAAATTAAAACATCCCTGCAGCTGCAGGGCACTGAAATGGGGCATCATGACACAGAGACTGTGCTCAGAGATCAACCAGAGCACAGGGGATGGCTGCTCCCCAGGCAGCAGCACAGAACTGCTGTGGTACAGCTGTGCTGCAGCTCAGCCTGCATTACAGCCTGCACTGCTTTGGTGCTTCAGTGCTCTCTGCCTTTAGCACTGCTAACGGTCTTTTGTCGTGCTGTTTAGCAAGCACGAGCACTCCTACTGTAACAGCACACCGTCTGCGTTGCTCTTTACAAGGAGAAAAGATCTAAAAGGAAAAAATCATCTACAAGAGCAGGCCTGGCCCAGTTTCCTGACAGCTCCCAGCAGGGTACCAGGCTGAAGCTGGCACATCACAGTGGGGCACTCGCACAGCACAGGTTTCCCACAGAGAGAGAAGCGGTGCTGCACACCCCGTTACCCTACAGCCCCACTCCCTGATTCTCCAGTTCACCCCGTGAGAAGCTGTGCTGCCCCACAAGAGGCCTGTGGTTGTTCTCCAACCCACCTGGGCGAGAGCCTGCAGCCCTTCTGCAGGTAATGTGCGAGCCTTCCTGCAGACGCCAGCAGCAGCCCGAAGTACGGCGGGGATGGCTTGATGGGTCTGGAGAGGAATTCAGGGTGGTACTGAACACCCACAAAGAATGGATGCTCTACAAGGGAAAAAAGAAACAGGACACATCACTGACAAGTCTGCAGGCCTGTGGCTGAACGTGCTTGCTGATGATGGGGTCTTCCCTACCCTGATTCTTGCTCCTACAGGGGCAGGCCCATGGCACTCGTGTTAGTGCAATTCACCTTGCATGGGATGGTTGTGAGGGAGCGTGGCCCCACCTGGGAGCATGCTGTGTCCCCTGCAGATGCTGACACCCCCAGTTCACCCTCTGACACACACTCACCTTCTAACTCAACTATTTCCATCCGCTCTCCTTCCTCATCCTGGCCGACAAACTTCAAGCCTTGCTCTTCAAAAGATTTCTTCAGCTCTGGATTGACCTGGAGGACGAGAAGCAAGAGAACCCCATCCCCTTTTGTGCCTGGGTTGTACAGGGGAGCCCAGCACCCACAACAGCAAACGTACCTCAAATCTGTGCCTGTGCCTCTCTTCCAGGAAATCGTGATCTCCATACAGCTTCCCTGCACCAAAAGAAAGGTGAACATCTGTAAGCAAACGCCAACCAGTTCACACAATGCCATGTTTTGATAAATCCCTATGAGCACCGGGAAGCCCTCAAAACACACAGGCAGGAAATGCCTTACTCATGATTGAGTTCTTCGTTTGGAAGAGCGTTCTTCTCTTGCCAAGCCTCATGGTTCCACCCATCTGCCCAGGGTTGTGTTCTGGCATGTCGATCACCTGGGAAATTCAAAGCAGGATGAGGCTGATGGACACACAGCCCCACACAGACACTGAAACATTAACAGGAGGAAAGCAGCATCCCTGCAGTAAGCAAGTACAGCAGCCCAAGGAACACCGTCCTGACTGGGCAGAGCAGCAGAGACAGAGTGATGTTCCAGGAAGGCGGTATGGAACACATACGGTGTGGGTGTGGTGGGATTGCATGCAGCCTGCAGGCTGAGAACACGGCTCAGAGACCCACCCACAGACCTTCCAGGCAATTCCTGTCTGCTTCTGTCAATTACTGATGTCATCATTAAACTGAGCGATACTGATGGCACTGGACCTGGATATCACCACATGTGGACCGTTCCCCCGTGAAATCAGGCAGCCTTCCAAGTGCCCTTTAAGAGGGGGCAGCTTTGTCTTTCCCCCTCTGAGAAAACACCTTGGTTTCTTGAAGAAGTGCAATGAAATAAAGCACATTCTTAAAGAAATCCCTGTTGCACTGGACCAAGCACTGCAGAGCCCTCAAAAGCAGCAGCTGCCATACAGCCAAGCAGGAAACAACACTTTCCATGCAGATTAATAAGTGATGAAAGCTAAGTCGAGCGCAGTGAAGATACAGCAAGCAAGTCATGGCATACTCACCACTGGATGAATGGTGTCGGGGTCAAATTCTGTTGAGTTTGCATCTGCAATGTTACATCCAGGAGTTAGAAACGCCTTTAAGTCCCTCTCACAGAAGCTCACAGACACAGCTTAGGATATTCTGCATAAGGTGCAGGATGGGGGAGGGAGGAGGGCTCAGAAACACGTTCCTCCCTCTCACCTTCACTACCCGTGAAGGTTCACAATCAGCCCGAGGCACTGAGTTCAGTTTGGCACTCTGGAGGAAGGTCTGACAGCGGGGACCTGCTCTATTTGAGCAAAGAAAGCACTTCAAGGCAGCAAAGCAGGCACTGCTGCCTGCCCAGCTGAACTGCTCCTCTTTGTGGCCATGGGCAGGGAGGGCACACGGGCTGTCCTGCACACACAGCTCTGCTCGTGTCACACTGAACACTGAGTGAATGCCCCCGCTGCGTTCTGTGTGAATGAGGTTATTCTTTTTCCTTTGAGCTGGCAAAGGGGGAGGGGAATTTTCTACAAGCCTAGGAAAAATGAAATGCAATCTACATGCTGATGAAAAATGGAAAGCATTACAGGCGTCACCCAAGCAGTCAAAAGGAGACATCCATCACCCAGGGATGGTTCTGTGCAATTACCTGACCAACCAAGAACGCTGCGTGCGAACTCCACAACTGCTAACTGCATTCCCAAGCAGACTCCTGCAGAAGAGGCAGAACACAGATGAGGTGAGGATGAGGCATCTCTGAGCCCACGCAGTGAAACACGCACACCACCACTGAAAACAGAGTGAGATCACCACAGCCTCCCCTGCAACTCAGATCCCAGCACAGGGATCTGCTATCACACCCCACAGAATCACTGAATGGTCTGGGTTGAAAAGGACCACAGTGCTCATCCAGTTCCAACCCCCTGCTATGTGCAGGGTCGCCAACCAGCAGACCAGGCTGCCCAGAGCCACATCCAGCCTGGCCTTGAATGCCTCCAGGGATGGGGCATCCACAGCCTCCTTCTGTCCCAGTCAACACCACCCCGGCCAACCCCGACCACATGATGTCCTGCTTCAGGTGGTGGCACAGCTGAGCACAGAGCACTGCTGCCCTCAGCACTTATCTTTGACATTCTGAAGTCTGGATAGCAATGGAAGTCAGCAAAGCTCATGCTGAAGTCCGTTACACTGTTTACTTCTTCATATGGATGAAAAACACTTCTCACCTAAGAAGGGTTTCTTCTGTTTTCTTGCCCAGGAAATAGCTTGGATTTTGCCTTCTGTGCCCCGAACACCGAATCCACCAGGAACCAAAACGCCACTGCACCAGGATGAAAGACACCATTCACACAGTGCTCACCAGCACAGCTCCCACAGCCACGCACAGCTTCTCCTCCACAACATTTTGGACCTGCCCCTCTGCTCATTTCCTGGGCTAACTCTTGGCATTTCTGTGCACTGCAAGACAGCTTCTCCCCTCCTCACGTCTTCTCCCTACAGAACTGCATGGCACACTTCCACCCTCCCTCCCTTCCCCTTTGGTTTGAGCAGTGCCCACTACTTCCCTCACTTCCTTTCTCCCTGTGTGTACCAGTTTCCCCTCCTGCTGCCCTTCACAGGATCCCCCACTTTTTTAATAGTTCTCTTCCATCCCACCTATCATCTCTTCTGCCTCTATCCTAAATTCCATCAAGAGGACTTTGGGGCAGCACGGCTGTGCACAGTGCCTAAGACACAGGCTTACAGCGCAGCTCTTCATTCCCAGAGCATCAACAGCAGCAAGCTTATCAGCCACGGCCCAAAGAAGCCTAAGGATCTTACTGAGCACCACACAGCTTCTGCCACGCCTCGTGGTATCGGACAGGTTCCTCCTGCAGGGTGGCAGGTTCCAAGTCAGCAGAGTCGATGTACTGGGAAAAAAGAATCCAGAAAAAGACAATGAGTGAGCACCAGAGGGGCACCAAGGCCAAGGCTCTTCAATTCTCCTCCTTCCCCCAACTCAGACAGCTCTCAGTCTGTGTCCTACTCGATGCTTTCGGGTTTTCTGCACTCATTTCCCCTTCGCTAGCCAACAGAACTGCTTCCCCCCCACCTTCACGCCAGGTGTGCTCAAACGGAAGCCTTGTCTTTGTATCCTCCTCTCCCTGCTGCAACAGAAAACCCCAAACCCACGTGGCTCAGCGTCACATCTCCACAGAGCACCACGAGATGCAGGCAAACAACCACAACGCAAAATCATCGTTCCACAAACACACCTTATCTAACCTTCAAGAGGTACTGATGAAACCAGAGGGTATTGTGAAACACGGGCTGTTATAATTAAATAATGCTGTCATCAGTGCTAGGCAAGGGTTTTCCAGTTGCAACAACCACCCTTCTCTTTTTGAAGCCTGAAACACAGCTGCACAATTCTATAAGGCGATGCAAGGCCTCCGTGCATGGGCACCAGAACCCCTTCCCCACCATCAAACACTGCTGTTGGGAAGTACCCACAGATTCTATGCCTGACTGCAGATGTCTGGATGCTGTAATCCAATACATCTTCAAAGCTCAGTGGCACAATCAACTCTCCCACATGGTTTATGAGAAACCTCGTGAAGAGGGGTGGCACTGCAGGTGGATTCGGGAGGGGGAAAATACACACCTTGATGTCAAGTTTATGGTTGATAGCCAGTGCAGAATGTTCCAGTGCTTTAATGACGGAGGCGTAGGAGTCTGAAAACTTGGTGTACTTGCCAACAAGTGCAATGGAGCACGTCTCAAGGAGACGGTCATACCTGAAGGAAAAGCAAAACATGAGGGTTACTAAGAGAAAATGGGGGTAAAAAATCACCGACAATCCTTTTCAAGTGACAGAAACAGCTCAGCTTCTGCAAGTCTGCCAATGGGAAGAGAAACCTCCTGTGGAAGAGAAGGCCTCCCATGGCAACTGTGACCTAAAAACGTCAAAGCAAGAATGTAAGAAACAAAAAGCAAAGTGAGAGGAAAAGCTGTTAGGAACAGACCCAAACTGTCTTTCCAGGAGGATCCAAAAAGTCAGCAGTAAGTTACGAGGAGAGATCAAAGCACAACTCTGCACGTTTCTCCTGTACAGCATCCCCACGCTGCTGACAGAGCTCACTGCAACAGCCAGGAACACAAAAATACGCAAATCTTATGCTGTGCTGCCTCCTTCTGTGCCCCCAGCACCCGACGTGGTGAGCTTCCTGCTCACAGCTAAGGGATTCTGTTGGAAATTTGTGCCACAGTTGCTAGGTGCTTTCCATCACTCTGCTTAAGGAGGGCTGCTCCTGCCCAAATGAGATGCTCTTTGCAGCAGCGCCCTGCGTTACAATGGGAGGGAAGCATCACTCAGCTCTGCTCCTTCCCAGGGCAGAGATGTGTCAGGGGCAGGAAGGGCTCAGGTGCAGACTGAAAACCCTCAGCTCGGCGTTCCATGGGGACAGAGCACTGTGGTCCCTGCGGTGCCTCAGCATCTCAGAGTTACAGAACAGCTGCCTCACTCTCTTGGATGTGCACCCAAAAGGCACTGCTCTCCATCCACACGGCCAATGACTGCCACACATGCCCACACGCAGATTTCAGCGCTATGCAATAACAGCTTTTTCACCTCCATCCTCTCCCCCAGGAGGAAAATAAGGCAGGAGATGACACTGCAGAACACCGAATGGAAACAGGGTAACGCTCATAACCCCATGAGCTACAAGCAGAGGAACTCCACCAGGCTCCCAACCCCGCAGCTCACCTGTCAGCCATCTCCTTCCACTTCATGAGCATCCTGCGGGGCTGCCTGCCAATGGGGAGGTCCAGCCTGTGCCTGAAGTAGTCCACAACCCCCTGCTCCTCCAGCAACAGAGGAACCCGGTAGATAGAAGAGACATCGTGAACGCAGATGACCTGTGCATCAAATACCAACGGCGTTAGAGCTGAGCTGAGCGCCTGGCAGATTATTTTTAGGCAGTTTATATAGAGATATAGGCACAGCTATTTTTAAAGTATCGCTTCTCCTGACTCCCATGAAAGCAGAGCTCAGCACCTCACTGATAAAACTCCCTCCCTGAACTGTAACTCTTCTCCTTTGTATTCACTTCAAGTGCAACTGCAGATGGGTAACAACCAGGTGAAGATGTATTAAACTTCCTGGGAAGTGCGTGGTGAGATCCAGCTTACTCACAGCTCCCGGCCAGCAGCAGGTAGGCCAGCCAGAGCTGGGAGCCCCACTTAAACTCCTGTGCAATTCCCTTCACACAGGTTTGAGTGGAAGAATAACATCATGAGAAGAGCAGCAAGCAGAAATGCATTCATACCCTTTTAATTTTGGGCAACTGCCCTCTGGTCTCACAGCACTGAAAAATACTCATTCTTCTGTCTCTGTAGAAGGAATAACTGAGGTCAAAAGCTATTCAGAAAATACCTTGGATGCCACCGAATTCCAAGCCTAAGTGTATTTACTTATAAAAAAAAAAAAAAGCTGGCATAAAAGGGACCATTGTTGTAACATTTACTGATGTAAAGAATGCAGGTAAGACAAAGAAGCAAATGAATTATGCAGCTCCCAGAAAGCAAAGCTGGAACACATCAGCTCTGTGCTCAGACACAGCACCCAACAAACAGCCAGAACATTTACTGCATGTATCTGCAGAGAGCAATCCTTACCTGTTCTGGTTCAACATGACAGAACATGGAAATCTTTTCTTTCACGGAGGTATCCAGGGGAGTGGAGCACCTGCAAACGATCTGACAGAACAGCAACTTCACCCTTGTGAAGCAAAACAGAAGCACTCAGGCACCCGCTAACAAAGCTGAACAAAACCATCCTTCCACAGTCTCTGACTTGGGAGAGAAAACAGCTCCATTCTGTGGGACCAATGCAAGATCTCCCAACCTCAGCATTAATGAGGCCAGGCTGCTGCTGCAGCATAGGGTCACACAATCACAGAACGGCTTTGGGTTGGAAGGGACCTGATAGATCACGGAGTTCCAACCCCCAGCTGCTACACTAAGCGCCAGATCACACTGTCAGCACTTCATTTCCAAACCCAAAGCCACACAACAAAGCTTACCAGATCCGGGGAGAGACCGAGACCTCTGAGCTCCCGGACGCTGTTTTGAGTGGGTTTTGTCTTCTGCTCTCCTGTGGAGCTCGGCTGGTCAAAGAGCAGAATTGGCTGCGTTATTATTGGGGACCCTCTACCCTTATTCGTCTCCTAAAACTCTGACCTGGCTTTTAGACAATTCACATCAGCTTCAGTTACTCCTCTGTATTTTAATCCCAAAGGCTGAGAGCAACCAGAAGAAACCAGAGCTGAAGTCTGCACACTGAGCAGGAATTCATTCTACTGCAGGACGGAGAGCCCAAGATTCTTTTCCCCACTGTTCCCTCTGAATACCTCACATTTTCCATTCCTTGTTTTCTCCCCCTAAATCACCAAGCCTGGATGCAAAGGGAAAGAAAAAGAGGAGAGCAGAAAAGGGAGCGATCTGCACTTCAAGAACTCAAATTACTCCAAATCCAGTTCCATGATGAGGAACTCTACAGAGGATGCCCTCTGGTGCTGTCAACAACCATGCAAGAGTTATTTTCTCAGCTGTGATTCAAAATCAGAGACTTTTTGGGTGGGTAAGATTGGAAACTGCCTTCAAAGCCAGGTCAGATAACCAGAGGTTATACCAGGCATTGCATACCATGAAGGAGCTCCATTATGGAGCTTTTGGTATGGACTGGAGCTTGCACCACCGACTTGGAACATAAGAAAACATCGTTTTCCTTGGTGATTTCTAGTTACATTTCTCTTCTCATAGCACTGCTTCACAACAGCTTTTTGGTTGCATTTCTGAACCAAGCCCTACAAAAGCACATTTACGTGCAAAAGCTTCCCACGTTTCCATAAGGAAAAGCAGTAGTTAAAGATGGATGCTTGGGTTTACTGCCTCTCCCAACTATTCATAACATATTTACAGACTCTGAAAACTTTCTCTTGGCTTCCTGTTTATAAAGTACATAACCAAATATTCTCTGCGTTTCACAGAATCATGGAATGGCCTGGGTTGCAAAGGACCACAGTGATCATCTGGTTCCAACCCCCTGCTATGTGCAGGGTCACCAACCAGCAGACCAGGCTGCCCAGAGTCACATCCAGCCTGGCCTTGAATGCCTGCAGGGATGGGGCATCCACAGCCTCCTTGGGCAACCTGTTCCAGTGCGTCACCACCCTCCGGGTGATTTCTTCTACAAGTTCCTACATACGGAATCCCAAATACAACAGTGCATGCAAAGAAGGTGTTTCAGAAAGCAGTTATACAGGTGGCTCAGGGGAAGCATCCACATGGATGAGCTCCATACCTGTGGAACAAGGCTGACATGAATGTTACAGAAGTTCTCCCTCCTGGCTTTGAACTGGAACTGGCGGAAGGCCTCAATGAAGGGCATGCTCTCAATATCACCCACTGTGCCACCGAGCTGGGAAAGACAAAGGTGTTTAGAATTCAAGTTAGCATCATGACATCCATCAAAGGCCATGAAGTGTACTAACACATACATACAGTGACACCAACACACCGCCTCGATTCCCTAAGGGAGCATCAGCTGAGGAGCACAGACAAGCACCTCGAGGTGACTGCCCTACCCTTCCTCCACCCACCAGGCGCAAAGAGGGCAGAGCACAATTAACTCAGCCTTCCAAGTATCAACTTCTAATTAAATTTCATTCCACAGACTCATCTGAGGCAGAGGGCCTCAAAAATGCAACTGTCATAGAATGATAGAATGGCCTGGGTTGAAAAGGACCACAGTGACCATCTGGTTTCAACCCCCTGCTGTGTGCAGGGTGGCCAACCACCAGACCAGGCTGCCCAGAGCCACATCCAGCCTGGCCTTGAATGCCTCCAGGGATGGGGCATCCACAGCCTCCTTGGGCAACCTGTTCCAAGACCCAAGTCTTTCTGCTCATGGATTCAGACAGAGAGCACTGAAAAGCTTAAAACTAACAAGAAAGATTTGTAAGAACCCAACAACAAGCAGAGCCAACCGTTCCTGAAAGGTGAGTTTTGCCGAACAAAACACGCATGCAATTCAGTTTAATCCATCCAGAGCTACACACCTCAATGACACAAACTTGGGGTTCCACACCATCTTCATCCACAGGAATGCGTGCCTGCCTCATCACCCACTCCTGGATGGCATCCGTGATGTGGGGGACCACTGAGAAAGAAGCCAGGACAAGAGTTAGGCCACAACTTCACTCACTGCAGATGAAATTATCAAAAATAAACAGCTAGTGTTTCCCAGATCACTTCTCGAAGCACCGATGTGCATTTTTCAAGGATGAATGTTTGAAATGGTTATTTTTGGCTGCCATTTTCAAGAGGTGCCTTGGCAGGAAATGCAGCCCCGCTTCCATTTACACAGATGCGAGCAATGTTTCTTTTAAGTTAGAAGCTTCCAGTACAAACAGTTCCACACGCAGAGCTCAGAGAGTCAGCTCGTTTTAAACTGCCTACAGAAATCTTTATCCCAAACAGCTGTGGAGGGTTCTTGAAAAGGATAGAGGCTGATCTGATCCTCAGAGATCCTTTCGGTCTTCTAATGACACCACAGTGTTATTGAAATGAGTTAAGCAGCAATATCTGTCTTAACCAGCTAGCAAACGATCCACGTCAGTCTGAAGTTCCCATTTAGGACTGGCTGTGTCAGAAAGTCGGATCCGAGTCCCAGATACAGGTCAGGCAGCACGTCCACGGGATCACAGAAGGGCTGGGGTTGGAAGGGACCCCAAGGATCATCGAGTTCTACCCCCCTGCTGCATGCAGGGCTGCCAGCCTCTAGGTCAAGTGCTAGATCAGGTGCCCAGGGCACCACCCTATCCAGCCTTAAACACCTCCAGGGATGGAGCATCCACAGCTCAGCACCTCACTGCCCAAGCAGTGGAAAACTTCCCCCAACATCCAATCTAAATCTTACCTCCTTTAAAACCATTCCCCTTTGTGCTATCACTATCTATACACGTAAGAAGTTGATTACCTTCCTGTTTATAATCCCCTTTTAAACACTGAAAGGCTGCAATGAGGTCACCCTGCAGCCTTCTCCAGGATGAACAAGCCCAGCTCCCTGACTTCGTAGGGGAGGTGCTCCAGCCCTCTGATCATCTTTGTGGCCTCCTCTGGACCCTCTCCAACAGCTCCACATCTTTCCTGTGCTCTGGGCCCCAAACCTGGACACAGCACTGCAGTTGGGGCCTCGTGAGGGCATAGCAGAAGGGACAATCCCCCCCGCCCACTGCCATCCCTCTGCTGATGGAGCCCAGGATACCATTGGCCTTCCAAGCTTCCACACTGCTGGCTCGTGTTAAATTTTTCATTTAACAGGGCCCTTAAGTCCTTTTCAGCAGGACTGCTCTCAAGGAATCCTCCCAGCCTGTATACCTGTCTGGGATTACCCCGACCCAGGTGCAGCACCTTGCACTTGGCCTTGTTGAATCTCATTAGGTTCACGGGGGCCCACCTTTGGAGTGTGCCACTGTCCCTCTGGTTGGCTTCTGCTGTATCAACTGCACCGCTCAGCTCGGTGCCATCAGCAAAGTGCCGAGGGTGCACTCCATCCATCATTGATGCCATTGGTAAAGATGCTGAAGGTCCTGAGATGGACCCCTGGGGGACACCACTCCTCACCACCCCTGCCTGCACACAGAGCCGCTGACCACAACCCTTTGGCCACAACCATCCAAGCAATTCCTCACCCACCAAACAGCCCGCCCTTCAGATCCGCATCTCTCCAATTTAGAGATGAATTCCCAAGCAACAGCCTGCAGGGGTACAGCTAACCTACAGCATCTGCCACTACACTCACATTGCTGTGCCTTCTACACCTCCCCCTTTTAAGAACAAATCACACACATCACAAGGACAGGACAGATCACAGAAAGGCCTCAAACCGAGATGGAATCCAAAAGCAGGACAGAAATACAGAACACATTCCTCAGCATCAGAAACAAAGCTTCACATCATCACCTTGGACGGTTTTGCCGAGGTAGTCTCCTTTCCTCTCCTTGTTGATGACATACTGGTAGATCTTCCCAGTCGTCAGATTGTTGTCTTTGGTGAGGCGGATGTCAAGGAAGCGCTCGTAGTTACCAAGGTCCAGGTCCACCTCCCCGCCATCATCCAGCACAAACACCTCTCCTGCAGCACAGAGGAACACAAGCAGCTCACAGCAACGCAGCCAGTGGTTGAAGGCTGCGTGTGACAGAGGGTCAAGGGTCTGCAGCAAAAGTGTTACGGGGAGCAGCTGGGGGAACGGGGTGGTTCAGGCTGGAGGAGGCTCAGCGAGAACCTCAGTGCTCCTTTCAGCTCCGTGCAAGGAGGCTGTGGATCACAGAATGGTTTGAGTTGGAAGGGACCCATAAAGGCCATCCGGTCCAGCTCCCAGCAATGAGCACAGACACCCACAGCTCCATCAGTGCTCAGAGCCCCTCCAGCCTCACCTTGGGTGTATGCAGGGATGGGCACCACCACCTCCTTGGGCAACCTGTGCCACTGCCTCACTACCCTTATCGCAAGAACTTCTTCCTTCTATCAAATCTAGATCTCCCCTCTTTCAGTTTGGAACCATTTCCCCTGTCCAATCACCACAGGCCCTGCTGAAGAGTCCGTCCCCTTTCTTACAGCCCTTGTAGACACTGAAAGGATCAGCCTCTGCTCGACAGGATGAGACGTGATGGCCCCAAGCTGCACCACGGGAGGGTCAGGTTGGATATTAGGAACAATTTCTTCTCCGAAACAGCAATGGTGCAGTGGCACGGCTGCCCAGGGGTCACCAGCCCTGGGGGTCTTCCAGAACCACAAGGATGTGGCACTGAGGGATGCAGTCAGTGGGCAAGGTGGGGGGTTGGGCTCTGCAGCCTTTACAATTCTATGTCAGCGGGAAGAACTCCCGGTAAGGAATCACCCTCCGGCTGCCGCAGCGAGCTCAGGGCCCCGTCTAGCAGAGAGGATGAGCACAGCGATGAGTCAACCCCTGTGCCAGGCAGCAAACTCGGCCACAGCGATAAAAGAGCACAGCCAGACCCCCCCTGAACCCACCCGCACCTCCAGCCCCACCCCGGGCACAGGGCAGACCCGTGCTGGTTCCCCCCCCCCCCGGCCCGGCGCTCACCGTGCTCGTAGGGAGAGAAGGTTCCGGCGTCGATGTTGATGTAGGGATCGATCTTGATGGAGGTGACGCGCAGCCCGCTGGACTTGAGGATGGTGCCGATGCTGCTGGCGATGATCCCTTTGCCGATGCCCGAGATCACCCCGCCCGTCACCAGGATGTACTTCATCTGCCTGCCGGTCTGACAGCGCGACTCAGGAGGGGCCGCGCAGCCCCCGCCCCGCCGCCCCGCCGCCCCGCCACGCCCTCCCGCCGGCGCGCCCCGCGGACCCCCCCCCACGCTGCCCCGACGTTGCTCACCTGTTCCCGCGCGCGGGTTCCTGCGGGGAGGAGCGCACACGCACGCCGTGCCGGCTGGGCGCACAAGCGCATGAGGCCGGCGCGCAGCAAGGCGCATGCGCGGTGCTCCTCGGGCGCATGCGCAGTACGGAGGGGGCGGGGCTGAGGGGGCGGGCGCGTTCCCGCCCTGCGGGGCTCTCCTCAGGAGCTGCGGGCTGCGCGGTTCCGTTCCGTGCGGGGTGGACGCCGTGCTTCGCCGTTCTGCCCTTGCAGCCCCTCAACCTTTGGGTGTCTGCCGGCGAAATACGGACTGTGAGCACCTGCCTTCCAGACGCGTAGCATGCGGTTGGCAGCAGAAGGAGTGAATTGGAAAGCGTTTGTTGAGAGGGCTGACAGCCCCGGGCAGGGCGGTCGCTGCCACTCGCCCTTGTGGGAGGCGCCCGCAGCTCTGCGGCTGCTGGAGCAGCGATCAAAGGGTCCCGACTGCGAGGCGGGCGCCTGCTAAAAGGCTCAGCCGGTGGTGGCAGGTCGGACAAAGGATGATATGAACGTATGAATAAGAGCCGTGTGTAGAAGATGCGCCGCGCTCTGCAAGGGTGCCGTGTCTTCTCCAGAGATGCCCGCTAGATGGCGGCATTGAACAGGAAAAGAAGTTTCTGGAGCGAGGAAGGCGCGGGGCGGTCGGTGCCTGCAGAGCTGAGCGGCGGCGTCTGTGGTGATGGACGCTGTTGAGGCTTTGGGCAGAGCGCAGGACTGAGCTGGCCTGTCCTTGTATGCAAACCATGCGATTGAGCTTTCTTTAATAACCTACAGCGCTGGGGCAGGTCTGCCAGTCCTCTGCTCCAGTGAGCGGGGAGAGCAGGCAAGAGGCAGCGCAAGGAAAGGGGATGGGGTGGAGAAAAGAGACCTCCTACCCTCAGTGGTGTCACAGAGCTGATCGCCAGACATGGCTGCGGTGCTGAGGCGAAGAGGCTCAGTGCAGGGAGGCGAGGTGGAAGGTCTGCTGGGTGGCTTCTCCCTGGGATGCCATGCATGCCAGCAGCTTCTAAAGGTGGACACGAGCCATCCCTGCTACTCGTGTGCTCGTCAGTCGTGCATGTCCCACCACTGTCACAAAGTGCAGGAGAGCTCATCTGCCCAGGTGTCAGCCAGCACTGGCTGTGACGGTCTGTTCTGCGTGGGGACAAAAAGGTCTCTGCTGACCACAGAACAAAGGGGCTCAGTGCCATAAGAGAGAATGCAACGCCTTGTCCAAGGGTCAGGTTTAGAAAACCTGAAGCATGGCTATGCAAGGGTTACCAGCCACAAGAAATGATCTGTTTGGAGCTCACTCAAAGCCCTGCTGGCATGTTTCCTTATTTCTGCACCCATCTTCGGACGTTTGCTGACAGTGTTTGCCTTGTAATGATTGAACTCCACACCTCATGTTTGCCTGGCAGCAGAAGTAGTTTTTGGATACCTGCGGGACATTGAAGCTTCCCGATTCCCTGTTAGTGCAGGACTCAGCTGGGTGCACGGCACAGAGGACCGCTGTTCCCTAACAGCAGGGAAGGGTTTGGAGGTGCAAAGAGGTGTTGAGGTGTAAGAATACCTTCCAGGGACTGGCGTCAGGGAAGCAGCACTGACTTTCTCCCACAGTTTTGTGGTAACGAGGGGCTGAAGGCACTCAGACTTTTGCTTGAAAGTTGCTTGGCATTGCTGGCAGAGCTAAGGGCTGAGATCAGCTGTCTGTGTTCTGCTCCACGATGTAAATCCGACAGGATCGCTCCCTTGCAGTGAGAACAGGAGACACGGGCTCTCACCGACGTGTCACCTTCCCTCAGGTTCTTCTGACTGGAAAAAACAAATAGCATCCTTCTTCCATTTCGGGAGCAGAGCATATGTGATTGTCAGCAGGAGAGCACATACCACGAGCACGGCAATGTGCACAGGGCGTGGGGACCTGACCTTGGCACAAGGACGGCTCAGCACCGCTCAGTGCACAGAAGGAGCTCCGCTGCTCAGGTGCGAAGGAAACAGAACAGCTGTGAGAGGACACCGGTGTGAGCAGGGGGTGTGAGAACTGCAATGGCAGGCAGAAGATTTGCAGGGCAGTGCGTCAGGCTGAGTCACACAGCGATGTTTTTGTGAGGTTTTTCCCAGGTAGGGAAAGGAATGGAGAAAGGAAAGAAAGACAACAGAGGGAATGAAGGAAATCCAAGTTGGCACCGAACCCTGAGAGAGGAGAGCCCTAGGGCAGTGAGATACCTGAGAAACACGGTGGCTTTCAGCACGTTTGATTCTCAGAAAATTGCAACTTCTATTTAATTTAAAGCTCCTGAAATAAAGCTCTCTGTATTCCTGGAACAAAGCCATTTGTGCTGTTTCTCCTCGGCTAGTGCAGCTATAAGTGGGTTTCTCATTTAGAGGCCGCTTCTCAGCTGATTTTTACTCTGGTTTTGCTTAACTGTCAATGAAGAAGTATGTGCTTGAAGTACTAATTTCTGCCTTAATTAAAACATTTCCCTGCGTAAAGTGAGTTGTTACAGAAGAAGACAAGTGCAGCCAGGGACTGTGGCGTGCTTTCCTGCTGAGCTGCAGCCAAACGAATGCTCCCAGCTCCTTCTGATCAGCAGCAGTGCAATGCATGCCCCATGCCTGCAGGTGAGGCATGATGAGCCGGTCATACATGTGGATCCTCACTGAGAGGAGAGCAGCATTAGGAAAGACAAGAAGGAATCAAGAGCTCAAAGGAAAGGAAGGTGTGGAAAAAGAGGCAGCAGCTGCGTGCTGGGCTACCCAGAGCTCGGCACAGACACTGCAAGAGCAGCTGCCAGCTACACAGCCTGAGGTACACAGGGTGCAGGGGAGCAAGATTTCTTTGTTTCGGTCTGGGACAGCGGGAGAAGCTGGGTCAGGAACAGCGGGGAGCTCTTCACGAGCACACCTGGGTTATTTTTGGACAGAAGCAAGTGCTACTTGTTGCCTTTGTTTTAGGACAAGTGGAACAGCGTGCAGTCCTGCAAATGGCCAAGCCAGGTGGTGGAAGTGTAAACTCAGCAATATTCACCCCCGGGTGAAACAATTGGCATTTGTATTTGATCCCTCTCTCTTGATCTCTCTAGCATAAGGCTGAGCGTGGCCTTAAGTGTCCAGTAGTGAGAAGGAGATGTGCTGCCAAAGCATATGAGAGGGCAAGCTTTTGTCCCTGCCAGCACTCGGGGCTGCTCTCCTGCTGTGTTTGCAGAGGGACAATCGGGATGGGCCGGAGGAATTTTAATCCTCAATGATTTCCAAACTCCTTCCAGCACAGCGAAGGATTCTGCTGAGGCATCAACCGCCTCGTCCAGCTCAGTCTGTCCTACATCTGATAAGCTAATTGAGGATCTAATCGAGGAATTAATGAAGGCATTCTGCCAGTTACCATAAGGTAATCAGTCAACTTCCCAGAGCCAGAGCTTCCCCGGGCGTTTGGACACAGGTCCTGTAAGATAAACAACAAAATGCCATCAGCTTCCACTGCAATCCCAGAGCGCTGGGTGCTGGAAGCCGCAGTGCTGGCCGGGCTGTGTGTGCCCCTCTTGCAGCTCAGCTGCTTCATGCTGCCCACAGCCCAAGGGACAAAGTTAACTTTGGAAGCAGAACTGCTGAAAAGTCCTTTTTCTCTCCGCTGCTGCTGATTGTGCTTTTTGTTAGATCTTGTTCTGGCCTTTGTCTTAGCATCACAGGGAGATGTCCAGCTTTTGTTCCAGGGAGGTTTCTTGCTTCATTGCACCAATGGTAGTTGTAATATATAATGCAGCTGCAAGCTAAGAACTCTTCTTTGGTTCATTTTGGCTTTCCAAGGTATAACATGTGAAATTGAAAACTTGAAGGGATTACCTGAGAGCCATAGGGGATCCTTCTGGTCTGACTCCAATCGGTGTGAATGGGAAAAAGATGAGAGGATAATCGTGGGTCAGGGGCAGAAGCAGGCGTGCAGTCTCTTTCCTTTACTGGTGTGCTGTGGTCCAACGCAGAATGTTGTCCAAAGCAATTTTAAAGGATTCTTTTTGCCTTGTCTTCCTTCCTTCCTGAATTACAGTGCGCTCCAAGGAAGCTGAAAGTGGGAGCAAACACCTGGAACTCACCGGGTCCCTGCTGTGGTAATCCACCCACCTGAGATGAAGGTTTCTATGAGCTGACGCCAGGAGTGCTTTATTAGCATTAATGAAACATCTTATCCTTTCCAACTTTACATCACCCAAGCTACTAGCAGGCTTTTTGCAGCCCCGCTTGTGTTGTCCTGCTGGCAGCACAAAGCTCTTGCTGCTCCTGCTGCTGGTTCACATCCCGTACCCAGCTGTCTGAATTCGAACGACCCAAAAACATTTTGTCTCCTAGCAAGTGATAAATGAAAACCTGAAGAGAGTACTTGTGAGTCCCAGCACAGATCTTCACCTTGATGATTTCTAATGGAGCATCAGGAGATGTTGCTTTCAGCTGCTAAGAGACTGAGTTTCTCACCAAGCCTCAAAGGTGAAGCTGTGTGTCTTTGTCTCAACTATTCCATGCTGGCACAATCCAATGGGATTGCAATGAAAATCTGAGGTTCCAGGAGGCCCCACAGCAATCAGCTTTTTCTGTCTCTGCCTCTCAAGACAAATCAGGTTGTTTCAGGATTATAGGAACTGAAAAGCCTGTGTCTTCTGATTTCTGTGCTGCAGCCCCGAGTGCACTATATTGAAATAACATCATCTTTCTCCCATGACCATGTGGCTCTTCCCATGACCCTGCACTGTGCCCCAACCTGTGGCCACGAGCCCATCCACCTGCAGCCACTCGTCACCCCACATTGCACCGCTGCAGTTGGTGTCCCAGGGCTGCTGTGCAATAACTGCCCAACCAGGGTGAGTGTCCTGGTTGGCTGCTGGCTGCTGCCCAGTAATCCAAAAGCAAAGTAATCCGCTAACAGGATGCTCGTGTTCTACCCAGCTGGTTTTTATGGGTTTTTGTTTTGTTTTTTGTACTTACATGAAGTTGGGGTCTTTGAGATCACGGCCCCAAGCTGCCTGAGCTCAAAGAGCATTTGGACACCTCTCCCAGTTATAGGGTTGGATTTTGGGGTGGTCCTGTGTGGAACCAGGAGCTGGACTCGATGCTCTCTGTGGGTCCCTTCACTACAGTCTCTTCCCTCTGGCTCGTTGCATCTTTCAGTGCTTGCAGGAGGGGGACTACACGTTAATAATGAGAAGATCATAAGCAGAAAGGCAACCTGAGGACTGGAAAGGTGATACTCAGAGAGACGTGTGCCCCACACACAGTGCATTATCCCCTGTATGTCCCAGGTGTGCCATGCAGGAGCCCTGCTCTGACACGTGGATTTCTTTTCAAGGAATAGTATGAGTAACTATTTACATACATTTGTAGCAATGCAAAGATTTGAAACGAAGGTTTGAAACCAGGATCACGTTTTCACAAGAGAAGCTCCGTGCTGAGTTGGGAAGTGCTGCCTGCATTCTGCCTCTGGAGGGCAGGAATGTCTGCAGGAGCTGCAGAGGACGGGAGGGCTTTACACCAAGTGATAGGGAACGGCTGCTGGACGGAGCTGCCAGAGGCATTGCTGGCACCAGCATCTCCCGTGCTCGCTGCCTGCTGCCCTCCCTCCAGGTCCGCACCATTTCTGCATTTCAGGATGTGCTGCCGCTGCTCATTTGCAACCTTCATCTCCCACGAAATTCAGGCTGGCAATCACATAAAAGCAGAGCAAAAGTAAGAAAAATGAAAGTGACTGTTTACAAGCCCAGTCACCTAACCCAGCGATTACAGGCATCAACATTTTTACCTTGCCAAATAATAAACAATCACATTATCCTTATCAAGGATGTGTCATCACAACCTTGATATGTGTCATTCACAACCTCCAGCCTTGAGATTATTTTTCTCTTCTGTGTTTCTGTTATTTGGGTTTCAGGAGAGCCGGGACACGGGCAAATGGAATTACAGACCAGCCCTGCTGTGCCAGGCGTTAAGGTGCAGGAGCAGCTCTCAGCCTATGGAACAGAAGAGCTGGGTCCTCGATATTTATCACTATAGTTAATTGCTCTTGTTATCTATAATATATTTAATAAGAACATGCCTTACTAGGTGATAGTTTCGTATTTTTTCGTCGTTTGCCCATTCTGAGCTCACACAAATCCTGTTGGCCCATTCCCCACCTCCTGTGGACTGAGGTTATCCCATCTGGTACATCTGACACATCAAGCACTCCCCCAGTTTTGTGTTGTATGAGCATTTGGTGAGGGTGCGCTCTGCATTTCTTTCTGTGTGCTGAATGATGTAAACCCCACAGGGCTAACACCAGGGGTACCAGTCCCTTGCTGGTGAGCAAGGCCAGTTTTCAAGCACCTCGGCGTAGCTCTGCCCAGCCTGAATTGCATTGCCTTCCAGGTGATACTTCTGCATAAGGCAGCATCAGAAGCTTTAATGAAGTCAAGACAACCTGCATCAACCATTGTGACCTCGTCCAGGTAATTCTTTAGCCATAGAAGGCACTGCTGTTTTGCCTGAGCATGATTTGTCTTTGGTAAGCCCATTCTGTTTCTGGCTGCTTCCTCATCCCACACAACTTTGGACGAGGACTCTAGGAGGCTGTGATCCATGACCTTCCATGCACAGAGGTGAGGCTGACCAGCATGTAGTTCCCAGTCCCTCTACTTAGCCCAGCTGAAGAACATAAAACCCAGGAATATAAAAGCCTGCCCAGCTGTCTGAGTGTTTCTTCTTGCTTCGAAGTAATGCCTCTCCGATGCATACATGTAGAATACGGCTTGAAGTTTGCAGAGCTCTTCTGTGTTGGAGGTGCTCCTCAAACCAACTTGATCTTGTCTCCCTCTTCAGCCAGGCAGCTGCTTCAGCTGTGCTCCTTCCAGATTGCTGTGTGATGATGTTTTTCTAAGATCTGCCTATCAAGGAAGAATTCATTTCGGTCGGCAAAGACAATGCACTGAAACAGCTACAGCTGAGACAAAGACGGAAATTAACATTTGTAAAGGAAGGAAGGGACAAAAGAAATGTTGGTGACAAGGAAGAAAGTGAAACAAAAAATGAAATCATTGCCATTATCCGACTACAAAGGGGAAGGATGCTGCTCCGGAGATGAAGACTCTCACCGTGCAGCCTGCTGCCTGGGCCCCGCTCCAGGGTTGTCCAAGTTCAGCAAGGGATGGGGCACAGCTGCGTGCACGGAGGACTGATTCACCCACCATCACTGCTGGTGAATGGTCTGTTCCCATGGTATTCACCAACAGATTCCCATGGTGTTCACCAGTAGATTCCCATGGCGTTCATCAACAAATTCCCACACTGTTCACTGGCTGATCTGTGCAAACACATTTGTTAGGCAGGATATTTCAAAGTGCTTCCCAAGAAGAAGGAAAGTCCCCCAGATGATTGCCCAAGTCTGGTTGCGCACTGATCCTTAGTCCTCACTTGCTGCTGGGAGGCGGTGAATGATTCAGGAGCAGTCCTAGGGCAATGGCCAGGAGAATGCTGCTCGTGCCTTGTGGCGGTGTCTGATGAAGCACACGTTCCTCCTCCTTTTCTTTCCAGGAGCTCCTAGAGGTGCCCATGGTCGCTGCCGATGGCATCATGGCACCCATTGTGGCACTCACACAAGGTGTGACAACTCTGTTGTCCTCCCATCGCAGTGGATGCTCTCTTGCAGGTTCGCACTTATGGCTGTCCTGTTGGTGTAGGTGGGAACCTCCATCAGGGATCAGAAAACACTTAATTTGGGGTACGTTCAGCAAAACCACAGGCACCAAGCCTGGAGTGTGCAGATCTCCATACGTACAGCCATTCCTTTGACTCCTGTCTTCAGGCTCATGGGTAGGCTGACTCCCTGTGACGCTGTCCTGGTTGTGGATGATGAGGGCATTGTTTTCCATTCCTTTTCTTTGCTACTGAACCATCTCAGCCCGTGAGTTTTGCTTTTTTACTGATTCTCTCCATGCTGCTTTGCTGCCCTGGGTGGCAGGAGCTTGTTGGGCACACCACCCTGGAGCTGACAAACTACAGCAATATCTGTTTTTCCAGGGTGCAACGGACCTTCTCTGTCCATTTCAGCTGAGCACAAATCACTGCCTTGGGATGAGCTGGGGCCCTGCCCCAGCATCAACAAAACCTTTTGGACCTCAGCAGCAATTTAGCAGCACAGCCACAGTGAAAGCTCCGCCAAAGGGCAGAGGGGAGGATTCCTGCACAGCTCAGAATGAGCTTTGCCAGGGGAACCGTGCAGACTCATTGACAAGTAATGAATCATGAAGCAGCAGGAAGCAAGCAAGCCAAGAAAAAGTGTGAGCTCTGCAATTAACTGCAGGGTGCTTAGGTGAATAACGAAGGGATATGATACTAAGGGCACAAAGCAGTCGAAGCTGGGAGCGTTGCAAGGCTCATTGCTGTACACCATAGCTTTCCTTAAGAACTTTTAGAGACAGAAACTGCTCGTTTATCTTGAGCAGAAGCAAACCCTGTGTGTGTGTGTGTGCTGATCGGACAAGGCAGCGCAGCTGAGAGCTTCTAACTCGTGTTTAAATTGATGAGCGACCCAGATGAGTGGAAGCTAGGAAATTATCTACACCAAGAGAAGGCAGCAGGCAGGAGAGATGGCAGCGGAACAGGGGAAGGATGGGTTTCCACTATGTAAGGGACACTTGCTGTGGGTGATCAGCTTACGGAGCAGATGGGAGAGAGAGAAAGGAGAAACTGTTACGTTGTGCCCTGGATTTGAGCAGGGGGTGGAGTTTGGGTGGTGAGGTGCTACCGGAGCTCTGCTGTGGGCACCCTGCAAAATGGGTCCCCTCGCTGGAAGGATCTTGGAGGTGCAGATAAACTGTTCATTCAGAACTCCTCTATTATTCATGTCACCCCAGTCCCAGTACATCCACCTCCTCCTCCTCTACGGCACTGTGCCAGGAGCAGCTGTGTCACAGCAGCGTGGCCGTGGCCAACTGAGGAGGAGACTTCTTCAGAAAACATTAATTTCAGCTAAAATCCTCTGTGCTTTGTGTCCTCACCTCCCACCCCAATGTAACCCCAGTGATACCAATGAGTAAAGGTGCCTCTCCTGGGCAGGGAGCTTTACACGTGCCTCTCAAGAGGAACAAGGGGAGAGGATGCAGGAAGAGAAGAGATGGTTTCTTTTTCTTTCCCTGATGCAGCATCACCTTTGAGAGAGATGTCAGTGTGCATGTACAGATCAGGTCTTTGCCTAGGCACCGAGGATAACCTGGATAACTCTGAATGCACATTTCCTAGAACAGTTTCCTCCAAGCATCCAAAGGATGGAAGGTTTAGCCAGAGGCATTGCTGCAGACTTGGTGGAATCAAGCATTCAAGAGACCTGAGCAGAACACTGAGCCCTGTGCCTGTGGCCTTGTCTGCATGGGAAAGGCAGAATTGTCACACTGTGTTCGCGATGCTCCACTGCCCTCAGTGACTGCACTGCACTCACTGCTGCTCCGGTGCCTCCTGCTGCAGCAGGACAAGTGCTGGATGCCATGTCTCTTCCCATTGTTTCTCACTCTGCTTCTTTTCTAAGCTCCTTTTGTTTGCCCTGCACCCTTTGCCAGTTTCCCAGACCCACGAGGCAAGCAGATCAAACAGATGGATGCTCCCTGCTTGTCTCCAAGGACGGCTGATCTGCCAGAGCCAGGAAGTTAGTGCTTGTGCATGGAAGTCACTCAACCTCTGTGCAGAGGCTGTCACTGAGAAGCAAAGCAGCCCTCGCTCCCTGTAGCTTAATCCCCTGACCTCAGACCCGCATTGCTCCAGCTGGAGCAGTAATTCCTGCTGTTTACATGGGTCAGCAGCTAGACAAGGACTTGACTTAGATTTTCTCAGCAGGTCACATGGCTGTTTGCTAATCAGCAGTAGCATAAACACTGCCGGAATCCTCACGGGTCACTTGCTAGGGACAGGCTGAACAAACCAGCGCCAGATGAAAAGCAGCACGGGTGAGTGGGTGAGGTTTGATGCAACTGCACTGGAGCCCCAAGTCTGTGCCTGGAGGACTTCCAGGACTTCCATGAAAGGGAGAGGCAGTGCCCAGGAGACCAATTGCTCAGCCGTGGTCCTTGACTAGGTCGGAGAGTGCACATGGGGCAGCTCCCAGGTAGCATCTGCAGAGGTGTGAGCTGCCAGCAGCATGAGGCCAGACCCTGGGCACTGCAGGAGCAATGGCTGCAGATCTCGGCACATCACTGTCTGTCATCCACATCCTCAGGTGCAGAGGGATTCTTGCAGTGGACATGGAAAAGGGAAGGGCAGCTCCCTGCATGGGAACTCACTGGGTGCTGCTGGAGAACACCCTGTGGTGCCAGCCCTGTCCCTGGGGATCTGCTCTTCCACCAAGGAACCAGAATTGCTCCTCCAATGGTAGGATCTGGCAGTCACTGCCATCCCAATCCTTTAATAATAATACACTTGTGGGTACAGGAGCCAAGAGGTTGTGTCACACCTGTGTCCAGCAGCTCACCAGTTCTGTGAACCAGAGGCCAGGAAGGGTTTCATGGGGCTGAGTGGTGTAACAATCCCTGCAGGAAGGAATGCCCTCTCCCCTCTGCTTCATACCTCAGTACTCAAGGAACTAGGACTTATGCTTTTATAATGCTGTCAAGCAAAATTATGAGTCAAGTTCAGGATAAGCTATATCTTGATTTTGTCTTTTTCCTTCTGAAGAACCCCTGGGAGTGGTGGTGGTGGTGGTGTTGAGCAGTGATGAATCTTTTCAATCTCTCCTCTGTTCTGACCCCGTTCTGGCCTGTCCCAGTTTTGCTGCATTTCTCAGCACCGCTTTAAGCAGCAGCTCAGTGTTCCAGAACTGAGGGCAAACACAGAGGTGAAATGCACCACATGTGCAAATTTCCAGCCCCACTCACTGCCCTGCCCACCACGATCCTGCAAGCTGGAGCATGGGCCAGCCTTGGGTTTCCTATAAGGGCAGCACTGACCTAATTAGCATCTGAAACAAACAGCGGAGAAAGACTCACTGCCGTATGGTGCAGCACAAACCCTCTCCTTCCTTTCACTCTCCCAGCCCGGGGGATCCATCCAAGGCAGGTGCTGTTGTGATTGCAGCAGGTTGTGAATCCTCTCCCCTCTCCTCGCAGGGATGCCACCTGCTGTCTTCTGACCTCGTTAGCTTCTCCTCCTGTTCCACTTCCCCACTCTGCGCTCCCAGCCCCACCGTGCAGCTAATTACTGCAGAGCGATCTGCAGGAACGCACTGCTCAGAGCAGGGCAAGTGAGGTGCTCCTCGTCCTGCTTGGTCAGCACAGGAGAGGGACATGCTGGCCATCAGAATGATGCTCTTTTCCTGTTCTCTTTCTTCCCTCTTTATTTCTATCTTAATTATTTGCTTGACGCTCTCCCTCAGCCTCTGCCCTTCTTGGACGTTTCTGCACATTACCTATTACTCAAAAAGCAAATGTTGCTTTGTCTTGCATGTACTCACATCCACGTCTCCCCTCTTTATTTCACATTGAGTTTTCTTGCTGTTCATTTCCTATTCTCTTCTGTTACTCCGAGGTTGTGGGCTGCATCCCAAGGTGGCAGAAACCACACATGATTCCAGCCAATGCGCTCACGGGAATCCTGGCACTGGGAGCTTTTTCTCAGGTTCTGTTTCTCATACATTGTTTATATTCTGCAAAGGGATCTCACATCTGTGTCAGCTTTCTTGCATGAGATCTTTGCCTGAGACTGTTGGCAGCAATTCACAGCAGAGGCCCGAGATGGCTGCAGTGGCTGTCCTACCCACTCTTCATGCTCCTCCAGCAGCCACCCAGCTGCTCTCCTCCTGGAGATCCCTCTGAAGACATTTGGGGCTCTTCATTAGGAGACTGTGGTTCATTTTAGCCATTTCAGTACACAAAGTCAGACAAGAAAATCTTAAGGAATAGCATGGTGTTGTGAGTGGTGGAATTTAAGAGACAAGGTGATTTCTCTTTCCTATATTTCTCCATCAGCCTTCTCTGAATGGCTGAATGTCAAATGGGAGCTGCTTTCTCTGTTGTTCATGTGGAACATGGCTGCATCATGCAGGTTTCTCTTAGACGTGAATTTCACACTCTTCAAAGGGGCACGTGGAGCAGGGCCGTAGGGAAGGCTGTGAGCACTCTGCAGACACAGCAGTGCAATGCATGAGAGGTTCAAGAGCTGGGGAACATCCCCGTGTCTGCAATGGACAGCACCTTCATCCCCACGCTGAGTCCTCTCCACCTCGGGGTGTTTTCTGCCTCTCCCCAGCACTGCGGCTCCCCAGGCAGCACAGGAGGTGCAGCAGCAGTTCGTTACTTGCAGATCTCTGCTTCTCATGAAGACTCAGCGTGAGCTCTGCCAGATGGCAGAATTAAGCATCTGCCCTCTCCTCGGACTGTCTTTGGTGCAGTTTGGCTTCCAGACAAGTTAAAGCATTCTCCTTTTTGTGAGCTCCTTCAAGATTGCAAACTTCAATGACCTTCAATTCAGGAGCACTGATGTAGAAGCCAACTGACCTACCAACGTGTCTTTGGAGTATCTGTGGCTGTAACTTCCCCAGGTTAATCCCAGCGAGGCTTTCTAAGCCCTTTCCCATCTCCAACCTGAGCCACAATGCAGCAGTGTCACGCCATGCACACACCTGGACATGGACCCACTGAGCCCAGCCCTGACCTGAAGACTGACTTTGTGATGTTTTCATGCTCAGTGTGTCTGGATGGGGCAGATTGCTGCTCTCAAGCTCAGCTCCTGAGACCACGGGGTGCCTCATCTTTCTGGCTGGAGGGGCTCTGAGCACTGATGGAGCTGCAGGTGTCCCTGTTCATTGCAGGGACCCAGGCCAGATGACTTTGGAAGGTCCCTTCCCAATCACGCCATTCTATGATCCTATGACCTATTGTTGAGTGGACCCTTTAAGAAAAAGTTGCTTTCTCTTTCTAAAAGCTTTCACTTTTAGCCCACCAAATTCCCACAGCCGTGGACACGGAGGTCTATTGCTTCAAGAAATGGGCAAATCATATATTTTGGTACCAGAATCGCTGTTTAGAAATTGAGGACACGTGGCTCCACTACTGCCGGTAAGTCGCTGGACGAGGGGAAGCGATGTGCGGCGCAAAGCGGCTGACCCTGGGCAGAGCACAACGGGGCTGGAGCTGGGACCCCTCCTCTCCGCAGGGGAGGCAGAGGGCTCGCTGCAGCGGGACAGAGGCGGTCCCAGCCAGGAGCTGCCTCTTGGCCCTGTGTCGAAGCAGTGCTTTGCTCCCCGGGGTTTCCTCACTCTCCTTTCTGACGGTGCAGGGATAGGGATGACACTGGCGTTGTTACCCGGGTCAGCGTGGATCTCCGCAACGCCACCGCACGGATTATCAACTCGAAAACATCACATCTGTCCAACCACAACCAAACGTACCACCTCAAGTCAAGACAGTGAGGAGGACATGAGTAACTTTCTCCACAAGCTTTGGGAGCTGGGTGTCTGCATCACTAGAGGTGCATCTTGTGCTCTGCAATGCGGTACTTCTTTTCTTCTTGAGCAGACAACCATTTCACTAGGTTATGTTTTTGTCTGGAAGTGGTGATTCCTCCAGCTGAAGAAATACCTCTGTTGTACCCTTGAAGGAAATTCTCACCCATTACTTGCCGGGATCTTTGGGATCTGAAAATATCACATTATTTGCAATTGATGGCACTAATGCTGCCTGTGGGGGAGCTCTAGGAATTACTGGAAAGTGAAAATGAATATTGCCTTTCACTCACACACTGCAAAAAAAATGGTGCAAAATAATAATAAAAGAAAAGCTGCCGTCTGGTTTTGAAAGCTTTGTGATGTCTTTTTTATTATTATTATTTTTGGGGGGGTGTTTCTGTGCGTCCTCTTGTGAGTCCCTTCCAACCCACCTCATCCTGTGGCGCTGTGACTCTGAGGTCATCGTGTCATCTGATTTTCTTTGTTTTCCAAACTTTTCAGGCATCCGGGATTGAATTTTACAGATTTACATTTGAATTTTGAGATTTAATACCTTAAAATTTTAGCAGAGACTGATTTCTAGACCCTGCCTTTGAAAGTAGAGCAGTTCCTCCTCGTCAGGCAATCTTGCTTTCTGTGCATCGAGGTGCTCGCTCATCATTCTGCTTTCCATAGAAACATAGAGTCACCAAAGTTGGAAAAGACCTACAAGATCATCCAGTCCAGCTGTCCACCACTCAGCCCAAACCGTCCTTTTCATGGAGGATGATGGAGTCCCACTTTGAGGGATCAACGGAGCCTGTGTGTGTATGTTGTACTTTGAGGTCCCACTCTTCCCATTCCTTTTACGCAGGGAATTTCTTATGTGGGTTCTTATCTATCTCACCGAGATGGCACTCTGTGGGAGCATCCCTGGCACCTGGAGGTGAAGCAGAGCTGACCTCACCAGCACAGTTCTGTGAATGAGCTGAAAAATAACCTTGCCTTGAAGTGTGAGTGAACTGTCAGTAAATTTAAAGGCATGGGACAATGCCCGTCCTACCTGGATTGTATTGGCAGTACTGTGGAAATGCAGATCCAAAGGAAAACCATGTGCTGTACAGGGGGTTTCTACCCCTCCAAGAGAGAGCACTTCTCCTCTGTGTGACTGATGCCTGTTTCCAAGGGATTCTGAAAGAAGCAGTGATTTTTGGAGCTAATATTTTTACTTCTGACACACTCCTGACCCAGACAAGGAACACCACCGTCAAAGAGCTCATAACTTACTGACAGATGTGTCTGTGCAGCACATCCCAAGCACACACTCAGCCTTTTCTGCAGCACTTGTGTGCAAGCTGAGATGGAGAGAGTCCCAGTGCACAACACCTGTGGGCACTGCTGACAAAACTGTCCTTTGGCAGTCTTTGCAGGTGGGCCATGTGGACAAGAATGTTGATCAAGAAGCAGTGAAACAAATGGCAAAACCAGTGCCCCAAGAGGAATATCGAGACCCCGACGGGTCCGTGTGTCCGTCCGCCCTGCACTTGGCTCCAGCACTGCAGCTGGGCATTAACCAGCAACTGCAGAGGGAACTCTCAGGGAAAAACAGACGTCCCTTCCAATTAATTGTGCTCAAATCCACTGAAATGAATGGAGGGAACGCAACACTCGATTATTCCCAGCAATCAAATTAAATTGATGCTTGTCATTAAAGAGTCACCGTGTGCCCTCGGCTGCCTCGCTGGGAGCTCTGATCGTGGCTGTGTTATCACTGTGGGGGGGGGGTGGTGAGTGGATTCCTGCGCGTGCTTTATCCCCAGTCAATCTCTGCAGACTTCATTTGCTGGCATTTTAACAACATTCTCGTCACAGGATTTGGAAAATATCCCCCAATCTGCTATGCTGTAAGGATAAACTGGTGCATCGTGTGATTTGTAGTCTAGGTGAGGAAAATCAAAGCACTTCAGCTTGCTTCCACCTTCCAAAGCCAAAGCCAGCAGCACAGTGAGCAGAGCGCGGCCAGCAGCCCCATGAGCTCAGGAGCCGTCCTTTGTGGAGTGCTGTACGTGTACTCAGGCTGCAGTTCCAACAGCTCCTGGTTTTTGAGCTGGGTGAAACGTTGGGCTTGAGATGTCACAAAGAAAGGAGAGACTGAGCAACACGAGTTGTTTGTTTGGGGCGTTCGTCTTCACTTTGCCAAGTTTGTGGTTGTAATTAAAAATGACGACCCAAAATCCTGAGGATAAAGCTTCGTGTCTTTGCCTCTTTTCTTTCTTCCTTTTCCAACATAGGAAGCTTTTTGCTGACACTACAGAATCATAGAATCATAGCATTGCTCAGGTTGGAAAAGACCTTCAAGATCATCAAGTCCAACCACAACCTGACCATACTAGCCTAACTCTGACAGCCCTCCACTAAATCATGTCCCTGAGCACCACATCCAAACTGTTTTTAAACACATTTAAGGGTGGTGACACAACCACCTCCCTGGGGACCCTATTCCAGTGCTAAACAGCCCTTTCTGTATGGAAGTTTTTCCTGAAAACACATTAAACTCCTGTCTGTTGTAGGATAATTGCTGTCTGGAAGAGAAGCGTGCCCACCAGCTTTCCTCCAGTAAAGGTAACGAATCAAACAGGCATTCATTAACACATTAAATTACTGTGACAGTGATAGTTCATTGTCGATTTCCTTCTGTTCTCAGCAGCCCAGTGAAATGCATCCACCAATTATAGTAAATACTTTAAAAATTATGGACTGCCTCTTATTTCTTGCTCAGAGAGGCTGTGGATGCCCTATTCTTGGAGGTATTCTGGATCAGGTTGGATGGAGCCCTGGGTAACCTGGTCTGGTACCAGATCTGGAGGTCGATGCCCCTGCCTGTGGCAGGGGGTTGGAACTTAATGATCCTCAGGGTCCCTTCCAACCCAAGCCATTCTATGCAGCAGCAGGACTGGTGGTGCAGCTGCCTGGTTTTGGGGGTAGCGTGTCTGGGTGATAAATGGAGTTGAAGAGAATTTATGCATTAATGTTATTGCTGTTATTGGGCTGGAAAAGATTATCTCTATCTAGACCAGTCTAATGCTGGCCTGATCCTGTTAACCACCTATCACAGATGTTTGGACAAACACATCTGTAATCTCAAAATGAAAAATTAAAGGATCTCACATGGGTTTTCAAATGAGACTTGAGCACAGGAAAACAGGGTGATATGGTCTCTTTGGATTTCTTTTCAGTATACCTTTGTTCATGCAAAATAATTGTGTTCATATAGACAGTTCAGAATGTACTGGGTGACCTTGCAGCCAAGGAAAAACATCCTCAGCACATGAAAACTGTGACCACAGGGAAAGATCAATTGTACTTGGAACTGTGTGTCTACAACACAGGTCTGTGTCCTGCTTGCACATTGGTATCCAAAATTATAATATGCCATAGCTGTGGGTTGTTAAGGCAATGGAAAACAAGCTCATGCTCAGTGCTGCTTATCTCGTGGCTGCAGTATGGATTGGGGGGGGGCACTGGGTAAGCAGGTCTTCCTGACCTTGAGTCTCACTGTTTCTTAGAGCCATAGAATGTCTTCTGTTGGAAGGGACACATACTTGTTCCCTACTTCTGTACAGTGTCACTTGGGATCAGTCTGAACTTGTAGAGAGCACACAGCCAGGAGGATGAAGTGTCTCTGACTCTATGGACTTTCCTGGTGGATTTGGAGAGGGATCTGTTCCCATCAAACTTCTCCCCTTCCCTCAGCAGTGCAGGTGGAGGGATGGGATTTCTGTGCAGCCCAGCAGTACAGGACCTGGCAGGGATTCGTGTCTGGCACATTGGATGGGGTTTTGTGGCAGCTGTTGGGACACTGACATGCCTTGGGTCCCCAGCTCAGAGCTGGGCAAAGATGTGTGGAGGTCTCCAGTCTGACAAGCCATTTGGAGCAGGACAACCCCAGCATTACACCAGGATGGCTGTAAGGCTTTACTAAGACAAATCTTAGAAGCCACCAAGAATGGAGACCTCCATCTGCTCCCAAGATCTGAACAAGGCTGGGCCATCCTCCTGGAGAGGAATTCTCTCCAGGTGCCAGCCCTGACCGACCCTCAGCCCTGAGCCTTAGCCTGTGGCTGCCGCTCCAGTGACTTCACCTCCAGTTCCCTTTCAGATAACTGTAGGATTGATGCCCTGCTATTTTGCATAACGCCCACCTCACTTAATTTTTCATCATGCATGTATTGCTGACGTTGAGCATCATGTCATCATCCAGACATTAAACGATGTGTCACTGCGGGGCCCTCACCCATTACCAGTTTTGAAGCAGACATCATCCCATCGCTCTCCGCCATCTGAGCCTATTTTCAACCACCAAAGAGCTCATTCTGCCTCAGCTTCCAAATAGAATGTTGTGGGAGAGCATCTTGTGCCATCTGCCCCACCAGAACCACACACACAGTTACACTTATATTGTGCTCTGTCGTTACGATCGCTCCATTGGTCCTCTGTGAGCATCATTTTAGGTCCTAAGAATGGATTCTGGATGTCTTTGCTTTAATTAACTATCATCATTTCCTGCTTTCCCAAGAAAAAATGACCCACTGTTTTTACTCCAGGTGGACCAATCACTTTTCTTTCCCTGGAATCCTATTAATTAATTAATATTTATGGAGAACAGTATATGTAATTTGACCGAAGGTTGTCGGCCTGACCCCAGTGAGCCCAGCTTCAGCTGCAGCCCAAGAAGTTCTGCCTTTCCCTTCTGCTCCCTTACCAAGCCAATGAAGGACACTCAGAATGTGGTTTCTTTTACACCTTGTGTGTTTTCTCATGCAGATGCGTATTCATGGCTGTTTGACATAGGACCTCACGTGGGTATGTGTATTTGCATAAGCATTCAGATGAGAATATTTGCACGAGTAATTAGGACTTGTTTGCTTTTCACAAGTGCTTATTTGCAAGGGAATGTTTTTCTACCAAATATTCCTGATCAACAGAGGTGGCAAACACAACCAAAGCAGTTCATAGGGATTAGCTTGCAAGGAGATTTCACTGTGAGGCCATAATATCCCCACCCACCTCTGGTGGCTGTGTAGTCAGTCATCTGCAGAACCTGCTGGGCTCTGACGACGCATTTCCAAGTGTGCAGGATCATCTGGAGCGCAGATGGAGGCAGTTCTATAGCACTGAGATTCAGCCAGTAATTAACTATAAGAAGTAAGAATATTAATTATAATAAAATAATCCTTGCCTGGCATGAAAGCCTGAGTCTGGACTAACACCTGTTCTTTATTCTCCAGACACTGTTCCCTGTTAATTCTTCCTGAGCTGAATCCAAAGGACGGGGTGCTGCTCTGCTTCCCATAAGCCCAGGGGACTTATTGTGAAGTCGCAGGTCGGTGGGCATGATGAGGATGGAAGATCTTTGAGGTCTTTTCCAACCTTAAGGATTCAGTGATGCTGCGAGTGGGCACGGTGGACTGAAGCCTGGACTTGATGATCTCGGAGGTCTTTTCCAAGCTTAATGACTGAGCCTATGGTTCTATGAGTGGACACAGTGGGGATGGGTTGATGATTGGACTAGATGATTTTAGAATCATTAAGGCTGGAGAAGAATGTTAAGGTTCTGTGTGGGCATGGCAGTGATGGGTTCATGGCTGGATTTAATGATCATAGAAACATAGAATGGCCTGGGTTGAAAAGGACCACAATGATCATCTGGTTTCAACCCCCTGCTATGTGCAGGGTCACACCACCAGACCAGGCTGCCCAGAGCCACATCCAGCTTGGCCTTGAATGCCTCCAGGGATGGGGCATCCACAGCCTCCTTGGGCAACCTGTTCCAGTGATCTTAAGAGATTTTTCCGATCTTAATGAGTCTACAGTTCTATGTTGTTTAATCCTTCTCTTCCACTTAGAGCAGGCTTTGATTCCAGATCTCCCTGAGGTGCAGCCCCCACCCCACGCAGGAGCTTGAGCTGCACGGTGCAATGCTGATGGTGGGGCTGACCCCACACACACTCCTGCTGACGTTTTGTATGCAGTGTGAGCTGTTAACCTAGTAGTGAAATACAGAACAAGATCTTTGAACGGGAGATGGGGCAAGGCAAACTGAACCTAGGAATAATTGCTGAAGCAGTCATCCCTTTGGATTCCAAGGGAACAGGGGCCTTCTGTAGGAACAGCTCTTTGAAATCACTGCTGCCACTATGCAGGTGGTCATAGGGACCTGGAAAACCATGGCTGTGATCCCAGACTGAGCTCAGACAGGGTGAACCGGAGCTCTGCGCCCTACTTAGCTGGTGTATATATTTGTCACTAAGTGGGACACTCAATAACCCGAGATCTGACAGCCTTCAGATCCCGTATGGGGAGATGTCAGTCATGCTGGCTTACATTAAACACCTTCCCAAGCGTCTGGGCTGTATTACAATATCCCAACACGGCCAAATTGTGCATATGAACCACACATGCTAATCTCTTGATCCTGCCTTATTTCCCTTTCGGACAGTCCCCGAGGGAAGGAAAAGATCTTAGTGAGCACAGCCGTTGTCACTCTGCCCTGATTCTTGGTACTATGGGGTCCAGTTGGGAAAGATGCCCTCCCAGCAGGGCCGAATGGGGGGAGCTGGAAATTCAGGCACAATATTAGAAAAGCAGTGTGTGCTGGAGTCCCTCTTCCTCAGTGCCCTTCAGTGACTTTGCTTCCCAGTGTGGGAATACGGCAGGGATGGTTTCGGTCCACTGCAACTGGAAAGAACTGGGCGGTTCGCCAAGCGAATATCTGCTGGGTTAATCACCGCACAAATCTAATCAGGAGCAGGAATGTGCCAGGCTCATTACTGAAATTAAATTCACCTCCAATTAAAGAGAGAGCTACAAGCTTCCACCATACAGCAGTGCCCCCGGGCCGCCCCTCCCCAAAAACAGCCGCTCCGGTCCTGCTAATCGCTGGGGCTGCTGGACGCCGGAGGGCTTTCCAGGTGCAAGGAAGTGAATTGCTGCTTGTGCTTTCCCCGAGGCGCTGCAAGGAGATTGCTGATGCACTTAATAAGTCACCCAGTGAGGCAAAAGCAACTTCGGTGGAAGGATTTCTTGAGAGCACTTGCTGGGAGAAAGCAGAGGACGCAGTGATTGGAACATCTCTGCCACGGGATTGCTCCTGGGGTCTGTGGGCACCTTTACAGATGCTCAGCTGAATCGTGCTTTGGGACCAACGTGTCCCATGTGTGCACTTTGGAGCAGCAAATGGGCTTTGGGGTCACAAAGCTGAGCCAGTGAAAATGCAGAGATTGTAGAATTGTAGAATTGTGAAGGTTGGAAAAGACCACAAAGATCACCCATCCGTCCCCACCCACCCCCACCATCCATGCCCACTGCCCACATCCCTCAGTGCCCCACAGTTCTGCAGCACCTCCAGAGATGGTGACTTAAAAGCTGCTCAAGCTTCATTTGCCCCCGTGCCCCCATTAATTAGCCTTGCACAGGCCTGTCCCATTACCACCACGCTCAACGCCATCTCTCCCTCCGTCAGCTCTTCACCTCAACATTGTGTGACCTCAGGGAAGAAAATTTAATATCTTTGCTCAAAATCAGTGTTCCTCTCTGAAACTCACCTCTGTGATCTTGCCAGGACTGCACGTGGCATCCCTGCCCTTCTTCTCCTCCCCAGCACTCAGAGAAGGGCCAGTCCATAAAGATTTGGGCTTGGCTCTCACTTGGAGGTGGCCAACATGGTGGTAGGTGGATGGGCATGATGACCTTAGAGGGCTTTTCCCACCTGAAGGATTCTATCAATCTCAGTCGAAGCTGGGGATGGCATTGCGTGGCAGCAATGGGATGGCAAGCCATGGTCTGCTCTAAGGACATATCCATCTGCACCCCTTTTTTTGGAAGGAATTTTCAGCTGAAATCCCACATTTTTAAAGAGTTGTGGAAATTGAGGAGGAGACAGAATCACCTCTATGCCTGTTTTGTAAGTAGTGCTTATAGATTTGTTTCCAAAGAGAAACAAACAAACAAACAAACAAAACAGTCTTAGAAATACCAAAATGAAATGTTCCTAATTTGTTGAATTATTGCATGCTTCTAGAGAGGATGAGGGGAACATCAGGTCCACCTCCTGGTGGAGTCTGGAACTTTGAATCCAGCTCTATCAGACCGAGCCCCGCTCTCCTCATTCCCATTGAATTCCATCACACTCCATAAGCATCTTATCAAGAGCTACAGGAGGTCCTGAGAGCTTGACATGAAATTTGTGCAAGTGCTGCTTGCTCAGGAGCCGCAAGCACAAAGAGGAGCACCTGGAGCTGAACGCCTCCACCTCTCACCAAGAACCATTCAAAGAGAAGAGCTGCACCGCTCGCCAGCTTTGCTGGAGTGCAGGTAGGAGTGATGCTCCAGTGGGCTTCGAGGGACAAAGGAGCTCGTTATGGAGCAGAGCTCAGCGCTGCCCCAAGGGTTAATTAGCGGCATCCTTTGCCTTTGGAGGTGTTCGTCTAAGTGCTTCCTTGGTGAGGGGCAACCCGTCTTTGTTGCCTGGATACAGCTGTGCTGTGGGGGGCGGGGGGAGGTACCTGGAGCTTTGTTAGGGAGGATGGCAGCAGGAGCTGAGATCTGACTGCGATGTAAATGATCACCCGGGGCAGCCCCGAGGCAGAGCGGCTGCCTGTTACCATCAGCTACACATCACATCCAAGAGCTGACAAGACAAATAAGGGTAATTGCCTCTCTCCCCTTAATCAGGGGGACGTGATTAGGTGGTGTGGGCCTCGGCCAGGTGCTCCCCAGCACTGCAAGGAGTAGAGGGTCCCTGCAGACCCAGGGGATGGAGGAGCGGATCCAACAGCCCTCAGCTGGAAGGGAGCAGCGAGCAAGCAGCACTCTGCTGTGCTTCAGAGGGACAGAGAATAGAATCATAAAATCATAGAATGATAGAATCATAGACTCATGAAGGTTGGAGAAGACCTCTCAGATCCCCCAGTCCAACCCCACCCCACCCCACCATGCCTACTGCCCACGTCCCTCAGTGCCACATCCCCCAGGCTCTGGAGTACTTCCAGGGACAGTGACCCCACAGGGAGTGCCCTGTGCAGCTGTGCCACTGCATCACCACTGTTTCAGAGAAGATTTTCCTAATATCCACCTGACCCTCCCCTGGCACAACGTGAGGTCATCAGTAACCCCTTCCAGTGCAGCTGTGGGCATCCACATCTACCCCGCACACCTGGGGTCACAACTCCGTCCCAGCTGTGGATGTGCCATCAGCTCTGGATGCAGCAATGCCCGTTCCAGGGGCTGAGAACACCCGGGGCACAGCCCTACAGGATAAGGGAGCAAAGCCTTGTGCCCTGCTCACCTCCTGCTCACCATCTGACCTAAACTCAGACAAAACAATGTCTAGGAGAGCTGCCAGTGATGCAAACAGCCCTCCTTGCTCTCTGCTCTGCTCCTTGCAGGAAGGAAATTGCACGCTGCAGCCTGACTTCAGTTGGAGGCTTCCGACAGGGGTGGGCAGGAAGCAGTCACAGATAAAGCAACAGCCCTTTAATTAAAAGGCAGAGCAGATAATTGTGATGGTGATACATGTTTCCATTAGAAATGAGGATGTTGTGCAGCTCGTCCTGGCCTGGCCATGCAAAGCCTTCTGGGTGCCAGCAAGGCACTGGCACAACTTCCATGCCATCCCTTGCACAGCTGTTTGTCTTCGTGCTGTTTGCTGTTGATGGTGGCAATGTGCAGGGACAACTTCTGGTATAAAAGTCCAATATGTTTCCCTGCAGATTATGGGACTTCTGAGCACTGGCCTAGCAAGCAGTGTGGTGATGGAGATTGACAGGGCTAGACTAGCAAAACCAGCTGCAGTTGGGTAAGAAATCAAGACAAAACTGGACTGTATTAATTATGGATCTGAGTGTCCCTGCAAAACGGTCCTGCAAGTGGGGAATTTTGCAACAGTTGCTGCAGAAAGGAGCGATATTCATTTATGTGCAGAGTGAGCAAGGCATAAGCCGTCACCTCTGGGTGAGGTGCATCCCACAACGGCATGCCTGAAAGTCAGAAAGGAGAGAGAAGTCAGCAGCACCAGGAACATCGTTTGCAAAACATGTGGCTGGAAGGGGATGTACCTTATTCTGATGACAGCCCAGATTTTATTGTTGGGGTAAAACGCAAAGCTCCAAGAATTGATACTTGGAGTTTCAGTATTCCCAGAGCTGTCCTGATCCCATACCTGGCTGAAGGGCTGCATTCCACAGCTGTGATTCAGATGGAAGAGTTGAGAGGATGTATCAAACTGGAGAAGGAATTGCTTCCTGTAGGACCACGGAAGCAATGAAAGGCAAAACCTGCACAATGGAAAAGCCAGACCCAGAGCAGAAAGGGGAATTATGAGGTTTGGGGCTGAAATCCCATAGGCAATGGGAAGAAGATGAGTGATGTAGGATCCCCAAGCACCTCTGCTGCCTCCTGGGGATTTGGTGGTCCTGTTTGGCTCTTTGGGGCTTGCCTGGTTCCATGTTCTGGCCACGTGCTGAGCATCTGATGAGTCTTTTAAGAGATGGTTCCTTGGCATAGTACTAGACCAGACCACCAGGAATGTTGCCTTGGTTTAAGATATTTACCCTAACTTTTCATTTTTCTACATTCTGTCCTCCCTCTTCTCTTTTCACACACACATAATCTGCAAACCAATGGCCCTCAGTTGCATTTGTTGGGCGAAATAGAAAGAACTGAGGCAGCAGAGACAAATGAGCTCCATTACAATCTTAACAGCAACGTGGACAATGTCTCCTTTGATGGTACTGAGGGAGAGGAGGAGGGAAGAGCAAGATTCCCTTGGGGATGGCATAGCCCATGGGGGCACATCAAATAAGGCACATTTCCCCCCATCCAGGCACTCCTTTGAGGGAAGGGCTGCTCGCTCACTTGTCGCCTACAAGAGTGGCCCTCAATTTAGGAGTTTCAAACCAATGACAAAGAGCAGGGATTTCTGCAATACCTGGTGGCAGTGAGGCCAAGGCCACCACAGACCATTCCAAGTAAATGTTTACTGCAGCTGTAGAGCACTGTTCATGAAGGTTCAGCTTACAAGATAATGGACATGGCTTTCTCAACACTCATTACATCTCCCTTTGCTGACACTGATCTGGGGAAACACGCCATTCCTAAATGTGTTGTAAGAGAGGACCAACAAACCTTCATTACGAATAATATTAGAGCTTCCTTTGAAAGCAGCTGTTGTGGATGCATGAGTCAAAATGCAGTATCTCCAGGGACTGGCCCCTCCAATTCAGTTGGATCACACACTAATGTGGGACCGGAGCAGCCATTCTCACAACCTGGTCAATGAAGAGAAGCAAGGGAGGGAGAGGTTATGCTACAACAGCCTCATCTGGAGGTGGAATGACGTGATCGCTCGTTGTTACCACCAGCCAGCTCATCCTGGTTGTAAACAACCTCGTAACCACAGCATCCATTGGAACACACACGGAAAGGTACGCCTGTGTTTAAAGAGAAATCCAAGAGGCAGATTTTGATTGCACCTCCACAGACATAATTATTGAACGCCATGATTTCGTTGACTGTAACGAGTGCTTCCTTACCCATTTGTCCATGACTTCCCTCAGTGGGTGGCACAGTGCCTGCCCAGGAACCAGTCCATTCATCCCATCCAGCAGCACATGTCTCAGAATGGCTCCAGCACCACAGCGTGATGCAAACATGGCACCCTCTGTTATCTCTTCTCACCCAGATGAATGAGCCCTGAATCAGACATCAATAACTGCCTGACATTCCTGGAGATCTCTGCATGCTCGTGAGCTTATCTCCATACAATTTCCCTATTGAGAAAGCAACTGAGGTCTCCAGCAACAGCTGCTCCGTGCAATAGGAAGTTGTGGTAGAGGTTGAGCAATCCAAGGAATGCTTGAAACTCCCACTTGAGTTTTGGCTCTGCAGCACCGTGTTCTGCCGCTTCTTGGCGTCCTGCTGGGTGTGTGCTTCAGCTCCTCATCTCCTGCTTCTTGGCATCACTTTTTGGCATCTCCTTCAGAAGCCCAGAGCTGTGTTTGAGGAGCAGAGTGCACAGCATGGAAGCAGATGAGCAGCAAACATGGGGATGCACATCACCAACTTGTAGCAGCCATGACACGAGTTGTAGTGGCCATGACATGAATCGTAGTGGCTGTGGCACGAATCAAGTTGTTTGGGAACAGAACAGCTCCGTGACAGCACCTCATCCCATGCAGACCTTGTATTCTGCACCAATCACCTTTAATTGCTGCTGACCCTGAGTTCCTGGTGCCATCCCTCCACCTGTGAGCCTTGGGAGTGTTTGCTGGGAACTGAGCCATTGCTCTCAGCCCTGTCTATCCTTCCTCACGTGCTGCTTTTCCAGGAGAGCACACCTGACTGCCCAAGAACAACCCACGATGCAGCTGAGCTCTGCAGGGCCTCACTGTGCTGGGTGTCCACCGCCTCTCCTTGTTTCCTGTTTTCATTCCTCTCTCAGAAGTGCTAACACATCACATGCCATGAATTCCAGCCCTGATGCATCAAGAGAAGGGGCCACGGGTGGGTGCGTGGGAGCGTGGAGCCTTCCCTGCCCTTTCCCCACACAGGCTGGGGATATTGATAACAACTGGAGATACTGATAACCGGGAATACTGATAACTCCCCAACTCGCTCCTTCATTCTCTTTCTTCCCTAATTGCTAGAGCTGCCGTCTTATCCCTCACTGCTTTAATGCTGGAGAGTTCTGCTGCAGAAGGGCTCTTCTTTGCCCGGTTTTATGAACTGCTCCCTTGCTGGATGTTTGTCTGCTAATAGAGGTGTACAAACATTGCTTTGAGGTCCAAGAATTTTGCAAAAAAATGAGGCCTAGCTGCCCGGATTCCATTTATCCACTGTCATGATAACTTCCCCATTCCTTCTCTGTCATATAAGACACTCAAAGCATGTGGGCTTGGTGGCTTAAAGCATCGATTCTGCTGCTTTTAATGCCAGCAGTTCATTAAGGCCAGATGTTGGGAGCAGAAACAGAGGGCAAGCTTTGCAGCTTCTGCATCGAATCATAAGAAGGGTCCCATCCTGGGAAGTTTTATTCCTAACCCTGATCTTTCTGAAAGCCATAAAACATAAACCCCGTCTCTTTCTGAAATGCACTTTAATCTTTGAGGATAAAAATTTAGGAAGGTTCATAGGAAGGACAGGAAATGTGTGCACAACTGCACTCCATTATCATAATGGGCAGCAAGGAATACGGGAGGGGTGTGCAAGGCTTAGGTCTATCTCATTTAAGCTGATCTTCAGAGATTAGACTGAGGCTTAATGCAGAAGGAAGTGTCCTGCACCTGCTCCTGCAGCATTCTGCACCTTCTGGCCATTGTCACCTCAAGGAGCAGGGGCCTCATCATCAGCTGAGGGCCAAAGCATCAGCTGAGGGCATCAGTGTGATGGCTCAGTCATTAGAGCAGGTCCAACCTTCAGAGGATGGAGCCAACAGCATCACCAGTGGGAAGAGAGGGGGAAGGAGAAGGGGAAAAGGGAAGGGATAAAGGGAAAGGGGAAAGGGGAAAGAGGAAAGGGGAAAGGGGAAGGGGAAGGGAAGGGGAAGAGGAATGGGAAGGGAAAAGGGGAAAAGGGGGGGAAGGGAGGGAAGGGGAGGGGAGGAGTGGGGAAAGGAGAGGAGAGGAGAGGAGAGGAGAGGAGAGGAGAGATCAGAGAACTCTGTGGTATTGAGGCATTTGGGGTCCATGATTGTGTGGGAGCTTGGGAGGGGAAAAGCTGAGCTCAATGGATGGTGATGGTACCATGAGAACAGAACTTCTCTAAGGAGGAGAAGGAGGGCAGAGGGCCGGCTGGGAAAACACAGGACAAGGTTAATCTCATGGCTCTCCCTACAGCCTCATCTGGGTGGAAGGGAGTCTCCAACAGCCTGAGCAATGAAATGGCAAAGGTGAAATAAAGAAGGACTAGCCTGGGCAAGTGGTGCCATTGGGGATGAGGGGGACACTGGCACTGAGCAGGGACATGGGCTGGCTACAGCAGGATCTGCTCCCCTCCAGCCCCACACTGACCCTGTGGGGCAGGGAATGGCAGTTCTGAGAGCGAGGAGAGGCACCGGAGGTGAATGAACATGAATCATTCCCACGCTCCTGTTTTCTCCTGCGTTATTATCCTTTTTAAAAATTAAAGATGGTAATAAGTTACTGTGGTTGAAAGTGAGATAATGGGAGATGTTAGGGAGGTAAAATTCTAATGGTACCCAGGGAGGGAGAGGGGTAGGGAGAGAAAATTGAAAGGGATTCTTTATGCACATAGCCACACTTATAAATATTCCTCCAGGTTAGGTCCTTACGGTGTTAATAATTAACCAGAATCTTATGAAGGCTAAAATAACTGCAACACGCACGAAGATCATCGCTTCAGTATTCAGCATGTGCACAGCCCCTGCCCGCCGCCCGTCTCAGTTACTGTGGCAACAGTGCATCTGCTTTCCACAATATCCTTCATTAATCATTTACACGCAGGAAAAAAAGGATATATCTGTATGTCCTGGAGGAACGACGCCCCACACGCTGCTTCTGCTCGGCTCCTGACAGAGCGTGGGACCAACTTTGGGACCCCCTGTGCCCCCGTCTGCAGCCCAACCGCTGCCCCGTGCAGCTCTGCAGCTTCGTGCATCGGCGGCCCTGGTGGATTTGGGTTGTTGGGTTGTTGCTTGGATGAGCATCTCCCAGCTGCAGCCGTGGGGATGGGGACTGTGCTCACCTCGACGCTCATCTCACTGCTCCCACAGCTCCTCCTCAGAGCAGAGCAGCTGTGCTGAAGGCTGTAGATCAACTGCGTATAAAATAACTCATTAATAATCTTTCCTGGGCTATCCAAACCAATGGGAACTGCCTGTTCAGTGTGTAATTGATATCTGAGCTTCATAAGTACTTCCTGTGTAAGAGCTCCGTGGTGTTTCACAGTTCTGCCCAGCTCTTGGATCTGAGTAAATTTCATCTCCAAATTTATTGATGGAAAAAGCTCTTTTGGACACATTGCCCAGCCAAGGTCGGGCTGGAGGGGCTCTGAGCACCAGGTGGAGCTGTGGGGGTCCCTGTTTGTTGCAGGAGAGTTGGACCTGATGGCTGTTAAGGTCTCTTCCAGCTCCAACCCCTCTAACATGCCCTTGTCCTGGCAGCTTCAGGCTAGTTCAGTGCAGTTAGCTGGTAGTCAGCGACTCCGCAGCCTTGAATCCCGCTGAAGCCCAACAGATGTTCAAGCTGTGAAGAAAGCCAGCTACTGAGACAAGGGCATGTGTCAGAAGCAGCCTGTTCCTACAGGAGCTCATCTGACACCCACCCACTGTCAGAGCACTTGGATTTTACTGAGGCTGAAATGCCAACATGGTTGCAACATACTTGGCCACGAATCAACCTGTCGTGGGTAAGCAGCTCCAATCAAAGGATCCTGCTCTGAAAATGCACCTCTCCAGCCATGGGCTGTGCCCAATAGACTCACCCCAGCTTGCCTGGCTCCCCTACAAACGTCTCTGTCCCCTTCAGGCCAGTAAATGCAGCTGTTCTTTCCCATCTGCATTTCTTCCTGCTCCTTCATGGATCTCATCACAACAGAACGGATGGGAGAGGACCTTTGGAGGTCTCCAGGCACCTCTCACTCAGAGCAGGACTTCTACAGCTACTCCATTTCTGTCCTATAGAGACTTGCCTAGCACTCCTAGGAGGTGGATGGGAGGAGGGCCTGGTGGGATAAGAAAACTTTTTTTTTGGCAACTGCAATACAACAGGCCCATGAGAACTCTCTGCTATAAGCAGTGAAGCACTTGCCATTGACCAGAAGGTGAAGTGCCATATGCACTCAGCCATCCTGAAAAGCCAACTGCTGCATTGGGCAGAGCACTGCTCATCACAGCATCTCGGTCCCAGCCCCTGGTAATGAGGACAGCAAATTAGACTTCTTTAAGTAACCAGGATCCCTTCAGGAAAGAGTAAGATCCTCAGACGGCCTGATCTCCATTTAATCCCTGCAAACAGACACCTCTGATTAGGAGGACTGGTTTCCTCTGGCGGGGGGGAGGGGGGGCTGGCAGGTGGAGGGCTTTGCTGGGCAGCAGTGAAGCTGACACCTGCTGTGTTTGCAAACTCTGAGTCCCTGACTTCTGTCCCTGGCTGAGTGCTCAACCTTCTCACTTCTCCTCGTCATCTCAGCACCAATTCCCTCCCTTTGCATCCAACCTGCAGCACCAGCACCGGCGTTCCTCCATCCAACAGCTTCGTCTGCCAACATAATTACAGAGCCACATCACTGATGTGGAGGTCTTGGTTAATAAGCAAGGGCACTAATGAATCTGTGCGTTATCTCAATGCATCCTCTGCCTCTAGGACAGCCCCGAGGCACTTTGAGCAAACAAGATGAAGGAAACGTGGCTAATAGGGCTTGTCGTGCACCAGGGCCACCCCCTAAACCCAGAGCTGCCTCTGGATTGAGGACAACAGGAGCAATTTATTCAGGCTCCCAACAAACACTGCAGTGGCCGCTTTCTGCAAGATTCACCATTTCCTGTCAAAACCAAAAATGAGCCTTTCCTTGGGGTTGTTTTTTTTTCCTCCTCCTTTTTTTTTTTTCCTCCACAGCCTTATTTTCTCAATGAGATTCTGAAATGTCGACCCTCCCCCAAGAAATGCACTGTTTTCTGTGCTGATGAAAATCCGTTTTGTCTAGAAATGGTTTTGATGGAGAATGTTCAGCTGCCTCTCCAGCAGAGCAAAGCCCTGACAGAGCCCTGCTGTCCAAAAGTGACAGAGCACCTTTGCTCTACAAAGGAGCACAGAGAATACCCCCAGGCAAGGAGGGCAGGGTCTCTTTAACCCTCTGAGAAGCAGGAGGGTACCCACCAGCAGGCTGAAGGGAGAAACACATTGGGGTTTTTGACCATTTTTCTCCATCCTAACCCAAAAGAGTGGTTCTGAAAACGCCCTTCCAGACTGGGCAGCAGAGGAGAGAAATGGAGGCATGCTGACAGGGCATGAGGCTGTGCTGGGTGCTGAGATATTTGGCAGTGGGGCAGGCTCAGGTGGGCACCTGGGCACAAGGAAGTGCATGAGGAATAGGAAGGGACAGCTGGGTCTATATTTTGCTCACACAAGTCTAGGGTAGCAGCTTTGCAATGGTTCATCCCCAAGGGTCTTTGCAGAGAGTAGCAGACCCAAAGCTGTGTGGGGAATTGTGCCATGGGTGGAACCAGAGGGAGGTGATATGATGAGTCCATTGGAGATGCCACAGGACCCCACAGGAATAGACCTCCTAAAGGCGCTGGGTCTCACCACCCACAGCCCAGCACTCACATCAACCAGAGGGACCAAGAGGTGAAAATTAGGGCTGTGGGAAACACCAGGGCCATTGGCAGAGCAGCACACCTACACGAACCCGTGGTGGAAGAATAGAAGAGTAAGAACAGCATGACAATTGCATTCCAACCCTGGCAGAACTGCCAGGCTCTGTTTAAAGTGTTCCTTTTGTAGGGGAAGGAAGGACTGAGGGTTTGGACTCTGGCATTTGTTCACCCCAGACAGGAAACAACAACTCAATTTCTGCATTAAATGTTGTGAGAATGCACTAAAAAGGAGCTATGCCCTAGAATATCCTTTCTTCATGGAGCAAGTAGATAGATTAATTTATCACCCAGATGATGGACAGAAAAACAGACCATCGTCACCCAAGGTTGGGTGGAGATCAATGAGACATGCTGTTGCAGCTATCTCATGTTTGCCTCCATGCCGTGGGGCTCTCATGTCCCTTTTTATGACCACTTACACAGAATTGTCCATGTGCTGGCTTCACATACAATAGTGTACAATAGTGGCTGAAGTGGTTTTGAACAGTTTCCATTATAAATCTTTCTCCGTGCCTCAGTGTCATAGAGCACCCCTGGCATAGCTGGATGAAGTCCATCAAGATCTGCTCTTGGGAAGGACAAGGACAGCAGGCTGGAAGCACAGGGTGCAACCACCTCCCACCCCTCCACCACTGACCAGCTGCCCAGGAGGGGATTTATGGAACACAGTGTTATTTCAGGCACTGGACATAATGACCCAGGAGCCTTTCCCAGGTCTGTGTTCTTAATTAAATCCTTGTCAAGTTTAACACCTTCCAAACAGAAAGAGACATCTGCTATGTCCGCTTGTATCCAACAACACAGATAATGATGTGGATGGATATTAGCACTCTGGAATCCCCAAATGTGGGATGCAAAGTACAGGGCCAGGTCTGGAGCAGTGCTTCTGCCCACATCCCCGTGCCTGGCAGCCACAAGCTGTCTGTCTGTGTATGTTACACCTTTTGGGGTGGAAATAGCTCTAAGCACTGAGGAGGGGAATTAAAGTGCATTTTAATTATATGTGTCTTATGTCTGAATGAGCATCTGGGATTATGGTATCATCAGGGCACACGTGATGAGATCCAGGCAGCGAGAAATCTCCCGTCATTGCTATGCACATTAATACATGTACTGATGTGTTAGAGTTTAAAGTTAACAGTCACGTTCTTTCACAAGTAATTAAAGCAGGCTTCAAACGAGGAAATAACCTCATGTGCTCTCTGCCCCCTCAACCACACATATTAAAGGAAGAGGCTGGAAACACATCTATTTGTGAAAAAAAAAAAAAAATACATAGATATCAATTAATGAAATGCAGTTTTCCTCCCCTGCAGCCTCGTTCAACCTTTACACCAAAAATGACGTGAAATGCGTCTGTGTTCATCTGTTAAAACAGATCCTCCGAATGCATTCCCATCGCCATTTCAATGAGAGAAGTGACTTGGAGCAAAACAAGAACAAAAAGCCTTCTGTGCAGGAATACAATGAGTAATGAACTTCAAGTCGTATCTGCATGAAAGATTGTCGAGATGGGTATTGTTTTTCCATATGACCTGTTTTTTCCTAATGATTGTGTTTCTCCTGGCTCCGATTCTATAAACAGCAGCACCTCTCTCCCCTTTGCTTGCTTAAGAAGAGGTTTGTTTAATCTTTGACATTTCCTATCTCACAGGGTTCTTCGCAAGCGTCGCACAATAGAGCCTTGTTGGTCTCAGTTTAATTAAACACAATTACTTCGCTTTAAGTAGCGGAGGAAGTGACACTTTAAAAAGTTCCAGCTCGGTCCCTTTTCTACTTGAGAAAGCAGCACAGCGTCAGTGAATAATTAAAACATACACGTCGTCAGAATTAATTAGCGTCTCAGCGCTTTCAAGTGCTTAAAAGTCTTCAGGATGTTCCGTTTGAAACGCCTTTGGAGGCAGCTGGAATTTGCAGGCGGGTTTTGTGCTACTCTCCGGGTCATGGATGGAGACCTCCACCTTTCCCAGCAGCATTAAACCCCTCCCGTGTGCCACGGGGTCACCCATGCTATGAAATCCTCCGTCCCCTTCCTTCTCCTTTGCACAGTGGGTGTCTTGGGTGGAACTGGAGGAACCAAGGTTGGGAACCATTGGGCTCCACCACCAGGCAGCAGGATTCCATCCTGGCCACTTATTTCTATGCCATTCACACCACACTTGAAGAGCAGCCATCTGCCAACACGCAGCGCCATTCCTGTGCAGCAGCCCATCAATATTTATCACGATGATTCCCACCCATCTGAATAACAAGAAGTGGGGATGAAGAAGGTAATCAGTGGCAGCGACAGGGAGGAAATGGGGCACCGTGATCTCAGCTGAGTGACTGCAAGTGGTGCTCTCTGCTTGAAACGTAGCTCTGTGCCTTCCATCCCATCACACCTACTTGCTCCAAACCAGCTCTTCTTCCTCTTCCTGAGCACACTTCACAGATGATAATGGGCTGGTAGCATGACCTTGCTGAAGCAGAGAGCCGTGCCAAAAATATTAATGCTTTTCATTTCTTCTTCCAAGTCCCAAACGGTTTTGCTGTTCTTCTCCGAACGTTTCTAACATATTGATGTCATTATAGAAATGAACTTGCCCCCGTCTGGATATAATATGATAATCCACAGCATATGCATGCAGATTTTGATATCGTAACAATTTGGGCTGTGTGGAGCCCGAGCAGCCCCTCCGTGCCCTCAGTCTGGTGCATCACATCACAGACAAGCGACTTATTCAGGGCCAGGAGCAGAGCCCTGGGTGTTCACAACTCACTGTAAGCACTCCCACTGAACACACGGATGTAGGAATTGCATCACATCACCCACTCCTGTTCAAGACAGGTCATACCCTGCTGCACGGGCAGGGCTGAATCCCCTACCTCCCACAGCATCCGGAAATCTGGCAGGGATGCAGAGCCACCATCAGGCATCCATCCATATTCTTGATTCCCAATCATAACTTAAAGATCACCAAGTCCAACCCCACCATGCCCACCGACCACATCCCTCAGTGCCACGTCTCCACAGTTCAGGAACACCTCCAGGGATGGTGACCCCAAACTGTGCCGCTGCATCACCACTCAGAACAATAGCACTCCACCCCTCATCTCTGTTCCTCGGTTCGCTGTCACTGGTCAATAGATGGGCTGAGCTCTGGCTCTGAGGCAGAATTCCCTGCATTGTTCCAACACCAGCCCTTCTTCAGAAAAGCTGTGTCTTCAAACAACAGATCTGCTTTGTTGCCGTGTCAATACTGGGCAATATTGGTGGTGGGTGGATGGCCGGACTAAATAATCTTAGCAGTCTTTGCCAACCTGAATGATTCTGTGATTTGATTCTATCATAGAATCATGGAATTATAGAATGGTTTGTGTTGGAAGGGACCTTTAAGACCATCTAGTTCCAGCCCCCTGCTATAGGCAGGGATACCTCCCACTGTGTCCCAGTTGGTCTCCACCCCACTCTAAGTGCATTCTCTACCCTTCACCACTGACTTAAGTCTTCACACGCCAGGCTCATTTCTCAGGCAGACTTTCGGCCACTCGTGATTCCTCAGTGCACCTGGAGCAGGGACACGGCCCATTAAGAGATCAACACCGACCTGTAAAGCAAGTTAGGGAACAGACCCCAAAAGAACCAGTGGAAAAGTTGCTGATTCCAAGCGTACAGCTTCAGTGGAAGCTTTGGCAAGGACATCGCTGCTCTGGCCAAGAGGCTTATGGAGGACTGATGGGGTAGAGAGGACATGCCAAGAGCCTGAAGCGTGGGCTGTAGGTGAGCAGTTCTCTGCTTCCTCCTATGGCAGAAAGCTTCCTGTGATGGCAAAAGCTCTGCAGACCTGCCCTGAGACGTGTTCTGCTCTGAGCACGGAAAGGAACAGCTTTGCCAGGAGTGCTTTGTTCGCTGGGGTGGTGGCAGCGCAGGGGCCCTGCTCTCAGAGGCAATCACAGCACTGCAAGGGCCCCTCTTGTGCTCTTTCAGGGAAAAAATCTCAGCTTTTCAGACAACAGAGGTGGACATGAGTGTCTCGGTCACCCCCGATGAAGTGGGAGATGCAGAATGAACGATGAAGTCCTCGTCTACCACAGACACAGGCAAAGGGCTTTGAAAAGGGTGCGGCGTTCTCCTTAGCTGACTGATAACGCTGTGCACAACGCGCTGCCAATCCAATCCACAGCAGCTCTGTGTCTCCAGCAGGTGTTTGTTTAAGAGAGATTTTCACAGTACAGAGAGAGGTAAGCAGCAGATCTCTTCCTTGAATGGGCCTCGGGCTCATCAAATGACATTTTCCTTTCTGGCAGATAACATTTTTCTTCACTCAAAGGGATTCTCTCTGTTTTCAAGGGCGCAATCTTCTCTTTGGTTGGCAGTTCTGCTGATGCGTTGGGAGCTGCACACCTGGGCCAGGCACAGGCAGTGCCACATCTCCGCTTCCACATCTTGGCTGTATGGAATTTGCCTTCAAAACTCCGCTTCAGAATCTTTGAATTCTCTTCCATTTGTTTCCCACGTTGATCATTTCTCCCAATTTCTGTGTTTTCAGCCAGGACTGGGCTCAGTGAGCAGCAATCCATGAGGCAGAGCTGCCCACCAAGGAAACCATGGAACAGCAGAGAATAAATGGAGAAGGCAGTAGGTGCTCCCAGACACATCACTGAGGTTTTTCGTCCCATAAACCAATGTTTTCTTCTCTGGTGAGTGCTCTTCCCCACACTTGATCAATTGGAACCAGTTTGTCTGAGCCAGCCCAAGGGTCTATCCGCCAGGTAGGTTTATTTGCATGCATGACTTGAGCATAGAGGTCAGTGGAGGACAGTGGTCAAACCTCATTGCTGGTGCATGGGACGCTCCATGTTGTCCCATACTGAGCAGCAGCATGAACACGAGAGCACAAACATTCTGCTCGGAAGATGCATTTGACAAAAAGTCCTAAGATTTACACCACAGTGAAATGTTAGCAGCCCCCCTGCATCGTAGGGTGGTGGGATCATAGAATGGCTCGGGAAACTTAATGGAAAGTTTAAGTAGCATTTCTTTTGTGTCCTTCATGAGAGCGTTTCTGATTAGTTTGCTGTCTTATATTCGTCGTAACATCAGGTTGGTGGGATGTATATAAATCTTAGCAGAGGCAAATTGTGATCACACCTCCATTTTGCTGGGATGTTCATCCCCAGTAAATGCCAGTGTTTCCTCCAGCTCAGCTTTCCTGAATTGAAGAGTCTCGCTGTTCTTCTCTGATAGGAAAAAACATAATAAGAAATTGCCCCATTCGTTCTTCCTGAAGAATGAAAGAATGGGGGGGAAAGCCTTGTAAGGATGAAATAATAATAAAAAAAATATCAGTGATGGCCCCACTCAAAAGAGAATTATGTTCCTAAGTTTTGTGGCTCAGTCAACCAAATGAATTTGTAAAGCTCTAATGATTTGCATTCATACAAAGTCTTCGAGCCTGGGTGGTGGATGTGCAGAGATCTCCTCCTGAAATAGGTCCCATGATATCGTCCTTTGTTGTTTGTTGTGATCCACGTGGGCAAGTCACACAACAAAGACACAACAACACATCATGACACAGCCCAAATGCTGGGAAATACCATTTGCTTTCTGGAGGAAGCCCTACAAGGCAGCAGCCCTCTGCTCTGGAGATGTGAAGCCACTCATGACCCCAAATCCACGTCACCAGGAGATGTGGCCAAGGTGGGTTGTGGGGTCTGCAAGGCCAGCAATGGCTGTGGTAGCTTCAGAGGTTCAATGTCAGAGATCTCTTAGCAAGGCCTAAGCACGACACAGACTGAAGACTGGCTGTGTATTTTCCCACGCTTGCCCCTTTTTCTGTCAGGAAAGCACCACAAGGGTTCAGTTGCATCAAGGAAAAGCCCCAGCAGCAGAAAGATATTGCTCCACTTGGGAGTGCATCTACCTTGGGAGGATATTACTTCATAGTTTCTCTGTACTCACCCACATAAGACCTCTGAATTTATAGGATGAAATACTCGAGTAACCAGGAACCAAATTATTCAGAACTCACACTTTAAATAGACACAAAATGTTGGAAGTGATGAAATCACAGTGAGATGCACAAGAGCACGCACTCTTACAGTGCTCCCCACCCTGACCCTGTGTCAGATAACTCAGGGGGCCAACATAACCTCATCAGTCATGCAGTGCTCAGAGCATCCACGGGAGCTTCCACAGCCATACCCACAGCAGCATCACCGCTTCTGCTTTTCTGATGGAGTTACTGCTGGTAATGCAGGGAAGGCTGCACTGGGGCACTGGATCTCTCCCTCCTGGACAGCCCCTTTTGGATATCTCCAGTAGCTTGGGGAGATATTTGCAGGATGATCACACTGAAATGTCCTGATGTAGTCATAGTTTGCAAGGCTGATAGAGACCGTCCAGCCCAGATGGCCTGACCCCTGCTGGCATTCACTGCATTGTCTCCAGTTATTTTTAGTAATCTAGAGAACTTCTGACACGTGGTTTACAGCTAAAGACCAGAGGTTCAGGGACCATCTATTCTGAGTAACAGCTTAGAGGTGAACCAGATGCAAACCCTACCGTGCTCTATAGCAGGCACGCAAACTGCTAAAACAGAGTGAGCTATTTGCAGCTCTGAGATTCGGTCCAACTGCTGGTCTCGTCTTGGGGAGAAGGAGAAAGCATTGGAGTGCAAACAGCACCTTCATGCCTATGTGATGTCTTCAGCTTCCTACCAGGAGCAGCCTTGGGAAAGCTTTACATGCTTTGCCATAGACACAACAGTGGAGAAATGGAATTGTGAAGTATATTTGAAGCCTGTCTGAAGAAGATATGTGCTCTGAAGTTGGCAATCACTGAGTGGATGCTAGCAGAAGGAATTTGGTGATGTTTTGTTACGGCATCTGCATGATGGGAGCTGCTTTCCCACCAAGCTGAGATAACACAGACGTGTCTGCTCTGCCACTCAGCAACAGGGGGTGTGAACTGAGGGGATGCTGACATAGAACAATGGTTTTTTTTAATAAATATGGAGATGCCATGGAAGATTGACAAGAATGGGGGGGGGGGGCGGGAATGCAAATGCTATGGCATTATTCCTGTAAGGTCAGTAGGGAGTGGTGGTCACATGCTGGGGGATGGTTGTGAAGATGGACACAAACAGGAACAAGGCCCAGTAAACAGGCTTCTCAAAAGAAGCTCTTGAAACCATGATGGGAAAGGTGAGCTGTTCGGTGTATTTGCCTGTGATCAGGCTAAAAGGGGAATGGAGGGAACTGCAAAGTGAGCTGTGGGTATTACAAGTTCAAGTAACCATGGGAGGGCTGAGCTTGCCCCACGGCGTGCTCTACAGTGGTAAGATTTGTATTTAAGGATTGCAAGGCTGTACAAGGCGTGCTTGACTGGTTGGGTTCAGGGGAAGAACTGGGAGGACCCACGGGCCAATTCCAGGCTGTCGCATGAGCACCAGGAGCCATCTCTTCTGGCCTTGGCATCCATGGGGATCTTCCAGAGCTGTCTTCCTCTGAAGGGTTCAATTCAGGATCTCCAACAGATCTGTTGCAGAATCTGAGGACTGTTTGTACTCCATATCCCAGTGCAGCACTGTCTTTACAAATACGCCACCCAGTCATCCTCAAAAACTACATTCATTACGGCGACTTCTCTTCAATCCGCACAGAACCCACAAAAAAAGAAAGAGATCGTTACAAGCTGATTACACAATTTGTTTCTTAGGAAAAAAACAAACAAACAAACAGTTTGAACTGTTGAGAAATTGGAGAAGCGGCCCTGGAAGCAGCCCTGTTGCTCCTAACTTACAGCCCCTTAGCAATGAAACTGCTGCTGCTTCTGCCTTGACTGGAAAATACCAACTCACAGGGCTCCACTTTCGTCTTGGAAATATCTCAGGCTGGGAAAGTTGACCTCTAAGATCACCCATCCAACCCCAGCCCACCCCCACCGTGCCCACTGCCCACGTCCCTCAGTGCCACATCCCCACAGCTCTGGAACACCTCCAGGGACGGTGACCCCAGCACTCCCTGGGCAGTGTGTGCCAATGCATCACTACTCTTTTGGAGGAGAAACGTTTCCCAACGTCCAACCTGACCCTCCTTTGGTGCAATGTGAGGCCATCACCTCTCAGTGGGATTTCCAGGGCTGTTGGGCTGGTGGGCAGCCATTTGGCCACCTGGAAGCATCTGGAGAGTTCTCCATTCAAAGAAAATGCAGAAAGTTTCATTTTCGGCGTGGTTCGGACTGAAACCGAATTTCAGCTACCCCAGATACTCATTTTCTTGGAAATCTCACTTCCTGATCAAGCTCTGAGTTCTTTTTCAGCTTGTCTCCCCAGCGGTCAGCAAACACAGCTCTCCCAAAGAGGAGCTGCCCAGCAATGAGGACCATCTGGCTTTCTAAGCAGGCGAAACATGAAGATATATTTGGATTCCTCCAAGCAAGAAACAAAAGATTTGCATAAAATCCTCTTCTTCTACACCGGTTCTATTTCTGCCCTGAATGATGAAGCATTGCCCTATTACTGTCACGACCAAAATGCTTAAATAAATGGTCCAGCACTGCTCAGAGCAGTTGTGACAGCGCTGATAGAATCAGCAGGATGCATAAACCCTCGGGGCTCGGAGAGGACAAACAAGGAGTTTTTCTATCTATGCATTTATTTGTGTCTTCTGCTGTATTTCTGCACCACGAGAAATGCCACCTTCCTTCTCCAGTGTGACGTCAGGGATCAGAATGCCAAATCAGCATAGAATCACATCACTGCCAGAATGGGGAAGTAGAACTTCAAGAAAAGGACATAAAAAGAACAAAACCAGCAGTAAGAATGACACTGTCAGAGTGCAGAACCTCTGTTTCAGTTCAGCTGTCAGCGTACAACACGGGTTTCCACTTCCCGAGTAGATGGGGAATGTCCCTGCACACAACAAAGGCATGGAAATGACCTTTTGCTTCCTGGAGACCCTGCTTTGCTGGCCCCATCTCAGAAACGTAATAAATGAATGCAAGAGGAACAACAGGAAAGGAAACAACGCTTTGCTTTAGCTGCTCCCAGCCTTGTGGATGGACAGCAAAATATGAATGAAATATGTTTATTGATACTGATATCCCTGTGGCTGAGCAGAGGAGCTTGCAAGCAGGTCCATCTGCTGCAGCGCTCCTCTGCCCATGCTGATACCTGCAGACTTCTTAGAAATGAGGGACAGAAGGGATGCAGTGGTTGAGAGGTATCAGTGCATGGGCCACCACTGCATCACCTGTGATGGAGAGCATGGCACAGCCTGGACAGATTGAGGGAGATGCAGACCAAGCTGCATGCATGGTGCACGCCAGCATGGGGCACACCAGTGTGGGACATCAGCACGAGACACACCACTGGGGGACACACCAGTGTGACACACATCAACATGGGACACACTAGCATGGCTCACACCAACATGGGACGTGCTAGCATGGCTCACATCAGTGTGGCTCAACCTGCAATCATTGCACACAGGTGACATGCAGGCATTGAGGATGAGGAAGAAATGTTTTCTGGAACAGGAGATGTCCAGATAACCAGCAGGGAAAGGACAAGTAGTGCCCAGATGTCAGGGCTGAACAACATCTGATGCTGACTCTGGACAGTGTTGATTTTTTTCCCCTGATGCTCTGATTTTGTTTATCAGGGCAGAATATGGGAAAGACAGGGATCAAAAAGACCACAGGAGCAGGAAGCGAAGTCACTCGCAGGGCTCTGTGATCGGGACACAGAAGAGCTGGCATGGCAGCCAGGAGCAGGAGGTTGGGTGCTGCAGGTACCAGCCCCAGTGCTGCATGGCTGCAGCTGCTGCATTCTGTGCAATTGGGGCATGCAAGCTGTACTGCAACACAGAGGCACAAGAGGGCACAGCTACAGCTGCATGTGCTGATAGCATTGGGGCTGCAGCCCACGCATGCTCTGCTCCCAATCTCACTGTAGCAGACAGACGACACAGCATTTATCCTGATAATTACCTTTGCCTTTATCTCTCCAGTGTCCCAACTGAACACTCTTGCTTTAACAGCTGCTAACACAGTCCTCCTGAATCCCTCCCAATGGCTAATTACATTTATTACTGAAGTCTGCACCTTGCTTTGGGTCTCAGTGTGTTTGATCATCCCATCCCATCCCATCCCATCCCATCCCATCCCATCCCATCCCATCCCATCCCATCCCATCCCATCCCATCCCATCCCATCCCATCCCATCCCATCCCTTTCTGTTGTTGAACCTTGCTGATTTATTACTTCTTTCTGGTCTATCAATCTATTATTGATAATTGGTGCCTCCTGGGTCTGCTGGTCCCCACCTGTGCATGGTCAGCCCCATGAAGTCAGGTGTGACCCCAAATCATAGTTAATACTGCTGATCACATTCCCAGTTTTGCAGCCCAGGTCACATCCTTTGCTTTTCCTGACATCACAGACAAGCATGGCCAATACTTAAACTCTTTGGAGTCATGGGAACACGGATCATGGGACAGCTGATGTTGTATGGGACCTCAGGAGGCTTTCAGATGAAAGGCAGCATTGCTGTAGGCAGAACTGGGCACCTCTGTCTTTCCAAAGACTGGGATTTGAGATGCTGGGCTGTCAGAGTGAGGTAAATGGGTGGTGACAGGAGATGAAGCTTTTGGAAATAGGTTATCTCTAACCTAGTTTGGATTTTTAGCAGCATATCCAAGCCTGAAATGTTGTCAATGGACAAACAGTTTATGTCCCACATCATGTTTAACTGCTAGCATAAGGCTTCTGCCTCCCACGGAGCCTTGTGTTAAATGGAGGGGACAGCCAGGCTTAGTGCTTGTAAATTAACCGGGGGGGGGGGGGTGGGGGGTAGGGTGGGAAATACATTTACTTCCAAAAGCATCTGCAAGGGACAATGGGATCTGATGGACGTAGCTCCAGGCCATAGCTCCAACCTTTGGATCATTTCTCTAGAGAGAAAATACACCACTACTGGGCAACCTGGGAATGTCATGGCTGGAACGGACTGTGGGCTGTGCTGCCTTCCCTGGGAGCAGAGCACTGAGCTGGATCACGAGGCACCTGGCATCGACAGCACGTTCCCCACAACCCGAATGGGACACGCTGATCTGCATTTTCTTGAGGGAAAACAAACTGTGTTTGGTAAAACCTGGCAAAACTTGGGACAAGTGTCTATCTCACGTACAGCATTGCGGGTTTGTGAACCAAGCCCCGCTGCAGAGCGCTTCAGTAGAAGATTCCTGAATAAATACAGGAGGAAAAATGTTCATTTCGCTGTGACAACCCTTCTGTGAGACGGGCATTTCCCACCTGATGCTGGGATGGACCCTCTTGGTCTCTGGAGCTGCAGCTACAAGTCAAGGCCACCAGACAGCCATGAGTGCGTAGGTATCCTCAAAACAGCTCAGCTTCATCACCTCCCTTTCCTTCCTTCCTTCCTTCCTTCCAACTAATCGATTTGGGAAAATTACAGTATTTAGAGCTTGGCTCTGCCTTGTTGTTTGTAAGGATGCAAATGGAACGCTGTTGAAGCTTGCCTGGTGCTGGAATACACCAAGCCTTTGTGATACGCTGATTTCTCACGCCGGGCTCACCCTCCTGCCAGGGATCGAGCTGCCACCTCGCTCTGTTCCCAGGCAGGTGGAGGGTGTGGTGCCACCGACACGTTTTTAGTGGCAAAGCCAGTCTAAGAAATTCTTGCCCCCACCCCTTCGGTTGTGTCAGTACAGCTGCTGGGGAGCTGCGTGGCAATGGGGACGGCCAACTTGGTCACATAAGAAGACCAGTTTGGGAGGAGTAACTTTTGTACCTGTTTGATAGCACTGCTTTGCTCGGAACCCCCCATCTACAGGTGTGGGGGTACCAAGCAGCAGCAGGAATGGGCAGATGGGATGGGGGAAATCCTTAATCCAACCTTGCCAGCAGGGAAGACACCATCAGTTCATACATGGATGGACTCCCAACCCTCCATGGCACTGTGAGCTCATGCATCAGTGGCATCCCAACCCTCCGTGGCTTCCCAGTAACCTATAGCTTATATATTAGTTGAGCATAACCTATTACAGGTCCAGGGTCCTCTCCAGAGAGTTGACCTCCCCTAGGAGTACTGTGGGGACTTGATTGGGTGGGAAGTGGGTGCTCCTACCCACTGCAGTCACCCACCCTCAGCCCTGAGCATCTGGTTCATTCTTATCTCAAAGACACCAAGATTTCCCTGTGTGACACCAAAGAGGGACTCGGCTCACGTGGGTGGTTTGCAAGTATCATTCAGCAGTGAATTTTGGGAAATGTGAACTAGCATTGGCCCACTTTGAGCTAGAGGTTCAACTGGAGATCTCTGGAGGTCCCTCCCAACCATCTCTACCACAACTCCAAGCCACAGATTTCAGAGAAGTCAGAAAATTCCTCTGTTTGCTGAGATATGGCATCTTCTGAGCCTGTCCTGTGGTCTCTATCAAAAGAAGGTAAATATGTTGCTTCATTCAAGAAGTGACACCACCACAAATAATGGAACAAAGACAGAAAAACAAACCTCTGACTCTGCCATAGGTCACTCAACCTCAGGCCAAACCTCTGCCAGACTAAGCTGATATCTAAGCAGCAGCGTTGGGACTGATACCAAAACTGGTGTTGTTGTTGGAATGGATTCGGTATGTTCCAATGGAAAACAGGGAAAGGAGCTTGAAACCACAATGCAGCCCAGCAGTTTGGTGCCAAATGCTTGTGTCCAAAGGAGAATCAGCCACAACCTTCACAAAGCAATAGGTCAAACAACTCATTGGTTTCTCCAGGGACAAAGGGAGTGGTGCCAGGAGATTGGAAATTAGCACTGAAGATAAAATGGGCAAGATGAGAGAAGATGAGAGAATACAGCAGGCACAAAAGAAGCTTCTTCATATGGATCATCTTAAGCAACTGCTTAAAGTGCAACTGAGATGTTTGTCAATGAACTTGGGGCTTCTGCTGCTTGCTAAGAGAGTGGCTGATGAAAGTTTAGTGGTGATTAATGCTTCAGCAGCAATGCAGACCGGTTCCTTCCAGGGGAAGGCTGTGGCTGTATTTGCAGCATGCAGAGCAGCAGCTTCTCATTCTTAGCTACAGCTGAGAGTGCCAAGAATCGTCCCAGCTGCCCTTGTTCAGCTCTGGGGACTGCAGCACCCCTAAGCAAGGCTTATTGCAAACTCGACCCACATGACATTGCAATACACTTCAGCTTTTAGCAACCAAGTCTGAACTGAAACAAGTTCTTCTCAGTCTCACCCTGCTCCCAGGATGGGTGCTTCCAAATACTCTGGTCATTAACATGACAAACCTTCCTGATTCTTCGTGCTGATAGCTTTACTACCTATCATCTCCACACCCCACGGGCCATATCTGTGCACCTGGAAATCAGTTTGAAGACATGTGTTGTTGCAACCCCAGAGGAGAGCCAAACGTTTTGCAGATCCTATTTTCGAGACTCAGAGATGGTGACCCTCTGAACAGCCCTTCAGCAGGCCATGGGCCGGAGGGAGTCAGCAGAATTATCTCCAGCAAGGAAACAGAATTAAAAGAGGTTTAGTACGGGACATCAGCAAGACCACACCTGCTGAACTCCAGGGAACTCCAGCACCAGAGGGCTGTGACTGCAGTGATGGGGATGAAACCTTTTCCCTCAAGCAGGTGCTACACGGGGCTGACCTGTCTCACCTGTTAAGAAGACGACTGCAAGGAACTGTAGATTTCTGGAGAACATTACATAGTCTGGAAGGGAAGAATTCAGATCACACATCAGCTGCTGAGCAGAAGATGTTCTCAGCTGGGCTCCCAGCACCGCAGCCTTGCCAATGGATTTGCTGTGCCCATCTGCCTGGGATGAGCTGGCAGCTGATACCATAATTCACCGTCCTTGGGGATTTCTGTCTTTCTCCATTGATTATGGAGGGACACAGGATAACTATCCTGGACCCACCGCCAGATGCCTTCACAGCTGGAGTCAGGTGAGCTGGATTTCCCCAGCGCGTGCTCTGCAGCACAGGTTGGTTTAACCCGTTTAACAGAACCACCCAGTGTGTCAGCGTTGGAACACGCAGGTGCATCCAGGCTGATAATCGCAGCAGGCAGGCAGAGGAAGCCAGGCAACGAGCCTTAATGGGATCTGGGTGCAACCACACCGCAGCACATCCCAGCCAGGCTGTGGAATCTGGCACGGGCAGTGCAGCAGCTCTCCAGGCTGCGTCCTGGCACACCCACAAGGGCACTCACGCAGCAAGCAGTTTTTGTGAGCAGCGAACGTTTTGGTGTGTGAGCATGAACGAGGAAGCCAAAACCCATCAGCAGCAGTGGAGCTGCACTGACTGCTCAAGAAAGCCAAACCACGGAGGGACTGCTGTTTTGGATCGTGTTTCCAATGTCTTGCAAGGCTTGAATGCGAGCAACCCTCCAAATGTGTGTTGCAGACACTAGATGTGCTCCGCTGCCCCAGCCTCCGTGTCAGTATCTCTCAGCATCAGGCTAAGGCATGCCTGCTCTTGTTTGACCAGGAATCCTTCTGGGGCTTTGGCTGAGCTGAGATTGTACAATGAATGGATCCTTGCCAGCGTTCAGCCCATAAAGGATCATTGCCCACCTTCAGCAGCACGCTGGTGTTTGCAATGGGAACCACTGTCAGGCATGAGTTACATCTCCTGCCCCGAAGGGAGAGGGAAGAGATGAGGCAGGGAACATCCATCCAAACAAGTTTGTACACACAGAGGATTTTGTAACACGCTGCCTAGAAGAGACATGGAGAAGAATATGGAGACTATGGTAAAGATCACAGCCCTGCCCTGCAGGAGGGTGGCAAAAGCTGCACAGCGCTTTGCCTGGGGGTGGGAGCCGAGAGGTCATCTCTGAAAGAAAATTCTACCACCAAAATTCCTGTCGATTTTATTTCTTACCCTAACAATCCCAGGCCATAAGGGTAGGATGACCTCAGAAAGAAATCCGGAGCATCCTTTAGATTTGATTGATAAGGAGAGCCAGAGCGAGAGATGGAGCTGCTGCTGCACTCCTCATCCCAGGGAGTGCATGACTGAGAGCAGCACAGAACAGGAGAGCTTCAGCAGCTTGTGTGGGTTCAGAGAGGGAAATGATCCACGATCCCACACATGCTACACAGATATGAACCCCTCCTGGTGCGGTCCCCAGATGAGCTGCCCTCTGCAGCAGCAAGCAGCTGCAGCAGTAGCCCGGTTTGGACTGAATCTCCTCAGGAACACAGGTTTGCACAGGGTCCCTGTGTGGTCCTGGTCTCCTGCTTGACCCCCTTTCCCCACAGGATCCTGTCCTGGTGCAGGGATGTGAGGGCTGCCCAGTCTCATTGCAGTGTTCCTTCCACTGGTGAACCAGGTATGAGGCTGCTGTGCCTGAAAGCAAATCTGCAGAAGAGCTTTCCGTGTTGGATGCATCCCCTGAGCTCTCTTCCCACTTCCTTCCCCAACAGAATCCGTCCTCCTGCTCCCCAGCACTGCATGTCTCAGCACAATGGGGACCAGTGTCTGGCTGCGGTCTCTGGCTCGTAACAGCAGCGAGAGGGGGAGAGGATACAAATCCCCACCTAAAGAGGACGTGGATGCCGGCACGGGGCTGAGCACTGCCAGCTTTCTGCACAGCAGGACTCTCAGGAGGAATGGGTGCAATGGGACTGGCAGCAGCACAACGACGGCCACAGAGCTGACATCCCCCCGGCTGTGATCTGCCCTGTCCAGGGCTCGGGGAAGGATCTGTTCTGCTGACAGAGACACATTCCCAAGCAATTTCTGGCACCCAGTGGTGCTCCCACTCCTTTCCACTCCTACCGGTGTAGAGTGGAGTAAATCAATGCCAAATCAGGTGTAAAACAGGAGAATCCGGCCCGGGCCATTTCATTCTCCTAGATTTAAGCAGGCTCCTAATCTTCATCAGTGTTGCTTCCTGCTTGAAATGCTTTTCATTAGCTGCTCATTCAGTGAACACAACCGCTTCTGCTTCCTCAGCAAAACGCACGCCGCACTTCTTGCTCGGCAGCAGAAGGAAAACATTTTATTGCATTTTAATCACCGGCGGTTTCAGCAGTTGCTTCCTGGTCTGTGTGTTTCTTCTGCCCGTCCCACTGAGCAGCCCTTACAACCTCTGATTGCAGAGATTTGGGTGACTCGAAGCCCCTCAGGCTCCAAGTAGCCACAGGGCTGCGGGGTTTGTGCATCTCCGGGAGGGGGGGGAGAAGCTGGGGGCTGAGTGCCTGCTTAGCGCAGTGGCCTCTGGTCCAGTTGTGGAAGAAGTGGGATAGCAGCACAGCTGCTTGGTTATAGCAAGGCCTTTGCCACGTCTGGACTCTTGCAGACTGAGCTGAGGAGTTTCATACAGCGACGTTCTCCTGACACTGATGATTTCTGGAGGATGAGATAGTTGGGAGGAACAGATCATTTCAGATGGGAAAGGGAAAAGGGAAAATGGGAAAGGGAAAAGGGGGAGGGAGGAGGGAGGGGGAAAAGGGAAAAAAGAGGAAAGGAAGGAAGAGGAGAAAGGGGAAGAGGAAAGGAAAGGAAAACAGGAAGAAGAAGGGATAGAGGAAAGGGGAAAGGGGAGGGGGAAGGGGAGAAGAAAAGAAGGAAAAAGGAAAAGAAGGAAAAAGGAAAAAGAGGGGGGAAAAAAAACAAAAAGGAAAAAAAGAAAAAGAAAGGGGAATGGGGGGGAAAAAAAGAAAGAAAGAAAGAGAAAGAGAAAGCTAGACCTGAGCAGCAAGAGGGCATTCTGAAGGAAACCCACTGATAGTGTGACCTTTCCAACTCAACCACTGAGGTCTCAGGAATCAGACCAAGCCATGCATGGCAGGGCTGCAACCGGCTGCCAGGACAGGGTTAACCTGAGGTTGACACTGCAGTTGGAAGACAGGAACTGCTGTGTGAGAAGCAGGGCATGTCCCAGCCCTGGCTGGGAGGGTTGAGCCCAGCTACACAGAACGTGATTGCTGCTCAGCACCTGGGGTGATGCTCAGGGACAGTGCCGAGTCCTCACCGCCATCTGCACAGCTGCAAACCCAGCTCTGTCCACCTGCCCCAGCCTGGCCTTCCTGCGCCTCTGAGTCACGCTGGCTGCTTAAAGAAAATGTTTGGGGCTTCATTTCTTCATTTTCCTGTGTCTGGGGGTTTTCCAGCCTCTGATCCACGCCCTTCACACTCCTGGGTGGAACTGGTTCTCCTCGCTTGGGCATGCTCCTTAGCTCACATCCCCTGTGCCAAGGTTAACAACCTTCATTCCATTGCTTCTTCTATTCCCCCTCATCCTGCATGCCCTGTTCCTGAGCAGACAGAACACGGCCTCACTGCAGTCCTTCCCCACTCCCCCCACGAGGATAAGTGGGAGGATGGATCAGAGAGGCCTCGGGTTGCACTGGGATGGTGCTCACTGCATCATCCAAAGCTCAGGATTTCCTCCAGCACGGTGCCACCCTCTCCCCCCTCACCGCCCTCAAGATCACACAGGGAGTTTTTGTGATCTGGAAGGAAATAAAATCCCAGTGAGATGAAAACGGATCCTGATCTGCAGCTCCAGCCCCACTGCCCCGCATGGCTCACCCCTTGCTGTCCTGCAGCACCCACTGCCTGCACCCACGATGCACTTCAGAGGCGATTATGAAAGGAATGGTGCATTCAGGTATTCTAAAAACGAGCTGAATCTTTTGTCCAGAGAAGAGCTGGGAAACCTGATGCCTTATTGCCTGCTCCTTAGGCATGGGATTGTGCAACCCTGGCACGCTGCAGGGCTCCTGCTGGCAGGTGATGAGGAGCCGGGCAGAAAGCAGCCTTTGAAAAGCACAGCTGGGGGGGGAAGGGCCTTTCTGGGCAGCCCTGACCCTCCCTCACCCCACTTGAAACCACACAGCTGCCTGAGAGATGCTCGGAGATTTACCAGCAGCCACAATGCTTGCATCTGTGCCGGTGATTTAAACACGCCTGGAATTTTTTCTGGCCCTGAGGCCAATGGCACAGAACAATCTATGAAACTTCCTCATCCTTCAAGCCAGGACGGCTGCATCCATGCACACGCAGCAACGATCCCAGCAGTCCGTGCTGCCCTCAGACTTTTTCCAGGGATTGTTTCAGAGAGCACTACCCGGCTTGACCTAAAATCATACCAGGGTCCCGTGCAACCCTATGAGACACGGGGATGTTAATGACAGCCTCCCAGCCCTCTGCCACCCCCCCAGTGTAGTACAGGGCTCAACAGGAGTCATGGCCCCACAGTGCCCTGCACGTCCTCACCTGGGCAGAAGAGCAGCTGCCTCTGGCTGAGGTGTACACCAGCAACTCCATCCCCTCCTAAGCTCCCCCCACCACCAGCAGAGACCTGCTGCTTTCACTGCACCCGCTCAGCATGCTGCTGCTGACACAGCCTTGTTAGGGACATGAGCAGCACGTGGCGTTTTCCCATCTGATGCTGTCACAGACACAGCTCATGTCCAGCTGCATGAGGAGGATTTGGTTTCAGTGTGTCTGTAGCTGTCCATAGCCACCAGAAAAGGCACTGGGGTGGGATGCAAAGCCTCTCCCCATCCTCTCTCCTCTGCCTTGGCTCTGCTTGGCTGGGAGGCTCTCACAGCAGATTTCACACGAAGGGATGAGGTTGAGGCACCTGCAGCATGGAAGCAAGGCTGCACTCATCCCTGAAAATCCCTGCTATTTTTTGAAGCACCCTTAAACACCCATGGGTTTTTCCTGCCTCGTTTCCTAAGACCCGTGCCACGACTCTCACTGCCAGCAAGAAAAGTGGAAAGGCAGACTGGGCAACACAGCCCTTCTTCCAGCCTGGACACTGTCCCTAGGCACAAGGCACCTGTCTCTCCTTTGCTCTCCCTTCTCCCTTCTATTTTCCATCTGCACTTGTTTTTCCCAATGCACCAAGCACACAAGTTTTGCACCGGTGCCACGTTCCTTGCACAGATTGCTCAGACAATCCACCCACCGTGCTCCTGTTCCTTAGCTGGGGGGGTGCCAGGGCTGCAGAGCTGCTGGACTGTCCCAGCAAACACCCTGCCAGTAGCTGGATTCTTTGGACATGCAGGGAAATGAAGTGCATGCTGCAGATTGGCCAGGCATGTTCCCAAAAAGCAACTTTATCAGAACTCCTGGCAGGAAAAAAAGAGCCTGGTTTGACAGAGGCTTTTCTGGGCTAGGCAGGGAAAGCAGCAATTTAGGCATTTTCTTTGTTTAAGCAAAGGCAGAAACTTGGCTCACCTCTCTCCGTCCCAGCGTGTGCCCTGAGCACGGGATGGAGAAAAAACTGTCTTCATTTGGGGCATGTAATTAAGTGTTCCTTGAGCCAGAGTGCAGAAGATGTTCACTCAAGCTCCTACACAGCTTCCTTCCCAAGGAAACATTTCAACCCCTGGACTGTCCTTATTCTGCAGGGACCCAACTCACATTTTCACAACGATGAATTCAAGGCCAGGCTGGATGTGGCTCTGGGCAGCCTGGTCTGGTGGTTGGTGACCCTGCACACAGCAAGGGGGTTGAAACTGGATGAGCATTGTGGTCCTTTTCAATCCAGGCCATTCTATGATTCTATGATTCTATGATTCCAGAGGTTCCTGTTTCACTCTGCCTCACAAACATGACATTCTGGGAAGCTGAAGGAACACCCTAAGAAGGGCCCAATTGACCACCCCATGCCATCCCATGGACCAACAAAGACGTGCTGCTCAACCAACAGAACCACTCGCTGCGTTTGCAGTGCAGGACATCACCAGGACCAGTGGTGGAAAAATCACACTTCTTCCGGAGTGTTTTAAATGCTATTGTTAGCAGCAGTAATCCTACAGTAAGAGCACTGTAGGGGATTAGGAAGGAAGAGCACTTTCCATGCATTGCAGTGATTGCACAGTAAATTTCCACAGGTTGGACTGCGCAGAGCTAAGGGATGAATGAGAATTTAGCATTGAGCAGCAGCATCACCTGGAGCCCAGGTGAGACTGAGGGGGCAGCACCTTCATTTGGGAGCAAAACCTACTGGGGAGGATGGCATTTTTTGGTTCTCTACCTCTTCCTTAAAAGACATTAAAAGTTCTCTGTCTTCACAAAGGAAGGGATGGGAGGAGATGCGTGCGTTTGCATCCATCCTATGCCACGGCATTTCTTCCCTTTCCATATGGGTGTCAACTTGGCCCAATCCCCTCCTCCTTCAGCATGACCAGAGCTGCTTATCGTGATCTGCAGCACAGTGGGGCTGTGAGAGGCATGGCCACATGTGACAGACCGATTTAGGCCTGGGTGAGAGGATGTTTACAGAACTGGGACAGCAGCGGCGTAATGCAGGCAAGCAGGATGTCTTTGCTCCTCTAACTCTGCGGATCAGCTGAGCTTAACCTGTTTGCTCCTTCCATAGGTGTCCCAGAGTGCCCAGATCCTTTCTGTCTGCTGCTGCCCCACTCTGTACACGGTACCCATGGCTTCCTGTTCCATCCAGGTGCAGAATCCATCACCTGCCCTCATTAAACTTCACACACTTGGTGATCACCCAGCCCTCCAGTTTGTCAAGGTCTCTCAGTGAGGTCTCTCTTTGATGGTATCAATGCACAAAAGACAGGAAATGGAAAAGACCTGATACTGAGAGAAACAACCCTAAAAAGCCTTGCTCATGCGGAGCATTTGCACAGCCCATCTGAGCGTAATTCAGCGGGGATGCTCATCAGCACACAAAGACAACAACTGCTCCACAGAAGGCAGGAGAGATGGCAGCCCACGTGGTGGGTGTGTAAAGGGAAACTTCAGCCTGAGAAGTCTCATTAAGAAATGCAAAGTGACAAAGAGGTGAAGGTGAGCTAAACTGAAGCAACACAAGTCCTGCTGGCAAACAGCACCATGAGACCAGACTGACTGAGCAAATGCTGGTGCTCAGTGCCTTCCCTCAGCCTTATTTCATCCCTAACCCTCCATAAACAAGGAAGATGAGGTGTTTCTTGCAGACACACAGTGCCAAACACCAGGCACTTCCCCTCTTACCTACATATCAGTCTTATCAGCCTATTCACTGCTGCTCTCCCCCAACCAGGAACTGTTCTGGGCCCAGCAGGACCTGGGCAACGGGAACTGGGTAAGAGTGGAGACCCACCAGGCTCCATCCCAGCCACGGCAAAGCAGAGGCAGCCATAGGCAAAAACAGCAGGGAATGCACTCAGCCTGAGGGAGGCGATGGCATTGACTGGGATGGTGTGCCATAAAAAGGCAAACAAACAATAAAATACAGGGCTGGAAACACCACAAGACGCCATTTAATGCCCTTCCAGCGCAGCAGTGCTTCAGTCTTTTACAACAGGAATGAGTCCAACTTGATTTTAAAATCCTCTCATCATCCTCTCTCATGCAGGAGACACAACATTTTCCCTACAGCGTTTCCCCAGCGTTACTCTGCAATGGTAGTGAAAAGGTTTTCCACTTGTGTAAAACCAAAACGTCCTTTGCTATATTTTCATTTCCCTTCTCTTTGCTCCTGTTTGTTGTCATCTTCGTGCAGATTCTTCACGTGCAATTGCTTGTCAGCTGTATAAACTCTGTCTGCCGTTGTAAAAACATTGGTTTGGTCATGTGTATGTCAATGGTTTTCCAAAGGCTCCACCTACATGGACTCATTCATGAGTGCACGCAGACACGCTTTCACATGCCAGCATGTGAATATCTTAGGAGGATCTTTTGTTCCACTTTGGGAGGAGAAAACCTCTGGAAGTCAAAGGATAACACATTTTCAGGGGGAAACAATTCCATCTAGGAATCAAAAACCAAAGTTCAGTCCTCCAAATACGAAGAGCAAGAAGAGCATACCCAAATGCAATGACTGCATAAGCAGGGGCAGACTGAAGGCTAGCAAGTGAAAGGGAATATCAAAGCCAACAGCTCTTCTCGGATCCACCCTTCTGCTGCATCTCACTGGTGAATGATCTGCTTGGTCTAAAATTGAAGTGGGTACGTTTGGAATAAATGAGTTGGAGCCCAAAGCCGGAGTGGGATGCATCTCACCTCCTCTGTATGGCAGACAATGGGCAAGCAAACGTGACCTGAACGGACACGGGGGACAAGAAGGAGAGTGAATCCAAATGGAGAAGCTCCAGTGCCAGAGCCCAGCTCTGAGCCATGAAAAGATGGGGGTCTTTCCATCTTGCAACCTGGGGAAAAAATGATCCATTTCTCCTTTTTGCTCCTTGATTTCTCTTTGGGTGTAACCCATTCATATGCAGTACAGCCACATGCTTTCCTCAGCTTCCAGCTTTTCCTAAACTTCAGAACACCGTAGAATCACAGAAAGGTTTGGGTTGGAAGGGACCTGTAAGCTCACGCAGGCTTTTGGAGACAGATAATCTCATTTCATTTACTAATGAACTGGCTTAGCCCCATCCTGATTGGCAGGAAAAGCTTAGAAATGTGGATTAAGTGAGTTGTCTTAGGAAGCATGGCCTGGACTCTTGCTTTTGTTGTGCCTCTGGGAAAGGGATGCCCTCCAGCATGATTGCAACTAGGCTTTTTCCAGGCAGTACAGCCCATGGGTGGGTATCTCTCCAGCACGATGCACTGGCAAGTGATATCCTGGTCCCTTACCTCTCCCAAGGGGCTTGGAGCTATCCTTCAGGTTTGCCTTGTGTGCTCAAGATCAAGGCTTAGGAGTGCTAGGCAAGGCTGTGGCCATGCGAGGCCCTGGCCAGGCAGGATGCACACCATGTAGGGCTCAGGAGGACTGGGATGTTGGATACGTGGGGGTGACTTGTCTGGATGTGTGGATGTGAAGCCAATATTTAGGATGAGCAATAGAAAGGAGAGAGGGAGTCATCTGCCAAGGAAGGACTGATCCAATGGGATCAGTCAGACAGCCAAGGCTGGTCTGGCACTTGCAGAGCAGCACCCCAGAATGAGCATTTAAAGAGCAGATTTTGTGAATAGCCCAAAAGTCCAAATAATGTATCAACAAATGCAACCAGATGGACGCTGCTGCCTTCTGGGCATCTGCATCACTTACTGATGATATCAGGACCCAGCCACGCTGCCAAAACTGGAGGCAGAGCGTGCCTTCTGTCCAGAGCATCCCCCTGTCTGTCACAAGGACAGAGAAAACAAACCAGCACTCGGATTTGGAACAGGAACGTCTCAACTGTCCAGTTTCCCTTGGAAAACTTGGACCAAAAGCCAGGCTTCAGTAAGAGACTCTCATGACAACTGAGCCATCAGTCTCGTGTCAATTTATTCATAAACCCCATTCTGACTTTTGCTCCTGGAGTTCTCCACCTCTGCTCATACTTTTGCAGTAGTTTTATTTCTCTGTGGTAACGATACTCGTTGTGAAATCTGCCAGTGCAAAAAACATTCACGTGCTCAGTCCTTTCAGATCTGTACGACTGCATGAAACATTCCCCAAACCATTGGCACAAGGAGACACAGCAGATCCAACCTGTCTAATGGGACGGGTGTCTGCACTACAAGGAGTCCTGAACTATGCCCAGAAGTAATTTGGAAAAGCATCAGCTGGCCCAGGCAATCCGTGCCCACAGCAGCATGGGCTGCTCCTTAGCACTCAACCACCACAATGGTGCAGAAAGGGGGGGGTTGACCATTAACAGCAGCTCTTATTCCACATCAGCCTGCTGCAGCTTTCTGCAACGTGTGGTGCTTGATAATAAAAAAAAACCAGAAAGCCCACAGCATAAGGAAGAATTCTGCCTTCATGCAAACGTAGCCAGCAGATCTTCAAATTGTACTGCCTGTCCCTTACAGTCGATGCTCAGCACCATTTCCACCACGCTGGTGCTGCACACAGGGAAGCAGCCACCTGCTTGAAAAGGAGAAGGGGCAGCAGCAAAGAGATGCCATCTGCCACCGAGCTGACCCCGAACCCCTCCACCAACAAACAGTGACTCCAGTATCAACGGCAAAGCTCTGCTTCCAAGGGTGAAACGCAGAGCAGCTGACCTCTGGGTGACAGCTTGCAGAATGCCAGCTCAAATGACACCGTGGGGAGGGGGTGTGGGTGTTCCGGAGGCACATGAGAGCACCCACAAGCAGGAGAATAGCAAGAAGTCCCCTGGGAGCAAAGATTTTTCCCAACCCTCTGCTGGAGATGAGAGCCCATCTCCAGGATACCTGCATGTCTCATAAAAGGCAGATTGCCTTTTAACTCCTCTCCATCGCGTTATAGCAGTCCTACTTAGAACTAATGATGTGCAAAAGTTTACCAAGCATTTTCAGATGACCCGGAACGCCTGCCAGCTTGTGAGCAGAGCAAATAGCTTAGCCAGGATAACAGAGAGGAAATCCACGAATAGCTCAAGTCATTAAGATGTTTGCCTTCGATGAGACAACCGCTACCAAGGGCTGGGGAAACATAAAGGAGCAGTGCTACTGCTACAGGGTGCTGCCAGGCATGGCTGCCATGCACCGCTGCCATCTCAGCAGTGCAGACAGGAGGTGTTGGGCTTCTGCCCTCTCCCAGTGTGCCAGCACGACTGCTCCCCTGCCCAGGATCTTGAAAGGCTCCAAATTGATGCTCGGCATTCTGTACACAAGCAAATAAATAACGAATTAACACTCTGTAGTGATCACATCTGCATCCCTCCAAAGAGCTGCAGGGTAGAAGGGTTTAGGTTCACGGCTGTGCTTCACTTGTGCTTGCTTAGGAAGACAAAATCAACCCAAAACTGCAAAGTGGAGTTAAAGATCTCTTCCCACCCGTCTCCATTGTTGTTGTTTTCAGCTGCGTTTTACAACTGCAAGGAAACTCATCAGCTTGCAGGAAGAGGGCTGCGTTTTTGTTCAGCCCTTTGCAGCACCCTGGCATGGAAAGCAAAGCTGAGACAATCACAAAGATGTTCACGCAGATGTAAAGGAGAATTTTATCTTTGTCATTCAGCCCCGGGGACAAACGCACACGGAGGCAGAAGGGATCAGCCCTGCCAGTAAACGCAAGCTGTTGTGCACTGATAGCTTCAGGGAGGGGGCTGGGGGTCAGGCACCTTCAGGCAGTGTGACATGATGACAAGGGCCCTTGTCCCTGCCTGTGTCCCCATTCCATTGGAGAAGAGACTGTGATTACCATCAGGACTTCTGTCGCTTTGCTCCAGCACACCCAACCTTCCTCCTGCTCCATCTTCCAGTACTTTGTTTTCTCCCCCTAGGCTCCAGGTCCTAAAATAGGAATAACGGGCTGTGGGGAAGTGCTGGGAGATACTGCTTTTGTCATACCCTGAACTGTCAGAACTCAGTTTGAGAACAAACCTGAGTTGAGGTAGTTGAGTTGAAGTAGTTGAGTTGAGTTCAATTGAGAACTTGAACCATTATATCAGAACAAATCCAGATTAATTCCTTGCTTTTCCTCTTCAATTGCCTGCGGCAGCTCCTCATGTCCAGAGGGGTATGTGGAGGGATAATGGAGAACACACGTCACTCTAGCAGGATATTCAGTCATTCTTAATTGGGTTCATTAGATGCTCACTCCGTATGTGTCACTGCAACAGCTCTTGGGCCTCTAAAGAGAAATTAATGAATTGAGAGCAATGTACATTACACACACATACGACCTTTCCTCGAGCCTCATTTTCCTTTGTTGGAGTCTCAACACCTCTGGATTTTTTATTACCAGATAAACACTATGACAGCTGCAATTGTCTGTGGTAAAGAAATCCCAAGGCAAATAGATTCCTGCACAAGGGCAGCTCTGTCCCTTGCAATGCCATTGCCCTCTGACATGACCCTCCTCTGACGCAGTAGAGGTGCAGTCCTGGGGCATCTGCTCGTTCATTCTGCCAAGAGCTGTGCTCATGTCTTGGCTTTCTCATAGGAGAAGCACCTCCCCAATCCTGGACGCCTCTGGCATGGCAGTTGCATGGAGATGGGTCCACTCCAGGATATTCCTGCAGCGTTTTTCCCCATAGCTTTGCCCACCAAGAGGGGCTGTGAGTCTGTGCTGAATATGATGGCAACAAATGAGACAGGCAAGCTTTACCCAAAGCCTCCACGAGTCTCAGTCGTCTTCCCAGTGCTGATGTGAATGTTTGGCTTCAAGCACACAGATGAGCAACAGCAGTGAACCCAGATCCACAGAAAATGTTCATCTTTCTGCAGCTAGAAGGCATGATGTTTTCAGACAGGCAGTCGCTGTGAGTCTGCAAAAAGTGCATTAGGATCAGTTTCATGGGCACTTAGTGGGTGCTGGGTTTGCACATATCCCCCCCTTCCCCCCCTCCTCACCATTCATAAATATATGCACAAGAATCTTTTTATTCACACACATTTTGGCAAAAGGCCCATTGAATTCAGCAGAGAGAAGTCCATTGACTTTGGTAGACTTTGCACATTGTGGGTGAGAACAGATGGAGGCTCCATTCACCAGTTGCCACTCATTACTTAAAGCTTATTATTGTCAAAGAGTTTTGTTAATACATTCACAAATGAAGTGCAATCCAAGGGTCTACAGCAGAACGTGTAACTGCCACCGAGTGCTGCTGAATGGCAGACACGCCATTCACCGCCAGACAGGGACAGCGTGAACAAAGGACACCTCTATAGACGCAGAGCTCACAAACAGGAGGACATTGACCCGTATTATCTCCCAGCTTTCAGAAGGCAGCACGTATGCATGTAGGTAGTGCCCAATGGGAAGGTCTCCTGGGCTTCTGCAGGAGATGTACTGAGTCTTTTCATAACCAACGGTTACCAGAGTGGGAATCCTCTTCTTGCATCCTAAAGTAAGGAGGAATCCTGCTTCCTTAGCACAGCAAAGGGAAAGGAAGTCTTCTAGAGCAACAGATTTCCCTTCACGTGGATGCTGCAGCTTTGGCGAAAGAGATCCTCCAGGGCTGCACAAAGCTAGATCCTGGTGGAGCTTCACAACTCTGTGTAGCAAAGAAAGGAACACAGAGGCTGTCCAGTAGCTCATGGACATGGTGTGTTTAGCAGTCAGCTTTTGGAAAAGGCAGAAGTCTGCATTGGCACAGGCCCCCAGCATTACAGAAGTGATGGTCTGAGCCATCACCAGGCAAAACACCTTCTGAGACAGACACAGAGAAGCAGCATTGATCTAAGCAAACATCCCAAATGATAGCATTGCAGGCACATGGAGCAAGAGGTCATAAATTTCAGCTCCCTGATATCTGATAGAGATGGCATCAGTACAGGCTCCCAGAAAAGTGGCACATTCCTGGCTGTTAGATGCTGGATTGCCACAACAGGAGAACATTTCCACCCGATAATTGCAGCCTTGATGCTGGGCAGCCTCACAGCTCTTTGTGCTGTTTCAGGTTTTAACTACACAGCAGCAGAGATTAGCAACAGACAGGTTTGAGGACTCCTACAACTGAAAACCAAACAGGTTTCCTGATTTTGTCATCCCTCGTGGGTTCACAAACATGCTGTAAGGCAATGAGACGGTGTGAAAGTGTCCAGGCCCCTCACAACCACAGAAAAGCTTATTTCTGATCCTGGGAAACAGAAAACCTCCCTAAAATAACAAAAAACCAAAAAAACTTAGTTTTGCCCTTTGGTGGGCTTTCATTTCTTGTGTCTGTGGTTTGGGGTTTCCAAGTGGGGGAGCTGCACAATCTCGGGCATTCACAGAACTGTATTCAGTGTTCTGCTTTCCTTTAGAGAAATGACCTTCAGGGAAAGGTCTTCTCAAACCTCTTGCTGGGCTCTGCATCATCACTCAGCACTGGAAAACCAGGCGAACAGAGACAGATGTCTGCAACACACAGGGTGCGAGCTCCCTGAGAATAAGCTTCTGTAAGAGGCCATCAGGTGCACCAAGGGAAGTCTGCTTTTGTTCTGGTGTGCTGGTGACTCACTTTGAGCCAGCTAAGCCTTGGGATGGGGCAGAACAAATAAACCCATGGTGAAATGGATGTATGGAGAAATGGAACTATCCCTTGCGTGCTATGAAACCATTGCAGTGCAGGCAGGAGCCACTTCCAGAGCACGACGAGTGCTTCAGATCTTTCTGTTGCACCCGAAGAGTCTACTAGATGTGGTCTTGTGCCCCATCAGCTGTCTTGGCAGCTATGCTTTTCTGTGTGAGCTGCAAGGACAGACAGCAGCCCAAGCAGCCCAGCACTTGGCATGTCACCTTTCCTTGATGGAGAATCCTTGGAAAAAAAAAATTATTCTCCAAAAGAGCAGTGATTCAGTGGCACAGCTGCACAGGGAATGATGGGGTCACCGTCCCTGGAGGTGTTCCAGAGCCGTGGGAATGTGGCATTGAGGGATGTGGTCAGTGGGTATGGTGGGGGTAGGGTTGGACTGGGTGGTCTGAGAGGTCATCTCCAGCCTTTGTGTTTCTATGATTCTATGGCATTGGAGGCCTACACAGTGGCAAAGGACATCGGTCAGTGTGTTCTCCTTCCTGATAACTCCATTCTGAAAATTGAGTTTGCATGGGATCCTCACAAGGCAGAGGCACAACGGGGTGACTCCAACAGTCTCCGACAATGGAGGCTACATGGGAAATGCAAGCGTGTCCCCAGAGGACACAAGACACCCACGGTTTCCAAAGCAGACAGTCTGAAGGATCGTCTGTTTGCAAACTTCCTCATGAGATTTGTCATCACGAACACAGCTGCTGCACGCGCATCGGTCTGGACCTGAGACGTGGTAATTTCTGCATGAACACAACCATTTTCAGTACCACGAAGGAACAACCATGACTTCCTCAAAATGAGCCACAGGCTGCAGGGACCTTTTGTTTGAGAAGAGTTACCATCCAGCTACATCACTTGGTATTCAGTTACTCTGTACACCGAGGCCAAACGCTGCCCAGAAGCTGTCTGCTGTCACGCAGCAATATGTCACATTTGTCTTGGCGTAATCTCACATGATTTACCTGCCACGAGAACCAGACAACACATCCTTTTTGCACTGTTTAAGAGCAATGCTAGGCAAAAAAAAAAAAAAAAAAAGATATGCCAAAGTAAAATGAGCTTTTGCACAGATATTCCCATTGTTCCAGCTCCCATCTAAATTTCACACCATTTCTGACTTTTTAGGAGCAGCAGATTAACAGATCTGACCTTTTAGGCAGCAGAGGGGCTAGGTGGTTGCTTTCTTCTATGACTCATGGGGAAATATTTTCCACGTTTACATTTTCTTGGAAAGGTGAAAGTGGAGAGAAACTGGGGAGGTTTTAAAGGCTCTGAAAGTGCAACTGGAATGGCATTCTTCGTACAGATTATCTGAGAAGAACTGACTCACCAGACTGCCTCTGACAAAGCTCAGAAGACCCAGCAGGAGCTTGTTCAGTGGTCCAGCTCACGGGATGGGATGGGGGCCCATAGAGGCCATCTGTCCTTGAAGATCTGCAGACCTTGCTTGAACAAGACTCTAAGCAAACTAGTGTTGCAGTTGAGCCTGAGTCATAGAATCTTATCATAGAATCACAGAATGGCTTTGGTTGAAGGGGACCCTAAAGACCATCCTGTCCCAACCCCCTGCCATGGGCTGGGTGCCAATCAGCAGATCAGGCTGCCCAAGGCCCCATCCAGCCCAGCCTTGATTGCCTCCAGGGATGGGGCACAAATCACGCTGTGGGCTTTCAGCCCATATGTATCCCAGCTGTGATGGAGGACGTCAGGAGTGATGTCCTTGTGTGGAGCAATGCCAGATTCATGTCAGGTGAACAAAACCTGCTGCTTCTACACGTCTTAAAGTGGTTCAAGGAAGAGGGTGAATGTGTATGAGTTGCAGAGGAACTGAGCTCCTCCAGTCCCTTCTTTCTGCTTCAGGTTTTTTTCTCAAGACTACAGCAGCAGCATCTCTTCGGTCAGAAAGTAGCTTGGCATTTTTTTCCATCTCACAAATATCTTCCTAGGGCTGGACTTGTTCTCATGGTGATTGTAACAGCGGTTAATGAGCACACTGCTGCAGAACCAATATGTGTGCAGTGTCCTTCGTACAGCAACTGGTGGCTTGCCAGGAAAGGGAGATGTACGTGTCTCTCAGACAGGCTGCAGCTAACCTCATTGTGCAACACAAGGTCCAGGTCCCAGACAGGTCACCTACAGCTCAAGTCTCTTCATTAGCAAGTTATTTTTGCAGCACCTTTTCTTTAACCACTGGGGTTGACCACGTACCTGCTGCCTTCCTCTTTGTGCTAACCCATGCATCACGTTGCCCACAGAGACACATCTACACAGCATCTCGTTTCCCCATGCAGAACCACCCTGGGAGGTTGTGGAAGTCTCTCTCCTGCTTGTTTGACACCTGTGGGCAAGCCCAAGTGGGCTGAGCTCCTAGCTTTTCTTCTCCAAACTGCAAGACATGGCATCTCCCATGGCAAAGCTTTCCAGGAACGTGGCTGCTCCGATCCAAGTGTCTACAAGGCCACGCTTGGCCCAAGTCATGTTGCTCTGCAGCCACTTGTGCTCTTCTGCACCCAGGGGATCTACATAAAAACAGCAGTTCCTTCTACTCAGAAAGAAAGGGAAAGAGTGTTTCTTCTAAATTTCAAAGCTAATTCTTGAAAAATAAACCAAGGGAAAACAACAACCCTGCCTGCAGTCCCACCAGTCCAGGCCATGAGGTGTTTCTCTCCCAGGAGCCATCACTTTGGCATGCTGAAATCCAAACATTTCTCAAGCTGCTGGGTTCACTGGTTGGACGTTTTAACTGTCACTGCCTTCCAGCTGCTCCCCTCCATGGAGGTGCCGCTCTGTGCACCCAAACCTGGACTCACACTGTGCTGGTGCTGGTGTTGCACAACAGCAACCCGGTGCTAAACGGCATCTTGGCTCTGTAGCTGGTATCAGTTAGTGTGTGCAGAGACTAAAAATAGAGACCCTCCGCTCTCGCAATGACTCAGAGATGCAGAAGGGAAACCCGCAGGCTCTGTGCTTGGCTGTCCCTTGGGCTGATTGAAAAGTTGTCATCTAAAACTTTGTTTTGACACAAAACGGCTTTTTTTGTTGTTGTTTTTTGCAAAACAAGCCAGCCAAAAAAAAAAAAACAAACCTCGTCTCTCATCACCAAAGCTGTTGGGAAGACTTCTCATTTTGCCTAAGTTTAGAAGACATCTTGGCCAAAAATGGATGACATTACATTTATTTATTTATTTATTTATTTAAATTTAGTTGGCAACTCCACCCAAACTATTTGCTTGCTAAGCTCTTTCTCGGGGACTTTTGTGAGCACACGGAATGGCAGAGCAAGTGAGAGATGTGAAAGTCCCCCAAAACTTTCATGGGAAATATAGTATTCTTTCCAGGCAGCTCTAACTTTATCCCAGGAAGAAAATCGATCTTCTGGCCTTGATGAACACCCATGGGGGTGATCCTTTGGTCCTTCAGCTCCTTCTGTCCTGCCCCTGGCTCAGGGGTACCGGTGGGCAGGTTCTGACCATGCCATGGGTGATGGTGTTCCGGAGACTGAGGTTCCAGATGGGGGAATAAAAAGAGTACTGGGATCATGTGGGGTGCACTACTTCGTCCATGTGCAGAGTGGGTCCCTAATCCCTGTCCCTGTGCTCATCTCCAGGTCATTTGGTCTATCGGTCGATAGTGGGGCAGGTGGTTGTGTCTCTGCCGCTGGTGGTACTCAAAACTCAGAGGGACCAGAGGTTGTTCTAAAGACTTCCAGAGATCCTTGCTAGCCCTAATTTTTCCAGCACTACAGTAACTCCTTTCAGGTTCTTATGGCTAGCAGAGTCAGGCAGGGACAATGTGGGCTCGTGAAAGTGGTGCTGAGCCCATTAGCTGAGCAGCAGAGGGGTCGCAGCACCAGGCATTAACCCAGCCTGCTCTCCAGGCCTCCTCTGCTCTTTCAGTTCCAGCTGGACTCGTTTTGTCCTTCCTTGTTTGGAGGGGAGGGGAAGAGTGGCTGAGCTGAAACGCTCTACACAAGAGTCACAGCTCCAGGACAAAAGCACCTTGTTCACAAGGCGTTCCCAAGCCATGCTGCCAACTCCACCTCTGCAGAGGGCTTGGGCACCAAGCCAGGCTCTTCTTTTCCATACCCAGTCCCCAGTGACTGAGATGGGACAGCCCATGTTGGACTGTGGCCGTGAAAGTGCTTCCTCATTGCACGCACAGAGCTGTGAAGGTGCAACTCCACTGACTTGTGAAGGCCTGGATGCTGCACAGTGAGGAAGCCAGGCTCCAAATGAGAGCAAACAGAACTGCTGCCTGAGCTGGTTCACCTGGTGTTAGCAATCAAGCAAGCACTGATAGCATCCTGCACTTGTGAAGACCCTGCCTTCTCTCTGTGGGGTTGGAACTTCATGCTGGAAGCACGATCTGTAGGGGTGACTGCAGCAGGATCCTGGCTCAGTCCTGTCCCAGCCCAGCTCTGCACCACATCTGGGAGGAACCTGTGGCTGGGGATGAGCGGTGGCACTGCCCTGTGCTGCCTGCATGCGGCTCAGAAAGCACAGCTGGATCCACAGCTGGAGCACGATGCCAGCTACCATGGGAACACTAGCCTGTCTCTGTGCCTTGCACAGGGCAAAGGGGAGCCAGGGAGAAGTTCAAGAGCAGGTCAAGAAGACAGCATAATGCCCCAACACTACACGTAGGTTACAGGTGTCCCCTGCATGGCAGCAGTCACTGCTCCCACGGCTTTGATATGGACTTTGTCATCTCCTGCTGAGCTTTAGCAAGCCCTTCGGGCTTGTCTTGGAGCTGGTACTGCCATAAACACCACCCAAAAGGCAAGAAATAGTTCACTTCTAACTCAGACCCCGGGACTGTGTCCTAACCAGGACTTCGGGTGTTTGCTTCAAGTCGTGCCTCCATCTGTGGATGGCTCCCACAGCAGCAGGTCAGGAGGTGTCCCTGGGCCCCACACACCTCTCTCTGCAGGCTGGCTGTCACGCAGAGAAGCAGGATCCATTCCCTGCCCTGATGGGAAGGACCACAACCCCACTGCCAGTGGACACCGTGGACTGATAAGTATTTCCTTATTCACAAAGGAGGGAGGACTGAGAGTCTCCTGCCCCGCTGCTCTGCACACCCACAGCAGGACAAAGGCACTGCACAGCTCTGCAGCCACGAGAATACGGCCCCCAAACATTTTTATTCAGAGCAAAATGTCCTATCATCTCCTACAGTCACCTCTGGCATTTCCACCAATACCACATTCACTGTGAGAAAAGTCACTCTCTGTTAATACTGATACTTGAGTTGGTGGAAAACACTGGGAGGTTTTCCCCCATGAGATGTAACAGCTCTGTTTTGATCTGAATCAAGATTTTAATGTTATTCTGCAAGATATTGGAACTTTACCCTCCCAAATCCAGACTGTTTTCCCTTCCAATCTGCCATCTCCTCAGGTTCACTGCCTGAAATTCATCGGTACAAGGCTGGATTCAGATTCCAAGCCATTGCCAGCTGCATTTTAAATACTGCATTTTTGCTGAGTTACAAATAACAAGAGTGGATGTGTGAGAATCTTCCCCGAAATAGGGCATCGGGACAAACATGGCCCATCGTGACCATAACGAACAACAGTGCAGAAATGTCACTGCTCCTACAAGCCAGCCCATCACTAAATAAATGCTTCCACTTTCTTGGGTGAAAAGACAGAGCATTCATTGATGCTGCCAGTGGCTCACAAAGCACTCCATCCACGTCTGCCTCAAAGCAACAGCTTGGTGCGGGATGCAGAAGTGTCCCTGTGAGATCAGCATCTCTGCCTGAAACAGACTTGTGAAAGGTGAGAACACGATGCCAGCGCAGTGCATTGCTCCCTCTGCAATCTCCGTGTGTTTTATTGATGATAACGGTGTTGAAATGAGGCTGTATGCTCTGTAGCTTACTCTTTGGCTTTGTTGTTGTGGTGGAGGGGTTTCTGTTTGTTTCTTTCTTTGTAAATAACTAGCAATAGGAGCTTCTGGGCACTGGCTCATAAATGTATTCTTCCTGGGCCTGCAAAAAACCCTTCCAACACACTCCAACAGCGCGAGAAATGAAAGAGGAGAGCAGTGAGTACCACCTATAGAAGACCTTATGGGTGTAAGTTAGGAGACGATTATTTCTACTGACTGGAAACGAGGAGGGCTCAGGGAAGTACTTTGGTAGGAACCTTTGGTTTCTGCCATGCAGCTGATGATGGCTTCCTGTGGCTGCTCACCAGATCTGGAAGAGACCCCACGTGCAGCATCCCCAGCAGGACCAGCAGATAGGTCCTCTCCTTCTCCTAAAAATGGCCCAGGAAGCTCAGAAGCTCTGATTGGTGGCTCTGAAGTCATAGAATCATAGAATGGCTTGGGCTGGAAGTTGGACCACAAGTTCCAACCACAGGTAGGGCCACCAAGCTCCAGGTCTGGTACCAGACCAGGCTGCCCAGGGCCCCATCCAGTCTGGATGAACACCTCCAGGGATGGAGCACCCACAGCCTCTCTGGGCAGCCTGTTCCAGCGCCTCACCACTCTCTCTGTGAAGAACTTCCCTTCTGTGCATGGCTTCCCCACTGGCCCATTGAGCTTACAATGCCGAGAGCCTTTGAGTGCTGCTCACCAATGCAATAGTGCCAGTCCTCCATTCTACTCTTTCCATCCCAATGCCACAAGCAGAAAGGAAACATGACTGCATCAGCACGGAGAAGCTGAGATGAAGCAGTCTGTGGCCACACAAACTGGACAAGCAACAGTATTATTTGGCAACGGGCAGATTCTGGCACTGAGTTTTACTGGCTCTGCCATTTCCAAGACCTGCGCTTCCATCCATAGGCGACTCATGCATTTAGTAATTGCACTGGTGGCAAAGGCACAGCCTCCAGGATGTTGATTCAGACACCCAAACACTCAGCCACTTCCTGTTTGGATGTGCTAAAATTATTTACATCGCTGACAGAGTGGTGTTGGTTGAGGGAAACAAAGCATTATTGTAGAGGAGGCTGAGAGCCACGCTGCGTACCCATGCACAATGGAAAAAAAAAGCAGAACAAACTGTCTCTACCTCCACGTCCCAACAGCAGCACACACACAGGGTACAGATCTCTGCCCTTAAGGCAGTGGGTAGTGACTGTGCCTGAAAGCCGGGCTGAGTTTTTATCTCATCACCTCTCCGTATGTAACGTCTGGCCCTTAATTTGCAAAAGCCAGTGCTGCTGCGGAGTGAAAGGGCAGAATGAATCCTCTTGGGCTGGCTGCTTCTGGGGAGAGTGGTGATGAAGGGGGATCATACCCAGGGGAGCAGTCAGACCGCCTTGCTGATGAGCTGGAAATGCTGACACATCGTTTGCCCATTCAGCTGTACAGGGCTGTGTATGTGGACAACGCTTCCGTGGCTTCTCCCTTTGGAGAAGAGAGATCAAGAAAAAATTAGAGAGTCTTTCTGAGGAATCATTCCTTCCATCCATCCACAGGACCTGAACAGCTGATAACACCCTAGATATCTGACTCAGTGCCCACGTCTTCCCTAACCCCCAGATTCACAACCAAAAAATCAGACCCACCCTTCCGTCTCTTCGAGGACAGAGTTGCTCAGGAAGCTTCACATCCCACCTCCAAACTATGAACAATTTGGCCTTTCTTCTGTTTTTTCAAACCCTTCCGAATCTATTCCCAACGTCTAGGAAGGCTGATGAGTCAAGAGCCTTTCCCCATAGTGTCTGGACCAGGGATGTTTGTGACGCAGTTGCAGATGGATTTACCTAGACTGCCTTCTGTTACGCTGAGATGCCATTACTCACGCAGACCAGGATCTATGAAAGTGACTGGAATCCTTACTGCCTCTCCTTTTCATGCCCTCCTCCAAAAAAGAACAGCTGAGCACCTAAAAATGAAGGCAACCTTGTTTCTCTGTCCCTCTGAGAAAAGCCTTTGCCAAAGGGCGTTTTCCAAGCCCTTGTCAGACGTGTGCACCGCATAAGCTAAGGACTAAAAGCAAATCACAAACAGCAAATCCAAAAGGTAGGTTCTGAGTCATCCCCAATAACAGAGGCTGTGCAATCAGAATTTAGGTCACAACTACATTGCTTTTGTATGTGCAAGAATGTAGTCTGGCGCCCACCTTGGTTGCTGCGTTGAGTCAGCAAGGCAAACGAGTCAAAAATAGTCAAAATCTTATTTTTTTTGTCACCACATTTAGTGGGTCTGTTTCGGGATATCTGTCACGGCAGAGCAAACTTGCAAAGCCACAGGCTAGGCATGGCCCTACAATCAAGTTGCAAATTGATTCTTGCAACGTATTTTAAACCTCAGGTTCGCAGCTTACGGCACCTCAGAGTACTCCATGTTTGAATGCACTTTCTAGCTTTATCATCAGACAGCAACCTGCCAGGCAAACATAAGGAAAACCCTATTTGTGCTCCTGCAGAACTCCCATCTTCTCTGTTCAGTTTGCCTGTTTGAGGTTGATGCGCTTTTCTTTTGCATGCAGGACAGTCACAGCATTTAGTAACCCTGAAGGAACCTGTATTACCTTTATCCACCTGCAGTGCTCTTCACAGCTCTTATCCACACACACACAACAATATGAAGAGCAGCTCTACCAGACAACAGCCTTTCTTCCAGGAACTTCCCCTTCATTCCATCAATCTGGAGGCTGCACCGTCCTGAGCGCTCACACATCGCTACCCAGCAGGTTCAAAACCCAGAAGCCAGGTCAAGCAGTTAAGCCAAACACTGGCTGTGCAGTGCTCCTTTGCTCAAGGCAGCAGAGGGAAGCCAACAGTGCCCACAGCTCCCCATGGCTTGCTGCTGTTGCCATCCACTGCCAAATCTTGGCTGTCTGCATGAATAGGAAATGAAATGCAAGTGAGGCCTGGGAGCAGCACACCATGCATGGCATTCACTGTGCTTTCGGCTTTGCTGTCGTGCTCACAGGACCCACTGGCGTGGAGCAGCCTGGCAGCCCAAACCTGAGAAAAGTTTGGGAAAGGAACCAGGCTTGGGCAGGGGATCCAAACACCTGGAGCTGTTTGCTGAAAGAACGTGCAAACAGTAATTGAGTAAGAAATGCAGTAATTCTGCAACGTGTCGATTAGAGAGGTTATCAATCCATTAGACAGGGCCAGCAAAGGCCCCAATAAAGCACTGGAGAGATGCAGTGGGGATGAAGGAAGACTGCACAAACAGCCACTCTGAAATCCAGCAAGTCCGGGGCTGAGGAGCACTGCAAGGCATCAGATCCTGCTCAGGCCCAGGTGCAACATGCAGGAGTGTGCAGAAAACCCAGTCCTCCCATGAGAACACACCCTGGCAGATATTGCAACGTTATCCCCCACTTGGCCAGAGCTGTGCAAGCTGCAGAGCACGGGCAGATTACCTGTTCCTGGGCCTGCCCGGTTAATCTACTCTCAGTATCTTTATCCTTCCTGTCTAAAGATAACCTCCCTCCTGTTCACCTGCACCCACCAGCTGGGGGGAGCAGGAGGGGCCACCATGAGCCCGGGGCATCCCAACAGCCCTCTGTGAGCACCTCAGCCATGGGGCCTTGGCTTTGTTAGTGTGTGCACAGGCAGAGGGGCAGCGAGTGGCCCCCAGTCCTGATCCCACAGGGAGGGACTGCGGGCTCCTTCATAGAATCATAGAATCATAGAATGGTTTGGGTTGGAAAGGACCTTTAAGATCATCTGGTTCCAACCCACGTCTATAGGCAGGGACACCTCCCCAGGTTTCTCCCAGCCCCATCCAGCCTGGTTTTGAATGTTTCCAGAGATGAGGTAAACACGACCTCTTGATGCAGCCCTGGATATGGTTGGCCTTCTGGGCTGCAAGAGCACGTTGCTGGCTCACATTGGGTCTTTCATTAACCAACACCCCCAAATCCTTCTCCTTAGGGCTTCTCTCTCTGCCCAACCTGTATCTGTGCTTGGGCTCCTCGGCACCGGGATGCTTTCAGGGAGGGATTGCTCTGCTCTGCCAGGCTGGGTGGGCCCTGGGCAGCCTGAGCTGGTGGCTGGTCTAGTGCTTGGCAACCCTGCCCACGGAGGTTGGAGGTAGATGCTCAGTGAGGTCCTTTCCAACCCAACCACTCTGTGAATCTCTGACAGCATCAGATGGAAAGAGAAGTGCTGTCGGGTGGCAGTGATGGGCTGACCTGGGCAGAGCGGCACAAGGAGGTGTGGAAAGGCCACTGCAGAGCCGTGCCCCAGAGCTGGTGCAGAGGAAGGACATGGGTCCTGCAGCAGGCTGCCAGCCTTCCTCACCTTCAGAGGCACCGTGCCCAATGCAGAGCCCTTCTGTCCCTCCTACACAGCCAAAGCTCGGGGTAATGCTGCTCACCAAGGATGTCAGGTCAAGTACTGCACCTGGGCACCGACCCTGCTGAGAAGAGCTGGAGAACCACCTCCGCTCACGGAGCACTTGCTGTTGGAAGAGGAGCAATCCCAGTTCTCCCTGCCATCAGGGTGGTATTTTAGGAAATCCCTCTTCAGCTTCCCAGGCACACTGTCTGCTCAAATACTGATCCCTCTCCTCTGGATGCGCTCTGAGCCCACCTGTGCTCTCCATTCATTTTGCAGCTGGTGGAGCTGAGGCGACGTACTCAAGGCTCACATCCTGATGTGCTTAAGGAAAAGCGACATAGGTTGCTTGCCTGGGTTTGTCAGGAGAGCCAAAAACTGGATTAAAAAAAAAATTGGGTATTCAGACTTTCTGGAAACCAAAATGTCAAAATGTCCTCTAAGAATTCCTTCCTGGATTCGTTTTCTGGTGGAAGCAAACAATAATAAAGTTCACGTGTAACGTATTCAAAAGAGAATAACCCATAAAGCTGAGCAAAATGAATCGAAAATCCTATAACAGAACTCGTGCGGCTCCTCCAGACAATTCTCATCTTTCATTTCCTTTTCATCTCCTTACAGAACAGCAACATTCCTGCAAAAGATTCCTGTCCACTCAAATCTGCATTTTTGTCTTTGGTTAAATAAAACGCTCGATGGAAGGAAACAGCACCGGTTTAGAAGTGCTTCGTGGAGGCCGCTTGTTGCAGCGATTTCATTTCAGGCCATTTCACATCAGGGATTCACACATCCTCTCCTCTCTCAGGAATACTTTAATTTGGTTCTTTCTCACTCTTTTCTCCTCTGATCTATTCCAGCCTGACAGAATGCGGCTGGTCTTTGTATTAAGGTAAACTTGAAGAAAATCCTATTTAGCTTATGCTCGGGGACAATCAGAGCTTCCAGTGCCAAGCATGTATTTCAGAGGGATCTGTGCAGTTTGAGTTCTGTTTGAGCTACCAGAGATATGTCAATTAGAGCCAGACTAACTGGGAAAGGGCCGCAGGTCCCCATCGCTGCCCCGTGCATCTGCTGGGAGATAATCCAACATGTGCATGGGATGAGAGGACTCTGCTCCCATGGGAGTCCATATGTCTGCAGCTCTTCTTGGGAAGAAGAATGTTGGAAGGGGATGTGAAGAGCTTTAACTTGAGGGTTCAGGAGAGGCAAGCCTGCTCCAGAGAGGAGAAACTAGGGCAGGGAATGGGAGAAAACCAGGAGGACAAGAATAACCAGGGCTTCTGCACCAGCCACTGTGCTTTGCAAGCACACAGTGAGCACCCAGCCCAGGGATTTATTGGAAGCACCGAGGCAAGCGGTAGCAGTGCTGCTGCTTGCAGCTCCAGCAGTGTGGGGTGTGCTTTGCTGGTGTGCTTGCTGCTGGAATAGCCTGGCAGAGATGCCTGCCCCCTGCAGAGCAATGGGAACGGGGCTCTGCCCCAAATCTGAGTGCTCCCAAGCTCACCGGGTAGCACAGAGAACACACATCTGAACATCTCTACTGGTCTCACCACCAAGTCAGAGAGCACTGGATATAGTGTGAGAAACAAAGACCTGGTCTGGCTCTCACACCCCAATTAGAGGTATGTGACCCTCTAATTAACTCCTGGTCATGGCTGTATATTTTTGTTGAATTAACAATGATCTTTGAGAGGAACACCTCAAATCACCAGCATGGTGGAGCTGAGATGGGTATGGGGCCATCCATACCTCAGGCATCGTATGGAAACCAGAGAGGAGATGAGGAAGCCAAGCTCAACATAACGGGGAAACTCATCTCCAGAAAAGAGCTCTGCTCCCAGGGTAGTGCCCACCTTCACTGGAGGTGAAGGATTTCTTGCACTGTGGCCTTTTCCCTGTCTTTATGGTGCAGGCAGACAGACCTGCATGTAGGTCACTGCCTTTGTCACCCCTCCCACATGACATAAATGGCTTTGCTGACCCTAACGCTACGGAGCTTATGGGTCCTGATCCCACTCATCCTGGGACAGCTGTCCTGCTCAGTTCCTGCTGGCAGGGTCAAGTTAGAAAAGCAACGTAGGAGTTCAGAGAGCAGAATGGCTTTGTGGCCTTATTCTGGCTCCCATCCGCCACAAGCAGAGCACAACAGGGTGGCTGTGCCCGATACACTTTCTGCAAGACACCATCATCTCTGCTTCCTCCCTGGCTTCTCTGGAAGCAGGAAAGTCACACGTTGACCTATGAGCAAGTGCTGGGTGAGGGCTGGGCAACACACTCTAACTGTGTCTGCCTGGAAGCCAACAGGCAAGTCAAGCATTTCCTAAGAACATGCCTCACACCTTGGAGTGCAGTGAGCCACTGTGTTGCAACACCTCCTAAGAGCTCAGAAGACCATTTTAAAAGTTCTTAGGATAGAAGCACTTCTAGGCCTGTTGCATAATCCAGATAAGCAGATAAGCCTGCAGTATTTGCACAACATTGTGTCCCTTCTTTGGCCTTGCTACCAGTCTCATTTTGCGGGACTTAATTAGGAGGATCTGATAGATTGAGGACACCTTTCAGGTCATCTGTTCCCTGGGAGGTGTCTCTGACCCAACTCTAGTGTTAAAATGATGGGGACATCTTGCTGACAGCTGTGCATAATGCATTGCAAATCTGTCCCCAAAGACATGTGTGAAATGGTGCTATGACACCTGCAGAAGGTACTTGGAGAGCTTTTCTTGGAAGGATGATGGCAATGCAATGCAATGCAATGCAATGCAAAACCACCATGAGAAAAGAATCAGGACACGCCGGAGACAAAACAACCTTTGCACAAACACAGATGTACGTGGGTTGGGGACATTCCCAATCAACTCTTGACTTGACCCAAAGAGCGCATGATGTGGGGGCTGAGCAGCGGCAGGTCTCAGGTGTCAGGGAAATGGATGGGGTATAAGTAGACACATTTACTGAGGGCAGACGTGGTGTAGGGTCTGCTATGAAGTATCCTGCTGTGCTAATGGTCCTCTCTGCCATTTTCCAGAAAGCCTGAAGGGAAGTCAGAGCACAATCTTCCCTGCAAATGAGTGACATCAGCTGGCCCTTCCTTTTGGTAGGCACAGGCTGCAATCTGCCAGCAGGCAGCAGGGGTGTCCCCATGCAGAGATGTCTGGCCAGCACACCAGGAACCATGCCGTGCCATGAGCTGGCCTTGCACTGTGTGCTTTCTGCAGGCAGGTCCATGCCTCACAGCAATGGTCCCTGTGAGAATGGCTCCTCTCACCCTTACAGATTGCTTTGATTTGCTCCCAGGCTGCAAGCCTTTGGCTGTGCCCATTCAAAAATCCCCTCTGGGGTGCTCACAGCCACTGTGTGGGACTTGCATGGAAAACATGCATCACTGGCAGGAACACGGGGTCAAGGGACAGGGTGAGCAGAGCCAGCTCAGCCCCGCTCCCTGGGTGAGTCACTGCTGTGCTGTTTGTAGCAGCACTAAGAGGAAGAAGGATGCCAGGACCTGGGGAAGGGTTTTCCCTGCTGTGCTGCATGCTGCTGCCAGGGATGGAGACCTTATACCTGCCCATAAAGTCACATTTACTGCCCTTTTCTCCTCCATCTTAGCCCTGAACCACTGCTTCTAATTGCCTTGCTCCCCACTGCTTTGCTGGGCAGCAGATCACACACTGGCTCTGCAAGGTAAATGGCTACAGCCTGGTCAAGAAGCCCCAGCGTTCATACCCCTGTCAGGATTACTCCCATCCCCACATGGACCTCTTCCCCTCTCCATAGGCATAGTGTGATCCTGGAGAGACATTTTCTTCTCTTCACCCAGCCTAGGACAGGACCAGCAGGAACCCAGAGAGATGAAGAAGGAAGGCAGGGCAGCCTGACTCATTCCTCAGGATGAGAGGAGGGAGCAAAACAGAGCTACCTCATGTTATGGGTGCAGATAGCTCCCCCAAAATCTCCTCCTAGAGGAGTAGCACCAAGCAGCCAAGCAAAGACTGGTCAGAGAAGAAAGGGAGGAGTTCCCTAAATGATGGTAAAAGTCTTTCCATTCATTGTTCTTTTTAAAATCCATGCCTGGATTATTTTATTCTCAAACGCTAATTTTGAATTTCCAGTTTTGAGCTGTCCAAATAGGGCCATGCTGGAATAGCAAAGACCATTTGTTTTCCTGGCGGGGAATCTAGAGGCTTGTTTGTTTTATTTCAAGCTCAGAAAGTCAGATCTTGTATTTTTGGTTGGAGAAGAGCAGGTGATTTTGTTGTATTGGAAGCAGCAGAAAAGCGTATTCCCATCGCTTCGGTTGTATCAAAATGGTTAAACACGTCTGTTTCATTCAAAGAGGTGGAAAAAAAATAAAGAAGAAGGAAAAAAACAGCAGGGAGAAAATATTCAGCCCCTGGAGTTTCAGTGCTCACCAGGGAGGGTCAGATGAAGCTCGTATTCTGCATGTGGGTCTTAACAAGTCCTGCAGGAAAACCAAGAAATGTCAGATGTGACCTTCCTGTCAAACCAAATGTGAAAAACAAGGAAGCTGTGCTAGGCAGGCTTTTTAAGGAAGCAAAAAGGGACACAGCCCGTTTATTTTTCCTCTGCAGATCCTCTCTGAGGTCACTGTACTGTTGTAAACTATATCTCTGGCAGATAACAGAGTTTATTTCTGGCACTCTGCAGCATTAGCCCTGTGTAGGTCTAAATTCATCCACGGGAGGAGCAGAGCCTTGGAAGACAAGCAGTGAACCTGCAGTTGGCTGGTCTGAGCATTTAATCACAGCCACCTGGTCCCAGCACACCCAGACCCCAAAGGCACAGCACCCCTAGCAAACCCCAGGGGTTGAATCCAGATAAAAAAAGCCCAAATCAGTGCTCAATGGAAGATTTGTTATTGATCTCCTTTATGAGGATCTAGTTTCCAGCCCACAAGAGTAGAAAGGTGTTTGCATTGCCTCCCCTCTATGGGATGCCCCTTTCCAAAGCCCCTGTGGCACATGGGGTCATTTCATGTTTTACAGGTTTCTCCCAAGCTGTGGGAGACCCATCCCAGAGGAGACATCCAGGAGGAGTCACCTAAATGAACCACACAGCACAGCCAAGATGGTCACGGAGGTGACCTGAAGTCTTCAAGGTTGGTGTCTGCGTCTCAGGGGTTACTTGAAATCCAGCAGTCAAAAGATAGCATGGGCTTTATGCACTGTTTGCTAAGCCAGAAAGAGGTATCTGGGTAGAAGAGAGGGACTGTGTCCTGCACTTCCCAGTTGACCTACCTGTTGACCATGGCCACCTTTGTCTTCACTGTCATATTCGCCTTCATTTACCCTCCCAATTTCTCTCTCTTTCTCCAATATTAATTAAAAATATTTGTGAAGACTAAACTTGGGTCTCCTCCAGTCGGAGAGGTTTTTATGATAGACAAGCAGTAACAAGATACACATTGCTCATTTTGAGGGGACCGGAAAGCTGCAACCGGTGCACCATGGGCATGAAGCTTCACCATAGAATGATTTGGACCCCCAGTGGGAAATAAATGACAGTTTGTTTTCTGGGCTGATGCAAATGAAAAATGACCAAATGGGAGGAATAACAAGGCAGGGATAATGGCGCTCTGAGGTTCAATAGCCAGCACCAAGGCTTGTCCTCAGATTATAGGTAGCTCCATGTCTTCCTCCTGTGGCCATGGCCATACTTTTCAGCAGGAGCCAACTCATCATAAGCCAAGCCAAGGCAAGCCGTAGCTCCCATACAACCAGAGGGGACATTCCTGCTGCCTGCAGAGGCCCAGCAACATGCTTCGCTCCTGTCACATCGCAGAGTGAAGAGTTGAATGCTCTCCCATGGAGCACGAGAGGCAGCTCCCAGTTGCTGCCATCTGCTCTCATTTGGATGTGAGCTCTGTGCAGGCACTACTGAATTCTCCAGTTATTCCCTCTGACAACACCAGAATTGCTGAGATTGTCTCCAGTGAAGGAGATGAATGGAGGAGCCGTGCTGGTGTGCACATGAAGCTGGGCTGGATGGAAAGCATCAGATCTGAAGAGAGCATCCTTCTGGAGGGTACAGAAGGAAACATCTTGGGAAGAGCCTCACTTAGCTGCACGTGGCTGCTGTGCTCATCCAGCCCAGCCTTACCTACTGATCTGCATTCCCATGGAAGCAGAGTATGCTCAAGAATATTCACTGTTTGCAGCACATTCACCTCTCCTCAGTAAACTCTCACTGTCCTGGAGCCACACTGTGTAGTTTAGCAATCAATCAGCAGCAGTGAGCTGCAAGCTGTCCCAAGAAGCCCCAGGAGCTCTGTCTGACTGCCTGCACCAAACCCAGGTAGATGTGACCCGACTGAAATGTGCTGTTGCAAAAGGAAGTGAACAGAAATTGCAGCCACTGGTGGGAAAAAAATCCAACCCTAATTCAAAGTATGGGGCTGAGGGGGTCTATTTTTATAAGGGTGATGCATTGTCCTACAAGAAGGAACGGTTTCGTAGTTCAAAAATCACTTTTCATTTAGAAATTTCTGGCAATTTAAGATTGGGGTGTGTGGGGTTTTTTTTCCCCTCTCTGTAAATTGGAAGAGGATACAGTGTTCGTAGGTTATCCAAAATAAATGTTGGATTCATTCAAACCAAGTATTTTTTTTTAAATGGCCTCTTCCATGAAATTTTCCATCATTGGAAATGATGGAAATGATGAAATGGCTTCAGATGCTCATAACCCCATGGGATGGAAAGTGAGATCTAGTGAAAATCGTCTGAGAATTGCTTGCCTAAATCACTTGGCAAGTCCTCGTGAAGAAGAAAAACCAAGTCATGCCAAAGAGAACCAAGAGGGGAAATGAAGCCAAATGCATGCCAGTGAACTCAGCCAGCACAGAACCGCCTGGTCAGCAAGGCCGGAGGCTTTCGTGAGTCATGGGCTTTTCTACAGGAGAGTGTTTCCTTCCTCATTTCCCCTTTTCTGGTTCATGCAAATGCAGTTTTTGTGTCCTTCCCCTGCCTACAGCTTGCTTTCTGGAAGTCCTGGCTGTTCCAACAGCTGCAGATCCTCACTGGGATGCATAGCACAGTGCAGAGCAGGAGCCCTTAGGGCAGGAGGTGGCATCAGGGACAGGTAAGGCTTAGGAAGGAAACAGGATGTGATGGGGGCAGGGGATGCTGCACTGCTGCTTTTCCTCCGAGCTGTCTGAGGCCCACCTCTCTCAGGCACTTGAGTTCTAAGTAAAATCAACCACAGCAAGAGCTTGAAAGCGGTCTGACAGCATCTCGACTTAAGAGGGTCGGACTGCAGCCTTCTGAAGGACCACAAAGAGTGCTGGCATGGCGGCTGGGAGCGATGGAGATGCACAAAGCCCCGAGGAGATGCTTCCTGCACTCCTCATGGTTTCAGCATTTTTCAGTTGGTTCTGGCAGCAGAGGGTACGAAACTGCAGAGACACGTAAAAATGAAACCAATCAACCATATGTTTTTAAAAAGACAGTATAAACAGTGAGTGAAAACAAAAATAGTTTGCAACTCCTTTGAGGCTGAGGAGCCAATCTTTCAGTGCTGGCACCCAGGGAGAGCAGAGATGCTGGCTGGCATCCAGCTAGCCCCATGCTGGGGGATGCAGATCCAGACAACAAGCTCTCAAGGCCCCAACACAAAGCCCCTGAGTGGTCCCAAACCATTCCCAGCTGGGTGATGCTCACACAGCCCTCTGAGGAGGGGCTGTGAGCCATGCCTTACAAGCTGCCATCTCATATAGCTGGTTCTGCTGGCCTGTTACTGGAGGCACCAGTGGTGCTCTGGACCACTTCTGGATGTGAGCACCTGATGCAGTTGTAGGTGTCCCTGTTCAGTGCAGGGGAGTTGGATTAGATGGCCTTTAAGGGTCCCTTCCAACTCAAACCATTCTACGACTGCATGAATGAAGATGTAGTGCTTTCTATCTCGGACAGCCCAAGGCCACAGGTGTCAAACAACTGCATTTTTCATTACCTGTGGCACAGTCTCTCCCAGCCAATCCCCTGCACTGCTCTTGTTGATGGGATGGAAAGGATGCAGTCTCTTTCCTTTTTCTGTACTGAGAAACCTTGGGTAGGGAACATCTGCCACCCTGGGTAGGTGAATGTCAGGACTACAAAGGCCACACCATCAGACCCAAGTTTAGAGGGCTGAGCTGCCCCTGTAAAAGAAGGATGTGAACTATGCTTCTGGGTGTATGGCATGGCTGATCAGAAAGCACAGTGCTGGTGTTGGTACGAAGGAAACCCATGGCAAGGCACCCCGTGGTGCTGCCAGGGACCAGCACACATGAAGGTTCAGGAAGGGTGGAAGAAAGTCCCAGCAGTTATGGAAAGACAAGGAACCAAGCAGTCATACATAGGGGGAAAAAAAACCAAACCTGGGTTTCAAACAGCTCCACAAATTCATCTCTCCAAAGGGACAGCCTGGCTCAGTGCTCCACCTCCTGCTGGCCTTGCCCTTTCCCCTTTTTCAAATGTGGCATAAAACTCAAAAGATTAAATAAATAACAATAATAAAAGGAAGATTTTGGTCCCGGGGAGAAGGCTGTGGGGCACAGCTGGTACCAAATATTTTTCTGTGCCTGCTGCAGAGCTGGGCGTTGGGGCAGGTGCACTTAGAAAAACAGAGCCCGTGTTTGTGCACTCGTAAGATTGTCATCAAGCTGTGTTTAGGACCCAGCAGGAAACTGAAACTATTTTTATGGTGTTGAGGCCGCTAATGTGTAAGCAAATCACATTTTATCTAGCTAATAACAGCAGAGCCTGGCCAGAGACTGCAGGCAGCTCTGGGTTAAAGTTAAACAACTCAAACTGTAATATCCATATAATGACTATAGCATTTGTTAATGCCAAGGCAGCAAAAGGTGACGAGAGGTCGTGCATGGCTGAGGGCTGCACAGAGGTGGCTTGCAATGCATGCAAGTGCAGCCAGTGCCCCCCAGCAACCCAATTTAATCTCTATGCTCAAAGGGCTTTGGTCAGTGCCTCTAACCTGGGAGCTCTGGGGTTATGAGAAAACACCGCCATAGCAAAAATCCTTTGCAACTGATCTTGACCCTGTAGGCTGCTAGAAGCCATGTGGCTGTGGCTTGTGGCTGCACACATCCAGTCCAGTACTCAACAGAGCTGCCACTGGAAGGCATGGCAAATAAGGGACAACAGCTCTCAGTCCCTGATCACCCTGCTGGGCTCTTCCCTACTGGGTGGCTATGCCTTGGGGTTGGATGTGCCTTTGGAACCCCTCAGGAACTGAGAGCCATCATGATCTTTTGCCTTGCAAGTCACTGGGAGCTGCTGATGTACTCAGGCTGGTTGGGCTCCTTTCTGGGTGTAAACTCTCCTTTGTTTTAGGCTGCCTTTTGTTGCACGGCCCCAGATGTCTTGAGAAGCTGCATGTGGATTGCTCTGTTGCTGGAGATCTGCTGATCCAGCAAATCAGCACATGCCATTCTTTTAACCCTTCCCACTGCCTTCCCTGCTGCTTTCACATGCAGACATCACCATTCCGGACAGCTCTGAGTTCCTGCTCCATTGAGCTGAACTCCTAATCCCTGATATCACATCACATCACACCCTAAAAGCACAGTGGGCTTGGGTTTGTCATTGCATCACTTAGCATAGAAATGACAACATCCTTCCCTCTTACAAGCAACTTGGAAAAGCACTAGCATCAGCAATAAAGCCACATTTAGCCATCACTTCACTCTGCAGACTGATGGAGAGCATCGTGAGATTGTATCACACCGTAGTCTAGTTTGCCATCATGTCTCCTTAGAAATCCATCCTTTCTCCAGCTCAGTAGATTCCTGAAAAATCCCACATATGCTTTGTTAGTTTGTGGAGCCCTGCAGCTTTTAGACCTGACCTCCGTCACATCTGGTTGGATTCGCACACAGACAGAGAAGATCTGGTTCATCTAAAGGAGATGAGGCTTAGCTCAAGGTGCAGGGGAAGGTCCTGCAGGCTCATACACAGCCATTGATTTGGTAGATCTGGCAGTGGCACAACTCGGGATGCTCTGTGTGAAACAGACAGCCAGGGAGCAGCAGAGCTGGCCCAGCAGGCCTGCCCAGGTTGCAAATCTGCAGCTGACAGGACAAGCCCTGAGCAGCCAGGCCAGCATTTCCAGGTTGCAAGCAGAGCCTGCGGCACCTTCCTGTGAGCTGTTCTCAAGGGGATTATGCTTGCAAATGCACTCTGCCAGCTGGGATCCCAAAGCTGCACAGTGCAGCTCTGGAACCATCACCTGGCTCCCATCCCACCACTCACAGCCTCAGGATGGTCCCGCAGCCCCCCAGCCATTGCTCCTCTGAGGGGGCTCATGGGTGCCATTCTCCTTCCCTGCCAAAGAGCAAAGCTCTGCCTCCTGCCAGGTGTTCACATGGCTCAACTTGTTTTTTCTTTTATTTAAAATAATAAAAAAAAAACACAAGTATTTCCCTTTTTCCACTTAGAAGCTATCCTGTTCCCACAGAGCTCAGAGAAATGGCTCCAGCCCTTATCTGCAGCCATTAGCTGATAGCAGATGAACTCTGGCAGATCCTCCAGGAGGGTGTGTGCAAGGTGATTTCAGCCATAAAGCCTTCATGGGTGGGGGTGTCCTTTTCTTTTACCCTCCTCCTTCTCCACTTCAGCACTTGCACTGATTTACAGATTCCCATGGGCTCACACCTCCCCGGGGGGGTCTGGCTGCAAACGTGACTGCTGCACCCACGTGCAGGAGGGCTGCCCCGGCAGCCTGGCAGCTCTGAGCCCAGACAGGCAGCCCAGAATGACACTGCAGTTTCTCCCCACACCCACGGGACGCTGCACCTGATCCTGACGTGGGGACAAGAGCACCATCCCAGTAACATGGGACATCCCTGCTGGAGGCACCGAGCAAGCCGTGGGACTGAGAGGATGCAGACCCAATTGATGCAGGGTGTTGTGCCAAACATCCCGGGAGGACAGAGGCATCATGCCTTCACTCCCAAATCAGTTTCAATTAGACAAATAGCAGCATAATCCCAGCAAGCAATCAGCTGGGAGCTGCCCGTGTGAGGGGCAGGCACCAAAACGGAACCCTCTGGGTGAGCACCCCCTGTCTGCCCAAACCCCTCCACCAGAGACCATCTGCTGCCGGCCGCCCCTCCTGCAGCCCATAGGCAAGAAGGAGCAAACAAAGGCAGCATGCATTGCTGGTGCTCTCAGACCGAGGGGATGAGGAAGAAGAGGGAGTGTGAGCTCTGGGCTGTCCCACATGCTCTGCTCCTCGAGGCAGGAGGCTTTGGGGATACCAAGATGGGGTGAGAGCGTTGTCCCCCCGCACCATGGGATGCCACCTCCAGTGGCAGTGGTGGGACGTGGGTCAGAGAGCTGCCATCTCTTCAATTCTCTCTGGGCTTTTGGAGGGAATTTCTTCTCACACTGAAATTCTCCCCAGTGCCAGAGAGGCAATTTGGGGAAAGTCTTGAGAAACCTACATTGTGCAACCAGGAGTTTAAAGTGATTTTCAACCCACAAAGCAACCGACAACGTTTTTGTCAGCAACTATTACCAAAACCCTCCAGCTCCACTGTTACAACAACCCCTGCCCTCGCTGTGCCCCTCCTCAAGCCATCATCTGCAGCCACCCCATGTCTGTCTCACTGGGTTTTTCAGTTGCTCCCCTGCCATTCAGGGCTGCCCACATGATTTCCAAATACCCACAGCTGGGCAGGGGTTGCACTGCATTTGTAGGGCTTTGCTCACTGCCCTGGGACAGCTGCACTCGGCCAATGAGCACGAATCCCTCCAAACATAGGATCACAGAATCATTTGCTCAGGGACGTGATTTAGCAGAGGGTTATTAGCTAGGGTGGTATGGTTAGGTTGTGGTTGGACTCGATGATCTTTAAGGTCTTTTCCAACCTGAGAAATTCAGTGATTCTTTGGAAGGGACCTTTAAATGCCCACTGGTCCAACTCCCCTGCAATGAGCAGGGACACCTACAGCTCCATCAGTGCTCAGAGCCCCTCCAGCCTGACCTTGGGTGTCTGCAGGGATGGGGCATCACCACCTCCCTAAGTGACCCATTCAGCACGAATCCATCCTCGTGTCACTGCCATGAGGACAGATGGGAGAGGCGGCCCCGCGGCTGCAGCACATGAAGGAACACGACCCAGAGCTGTCCAAGGGGCAGCTTGGCAAACCGTGCAGGGTGACAGCACTCATTTTCTTGCTAAAGTCAACAGCTCTGAGCCTGAATACACACAGCTGGGCACAAAGTGGCTGGAGATCACATCTGCTGAAGAAGAAGGGGTCATTGTTACGCTTTGTCGCCCGTTTTAGAGCAGATAGCACTTTAAAGCCATTTGGTTTTGCACTCTGAATAGTTAAAAAGGTCAGGCACTGAGCATGGGCAGTCGGGTGTTTTCCCAGCACCGGAGCGTGATGTGAATATTCCCAGGTGTGAATATTTGTCTGAACATCCGCTGCCTTCCCAGTCCCACCACACGGCTTTGATCTGTCCCCAGCTGAGCCCGGTGCACGCTGTACTTTCCCTGTCCCCGCTCGCCCTCCAACTTGTTGCTGTGCACAGGGGTTAAAACCACAACGCCGCGAACAGCAGAGCTGGATGGGCTCGGGGAGGACCCAAACCATGGGCTGACCCTGCAAGCAACGCCTTCGATGCACTGTTATTCTGAAATACAGCCAGGACACGCTGGCGAAACACTCATTACTGGTTGGCACTGAAAGCAGCGCTGCTTTCTCCTGCTGAGCTTTGTGTGTGCTGGGAGCACCCGGCTGCACTCCCCACCTCGCAGCTCCCACAGCGCGGTGACAAACCCAGACATCAATCGTGGTTAACCTTTGCTCTCTCTCATCTGTTTATCCAGAGGCTGCAGGAGCATTGCACGAGGCACGTGACAGCCCGGGAAGCAACAATAACTTTTATTAAACTATCCCAGCATGGGAAGGGGAGGGAATTTGGGGGAACTCCGTTCTTGTTGCAATAAAGGAAGGTAATTGGGAAAATAATGCAAACGAGGTATTGGTTATCAGCAGTTAGAGGGACGTGTTCAGGGCTGGAGAGGGACAGATACACACCCTGATGACTCACGTACAGTAGGGCTCCGTGCTCTGACTTTGACGTCGTTTGCTCTTTTCAGAACCAAAACAACTCGCTTTCCCACAAGTTCAGCTCTTTCCAGCTACCCTGACTTCAAAACTCTCCCAGCTCTCCTCTCTCTCTTGTCGCTGCTGCAAAAGGAAGATGAACGGACCCTCCTCATTCCTCGTGATTCCCGATTGCCACGGGGAGGAAATCTGATTTTGCAAAACCTCTTTTAAATTGCAACCAAGTTTAAATGACCAGGGGAACAAACACCTCGCCATGCTGAATGCAGAACCGGTTAGGAGATGTCTGCGTCGACCTGCAGATAGAGCTATCAACCAGCTGTGCGTGCAGTTGTGATGCTAAAACCGGCGTCACAAAGGCTGATAATATTGGGAAAGAGCATTCCTGTAGGCTGGAAGCCCTGAAAGCAGGCAGAGGAGGAGGTGGCAGAAAAGCCCAGTGAATATCCAGGCTGAGCTTCTGAAGACAAATCATCTATACTAAAGCATGCAAATATAGCCTCATGCATCTTTTGTATCCCCTTCGCACGAACCTTCGACTGAATGAGTTTTAGTAGCACAAATGTTGGAGGAAAGTGAAGTTCAAAGCTGCACGCACGAGTAACCATGGAAACTGCATTTTAAATCTGCACATGCAAGTATTTGTATCCAAAGTACTTTGTACACCCGGCCAATGCGGAAAGAGGGACACCACCATGTCACAAGCGGCCAATTGGAACTTGGGAACACAGCTTGAATTTCAAATATCACCTACTTACAGCAAACCTCCGTCCTCGGAGCAGAGAAAAAAAAAGGAACGTGGAGAAAAAAAAAAAGAAAACCCTGCCTCGAATTGCCATCTGCTCGTGAATATTCCACAATTAGCGGGGATGGATTCATTGGATACATTATTCATTGTGGATTATTCGCTCAGATCTAACGGCAATAGTGCAGCGGGTATTTAAATATTGCAGCGAGGAACCTTTTCAGACATAGAAGGTGTATGCATGAATATGGATGTGCTTCTGTCCTGCAGGAATCTCTGGGAACAATAGCTGCGTGGCAAATACCTTGTCCTCGGCAGAAAGCTCAGAGCTCCCTTATAAACTGCATTTTTGTTATCCTTTTTCGTCTTCATTTGTCCTCAGCCCCGACCCCTCCTCCCTCATCTGGGCTGCCAGTGCACCAAGATCAGCTGCCATTTCAGCCACAAAGGCATTTGCTTTGTTCCCCTTGCTGCGGCTCAGGTAGTGGGAGAGGTTTGGTGGCACAATGCTTTTCCTGCTCCCACTGCAGCCTTCCGATGCGATGCGCACTGCAAGTAATAAAACAAAACCCCCCAAGTGCAACGCTGCGTTTGTGAGCTCAGAGCATCGCACGTTCCCAGTTTGCAGATGGATTTTGGGGGGGCCTTTTTGTTTGCTTTTGTTGCATGGACCAAACCGCTCTATTGCCAGGTTGACCCTTGCGGTCTTGAATGCCAAAGTCACGATTAAGCAGACAGCCCAAGCACCCTCAGTTGGAAGCGATGACCAATGTGCACGGAAAGAAACAGCTCTGAGAAGGGAATGGGACTGGGGAGGATCACACTCAGGCATGAGACTGGGGTGGGAGAAAGCCAACGTGTCCAACCCGTGCTAGGGTTTCTTAAGTAGAAACAACACAGAGAAAAGGAAAAGGGGAAAAAAAAAATGATAAGGAAAAAAAAAACAAACCCTAACAACTAAGGAAAGAGTCCAAAGTGGCACAGGATGGAGTTATGCAACTCCAATTTGTCCAATGCTCTTCACAGACAAACACTCCCCCGAAGCAGCGTGGACTTGTGCAAGTGAGGGTTGTGCAATCCCAGCCTTGCTGCCAGCCGTTGCCCAACTGTGCCGGGGAGCAATGCTGAGCTGCACAGAACGAGCCCTGCTCCTGAGAACACTGCAGCAAGGCTCTGCATGAGGTGCACACAGACCAGGGCCGTGCTGGGCTGCAGCAAGGCAGTGCTCTGTTGGATGCATCCACCTTTCACTGGGGACCCAACAAAGCCATCTTGTAGTAGGGCACGGTCAAGGATGAATAGGAAAAAGGTTTTCTGCTCTTCTTATCCAGGCCAGCTCCCAGGTTGTTACTGATATGGAAGATAAATGGGCTCTGAGGGGCCATCACATCCATGCAGAAAGCCTATGGATGTCACACGCAGGCACAGACATGAGTTCCCACTCATTTTCTATCCCGTTAGCAAACTGGCCAGCTCAGGGTCCAGCTGAAATGGAAGAACTTGTGAAACTCCCACCCAAAAATGCTTGCGTTGTCCAGGACTGCATATGCTTAAAACTTTCCTGGAGACTGATCTTCCTTGGGGTGCATGGGTACACTGAACCCAAGGTCTCAAAGGTTTTCAGCTGGAGGCAAACCTTGCCTCAATGCAGAGGCACCCAGCTGTAGGATCCTGGGCAGCCTCGGGCAGGGTGTGCTGAGCCCACATGGAGCAGACAGGGAACTGGAGTTGCTCCCTTGAAGACAGTCTGATAAAGCCCAAAGCAGGCTCCAGGTACCAACACACTGAGAGCTCTCATGGGGGACACGTGGGACCTTTTTGGCCTTCCTACGTAGGTTCTCATGTTTGTTAACTGAAGGGTAATTCCCAGCTGGAGGAGCAGCCTTGGCAGGGGGATGTTTCTAGGGCCCAGCATCTCACTTCCAGGTCGTTACTTGACTCAGCACGGTGCAAAGCCATTCCTTTTCCCTTGCTTCCTGCCCCAGTCAGCATTTAAATCTTCATCATCTGCTGTGCAACAGCACCAAGACAGGAGGCAAAAGTCACCATGGGACGAGGACACGGGAGAGCTGACAGCCCTGATGTGGGCATGGAGCTGCTGCTCAGTGCTCCGTGCGGGATTAGGAGCAGCAGTTCCATCTCATACGTCTCATCTGTCCAACAAACAAATAAATAAATAAATACTGACAGAAAAGCAACCAATTCCAGGGGACAAAAAGGAAAGAAAGGGCATGGCAGAAGGGTTTCAGTGACAGGCTTCACTAGGTGGTATGTGAACTAAAGACAGTCTCACAGCAAATACAGGCTATGACACGACGCAGTCAGCAATGGCTTCCCATCTGCAAATCCAGATCTGCCTATCTAGATGATGTCCTGCTGGAAATACAGCTGGGCCAAAGCAGAATTTTTAGTTGGATTGCCTTAATTGAGATCAGATTTTCTTTGGGGAGAAAAAAAAAGTCAAAACGAATCATTTTTCTCATTTCAGTGAGGTAGAAAGCTTCACCTGACCGTGCATCGTTTCATTTAAACCTGGATAGCTAAACAACCTTTTGCTCCAGAATATATGTGCATCCACTTTAGATATTTATGTAAAGCTTTCCGAGTTGAGCTACTGTTAGCAAACTGTTGCGTTCTGCATTCTGTTCCATTGTGTGACCATGCTTTTCCTAGATGGCACCTTCCAATTTGTGCAGCCACGTGAACTCACCTGCATTTTCTCATGGCTGAAGCAGCCTTGTCTGATAGGATCTATCCTAAAGTTCCACCAAACTACAACTGAGGTTGAATTACTCATCCAGGATGAGCAGCATTTGCAAGACTTACCCGGGATTCAGTTCCTCTCCAGGGATAACAAGGCAAAATTGCAGCACATAAATATAAGGTGACCCCAATGAAGCCAATTTGCTTCCACCCAGAACGAAGCAGAAAGGTACAACAAATCATGGCTAATACGCTCTGAAACTTTATGGCAGGCAAAGAGAGACTATTTAAATCCTGAACGAAGATTTGCCTGTTATAATTGATGTGGGAAGAAAGCCTTTCCAAGCCTTGGGAAGTGCTGTCTCACTGATGGGTTCCCACCAACCCGCTTTCCTGGACACTACTCTTGATATTTCAAAGGTGACCTGCAGTGAACTCTGCGCTCCGTGCCCTGCTTTGTGAAGTCTTTGTTTTCCCCTGAGGATGTCTGTCAACTCACTGGTGCTCAAAGGGCCCAGCAAACCTTAACGGGAAAATACAAGGGAGGTCCAGCAATGCCACCGGCTGTCCCAGCACGGGCTGAGAGCTCTGAGTGCCAACAACCTCCGTTCTGCACATTATTCACAGATCCTGGCTCCTCACCCATCCAAGGAGTATTTCAGAGCTGTTCCCTATGGGTTGCAGGGATAAAGGCACCCCGTGTGTGGATCCTGCTGCAATGCCCAGTTCTCCACTCTCGGACATAACACAGCTTGTCCCCCCAAAGCCCACACATGGACCTGTGAGCATCCAGCACTGAGCACGTGTCCTTTGGGACTAGCCCTGTCTTTTCAATTGTGTCTGTACAGCACCTAGCACAACGACCTACTAATTATAACAGAGGCTAAATTACTGCTAAAATTAGGTGCTTATTAACATCATAGCCTCTGGGCACCACCACAACACTTAATGATTCTGCAGCCTGACAGTAACTCAGGACCCATCATAATCTTCATGAAAAACTGTCCTTAGGGAGAGAGTTCTTGTACAAGGTCTTGGTTTTCCATTAGGTTGCATCTTCCACATGGAAAAATAAAACCTATTCAAATGCTTAAGGATTTCAATTCAGTTCAATGCTTTCAACTCCAAAACGACGGTGTGGTTATGTTGCCATTTCTTAGCTTTGCTTTTAGAGTTGAGCCATAAACTCTGAAGGCAGTTTTTGAGTGTTTTAAGGTGCTCGGACTCAGCACACCTTGAAGCCATTAAAGGTCACCTACTCACACACCAGTGAAATGAAACTGATGGGACGTGGTGGAGGTGCTGGGGGACATTTTGCTTGTCCCTGAGCTGGCGCTGCACTCATTGACACCCAGCATCTGCCTGGGGGCAAATCAACAGAGCAGAGCATGTGGGGATGGGGACAGGGATAGGGATGGGGATGGGGAGGCAGACAGGGATGGACACAGGGATGATGGTCGGGATGGGGATGGCGATGGGGATGTAGACAGGGATGGGGATGGGGGTGAGAAAGGAGGTGGGGATGAGGATGGGGACAGTCCAGAACATCCGTCACCACACAGAGCAGCTCACTCACTCTTTACCCCAGGTGATGAAAGCCTTTGTACGGCCCCCAGTGAGCAGCCACAAGGCTGCAGGCGAGCCCCAGCAGCATTGGAAGTCAGATACAGCTATCGCACAGCACACCTCTGTTGCTGATTAATGAGGATGAAAAGGAAGAACTGGGTGGCTCCTCCAAGCCCTGCCCCTTATGCACAGCCCCACAAGCACTCATATTATCTGTATCAAGCACATTTTTATGTAAATGCCCTAACCATCCCTTTCAGAGGTACAATGCCTCCCAGACTAAGCCCCTGAATGGCACCGGCACATTTCTCGTGCCTCAGCTGCTCACCCAGACAAACAGAAGCGTGGCTCTCCACAAAGGGCTATGGTAATGCCAAGCACTTGGAGAGCCGAGGGGCGGAGGCAAGCAGGGGCCAAAGCTATTTTAATAACAGAAGAAAAGCCGGGCTCCCGCTATCCGGATGAGTCAAAGCAGGGGCAGGACCCACAGATGGATAAATGGATAAATGCACAAGGCAGATGTGCAGTCAGGAGAGGACGCTTCCCACATTCTCCATCAGGACACCTCGTGGTCATCAAAGGTCCACCATACAGAACCACAGAGTCATAGAATGGTTCAGGTTGGAGGGGACCTTAAAGACCATCCAGTTCCAACCCCAGTGCCACGGGCAGGGTTGCCATCCACTACATCAGGCTTCCCAGGATCCCACCCAGCGTGGCCTTGAGTACCTGGTCCAGTGCACATTTGGGACCTTCTTCCCTCACCTCTCCTAACCCAACACCATGGGTTGGCTGGTCCTCAGTGCCTGGTGGCACTCCTGGCAACTCCACCTGCATCAGGTGAGGAAGGGCCTTCACTCAGGACATGGCAACTTCTTCTGCCAGGCATAGGGCAGCAAAAAAATTATTCACCAGGAAGGATTTCAAGGCTTCCCAATGGTACCTTTCACCCAGTGTTCAAGGCTGGTGTGCCAAAGCGATGGCTGCCCAACACCACACCAGGTAGATGGGCTTTCTAGACGTTCTCTGCAGATTTTCTGTATGACAAAATAAATGTATGTCCCTCATAGGTTGAATTTTCACAGCCAAAGATTAGAAACACCCTCACCATAGTCCCAAAGGGTTTGCCGGTGCTATAGCTTATCCTGGCCTCATTTTGTGCTGTCTGCCTTGTACTCAGTGGGGCAGAAGTGGGGCAAGCCAAGGTCATCCCCGGCTGCGTGTGGGACCCTGCTTCTGCTGGAGGGGTCTGGAGAGGAGGGAGGTGAGATTTGGTTTGTGTAGGATTGCTGCAGTTGTGAGACACGGCAGGGAAAACCCAGCAGGGCACTGAGAAAGTCTGTTTGGGGGGACATGGAGCAGCACAGCATGGCTTCCCCAGTGTTACTGCGAGCCAGAACACTCAGCAAGCTTGACAAAAAGATCAGAATCCATGCAGAAAGCCCAGGGCAGTATTTCCAGCTGCTCCTCACAGACAGAAATCCAGGAATCTGGGCAGCTCCAGCACATGGCCATACTCTTGCTGCTAGCCAAGCCATGAACCAGCACATTAGTCTCACGCAAAATCAGGCCAAGGGCATTCTCTCTATCGCTGTCTTCACTCTGCTTTGATAATCCATCATTAAACTGCAAGTAAGTTTGCAGGGAAGGACACTAACTACTGGGATAGTCATGGGACAAGCACTGGACTGGTTCCCTGTGTTAGAGAGGACATGCTGATGTGGCCAAGTGTCCCAGTCCCACTACATAGCAGTGCCCAGGTGCAGAGCCCAGAGTAGGGCTCTCAGAGGGGACCATGCACATGGCAAGTGACTGAGGCAGCCTGGGACACCAAGTCCAGCCAATGCCAGCTCATGGGCTGCAGCAACCTTCCTGACTGCAGCTTGACTTCTCCCTCACTCCTTCCCAGTGCTGCTTTCTGGCGTTCCCATACCGAGGGCCCCATCCCACCCACCAGGCTGGGGGCTGCAAACCCAAACAAAGTACGGCTGGGGTTTGGGTCAGCTCAGCAGCCAGCTCTGTCCTGGAATGTGGGCTTTGCAACAAACAATTATGATAATTGCCAGTGACAATAACAGGCAGAACATATTTGTGTCATGGCAACATAGGAAACAAACTCCAAGCAAAGCCTGTGTCCATCAGCCATCCCTGCAGGGCAGCCCATGCTCACAAGGTTGCTGATGTCCTTGACTTCTGTAGCAGCCCAGCTGCTGTGCTCAGCTCCAAAGTAAAACCAGTGTAGGTTACCTGGACATGATCCCAGACCTCTCCTGACCTGGAGATGGTGGGTACAGGGACAGGTGGGGCGGGTTTGTTCAGACAGGGACCCCTGCAGTGCTCAGCCCAACGGGAGTCCCCTTCTGCCTCTGGTGATCCAAAACAGGGATGCACAAGGCAGCTTCACAGTCAGTAGCTGCTTTGCAAAGGCCACTGGGGGTTGTTCACATCACAGCTCACTCAGGCATCTCTCCAGCTCCTGGCACTGCTGCCCAGTCCGGGCGCTGCAAGTGGGCTACGTGCCATCTGCCTCAGGGCCTTGCAAAGGTCACAACGTCCACAAGCAGAGGCCATGCCTCATTATTTTGTATCTGGTTCTCCTACAATGGGACGGTGGCAGAGCCAGCAGCCAGGGATGTCACTGCACCGTGCTGACCGCCCTCTCCGCTCCCCCTGCTCCTGGTTAGAGCCATCACTTTGCATAACTCAGCCATGGCTAACGAGACTCCCCACCAATTTTCCAGTAAAAATAAATAAATAAATCACACCTGGACTCAGGCCAAGGGAACAAAACTTTGCCTCCACAGGACAGTGATTCAGCAGTGTGCAACTCAGGTTATAATTGAAGCTGCACTTACGCGGTTTGGATGCTGGCACAGCTCAGCCGGGAGCACCAAACCACAGCAGGTCAGGTAACAGGAAAGGGCAGGCCCAGCCCATTCCTTCCCCCAGAACTGCATCCCACTCCTTGCCAGCTCTGTGGGGCTCACGGGGCTCCTCATCCTGCTCCTCATCCGTCAGCAGCATCGCACTGACGTGCTCCAGGAGCTGTGCACTCAGCTGAAGCCAAGCAAGCTGCATTCACGTCACCAAAGGCATGGCTCTGAAGGTGAAGACATTTTGTAAGAGCAAAAGCAGGGCATGATTTGACCTGCAGACTCTTTCCTGCCCACAGGAAGGTTGGCACTGGAGTCCCAGGCTGGGGAATGGAAAAGATGGAGTCCCCAATCTCGCAGGTGCTGCCACCTCCAGAGTCACAAAACCAAACGTTTTCCTGTTGCTCCACTTTCTGTTTGCTTTGCAGGAGGTTGGGCAAGCAGCTCTACTGCTGCTCACTGCCAGCAACTCCTGAAGCCTGGTGAAGTTTCCAAAGAGCAGATGAAGTTCACACTGGCCAAATGTTTATAAAGGGGAGGAATAATGACTCAGATGCCCTCACACGCTCATCATCTGCCTGTGATCCCAGGCAGAGGAACAACCAGTGCACCACTCTTTGCAAGGACTTAAAATAGAACAATATAATTAAGAGCAATTACAGGGCTTTACAGAAATGGATTTTGCCAGACTAGTGCTCTGTTTCTTGAGGAGATTAAAAGATTGGGTGTTAATGGAGGAGCCTTTCCAGGTGAATTTCTGACAGAGGCATCTGTGTTGGCGCCATAGGACAGCTGTAGGATGATGGGCACAACCCATTCTGCACCTCACAAATGGGTGATCTCAGAACCAGGGAGGAACCACTCTGCTGTTTTCCAGGCCAGGTTTCAGCTTTTCACATTTCTAAGTGGTTTCTTGGAAAAATCAAAATCAAAATCAAACGTGGGATGCTTCCCAGGAGGAGCACAGGGCTGTGCATGGAGACTTGGTGCCCACTCTCCCCAAGTGCCTGGGACAATAAAACAGCTCTGGGTTCTTCAGCGGTGCGGGGACGCAGGGAGAAAAGCCACTCTTAGGGCTAACAGGAGGGTGAGACCAGTTAAGTTTTGATCAGGACACGAGGCAGACACGTGTTGCAGCAGCTGAGCTGTGAGTGGGGAGCATTTGCCATACAGGACCTGTGCAGTCACTGCGAACACTGGAGAATTCATGGTCTGGCTGCTTGGTGAAGCACGCGTGTCTCTGGACAGATGAGGAGCCCGCAGAAACCACAAGGCACTGCTGATGTACTGATAGGTGGGGAGCTCAGCCTTGGACACGCTTACAGGTTTCACTGGCAGCAGGACGAAGCAGAGCATGGAAGGTGCACGGAGACCTTTCCCTCATGGGACTTTCAGCAGGGCTCAGCAGCCACATTCTGCTCACAGCACATGACTGGGCCCTGACAGCATTGCTTTACATCCCTGCCTCAATCTCATCACCTCTGGCAGCTTCTCCTGGGAACAGCACAGTTAGTCCAGCAGCCAAGGCACTGTTTGACCACGGACCATCCTTGGTCCAATACTGGAGTGAGTGTGCTCCTGCAGCTCACGGGGGAGCAGAGCACAATGCAGCACCACTGCAGAGCTGTGCATCACTGCTCTGCTGCAGGGCTGTACTGACTCCCCAGGAGTAACCCTTAGTACCTGAGAATGAGTGAAAGCCTTGAACTAGAAATGCAAACATACACATAATTTATATTTAATAAGGCAGTTAATGGACTGTGTGTCCAATAAAGGCCCACTGAGCTCCTCTCACCCATTTATTAAGGTTACCCCACGTAATAAAATCCAAAGAAGTGACAGGGGCCACAATTGAAGTGCCATTAATGAGTTTACATGCACATCTGAAACCAGAGCCCTCCACACCAGGAGAAAGGAGGGTGCAGCAAGTGCTGCATTTGCCATGCCCACGAGTGTTTCATGAACCCGATGTGCCAGCAGCTCTGAATGCACGAGTTAAAGGACTTCGTAGGTGAGCTGCACTTTGGAGGAGAAAACGTACATTTTCAGAGACCTTTAAAGCAGAAATGCTTAAAGAAAGCTCAGTTACATGAAGTCCTAATGGGGATCGGGAAATGTTGAATTCCAGTTGGGAAGAAATGCTTCTTTTCAGCATTATCAGGCAAAAAAAGTATTTAAAAAAAGGATAAAAGCACAATAAATGGAATTTGCCAAAATATATATATATTTTTTTCAGTAAATTTGATCTTTGTATTTTAATAAATGCATTTTGGAGAGAAATGCCAGAATGAAAACTTTCCATGCCTTTTAAGACGTTTGTGCTTCCCCAGCTCAGTGATGTGCTGTCACACACACAGACTGCACCCACACCACTGATTTCTGGAATGGAACAGGGTTTAATCACAGAATTGCCCAGGTTGGTAAAGACCTTAAAGATCCCCAGCTGGTTGTGTCTTTGTCTCTCGCACCTTTGCTTATCCACTTCTCTGTGGGTGGGTTTTTCCAGCTCCAGCCAAGACGTGCCTGTTGTTGCATGAGGGCAGTCTTATTGGGCATTTCTAAGCTCTTCATGCCCAAAAGCAGGGAGGGAGTCCAATTGACATCAGTCCCTTGGAGAGGGAAAGACTTTCAGGCTTTGTCTTGACGGTCGAGCCTTACCAGGCAGAGCAACAACACGCACTGCACTCTGCCCCAGCAACGTGCATCTCTGGGAGCATGAAAAGCAATGGGCCAGGAGCTAAAGCTGGGGCTGGGGCTGCCTTGGTTTACCAGGTGTTTGTGTCGTGTGCATATGAAACTCACCGCAAGGCCAGAAGCTTTTCACTGCTAAGCTCCCCATCCTATGGAATAGGATGGGTGCTGCATTGGGAAGCCAGGCACTGCAGGACATCTGGGCTGGAGGGTCCTTTTCCTGATGCATCACTTGGTTTCTGGAGGACCTTGGCATGCGTTGGAGGCCCGGGTCCAGTTTGATACCCTGAAGGATCACTGTCATCCTTGCAGTCACCACTCAGCTGTCCCTGGGTCCCCTCTTTCGCTGAGCAACAGAACTGCCTGGTCCTCACCCATTTCCTGCTGATCAGCTCCTTGCCGCTCAGAGCCTTCAAGTGAGCTTGCAAAAAGCTTCCTCCATAGGAACCTTCCTGAGCTACAAAGGGCTTAGGGTGTACATGGATCCTATTGCCACAACAGCTCATTGCATGCAGCTCCTGAGCTCATCAAAGCTGCATCCCAGCTCAATAGCAGGAGCCCAAACCCATCAGTGACACCCAGAGGAGCCTCACTGAGGCACCAAAGCACGATGTGCGTCAGGAGCTGGATTTCAGCCCCAAATTTAAGATGCAGCCTCTCTGCTGTTGACTACCCAGAACCTGGTAAAAAGGTCTCCCAGTGCTCCCAGTAAGGTAGTACACAGCCAGTGCCTGGCCAAAGCCAGGAACACAGCCTGAAGATGCCCTCACCCACAGCCCAGCTCCCTTCTGTCCCACACACTGTCCCATGCAGGTCAGACTGCACCACCAGGACCTGAAATTCACAAAAATCCATGGGGAAAGGGCAGGACGGGGCTCAACAGAGCAGTTTCTAAAGGGCTCATGAGCCCTGCAGGTGCAGGGCTTTTGCTATCTGTCCCTGTCAGCTCTGCTGGCTGCATGGCAGTGCATTTCCCAAGTCCTGTGTATGTGTCATCCATTTCACCCTCCCCACCCCATTGCAGTGAATCCCCACCACGTTCATCAGATCTGGCTGCCCCAGAGAACCAGGAGCCATCAGGGCTAGAGCCATCAGGTGTGTGCTTGGGTGGGCTGTAGGGATCCCCCAGGCTACACTTCCACCTGTCCTACCCAGCTCAGCATCAGCCCCTCACACAGCTCCACGTGTAGCTCAGCTCTGCGAGGGGGGCAGCCAGAAAGCAGAGCACAAATGGCCCAGTCACATGGAGATGTTCATCTCTGCAAGCATCGAGCGACTGTTCAAAAGGCAAGCAGCCCTTCTCCTTGCTCTCTGTCTTCATCTCAGCACACGCACAAAGAAAAAGAAGAAGAAGAAAGGAAGGGGGAGGAAAGAAAAGAAAGGGGCGACTTCCAGCCAGGCAGTAAAATGCCATCTGTCTGCTGATGGCTCATGTGACACTGACAGACGTCCGCTGCAGCCGGAGCCGAAGGCACATGGCAGCTCTGCTCCCCGTCCCAGCAGCAGGGCAGCACTCTGTCCAGGCCTCCGATCTCACCCAGACAGACCAAAAGTCTCCACCACACAAAGCTGTGATGCTGCTCCTCGCTGCCCTTCCAGGAAATGTGCCCAGGGCAGTGCTGGACTTCGGACTGCAGCCGTCCTGCAGCCGGGCTGCGTTCCCCTCTGATCCACCTGTTTCCCTCCAGCAAAACAAAGGAGCTGAACAGCAGGCTGCCCGCCTCCCCCGCGCAGCCCAACTGCCTCATTGCCTCCAGGGAAGGAACCTTACTGACCCCAAGACCCTCCTGGGTCGGAGGACCAGGCAAAAAGAGAGCTTTGTATGGGAACGAGCCAGCAGCCTGCCTGCTGCAGCCAGCGGGGCTGCTCAGCTCTCCCAGCACACAGCCCACTGTGGGGCAGCCCCACAGATGCTGCCACAAAGTGGGGGCTGCAGCTCATTGCATCCCTGGAGCACAGATGTCTGCAGGTGATATAACAGCTTCCTTGAAAGAGCTGTGCCTGCTTCTGCCCTGGAGGAAGCAGTGGGCATGTCCCCGTGTTCCCAGTGCAGGATGGTGAGACAGGTGGAAGAGGAAAGGCCCCAGACGATGCTGTTTTCTCTGGGTTCCCAGCAGCAGTGTCCACACTACCCTTCCCCAGAGCATTGATCTATGAGGAGACAGCAGAGCAGCCCAGCACACATCTGGACCCTGTGCTGGTTTCACCCCAGAGCTGATCTGTCTGGCTTCTGCAGCTGTCCCTCACCCCACACTCACCTCGTGTGGCACCTTTGATGGCTTGTAGCCCTGCTCTGCTCCCCACAGCACTGCCCTAAGTTGGGGCGACAGGGAGAGCTGCAGCTACATGAAGGGTCTGAGCCCAGACAGACATCCTCACAAGGTGCAAAACACTCAAGAGAGACTCTGAAGGGTTTGCTACTGCAGCAGAGAAAAATGCTCTGAGTTTGTTGTGAAGTGGTGGTTCAGAATGGCTTGGATTCAGCCATGGCTGAGAGCCATCCCTGTGCTCCAGGGATGCTCCAGAGGCATGGCTGGAGGCAAACACTCCTGCATGTGAGGCTGGGAGCTACTGCATCCCTGCAGGAGCTGCCATCCAGCCCACATACAGAGAAACACTCTGAGACAGGCTGGCCTTGCTGTGTTTAGCCTGGCTAATGATTAGCTAGATAGGACGTGGCCATTCAAGGGCACAGGGTGAAAACAGCCCTTCTGCCTTTGCTTACACAGCACACACAGCTGGGCCATTCCCACAGCCAACACCCAGACACAGCGAGAGCAACAGGAGAAATGCCAGCTCTGGAGCAGCATCCAAGGGCCTGGGCTGGGGTCCAGTGGGTGCTGCCCAGCTCAGCTCTGCTCATAACTTCCCCCAAGCAAGAGCTGACCCAAAGTACACAGCTGGGTCTCCCTGCAGAGATGTTTATGTAGCCAGAGGCATCCATTCTGAGATCTCTTTCTTTGTCCTCACGGCATCCATCAAAAGTTGCTTTAGGATTTCATCTAAGTCTTTAAGATCATGGAAAAGGCCTTCTAGTACATCTCGCACTTTCTTATTCCCTGGAGATCCCACAATATTTGCTATAACACCCTCTTACCTGCCCAAAGAGAAAGTGCTTTCCCCTCCAGAGCCATCTGCAACAGGTTTACAAGCTTCTTCCCAAAGCCTGGCTCTTGGCTCTACCCACCAAGAACCTGCAGACCTGCTGAGATGGTGCCTGGTTGGATGTGCCTTTGAGACCCAGCATCAGAGTGAGCTGGAAGGAGCAGTTTACCTCTGGGGCCAGAGAAAGAAGGGATGTCCCCCATTTTTTGGAGATTAACCACAGGACATGTCCTCCGTTTGGCAGTCATCACAATGTGGATGTTTTAACCCCTGGGCAGGCACTCAGGGATGGGGTGGAATCTCCATCTTTGGTGAATTTCAAAACTTGAGTCGATTGGCCCTGAGAAACCTGTTCCAGATTTTAAGCATATCCTGCACAGCTGTAAGTACAGTTGAGCTTACACTGCGGAGTTTGCTTTGTACAGCTCTGGGAAAGCCAAGGCCTTATGTGTCACTCATATATTCCTCCCACTCAAGTTAATATTCTTCTTGAGTTGAGAGAAAACCGCTTAAAATTGCTGTCACTGGCGCTTCTCATCAGCATGAGTGAGCAGAAAGTGAATACGAACTGATCTCATTTAAATGAAGTCCACTTCAATTGTCAGTTGAAATTGTTCAAAGCCATTTAATTAATGCAGTTTGGCTTCACCTCCCCGTACAGATACGCTTCCACTGCTCAGCAACTGAACAGCACTACACAACCCAAAGGATATCTGAAGTCACGCAGATCTTGGTGGACTTCACCTAAGACCAAAACCCTCCTCTGGTTGGGACCTCAAATTGCTTCCAGCATTTCCTTAGCTCTTCCCTCCACACCCAGGAGACAGCATCAGCTGAAATGGTTCGGAAGCAGCAGGAGACCCACTTCTAAAGATCCATCATAAATTGCCTGATGTTCCCAACTTCCCAAAGCTCTGTTCTCTTTCCTTCTCTCAGGAGAGCTATCCTGCTGCAGACACATGCCCCTGCGCACATTACTGACAACAGGAGCTGCTGATTAATGTTGAGGGTGCATTTTGGCCATAGCTACTCGTGCCTCATGTCCCCTCAAAGGCTGATGTCAGTCCCATTTCAAGCTGGAGATCAGACTCAAGACCTCCAAGGTCCCTTCCATCCACCATCCAGCATCTGACAGGTCCTGTTTTACAGAAGACCTATGTTTCCAGAGGTAGGAGGTGCCTCTCTACCCTACTTCTGCCAGTTCTTAGTGGTCTCGCACAGAAGTTCTCTGTTTGCACCATCTTTTTTCTTTGCCAGCAGCAATAGTGGAGCAAGGTGTTGTTTCCTTGGGCACAAATATGTGCACATCTGACCTGGATATGCAGGAATCTGGCTGCCCCTCAGAGCCATTCAGGTTTCTGCTTGCCACCATGCAATGTCAAAACTGTGTGCAGGCCAGTAGTTTTATTTCTGTCTGTCCATCTCTGCCTTTCCTTCCTTCCTTCCTTCCTTCCTTCCTTCCTTCCTTCCTTCCTTCCTTCCTTCCTTCCTTCCTTCCTTCCTTCCCTCCTTCCTTCTTTCATTCCTTCCTTCCTACCTTCCTTCCTTTCTCCCTCCCTCCTTCCCTTCCTCCCTCCCTCCCTTTCTTCTTTCCTTCCTTCCTTCCTTCCTTCCTTCCTTCCTTCCTTCCTTCCTTCCTTCCTTCCTTCCTCCCTCCCTCCCTCCCTTCTTTCCTTCCTTCTTTCCTTCCTTCCTCCCTTCCTTTTTTTCATTCTCTTCTTTCTCTTTCTTTCTTTCTTTCCTTCTTTCCTTCTTTCTTTCTCCTTCCTTTTTTCTTTCATTACTTTCTTCTTTCTTTTTTTTTTCTTTTTCTTTTTCTTTTTTTTTCTTTCATTTTTCTTTCTTCCTTTCTTTTTCTCTTTCCTTCTTTCTTCCTTTCTTTTCTTTCCTCTCCGTGTTCATTTAAATGACAAAGGTTTCTGATTACAGTCCCTCTGGAGAACAGAGCAGCAAGGCTGCTGCTCACTTACTGACTGGCAGATTAAGACAGATAAAGGGAGAGATTTGTATATTGACTCTGTGTTTATGTAACTCATGTGCAAGGCCTAGCCAGGAGCAAAGGGAGATCTGACCCACATAAATAATAACGAGCAGCATTTTTAAACTAAATCATCTGGAAAATTCACAGACGATTCCGTCGGTTCTCTCGTGTCACCGGAGGGTCATAAATAATTCAGCCTTGCTCAAATATTTATGGAAATCAATTTAGCCCTCAGTCCAACGTCACCTCCCTGAGAAAACATTTTCCCTTCGTATCTCAAGTGCAACCCAACTGCAAGGCTTCCCAGGGCTGAGGGCACCTGTAGGCTCCCAGCAGCACACCTGTGCCAGCTCTGAGGCCACTGTTTCCAGTCTGTGCTGCTTGGGAAAGTGGAGCAGGGAAATCACCCGCAACGTGAATCCCTTGAGCATGCCGTTGACCCTGCTGAGAGCTCAGCATGGGTTATTCCAATCTCCTGATGTAAAACCCACTTCAGGGGAACTGTGAATGTCTTCCAGCACCTTCACAGCAAACAAAGAAACAGGACAAATCCCCGGAGGCAAAAGCTTGTCCCTTCTGCTGCACATCACCCACGTGGGCTCAGAGAATGACTGGACTGCTCCAGCCATGAAGATCAAACCTCCTGCCAGCTCAGCCACCAGCACTGTTAGTTGGGGCGGCCATATTCACCCCATGGAGAAGAAACACCTCCTGTGATCATTGCGATCCCTCACAGCTCCTGTAAGGGTTACCTCTTGGTCTGGCCTCTCCCCAGATTTCTGCACCCATTTCTCTTCTCCGCCTGGAACAACACGCAGAGCTGAGCAAAGGCACAACACAGCTGAGTTTCCAAGGGGCACCTTGGCAGGTGAGATGCTGATAGAAAATCCCCGTGTAGGACCACGTCTCTCCTAGCCAATGGTACAAGGAACTGGGCAGACTGCGAGCACCCAGGGTGGGAGGTGCTTTCCTGCTATGGGGAAGTTCTGGGCAGACTTTCCAGACTATGGCCACGGTTGTTGACAGCTACAAAGGCGGAAGACGGATGTTCCCTCCAGTATTCAAAGTGTTTCTGATCCCCCAATTCCCAACAGTAGGAAACTCATTGAGTTGCAGGACGAGGCAGAGGGAAGGTGTGGCTGGCAGCCTGGGGAGGTGTAGGCAACTGGTATCAGTGGTGGCCAATCTCTGCTTGGGCATGGGAGACAAAGAGATAAAGACGTGTAGCTGCTTCTAACACAAAGGAGCTTCACCAGAAATAATTAGCTCTTGTTAGGAGAAAATACAAGAGGAAAAGAATGGGGAAAAAAAAAAAAAGGAGATAGTCTTTGTTTGTTTGTTTTTATTTCCTCTTCCTGGCTGGAAGATTCCCTCTCTTATCCCACATTTATGATCTGGGGCCTTTGAAAATGCACTTTTCTTCCTCTTGGCAGGTGATACATAGAATCATAGAATGGCTTGGGTTGGAAGGGACCTCAAGGACCATGAAGCTCCAACGCTCCTGACGCATGCAGAGCCACCAACCTCCACATTTAATACCAGCCCAGGATGCCCTGGGCCACATCCAACCTGGCCTTGAGCACCTCCAGGGATGGACGGGGCATCCACAACCTCTCTGGGCAGCTGTTCCAGCACCTCACCACTCTCTGTAAAGATTCCTTACAAACTGGGATGAAATACGGATGTTCCTGGGCTGCGGAGTCTCGAGCTGCCCAACATTTGGGATGCCACCTAACGATGAGCCTTAATTCATAGCACCATTGAAGAAGTGCCTGGTCTATCTGCAGAGTTACTTCATGATTGCCTGTGCTTTAGCTGAGTCTTATTCAGAAAGGGTTAATTTGTGCCCTCTTCTCCACTGAGCACAGTAACACAATCAATCTCACACGAGCCGCTTGGCTTTCCCTTCTCTTCTCCAGCCGTCACTTCTTGGCTTTTAATAAATTATTCAGCTTCCCTAAATATGCATAGGGGTCTCATTAACAACTAATTTTGCTTATTTAAAACAACTGCATAATCAGGCCACTATAGTGTTTCGCCTTCCTTATAGCCATGAATTATTCATGTGCTGGGAATCTGCATATAAATTTATTGATTCTTAAAAGGACACATTTTTCACAGCCCGGGCAAAAAAAAAAATAAAACAACCAAAACCAAAACCAAAACAAAAGAGGTTATTTTGGTTGTGAACATTTTGGCCCAAATTCCCCATTTAAAATGTCATATGGTGTTTTCCTCAGCACAGAGGGCAGGCAAACCCATGGCATCATTGAATGCACCTGGAATTCCTGAGTGCAGCAAAAGGAGGGCTTTCCACGTGGCAATTAATCACCTGCACAGCCCTGACTTACAGCCCTTCCCCAGAGCACTGTTGCTGGACTAATGTTGCAGCATGCATTGTACACTGACTTCTGGGTGCCTTCTGGTGCTGCCAGTTGATCCACCAAGAAGGCCTGGGCAAGGAAGGGACGTCTTGCAAGTGTGTGTGAAGCCGTCGGTACCATTGGATTAAATCCAGGCTTATCCCACAACAAAAGCACTGAAGAAAAACACACAAATACAGGTTCAAAAAGGAACGTGCAGCAATGCAGGCAGTCGGCATTCAGGCCTGCTCAGCCACCACCATTAAGGAGCACAGGGCATTTAGCACCCCACACACCCCCACACATGCACGCCTATTGCTTCCTGTACTGGCTTGCTGCATTTTGTCTCATTCCACAGATTTGCATACGGAGATCCATCCCACACCCACAGATCTCCGAGGAGCTGGTGCCATTCTGCTTAGGCTCACAGCACAGCAGAGTAATTCCAGCCTGAAGGGACCTCTGAAGGCTTGTAGCCCAACATCCTGCTCAGAGCCTGGTCAGCAATGGGATCAGGATGGGTGCTTGCGGTTTTATCCTGCCTCGTCTTGCAGAATTCTGAGGAAGGAGACTGCACAGCCTCTGTGCAACCTCTTCCATTGCTTGGCTGCCCTCGTGGTGAAAGCATTTTCCCTCATCTCCCATCTGCTCTGAAATTCTCTTTTTTTTCCCCTTTGTATCTCATCCTCTTGCCATGCACCACAACGGAGACCTCACATCTGACCTTTTGACCAGCTCCTCTTTCCCAAAGCACTCCTGGTTGCCCTTTCTCACCAGCCTGCCCCAACCTCAGGCTCTGAGGTCTGTGGGAGAAGCAGCCTTGCTGACTGACACAGCACCACAAAAACTTCCACAAAGATCTTACCATTCTCACAGAGGGCAATTTTGGAGGATGCCCATGCTGTGCAAAAGGGATACGTTGAATACTAGCAATGGGAGCGTGGAGTAGTGACTATCAGCTCAGTGTAAATGACACCTGAGCATCTCTGGCAGATCACACCTGCTGGTGTCTGGAGGTCTGAACAGAGGAGGAAGTGTCTTCGTGCTCCCAAGCTGGAGTCCCTGGTTTGAATCCCAATGCAGGCAGCTCCTTCCTGAAGTATGCGATGGGCCTTTAGCCCAGAGGCAGCTCCAGAAGTGGTGGACAAGATGCTGACAAAGCCATGGCTTCTCCACGCCGTGGACAGTGTGGGTGTCCCCACTGCGTTAACTGGATGGTTAATTTTATAACTGTGTTTATCACTTGAAAACTATCTGGTCAGGCTCTTTTTTTTTTCGTATTCTTCTTCTATTTGTGTAGCGGGGGGCCAGGTTGCTGAGCTTTAATTTGTCTCCTTCCTGTTTCATGATTAAAAAAACACAGTAGGCAGAGGAGGAACAGGCATCTGTAATTATTATTATTTTTAATATACGTAACACAACAGAGTCCTGAGACAAGATCTCCCTTTCTTTCCTTCCCAGTTGGTCTGTCTGCATCACTGGCCAGCTGCCCATTCATCTCCTTGGCTGCAGCTTCTAAGGATATCACTCAGAAGTAGCTGACATGTGGAACAGACTTGTTGCAAATCTCAGCCCCTACCTGGCCTGCAATGGGCTGCTGCTGTGAGACAGGGCTTGCTCAGGAAGGTCCAGGTAGTGACAGCCACCAATGAAGGAGTCTGGAGAGGCAGACGTGCTTTGTACAAAGCATACAGTAGATTGCTATTAACCACACCTGTCCCAGACATTTAGCTGAAGACAGTGATCTGATGGGCTTGGATGAGGGATTGGGCATGGTCCTTGCTGGCTGTTCAAGGCCTGAGCTCCATAGAGGTGCCAGCACACTGTGCCACAGCAAGGTGACTTTGGAGCTGGCAGCATTACACCGGTTATAATGCACTACTGTGAGTCGCTCGTGGCTCTGCCAGATCTCCTCACATAGCACTTGGAGAAGGTAACTGCACTCAGGGTGACCTCCAGAGACCAAGGCACCAAGGAAAGGGTTCTTTCAGGCTGTTCTGGATGTCTTCTGAGGGATCCAAAATCCGAGGGACACACTAACCAAAATCCCACTGTTGCAAAGACTTGCACGGACACTGAAGTTTGCAACATGGGAGCAGCTGTACTGACACCAGTGGGTCTTACAGTGCAGCTGAACACTTGCTGTCAGGAGGTCATTTGTACAGAAAGGAGCCCTGAAACAGCAGCTTATGGGAAGCATAGGCACGGACACAGACAACGGAAAGGAAAAGAGAGTGTTTCAAACCTGCATTCTAAGGAAGTTCTTTGCAGTGTAGCAGAGGTGATTTGGTTGTTGTTAAAGAACAACAGGTTCGTCCTCCTGTTTGGGAAATAGGTAGAAGATGATCTGGGAGTTCAAATGAAAACCATCTGAATGGCATCAGTGTGACTTCAGGTGGGAGAGTGCTCAGGTAGGGGCTGCAGCCCAATGGGATGGGTCACTTAGCAGAGCTCTGTCCTTGTGTGGGACAGATCGTATCTTGCTTCAGGAGTCACAGTTGTGTGTGTAAAGAGCCTCTGTGTAAAAAAAAGCCCCATTCACTACCTGCAGATTGGAATCTACCTCCCATGGCCCTGTTCCACCTTGAAAGGAAAGGACAGAGATACAAGCATAGTGGGTCCACACAGAGCACGCTGCTGGCTGGCACAGACAGGACGAGGAACACACCTCCAAAAATCAACCCTGCTTAATTGCATGGGGCAGCTCTGTTGGATTCAGCATTGCTCCAGGAACCCCCTGCAAAAATGTAGAGCTTTTCTCCTCTTTAAGGCCAGTCGCAGTTTCTGTGCCTTTGCCTGTTCCTCTGTTACAGCCCCCTGCACTTTATGGGAGCTAACTGCATTCAGTAATTGCAGTGCAGAGCTGGTAAGCAGAGGAGGGGCCATCCTCAACTTGTTGTTGGGTGGGAATGAACCAGTCCCCTTCCTCCTGCACACTTCCATTTTCCCTGCTGGTAAATGGAGATGGTTCTGTTTACCCACGTTCATAAGTATGGTTTTATAGCTGAGGTTAGTGCTGAATTCCAGGTGACTGCACTAACAACTCAAGCAGTCCTTAGCACCTGCTCAGTGCTTCCCCCTTTCCAAGCACTTCACAGGTCAACTGCAAGCATCAAGAAGCTTACATTGAGGGTATCAAAGCACAGCTCCTTCTTGTAACAGCTCTTCATCCCCTGGGACAAATACGGCACCCAAGATGAGGGCATTTCTGAGTCTTTCATCCACCCTTTATCATGGAATCATAGAATCATTAAGACTGGAAAGACCAATGAAACCATATAGTCCATCCACCAGCCCATGCCTGCGACTGCTGTAGACCACATCACTCAGTGTGACATCCACCCTTCCCTTGAACACCTCCAGGGACAGTGACTCCACCACCTCCCTGGGCAGCCTCTTCCAATACCTCACTCCTCTTTTGGAGAATAAATTTTTTCCTAATATCCAATCTGTTGTACCACCACTGTCACACACACTATCGCTATCACAGCATCTTCCAGATCTGCTCTTCACACCCAGGTGACTGATGACACCGATGACCTGGCAGAGCCCAGCACACATGTACCCATTCCCCACTGACCCATGGCTTGGGACGACCAGATGGATGGCGCAAAGCCTGGCAATGTCATGAGAACAAATACACCAAGAGGCTGTTAATTGCTTTCGTCTCTGCTGCATGTGTCTGAGCAGCTCCCTGCTGGGCCCAGCGGACCAGTACCCACCAGTACCATCTGCTCACAGCCTGCTGCCTGCCTGCATCCACCACTGCCCGCCCCATGGAAACCGAGAGGGGTGGGGAATGTCTGGATTCCTTAAGAAGCTGAGGTGCTCATCTAGACAGCATTAATCACAATGTTTAACATCTGATTATAGGTTCTCTGGGTTTCCACTGTATATTTAAAGCTGAAAAACCTTGCTAATTGCATCCATGTTTCCATAGCTCAGATATGAACTCACACTCTAGTGATGGCGGAACCACTCTGCGCATTCCAGACCATCTCGTGATGTTACCAATCTACCACTCATTTACAGGCACCTAGAGAGAGCTGCCAGGAGGAGCTGGTAATTCCCCACTGACCTCACCCCCTGCTTACAAGAGCATGTCCCAATAATGGCCTCAAGCAGTCAAGGACAAGGAGAATCTCCTTGAGATCATGGAAGAACAGACATCAATTGCAAAGCTGAGCCTATGGGGCCAATGGATGGAGGATGTAAGTGGCTGTGATGTGAGCAGTGTGGCTCTAGGCCTGGAAGGGCACATAGGAAGCAGCACCAAGAGAAGGGAACATCCTTGTTTCGGCATTAATCCCAACACTCTTCCAGGACCTGCAGATCCAGGCCAGCGTTAGGACTTGAAACACTCGCCTATGAATTAGACATCTACTATCTCTGCTGTGCAGAAGGCTGCTGCTTCCCCCAGCCAAATTAGGGGTTGTGAAACCCAGGAAGAGAGCCCACAGTACGTGTTGTAAGGTCACCCATTTTCTCCTGCACATCCTCCCCCAGTGCTTGCCAAAGGGACAGGTCCAACTGGACACGAGGCACCAGAAGCGGGCGTGAACGGTGCCAACACACCCTCCCCAAACAGAGACAGGAGATCTCCCTGCTTCCCTGCAGCCACGGTGGGGACAGGAGGGCTGTGCCCATGGGATGTGCGTGCAGGAGCTTCGCTCCACCATGGCAAGGAGCAATGAGCTGAGCCCAAGAACCCGAGGGCAGGGAGCACCCTGGCATTGGGCTAATGCCAGTCATCCCTCAAATCACCTGGAGCAGATCTCTGCTGTGTTTTCCCATGGATTGTGCCAGTCCTGGCCATAGGGGAGTTGGAAATCTGCTTCTGCCTTGTCACATCTGATGCACAACCACTGACCAGCTTAATGGGGACAGCAGCAAAATAACCCTGGGGAAGAACTATTTGCAGACACAAAGCAATGCCTAAGAGTGTTGGTGCTCTCCGCTTGGCAGCACAGTCCTGGCAGGAGGTCAGAGCAGCTGTGTCACCGTGAACCCTCTGCAGGCTGCCCTATAGAAGGACCCACAACAGCCCTACAACTCCTCACTCTGCAGGCAGCACCGGAGCTGGCAAGTCTCTTCCGGCACCACTGGAAGGGAGGGAGGATTGTGGTGTTCATCTCAAGGAGCGTGATCCTCTGTGGTTCTGGGACCTGCAGTAACTTGGAAGCCAGCACATCACAGAACCAGAGCTGCAGTGACAAATGTCTTCATTTCTGCAATGGAAGAATGAGAATATGCCCAGAATATGATAGAAATGGGACCGCTCTTCCTGCTCTGTGCCCTGCTTGGACAAGAGAAACCTTACTGAATCCCTGCTGATTCTCCTGCTGTCCTGGTGCTCAGGCTAGCACTCTGTACACAGTGACATCTGCATCAGCTTAATATCTGCAGCTGCACAGGGCTGGCCTCAGGAGAGCCAAGAAGGCTCTGGCTTTGCAAACTAAAATCATCCTTCCCACCATACAAGGGATTCAGCCCCTCTGAGATGCCCTGGGGATGAATCTCCACCACTGGGCTAAGCAGTGTTTGTGGGCAGGTAGGAGTGCAAAGCAATGGTGGTCAATGTGGGCCCCAAAATTTTGGAAGTATGGGTTGACGGCTGGACTAGATGATCTTGGAGATCTTTTCCAACCTTATTGATTCTACTCTTCTATGCTTCTAAGTAGCATGGTCCAAGCTGGGTGTTAGGTTCATCAGCATGGGGACCATGCAATGGGGCAAAACCCAGCCCCTGGGTCAGCCTAGAGCACAGCATGTGGTCCTTAAATATCCCAGCACGGGGATGGATGGGTCTGCCACCAGCAGACAGGGCACTTTGCTTCCTGTAGAGCACAGAGAGGAATCAACATATAACAAGGACAAGCTTAGCCCAGATGACTGGGTGGAGGACAGGGAAGGAATCATCACTTCCATCCCACAAACAGGGTGTTTTTTTTCTGTCTTGCTTGGCCTCTGTGCATGCCCCAGTTATGGCTTTATTTTGGTTATGTCAATGCAGGGGACATCAGGCCCTGCATCTCTGCTTTCATCGCCTGGGGAGATGGCCCTGGATGTGCAAGGGCAGGGAGAAGGGGTCCAGGACATGCCTCATGCTGAAAACCCACTCATCTCCCTCTCCCTGACCATGTTCTGATAACAGCACAGCCTTTGGGTAGCCCAGAGTTGTTTTGCATCCACTTTCCATTGACCCACCAGGCATGCCATGCCATGCCATGCCAGCTCCTACTTGGCTGTCCCCCATTAGCCACTGATCCCAATGGCTGCTAGGACATGTCACCATGGCCCAGCTTCTTTCCACACTCCCATCTAGCTCCCAAGGGGTCCTTCTTTCTTCTGCCCTGCCAGTAACACAGATGGCCCTGCGGTCCACCTACTGGGGTCACAGGGGACTATCAGGTCCGCCCGATCACTGCACCTTCTCCCAGCCGTGATCCCTCATCGTGAGCATTAAACTCCTGCCTTGTGACTCAGCCTGTTCACACTTACTGCAACCACACCTTCATGCTGGCTTGTTAGCTAACAGCACGGGAGATGTTGCTTTGTATTCTAATTGCAGGATGCTTGCTAAGCAAGGTACCACAAGGACCTCTGTGGCCTTGGGAGGATCTGGATGAGTCCTCACCTGGCTGTTGTGTATCTACAAGCTCATTCTCTAGCTAGTCCCAAGGGTTTTCCTTCCCATTAAAGGGAATTACCACATTTTCTGTGTTTGCTACTAGCATCAGAATGAAACTTTTCAAATTCCATTTTAATGGGAAATTGCCCCTAATTTAGTCCTAATGGACTAAAACCTTTCCTTCACAGCAGTCTCTATCTGAGCACTTGGAGCTCTTCCCAGTGTTTACTGGGAACTGCAAGTAGCTGCCATGCAGCTGAACTGTAGAAATTTAAGGTAGAGGTTTCACCCTTAGTAGAGATGTTGCCAGAACAGAAGCTGATCTCCTCTGGATAGGCTCAGCCCTCTGCATATCTCCATGCCTACGCCGCCTGCCCAGTTTATGCCATAGAATCATAGAATCACAGAATGGTTGGGTTGGAAGTGAACTCAGAGCCCACCCAAGCCCTAACCCCTGCCATGGGCTGGGTGCCCCCCACCAGGTTGGGCTGCCCAGGGCCCATCCATGGCCTCAGGCACCCACAGCTCTGAGTATCTATCAGTGCCTCACTGCCCTCTGAATGAAGAATTTCCTCGTCCCATCTAACCTAAATCTTCCCTTGGCCAGAGAGTCCCTGCAGAGGACAAAGGGTGTAGAGTCTTTGACCCTATCGATCTTAGACCTCTGCATTGCTTTGGCTTGAGGAAACACCAGACATCAAATTAGATGATTCAAGTTACTGCAAATGGTTTTCTAGAGTGATAAAAGGGAAAATTCTGGGCATTGGTGTAATCTCAGTTAATATGAATGCTGGAAAATGCAGGAGAGCATGTATTTCATCACTCACAGCCACAGGACAGAGTAATTGTGACTGGAACTTACAAGATCACCGAGGAATAGGGCCAGAGCACCACGTGGTTGTGACAGTGGAAAACTGTTCTTCATGTGCAGCAATGGCCAACAATGCTGTCCTACAGATAGAGAAGCCCTCACAACGGTCCAGGGACTGATGAAGCAGTGTGTGATCATTGGTCAAAGAGCAGAATCAAAGCGTTGGGAGGTGTCAGGCACCTCCATCCAAGACAGAGCAAACTGGGACTGCCCATGAAACTGGGACGGCAAGGAGAGGCTGCAGCCTGTTCTGATCAGTGGCCCTGCTCCAGAGCAGGGAGCAATGCCACTCTTCCCCATTGCCTTGTAACCTTCCTCTGCCACAAATCATTGAATCATTGCAGTTGGGAAAGACTTCCAAGATCACGCAGTCCAACCCCAGCCCACCCCCACCGTGCCCACTGCCCACATCCTTCAGTGCCACATCCCCACAGTTCTGGAACACCTCCAGGGACGGTGACCCCAGCACTCCCTGGGCAGTGTGTGCCAATGCATCACCACTGTTTCAGAGAAGATTTTCCCAATTCCCAACCTGACCGTTCCCTGGTGCAACTTGAGGCTACATGGTCTGGGTAGATCAGCTCCATGCCTTGCTCTCCCATCCCCCCCCCCCCCCCCCAGGTGATCACCTACTCACAGAAGGAGACTGGGCTGCAGGCAGTTGCTGAAGGAGCTGTGGTTCACTGCCACAATGCGGTACATCATCCTGATCTGGAAGGAGCCAGCACTTGTGGGAGGCTACAAGGAAAAGTCTCTTCTTGTCTCAGCCTGTGCATCCAGGGATAACACCTCTGGGGTGTGCTTGGCTGACTCAGTCTGTAATTGCAAGTTATCTCAGGGTCAGGGTGCAAGCTCCCCACGGGGCAGCAGTGAACGGTGTAAAGGGCAGAGGAAGGATGGTGGCCGTGGCAGAGCAAAGGGGCTGCCACTCAGTGCCATCACCTCACACAGCTGAAATTCCCTAAAGCCTCATGGAGAGACCACATTTCAAGAATGTTTTCTCATAAATAAGGGACTTGGCAACCACAGCTAGCGCTCCTCCTGCTTCTTAGAGCTGTGCCACCCCTTCTCATTCCCACTTAACACGAAGATACAGCACTGTCCCTTCTCTCTGGGCTGCACCGGAGCGGTGCTGAGTGCTGCAGAGGAGCTCTGCTTTTGTTGATGAGCCGGAAAAAAGTCGTGACGCCGATTATAGTCTGTCAGCTTCCCCAGCCACTTCCAGCAATTAGATGTAAGGACTTTCTTGCTAAATTTACAGAAATTGCTTCCTTCCCTCCTGTTCCTCGGAGTAGAATCAGCAAAGCCTGATCCCAGATCTGCCCACTCGCATGGTCAGGACAAACAGTTCCCAACACATCAGGGCCAAGCTGCAGCTCCAGCCCTGCAAGCAGGAAGGCAGCACCAAGGGCAGGAGCCACAGCGGGGTCACACAAACCTGAGCTCAGCCCCAGCCTGTGAGATAGATGCATGAAAGCAGATCCTGTAATGGACAGTTCACCCACTCTGCCTGCACTCTGTGTTCTCTCTTGTCACTCTGTCCTTGGTGTAACACAAACTGTACCGTTCAGTGGCAGGCACATCGTTCGTTCCTCTTGCAAAGGGCCAGACAGCCCCGTGACACCAGGCAGGAGGCAGAATCTGCACCAGAGCCCTCATCTCCCAGAGGGTCCATCCCCAGGGACAGCTGAGCAGATATCCTGCAGAGCACTGCAATCCGCATTGCGTCCTCTGTCCTCTGCACGTCTGGGAGTGAAGGAACAGAGCTTCACAAGGCTCATTCCACTCAGCAGAAGCAGTGGAATCGATCCACCCAGGGCCTAAGCAGACAACAGGGTCTGCCCAGCTGAGGGCATCCTGGACCACTCAGGCTGGAGGCCATGACTGGGATGGGCTTCTGCTCTCCATCACCTCCATCTCTGTGCTTTAGAAACTCCCCAAGGTTCCCTTCCTGCAGAATCTCCCCTGGCCTGTTGTATATGCTCTCCCAGATGAAAATTTCCACCCAAATCATTTTCTTCCTGGGCCTTCTGCCACTTCTCTATTTCCCACTCTGTGGCCGATCTCCTTTTGGGGCAGGGATGAAGACCCCGCTTCCCCCTGGTTTACAGCAGTATGAGGAGCAGCCAGTGAAAACAGAGATAAGAGCACGTGCTGGTGCCAAGATGAGAGGACCTTACAAAAGGACCTGTCACAGGGGCCCACAAAGCTGACACAATGGCTGTGCAAGGTTTTGCATGTAGAGCTGGGCTACATCAAGGTGACATTAGGCTCAGTACAAGAGCTGGCCAAAGAGAAAGCACTTTGTGAGGAGCAATTAGCTGACATGAAACAGCAGCTGAACAAGAGCTTGCAGCTATAACTGGATGAGTACAGTATGCTGAGCAAGCACAGCCATTGCTTTCACAGGGATCCTACGACTGTAACATTGTCCTAAGCTTGCAAGGACTACCATCACCTCCTCACCAGTGTGAACTGTTATTTCTGGAAGTAGATAGTTTGTCATTTTGGTTCCAATGACATGAAAACATTTGCATTCATCCATAGGGCAGTACAGACTTCATCTCCAGGGGCTGCTGACCTGCACAGCTGTGAGCTCCCATGTGTTCAGGCTGCTTCTCACACATTCAGCTCCATCAGGGTAGAAGATGGAGCAGAAGGAGGCACTGAGCTCTCTTGCAAGACTTACAGCATCTCTCAGAGCACACCCTTAGCTGCTATGAGGCTCACCTTGGGGAGAGCAGTGGAGGCTCTCTGGGTCCAAACCTCTGGGAGTTCAGGGAAATCCCAAGCCAAGCAGCCAAGCAGCCAAGCAGCCAAGACCCTTTGGTCAGGATGTATTTCTTGTTCACAGCATTCACCTCAGCAGCCACACAGGGAAACACAGAGGCTGAAAACACAAATGGAGGAGATAAATAAGAACCAATCAGTCTCTGTTTCCCAGCCCTGGCCCACAGCCTGCCCTTCCTTCTCTCCCTCCAGCACACCTTGGCCCCACCAGGCCCTGCCAGCACCCACCCTGCTCCTGCCATAGCCCCACGAGGTTCCCCTCCCCACAGTTCATGCATCCCTTTTGCTGTGCTCAGACCACTCCCGTTGGCTCTTGCCTGGGCAGCCCCAACTGCTGGATTTTCCTGGGCTCATTAGCAGGTCTCTCCTGTGATTAACGCTTCAAGTTATTTCTTGACTATTGGGAAAATCGCATCCTCATTCCAAGCAGCGAGAGCCAGAAACTACAGGTTCTGCAAAATACCTCATCACATCAGCATTCCCCACACAGCATGCGTCCGCATTCCCGCTTTGGATTTGTCTTGCCCTGGGAAAGCCCCTCTCATCAGAGCTGACACGCATAGCAGAGGAGTGAAAAGCTGCCTCTCTCTTGGCCAGCCCAGCAGTGGCTCTCAGAATTTGGTGACTGGTGCTGCTTCGGGTCAGGGCCTGCCGTCCCATGTGGGGGTTTCCTCTGACATGTCCTGCCTCTTCTTACATCACCAAGGCACCGCTTGGTGCTGGGGCTGCTCTCCCCAGGATGATGCCTGTGCTGCCCAATCAAGTTCTCTCTTGGCTCATCCTTTTTCTTGCAAGATGATGGGGAACCCAGGGGTGATCTCCCATGGGCTGTTCTTCCATTTCTTAATCTGCAAAGTAGAGACTGCAGCTGAGCAGCCAAAGAAAAATCTGCCGTATCAACAAGTTGGCTTAGAGATCATTTTAATGATCACTTTAAGGCACGATTATCAGAAATCATGAAGGAAATCAGGCTGGTGTGCTTCTCCCTCTGAGTCTGAGTGTGTTTCAGTCTGAGTGCCTCCACCCGAGACCCATTTTCCTCAGTGACAGCCAAGATTCTGCCTGGCACCTCCTGTGAATGGAGCTTCCTCTGGGACCAGAAATTGCGTGAGTACCCATTTTGTTTTCAGTTTGAGCCCTGGGGCTTCCCAAATGCAAAACCTCAGGCAAGTTCCTCACGAAATGACATGCAACATCAGCTTGGTGCTTCCGTCTCATTCAGGCTCTGCCTTCCACAGCGAACCACAAACGAGAGTGCAGCAGTTGAACGAAGCCCCGCGGGCTGAGGGAAGTCAGACTGGAGAGCTTCTCTGCAAGGCTACACATTGCTCAGCACGACCCAAAGCTTCCAGCCCTCCCCAAAATGTAAGGATGCAACACAGCCACATCCCTCATAGGTGCAGTCAGGTGCTGTTGGTTTCCCAACCTGCAGTGCTGCTCACTGGGGCCATATTGCAAAGGCAAAGGGAGTTTGGAAGAGTTCAAAGCCTGCACCTGTGAGCAGTGCCCACTCTCCCTGCTCCGTGTTCAACTCTTGGCAGTCACATCCTAATGCTGCAAATCATCTTTATGTGACCCAAATGCATTTCCTGGTGAATAAACCCTCCCCGGTCCCATCCAGGATCACTGGGAAGGTGTGGCCCATCCGCTGGGCACAGCTCATTCCCTCCACTTCCCCAAAGGACATTTATGTTCCTACATCTCTCCCCACAGAAATAAACACAGAAATAGCTCTGGAAAGAGAGGATACCTGGACTGGAGACTGCCAGAGGAGAACCCGTAGAGGGCCCGGAGGTTGGTTGGAGGTTTCATGCTTCTAGATAGCCCACAGACCTTGCAGCAATCTTGGACATCAGTGCATGAGGTGCCTGCAGGTGCCTCACCATCTACCTGTGGGTTGGCCCCAGCACACCTTCCCTTCCACTCCGGGAGCTCTGCTGTCCAAGAGGCTCTCAGCAGGAGCTGGGGAGCAGAGTGACAGTGGAATGAGAGGCAGCTCTTTCCCCTCATCTCTCTCAAGATGTGGGTTTGCACCTACTGGATCCATTCCAGAACTCCCTCTCAGGGACTTTCACTGTCTGCATCAGCAAAAGCAGCATTTCAGAATATTCTCATGCAGCAGACCTTGTTCAGAAAGGAGCAATGGGACCTCACTCTCTTTGAATGCTTCTCACACTCCTTACCCTGCCCAGCATCCTGCCACGTGGGGAGCCACAGCCTGCTTTCTAGAAACACCAAAGCTAAATCCAATCTGATGCAGAGCAGCAAAGCTCTGCCCGAGCATCCCATCCCCAGCCCAGGAAGAGGGGTGCACGAGGAAGATCCCCCCACAGCCCCAGCACACACAGCTGCCTGCACCCACGAGGATGCCCACCGCCTCCTTCCCCTGCTGGGGAAGCAGCTTCCTCCTTGCAGAGCCGCACAGGAAGCACTGTGGTATTTATAGCTCTCTCTGAGAGCATCTTGCACAAACCTCGGGAAAAAACCTCCATTCGGTGAAAAACAACCTCCGTACATTCAGGGCTGCACCAGGAGTGGGACGTGCTCAGGCCACTCCTGGACCCACACATCCTGGGGGGAGGCTGTAGGACCACATACCCCATAGCAGTGGGACCAGGATCCTTTCCCAGGATTACTGCTGTTCTGCTCCACGCTGCCTCCTCACTCGCCTCCTTCCATCTCCATCTCATGCATTCATCTGTCTGGACTACAGGAAGCCATGCAGAGGGCAAAGATCCCTTCCACAAGGAATTTCAGGATGTCACAGCGGGAAACACGGAAACATTTCAGTCTAAAACTGCTCTGAAACAGGTTTGGTTCAACTCTGAACTTTCATCTCCTCAATGAATCCGCTTCATCTGGCCTCGATTCCATAAATTCTTGGTAGATGTTTTGCTGAGGCAACAGAAGTTCCAGGGAAATATTCCCAGTCAGTTCTGGCCCCAACATAAGCCCATTTCCAAGACCAGTAACGTTCACTTCCAGTTCAATAGCCACGTGCTGCAATTAGCCCTCTGAGCAACCTAAAAAAGACAAAAGGTGATTAATTAGCTCAGCTAATGAGAAAAAATGGCCTTTGCCAATTCCTCCTGTGTCTCATGGCACAGTGGGGGAAAGATTTAATTTAAGGGCAATATATGGACTGCAGGAGGCATGGGCACAGCCTCCCACGCGTATTTTGAATGGGCACAGAGCTGATTTTGGGTGTCCAACACAAATAATTGCTGCTCTGCCTCTGACAGTGCTGGTCCCGTAGACTTGCTGCTGGTTCAGAGGATGGCCACAACAGCTTCCCATGCTCACATGAAATCAGAGCACGCGAAATCCCACCAGGCCACGTCCAAGCAGTTTCTTTTCTGGAGAGCTCCAGTCTTCAACCTCGTTGACGTGGAATCACAGAATCATAGAATCATAGCATTGCTCAGCTTGGAAAAGGCCTTCAAGATCATCAAGTCCAACCACAACCTGACCATACTAGCCTAACTCTGACAGCCCTCCGCTAAATCATGGCCCTGAGCACCACATCCACAGTTTTTAAACACACCCAGCGATGGTGACCCAACCACCTCCCTGGGCAGCCCATTCCAGTGCTTAACAGCCCTTTCTGTAAAGAAGTTTTTCCTGATATCCAACCTAAACCTCCCCTGGTGCAGCTTGAGGCCATTTCCCCTCGTCCTGACACCTGTCACCAGCGAGAAGAGATCAACCCTGCTCTGCTGCAATCACCTTTCAGGTACTGGAAGAGAGCAATAAGGTCTACCCTCAGCCTCCTCAAATGCATTCTTGACTGCATTTGAGCCCAGAGCTGGTTACAGGCCATATGGCTGGAAGGGAAATGCATTCATGAGAGCAGCAGAGATGAGGGAAAAAAGGGGAAAGAAAAGAAAAAGGAAAGAAGGAAAAAAAAAGAGGAAAAAAAAGGGGGAAAAAGGAAGAAGAAAGAGGAGAGGAGAGGAGAGGAGAGGAGAGGAGAGGAGAGGAGAGGAGAGGAGAGGAGAGGAGAGGAGAGGAGAGGAGAGGAGAGGAGAGGAGAGGAGAGGAGAGGAGAGGAGAGGAGAGGAGAGGAGAGGAGAGGAGAGGAGAGGAGAGGAGAGGAGAGGAGAGGAGAGGAGAGGAGAGGAGAGGAGAGGAGAGGAGAGGAGAGGAGAGGAGAGGGAGGGGAAGAGGAAGGGGGAGGGGAGGGGAAGAGGAAGGGGGAGGGGAGGGGAAGGGAAGGGAAAAAGGAAAAAAAGGGGGAAAAAAAGAAAAAAGAAAGAAAAAAGAAAGAAAAAAGAAAGAAAAAAAAAAAGAAAATCCCTCTGTTGTCTTCCTGTGCAGAAAAGGAATCAGGAACAAAAAGCTGATGCAAACTGAGTGGCAGCCAAGTGGGCACGACCGTAACAGTTTGGTTCTTTCACAACACGCTTCACTCCGAGGGCAGCAGAGAAGTGTGACCCAACCATGCGCTCAGCCCCGCACTGCAAAGACACTGCAGGCAGCGCGGTGCACTGAGCCCTGCAGCAGCACCAGCAGCACCAGCTGGATCTGCACGCAGCACTTCTAGAGCTGCCGTGTCCCTGCAAGGCGAGACGGAGTTTCTATTCCTGTGCTGCAAAGTGTTTGGTCTTTGGGAGGATCCGGGTAGCTGCTGTTGGGGCACCTTGCCTTAAATTACATAGCTTTGTAACTGTGATATCGCTGCCGCAGGGCATGGCGTAGGGGCTGCATGTTCCATCATCACGTGCCTTCAGCAGCACGGAGAGATGATGGTAAACCTGGACAACCTTCTGCAAGGACCAAAGATCTGAGCTGCCCGCAGTTATCTTGCACTTCCTCCTCAGTTATTGTGAATGGGCATTGACTAAGAGTGGCCATTCATCTCTATGGGAGCACCCAGGGCTGTACACACACCTCTGGAAGCACAACCACAGGGAGCCCTGAGGGCTCAGCATCTCCTCTTGCTTTGGGGAAAGGAGCCAACTGATGACTACGTCCACCTGCTTGCTCTCCACTTACCTCAACCCCCCTCGCTTTCTATCTTGTGTCAGGGGCATCGGTAAGTTAAGCTAGAAGAACTTACACCAAACAGCATTTTAATTGATAGGCACAACGGATGTAGTCCTTGTTAAAGCTGTGTATTTAAGACCTGTAATGAGCCAAGTTCCAGCATTCCATCAGAGAACATGGGAAAGGTTATTGCTGTGAAAGGATTCAAAGCAGGAATGGATTGGGCCATTTTGCTGGGGTCACTCCTTGAAGATGAGCAAATACAGCACATGGCCTCATTAAGCCTGCTGCCCCTCTCTCCATGCATATTGTGTTCCTTCAAAGATCCTGCCTGCTTTTGGGAGCTGAAGAGGTAACCCTGGAGCACAGGAGGCAGCTCTCCATGAGCTGGGATCGTCTGCCCCTGTAAACCAGTATCTCTGCATCCTCTCTGGGAAAGGCCCAACGCTGAGGCTGCATCTCAAAGATAGCTGCTAACATAGGAATCTTTATGCAGGTCTCTCTGCTGGAGTCAGGCCAAGCTGCCTGTGGTTTGTGGCCCACAATAACAAATGTTACAGCAGAAGACAGTATTTGTTTAACTGCTTGTTCTGTCAATACTGTAGCTTGCAAAAGCCCGGAGTTTGCACAGCCAGAGCTGGTGACATTTCGGAAATCATCTGCTTTTGCACCAAGAGAAGGGGTCATTTTGCTGTGAGGTGGGACTCGGGCAGGCATCACTCCTGGGGAATGATGGAGGAGTGTTTCCTTTCCAAGAGAGATGGCACTGCTCTCCTATTAGGCACCGTGCCTGGAAGCTTCCAGCATAAAACCACTTCCAAGCCTGCCTGGACCTCACTGTGCTTTCAGCAAAAACTTCTGCACCCAAAATCTTCTCTTGGGGAAACACAAAGCTCTGTCTGTGGGAAGGTCCATCAGTCGGACAGCCTCCACCACAGCACAGCAGCGTGAAGCAGCAGGAACCACCGAGATACACAACTTTGTCAGAGTGAAAACACTGACAGGTCTCAGGCAGCACAGCTACCTGCAGTGATTTATTCTGCCCTGGAGGGAAGTCCCACAGGACACACAGTGCTCTGGGTCATCTGCTGGGCTGTACAGGGAGAGCAGAGAGCCCTTCACCTTCCAGCAGGCTCTGCTGTGCGTGTGCTCCTGCCTGCCTCAGTTGTCTCCTCTCCAGGATAAACCCCCCAGCACACCCAGGATTCTGCTGATGCTTCCTCATCTTGAAACACTCAACATTTGCTCCACTTCTTTCCTGACATTCTGGGGCTCTGGGAAAATGCTCACCTAGAGCTCCAGCACTCACAGCCCCTCCATTAGATCTGATCACTGTGCCAGGACTGTTCTTAGCCAAACTTCACCCCTCCCATCTGTGGGGGTTGAGCATCACAGCTCTGCTGGCCCTGTTAGGCACAACCCCATCCCCCACCACAGGGAAGGTGCAGCAGCACCAAAGTCCCAGTACAGGTCTGACCCTGTGGTCAACACTAGGAAGGCATCCAGCACAGACTCCTGCATGCAATTCAGCTCCTGATATCTTGTTGATATTTTTCTCTGAAAAAAAAAAAACCAAAGATATCTGGCCACAACTGGGTGACAAATGCAGTACTGCTGTAGCCCAGGGCACTGAAAGGTCCCAGGTTGCACAGGCAGTGTCAATATAACAGGCAGCTGCATCTGTGGGCCTCTCCCAGGACGGCAGGTTCCCTGGTGAGGCTCCTGATAAGCGTGGAGTCAGCAGAAGCAGAGAAGGGAGGAAGCCCTGGCTTCCAGGACCCGCTTTCATTGCCCCTTTTACAGCCCAGCCCCACTTTCCTTTCCTGGCTGTGAAAGCACAGCTTTCCTTCTGGAGTGCCTTGAGCTTCTTGTGAACTAGAACTGAAGTGCTGAGCTGGGAAAGCTGCTGGTTTCAGTGCTTCTCAGAATAGCAGCTCTATTTTATTTTTTTTTTTTTTTCCTTAAGCCTTATATATAAACTGCTGCTGTTGGGGGTTTTCATGACAAAGACAGCAAGTCCAGGAAATCAGAAGTGGTTTCTGTTATCTGGAGCACAACCACGTGAGAGAGGGAAAAGCGTGTCACACTCCAGGAGTCTGTTGGTGGAAATTAGTATCTCACTGTTTTGCCCCTTGAGAGCTGGATATTTATAACCCCTCACATCTCCTCCTGCTCCTTCCTGACACCAGCTTTAAAACTTGCTCGTGCTGTTAACCCCACAGCAGCAGCTAGCAGGGGACAGTCACACCTCTACCTTCCCCCATTTCCATGTGTAATGCTTTACTCACACTGCAAGGCCAAACACCATGGTTGCAGAAGCTCAGGGGTCTCCCAACTCCTGGCATGCTTTGTCCTGCCCTTATGGGTCTCGGAGAAGGAGCACTGTGCAAACTGCAATGCAAGAAAGATATGGACTTGCTGGAGCATTCCTGTTCAGGGCCATGGAAACGATGCAGGGAATGGAGCATCTTGGTTATGAGGAGGGCTGGGAGTTGGGGCCTTTCAAATTAGAGAAGAGAAAGCTGACACAGACACCCGTGTGTGGCAGTGCTGCTCTTCTTGTGCCCCCAACCTTCTTTTGCAACTTTGCAGTGGACAAAGCAAGTTTCTTCTAACAGAGTGCTGTGGCCAAAGCCCTCCTGCCCGCTTAGTGATCAGCCAGTCTTTACCACTCCCCCAGGTGGAGCATCTCAATGCAACTGCCCTGGAGGAAGCAGCAGAGTGGGCATCATGCAAGAGCAGGAAAACATTCAGCTGCCCCAATGGCTGCCACCACGGGGCCCTTCGCCTGCACTGCCTCCTCTTTTCCCATCACACAGTGACCTGCCTGTCCTGCTACAGTCCCCTACACACCCAAATCTCAGGGACCCAAACACTGCACAAGCAATACCTGCCACATTCCTGAGCAGTGACACTCGTTTGCCCCATCAAAGGCTTAAAAGCATTCCCTGGTGACCAAAAAAAATGGAGGCTATGAAGCACACGCCAAGATCTACATGGAGCCATGGAACACGTGCATCGCTCACGCTATCAGCAGTGAAGGGTGATCATTCCAGGGGTACCTGCAGAGTTTGTGTTCTCACTGTCACCTACTCCTGTAACTCAAGAAGAAAACTGCATTGCTCGTAGAACATTGGGAAAGGAGAGCTTACCTGGGAATGCTGGGAAAATCTATGCAAAATGGATCAGCTCTTCACATGGGGGCATCAACAGCAGATGTGTGCCCCCACGTGCTACTGTGAAAGCCTCCTGCCCAGCACCTTTCTAGCTGGCAATCTCCAGCTTAAGTGCCCAGAAGAAAGCCCAGGGATCACTGCCCTGGCTGCAGTTTGGCTCCTGCTTGCTCATTCTCACCCTGCTCCCATCACCACAGAGCTCCTCTCTGCTTAGCACTCAGGGAGCTCAGCTCCCGGGGTCCCAGAGCAGGGCTCTTTGGACTCCTGCCTTGGGGTTTTTCTGGCCGAAGTACAGCTGGCACTTGGCTGTGAGTGCACTGATCCAAACTGGTCTCCAAAGCTAAGGGTGTATCTCATGCGATAGAGTGAGCCAAACTAATGCTGCCTATCCACAGCAAGAAGGAAATCTTGTTTCCCATCTCAACCAATTTCCTTCCTGCTTACATAGTGCCATCTCCAGCGCCCAGCGCACCCCTCCCTGAAGCAGCAGAGAACTGCCCCAGATGATTCAGCTGCCTCCAAAAATGCAGACATGGAGCACAACCCCCCTGGCCAAACAGGTCTCCCAGGCACAAGGTTTGCCACAAATTCTGGCTCCCATTCTCCTTCTCTTCACCCCATTCTGTGACCCCTCCTTCTGCATCCTGCATCAAAGCAGGGTCCTCCTTGCGCCCACCAGCACAGATTATCCCAGCTCTGCCTTTGCTGGGACCCAGACTGAGGAAGCACAACGCAGAGCAGTGGACTCAAAGCTCCTCTCCAGTGTGCACAGCACAGCCTCCCTCCGCCTGGCACTCTGCTACTTTCACCAGCTTGTCCCTTACACAACAGATGCCTTCAGCAATGAGTGTTCCCAAAAAGGGCAATTGCATTTTAATCCCAACAACGGCAGCAGCGACTGTTTTCCTGACATCACATGTGCCAGCAGCTCCCATGGATTTCAGTGGATTCTGGCCAAGAATACGCATTTTAGGCTACTGCATCTTTTCAGTTATTCCCAATTAACTGATAAAACTCACCTAAGCATCCAGCCCACTTTCTTCACGTAAGAAAAAAATGCATCTACGTGAACACTGGGCTTCCTCTGGCTGCAAGCCCCCCCGCTTGGGGTGACCTGGGGCAGCTGGCACACATCCACAGCACTGCTCAAATCTGCTGCCTCGGCCCTATTGGCGACACGACAAGATTGCTAAAACCCAGGTAGCAGCACATCAGTGCTCAGTGAGAGCTGCATTGTGGTGGTTCTTTTCACCGTAAATACCGATAGATGCATTCTTCTTCGTTTTGGGGATCGGAGATAGGGCTCCCTGTAAGCTCTAAGCAGGAGAATGGACTATGGGAGAATTATTCTCTTTCTTTCCTCAAAACAAAACAAACGTGTTCATGCCCTGGCTTGGGAGGAGGCTGCTCTGAAAGCAGCTCCCCATTGCACAGCCCACAGAGCTGCTCCTGCAGTGCCACTGCTTTGCTGGTGGGCACGGCGAGGCTGGAATCCAGCTATGTAAACACGCAGCAGCTCCCACAGGTCACCGCCACGCTCCGTCACCATGTGCTGCCAATTAGCTGACAACAACACCATTTGTTTTCAGGAATACTGAGCTGATGAGTAACAAAAATAGGAACCTGAGAAACAGGTCCCCGTGACCTGGATCCCAGGCAGCTCTCCCAGGACAGAACTTTCAGTGGCCCTGAGTCATGCACTCCTCCTCCCCGGCCACACCAAGCAGAGCAGCCAGGCACCCAACCCACCCACAAGCTCACATCTTCCCAGGGCTTCTCCCTCCTCCCTGCGCTCAGATTGCTTAGTAGGCAAAAAGCATTCGGGCATCCTAATACCCTCCAGGGCATGAGAGGAGCAGAGTGAGGCAGGGAAGTATCATCACAGCCATGAGGGTCTGTAAATACCCAGAGGAGCATCTGTTCCCAGCTCTGCTGTAGCCCATCCTGTGCCCGTGAGCACTGATTATCCCATCTTTTGCTGCGGCCTGAGCTGAGGGAACACAACGCAGAGCAAAGGACTCAAAGCACCTCTCCAATGCACACAACACAGCGGGTGGTGGACAGGAGGTGGTTTCTGTCTCCAAAGCCACATCGACCCGGGGAAAACAGCCACTGCCTGTTGAAAAAGGGGTTGCATAACATGAAGAAAAGAGGAGGCAGATAAACAGCAACGGCTCTTTCTGGTGACAGGGCAAGAAACTCCAGCCTAAGCCCCCCAGAAAGCCACAACCATGGCCATGGCTGCCCCATGCCTCCAAAGGCACGACAGTGAAGCAACTTCAGTGGAGCAGAGAAGCTGCCAGCACAGTGCAGTGCCACACAGGCACCAAGAGATAATGAGAAATAACCTCAGGGTCTCTGACTGTGCCACGCAGAGTGAGGAGCACCCAACCCATTGGAAAAGGAAGCTGCGCTGCCACAGGCCAGATTCCAATAGGATGGTGCTGGGAGGAATGGGAAGAGGGGTCCCAAGACGTGGCCGTGCAATGGGAGCCCTGACTCAACAGGCTCATTGCCAGAGAAACTGCTGCTACGTGCTTCCAACCCAGCCTGAGGGAGACCCTGGTGACCAGGACACCCAGCGAGGCCCCGTGGCAGCACCCAGCAGCAGCCAGGCCTTGGGTTTCTTAAGCTGACACAGACCTACAGGTTCCAGACATGAGAGGGGATCTCTCTTTTGGCTTGGCTTGTGCAGAGGAAGGGAATGCACTTGGCAGTGGGCAGGACGATCATGGGGGGTGAAGAGGGGGCCATGCAAGAACAGCCCCGTGTTATTACACAAGGACAGCCTGTCTGTCACCAGGGCTGGCTTAGGGCACTGGGGTGCAGCCCATGAAGCACAGACAGCAGGCTGAAAACCACAGGCATGGAGCAGGGAGAGAGAGGGGAGAGCAGGCAAGAGAAAGCAATGGGGGAAGCTCGTGTCTCAGTCGTGTGCGTCTCAACCAAAGTCCAAAGCAGGAGGCTCTTGCAAAGGACACTGGAAAGATTCCAGTGATGTTATCTGCCCCCACAGAACATGATTAGCCCAGAGGGAAGGGGAAAAAAAAAAGTTGTTTACAAGCTGGGCCAGCAGCTCTGTGTGTGGAGCACAATAACACCAAGCTCAGCTGTTCGCCTGGCTACGTCTGCACCTTTGGAACCTAACCCTAACTCTAACCCTAACCCTAACCCTAATCCTTCAGCGTGTAGACACTGGGGAGAGGGAATTTTGGGTTGCAGTTCATAGTATCATGGAATCATAGATTCATAGAATGGCCTGGGTTGGAAGGGACCTCGAGGATCATCAAGCTCCAAACACCCGCTGCAGACAGGGGTGCCAATCTCCATGTCTAATACTAGACCAGGCTGCCCAAGGCCCCATGCAACCTGGCCTTGAACACCTCCAGGGACCTCCTGTTCAGTGCCACCAGACCATGGCTGCCCAGAGCCCCAGTGAGGAGATGCATCGTGCTCTCTTAGAATCTCCGCTTCTCTTCTCTGAGTTGAAATCAAAGTGTTTTTAAGAAGCTCGTGTTCTTTCAGAGTGGGATGCAGGGTTTGCTCAGCTCGTGCACATTCCCCATGTCCTGCCCAGGGAAATGGTTCTTTTCCCTTCGCTTGCCTACCTGGAGACAAGAAATAGCCCAGGTGTCTAAAAGAAGCTGTTGTTGGCTAGTATTTTCCTTTGTCAGAGACTCCTATGAGACACAAGATCTACAGCCCATGTCAAGGAGCCTAATATTAATTGAACTTCTCAATTCCGTCTTGCTGACATCTTTATTTAAATCCACACTGGAGGTACTCCATGGGAATTTACTCCTGGTTTAGTGTTTATAGCACCATTGCTTCTGTTGGACTTCACAGCTTCAAAGCAGAGTTTCTCAAACCATTGCAATGGTCCTTCCAAACAGATCCTGCACAGCTGATCACCGGGTGCTGGGAGAAGGGGGAACCCCCAGAGACCCAACGGAGCACAGTGGTGTGAGGACAGCTGCACACTCACAGCTGCATTAGAGAAGCATGGCACATGCAATGCCTGCTGCTTACAATGTGACCTATTCTGCACCTCAGGGAGCTCAGCACTTGCTTTAGTGATTCAGATCTGGCTTTGTCCAAGATCTTCCCAAATGCCACAGTCAGCCAGCCAAGCCTCAAGCTGCTTTGCCCATGGGAGCTGCTGCAAGCCAAGAGAGTGAAAGAGGAGAGCCATGCTGATGCCTGGCATCTTGTACCCTTTAGGGAAAACAATGCTTCGGGACTCCTTTGTGATTCCCCACAGCCACGGATCCACTGGCGGCTGTAGCTGATGAATCTCAACATAGGTCACAGCCCTGAGGACTTCCAGCCTTCCACTCCACATCTCTACTCTCAGCCTTTGTCCTTCAATGAGCGGGAAGCCGCAGTGGGATTTGTGGGTGTCCATCCCTCAAAGACAAGCCTTTCCCTTAATAGGTGATATTTCAAATGGCTTTAATTTTGGAACTTGCAGGAGCTCTGCAGAGCCAAGCATGGAGTCAGACTCCAATCCAGGAGATTTTGAATCGTGAGATTCCTCAGATCCTTCTGTTTACACCCAAATATGAGGCTCACGTGGCTACTCGAGTTGTTCTGCAGTCTCCCTGCAAAGGTGAATTACACCCCACAGCAGCTGGGTGGGTTTAAGATGAAGTAAATGGTGGGAACTGCTCGGTCAGAGGAATAACCCCTGCCTTGTCCCCATCCACCAGTACCTTTTACATCCTACAGAGCTCTGCCTGTGTGTTCCCAGCTCTTGTCCCCATGGGTTTGGGAACATGCAGACTTTACCACAGTGATATCACTGGAGCTGTGCAGTCAGTGCATGATGGATAAAATATGAGGAGGGGACACCTATAAGCAAAAGCACGAGTAACGAAGTGTAAGCATAGAGCAGGCTGCAGGCACCCTCTTAGGAGGGAAAAGAAAAGGTTTGCAATGTCCTGGTGCTCATGTTGCTGAGCTGATGAACCTACATGTGTGCCTTGACCTGGGACACAAACACAGGTGGTGCTTCCAGATCCCAAAGTCATGCAGAGCCAAACCGGTGCCTCCGGAGCAGCAATCTCATTAATTCCCAGGCACGGAGCATGAAAATCCCCTCCCTCTTCGCACCGGCTAATCTCACTTCTCCTTCGGGAAGGAGAAACCAGATCAGCAACTCATCCAGCCTGAAAATAATTCAGCCAGAAACTGAGCTCTTCTGGCTGGGGTCAGCTCTCCAATCTGTCCAGTTATGTTACCCCCTGGATGTTGCAGCAGTATCGCCCACTCTCGAGAGCAGCACTGATGGCACCAGGGCGGACAGACTGGGGAAGTCCCACATCAGGAAGCTGTGAATGACACCACGTGCTCCCAGAGGTGGCCTCTGTGGTGACTTAAGGCCGAGGTGACCAACCAACAGCCCCCAGGGCCAGAGCTGATATGCAAACTGTTTATCTTCTTTCCCAGAAGGGCCCCACTGTGTCCACGGGCTGATTAATGGGTCTGTGGACACATCTCCCTGCCCCGTACCCCTCCTTTCCCTGCAGGTACTCAGTTCTCCAAACACTTCAGGTTATGCAGGTGAAACGTGACAAGACAACGTAAGGCAGATCAGAGAGCTGACCCCAGCCACGAGAGCTCCATCCATGGCTGAACGATGCTCAGGATGGATGAGTTGCTTATCTGGCTTCTGCTTCCCAAAGGAGACGGGAGATAAGCTGGTGTGAAGAGGGAGAGGATTTTCTCTCTCATCTGCCAACTTGTTTGCAAAGTGAATGAGCCATTCACCGCCCTGGGGGTCTTCAGCAGTTTAAACATGGAAAGCCCCTTCTCTCTGCTGCACTCGCTGAGGAGTTCCTGCCCTACGCAGAGCTCACACTGTGCGCAGCTCCTTTGGCTGAGGGAGGATTTCACACCTGGAAAAGTCTGCAGAGGTGAAGGCAGACACTCCCCTCCTATCTGCTCCTCGGCTGGGCGTGCATCTGCAGACGAGCTCTCCTCCAGGTGGGTATATGTGCAGAGCACGTGTTTGTGAGCACTAAAAAAATGCATTTGTGAAAATCTCCGGCGTTAAAAAAACAATCATTATATAATTACATTAAACAATTAAACGACTGATTCATCGGTTAGAGGCTCACCAACAACACCTGAAACTCATCCCGGGCACTTAACGAGGCAGAAGGTGACACAAACAAAAGCAGCTCTCAGAACATCTTGGAGGTCAATGCCCTGAGCCCTGTCCATGCCTTTCTGATGGGAAGGTGCTTTCTGCTCCTGGCTGCTCACCCCTGAGAGCGTTACCTGCTGGTTTAAGGCGTTTTGATATAGAGGTGTTCCATAGAAGGAACCCCTCGGGTCGGTGCTGTGTGATGAGGTGCTCCCTCACTGTGCCTGTGCTGCCCAACTTCAGCCCCTTTGTGACGGTGTATGCTTGGGCCTTATTTCTGAAGCAATGCAGTTAAAAACAAACAACTCTAGCAACCTTTGAAACACTCTGTAGGCACTTCCTCCTCCTCAGCAGGGTCTGTGAGCAAGAGGGTTACACAGAAGACGTCAGTGCTGTCTGGTTCCATGCAACTGCCTGCTCCGAGTCTGCAGAAAAGAGCTGTTATTATCAGAGCTGTGATCTGTAACGCTGAAGTTAAAGGCTGCACAGGAAAGCACACACACAAAGGTGGAAAGGAGCTGGGGAAGCAAGTTTAACTTTGCCATCACCTGCTTTCCAAGTGGGTAACCATGCAGCACTAATGCCTTCAGAAAGAAATCTCTGGGTTCCATCAGAACAAAAAAATAAAGGGGAAAAATCACCCCTGTGCATCCATGCACTGTGGGGAAGAATCAGGTCCTGCAGGGAGCACCAGTGCTGCTGAGGTCTCTGCCCACAGTAACGTTACCTGGCTAGCACAGCTCTGCAGAGGAGCAGGTGGGTTACACTGGGGCACAGTGAGCAAAACTGCACGCGCAGAGTAAAGACGCTGCTGCAGGAAGAGCCATACCAGCAAATCTCTGCTTGGAACAGTCAAATCCCTACCAGCTGTGCTGAGTCAACATCAGTGCATCCCTGCTGGGAGGGCACTGCTGGCAGAGGAACGAGGGCATCTACCTGATGCCACTGTGTGAGCAACTTCACTCATGTTGCTGGTAAGGGTTCTCTGTGCAGCAGCAGCGTCCCATTGCTGCCCATGCTGCAAGAACTGCAAGCAAGCAAAGGCCCTTCTCGTGATGCACCCTGCTTGTAGGGACTGGGCTGTAGCAGCTCTGGCAGCACTTGACAAACCGCTGCATGCACATCCTTCAGTGTGAGCAAGAAATCCAACACGGCCACCACAGTGTGATGGGGTGCAAAGGATTTGTCAGAGCAGTAGTGGGGAAGAGGAAGACAAAGGTGGGTGACTCCCCCAGAAGGCTGATCTGACACTGTTTGCAGTATCAGGAATGAATGGTGTCCCTGCTCAGGAGGCAGGAGAGGGCTATACCAAACGTAAGAGAACATGATGTATGGAAGTGCAGTTCAAAATTAGTGTTTCACATGAATGCACCACCATTCCCTGATTGCATGGACTGGGAAACGGCCTGCCAGTATTTCCCCAGCACCCCGGGCCCACCCTTACATGAGCCCCTGAGTCCCAGGAGAGTCTGTATGACACAGGCTGCTGTGGAGCTGTTCTACCCCGAAGTCTGCCCAAGGAGTCAGCGCCTCGGATCCGGAGGGGGGGGGGGGGGAACCTGGCAGGGATGTGCCAACTTCAGCCCCCCTCACACCGTAACTATGATATGTCGTGACAACGGAGAGCCCCATCAGCTGCCGTGCTGTGCTGTCCTGGGACTGAGCCGCCACGCCGTGCTTTGGGCAGGGAGGGCATTGTGCTGTCGGGGGCCGGGTAGCACCGGGCCGCGCCTCCAATGGGTGGTGGGGGGCCGGGCTGCGCGTCCTGCCCCTCCCCGCTCCTCTATAAGTACCGGGAGCTGCGCGCCCCGCACAGAGCTGTGTCGAGCAGTGCGGTCGTGTTGGTTCTCGGACCCGGTGGAGCCCCGGATCGGTGCGTACCCGGGAGGGCACAGCCGGGCTCCCCTCTGCGGCCCCCGGGCGGTGCGGAGGGGCGCCGCGGTTCGAATCGCGCTGGGTTTTACCGGCCGGCGGCGGGCGGGCTGCAGCTCGGCTCCAAGCAGGGTGCAGCGCTGCGCCTTTCACCCGGGGAGAAGGTGGGGGTTGCTCCGGGAGCCTCGGTGGAAGTCGTCTCGGACGGGAGTGGGAAGCGGTGCTGTTTCCGGGAGCCTTTCCCTGAGCCGCGTGTCGCCTTGCAGGGGCCCGGAGCTATGGCTGAACACATGATGATGTCCATGAGCCACGGTGGCACTGGGCTGCAGAGCTACCGGATGGGTGTGAGCGGGCTGCAGGGACCACCGCAGCATGGGCAGCACGTGCTGAGGACGCTACCTGCAGCGGGTCAGATGATGCCGTATGGAGGGGCCGGAATGGATGGTGCGATGAGGCCCAGACCCAACCTCAGCGGGCAGATGAGCCACCACCAGATGCAGAATGCGATGATGTTCAATGGCCCAAGTCAGCAGCAGCAGCAGTACATGGGGCCGGTGGGCACCCAGCAGCTCATGGCCAGTATGCACCTACAAAAACTCAACACCCAGTACCAGGGTCACCCGCTGGGCATGAGCAACGGGCCCATGGGAGCTGGTGCTCAGCAGTACAGAGTGGGGCCGAGCCAGCACCCAGGCATGCAGCACATGCCCTCACCAGCTCTGACCTTGAACGTTATGGACACTGATCTCATAGACGAGGAGGTTTTGACATCCCTTGTCCTGGAACTGGGGTTGGACCGGATTCAGGAGCTGCCAGAGCTGTTCTTGGGACAGAACGAGTTCGACTTCATTTCAGACTTTGTTAGCAAACAGCAACCCAGTGCCATCAGCTGTTGAGGGGCTTTGAGCTCCTCCTTGTGTCTTAGTGGTTTTGAGTTTGTTTCTAACTTCCTTCTCCACCTGCCGTCCTCCTCCCTTCCCCTGCCTTGCCCTGTCCTGGATTCCTGACCTCCCTAAAGAGACAATCATTGGACACTGGCTTGCGATGGATTGCTTTTCTCTTCTGTGTGGTTTTTCGTTTGGGAGTTCATGGGGGGGGGGAGGGGGGAAAGAGCGTGTACCCCAAACAGCAGATCAAGAGCTCTTGCTGTAGAGCTGCCTCTAAATGGCATTAACAGGATTTCTGGCTTAAATGGAAGTAATGGACTTACGACTTTCCACAACCAGGCTTTGAGCACAGGGAGCGATGGGCAGCTGGCAGGAGCTGGATTTGCTCAAGGATTCTGCGGTGCCAGCAAAGTTAAAGGATCCCCAGAGAGAGGATTGCCTCCCCGCTGCATGGTTTGAACCAGTTTGCCCTTGCAAACATGGGTGGGGTTAGATTATTTCTTGGGACTTTCTGCTGTGACAGTGAATAGGTTTTCAGCCTTGTCTGTTCAGCTCGGAAAGGGGCACTTCCCCTCCAGCAGGCTTTTTTTTTTTCCCCCTGAACTGACTGAGCAAAATAAACTATGCCTTGGGGAAGGGTGTGCATAGGTGCCTAAATGTTCATCCCTGTGGAACTATGGGTCTCCAACGTGTACAGTTAGCAATCAACTGTAAAATGTACCACTGTTAGAGGCTGATTCAGGCACAAGGCTTAAAGCTGCAGTCTAGCTCCACTTTTTTTCCACCTCTGAAACCAAATAAAGACCGTGCAACTGTATATTCCAGAGCTAATCTTATTTATTTTTCCTATGATTATTTATTTGCAAAGGGCTCCTTTTGTTATTTGGCTTTGGGGCTGCTGGGAAGGATGCATGGAGAGTACTGCAGCTTTAAGATGCTGGCTTCGGGAACAAGAAAGCCTGGGATAGTTTTCAAGCTGCGTTTCAGATGGTCACTGCAACCCGAGGTCTTTGTGCTGAGCACACAGGGCGGTGTAAATCTAACACCCTCGGAAAGCGATAAAGATGACTCGGTTCCTAATTCCCTTACTCGGGGAAGGTTAAATGTAAAAGCTGGTAGGGTTTTGTTTCCTCCGCTGTCTCTCGTTTCCAGGCTCTGTGGAAAGCTGCCGGTAACTCTTAGTTGCTGCCGCCCTCTGCTGCTGACAGCTCCTGACAACGGCCGAGGGAGAATGTAAGATGAACTTGCAAATAAAAGCTGAAACGTCTCCGGTGTGCGTTTGTGTAGTGCTGTCTGTGGCACGGGTGCGATGTGGAACGCTGGGAAGAAGTGGTTTCCTTGCTGCTGTTAGCAAATCCCGTCACCACCGACCTGACACCCGAATTGCAAGGGTTGTGTTTGGAGCTTAAAGCTTGGAATAAGTCAATCCTCGTAGCTTGGTTGGGAAGGTGAGGTGCTTTCTGTATTGATGTCCTGTGGATGGTGGGTGCTGCTGCCTGACCCTGTGGTGCTCACACAGATGTGTGGGGACTCCTTACTCTTCTTGCAGACCACGAGCAGCTCCATCAGCTGAGTTACAGCTGCACTCAGAGATCTCTGCTGCTTTCTGTGCCATAAAGGTCCTAAAAATCAAGATTTCCTTCTCTCCCAGAGCTGAGATTTCTCTTTCTGTATGGTTCCTAACCAGTCCTCTCACACTTGCAGGAGTATTCCCGAGTGTCTCTCCGCTGCCCTGCAGCAATGTGGCTGTGGATGCTGCTATTCAAGTGGCTGAATAACTTTGGCCACGCTTTGGTTCACCTCTTGGTGTCCCCTGGCCTTGTTCCTTGTGCAGCTTTAGAGCAAGTGTGCAAGTCCTGTCCTTGGGCTGTCAAAGACCTGCAGAAGCGTTGCTTTCTCTGCAGAGGTTGTAGTTAAGCAGCTAGAAGTTGGCAGCTGGATTTGTTCCTCAGATTAGAAGAGCTGAACCTAAAATAAACAGGCGTGTTATAGGTTGTTGGTTGTGGCTGCGGGGGGAGCAGGCGGTGTGATGCACCATTGTGGCCTGTAGTGTCCCAGCTACAAAGCAGGGAACCACGTCCACCCTGCAGCTGCAGGATTGTCAACTTTAGCATTTTTTTTTTTTGAAGTGGTGTCCCAGGAACAGGAGCACATTGCTCTGTAGGAAGCACTTGGCATTTGATGCGTTTTGGACGGAGGAACGTGTCTGCCTGTCCTCTTGGCTCTGTCCCTGCATCTTGTTGTAAGGCGGTGCATGCAGAGTGCTGCTGCTTTAAGCTGGAGCACAGGAGCTGAGAGTGCTGGAGGTGTGAAGGCACTGCGGGGTCCCAGTCAGCATTGCTTTGGGAATTTGGCCCTGCAGTCTCAGCTGAGGGAATTCTAGTGTCAGCTTTTTTCACCTCTGCGTTTCCCCAGAAGATACCATTGAGGTCAGCTGTTTGATTCCCCAGGCAACTCAGGCCAAAGCCACGTATGGCTTCCGCTGGTGATGCGCTGCTTGTGGCTAGGTGATCCTAAACTCTGCTTTTCCCAATGAGCTGACCCTGACCTCTTCACCCAGCAGCGGGGTGTTGCTCCAAAGCCTCAGTGTCAGCAGGGAGCTGACATGGAGCACTGCAAACCATTGCTGAATGACAGTGCCATGACATCTGGGGAGCTCCGAGGACGAAGGTAGCCTCTATGCAGGATGTGCTTTTCAAGCCTGGAGCACGCTCCTTGCATGGTGCATCAAATGATGCTGGGAGACACTTCTAGAGGAGTCCCTTGTCTGCTGGGGAAGAAGGAAGATTCTCCCATCCCAGTGCCTGCTCCTGGTGGGATGGCTGGGGCACTCCTGTCCTCTGACCTAGGCTGGGCTCTCTGTTATAATCCAAATAGGTTTTATAATTATACTGATGGAGACCAAGCCTTGAGGCAGAGAGTGTGTGTGTGAAAGTACAGAAAGAAAAGGCCTTTCTGTACACCTCTGTCTCAGCCCACGTGTCTGCAGGATGATGGAGTCTGCGGATGATGCTCAGTGATTCAGGGTAGCAGAGAGCTGGGGAAGGATTTGTGAATAGTGAGTGATGGAATGAGCAATGACTGGTACATATCAGCTGGTAGCAGGACATTTGACCTTTCTGAGTTCATCTCAGCGCTGCTCTCTTCAAACCAGCTGCAGCCACTCAGCAGAGATCTTTGTGTCATAATGAATGTTTGTATGAGGAATCTTAGCTTGTTGTTGACAGAAAAGCAAAGGGAAAGTTAGAAATCGTTAGGAGAGACATAGAAAGCAGAAGGCAGCAATGAGTGCCCTGCAGTAAATACAGAATTCAGCTGTGTCCTGTGCACTGCCTGTGCTGGAGAGCTGTCCCAGATGCTCACCTGTTTATCACAGAAATAATACTTAGAGAAAGTGCAGAAAAAGGGCAACGTGTGAAGCAGAGAAATGTTTCTCAGAAGAAACCATAAAACAGACGGTGGCCCTCCGGTCAGGAGGACTCACTTTGTGTGGCGTCCTCTCATTCCCAATCATTCCATGCTCATCTTCTCCACACCAGTGATGATTTTATAGCTTCTGTGATGTCCCTCTCAGAGCCACTCCCCATTCAAGAATCACTTCATCTTGTAGATTGTCTTTATCACCTTTTTCTGTCCTGTTTCTAGTTTTATAGGAGGGGGGAAGAAGCAGCAGTGCTTTAAGCCGTAGATATGTCATATATTTCTCCAGTGCTATAATTAGGACCGGCTGCTCTATTTTCCACTTATTCATCACAGAACTACGCAAAGATTTTGTCTGAAGGGGAGCTTTGGAGGTCACTGTTCAATCTCCTGCTCTGACCAGGACTGGCTTCAGAGATAGGGCAGATTGTTCAGGGCCTTATCCAGCCAAATTGAATGGCATTATTCCGCATCCTTGTTTCAGTGCTACACTGCTCTCATTTCCTTCCCAGTTTCTCCCATTTCAGTTGCTTGCTGGTTGACACAAGCACTGACCTGATCAGTATAGAGACTCCAAAAGATAATATTGCATTTGTAGCAACTTTTGCATGGTATGGTTCTCTCTCTTATGAGCACTGCCAGCCTGGGAGATAGAGGATGACCACCTCTGCATGTTAAGAAACGTGCAGTTCTTGCCCAATCAACAGCAAATTTCATCCTCTGTTGATAGCCATGGCAAGAGCTGCAGCCCCAGCCTGATCCTACACACCCTGAGCAGTGGGACAGGAGATCTTAGGCTGTAGCAAAGAGTGCTGGAGGGTTTTGTGGCTTCTTCTGTAACAGCCAAATCTTTGGAAAGGGGGGACTGGGGATTCGCAGGAAATGACAGTCAGGCCAGAGTGTTTCTGGACCTCCTTCTTAAATATTTAGAATGAAAAAACACGTGCCTGCTGCACTGCAGTGTGGGTGCTGGTGTGACCTACGCAGCACAGAGTAGGGTGAGGAAGAGCACATCTTCGATGAAACACAGTAAGCATCCCCATTCCAACCAGGACTTTGGATAAAGTAGGGTGCCTGCTATAGCTCATCTTCATGTCCATCTGGATCCGCAGGAGCCAGCCAGGGGTTCATGGTCAGCACGTATGTGCACGCAAAAAGGTCTGAAAGCACCAGCTGCTGGCTTACTGACTCAGAGTATTCTCTCTCTTTTGGGTCAGCAGCTTTGTGTACACTCTGGATCATGGGGATGGGCTTCACAGTCAAGAAGAGCAGCACAGGGGCTGTGCTGTGGAGCATGCGTGGGGAATAGTTCCACTTTTCTTTCACCAATTGAAGCATGGATTCCTAGGAGCTTCCATGTGCCTGCATGACTGGGAATTAGGGAAAGCAGCTCTTTGCCAAATCCAAGTGATATTCCGGATCCAACAGACTAAGCCCATAGCTAGCAGCTGCTTTTGCAAGCATCTAATCCCAACCCGGCTCCTAATTCAGCCAGCGTGCTGAAGGAGGGGGAGAGAAGAGGGTATCTGCACCTCAGGTCTCTGTTCAAACACACTGGGTTACTCTGTGGTCCATCTCTCAGCAGTATTTGTAAGATGGAGGTCCCTACTGGGGTATGTAGTAGGTTATGGCGCATTACAACACTCATAACTTTCAGATGCTGGTTTCAGACTGCCGTTAGGTTGCTTCATAATTGCTACACCAAAGTATGGACCAAGTCCTGCTTTTCCTGTTTCAACTGTAAATGCAAAAGACGGTTACAGGGCATTATAGCAAACTGAGAGAAGTTTTGGCGAGCCAGCCAAGTCCCATTGTCAGTTGTGTGTGTGTAGCTCAGGAGCACTGGGACCTTTCAGTGCAAAGAGGGCCACGTTGCATCCTGCAGCCTCCGGATGGAAGATAATTTCCTTTCCAGATTTGCCAGAAATATCCCTGAGTTCACATTTCCAGGGAATTCTACAAGTTCAGCCTGGTCCAGAAGTCTGTCTTATTCATGACCTGTGAAGCACAGCGTGGGTGAGGAGACCTCAGTTCAAAAGCTTTCTTGTCTTCTCCCACTCCGTTCTGTGAGCAGTGCCAAGAGCAAGCTGTGTTTGCAAAGGGGACACAGTTAGGTCAGGGAAGGAGCAGTAGTTTTAATGATTAAACACAGTCTTCCTCAGTGTTTCTGATAAAGAGCTTTGTGGTGTCCCCAAGGAAGGGGAGCTCAGCAATGCCTCACAGAGCTGCTGGTCTGCTGGAGGGGCACAGGGAAAGGTAGGCAGTGTTTCCCTATTGGGTGAAATTAAGTAAAATCCTCAGAAAGGCATCTCACGGAGGTGAGATTTGAAGGTGCCTATTTGCCTCCTTTGATAGGAAAGCAAAGCAAGCTAAGCCTTGGGGGCTGTGTGCTACACACCAGAGCAGAAAAAAGCCACCCCAAGTGTGTGCGTGTAGCGAATGCTGTGAATGCTGCACGCTGTTCAGTGGCTTGAAAAAGAAACTGCTAAAAACCACTGCTGAATCCTGCCCGCACACCCTGAGGAGCGTGCCCTTGTGCAAACACAACTGTTGTGTGCGTTAGAGGCACAACTGCCACAAATGCCTGATTTCTCCTGCACCAATCCGGGGCTGTGAACAACATCAACTACACGGCTGAAGTGTTTAAGGCTGCTTCAGATTGAAGGATTGTATTTCCAAAGAGTTTTTAAAAGCCGTGGGTGCCGCAGGGTGTCCCAGCTGATGGGCTGCACCATCTGCTCTATTCACTTCTGTCCGAAGGACCTGGAGGTGAGTTCAAGGCAAGGCAAGTCAAGCTGCCAGAGTCCCTGCCCCCTGGCTGCTTATAAATAGCGCATCTCAGGAAAAGGCACTTTCCGTTGCAAAGAATAAAGAACATTCAGAGCTGAAAAGGCCCTCCTCGTCTTTTCACCGTCTAAACCTCTGCATCTGCTTCAGTGTGCTTAGCTCCCAGGGCCCAGCAGGGTTGCAGGCAGGGGACACAGCTTGCTATCCTGCAGTTCGGCACGGCCAGCAGGCAGAGGGGAGGCTCCTTGCAGCACGATGCTCCTTGCAGCACGATGCTCTTTGCAGCACGATGCTCCATCAGCTCCTTCATTTTCGCACTGCTGATCGGGGTTACATGAGAACTCTGAAGAACTTGAGCATGCTGGAGGAGTGCTGCAGTGCAAGGGGATGGCCTTGCGTTAAAAGACCTTCCCATGCTTTTACAGACCACTGGAACGCAGGTTAAAATACACAGCATTGCAGGAATAAGACAGAAAAAAAAAGAAAAGAGAGGTAAATCCTCTGTCACAGTGTGAGAGCGGCAACAAGACAGCTGGGAGAAAAGGGACAGACCCTGCAGCTCCTGCTCCAAGCACAGCAGCTCAGCCCAGGGGCATCACATGGGAACTTCAAGGACCCAATGTAAGCCCAGGCATCTTGCAGGCTTCTCTGTTAAAGAGGCGGTTTCTGAAGACCTGTCCGTTTCTGAAGGGCAGATCTGACACCCGGGGTCACCCAGAACGCCCGCGGGGCGCTGCTGCCTCCCGGTGGCACTGGGCGAGCAGCACAGCCCAGTCCAGCGGCAGCGCTGGGGAAACTGGGAGGCTGGGTGGGCATCGTGGGTCACCTCCGGGTGGATCGCTCCTGGTGCAAGGCATGGATTGATTCAGCAGTTAGCATTCATCCCTGCTGTTGACGAAAGCTCTTTGTGCTTAGAGAGTGAACGAGCCGCCATCAGGAGGCTCGAGCCGTGCTCCCTTCCACCATGGATCATCAGTCCATGTGCGCAGCGAAATCTCATGACCCAGAGATTCCCTTTGTTTGTCATTACAGTTTTAATTGGGATTTTTTTTTCCGCCTCCAAAAAAAAAACAACCAAAAAATCAACCTTACTCTTGAGGGCAGAAAAGCACCCAGAGAAGATGCTGGTCCTTTCGATCAGACAATGCAATGTGTAAATTATCAGGTCAGAAATTCACACAACGAAGCATCTCCAAGGGGCAGCCTGGTTGTCTGTCACTCCTTCAGAGCTGACACTGGCAAATCAGAACAAAAGAGCAGCAAGAGAAAGGTCACTTTTTCTCCTTGATGAGAGCCGTGGCTGTTCATCGAAGGATGGATGGAGTGCGGGGTTATATAGCAGCAAATGCACCTCACTGAAATGGAAGCTCTTCCAGAAGAGCAGCTCATCCAGGAGGGTACGCTGTACAGCTGAACTATCGCGGTGTGCTTACAGATCTTTGGAAGCCACAAAGCTAAGATAGAGACCTGGATTCTGACTGTGGCCTCATACCGTAAGATGGTCCGTCGGGAAACTCTCTAAGCCCCAGGTTGGAGACATTCTTTGTCGGCAGTGCTGGAAACCTGGGGGTAATCCTCCTATCATGCGTAGCTGACACAAAAGATCTTCAGTTTATCCACATTTCTTGTGTTACATGTGCCCAAGTTTCTCAGAGTGCGTTACATATTCAGTGACCGTTTCCAAGCAGGACCTCCTATTTCCTTGGTACGAAGACTCAGCAGAGCTTCCTTATCTCCTCGGTTCAGAAACACAGCTCTGTTACCTAACCAAACTGCAGGGCAGGGCTATCCATTGATGAACACTAACAAGCAGTTACAACTGGCGTCACTTCCATAGAAAAAATATATAATACAAGCTTTCACAGTGTTGGTTCTTTCCTTTAGACCATATTTTCACGTCCTGACAGCAGTTTGCTTGGTTGGTGTGTTTATAAGACACCACATCAGTACGAATCACTGCAATTCAACACCTTCGTGCTTGTTTCTCTTCAATTTGCTTTCTTAAAACTTCCTTAGGAACGTAATCCATCAGATTTGGGGAGGATGATTTTATCTTCTATTGCTCTTGGAATGCCCTGTGTTCTGTTTCATGTTAGTCTGCGTCACAAACAGGTTCAATATGGGAAATGACCGAGCTGCACTCAGTGTCCCATCCAGTGCCCGTGCTTTGTGAGGGGCCCCATTTGTCCACGGTCTTAACATAACGTTGGTCCACCGTGGATCCCCTTTATTTAGTGCTTCTGTTGTAGCAACGGACATACCAACAGCTACACGCAGACAGCCCAAATAAAGCACAACCTGAAAAACCAATAGCCGCCAAGCTTTTACTTTCACCTTGCGGAGTGACCAATGGGGAGAGACAAACAGCGGCGAACCCGGCGTGAGAGGGGTGTTAACGCTGAGCGGGTCGGAATCGAAACAGAAAGTGTCAGAGACGCTGCGGCGCGCTATGGAGCAGCCGCTGCTGCTGGCGGCTCCGGACGGGCCGGGGGGGGGCATTCGGCTCTCCCCCCGGGGTCTGGAGGCTCTGCGGGCCCTGTCCGCTCCCCTGCACGTGGTGGCGGCGCTGGGGCCGCCCGGCGGGGGCTCTGTGTTCCTCATGAACCAATTGGCGGGACCGGGCTGCGGTAAGGGAGGGGCAACTGGGAGCAGGGGAGAGTGGGCGCAGCGGGACCGGCGGAGCTCTGACCGCTCCCTCCCCCTCCCCACCGCTGCCCTACAGGCTTCCCCGGCAGCCCTGGGCTGTGGATGAGGAGACGCCCGCACCCGAAGTGGCCCGACCGTGAGCTGCTGCTGCTGCACGCCGGAGGATTCCTCGGGGGAGAGGAACCGGAGGTAACAAGCGGGGTCCGGGGTGGGGCGGCCCCGATCCCCCTCCCCACTGAGCGCCACCCAATTCTCCTCCCTTCCTCCCTGCTCAGGACGGCGCCGGGCTGCGGCTCTTCATGCTGCAGCTACTGCTGAGCAGCGTGCTGGTGTATGGCAGTGGTGACGGTGGTGGTGACGCACAGGAACAGCTCGAGCTCCTCAGGTATCCTCTGTGTTCAGGGTGTGGTCCTTTTCCCCGTTTCGGCTTTCTTTGTTGGTTTTTTTGTTGTTGTTTGTCATTCTTTTGGTTTTGTTTTCCTTCACTGCATAGCTATGTCCAGGAGGTGCCGCGCCATCTGCGCCTGCTGGAGGAAGAGGACAATGATGAAGAAGATGAAGACCATCTGCTACGCTTCGTGCTGCCGCCCTTCATCTGGAGCCTGAGCAGCACAGCCCTGGCACCTGAGAAAGAGGATGTGTTGGAGGCTGAGGACCACAATCTGGAGCCAGCGCTGGGTGGCCCCCCAGGTGCACTGCACCCCCAATCATCATGTCCCCAGCCCCCATGTCTCTGTATCCCTAGATTCTCACAGCCACCTGTTCCGCTCCTGTCCCCATGTCACCCAACTGTCCCTCTGTCCCTACAGGCCCCGTAGCACGCTGTGTCCTGACGCTGTTCCCTGAGCAGAAGCTGTTCCGTGTGGCCGACAGCAATACCGAGGGCCTAACCCAGCTCTGCACCCACCTGCTGGGCTGCGATCCCAAAACAGAGCCTGGAGGGGCGCAGGTGGGCGGTGCCTGTAAGTGGGGGTCCTGAGGATTGATGGGGGTGATGCTGCGGGGACCCCCTCTAAGGATGCCATGTCCCCAGACCTGGCTGCGCTGGCAGAGCGAGTGGTGGATGCAATGCAAGGGGATGCAGTGCTGCGGATTGGGCGGTTCTGCCAGGAGGCCAAGGAGATGGCACAGCAGGTATGTGGGGGCGCAGAGACACTGTGGTGTCCCCGTGTCCCCACACCGCATTGTCTCCACGTTCCCATGTCCTGATACCATGTTGTCTGTGTGTTCCCACACTGTGCTGTCCCCACACAGGAAACTGGTGACAAGTGGCCCAAGGGCACCAACTTTTGGCAAGATGACACTTTCCTGAGGAACAATGACACCAGTGACACTATCCCACAACATGATGACATCCCCCAGGCCAACACCTCCCCATGGCACACTGACACCGACGGTGACACCACCGTACAACAGGAGGATGCGGCCTGGGTGGAGGCACCATCCCCCCACCCACTGTCCCCGATGCCAGCCCCACTTTGCCTGGTGTACAATAATGGCAGCAACAAACTGTCACTCAACCCCGGAGCACTGGCAGTGCTACGTGCTATCACCCAGCCCATAGTGGTGGTGGCCATCGCTGGGCCCTACCGTACTGGCAAGTCCTTCTTGATGAACCGACTGGCAGAGCGGCGTACTGGTGAGCTGGTGGGGGAGAACCACAGCCATTTTGGGCGTGTTTTGGGGAGTTTTGGGGATTTCTGATGGTTCACTGCCCACAGGTTTCCCACTGGGCCCCACAGTGCGGGCAGAGACCAAGGGCATCTGGATGTGGTGCCTGCCACATCCACGCCGGGCTGGTGTGGCTCTGGTGCTGCTGGACACCGAGGGGCTGGGAGACCCCAAAAAGGTGGGTGCCAGGGGTAAGCAGCCCCAAAGCCCCCTCAGAGCTCCCTGGACCCTTCTAAACCCAAGTGTATGTGCAGGGTGACAACAGCAATGATGCCTGGATCTTCGCACTGACACTGCTGTTCTCCAGCACCCTGGTGTACAACACCATGGGCACCATTGACCAGCAGGGGCTGGATCAGCTGCGGTATGGGGATGAGTGGGAGGGTAGTGGCACAGTGACATGTTCCCATGGTGGTGATAGAATTCACATGGTGACAGCACCAACATGGGTCTTGCAGGCTGGTGACAGAGCTGACGAATTACATACGTGTGCGGGTGGAGGATGCAGATCCAGCAGCTGAGTTCAGCCGCGTCTTCCCCAGCTTTGTCTGGACTGTGCGTGACTTCACACTGCAGCTGCGGGAGGGCGAGCGACTGCTGACTGAGGATGAGTACCTGGAGGATGCGCTGCGTTTAAAGCCCGGTACGGCCATCACCATGTGTCACCAAATGTCCCTATGGGTGGTGGCACCGTGCTGATGTTGGCAATGCAGGGAACGGGCGCATGGTGCAGGAGTACAATGAGATGCGGCGCTGCCTGCGTGCCTTCTTCACACACCGCAAGCTGTTCGTAATGGAGAGACCGACAACTGATGCGAACCTGGCACGACTGGAGGAGGTGCAGGAGGATGAACTGCAGCCACGCTTCCGGCAACAGGCAGATGCCTTCTGCCAGCACATCTGGGAGAAGGCGCCAGTAAAGGAGTTGCCAGGCGGGCGCCGGGTGACGGGCACCAGTGAGTGGCAGTGGCATGAGGATGGGGTGGCGCATTGGGGATGTGTGTGGGTTTCGGGTGGGATGTGCGTGGGTGTGATGTGTCTCAGTGATGGTGTCTCCCACAGTGCTGGCTTCCTTGGCGGAGAAATACGTGGCTGCCATTGTGAAAGGTGAAGTGCCTTGTGTGGAGAGCACAGTGGCAGCACTGGCGAGGACTGAGAACACCACAGCAGTGGCAGCAGCAGTGGCTGAGTACCGGAAGGGCATGGAGCAGGACCTGGTGCTGCCCACAGACTCACGTGCCATGCTGATGGATGTGCACCAGCGCTGGGAGCGCCGTGCCATCACCCTCTTCCTGTCCCGTGCCTTTGCTGACAACGAGCGCACCTACCAGTGTCAGCTGATGGTGAGTCACTGTCACGGTGTGGGGTTCTGGGGGTGATTTCTCTTCGATTCAGACCTGTTTTGTGGTGCAGCGAGACCTGGAGGCAGCCAAGGAGGAGTTCTGCTGGCGCAACGAGGAGGCATCGGAGAAGCGTTGCCAGGCGGTGCTGCGGGAGCTGTGGCAGGACGTGGAACACCGCCTGCAGTGTGGGGTCTACGCAGCACCAGGTGGTGCACAGCAGTTCCAGGATGATCTGGGCCACGTGCTGGATGACTACCAGTGGTGGCCTGAAAAGGGTGTTAAGGTGAGTGGGGTGTGATGGAGCCTGGTGTGGTGGTACAGGCGGTGCCTCATAGCTGTACCATCAGGCGGATGCAGTGCTGGAGGTGTTCCTGCGGGAGCGGGAGCCGCTGGCACAGGCGTTGCATGCTACCGACGCGCACCTGGTGATGATGGAGCGGCAGCGGGAGGCAGCAGCAGCCAAGGAGGCAGCAGCCAGGGAGGCAGAGGCAGCGTGCCTAAAGGAGCAGCAGCGCAGCCTGGAGGAGCACTGCAGGCAGCTGGAGCAGCGACTGCTGGAGGAGCAGCGCCTGCGGCTGAAGGAGCAGGACCGCATGCTGGAGCACCGCCTGAAGGTGAGCACTGTGACGGTGTTGTGTGGTGGAACCAGCATGTTGTGGCTGTACCGTGGATGATGGTGTTGTGCAACGGTACCAGCACGCTGTGGCTGCACTGTGGCATTGTGCAGCGGTACTAACAGCTCTCTCTGTCCCACAGGAACATCGGGTGCTGATGGAGGAGGGTTACAAGCGCGAGGCAGAGGCAATGCAGCTGCAGATTGCGCGGCTGCAGGAGGAGAAGAAGAGCATTGAGAAACCCTCATGGATCAGCTCGGCTGTGGGCCTCCTGGGCAGCGTGGCTTCACTCTTCCTGCCTGGCGCGGTCGGCAAAGTAGTGGGTATTGCCAGCAACCTGATGCAGCGCATGATATAGCCCAGCCACCTGCCCCTGTGTCTTGGTTTCAGCTGCGACGGCATTGGATTTTCTTTGAATTCATTGAATTGTGTTTGGTTTGATGTTATATTTTGGCTTTAGGAGAAAAACAGTATTGATAACAAACTGTTGTTTTAGTTGCTGCCGAGCAGTTCTGTACAGAGCCAAGGACATTTCAGTTTCTCAACTTCTCCTACTGACCTGCCAGTGAGGAGGGCTGAGGGGGATGCAAGGAGTTGGGAGGGGACAGAACTGAGATACCTAACCTGAAGTGGCCAAAGGAATATTCCATACCACGTGAGATGAGCTCAATAATTGCTAATTATTATGGTGGGGTTTTTTTTGCACAGACATTTCAGTATTATCTTGGAACAATATCATTTAGCACTTTACTTGCTATTTGTCTGTCGTGTTGTTTACCATCTCTAGGAGCTGGACTGAAGTTGTCATTGTGCTGTGCTTTATGATCTTAGCTTTCAATATGTTAAAACTGCTGATTGAGAAACTGATTTGGTGTTTGTGCTCAACATTGTAGTGATCTTTGTACTTTGAGACCTCTGTCTTGGGATGCTATGAGTAATTACGCTTTGCTCTGTCTCCTTGTGGCACCAGACACCGGGAGACAAGGGAGGGCACTTTCCACCCAGGGACCTAAGCTGGCCAAAGGGATATTCCATACTATAGGACATCATACAGAAAAAGGTGTGGGGCGTTTGTCAGGTGGGCTGCTGCTGCTTGGGGACTGGCTGGACATGAATCAGAGCACTGTCCCTCAACCCCATGGCACTGCAGAAGGTGGTCCAACCCCTGGTGGCGGTGGCCATTAGAAGCCCTATCACAGCAGCAAGTCCTTCCTGATGAACCACCTGGCCAGCCTCAACCAGGGCTCACTATCCATTTTGGGAACCTTTGGGGGCATTCTGTGTGTTTCTGTTGGCTGGACCCCAAAAACACAGCTGTGGGTGCAGGGCAACAGCCACAAAAATACCTGGATCTTCATGCTGGCACTGCTGCTCTCCAGCACCTGGTGTACAAAAGTCTGTGCATCACTGACCAGCAGGGGCAGGAGCAGCTGCAGTATCCTGCAGGAGGTGGAGTGGAACTGGGGGAACTGTGGTGAAACTGGGAGATTTCTGGCAAAGGAGACTTGGGGCAAAGCTGGGGGATTTGGGATGAAACAGGGATTTGGGGTGACAGGGGACTTGGGGCAAAGCTGGAGGATTCAGAGCAAGACTAGGATTTGGGCAATGCAGTGCTTGAGGTGAAGCTGTGGGATTTGGGCCTTGCAGGACTTGGGATGAAACTGGGAGATTTGGGATAAAACTGAAGGATTGGGGCAACATGAGACTTGGGGCAAAGCCGTGGGATTTGGGTAATGCAGGATTTATGGCAAAGCTGTAGGATTTAGAGCAACGTGGGACTTGAGTTGAAGCTGTGGGATCTGAGGTGAAAGGGGGGATTTGAGGAAATGCTAGATTTGGGGTGAAGCTGTGAGATTTGAGCAAAATGGGATTTGGGGAATCTTGTATTTAAAGGGAACGCAGATTTGATGGGGTGATAGGGAATTTAGGGTGAAGATGTGGGATTTTGGAGATGTTGAATTTGGGGGCAGGATGCAGAACTGTGGATTTGAGGTGAAAGTGTGGGACACAGGAATCAGGATCTAAAGGGGGGTGCAAGATTTAGGGTGCAGCTGGGCACTGTAGGGGGATGGGTGTAAGGGGAGGACACAGGATTTGGGGGATGCAGAATTCAGGACTCATTGTGCTTCAGAAGATCTGCTAGCTGTGAATTCAGATTCTGACTGATGGGAACTGGGGGTGGCCTTGGAAGAGTCCCCAGTGGAACCTCTGGTTACAGTAAAGTTGAAGAAAGAGCACAAATCCAAGACAGAAACCAATCAGAAGAGACTGACTAGGTTAGGTGTCCCTAAAAATCCTGTGCCCAAATATGGATAAAGTGAGTAATAGGACGCCTCTCCAAACAGTCACCAAAGACTCTTGCTCAAATACAGAAGATTAAAATACGTAACCGTGTGCTTGGATAATCTTATGAATATATAATAGCTGGGTGTATATTGAAAACTTATAAGAAGCCAGGATGGAGACTTGGTGAGCTTGATTTGTGGGGATTTCCCTCCTTATGCCCTGTGCAGAATAAAGCAACATCTCCTCTCCAAACATCTATCTTTTTTAATGTGTTTTGGGACACTTTATGTGGACCGTGGCATGAGGAGAGGCTGAGAGAGCTGGGGCTGCTCAGCCTGGAGAAGCGGAGGAGCAGGGAGGTCTTATCAATGACCCTCAATGCCTGAAGGAAAGGTGAAGAGGATGGAGCCAGGTTCTTGTTAGCAGTGCCCAGTGCCAGGACAAGAGGCAAGGAGCGCAAACTGGCTCACAGGAGGTTTCTGTCTGAACATCAGGAAGTCATTTTTTTATTGTGTATTTCTGCCCTGGAACCGTCTGTCCAAAGAGGTTGTGGAACCTCCTCCTTGGAGATCTTTAAAAGCCACCTGGATGTGGTCCTGGTCAAGCAGATCCAGTGCCTCTGCTTGAGCAGGGGTTGGACCAGAGGGACCCAGATGTCCCTTCTGACTGACCTCAAGTACCCTTTGATTCTGTGAGAGATTACTCAAAATTGTCTTATGGCTGCATAATAATGGACGTATTAGGGATAAAGCTTAATTCTAAACTGTCCCTCTGCAGCCCATGGGCACCGTGTGGAGCAGATCTCCATGTGCAGCCATGGAGGAGCCCACAGTGCAGCAGTGCACAGAGATCCCACAGGAGCACGCTTCAGGCCGGAGGGTGCAGGAGGGCTGGGGGAGCTGCTGCCCATAGGCCCCATGCTGGAGCAGCCCTGAAGGATGGGCCCTGATACAGAGCCGTGTTAGTGTGGGGCTTGAGCTGCAGCCTGTGGGAAGCTCACACAGGAACAGTTTGGGAAGGACAGCATCCTGTGGGAGGGACCCTGCGCTGGGGCAGGGACACGGTGAGGAAGAAGCAGCAGAGATGGAGCGTTAGGGGCTGAGCGCAGCCCCCACTGCGCTGTGCTGCTGGGCAAGGAGGAGGTAGAACATGGATGGGAGGAGGGTTATGTATTGTTCACTTTTAGTTCTCACTGCTCTAGCCTGCTAGCAGAAGGCAATAAATCACATTAACCTCCCTACACTGAGTCTGTTTTGCCTGTGACAGTAACCGGTGAGCTATCTCCCCATGCTATCTCAACCTAAGAGCTGTTCCATGTCATTTTCTCCCTCCGCTCCTGCTGAGGAGAGGAGCAAGAGAGCAGCGTGGTGGTGCTGAGCCGCGTGCCAGTGTCAAAACACAGCCAACTCCATGTTCTGAGCTTTTGACACAGCCTGCGGCCCTCACGCCTCTCCGAGTTGCCGCAGTTTTCGTACCACCGGGCGGGCTCCCGCCACCATGGCAACCAGAGGCCGCGCCTACCCGCGACCGCGCATGCGCTGGCAGCGTCCCCTAGGCTTAGGGCGGCCGCTCCGTCAGCAGCGGTCGCGCATGCGCCGAGGGTGGCGGGGTGCTGGCAGCTGGGCCTGGAGGAGCCGTCACTCGCCCGGTCATGTCGTACGGGCCGCTGGATCCCTACCGGCCCGGGCCGACGGCCCCGCCGCGGGACTTCGGTGGCATCATTCAGACATGCAGCGCCAACGTGCAGCGCATCGCGCAGTACAGTGAGTGCTGGCGGGCCGGGCCTCCTCGGTGGGAGCTGCTCTCAGGGTGCGGCGGGCGGCGCGGGGCTCCATTGCCGCCTCTGACAGCGGCCGAACCGCAGCGTCGGCGTCAGCCGCCCTCAGTGCGGGGTTGGTGGAGGGGTGGCTGCTGGAGGCCCGAGCTGACTTGTAGCCGGCCTCTTCCAGTTCATGGGTGGAACGGTGCTGAGAAGCGCTCTGCTGCGGAGAGGAGTTAAATGTCATAAAGCAGTCACTGGAATCCTGGTATTGATCCCTGCTCTGCCGCTTGCTGAGGGGATCGTTTCCTTGGCAAAGATGTTGCCTTTTCTAAAGGTGGAACTAGCTGCCCAAATACAGCTGCAGTTTCTTAAGTCATCTGAATGTGGTGTTTCCTTGGAAAGCTGGTGGATTCTTTCAGGTTGGACGTTAGGAAAAACAACTCTGCAGGAGTGGTCAGGCACTGGAATGGGCTGCTGGGGGGCGATGGATAACTGACCATCCCTGTGGAGATGTGCTGCTTAGGGTTTAGTAGGCAGTATTGGTAGTAGTTGGATGGTTGGACTGCATGATCTTAGAGGTCTTTGCCAACTTTAATGGTTTTATGCTGTTCCACTTTGATTTCACCAAGTTGTTAGCGTTACTGAAACTGTTCTGCCTCCTCTTGGTGTAGCCGTGGCCGTCTGTTAAATTGCTCCTGAATTTGCCAGGTAATGTGGCTTTTGCTTGCCTTGCCTCTTTCTCTTTCATGTGTTTTCTGAGCTTCCTCCTCTAATTAGTTCAGCTCCTCTTCCTCTTAGGACAAGATTGCCTGGTCTCATGATCAGCAGCCGCCCTATCTTGGTGTGCTGCCAGTTTCAGATGAAACAAATGTCTTATAGCTTCTATCAAGCTGGGAACACACAAAACAGCTGACTTACCATTACAGTAATTAACTGTGCTCTGTATTTGATAAAGGGCCTGAGGAGAAGAGAAACTGAAGTCTTGAGCACTTCCTCATTTCTCTTCTTCTTCCTTGTAGGGAAAAGCGGCAAGCAAACAGTGGAGGTAGATGGGTTGTATTCATATCTCTTAAAAAACTTTGCAGGACTAGCACTTCTTACAAGTGTATAGAAAGCTGCTGGAGTGAGCTGGCAAAGCTATTGCTTGCATGGCTGTTGTTTTACCTAAACACCTAGAGGGAGGTTACAATGTTGTAAGTAATCTGAAGTGCATAACTGCGTGTGTGTGGAATGCTTTACAGCCTGAAATTGAAAGGATTTGTAGACTGAAAGCTGCTAACTGAAGGGGCTATCTATATGAATGTGGGTACGCAGTACCCAAAAAATACAGATGAAGAGCTCCGTTCTCCGTGTTGCTTTGTTGTCATTTTCTGTAGGTTCTGTGCATTACTGTGGGCTGGAATAAGCTAAGCATCGAAAATGGTGGAAACTGGCGAAGGCAAGAGCAGAAAGCATATTGCCTGGCATGGAAATGGGGCTTGTGCAAGAATATACCCTCGAAGGAGGGAAAAATAGATAGCACAGAATATCTAGATGTAGCGCAAACACCACTTGCTTGGTCCTTGATGTCCACACAGTGTATGGTTGGTGTGTTGTCAGTTTAACTTGGCTGTCAACTCTTTGGGCCTGCATGTGGTTGTTAGATCTGTGAAATTAGCGTGGTCTTGCTTGTTCAAAGCAGCGTTCAGCTTGTTGTATTAGAAGTTGTTAAACAACTCCTCACTGTGTGGACTAATAGAAGCCAGGAATGCATCATGATGTATGCAGAAGGCAGAGTTCTTCTCTCATTACTGATTGAATCATACTGTAACCCTGGTTGAACTGCTGTAACTGTAAGCAGCTACCCTTCACTTTAGAATAGAGGTCTGTCTTTGGAATCTGATGTTTCTTTAGCAACACATTTCACCAACTGAAGTGCCTTGCTCTGGGCTAAAGGCAGAAATTGCACCAGCAGGATCTCACTGAACTGGAAGTATCTCTTGTTGAACTCACTGGGTATTTCATTGACACTCAGCTGCCTTTAGAACAATGTTAAGTTGATCCTTCTTGGTTTTGCCTTGCTGCTTGAGGGAATAGGGTATGTTTTCATGATTGCTAGGAAACCACCAGGTGTTGTACTTTTGTCCTACACGGTGCTCCCAGCATCTCTTACTAATGCTAAGGAGAGTGCAGCTGGGGAATACAGCAAGTCAGCTTGCTGATCTGTTCAAACATCCCCTTCTGAGGTAGAGGAGAAGGCGTGGTTGCTTTGCAGGTATGCTAACAGTTTGGTGGCTGTATGATAAGCAGTGCCTGCACAAGGGAACTGTGAACAAGCATAGGAGATGGGAGAGGAAGAAAGCTAGAGCTTCTCTTTGCATGCAGTCTGATTCAGATTGATGTAAGCTAACACTGCTCTATCTGCTGTACCTGAAAGACCTTACCAGTACTGCAACAACTTCTGTCTACCAAGAGTAGGAAAACATAGATTATTTAAAAAACAAAACTAAATGAAGTAGGTCTGGCCGTGATGAGACCATCACTGATGCAGAAACAACGAGGTTGGTAGGAATGAACATTATTGTTGGTTTAGAAAAGCTGAGGAAGAGGAGCGTGCCAGCTTTTAGGTACATAGTGCAGCCTACACATCCCAAAGGCAAATCTATCATCTTTTTGTCTAACAGTTAATCCGTTGAGCTAGAACATGGCTAAATGGAGATGTTTAAATGCGGAGTCTTAAGTGTTGTGTTACCAGCTTGAGTTAAGTAAAATGCTGAGAGAGATCTTTCACTGGAGAAGCTTTCTAGCTTAAAGAAGGGATAAGATACACTAGAACTCCTCTTATTAATCTTGTGGTCTCTTTATCTTCAGCTGCTCAGATAAAGAATTTGATGAGCCAGCTGGGAACCAAGCAGGACTCCAGCAAGCTGCAGGAAAACTTGTAAGTATTAACTGAGCAAACATTGTTTAGACACTTACCTTTATTCTTAGAAGAGAGTTACTTTGGAGAGATGCTTTACTGCATAAACTTAATATAGTCTTACAAACCAAAAACTACTAGATGCGTTAAGTAGTTTAGTGAATGTGTTAAGGTGTTGCTGCAGGACTCTAAAGAAGCCACCATTGGGTAGGATTGACTAGAAAATGGTATATAGGATCTAAAGAGTTTTTCTGTAATCTTTCACCTGACTGCACCTTGAATCCGTATATGCAACTTCCTTGTGTTTAGTAATAGCTGCTTTTCACATAAATACGTCAGTTGTGATAGTTGGCACTGGGCACACTACATGTGAAGGACATCTTACACCCATTCAATTCCAGTAAGATTCGAGTCTTCCTTTATTTTGCATCATCCTGGTCTACATTATTAGTTTTTGCAGATATGGTTTCAAAATGAAACTCGGGAATTCTGTTTTCTATGTAGTGCTAGCATTAATCCTTCTAGTAAGCCATATATCTGATGTACAAAATGTCTTAGTATTAAATTGTATGTAAATGGCTTCCTGTGTTGTGATACTAATGAAAGTGCTGCTTCGGTAGATCCTTTGCAGCAGCAGCTTTGAATCACAGCCTTGTTGGAAAACATAAGAGCTGAAAGACTGTTTGGGAAAGGCCTTGCATTTCCCAGAGCTGAATCTGTATCATTCTTCTCTGTGAAATTTCATGGATCTGAAAGGATTCGATATCTGAGTTCTCAGTAGTTCATCAAATATAAGCTTAAAGCAGTACAGTCAGGGACTGTTCAGAGAATAGTCGGTTACCACTTTGGTGCCACAAACCTTTGCCCTAGGAGTGGTTATGTTCACAGAACAAAACCGGGTTTTACCTCCCTTAAATTTTTCTCTTTGTGCAACTGGAGGAAAATGTCTTTCTAAAGCTACTGAATTATGCTAGCTAGCAGGGAACACAGGACTAGTTTTAATCTTTTTTTTTTTTTTTTAACATAAGCAGGAGCCACGTTGATAATGAAAGCTAAGAGTACATCTCTATTCTCCTAAGGAAAGATATCCTTAAAGATGTCTGAGCTCAGAAACCTTACTTGGTCATTATTGTAAATATTGAAACGCTCAGGTTGCTTTTTGGAAGAAACTTGTGTAACTGTTTCTGAACTATTGTTTTAGACAACAGCTACAGCATTCTGCAAACTGCTTGGCCAAAGAGACCAATGAGTATCTCAAAGAACTGGGGTCTCTCCCACTTCCTCTGTCTGCTTCTGAACAGGTATGCATGTATGAATTTTCTAGAGGTTTTTTTTTTTTTATTGCTTACTTGATAAGCTGGCTTAGAGTGCAGTTTCACAGAACTTAAACTGGCGCAGCTGAAGAGACAGCAGCTTTCTGCAGTGAAGGCAGTTGTTGAAGTAGGAAGACAAACTAAGCCAGCTACATCCTGACTGTATGATGCTGGGGGGGAGGAAACATTTATCAGCAGCAAATAGCTCTAAATCTTGGGGAGAGCTGAGTATGTAGTTCTATTTCTGAAAAAATAATCTTGTTTACAGAGCAATCTGGTGATGTGAGACCATGTTTTTAGGATAAAAACTCAGTGCAAGCTGAATGTCAGTGTGAAATGTAATCACACCAAAAAACTTTTCCTTCCATGGGATTTATGGCCTGAACTGAAGGTGGGGGAGGGAAGGAGCTGACTCAGCTTGCTCACATTTAAAGGAATCTGCTGAGGCAATGCTTATGACTTTGTCTCTGGCAAAACAGTCTTTCAGGGCATCCCTTCCTGAAGGGAAGGGAAGGGACAGTCCTCTGCTGTTGGAGTTTTCTGTTGCCACTTTAAATCACTGCTGCAATACTGACTTATCTGCTTCTGTGATGCTGTTATGGGATAATCTGTGGATATGGGTCAGCAGGTGTTGTCTTAGTAGATCCAAATTCTCTATCTAAAGGTTTGAATACCAGTTGCAAGTACAGCGGTGTTTTGTGTGTTTGTTCAGAAAGTATTTTTCAGTTAATCTCACTCTGGTAAGCAAAGTCCAGTCATGTGCATATTGCTGAATGTGGCAGTGACTTCTGTAAGTGAATGAAGCCCACTGAAGCAGTCCAGTTGAAATCTGTAGGAGCAGAATCTCACTGAAAATGTGTATATTATTTTTCTTCAGCATATCTGTTGAATTGATACGAACTTCTTGAAAGTACTGGAGAACCTACGATTTGAGAGGGCTATTGGTAATTTCTGTAGTGGAAAATGTAAGAATCAGCTGCAGTACTGACTGTCCTTGAGTCAAGTCTTTTTCCCAACTTCTTGTTTCCCGTGCACTGGATGTCACAGCCTTCAAAGGGGGCATGCCAGGGAAATATGCACAGAACAGTTCCACAGTAGGTGGAGCATAGAGCATTTGGTATAACGTGAAAGTATGACGGGCTTTTCGTTCTCCAGTTTCTGCCCCAGAATGCTGGGAAGATCACTTACATGTTAGCATTTACTTTTCATTGTATGTTTTGGAGAGTCTGATGGTTACAGTAACATGAATGGCAATATCTGAACATTTGTTTTTGTTTCTTTAGCGTCAACAGAGGCTTCAGAAAGAACGTTTAATGAATGATTTCTCCGCAGCCTTAAATAATTTCCAGGCAGTACAAAGGCAAGTGTCAGAGAAGGAAAAAGAGACTGTAGCAAGGGCAAGAGCTGGCTCCCGTATCTCTGTAAGTATTTGTAGGCATTCTGTTGTGATGTAGTGTACTACAAATCATTTCAGAGATCTTGTCTTTGCCCACTGACTTCATGGTTGTCTACTGATACATCACTGATCACAAATGAGGCCTTAGCAGGTTGTTTTGCTGTTCCAGATGTTGTAATTAGTAGGCACACATCTTGATATGCTGATGGTACATCAATGATCTGAGTAAATAGACTCTCGTCGTTGCCTTCGATTTGCTGAGACAGTCTGAATTTAAATCTGAAGATGAATCTAGATCTGGTCTAAATTCCCTTAGGTTAAATCTGAAAGTTGAAGAGACAATGGCAAAGAACTCTCTGGACAGCATATGCCTTTTTCTTCAGGATATTCCTGTTGATTTTGCTTGTTAGTAGTTCTGGTAGTCTGAAAGATTAACACCTCATTTATCTATTCCAGGCTGATGAGCGGTTCAGAGAAGAACAGCTTGTTTCATTTGATAGGTAACAGCTTCTTGCATTCTTGGGGTACACTCTTACCTATGTGTAATTAAAGTTGTAGCTATACTGTAACTTGGACAAGGCTTTTTCAGCTGAATAAAAAGCAGAACGATGCTATGCAGTTATTACAGTGCTTCTAATACACAGTGTTTAGAAAAAAAACGTGCATGACAGTATTTGACCCTGCTGAAATGTAGGCTGTTGATTACTGTCCCAGTGGGAATAGTTCAGTCTCTGTTATGTGGTAATTGGCGCTCCTGATGTTCTGGACTGTGAGCACAAGATTACCAGACATGTTTTCTGTCACATAACTCTTTCCACACAAAAAAAAACTTCTATACTTTTATGAGTTTGGCTGTTACCTATGAGCCCAGATGGAGCCATTGCAAAGTAGTGGATGAGACTGCTTTGAACTTGGAAGCCTTGGAGGTAATAACAGATTGATACCAGAACATGCGTAGTCAACATCATTATAAAATATCAGATACATATAGATTCTGCAGTAACTTTGTGCCTGCGTGGCAAATGAGTTTGCAGAATGTTGCATTAGCTCTACAGTGTGAGTCAAGTGAACTCAAGACACTGCAGAAGCATTTGTGATTACTGTGTCAGTTTCCACTATGCATGCTTGAGAAATGGAGGATGAAGTATGTAGGCCCTATCTGTATAAAGCTTGCAGTGTTCTGACTTGAGGCACCTATCTTAAATGTCTCATCCGTCCTCCCCTGATCGGCTGTTTGGTGTGCGTCCCCTTTTGTTAGTCCTGTGGTTCCTCATGCTGAGTCAGAAGCGAAAGCCTCATGTTGTTCAGTCATAGAGATGCTGTGATGAGTTTGAAGTCTTGCTCACTAATGCATGGGGTACCACATAAACACCTCTTCATGCAAAGGCCCTCATCTCAGTGCGATGCAGTAGCGTGGAGCAACTACTCCACATTTAGAACTGGTCTTATGTGCTATACATCAGACACTTGTGCCTTAAACACCTGAAGATTCTACTGTCAACTCAGCTGAATTCCTGAATGTCTCTGCTGTATCCAATCTAGTCAAGTAGTTTATTGTCATTTCTTTTTGCACTTGGAGCCTTTGGAACTTACTACTCAGAGTTGTGTCACAACATGCCTATTGGGTATATTACAGTGCTTTCAGATACGTTTGTCTCCGAGAAGAAGAGGGAGATATTACCCTAGAAGAACTCTTTTGTGCTGGATACATAGATGACTTTGTACTATTGGTACTGCCTTCACTGTAATCAGTGTGTGTAACTTACGTGGCAGTTATGAAGTACTGTCATCAGGGTAGGTGTGCAGAGATTTTTCTAAACATCTCTCTCGATGTGTGACTTAATTTGTCGTTCTTGATAAATTAATGAATTAACATACTAAACTCTTTCTTCGTATCCCCAAATGGCAGATAGCAAGTGAGAATCTTAGAACCAAGATGCTTGTCAGGTGTTCTTTTGATCTGATAATGTTGTGCTTGCAGGCTGCTCTCCATCAAGACTTTCACCCTGATTGATTCCCCCCTTTTTGTGGGGGATGGTGAGAGGAAAGGAAGGTACAGATATTTTAAAAAACAAACTTAAAAAAAGCAACCTGAAATAAGGTCTGTTCTATAATGCTATAGGTAATGGTCACATCCTAGCACAAACTATCCTATGCATGTACTGCTTTTCCGTTTCTTCACTTCTCTTGGTCTGTCCCCATTATTGTTCTCATTTATAATTGTTGTCATAAGTCTGTAGTTAGTTGCAAGACTGGTGTTCTGTAGGAATCTTTTCAGCTTTAACACGTTGGTGATTCAGTGTAATCATAGTGAGAAAATATGCCTATGCTGAAAGAAACAATGTTTTACTTTCTTTCCTTCTCTTCACAGTGGTGAGGACTGGAGTCAAATGCAGTCTCAAGAAGAAGATGTGGCAATAACCGAACAGGATCTTGAACTTATTAAAGAAAGAGAAACGGCAATCAGGCAATTAGAGGTGAAGAGTAGATCCTGCACTTATGTTAACATATAGTTAACAATATTAGGATAGAAACCAAAGAATTCATGCAGTGCTATCTAATGGGATGGGCTGACCTGAAGGTGAAGAAACAGTTCCTCGTGGAGAGGGTTGATTCCAAGATAAATCTCCCTGCTCCAGTTTAAGGAGACTAGGTGTGTTTTCCTTCAGTATTCACTGGTGGTCCTTCAGAGATGGTAGGAGCAGCTCGTGACAATGTTCATCTCAATTCCCTGCTCTGCTAATTGCTAGTGGCATGGAAAAAATAACAAGCAGTGAGAATATTGCAAGCTCTTATGTTAATCCCAAGTTCCATCAATAGCAACGTCAAGTCACCTGAGTCAGTGAGTGATGGTATCTATTCAGTTATTTCGAGTGGTGTGTTCTGAAGAGGCACTCAGAATTAGGCTGCAAAAAAACTGTAACCAGTGTTTTGTATAACTTGTCAAACTTGTCTTCAGGCCGACATTTTGGATGTCAATCAGATATTTAAGGATTTAGCCATGATGATTCATGACCAAGGAGATATGATTGGTAAGTGTGTTTGGATAAGAAGCTTCTTTTCTAGTTCAGCTGCACATTCTGCTTGCGTAGTTCAATTTTTCTGATATTTTGTACAAAAAGTTTTTTGTTTTAAGCACCAAAAGTCTGAATTCTTTTACAAGTTCTCTTATTTTTCCATAGATAGCATAGAGGCAAATGTGGAAAGTGCAGAAGTTCATGTGGAAAGAGCCAGTGAGCAGTTACAGAGAGCTGCCTATTATCAGGTAAATTATGTATGCTTGCATTATTGTCAGTGTACAGGTGAGTACCAATAATGGTACAGGCATAACAAGACACTAAGGACTGCAGCACACCAAACAGGCCATTAAAAACAGATTGTGCAATTTGGCACTCCCACAGTATTGTGCTGAAATGAATAGATAAAGCTCTTGACTCAAGAACACTCTGTTGAAATTAGCTTTCTAATTCAGAGGTTGTGTAGTCAGTCTGTTCCTCCATCTAGGTATTCTCAGCAGGTTTGAATGTTTAGCTGTCTTTGTTGTCCTCAGGGGAGAGCTGAACAGTGTTGCTAACAGCAGGTTGGCATGTTGTGGCCATCTTATAAACGTATCAGCCAAGCCAAGATTTCATGTAAGAACTTTTTAAATATTTAAAAGTTCTGAAGTCCTTGCCCAAACTAAGGAAACTTGTGATGACCAGGATTTGCAGCACCTTTTTAACTGCTCAGTTTCCAACCTGTAATCTGACTTCCTTGTCCAGTCAGCTGTTCTGCATTGGCGCTCATTGCTGCTTAAATCATTTTTATGATGCTCACTGTTTTCCACAGCATCCTTACATTGGTGTTGGTGGATGTGCCCAGTGACAGGACAAGAGGCATTGGGCACTGACTGGAACACAAGAGATTCTGTCTGAGCATCAGGAAGCACCTCTTTACTGTGCAGGTGACAGAGCACTGGAGCAGTTGGCCTGGAGAGGCTGTGGATTCTCCTCCTTGGAGGAGTTGCCTGGATGTGGTCCTTGGCAGTGTGCTCTGGGTGTCCCTGAGCAGTGGTTGGACTGGAGAGACCCAGAGGTGCCTTCTGACCTCATTCACCCTGTGGTTGTTGTGACTATTGCTTTAGGTTCTGTAAAGGAAAAGGTTTCTGCTCCCACACAAGATAAAAAATTGGGCACTGTTAAGTGCTGAGATGCTGAAAAGCCTTACGCTCCAGTGCTGTTTAACTGCAAGGAGAGGAAAGTAGCTTTTGCCACCTGGCAGCGGGTAGTATTTAAGTCAGGGATACTAGGTGTGTACTGGATGAGGTTTTTTTCTGGACAGAGGAGGAAGTGGTTATATATAACTAGTCTCAGAGCATTGTATGAAGTTAAAAATATTCAGTGTATGTGGACAGACTGCAGCTTCCTATGATGAAGAAAGTGATCGAAGCTGTAAAATGAAGTACAGTAACTGTATGCTGCATCATTTAAGCTGTAGAAATGCAGTACTATCTCTGCACCAGGCTGGGGGGATTGTATCACAGGAATGGCATTTTCATTTTACCCGGAAAATCCAAATAGCTGGAGATGTTTAGCTTTCCTTTGCAGCCTTGGTGGCAGACCTTTGCATGAAATGTGTATCAGGTGTTGTCGACTTCCCTGTTTGTAGTTATCGTGAAGGGAAACTAGCAGAATTTGTTACATCTTGACTTAATTGCATTTCTTAAGACCTAAAACTAAAAACGTTTAGTTGTGGCATGTGCTGTTTAAAGAACTTGTGAAACTGTGTAAACTGTACTTATTGCTTCCCTTGAATAGTTACAGGTATTGAGTGCTCTGGTTCACCAAACTTAGTAACGCAAACTAGAAAACTTGCTTTTTCTTCCTCATCTGCTCATGGTATCAGTGGCTTTTTTTTTTTCTCTTTCCTTAGAAGAAATCCCGTAAGAAGATCTGCATCCTGATTCTTGGTCTTGCTGTGGCTTCTATACTCGTAGGATTAATTATCTGGTGGGCAGAAAAGTGAAATCTTCACATGGAACCTTGTCTCATTGCTGAGAATATTTTCCCCCAGCACGAACAGGCAGACTCGTTTTGGAAATGAAACCACCCTGAGAGAGCACAAGCTGGAACTACTTCTAGTAATAGTTATTAGCAACTAATGTGCAGACAACTAGTATTTGGAATTAGTGAACCATGGAGACAGTATTTATCAGTTTATATACAAATTATATTGTTTTATGTAACTAACATCTGGTGGTTTTGCTTTCTGTAATGTATTATTCCCTGTCCCAACTGTATGCTGAAGTGTGATCGATAATTGGAGATGTCTTGTTTAATTTGACAAGTGGCAGAAATTGTACTTTTTATATGTACAGATAACTTTGTAGGACTGGAATAAGAACGACATTCAAAGAGGGCACAACGCTGACTTTCATTACCTTAATCCAGCAGTTTCTCAAGTCTCTGGTATCTGCCCCATGGTTTTATTAGTCTCTGGGTGGCTGCGGTTCTAAATTCAGTTGAAGAGAAAGATGCCACTGCAGATCTGAGAAGCAAGGAGAAGTATGCATGGATGATAGTTGGAACCACTGTGTGCTTAGGAACTGGTCAGTTTAGCCTTGAGACTCATTGCTTTTATTAATTTTTGTGCATGGTTCGGGTTGTTTTGTGTTTGTTTTTTTTAATGCACCAGTTGAGTACTGTAAGTCTAAGGACATCCAGTCTAGCAGTGCAGTGTCACTGAAGAAACTAGCTGATGGTTTATTATTGGACAGATAAATCTCTTCCAATGGTGACTCTCAAAGCACTAAAATACAAAGCTGAGCTTCTGGCTCCTGATTGATTTTTTTTTTCAGGGTGTAACGATGAGGAAGCAGGCACCTAAAGCTTACAGGCAAACAAGATAGATGAGTATTAGGAGAAATCCTGCTTTGAAGGACTCTTGAAGCTTATTGTAATGTATTAGTAAATATTATGTGGCTTGTGAATGTCTGTTATTTTCCATTCTTTATGCAACAAAGTGCAGGAATTGCCTGAGCAAAGTGCTAAGGTTGAGACCGAGGATGTGTGTGCAAATTAAGGATTGCTGGTTCTAGCTGTCTTGCTAGCAGAGCTGGTCAGGACATGGCAGCCACTCCCCACTTTGTAGCTCTGAACTGACATGCACTGAGGGATCAGTAACCTGTCCGAAGCCCTTTGTAGTGTGGTAAATGCATCATACTGACCCATTTTGTATTTAATCCTTATTCCATGTCTCCTGTGTAATAAAGTACATGTGAAAGCTGGGAAGGGAGAGTGTTCTCCCAATTGCACATTGGTTTGCACTACTGCATTATTATTCCATTGAATAACTATTAATAAACACTTTTAAAAGCCTTTGTCAGAGCTTCTTTCTCTTGCAGCTTAAACGGTGCCAGAAGCATGGTTGCAGATTCCTCTGTAAGTCTGTTTTATAGAAGCACCAGCAGCGTTTCTTCCAGTTTAGCATTGCAGTCTGTGATTCCCCAGAATGAAACACCCTTGCAGTAAATAATTTGATATCTAGTCTAAATCTACCTTCTTCCAGTTTAAAACCACTTCCCCTTGTCCTGTCGCTACCTGCCCTTATAAAAAGTCCCTCCCCAGCTTTCCTGTAGGCCTCTTCAGGTTTTGGAAGGGCTATAAGGTCCCCTCAGAGCCTTCTGCAGGCTGCAGAGCCCCAACCTGTCCCGTAGGGAGGTGCTCCTGCCTTCTGATCGCGTTCGTGGCCCTCCTCTACTCCAGCAGCTCCATGTCCTTCTCGCGCTGGGGGCTCCAGAGCCGGGCGCATCGTTGCAGGCGGGGTCTTACAGAGCAGAGCGGAGGAGCAGGATCACCTCCCTCCGGGGAGCTAGACAATGAGTGACTTTAAAGAGCGCGTTATTTCTATGGTACCGGGAACGGAGAGCACCGCTCGAGTTCTCTGAAGCCGGGACCGCGCTGACGCCGGCCGCCGGCCGGCTGACCTTCTCGCCGAGTGGCCGCGGAGCTGCGCGGCCCCTGCTGAGGGCGCTGCTCGGCCCCGCCCCCTGTCGGCGCGGAGCACGCCGGGACCGCCTCCCACCGCCCCTCCCGCTCCCGGCTGCCCCCGGCCCGCCTGAATGGGGCAGATGCAAGATGGCGGCGAACGCGAACTCGGCCGGAGGCGGTGGTGGCCTTTCGCTCTTCGAGTGTCCCAGCTGGTGAGCGGGCCGTGGCCGCACGGCTCTGTGGTGCTGCGGGCTCGTCAGCGGGCCGCGACAGAGAGCGGCTGCCCGGCGGGTCGGGCCGGGCCGGGCCGGGCCGGGGGAGTGGCGCCGGGGCGGGACGAACCGCGGGGCTGCGGCGCCTCACGGCCGGGGAGACGGAGCCTCCCGCCCGAGCCGGACCTTCCGCGGGGAGCGGAGCGGCGTTTGGGGTCGGGGGTCTGGGCCGGAGGGGGCCCGGCTCGGCGCCGCGGGGTTCGCTGAGGGCGGCTCGGGGGGGCAGCGCTGCGTGGGGCCGAGCTGCGGCGGTGCTGCGCCTCTTCCGAGCAGGCGCTGGGGCGGCGGGCGCGGCTGTGTTAGGATGGAGGCAACGCGGGAAGCCGGGGCAGAGCGATGTGCTGGAGGGGCTGGGACGTGGGTTTGGCTGAGTCGGTCGTCTGCGCAGCCCCGTGCCCGCAGCAGGGCCGGAGTGGGCCTCCCCCACTGCCCGTCCGGGCCCTGCTCCGCTGCTCGGGGGATGGATGGGAGCAGCGGAAAATGGCACAACGGAGCTGAAAGGCCACGGCAGCGCGTTGGTGCGAGTCCTCCGCACCGCGTGTGCGTGACTGCAGGCCCTAATTGCACAGTCATCCGGCTGCAGGTCCGGGCTGTTAGTGCTGGATGGCAGTACTCAATGAGCGGGTGCATGGCCGATGTGCCTTTCAGTTTTCGTTTGTTCCTCTAAGCACCTGCTTTAAATAGTAAACCCATCTAAATCTTAAATCAAAATAATGTTTGAGCTGGGTATGGGCAGTATGAAGCATCTCTCTGAGACAAGATGGTGATCTGTAGAACAGCGATGTGAGTTAGATCAAACCAGCGGATGAATCACAACATGATTGGGTTGGAAGAGACCTCCCAGATCATCCGGTTCCGAGCCCTCTGCCATGGCAGGGCTGCCGATCAAGCGCCAGGTTGGGCTGCCCCATGCCCATCCATGGCCGTGAGCACCTCCAGGGATGGGGCACCCTCAGCTCTGGGCAGCAATGCCAGCACTACTAGAAGGCCTTAATGAGGTGTCCCTGGAGCGTTCTCTTCCCCAGGTTGAGCACCCCCAGCTCCATCAGCCTGTCTTTGCAGGAGAGGTGCTCCAGCCCTCTGAGCATCCTGACGGCACCATGCTCAGTACCTTCTGGATATCCAACTTGAAATTTGAAAGCTGGGTTGTTTTTCTTAGCATTTTTATACGACGGCACTCAACAACTTGCGTTACGTTTGGTGATAAATTTGAATGATTTCTACCACTGAAAGATGGAACAGCTGGGAGAAGTATGGCTTACTCAGTGCTTAGTTTCAGTTGCTTGAATGCTATTGCAGAACAGTTCCTAAAGAAATACCGTGTGGAGAGGAGGACTGTGCCTGTGAAGGGCCTCTTCAGCTCTATTGCCTTCTGGCTCTGCTGCAGGCAGGGGCTCACAGCCAGGCAGCTTTCTGCACCGTGCTGCTGCTGACCCAGGTTTGAAGCACAATCCATTGCACTGGGATACGGTCCAAGCTGGAGTTTTCACACCCAGCAGTAAGAGGTCATCTCAGGAGATTGGGGCCCTGTTTCTTCCTAACAATTCCAGTCTTTTTTTCTCCCTCCCCCCCCCCCCCCCCTTTTTTTCTTCAATCTGAATGTTCTTTTACTATAATTTGCTGAAGTACATCACAAGTAAACCAGAGTTTGTGTTTGGACACTCGTGCATTTGAAGGGAGCTCCTTATTTTTCTGTACACCTCTATTGTACGTGTGCAAATCATAATACTTTCATACAAGCTTTACGCAGGATAGTAAAGGTACAGCTGACACCATCTGTTCTTACACAAATTGCTGTGCAAAGATGTGGCAATTAATTTCAGTGAATAACTCCTTTTTGTGTGGGCTGACATAAAGTTCTTGGTTAACACTTATTTTGAAGCAGGTAAGTAGTTTCATTAAGTGAAGAAGAATTTGAAGCAGGAAGCCAGTATAGATAGCTACCAGTCACCAGTGTCTGTGTCCTACGAAGAATATAGGCAACCGAAAATGGAAACTGTTAGGCTTTTAGGGTTCCACTGCCTCATCCAGCAGGAGGGAGGATCTCTCCTGTCGTGATGGATTTATTTACTTCTGGTTTATTTTTCTAGTCTGGAAAGAGTAGAATGTATTTCCTGTTAAAGATTTGCATGACGTCCCTTAGGATCTACTGAATTACAGATTCTAGCTCATGATTTGAAAGTGCTTACTGTTTCAGGGCAAACCAAAGAGCACACAGTTGTGATACTCAATAAGTGGTGAGTTTTTCATAATTACGATTGTGTAGAGTGGAAATGGCTTGCAGTGGCAGAATTGGACCAGTCTGAAGCTCTGAATTCCAGAGAATCTCAGTGTGGATGTATCCCAAACTTTGGTCTAGACAGACAGGTAGATCTTAGCAGGGCGAGCTCTGGGTGCCCAGAAGCCATCACGTTTTGGGCAGTCTTCATGGTGAGTAGCAGCTTCTGCAGGGAGTGCCTTCCAATCTCATTAACTTGTATTGGAACCAAAGCCATAGTCTTTACTTATTTGGGTTTTTTTCTGCCTCCACGTGGAGCTGCTGTAAGGGCTACAAACATCTATCATATAAGAAATATATCTTAAACATAATTGTCCAGTGTAATTGTTATTTTTCTTGTCTTTAAACTGTTGGCCATACTTTTGAGCTCTGCCCCTGTTGTTGTATCTATTCTTCCCTAACACGGATAATATTGTAGTATTCAGTTTCCAGAAAAGACTGAAGTTCAGGGGTTTCCATAGCTTAAAGTCTGGGCTTTGGTTTAGTTCTCATGCTGGTATGGGTCACTTCAAGACACTTATTCTTTATTTCCAACAGTTGAACTAACTCAAGACAGCGCTTATTATTTGTCATCTGTCTTAATGGTATTCCCTTACCTTGCTTCTCACTTATGCATGCGTTGTAATTCTTCCATGGACCCATGCAGCCCAAGGGCATGGGCTACATAATTAAAATCAGATTAAAGTTGTAATCAAGATGTCAACAGTGCTTTTCATGGATTACATTTTAGTCAAACGGCAAGACTAGAAAGTGTCCTTAAGAAACAATTACATATCCTGGCTTTACTGGGACTCTGGCCTACCTTCTGAGGTGGTTTTAGTCCTGTCAGGTGCAGATGTTCAGGGCCTGGTTTTGAGGTGAGCATCACATGTGTCATGGATATCGCCTGTCTTTCCTTCTGTCCTGGTTAAACTTGGGTTTGGGATCAGGAATCACGCTGTGCTGCCTGTCAGGACACACCATAGTTGGGATGTCAAGCTTGCTCTGCAGTGTACATACATGTAAAATAGCATTCCTGAATGGCAGCAGTGGTTTCTCTTCAGTTTGTGTGAGCTAAGAACAGGCCGTTCTGGGAGTGATTTTACACAGATCTCTGGAGAGGGAGAGCTTTGGAGCTCTGGAAATTGTGCCTTGTCCTTGAAGTTCAGCATGAGGATGTGCACAGCAGTCACCTACACTAAGATTTTAGCAAGTGGCTAAATTTGTCTTCCTAGCCCACAGTAAAAAACCTAAATAATTGACCTGATTTTAAACGAACACAGTAGAACTGAATTTGGCCCGTCTGTGTCCTGAACAGCTAAAGCTCAAGATTTCTCTTTGGGCTGGATAGGGCTTGCTTCAGTGAGGCTATCCATTTCAACTGGATGCATCATTGGTAACCCTGCTGTTATGTCAACACTAAATGTTGGTGCTGTTGAAAAGGTTCCATTATTTGGTATTTTCCAGCTAACATCACATCCCAAAGCATTGGTGGCTTTGTACTCCTTCTGAAACGTTTCCAGTTTTTTGCCCCATGCAGGATTAAGCTCAGCCTGGGCTCTTCTTCATCTTCTTGTCTGTCTGTGCCTGTCCTTTCCCATTACTGTATAGTTCTGCAATAAAAGGTTTGCCATCAAGGGTAGAAATAATCTATACAGATTCCTCACAGAATCACAGAATGGCCTGGATTGAATAGGAACATAACAATCATCTGGTTTCATCTCGGTGCAGCACAGAGAACAGTGATTCTGCCTTTATAGCACGAGGTGAAGAAAATGAAGAAACACATCTTTTAGTTTCTAATACATAAGAATGAATCTTTGCCTCCTGTTGTTTAAGCGTTTCAAAAACCCAGTCCGGATGTTGCTTTCGTTTGATGATGTCCCTCTGAAATACATCATTGTTTGTCATTATTAAGCAGTTTTTGATTGGAGTTGCTATGGGAAGGCCTGGACTTTGCCATGTCCATCTGCCGGGCTGTATTTTGAAGGAATTAATTATTTGAATCAGGGAGCAGAGGGTGTCTGTCAGGTGAACCACCTTTCATTGAGAATTGCTTTCAGGACACGGAGAAAATGCCGTAGGGGGGATCAGGTGAGATCTGGGAGTGTATGAGCAGTTGGCTTTGAGGAGGCAATAGCAATTTAATGGAGTCTGTGGCTGATTGGGTTCGTGGTTTTTTCATTAATGACCTTGATGAAAGCGACCACAATTCTTACTGGTAAGATGTGTGGTCAACCTAAAAAGGTCAGAGTATTGCCCAGTCCTTTTGGTATAAGTGAAGGCAAGAACAATAAAAAGAAGATAAATACAGAAGATGGAGGGTAGCTTAGTTCTAACTGCTTCAGTGAGAAACTCCAAGGCAGAAACTCACTGATGAGAAATAGAAGGATGAGTACAAGATTTAATCTCAGAAGGACCATCAATCGCCAGTAGCATAAATAAATACAGACTCACACTCCACCTGAGGGGGTTGTATCACTTTGTAAGGAATGGAGGTGGCAGTGCTGTTGCAGAATTAGCAGGTGAAGATGTGTAATCTCTGTCACCTGTATTTACAAAAGCTCATTTCAGGCTGAAACAGATAAAATGGACAAAGTCGTAGGTAGTTCTCTCTAATGGGGTATTTATGGCCCTTCTTTCAGAGGTTCTGTATGCAGTTTCTGAATTTCACTGTATTCCATGGAGACCTTATTCCCAAGTAAGTAACCAAGGGAACCTGAGTGAAGCAGTGCAGCCTAATTCTGTGTGGAACTGCATTGTGTCAAGACAACAAACAATGCTGAGGTGAAGTTCTACAATTGCTTTAATCCAAACGGGAGGCTTTGCTCAGTTAAAGCATCCACAGTTCTCCTCAGAAGTCTTTCATAAAATGGAGCTCACTGGGACCTGCTGTGGGGGGCAATTAAGAACGTGCTAATTTGAAGCCTGTGCTGAAGTCTCCTTGCTGTACTTGAGTTGGACTCAATGCTCCTCATGGGCCCCTTCCAACTTGGGGTATTCTGTGATTCTGTGAATTAAATTCTTCCAAGAGCAGAGGGAATCACAAATGCCTCCCATCCACCCCAGTTTGAAGTTCAGTGCCCTAACCATTATATTTCCTCCAGGCAGAACAAGGTGGGATCGGAATTAGTGGGCAGCTCTTTGTGCAGCCCTCTTCATCCAAGTGGGAAGAAACCACTCTGTGTGAGCTAAAATAATTACCCTAAAGAATTTGGCCTCAACATTGTATTTATTCACCACAACGTGTTCCATTGCTGGCTTGATCTCAGCTTCAGCAGAGTGTGTGATGTGTGTTGAAAAAGGCATGTATGACTTATTTCCATTTCTGGTGCACAAGATCACAAACAACCCTTGTGTTCACCGTGCATCTTTATTGATTCCTTTCTATAAAAAAAAGGACAGAAGGATGGTAGCACTAATTGAAAACAACCGAGATGGTTTCCTGTCATGCCACACCAGTGAGCAGTAACTTATGTTACTGCCTCTTCCCACCTCTGGACAACACTGCGGGCCTTTGGCTGCCAGAAGCTGTGGGGCTTTGTGAAACAAGCACTGTGTTTGGATGGTCATGTTTAGCATCTAACATTGGACCTAATCACCACGGATGTCCTAATTCTCCTTTGCTGTGCAATGAAGCTGTAAGTTAACGTTGAGTGACAGTGCACAAATGATGCAGATGTTAGAAGAGGTGCTCTTGTTTGTTTTCAAAGCCAAGGGTTATTGATTACCATGCTTCAAGAAATACTGAATGTGCTCATTTCGTAGCATTCATTAAGAGGACTTAGGGAATGGATACTTGCATGTTTTTTTTCCCTAAGCTCCTGAAGAGAGATACTCCACTTACTTGTTTTCCCTTGTACGAAGCCATCTGTAGTGGCTCTCATATTGATACCCTTCTCTATAGAGTAACCAGAAGTCACGGAGCTTTCAAAATGTGAAAACATTTTATTTTTGTAATTTCTTCCTTTGTCAGATGTTGCTGAATGTTCTTCTGGTTGTTTCTGAACGGAGTCTTGACATCTCCAGATCATTCCTGAGTAGCAATAAGGAATTCAGAGCTCCTTGTTGCATTTGCATGGCTGAGGTCGTCTTCATCTATTGCGTGTATCAGCACTCAAGAGTACCATTTTGTGTTTGCTTTGTTGTTTTGCTCATCTACTGCACTATTTGCATCTTGATTGTCTCCAGCAAGCATGGTAGGTTTTGAGTTAATGCTCACCTCTTCAAAAACCACGAGTTCTTTCTCTTGTTAAGTATCATCTCCAGGATAGTGAAAGCTGTGCTACAGGTGCCAAGGCTTCTCCATGGTCTGGAAAAGGAACAGCTAGGGGATGTGTTGGGTGTTCTGAATAGTGACAGGAAGCTGTCGGTAGTAGATGAGTGTTTGCTGTCCTTCAGAGAAGAAGCAGGGTTTGTAAAATGAAGTTTGTAGCAAGCAGATTTGTGGCCAAGAAGTGGAGGTGATGCTTCAGCTGAATGTGGGTGATGTGTGAAACTGCGTAAGATTCTGTGAATGCAGTAAGTTTACCTGGGTTCAACCTGTATAAACAGATTGCAGCTATGGCTCAGGGAGTCCTTGAGAAGACAGCTGTTGTAAAATGGAGAGGAATGCTGTTGCTAGATGTTGTTTTTATTTTGCTAAAGGTTCTTTACCCTGCGTCCCTTTGGTCCGCCCAATGCTGTTCTACAGGAATGAGAAAGAAATAGGGTTGGTAATGCTTATCACACACAAGCAGTGCCGCACTCTTCACAGCACTCTCGTTTTACATGAGAAATGGTCTAAAGGAATCTGAATCCTGGTGGGTTTTTTCCCCCCTTAATAGTGTGTAAATAGTACACATCTTTTATGCATCCTAATGGGAATGTTTTGAGTGTGAAAACAGTCCATTTTGTAACCTTCCATCCCTTGTACAGGCCATGGGTTGCACGTACGTTTGTATCTATGTCTGCTGATGACATTTTTGGTCTCATTTCTATGCTTGTTTGTCATGATCCATGAGTTTGCACACTCCTTTTTGCAGGAAGTCAACTGATCTGGCTGGTAGGCATCAGCATTTGCTACATCCTACATTAACAACTCCTCAGGATACTCATAGAGCAGAAACCACTTCATTGCTTGGCTGTGTTCTTCGAACGCGGTGCTCCTTCAGGTTGTTGTTCTGGCATTATTACAGATGCTTTGAGTTACACATAGCCTGCTCCATTCTGCAAGACCCATCCTTCTGTTAAAGAAGCAGAATGTTTCCATGGCGTTGGAGGGACCAACACACACGGCGTATCGTCACATACTTCCAAAGAAAAATACTGCTGGCTATTGATGGGCAAATGAGGTGACTCTGTTCTGGCCTGACTGTTACTGAGTTCTGTGTCTGTTAGGTGTGTTTTGTAATACAGTCTCATAGAATCATCAAGGTTGGAAAAGACCTCCAAGGTCTTCCAGTCCAACCACCCACCTATCACTATCAATACAGATGAGTATTTCCCACTAAACCGTGTACCTTGGTACAACATATGTATGTACACAGTATGTATTTCTTGAGCACGGGTTTCTACCAGTACAGTTTCTATCAGTGCAGTTTTTACCAATTTCAGACTTTGATTTACTGTTTGTTTCCACATCACTCTCACGTTTTAAAATTAGCATCATCAGTGGATACCTTGATTTATCTGACAGTTGAGGGTAATTTGAGCAATACATTGCCATACTCTTAGCTTTAGAAGTGTTTGGTATCTCATCAAATACTTGGGTAAATATCACTTAGGTTTTTCAGCTTCTTTAATCAGTTGTCACAGATTCTCTTGTACTGGCTCTTGAGATCCTTATTTTTCAGTGAAGAGGAATTCTAGCATAGGATGTCCTCTTCCCTCTGATCCAGAAGAGTAATTTACCAATACTGTCATATTCTCATCAGTCAGCCGTGTTAGCTCTGTGGAAAGCTGCTCTTCTTGCAGGTAAGACATAAAGATGCAGTGGGTGGGCTTAAGCAGGTCTTGTTTTGGTGAGCTCATCACACTGACGGGCAGTAGCAGTCCATTGGCAGGTCTGGTTTTAATGTCTGGTGCAGAATGCTGACCTCTAGAGAGCAGAAGAGGTTTGGGTAGTGGGGATTGTGATGGGCTGAGGGCACAGCTCCATCCTAGCAGCGCTTCTCGTGGCCCAACAGGTGGGTTGAGGACATTGCTAAAATGCTTTTAAGGCATGCTGACCCTTGAGTAACCAGGAAGCAATCGCTGAAGGAGAGGAGGAGGGCAGATGCCAGGCTGGATAGAAGGGGACATCCACATAGAGTTAATTTGCTGGAAGGTTTACAGGTATTTATTTTTAAAAGGAGGTGAGGCAGCTTTTGTTACCTTGAATTAAGGTAGGCTTTGCAGAAATTACCAAAGGAAACTGTGCTGTAGAACTTGAGGATTTCAGCGGAATGGAGAAAAACGAGTTTGCCAGTGCTTAGGGACAGGAAGAGGAAACACTGGGAAGTGGATGTGAGGAATGAGGCTGTGAACGAAACCTGTCTTAGAATGAAATGTGAGAGCTGAGATCGCGGAGCAGCACAGGGAGGGAGAGCAGTTGTAGCTGCACCCTGGTATGGGGTCTGAGAGGAGCATTGGAGAGGAGGTGATCCCCTGGCTGTGTTTCAGCGACTGGTGGAGTGAACCCTTGTAAAACTCACCAGCCATACACTGCAGCTTCGCTGGGAGCATTTCTACCTGCTGGTCTTTCCTCTGCCCTAACATAATCCTCTTCTGAGGGGACGGTCACCATTTCAGCCTCCTGGGGCCTTGCTGTGTCTGCTTTACATGCTGTTGTTTTTTGGTCGCTTTTTGTTGTTTTGATCCGAGAGTAAGCCTGTCAGCTGCATTCATTTCACTTGACAGGATGATGCTACACACAACCTCAGAGAAGGATTTGGTAAGAAAACTTATGAAAAGGGACTGGCCTATTCAGGAATGGTCAGGGAGAGGTCTGAGCAGGCTGCTGTAATGGATTTGGAGCAGGAATGAAAAATGCTTGCACAACACTTGAAAAAGAAATGACTAGAAATAATAGAGGACTCTGCTCTTATATGCAATTACCTCAGAGAACATGTATATGGTAAGCAACTGATCCAAGGGCACAGAATAAACCTTCAAAACAACCCAGGAGCACAAACATCTATATTTAACCCCTTCGAACAACTTGAGTTACAAGTGACCTTTCTTTCTTCCCCGACCGTGCTGAGAATGTCACTGCCCATTGTCACCGTTCTCTTGGCTTGCACCGCGCAGTAAGAAAAGCAGTAAATGGAAATGTGATCTCTGGGGTTGTTCTTGGGAAGGGCAGCAGTGCAGCTGAGAACTGGGTCACTACTATTGCACAGAAAGCCACAGAGACAAGCAGCAGTGGTTCTGTCAGCAAGGGGGTGTTACAAATACGCGTTTTTAAAGGTCTAAGTAGAAAAAGATGATTTGCTCTCAGCAGTCAAGGATCCTTGGTTGTGAACGACAGCATACTGATGCCATGGGGCTGCTGTGTTGTGGTTTTGCTGTGCCTCGCTGAATCCCAGGTGCCTCTGTGATCCCTTTTCCCAAAGGAATGAAGCTGCCCGGTGAATCTGCTTCATAGGGTAAGCAGGAGTGCAGCCATAGGGCAGGGGGAACTGAGCTGTTGGGAGAATTTGGTGGAGGAGGACTGTACCGCTGTAGGATCACGGTCCTCTTCCCATCTAATGCTGTCATTTCTTCCATGCTACCTGTGTTGGTAGGGAGGTTTGATTAAGTGGAAGAACGCTGGCTGTTGGCCAACATTTTTATATTACTCAGACATGCATGGAACCCTTCTGATGTTTTTGACCATCATCAGTTCTAGGGGGGGGGGATGGTAGAAGATCCTGTTGCTCTCAGCAGCTCAGAGTCCAGCTGTTCTTAAGGTAATGTGACAACAGAGCCCTGAGGAGCCCCTTACACTGACAGGTCCAATCTGTCCCCTTCTCTCCTTGTGGGCTTCCTGTTGGGAGCTGCTCTGTTTGGTTTGTGAAGTCGATGTCTTTTGGTTGGAGCAGTGAAGCTTGAAATGCCCTGTGTTCTGTTAGCTCAACTCATTGTAAACACGTGTGGTTTATGTGTAGGCAGAAGGGATCTGCATGGAGCAAAAGGGCAATTTTTGGCTGTTTAATCTTTTTTTTTTCCCCAAATAAATTTGCTTACGTTTGTGTTGCATTGGTCTGTAGATGTAATGGAGTATTAGTTCTACTATTAATGAACTTTTCACTAAATACTTTGATACTAGCCTTAATTTTCTTTATTTTCCAGGGCAGGAAAACCTCCACCTGGCTTACATTTGGATGTAGTCAAAGGAGACAAACTCATTGAGGTATGAGAGCAGATTTTGTGTGTGCTCAGTGTATCACAGATATAGGCACCAGTGGTAGAAAATCTCATAGCACTTTCCACACCCACTCAGAAGTATTTCCCTTCTCTCTGATGTTTGTTCTTTTCACATCACTTTCTTTTACTCTGAAACTGCTGAATTAAATGAGAGACTGTACTGTCTCTCATTCTGTGCGGTGCTTCCATTTCTAGATGCTGTGTTTGAACGGATGCAAAACTGCAGTGATCAGTTTGCAAACAATGATACTTTGGTTCCTGAATACTGAACCTGTCCTGTTGTGAGAGAGAAAATAAAATGTTTGTAAGGGAAAGTCAGTACTTGGCAGAGGCTTGCTGCTTCCAAACATAATTTTGGACTAAGGTTGCAATTTTATTTTGTAGAATATAATTGCATAGGAGGTATCAAACTGCAGCCAGAAAGCACTTTGTCTTGGAACATCAGGAGCAGGAACTCAAATAACGTGGGGAAAGAAATCTCAAATCCTAAAGATTAAGAACAAAAATTCTTCACAAACCGACACACGAACCAGATGCTTTTAATGTTTTTGACAGAGAAGACCTAAGCCAGTGACCCTATTTTAGCCACAGAGGGACTCCTAACCTCCAGTTGACTGAAACACAGACAGTGCAGACACCAAAGTCAAGCTGACTTCTCTGAGCAGAAATTTGGGAAACTGAGAACTCAGTGTTAGATGAAGGAGGACTTTGGGAGTTGAGTCTTTGCTGATTTGTGCTGTATGCTGCCGCAAGTGCATCAGACATTAAGTGTTTCTTCTGAAGTCTTGCAGGAGAGATTTACTGTTTAAAAATTGATTAAGGTACCAGAATATGCTTTGCAAAGGAAAGAAAATAGAGAATTTACAAATAAGCTTATATTTTCCCAGGCCAGAAGCCAGTAAAATGAGGCTTTATGGGGATAGCCCATAACTTCTTATTTTTACAGATTGTTTTAAGAGATTGTTCTTAGTCCATGTTTGAAACCACAGGCAGTTGGCAATGCCAGCATTGACCTGTGTGAGATCTTTGCTCAGCCTTAATTTGAAAGGAACTAGATATCAAAACATGTAATCATATCTTCACAGTACTTCATTGCATCATGTAAGTTATGGAAGAGTTGGCTCATACCAGCTACTTGGGCTGTCCTTCAGTGCAGCTGTCCTTCACTGGCTCTCCCTAGCCCACAATAGCTTTCAAGCCCATTGCATTTTTTGTCTTCAAACCACGATCCATGTCTTTTTTCAGTGTTGTTGCACGTTAGGAACTATTTTAGAAGTTTCAGAGGTCAGAGCTGAGTTAGGACTGCTTGTCAGCTCAGCCATCCCACTGCCATCCTATCAATAGCATCTGTGGTAAGGATTGTACTTGGCATCGGGCTTTCCAGTATTTCTTTCAGGCCATGTAAGGAGGTGGTGAGCAAAGCCAGCTGGCAGTGCCTTTGTTTTTTACTGGTCTCTGGCAGGTGGCCTTACTGCAGCCCTCCCACCTGGGAGACTTATTCTACAAGACAAGGTTTTTCTTGTCATATTTCTTTTGAATTTTTGAGAATGGAGGGCTTTGAGATGAAAGAGCCTATATGGAGCTCTCCGCTAAATTAATCCACAGAGGCTATCAAGGGAGATCTGATCCAGACTGAAAAAGGCAGCAGAATGCACCATTGCTTTAGACAATGCACTAACAAATTCAGTGTTGATAAACTGTCACTTAGGAGTATCATCCTGGTCCTGTCACATTCCAAGGATGGATGGTAAGGCTGCGCTACCCAAAGCTTTTGGGTCTGCAGAAGGCCGAGTTTGGCTTTGTAAGCCTGAGGTCTCTGTTCTGAATTGGAAAAGCAGATGGTGCAAACATACAGATTCCCTTTTTCTACTATCACATGGTAATCCAGCAGTTCTTTTTGCTTACTCTTAACAGCCATTGCTAGCCTACTGTCCAACTATCCAAGTACTCAGAGGTTCAGTAGAGGATGTATGTGATCATGGAGAGGTTAGGGAGTGACCATAGAATCCTACTTCATCTCTGGAGCATCTGATGTTGATCATCAGCATCGAAGCATCTCAGTGAGGGGCACTTTGCCATGCAGTGTGTAATGTGCTGAGTGCCTGCAGCACGTGGTGACTGCTGAGTACAGGCACATGTGTAGCCTGGAGGTCCTGCTTGCTGTAGTGGCTCCTTGAGCACTTGATACTAACCGAGCCATCTGTATCCCAGGTCTCCTCCAGAGGTCTGAGGAATACTTTGTGATTGCTGGGTCTGAAAAGTGCAACATGAAAACAAGCCCTGCAGTGTTTAAGCTCAGTGTGTAAAGGATGACACTGGGTTATAGCTCAGAGGCACAGAAGGTATTAGAAACATTACAGTGAAGTAAAGGCGACAGTGATTTGTTGCAAGACTTCCAATTTATGAATTTGTTTCAATCTTTACAAAACCTCTTGAAACGCCATTTAATGAGTGCAAATGAAAACCTATTGGACGTTTGTTTTGGAGTAGATTTTGAACGAGGATGAGAAATAACTGGATCAATTTTTGTGTTCCTTGAAGTTGTAAAACAGCTAAAGGCTGAAATATGGAGTAAGAAATAAGCTTTTAAAGATCCATTTATTTGTATGCCAGTTTTGTTTAGGTAACTTGTTTGAATATGCAAAAATAGAAGTTAGTGCTCATCTTTCTCACAAACTGAAACCACAGATTTCATGGGTACAGAGGTATTGAATTTGGGAAGAGCACTCAGTGCCGTACTGAATGGGGACAGCACTGTGTACTGCTTGTCATAAAGCTGTTGGTGTGAAGTTGGATCCCCACAAAACCCAGCTCACCTTTCTGAAAAGGTGCATTATAACAAATGCTATTGGCCGTTCAGTGGTTGGGTGAAACATTAAGGGGCAATAACTGTGGCAAGGGAGAACACTGGAATGCTAAGTGTTGATTAGGGCTTGCAGGGGAAAAGGGGTAGTCTTGTGAAAACCAGTATATGTAAAGAGACAGTGATAATGAAATACCCAGATGATACAAGAGTCCAGGAGGCTCCTTCAGTGTATTGTTCTAGTTTGAATTACAGTGAACCTTCAAGGTATGCAGTTCTCCACCAGGCACAAGTAAATTCAAAGGACAGACCTGCATGCTTCAGGTGTTCCAACAGGGAGAATATAGTTGTTCACATTTTATTTGCACTTGGACCTCATTTGTCAACTGGTACTCTGAAGGTGGATTTCTGATTAAACAGTGATTCTTGACTTATCAAGTGAGACGTTAGAGACAGGAATAACTGGGTATCTTCCATATTCAGCTGTTCTGAATTTAAAAAGAAAAAAATGGAAATTCCTATGTTGAACAGGGGCAAACACTACTGACATACTGGTCATTTGACGACGCTTTGTTTTGCATTTACTCCGTTTATTCACATTCTTGAACTTTTACAGGAAGCTCCAAAAGATTCTAGGAGTCTAATATCCTCTTCTGTTTGATATTCTACCTCAGAAACTCATCATTGATGAGAAGAAATACTATCTCTTTGGGAGAAATCCTGACCTGTGCGATTTTACCATTGACCACCAGTCTTGCTCTCGGGTCCATGCTGCCTTGGTCTATCACAAACATCTCAAGAGGGTTTTCCTCATAGATCTAAACAGCAGTAAGTAGCAGAACGTTTAATCCAACAGTGTTACTGTTTCGGTGCTTCAACATTTTTGAATGAGAGAGGCTTTCCTTTTCTTTTTGTTATTGTTTGCTCTGTGTGGCCGGATGGTCATAATCTAAAATAGCATCTTAGTGAAAGATTGGCAGTGGTTAAGAACAAGTGGGTGCTTGTTCCAGGCAGCTTACCTCTGCTTCCCCTGGTGTTTAAAGCAGCATTTCTAGACTCTTAAGAGACGAAGAGAGTGAAAGAAAATCACTTGACCTTTAGCATTGTAATGAAACTTGGAATTCTGGGGGTGGTTTTCTGAGATCTAAAAGCTGACATACTGTGTTTTCCACCAAGAGAATGATTCCAGACGTGGTACATTGGGGCGTACAGGATCTTCTGCAGGCTGTCTTAGTTTGTGTGATGGTAGGTAAAACATACACAGCTAATGCTTTTCAGCAGTGCTTCATTGGTTTGTATCTCTGGAAACTATGTACAGGTTTTGAACTTCTCAAGGCTTGAACACCATGAGCTCAAGCAGATGACTTAACATTGTTTTCCATTGTGATGTTCTTCTCAGCACACGGCACATTCTTGGGTCATATCCGTCTGGAAGCTCACAAACCCCAGCAGATACCCATTGATTCCACAGTTTCATTTGGTGCTTCTACGCGGGCATATACTCTGCGAGAGAAGCCTCAGACACTGCCATCAGCAGTTAAAGGAGATGAGAAAATGGGCGGTGAAGATGAAGAGCTCAAGGGTTTACTGGGCCTGCCAGAAGAGGAGACAGAGCTTGATGTGAGTATAATGGTCCGTTGTTCCTAGGTGGTATACCCATCTGCAACAGGTGGCATTTTCTACTTGTTTGCTTGGTTCAGGTTCTTAATTTCTTGTTCATTAAGATGGTTTGAGGCGTATTCTGCTGGCAGAAATGTACAGATCATTTAATTCTGCCATGATAGGGTATCTTCATGCTTTTTCCCAGAATCAGTGCTCCAATAATCCCACTATTCCAGTAGTCTTTTCACAGTGGGATTGCAGGCCTTGCAAAGAGTTGTCTCTTGCCAACTAGGTCACCAGTGATTTCCCATGCTGTTCCCCATTGCCAAATAACAGTGAATGCAGCTGTGTTTCCTACACTTCGCTAGTGGAGAGTGGCAAAGCTGTCTGCATGGTATTCACAGGATCATTGAGTTTGGAAAGGAGCTCTCAAGATCATTTGGTCCTACCCCTCTGTTCAAGCAAAGTCAGCTAGAACAAGTTGCCCAAGACCGTGCCTAGTTAAGTTTTTAGCATCTCCACAAAAACACTCAACAGCATTTCTAGATAATCTGTTCCAGCATCAAAACGTTTTTTCTTCCTAGGGGGTCTAGAGTTGAAGTTAGACAGTGGGTGGCAATCTTTTGACATGCACAGCCAGTGATAAAAGAGACTTCACACACTTCTTGCTTAAAATGTTTCTTCTCTAAATCTGTTTTTAGAACCTGACAGAGTTTAATACAGCCCACAACAAAAGAATTTCCACACTAACCATAGAGGAAGGGAACTTGGATATTCAGAGACCAAAGAGAAAACGGAAGAATTCCAGAGTGACATTCAGTGATGATGATGAAATCATCAATCCGGGTAAGTAGTTCACTCTCTAGTTGATAAAATATTAAAGGCCCTCTTTCCAGTGTTCTCATAGAGATTCCTCGTGGCTATATATAGGTAAGAGAACAGAAATTTGACAGGGAATATTTGAGATCTGCTGTTTCAGAGGAGCTGTCCTGTCTCACTTAAGTCTGTGATTTCTGCTTTTCTTCTCTGTAAAATTTCTGCATGATTTTGTGCAGGATGGAGATGTCAGTTCAGCTTTAATTGTTTAATTTAACTGTTCAGTTTTAATCAGATGTTAGAAAGACCTCATGGGTCCAAAAGAATGAAAGGTTTTGAATTCTTTGCCTTCTCTAGAATCCAAATGAAAATTGAACATATTGTTTGTTTTTTAATCAGAGCCGTAATGCTTTCCCTTTCTGTTACCTAATGGATTCAGCTCAGCTTTTGCTACTTGTCTGACTGTCTAATTCAAAATGACACTTCTAGAGATGTATCTAATTCCTCTTTAGTCATTTTTCTTCCTTAGCTGTTTTATGTTAATGACATTAATGTTATCTTATATGGCTAGTATTGGTAGCACAGCCTGTTCATAAGTCTTGCCTTAATTTGATAATGCATAACACCCAGAATAACCATTCTTATTCATAATGTGGCTCGCAGAGCATCTTCGTGTTTGATTTTTTCAGAGGCTGCATTGAATTCTTCTGACTCCTTCAAGGCCCCCCAAGGCCTTTCAGGACCAGCTCTTGTGCCTTTGATCATGCACAGTGCATTGTCCAGCAGCACCTTTCAGCCCACAATTCCTTTCTGTCTGAGCAGTGTAAACTTGACTGTCCATCTATCCCTCCTCCCAGATCACTTCCCCATTTTCTATTTGAGTGGAAGTTTTCCTTGCCAGAGTAACTCATGAACCCTCCTTGAGACAAAACCACTAGGTGTCTCCACTCAGCCACTTATCTCTTCTTTATTAAAGCATGCTTCTGCGTTCTGAGGGCTGCTAGAGTGCTGGCTTTTAGAAAAGTAGATGCATGTACCAATTCTTCGTGTAGGTTCCTTCATGTCCTTACTTGACAAGATGTTCTGGTTTTTCCTCTGTTGATTCTGAAAGCTGCACTGTTCTTCCCTTTGCAGAGGACGTGGACCCTTCTGTTGGGCGTTTCAGGAACATGGTACAGACAGCAGTAGTCCCTGTTAAGGTACCCAGTGACTTTCAACTGTCTAATCAATCCATTATTACAGTGATTAACTCACCGTGTGGATTACACCTTAGAAACATAATGTGCTGTGGTGGAAGGGATTTCCTTTTTAAGGAGAAGTTGTGTTTGTGTGTCACAGTTATACTTTTTGGCGTTCTGACCATTTTGCATTAAGTCCAGCTTATCTTCTTTCTTTAATAGCACATGGGAACAATGGCAATTTTTTTGCACCCCAAAAGAACCACTTTTCAGTGTGGTAATAGTAGGCATTGGTTGAAATTGTGGGAAATACAGAAAACAAAAAGGAAAAATGAAAAATTGTTTATTTAAAGGCTGCAAGTGCTGAAGATTTGATAAGGCTGTCTGCTAGAACTGGGAGAGTGCAGACTGTCCCAGCATGAGTGTGCTGCCAGCGCTGTGTTTAATTTGAATACTCTAGGAAGTTATGCAAAGCTTCAAGTAACTAAGCAACATTTGTTGTTTGCGTAGACTAAATAATATATGTGGAAAAGGATCATTCTACCTAAGCCACAAACATACTGCCTGCAGGAGAAGATTCAGGTGATCGGGATCATTCAAGTGATGTAGAAATTGCAGTTTCTTTCTTACTAGAGGGCAAAAGAGGGACTGTGTTACTGACCAGTGACCTACCTGGTCTGGTTTTCAGGAAAAGCTCAAGACTGCAATGCATTCATTGTGCATTTTTAACTATTTATTACTGAATAGTTTTCAAAGAAACCCAAAGGAAATATTCTGGGACAAAGATTGGGAAATCCACTTGTATCTGTGACTACTTATTTGTGGCCGCTCTACGTGTGTGCTGGGGGAAAATTGTGTAGCCATCTAGTTTAAGTAGCTTTCTCGTTTCATGTATTTTGAATAACTGTTAAAATGCTTTCCTCTACAGAAAAAACGGTTGGACAATCCGGGCTCACTGACCACAGATGACTCTGCAACACGGCGTATGCAAAACTTTCCCTACAGTGGAGGATTATATGGTGGTTTGCCTCCAACTCACAATGAGGCAGGTTCCCAATCACACGGCGTCCATGGGACAGCGCTCATTGGTGGTCTGCCAATGCCCTACCCCAATCTTGCCCCAGATGTGGACTTGACTCCTGTTGTACCCTCAACAGTTAACATGAATCCAGCTCCAAATCCTGCTGTCTTTAATCCTGAAGCTGTGAATGAACCCAAGAAGAAGAAATATGCGAAGGAGGCATGGCCGGGCAAGAAGCCAACCCCTTCCCTACTGATCTGAGTTAGGTTTTGTTGAGGGAGGGTGGGAATTATGAACTCCAGAAACTGTTCATGTGTAGTATTGTCCTTTTGAAATTTTAATGTCCTAACCAGATGTAATACGGAGATTGGAGAAGTGAAATAATCCTTTAAAGATCTGTCTTCAAACATTTTTATAACTGTTTAAAAAAGACAACGACAATATAGCTACCATCTCCCTTTGAACCAAAATATATGGCAGCCTTTTCTTAGCCTCTATCCCCAGAGGTCTTTACTATGAATTTTGATCATATAAGTTGAAGGGGCGGAATCACACAGTTTAGTTACCATTTATGGCATGACCCTGCAAATGTGTGTATTTAGGTGTTGTGCTTACTATGAGTAACGTCGTTCCTGCCAGGCTTGCTCATAGCAGGTCAGCTGTACCAGAAGTCGATATTCTTGGGGCCAGGCCTTCCAAAAATCCCACTGGTCTGAGTTCTAAAACTTGCAAAATTCAGCTTTTATTTTTTATCTTGTCAAAACTTCACACATGTGAGGCATTTCTTTTTATTTTTTTTCCTGCTTTGGCTACAACTTGTTTTAGTTTCCACCTAAAACACTGCAGCATCACGTGAGACCTTGGACTTGAGATGGATGAGGAATCTCTGGGCTTCTTGAGCTGCGGTCCAGTGTTGTACCACGGACTGCTGTGTGGGTGGATAAAGGGGCACCCATGGATGGATCTGAGCTTGTGTTGGTGTTTGTGGCAGCAAACAAGCATGGCAAGCCTGGGAGCATTTGACTGGTGGCTGGAAACTGTCTACAGTGTACAAAGAATCAACAACAACGTAGTGATAACTCAAGGTGGAGTTAACACAGAGGAAGGTACTTTTTTTAACTTGGTGGCCCTTTTAACTTAAATAGGTCCATTTTTACTTGCAAACGGCGTTTCTGAGCTTAGAGTATACGACGTGCAGCAAGGCACAAGTGAACATGAGCAGCCATCAGCAGTGTTACGGGACTCTTCGTGTTTAACAACTAAAACTGCAGTCTGCACGGTATTTTGGCTGCTGGTAACAGAGGGTAGGAATTAATGTGCTACCTAAAGCTAGAATACGAATTCTCAGTAGAGATTCTGCCTCACCCTGGATAAAGCAGCGCGCCAAGTTGGTTTCATGACATGAGCTTTTCTCCTTTTCTTTTTCTTTTTTTTAAACTATTTCATCATTTTTTCCCCACTGAGTAAAATGAGCAGTGTGATTCGGATTGTTGTTCCTAGCCCATGAAATCCTCCGTTTTAGATTTGAAAATCTGATTCAGATTTATTTGGATCGTGTGCCTTTATACAAGGTGAGGCCAGAGCCCTTTGGGGTTGTTTTTTTTTTCCCCTCCTTAGGTTTATTTTTGATGTTAACACTATACATTGCAGTTCAGCTATGTAGTCACATTCCTTTGCTTGGGGGATTCCTCCAGGAAATGTGCACTAAAATGACAGTGGTACCCAGCTGTTCATTCGTGTGTACAATACTGTAGCTACCAGGCTAAGAATTTGTGTGAAAATATGATGGTTTCTGAAGCAGTGCTATTTTATAGTGCCTCTTCTGTGCTGTAGGGAGACTTGTTTTGGACAGATGCTTCAAAATCAGTGTGACTTCTGCATCTGCAGAGTGATTGCATCTATCGTGGTGTTGAGGCAAATAGAGCTAGTGGCTGCCCCACCCATAGGAGTGATGCCTTTTAGAGACTGGTTTGTTCCCCCCCACGCCTTCATATCTAGCTCAAACTGTTGCTCTGATGAACCTGGTAACTTCTCCATGATATAGTTGTGCCACTCTGTGCTTAGTTGCTATTGAAAATGAGACATTCTTCTTTCAGACACTCCGTACTCTCCCTAAAAATCTCACACTTGATTTTCTTATTTTTGCTTATTTCCAGGATGTAGAGTTTTCTGTTTCCAGCCAGTCTGCTTTACGAAGGCAACTCTTTACAGTAAGGCTAGTTAGAGCAAGTAAGCATTGAACAGGTCATCTTATTTTTTTTTTTAATCTTTTTTTTTTTTTTTTTAATTATTATTTTTCATTGTTTGTTTGGTTTTGCCAGTGGCTCTTTGCAAGATCTTTCTTGAAAAGGGAAGCTTTACTGCTTATTGGTTTTTAAAGCTCTTCTCCTCCCTGGGTTTGTACAAGCTCTCATTATTTCAGAGCTTAGCGGCCATAGCTGGCCAGTACAGGAGGGGACAGTATAACATCCAGGGGCTTTGTACAGAAGTTTGTACACTTGTGTAATATGTAATAGGCCTTTTCACACTTTCTGTTGAGCTTTTTACCTGTAACCTTTACTATGTTGTAAATTAAATGCAGATTTTGCCAGTTTGGAGAGTGTAGTGTGTTCGTTCCCAGTCTACACTTCTTCTGCAGTTGAGATTGTACATTTTTTGTGGCCTATTAAAGGAGTTGTGCCACTGCAACCTATTGCTGCAGGCTTGTTCTTAGTGGCTGGCTCAGGCTGCAGCTTTTAAAGCTGCTGTGGCTTCTTTACTTGCGACTTGATGCTTTGCTGCCTTGTGCTGCAGCATGTTGCACTTCTGCACTAAAATAGCGCCGCTTAACGTTGGGTTTGTTGCTAAGTGGAGGTTCTGACAGAATCATCTCTCTACCAGAATTAAACTTCAGAGCTCAGCTTAGCTCTGCTCATTGCCTTAGCTTGCTGGCTCTGGCCTGCAGACTCACCTTGGTTAGCCTAAATGTGCTGTCCTTTGTCACACTGTGTCTCTGCAGCTTGCCCTAGACTTTGGGGAGAGCTGTAGTAAAGAGCAGTAAACTGAGGCTTGCTTAAAGATAACCTGCTGTGTACTGCTGGGAGGAATTCTTAAGCTTGGTTGGATTTATTAAGATTTAGGCTAAAGATTGGTAGTTCTTCACAATCCAGGAATATTTAAGCCGTGTATTCATTCATCCAGGGAATGAAGGTCCTCATTCATGCAAGCTCTGCAGTGCTACTGGGCCCTGCCTGCATGGTGTACAGGAATGTTAGTGTGAGGTGGAGAGGGGGAAGTATGACTGTGCCCAGCTGAGAGCAGCCAGATGTGGTTTGGGTCATTTTCTTTGAAATTAGCCTTCTCTGGAAGTCCTGTAACCCATAAGTGACCTGACTCACTGGCATCAGGCCAGTGCATATGACTGTAACTCCCACTGTCCCTGTCATCTTTTTGCTGCCTTGCTCCTAACACCCTGCACCTTCACGCTGACCGTGGCTGTCCAGCAGTTCCGATGGTTGCCTTGGTGTTGTGTTTTGCTTCCTATGAATCTCCAAGAAATGCCATCCTTTACAGGGAAGCTTTAAGAAGAGGAGAAGCTGCTGAAGAGCCCACATCCACTTCACCACCTTCTCGTGTATAACTGTATGCCATCAGGTACCATCCACCACATCCTGGTAAATTCAGACACATTTGTTGAACATGGTTGGGGAGGAGGCCTTAAATACCAAATGTGCTCCAAGTACCAGTCTGGTTATTCTGATACATCTGCCGTGGTCCAAGTTATTGCCATCTCGCAATGACACTCAGATGGAAAGCTGCTAGCCTTTGTGCTGACTTTTGAGGAACTGGCCAGTAGTACTGAGTTAATTCTGGTCATGGCCACATACAGAGGCTTTCCCGACTCATTTCTGGACTCTGCTGTGTCAGTTCCTGCCTGAGGTTCCTCATCTACTTCTAGATATGTCTAAGAGGAGTGAGAGTTGAGCATAAAGAAAACAGTGGCATTCCTCCTGGTGGGTAAGTGGTCATTGTACCACGGCAGGGCAGGTCCTTTCCGAAGGGAGGCACAACCAGCTGTTAATCCAGCATCTGTGAAAGTACTGCTTTTATGATTCCAAAGGGAGCTTGTTCTCAGTTAACCTTTCTTCCATAGGCACAGCAGAGTATTGAGTTACTCTGATAGCAATTCCACGGTTTAGCAAAGATGAGGAAAAGCCTGGGAATGGCCTTTTTAAACAGTAATTCCCATGTCTGCTTCAGCAGTGCTGCTGGTTGAGTTCAGATTCTGCAAGTTACTCTGATACTGCTTGCTTGTTAACAGGTCGGAGGGTGGTTGTGCTCCACTGCAGGAAGTGTTATCAGCTGTGAGGATGCTTCATGCTGAGCCCACTGTTGCTTGGATCCTAGCAGCTGACTTCACCTTTCACCTGGGCTGGGCTGGCTGGGACCCTGCTTGTTGGTTCCTGCTTTTGTCTGAGAAGCTCTGGCCTCTTGCTTGTTGTAGCTCCAGGATCCCAGCTGTGGACAAAGCTTAGGACTTTGAATGACAAGCAGGTCATGATGACTCAAGGAGTGCCTAAAATCTGGAAACTCCAGTTGTCTGTCTGCCCTGCAAGGCAGTTTTTAGGTTTCCCCAGTTAGCGTGGACACCAGAGGAGCAGGTGGACAGCTTTGCTCCCCGGGGGTGTTTATGACAAGGGGTGACTTCCTCCCATTGCCTGATACAGTTCAAGCCTTGCTCCTGACCTCTTACAGCACAGACATCGCATGCCTCTGCTTCTGTGTCTGCTTCACTTCGCTTTCTTCCAGCCAAGCCACATGAAGACAAAGAAGAAATCTTGAGGGCAGGAGCCCTGGTACAATGAGGAGTGCTGGTACCTAAATGTCTTCCCTGCCTGAGCCTGCAAATGCTGTCAAGAGGCCAAGGTCATGGCTAAGACAGGCACAGTAAGAAAATGAGATCCACAAGCCCAGCTGGGCTGAAAATAACTGGTAATAGCTGATGTGGTTTGGAATGTTGCTGTGCAGATGAGAAAACCAGTGCTGTTTTCCAAGTAGCTCTATCCACCAGCTGTCACCTGAGCAGAAAAGGACACAACAGAATGACATTCGTTCACTGTGAATTACAGCAGGGACTCAGCAGCTAGCAGCCCTCCGTGCAGGGGTGGAGGGTGTCCTGTGCTTGCAGGGCCTGTCCATGAGCATGGATATAGCCTTTTGGTTCAGCATAGATCCCGAAGTGTTGTTTAGGATGTGGCACAGCTGAGGGGTTTGCCAAGGGCCCAGTGAGGTACCAATCCATCTCAGGGACGGCAGAGAGCAGTTCACGGACTCACAGAACCACAGGGCCTGGTAGGGGCCTTTGGAGATCCCCAGACCAGCCCCCTTCCCCCTCCCCCAAGAACGGGTTCCCTAGAGCAGGTTGCACAGGAAAGCATCTGGGCAGGATGGCCTTCCTTGCCCTGCTGGCTGTGCTTTGGATGCAGCCCAGGGTGTGGTTGGCTTTCTGGGCTGCAAGGGCTCATGGCTCATGGCCAGCTACCATCCACCAGCACCCCTAAGTTCTTTTTGGTGGGGCTGTGCTCGGTTCTTTTGACCCCTAGCTTGTACTGATAGTGGAGTACCCAGTTGCAAGACTGCAGTTGGCTTTGTTGTGGGCCAGAGCTGCTGGGCAATGGTGCCTCTATGCTCACTGTCCTCTTGAGCTGGTCTTGCTATGCCCTGGTGACAGGCTGGGGATCCTCTTTCTCACCCTGTTAGCTCCTTGTAATGCTGAGTACCACGCAGGGCAAGCAGCAGAGAAGTAGTTTATTGGATGCTTTGAGTTTTTTTCAAGATGAATGCAAGACTTCGCGTTCAATCGGCCCATCCTAACCAGAGAAGGTAGAACCAAAGTTTTGGTGGCCCTTATCAAGCCCATCTGTCTCCTGCTAGCACCAAAAAAAAAACACCCTGCACTGCAGTGACTGGCTGGGAATGCTTTTATGAGGTGCTGCACATGACGTCTACCAGCGAGTTCAGTCAATGTGGAAATGATGCAGAGGAATTTATCTTGAGCGGCCTTCTCTCTGCCAGGAGACAGCACAGCGTAAATCACAGGCTCATAGAATGGCTGGGGTTGGAAGGGACCTCAAGGATCATCCAAGGTTTCAACCCTCCTGCCTGTGAATGCTTCAGTCGAGCTGTTGTGCTGTGGAAAGAGCTCTCCTTTACATGCAGCACTGCAGCTGATAGAGCTTGGCCAGCTGGCTGGTGCCCACCAAACTACTCCTTCACTCCTCCTCATCAGCAGGAGAGAATACACATGTGGAGATAAGGACAGTGAGTTCAGTCACAAATAACTGTCATGAGGTAAATGGACTCAGCTTGGGGAAGACACTTTCTCTCTTCTGATTGGTTTCTGTCTTGGATTTGTGCCCCCTTCCTCAAGTTTGTCAGTTCTTACTTATGAAAGTCTTGAAGTTATGAAGAGGAACACCCAGTATGTTTATCACAGAGAAGTGGGAGATCTGGAATTTAAAGCAGAACTTCAGCCTTGAGCAAATACCTCAACCAGACAGAAATATCAAAGTCGTTTTGAGACATCACTTTCCCCCTTTGGAAGTTTCATATCCCTTATCTGAGACTTCCGTAACCTTCAGGTAGCATCAGGTTATGAGCAAAGAGCATCTGCATTAGTGCAGCTTTCATACATCCCAGTATCAGAACTGTTATCTGTAACAGTTGTAGTTCTAGTTGAACAGCCTTCTCTCTGCCAGGAGACAGCACAGTGTGAATCACAGACTCATAGAATGGCTGGGGTTGGAAGGGACCTCAAGGATCATCCAGTTCCAACCCTCCTATTTAACTGTAGCAAGCAGAGGGCACCCCTGCTGTCCCCCACAGCCCTGCCAGGACCTTGCCACATACAAGTGTGTGTTTCTTTTCCCTTGCTAAGCTCAGTCCCAGCGTAGGGGCACAGAAGCTGCATGTGATTTATGTGAAACGTCGTCCGCTCATCGCTTCCTCTTTGGTTACGCGGTGTTCATGGTTGGTTGGGGTTGGGGTTTTTCTTTGGAGGAAAGCCAATTCCATGAAAAAAAAACAACAACAACAAAAAAAAACCCAACAACCCAAAAAAACTAAAACAACTTTACCGAATGGTCAGGATCAGAAGGGACTGCTGGAAATGAAGCAAGGCTCTGATAGAGCATGTACCCCAGGGCTGCATCCATGCGGCTCTGGGACCTCTCCGGGCAGCCTGCTGCAGTGCTCCCTCATTGGCACAGCAACATTTCCCATCACGGTCAGATGGAACTTCCTTCACCATTTCTTATAAAAGGGCTCCTTCTGTCCACTGGGTCTTTTGCAGACAGCGGCTGTGTGGGGCTGATGGAAGCCCTCTGGCTGCTGGCAGTGTTAGCCAACAGCTTTTCCTGGGCTGGTATCGCTGGGCCCATCTATCTGATAGGTTCTACATCTTCCTCTTTTGACCATTTTGTGTTGGCTGCTCCATGTGCAGAAGACAACTCGTTTGCATGAGGGTGTTGGTGTCAGCTGCTTCTTGCTGAACGAAATCCTAGTCGAGACCAACACTCGTACCCAATGCAGCATTGGAATGTATATAAACCATTTCCAGCACCTTTTTTTTTTTCACCTCAGTATGTCAGTGATGGTAACAAAAGGTATTTTTCTGCCTTGGAGGAAAAGAACAATTGCATTCACCTTCCTGTCAGCAAGCTGAGCCCGGAGGATTGTGGCAACTTCCTCTGATGCAAGTCCTCTGCTCTGCCCGCTGTCCGTTCACACCTTTAGAGCTTCAGGGGGATAAAAACTAAAACGTGGGCCCTGGCTGACCATGGTGTGTGCAATGCTCCATGCTGGCACAGTGGGATCCGCTGGTGAGGAGCTCCCATCTCCGTGCCCTCTGTGCTGCCATAGCTGTCCTCCTGTCTGCACACCAGGGCCCTGCTGGGCAGGACCCCTCCACGCTGGAATCAGAGGGGACGCCCAGTGAGGGTTGTGTGCCTCAGGGCCCTGGGGGTGTCACGTCCTTCAGATGCCATGGGGAAGTGAGGGCTGAGCACAGATGGGAATGAGGCAGTTTCAGTGTGTGTAGAACCAGTGGTTCCCGGGCCATTGGCCTTGTCCTCCTACAGGCAGCGCTGGCAGGAGGAAGTGAAAACACTGGGCGTGCTTCATTCCACTCATTTATTCAGCCCACGGCTTTGGCTTTTGGGCTGACACAGCCCTGACAGCTGCTTTTTCCTCCTGCAGCTGCTCTGTGGCTTTCTACGGGCATCCCAGCCCTCCTGGGCCCACCGCGTGTGCCAACCTCCTCCGCTCCCCTGAGCCCTGTTGGATGAAGTCAGGCTCAAGGTTGACTCATGAGCTGCCATGAGAGCATAGCAGCTACTGCTGGCCCCAACGCCGAGCCGCTCAGCGCCAAGGCCTATCATCAGCTGCCCTGGGTATGTCTTTCCTTCTCCTCACTCCCCAGGCTGCTCTTCTCCATCCCTGAAGCTCCTGGCCCAGCTCCTCCAACTCGCCATTGCATCCCAGTCCTGGCTCCTCGTTGCAGCTCAGCAGCCTGCAGGCCAGCTCGCCAGAGGCTTCTTTCAGTCAAGATCCAGTGTGGTTTTGATCTGACCATGGAACCACAACCACCACCATGCTCACAGCCCCCATGTTCAGGGCTGGATGTTTCCATAACAATTTGTATTTTCTCAAACTTCCCCTAGAGATTGGAACACTGGGTCCTCAAACGTCCTGTGACAGACACACTCACCAGCATCCCTGTGGAGCACGTTGCCCTGTGTTGCTCAAATGCCGTGAGGATCAGGGGCAGCTGGACCAGCAGCTCACAACAGCGTCCCAAGAAGCGCCCATGAGCAGAGCTATGCAAGTGCTGGGCTTCCTCTATGCTGACTCTGCTTCGTTGTTTGTTTTTCACATCCGTGAATGGCAACCTCAGCAAAGAGCAAGAACAGTTCTCAATATCTTCTCCAACCGTGTTCACTGCTCCTGAGCTTGGAAGCAACTCTGTGGTATTGGTTTTGCTGGCTTTACCAGTTATCACTGTTCCCTTTAGGCCGCTGTACATTTCTGACCATTGAATTTTCCTGTATGACCTTTTATATTTAAACATATTTTTCTCCCTTCTGACTTTTGACCTAGTTCTTTCTGTTCCCAGCCCCCCTCCCGTTTTTCCCCAGTCTGGTAGCTCAGTACAGGTCTGCAGAGGATGAACATCGTCTTCAGTGGCTTTAACCACCTCTGACTCTGACTCTCTAACTCTGACATAGAACTATATGATTCTATGATGACCCGCTCTCACCATGTGCAGCAGCTCTGCAGATGCCTTGCCCCTGTTACCTGGAGGCATTTTGGCCTCTGACTCACTTGCAAGCTCCTGATGTCCCACCTGCCTGTCTTTACCCAGGGGCAGTGAGGCGCTGGCACTGCTGCCCAGAGCTGTGGGTGCCCCATTCCCGGAGGTGTCCGAGCCCATGGATGGAGGCCTGGGTGTCCCGAGCTGGTGGAGGGCACCCTGCCCACAGCAGGGCTTAGGGCTGGGTGGGCTTTGAGGTCCCCTCCAACTGAAGCCATTCTGTGATCCCATGATTCTGTGAACAGAGCATGCTGTGTGCTGGACCAACACTGGCCGATCAAGGGAGGCTGTTCCTTCTCCCTGGCTGCATTGAACCCAGTGTTGAACCCTGAGTTCAAGAGGGATATATAGAGAAGATCCAACAAAGGGCAACTAATATGGCCAGGAGGCTGGGCTTGCAACACAACAGGAGCCTTTTTGTGATGGGCCAATAGCCATATTTGCAGCTTGGGATATGCAAGACTGAGCATTAGGGAAGCATTTTGTAAGGGAGAAGGAATGCAAAATGGTAGGAGGTCTCCACCCTCATAGACTGTCCTAACCTCGACACAGCCAACCTGCTCTGGTGCCAAGGGCAGCCCAGCTCCACGTGGAAGTTCTCGGGGTGTCCCTGCTGCTGTGACATTGCCCTGTGCACAGGACTCACAGTGCTGCAGCACACACATTCTGTCAGATCTCTTCTTCCTGTCCCAATAGGAAACACGAGTGCAGCTGATTTCTGTAGCTGGAGTCAAAGCAGAGAGAGGCATACTTTTGTGCACCATCTGTTTACAAAAACATCTCCCCAAGTTTCATTTCCACATGCAGGCCCATCTTCCTGCTGTTCCTAGCTTGCAGTTTCAGTTTTATTCATCAGCCAACTTAGGGGAAAGCTGTAACAAAGAGAAAGCTGTTCTGGAGCTACAGATCTCCAAAATGCTGTTTCCATCTCAGCAGCCTGCTGGGGTCGGTGTGTGGGGCTAAAGGCCCTGGGGACCAAAGCTCAGCTGCTTTGGTGATGGATGGGGTCTGTCTCAGTGGGAGAATGAGCCGGGTGCTGCTGCCCATCCTGGAGGCAGGTGGCTCTGGCTGCTGCCTTGCCCATGGCTGAGGCTGCTGCACCCACACATGGCATGGACCCGCTGACCACCCGTGCAGTGGATCCCTTCCACAATGCAGGGGATATTTGTATTGGGGGTAAATGGGATCTGACCGCCTGGAGGTGAGCGGGCTCAAGGTGCCTGTGCAGGGTAAGGGCAGCCTGGGCACAGCCCTTTGTTGGCTCAGAGGTGCTCCGTACAGACCCAACCTCTGCCCCACAGCGCTGTCTGCCTGCCTGACCTCAGCCACAGAGCTGGTGTATGGGACACATGAAGTGGGGACAGCCTGGGCAGGACAGGCTGGAGCAACAGCACAGCCAGGGATTTACCATAGCAGAGCTGGGGGCTCGTGCCTTCAGCCACCGTCAGCACCAGCAGGGCAGGGCTGGGAAGCACTGGGCTGAGGTGGGTGTCAGGGTGGGGGTGTCAGCAGGACGTCAGCCCTTCTGCACAGAGCAGAGAGCTGCGGGCAGAGAGGGGCTGTGGCCAGAGAGGGAACTATTCCTGTGAGAAGCGGAAGTGAAAAGCATGCAGAAGTCAAAGCAGAGCCCAGAGCTGTTTCCTACATCATTCACTCCCTGCAGAGTGCCCCACAGCACCCAGCAGTGCAGGCATGGAGCCCCTCTCCTTCCAGGAATACATCTGCTCCCTGGACCCCACCACCCTTCCCCGCATCCTCAGGATATGCTCTGGTGTCTACTTCCAAGGTAAGTACCGGGTGCCCACATCCTCCAAGGCTCTGCCACCTCCCCACATCCCCTCTCAATGTCACCACAGCCTGGGCTCTCTCATCCTGCCTTGAAGATTCCTGATTCCTTGCCAGCAGGTGCCCTGGGATGGCACACGTCTTCGTGTCACTGCCAGGTGTTTGTGCCTGAGGCAAACCTTTCTCCTTTACAGCCAGCGCCCATTCAGCAGCACTGAGACACCAAACCCATCTGAGCTCTCACCCAGGCAGTGAATCCCCTGTGGGTGGTGGCTCTGGCAGGGGTGGTGGCTCGGTGGCCGGAGGGAGGTGGGATAGCATTGCTCCTGGCCCCAGTGCAAGGAGTGGAGCAACAGAGCAGCCTCACAGCCTGATCTGAGCTCTCTGCTTCCTCCTGGGCCATGGCCACAGAGACATCTTAGGTAAAGGTGAAGTCTACGATACTGCTTCAGCTGATAGCAATGTTGTGGGTGAAATAGAGTCAGAGATAAGCAAATGCTTTTGCTAGATTTCTGGGCCTCTCAAAAACACTGGGAATGCACCCTGGGTTCCTGCCCGCTGTGGCATCACCAACGTGCCATTTACTGCCTGTGGAATTTGTAGCACTTCTTGGTGTTACTATGCCTTGTAAGGAGAAAGAGAAGCAGTTTGGGTGGAGTAACACTGCTTCCCAGTAGCTCAGTTGGGATGGATGTTTAACTTTCCCAAAGACTTCCCTTGTCAGGAGCTTTGCCTTTCCAACCTTCCTGATTTGCCCGGGACCTCACTAAGATAACTGAGAACCTTCTCACCATGTCAACACTTGTGGGTGCAGCCCAGGTGATGCTGGCTGTCCACCCCATACAGATGTGCTGAGCTCCACCCTATTCAGCCCCCAGCTCCACTCATCCACATCAGCAGAAGCAGCAGATTGTGTGATCTTGTGTGACCAATAACCACCTCTAGGCCCTGGTAATCAAAGCATCGGGGCTCAGAATGAGTCAGCTGGGCAGAAATAACCCCATTTCCAATCAGCCTGCAAACAGCTGTGGGTGGGCTTGGTGCTGGCAGCTTCCTGTGCCACTCCTGGGGTTCCCACACTGCTGGGTGAGAGCTCCCCACCCCTGTGCTCTGCTAGGAGGCAGTGGAGCTGGCACACCTCCAGCCCCCAGCCCACGAACGGGAGGTGCAGGGGCAGCATAAGATGCAGATCCAGATGATGTGACCAGGTCCAGCTTGTGACAGGTCCCTTCTGACCCTGCAGGGTCCGTATATGAGATCTCTGGCAACGAGTGCTGCCTGTCAACCGGTGACCTGCTGAAAGTGACGGCTGTCACACTGCAGAAGGTTATCTGTGAGAACGTGCAGACGGGGCAGAAGTCGGAGCTGCCACCGACGTTTAAGGGTAAGCAGGGCTGCTCTGATCTGTCCCACCACCACCACGCTCCACCTCTCCCCATGGGGCCCTCCTCCCCGGGAGCCCTTTGTGGCTTCATGGTGCTCAGCTTTGCCATCCCGCAGGTCTTTTCCAGCCCTCTCCAGCTCCATCGCAGTGTCCTACGCCGCAGGAACCCACCCTGCAGGGCAGCAGGCAGAAGGGCCTGACCCTGCACCAGGCTCTGGGGCAGAGCAGCAGGAAGACGCAGCCCCTGCTGTGCCCCAGCATCAGCCCCCACGCCTTGCTGCTGAGCCCTGTGTACGAGGTGCAGGCCACCATGCACTGTGAGTCCAGCTGCGGAGCTGGGAAGGGTAGTGGGGGTGGAGGTGCCAGGGGACCGGGTTTGGTGCTGGGATACAGGCAGTATAGGAGGCTGCGGGGGGCGGGGGGTGTGGGAAGGGCTTCTCTGCAATGTGGGGTGAGCACAAAATCAGGGCGGCTCTGCTTGTGCAGTGCGCAGGGACCAGGTGAAGATCCCCTCCACGCTGGAGGTGGATGTGGAGGACGTGACAGAGGAGTCTCAAGACGTGCACTTCGCCCGGCCGCTGCTGCTGAGCAAGCTGCTGGGGATGGAGGAGGTGCTGCCGGCCCAGGCCGAGATCCTGGAGGGGCCCCACGGCTCCGCCATCTTCGAGAGCTCCTGGGCCTCCCGCCTGCAGAAGGGGCAGCGGCTGCAGATCCACGGCTGCTCCCACACGTGGCGGGTGTTGGCCTCGGCCCGCAGCAGCACCCGCCGCTTCCTCCTCTCCAGCGCCTACCAGGGCCGGTTCCGCCGGCGGCCTCGGCAGTTTGCCGGGGTGCAGGAGCTGGCGGCCGGCCTGCAGCCAGGCCAGCGGCTGCACGTGGTGGTGACGCAGGACTGTGAGGGCCGCGGGGACGACGTGCCTCCGCTCAGCGTGGGCGACCGGCTGGAGGCCCGGCAGCTGCTGCAGAACGCCGGCGGCACCAGGCTCCTGTGCCGGCGCCGCAGCGAGGAGGAGGATGAAGAGGATGAGGAGGGAGAGGAGCTCCTGCTGCCGCTGGACCTCGGGGGCAGCTTCGTGGAGGAGGTGTGCGACAGCAAGAAGTACGGGCTGGTGGAGCTGCTGGAACGGCTGGCGCTGCCTTGCGACGTGCGGGTGGCGGCCACGGATCCGGCGCTGGAGAGGGACGTGTTGGGCTCCTTCTCCTCCCTGCGGTTGGAGGCCCGCATTTCCCAGCCCTTCCTGCTCAGCAGCTTCTGCGAGGAGCCGGATGAGGGCTTTGAGATCCCGCCCCAGTGGTTGGACCTCTCCCTCGTCCTCACCGGGGAGCCCGTCGGCACCCAGACCCCATCCACGCACCGCTCCCACGTGGAGGAGCTGACCGAGGCCTTCTACTACCAACTGCTGGCGCAGCTGCCGGGCGGTTCGGCCCCACCACCCCCGCGGCCCCCCAAGCCGAAGGCAGCTGGTGGGAAGGCACAGACACACACGGGCCGTGCCCAGGGCCGGAAGAACCAGGCACACCCCAAAGGAAGGTGCCCTCCCGCCCCCCAGCACCCCGCCAACCCCCAGGCCCACCCGACTCCTTCGTTGCCCCCAAAGGCAAAAAAGCTCCCCGTCCAGCAGAGCACCCCCAACAAGTACAGCCCGTGCCCCCGCAGACCGGCAGCCCCACAGCTCCACAACGCTCCTGGAGACACAGGTGAGGGGATGCAAACCCCAGTGGGTGGTGGGGGATGTTTGCTACTGGGGGCACTGATGTACCTGCAGCTGCTCCCACTTGGATGTGGGGCAGGGATGCACTGCTGGGGGACTTGCACCCAGGCACCAGGATATCCCTATGGTGACTGCTCCATTGCCTTGTCCCACACGTGGACCACAGCATGAGGGGAAACAAGGCCTGGCCTCTTCCCGCGAGGAGATGAACATGGCAGACAAGCACTGCACCTTGATCTGCCATCAAATGGGAAATATCAGGAAAAAAAAAAACAGGAAACGTTCCTGCCTCGCAGATCACAGGGGACCCATGGCACTGGAAACTGGTGCCTGCTGGGGCAGAGCAGCTGCCATCCCACTGCAGGAAGCCCTCTTCCTTCCAGACTTTTAGCCCCAGCTCACTGGGACTATTGCCACGTCCTGATGTGAGCACTCCTGTGGGCACATCACCAAGCCAGAGAGGGGAAGGGGAGCAATCCGGGGCACCTGCTTGTAGGATTTCTGCCGTGGTCTAGCTCCAATTACATGCACTGTCTGTGCTATTCTCTTCCAGATGTGAAGAACAGCAGTGGTGAACACAATTATGAAACCATTGAAGGCAGCATTCAGAAGACGATTCGCAAAGTGCAGACTATTCTTCCTTTTTAATCCCCTAGTTTCCGAAGCTGTCCAGACTCCAACTATTCTTAAACCTTATATTAAATTAAAGCTATTAAACAAAGGCTGAATACAACCTCAGGGATCCACAGCATGACCTCTATCTGCCTCAATACGTGCCCGCTTTCCTCAAGTGCAAGCAGCTCACGTGCCTGAGGAGCAGCCACACGTGCGGAATAAATCCTCCCTGCTCTGCTGTGGTGGGCGGTCATGCTGTGGATCGTGTCCTCAGCTGTTGTCTATGGGACACTCCAGTTGCACCAGAGCAGCATACAGTGGGGCAACCATCCTGGGAACTGAGTAAACCACCAAGATGTCATTGAGACGCCAGCCAAGGCTTGGGGATATTTATCTCACCCTGCTCCTCTACATTAACATCACCCACGTGCTCTTAGCGTAGCTTGGCTGGATCCCATGGACGCGCCGTGCTCATCAGCGTTTCAGGCTGAAAAGTTCTGGAGACAAATTCCTTTGTTGTGGCCACTTTTTGCTGGAATCTACCAGAGGCCATGGATGGTTTTCCCTACACGTCCCACCCCTATCAGAGAAGGCACCACCAGTCACCAGGAGCACCAACGCAGGGCAATTTCCAGTCCCAGCTGCTTTCGACTAGAAGCAGGTACAAATCAGAGCTGGAAAATAAACTTTAAATTTCATTAAATAAACATAAACTTCTGTTTGGGCTCTTTTTCCTCTCCCAGCGTGTAGCTTTGGGTTCAGATTTGTTGTGTTGTTCCTCACCTGGGAATCTCAGGCAGATTTACAAAGCTGCAGAGATGATCTCAAGCCCTCACTGGGACGCGGGTTGCTTTCCTGCTCTCGCTGTTTCTACCCTGGGATTTACACTCAGTATCGGTGCTCTCTCACACAAAGGCCAGATGCTCTTGGATGCTTTAAAGAAACAGCGAAAGGCAGAGTACTAAGAATTAAAACTCCTTCCCAAGTTGAAGACGTTTTAACTCACTGTTTCTGTAGTCCTACAGCTCCTCTCTATTCTGCAAGCAATTCCATGCATCTGCACTTCCAAAAACCATCAGGGATTTGTCTCCTAATCTGCACGCCTTCTGCAAGAAAAAACTTCAACTACTGTTGGCTTCTAGGTCTGCTAGACCCCACAGCATAGAAGCTCACCTGTTACACATCCACACTACAATGTAGCCCCACAAGGACACCAAGGGCTACAGCCGTGCCACTGCCTAAACCTCAGCAGGATACGCAGAGCTTGTTAGATCGTTATCAGCAGCAACAGAGGCACTTGGTAGGGAAGCCAGCCTCACGCATAGGCTTTGTAGGAAGCGCTGTTTTTCCGAAGCTACCTTACTTCACCTCTCACAGATAAAAATCTGTGCTGAAACCCACGGTTTGCAGCTCTTGTGGAAAGCCAGACTCACCCAGCTGATAAGCAGGGAGCACAAGCTTCCTCCAGTAGGTCCCGTGCTAGGGAGAAAATAGGAAGCAGCTCTTAGAGAGCAGACCAGCACAGTGCAGCAAACGGGGCTCCCGTTCGATGGGCATCAAGTGCCTTTCAGTTTATCAGCAGTCAGCTCGAACAATCCTAGGTCCTGCCTTTTAGCAATGCTGAACGCGCTTGCCACAGAAACCACGCTCAACTCTTGGCAGAACAGCCAATATCCTCAATGCTCTTTCCCAACTTTGCCTTCTTCCCTTTGGCAGCAATGACCCTGGCTCCAGGTGGATCTCACTGATACAACTTGCAGCTTCTTTCAGTAGAACTATTCGTGTTTCCATGTCCGGCTGTTCGTTCTTATCAGTCTGACCCCTTCAAGCAACTCATTTCAAAAGCTTAAGAAAATAAGAAGTACGGATAACTAAATCCTGTGAAAGCATGGGCTGTGTTTGTACCCACACCGCTGAGCTCTAGTGACAAATGCTTTCCTTCTTTAGCAAGGAACAAAAGCCTCCAGAGCCACAGAAGCTTAAGACCACCCTAGTTTCAATTTTATTGAAAATAATATTCAAAAGCCGTAGTAACAAGACTTCATAGTACAAATAGAGATTTAAATGCACAAACTAATTACAAATCTAGTCATGATTACTGTACATTGGTAGAACATTTCTCTTGGCTACCCCTCTTGTGAATGAAATGGAATGAAAGCGTTAGAAGAAACAACAACGGAATCTGCACACGAGATGTGAAAGGGGTTCTTTCTAACACAGTTGTTCTAACAGGCAAAAGCAAACTGCAGGATCTGAAGCTTTGAGAAGTTTGGTTTTCCCATTTCCGCTTACACTTCCATCACACGGTCACGGCCCGTTAATCAAGCCGTTACCAGGATCCTCCCAAATGATCTGCTTGTCCTTGAATTCCAAGGTGCGGGGACTCACAGAATAACTGGGACTTGCACAGGTTAGAAAGCAAAGATCACCTTCCAAGTTGCAAAGCTCAGCAGATTAACTCGAGACACCGACAAGCACTTGGTTAGAAGCAAATCCAGGTGGAAAGAACTTCAGTCAGCATCCGTAGATTTATAGTGATCATCATCCACAGTAGAGTAGATGTGTCCCTCGCTGCTAAGGAATTCAACTGCTTGCCTTTGAAGAAGAGAAGTCAATTAATACCTAGCTTACAACAATGCCCTCCTCTCAACCATTTCCCACCTACAGCCTGATGTCTCCACTGTTCCTTTCTGGTATCTGCCAGAAGACGCACCCAGAAACTGCATCTCATCAGCACTTCAACAAGTGCTGCTCCACTAATCAACACACACATAAGAGTCTTTCCAAGGCTTTATCATTTCAATGGACAATGGCTCACTGTTTCACTGAGGAACTGAAAAATCTCAGGCTGACTGACCCACATCCTGTGGGGACACATTAAATCACAAAACACTGTTAAAAAAAAAAAGAAGTAAGGATCTGGCCTTGCCCACTTTTTTCCTCTTTGTCTGCTTTCAGCACATTCCAGAAAGGACTCAAAGCAAAATGTTAGCTTCTACACACTTACTTGATTGTTGGTATGCTGACATTGTGGAGCTGAAGTTTCAGCTCTTGAAGACTCATCCCTTCTGGAGAATGGCAGTTTTTAATCAGGTTCAGCACCTGGAAGAACATGAACCGCCATCAGCGCACAGCTAAGCTCTATCAACACTGAACAGTGGGGCCAAAAAAGAATGATCAGCCTTCCACGAATAACTAGGCTTTTATTTCTTGGTCCTACATCACACCGCAGCGGCACCCACTGCGACAGCTGTGCTCCTGGAGAAGATGCTGGCACCCACCTGACTCTGATGAGCTGTGAGTCCGTTCACAGGCAGGCTGCCTCCACCATAGCCCCCCACGTCACTCATCCCAGCAGAGGTAAATGACTGAGGTGCTCTAGATGGTACCTGCAATTGCAAGAGTAAAAGAGCTGCGGTGTACAGGCAAACCCAAGGCATGAAGGACTCGGCCTTCTTTCAGAGCAATAGTAATTAAAGACAGATTTCCAATAGAAATCAAGTAAAACTGGCTGCAACGAGAATGTCTCTCAAAGGAATTCAGGACTCTCATCACACCCCCACTGCACCCCTTCAACCTTCAGGCTTTCCAGACCCACAACTTGCATACAGTTTCCCACTGAACCCAGAGCTCCCTCTCTTTAGGAGATAACCAGTAATACCCAGTAACAGCTGTGATGGAAGCAAGACCTTCAACTACGCACCGTGAGATTTTTTCTGAGGATCATATGCGCGTTAACAGTCTCAAGTATGTGTGTGGTGAACTCGTTCATGTTTTCCAGAGGCATGATCTTAAACGCCACCAAACTTTTCTTATTCTTCCAGAGAAAAGGAAAAAAAAGACAATTAACAGCATAGCAACAGGAATATGCTTGCCATACAACTTATACACTCTAGCTAGGAACAGCAGCAGCAGCGGGTGGGGAGTTTGTCTGCCTTTAGTTAGCGAAGTTTTTGAACTTAAAAGCTTTTCTATGGAATCACGAAGGACAGTGCCCTGTCTGGGCAAGTTCTCTTTCTATCCAGCTGGCAATTGGACTTCGCTTTAACACATGCAGCATTATCTGAAGGATGACTGCTATGAGGCAACTCTTATACAATACGCTGTGGATTATTCTTACAGCTTTGCCAGATCACCAACCCTTCATGTCACTGCTCCAGCCCCGTTCCTTGAGGAGTCACACATGATCTTACCTGAAAAGACCGAAGATGACCAGCGACTTTCACGTAAGTTCCTGGGGGTACCACGATGTTCTCACCACCTGCCTCCTTACAGAGAGGGAAAGGAGAAAGCAAGGTTCTGCTGATTCATCTCTCCATTTCTCAATTATCATACTAAACAACTTTAGGACTCCTATCTCAAGCAAACGCAAACGAAAAGCAGCCAGGTAAATGTAGCTACAGATGGGAAACGCTTATTTGAATGCACTGTATGCTTGACAGCAGTCAATGCCGGTTGTATATTCTGCTGTCGCTCTGTCTGCACCTGAAGGATTCTCACAGAACAACAAGAGGAAAGAACCCAAAGCAGTTTAAAAACAAACCACACCCACGTCAGGTATTCAAACACTGAACGCAGCTAGAGGGATGCAAGCAGTCACGAATCGTATGGCAAACCTGTAGATAAACCAACTGAGCATCTCTTTAATTACTTCCAGAGTTGTTCAGCTGAATGCAGCTGTTCACCTCCAGACACATTTACTGGCAACCGATCACTATTATTGCAGCACCCAGCCCGGCTCTCATAGGCACATCACTGCCCCAGCTCTCAGACTGACTGTTTAATGCCTGACAGTGCCTCTCCCCACAGCAGCACCTCAGAACGGTTTCATTGCTTACGTCGGTGTCAACCCACTGCCGCACGTCCATGGGTGCTGCTGTCATGTCGTCCACCTTGTACAGGATGTTGGTGGGCGCCTTCTCCGCGTGCCGTACGATGCCCACTATGGTGACCTGTGGTGGGGAGGGCCGTCAGGGGGCGGGGTGAGGCACCCGCAGCCCCTCAGAGCCGGACCACTTGGGGGGACAGAGGGTGCCCACCTGCGAGATCTCCACGTCGTGGATACGGAAGGCCTCGTCCACCTGCTCGGCCGCCAGCAGCTGTGATACGGTGCAGGGCACGATGCTCTGCGAGCGGCTGCGCTGCAGGGGGATGGGGTGAAGGGGAGACGCGCCGCGGTCAGCGACAGGTTCGGCTCGGCTCGGCTCAGCCCAGCCCAGTCCAGCGCAGCACAGCGCCGCAGCCGCGCACTCCCCCGGCCCCGTCTGGCCCTACCTGCTTCTTCTCCGCCTGCGCGCCCGTAGGGGAACTGAAGCCTCCCGGGGACTGCGTGTAGCCGCCCGCGGGGCCGTAGCCGCCGTCGAAGTTACCTGGAAAGGGAAAAGAAGAGCCGTGAGGCGAAAAGACACGCCCAACATTCCTCCCCACCCCCCGTGCCGCCCGCTCTGGCCCGCACCGTGCCCGCCCCACATGGCGGCAGAGCCCAGCTGCGGCACTACTCGCTCCTCCAGCACCGCGTCCCGCGCCCCGGCAGCAGGAGCCAATCACAGCCCTCTTTCTTCCGACAGCTTCCGACAGCGAGAGCCAATCACCGCTCTCCTTCTTCCGATCGCTTCCGGCAGTGAGAGCCAGTCACGGCCCTTCTTCTTCCGACAGCTTCCGGCGGCGGGGATGCCGACGCCGCCATACTGGGTGCTGGCGCTGCCCGGCCGCGCTGACGCGATGGGGCGGGGCGGGCAGGTAAAGGTGCTGGGATGCTGGAGGCCGCGATGCGGGCGGCCACGCTGCTTCTGCTGCTCTGCCCGCCGGCCCTGGCGGGGCGATTCTGGCACCTCACGGACCTGCACTGGGACCCCGGTTACGAGGCGGCGGTGGCGGCCGGGCAGCGCTGTCCGTCGGGCGGCTCCGAGGCCGCGCCGGGCGCGGGGCCGTGGGGCAGCTACCTGTGCGACGCGCCGTGGAGTCTGCTGAGCTCCGCCGTGTCCGCCATGCGCCGCCTGCTGCCGCAGCCCGACTTCGTGCTCTGGACCGGGTGAGGGCCTCGCGACTCTTATCTCTCTTTTTCATTCGTTTCCTCTAACGCTAGGTCGCTCCAAAAGTAATGCCTCCCATTTGTTTCCGTGGAATCGGCTGCAGCTATGAAGAGCACTTTATTAAATGAGCAAATTCTCAGTTATAAGGCGCTGTTTTTCAGCGTGTTTCCACCAGCGATGAACAAGAGATGCTCCTAAACGTGTGCACCAGTGGAGGTGACCCACTGTTGCTACCACTGAAACGTGGAGAAGGACCTGGGGTGTCGGTGACACCCAGCTGAACGTGAGCCAGCAGGATGCCCGGGTGGCCAAGGAGCACCACGGCATCGTGGCTGTGTCAGCAACAGTGCGGCCAGCAGGGGGAGGAGGTGACCATCCCTCCGTGCTGGAACCGCTTGGGCTGCACCTCAGTGCTGTGCTCAGCGCTGGGCTCCTTGCTGCCGTAAAGCCGTTGAGGCCCTGGAGTGTGTGCAGAGAAGGGAACAGAGCGTGAGGGGTCTGGAACACAGGTCTTTGGAAAAACTTGTTTGGAAGAGTGGTGATGTGCTGGCACAGGCTGCCCGGGGAGGTGCTGGTGGTGCCACTGTCCCTGGAGGTGTTCCAGACTGAAAACATGGAATTGTCCATACACCAGGTTTAGGGGCAGATCTCAGTGATCGCTGCCTTACTGGAGGCATTCATTTGGTTCCTTTTCAAGGGAATAGTTATCCTGCTGTTCTCATGAATGCAGATGACTTTTGCTTCCCTGCTGTTATCCAGTTTTGATCCGAGGTTCCAATATACTCTCTTGCATGATGCCCAGTCAGCTGTAGCATCTCTTAAGCATGCTGAAACGGGATAAACCTGCTTCTTGTGCCCATGTATAGTTTTGTCAAAGTAGAATCAAACAGAGCAGCTTTTCACTTGGAGCATTTCCTGATGCTTCTGCAGTGCCTCAGCCAGTGAGCACAGTGCCAATTCCTACCCCCACAGGTTTTGACTTTATCTTATGTGAGGGGAAAAAGAAAACAGAGGGCTCAGGCACACGTTCTGTGCCTTGCTTTGAGCATGTGCCCTGCTAGCCACAAGCAATATCTGTGCTGTTTCTGCTTTTCCAGGGATGATACTCCTCATGTCCCTGATGAGCAGCTTGGAGAAGAAAAGGTTCTGCACATCATTGAAAACCTGACCTCTCTGATAAAACAGGTATTTCCAGGTAGGACATGAGGGAATGGGAAGGGGAGAGAAGTACAGATTTTCACAGGAAGGTTTTATCTGTATGGAGCAGATATGACAAAATTGGGAAGGGCCCAGAAAGGTTGTGGACAACATGACTTATTTGTCCTCTTCTTAGCTGCTGTATGACGTGAGGTGGGTCTGACTTGTGGTGTCTGACACGCTGTTGTTATTTCTGGTTAATGCACTCAGGAGAGAGGAAAATAAATGTTTCTCTAATTACTCATTTAGGCAGAGAAGCCGGCAAAAATCCTTTCTACTTAATCTATCTCAGTGGTGAGGGAAAGAGTGTTACAGACAGTGAGAGCTCATTGATGGGTCTGTAAAGATGTGTCTGTGGGGTGTCTTGCCCTGGGGAGCCCCATGGCATCCATAGTGAGGGGTCTTTGCAGTGTTGTATCCGCAGTCGGTGTGGCTGCAGTGTGGGTGATACACCTTTACAAAGCTGTTGAGCCCTTTCTGAGTCACTGGAGAGCTCTGATGATGAGGAACTCTGAAACAAGTACAGTCTTTTCCCTTCTGCCTTTTCTCTGTTCTTAGATACTAAAGTCTATGCAGCAATGGGTAATCACGACTTCCACCCCAAGAATCAGTTTCCAGGGAAGGAGAACAGGATCTACAACCAAACAGCAGAACTGTGGCGTTCCTGGTTGAATGAAGCTTCTATTCCTCTGTTCAGAGCAGGTATGGCACTGCTGGCGCACATTAGCAGCACTCTGGAGAGCTGGGGGTGGTTAGGAGGGTACCACAAATAGTTTTCCTTGCTTTTATGCTCAGAGCAGCAGTATTTACAGAGGAAAGGTCCAATTTAATGCTAATTTACTGTGTTTTCCTGCATGTGAGAAAAGAAATTTCCTTATGCTTTAGTCTCTCCTGCTTTCTTCTAGATACTGGTAAGTGTCCCTCCAGAGAATGCAGGGTGGTAAGCTTCAGTGGAAAAAAAAATATAAAAATACAATCTTTTAAGAAGGCTGGAAGGCTGCAGTTGTAGGCCCAGCACTACGGCTCTCTACAACTGCCCAGCTCCTGGTCCTGCACGCTGCCCCTGTCAGCATTCCCATCACCCTGGGATGACTAAGAAGGACAGGAGATACACAGTGAAGGGTCACACCAGATCCCCAGCCTAGTCTGTTCAGAGCGCTGCTGTCACCCAGTGCAGTGACTCTGCTGCAGCAGTTGCCAAGGAGAGAGCCGGGAACACAGGGATCCAACACTCAGCTGCGCCACACCTCCAGCTCTTTCCCTGCTTGCCTTTTGCAGGAGCTTTCTACAGTGAGAAGCTGCCCAGCCCAGCTAGCAGGGGGCGAATGATTGTTCTCAATACCAATCTGTACTATGACCAGAACAGCCAGACAGCTGGTGAGGAAGATCCCGGAGGGCAGTTCCAGTGGCTGGAGGAAACACTGACCAATGCTTCTAAAGCAGAAGAAATGGTATTAAAATAAAAGATAAAAAAAAAAACCTAAACAACTTTGTAGAAGGCTTGCTCCTAGTTTGGAAGCTCTTCTTGCTCCTCATCTCCTCTCTGTGCTGTCGCTGCCAGCCAGTGCTCTATGGAAAGCATGGGCAGTGCATTCAATGCAGCTCCTCATTCTTGCAGGTCTATATTGTGGGTCACATCCCTCCTGGTTTCTTTGAGAAGAAACGAGGCAAGCCGTGGTTCCGGAGGGATTTCAATGAACGATACTTGAAAATCGTGCAGAAGCACCACGGAGTGATTGCTGCCCAGTTTTTCGGACACCATCACACAGACAGCTTTCGCATGTTTTACAGCGATACAGGTAGCAGTTCTGGCTGCCCTCATGTTTGCATGGTATCACTGCCAACCCCCAGAGCATCACTGCCAACCCCCAGAGCATCACTGCCAACCCCCAGAGCATCACTGCCAACCCCCAGAGCATCACTGCCAACCCCCAGAGCATCACTGACAATGGGAACTTCCAGTGACTGCTAGCTGGATGCTGCCGAGAAAGCCAGCAGAGGCTTATTCTTATCTTGCTTTCTAAAATGACTTGTAAATACTTTGGTCAATTAAACACAGCGGTGGCAGTGATCCTTGGCCCCAACCTATGGCTGCTGCCCTCCTTCCAGTTTCCCCTCGCATCTCGTTGTTTCCAGCCATGCTGCTGGTCCTGCTCTGTACTGGTGGGCTTTGGACGTGAGCTGAAAAGGGATGTCCTGAGGCAAAAGGGAACGATTGCAAATCTTTCCTCTGGGGTTCTGTGTAGTGCCCTGGGTGCCCTTTGAGCACAGTTCTCTTATACGCATTCTCACCACAAGAGCCTTCTACCCCTATAGAAAATCTGGTTTTAGCTGCAGCAGTCCAGTGTTCAATCCCCTGTGCTGGTCAATGTGATAATTTTTTATACGTGTGCTGTTGGAATAATTAGAGCTGGCTGTTTGCAGACTGATCTGTTTATGAGATGCTCACTGAAGCTGAAGTCTGCCATTCCTGGTTGGTTTTGCCTTTTTGTTAAGGTTCCCCAATCAATGTCATGTTCTTGGCCCCTGGAGTGACCCCCTGGAAAACAACATTACCCGGAGTGAACAACGGAGCCAACAACCCTGGGATCCGAGTGATTGATTACGATGCAGACACCCTTCAGGTGCAGGTAGGGGGATCCCCCCATCATGCTTTGCACTGCAGTTCTAGAAGAGTGTTGTATTCCTCCATGTGGTTTACACGGGCAGAACTGTGGGACCCAAGAGGGATTTGCAGGAATTGACCTCTGACGGTCTCGTAGTTAGCACAGGGATGTAGTGAGAGCATCGGTGAGTGAAGGCAAGCTGACCATATGCAGCAGGTCCAGGCCTCCTGCTGGGATGAGTGCCAGTGCAGGGCAGGCTTCGTTTGGCTCTTCATGCCTCCTTTGACGCTTCAGCACGCAGGCAGTGTGGGTGGCAGAGCTTCCTTTTGGGGTCTGATGAACTTGTTGAACCCCATCTGAAAAATCTGAACTCTCTAGAAATTTATTGGGGTTCCCTTTAATTGCGGAATGATTTAATTAGATGATGCTGCTTTGTGGAGGCTCTCACCTAAATCAAACCGTCCACGGGTTTATGGCACGATAGAAAGCTGTTGGGAGGCTGTGCGCTCCTCCCCGGGCAGGGAGTTGCATTGTCTGGTGCAAATCCATGCCCGTATCCTGAACAAACATTCCACTCGAGGGCCGATCCTTCCTTCATTTGGCTTTGGTTCCGTTTCTCTCACCCTGCAGGATGTGGTGACTTACTACCTGAACTTAACTCATGCCAATCTGATGGTCCCAGCATGGGAGGAGGAGTACCGGCTGACGAGCGCCTTTCAGGTGCCTGATGGCTCCGCACATTCCATGCAGACAGTGTTGGAAAGGATATCCAAGGATGCAAAGTATCTGCAGCGATACTATGAGTTTAACTCTGTCAGATACGACCTCGCCCCGTGTGAGGAGGCCTGCCGTGTCGATCACGTTTGTGCCATCAGGGAAATTGATTTTACCAGATATGAGGAGTGCCTGAAAGCCAACAGCTCTGCTTCTGCCATCGTCAGCGTTTGCCTTTTATTGCTCTCTTTGCTCTTAGGGATCTTTGGTCCCCACCAAACACTGTAACGACTGAGAGCACAGAGAGGACGGCTTCCCAGTGCGCGGGAATTGGCAGCCGTGAATGCTTTTGGAATTGGGAACTTGTTTGGAAACCAAGAAGTAATCAGTGCTTTGCAGTAAAAGCTGCGTGACGTTGATTTGAGCTCTTCTAGAAAAGCTTGATGCGTCAGAGATGGTTACAAAGCCTTTTTGTGCCGGACTGACCCCCATCAGGGAGTTTGTCTTCCTTCTGCTGCGACTCCTGAGGCAGCTGCACAAATGAGATGAAGGCCTCCCTGTAAGTTGTAACTTACCCGTACTTAACGTGGGAGCTGTGAGCTGCCAAGCGTCCCTGAGGAGTCAGCACACGCTTCTCTTCTGAAAAGACGGCGCAGCAGCTGACCTGCAGGGCCTTGTTTTGGTGGCCTTGTACAGCAGCAGCTTTGCCTCTGGTGTGTGAGCAAAGCCAGGCTCTGCTTTGCTCGGTGCTTCCTTTGGCAGCGTGGGAGCTCGGAGTTCAGGCCGTGACTTTCATGTGTCAACATCCACAGTGAGGCAGCAGGGTGAGAAAGAAGCCTCATTGTATTTTTTTCAGATGCTGAGAACAAACAGCTTCCCCCCCCTCCCCCCCCCAATCACCTTTGGTGTTCTTTTAACTCGCATCTGCTTGTTTTCTTTTGCTGTGCACTGCAAAGAAACCCTCTGTGCCTTGCCAGCCTTCTGCTCTGCTCATGCAAGAGCCACGCGTGAGCCAAACCAAAGTGACACTGCTGGGGCCTTGGGGACGAGTGGATGAGAGTACAGAAATCCTTGCGTTGTCTGTAAGCCGTTGTTGGGAGGCAGCTCCGGAGAAGCAGTAGTGGAACAATGTGTTGTAGCAGAGAAGCACGGATGGGGGAGGCACAGCGTTCTGCAGAGCTGCGGCTTTGCAGGAGCCGGTGGTATTTGCCCCCGGTACAGCTCAGGAGAAGCCCAGGAGCAGTGCCTGCGCTCCTCGGCTGTGCTCAGGGTAAGCGCTGCTTGCACGGGAAAGGGCGCTGGGGCCAAGCTTGGAAATCAGCCACTGCCGTTGGGAATGATTTAAAAAATCATGGGGAAAAAAAAAAAAAAACACGAAAAAGAAAAGCGCTCGGAAGCAGCGCCGGATCTGCCGAGGACGATGAGCTTTTTTCTTTCAATGGGGGAACCCGAAGCCGGGCCGGGGAGCGGAGCGGAGCTGCGGGGCGGGGCGGCGCTCGGGGCCGGGCGGGGCGGGGCGCCCCGGGGATGGCGGCGCGGGGCCCGGCGCGCTTCGGGCCTTGGCAGTGGCTGCTGGCGGCGGCCGGCGCGGCGGCGGCGGTGTGGGATGTGGGGGCGGACGCGTGGGTGGCGGTGGGCTACGCGCGGGCGGGGCAGCCGGGCTGCGCGGCGCTGGGGTTGGGGCTGTGGGCCGCGGGCTGTGCCGCCCGGCAGGCCTGCAGCTGGCTGTGGTTCCGCTCCGATCCGCCGACGCTGCGGCCCGAGCTGCCCCGCCGGCTTCTCGCCGCGCTGCACCTCCTGCAGCTCGGCTTCTTCTACAGGTACGGCTCTCCCGAACCGCGGCGTCCCCCCCCCCGCCGGGCTGCGGCCTCGGCCCCGCTCTTCCGGCGCATCTCCCCGCCCCGGGCGCGGCGGAGCGGCGGTCCCGGAGCCGCTGTGTCCGCCGCTGCCGGCCCGCTGACCGCGCCGCGCTCCGGTAGGTGCTTCCGAGCGCTGCGGCTGGGCTGGAGGCTGTGCCGGGCGGAGGCGACGGAGGAGGAGAGGGACCACATGGCGTTCCTGACCCACGACATCAGCATGCTGCGCCTCTTCGAGACCTTCCTGGAGAACGCCCCGCAGCTCGCGCTGCTCCTCTACAGCGTCCTGCGCACCAACAAGGCTGAGCCTTCCCAAGGTGCGGGGCCGATGATGGGTGCTCGGGTTGGGGGGTCGGAGCTGGGCTGGGCTGGGCTGTGCTGTGCTGTGCTGTGCTATGCTACTCGGTGCTCTCCTACTCGGGGAGGGCAGGAACAGGGAAGTGAGGGGAGAAGAAATGGAGGTGCTGATGCTCAGAGCCTCCAAAGCTGCTGCTTTGCTGGTGGGGGGCTCTTTTCAGAGGTGCTGAGGGGGCGGTTAGAGCAGGACCAGCCCCAGCTCGGTCTGCATTCCCCATGGCTGCTGCTCTGTTTGCAGGGATGGGGATCTGCACGGCGTTCCTGTGTGTGACCTGGTCCCTGCTGGACTACCACCAGTCCCTGCGCTCCTTCCTGCAGGACAAGTACGAGATGGGCTGGGGCTCCTCCGTCGTCTACTTCCTATGGAACCTCTTCCTCCTCTGCCCCCGCATCCTGGCGCTCGCCCTCTTTGCCCTGCTGTGGCCCTACGGTGTGGCCGTGCACTTCCCACTGGTGTGGCTGGCGATGTTCCTCTGGGTCAGCCTGCAGGGCACCGACTTCATGGAGTCGCCGGGCCCCGAGCAGCTCTACCGCGCCATGGTGGCCGTCATCCTCTACTTCAGCTGGTTCAACGTGGCCCCTGGGAGGACCCTGCACCGCAGCATCATCTATCACAGCTTCATCCTGGTGGACAGCACGCTGCTGACCCTGGCCTGGCTCTGGGGCTGCCCCCCTGAGGAGCAGCACCCACACCTCATCCCGGCGCTGTGCGCTGCGCTGCCCTGCTACCTCCTGGGGCTGCTGCTGCGCGTCATCTACTATGGGTGGCTGCACCCCAAAGTGAGAGCGCAGCCACAGAGCGGCGGCGATGAGGTGGATGCAGATGGAAGGGCCGATGGGGTGGTGGAGTTCCGCAGCATTTCAGAGCCTTACGAGCTCCGCTGCGTTTCAGAGCCGGACCTGGTGAACTCACGGCTGCGGTGCCTCGCGCGGAGCCACTTCCCACTGCCTGCACTGGCAGAGCCGCGCCTGCTGAATGGGGCAGCTGCTGTCTGAGGCTGCGTCCTGCACTCCTTAGGATGGAATTGTGCCTTATCCAAGTGGTTTGAGTTGTTGGGGACGTTCTCTTTGGTTCTTCCTGTGTGTGCAGGAAGGCTCGGTGCTGCACAGTGTGAGTGCTCTGTTGGTTCTTGTTATTTATTACTCACCTTTTCCAAAAAAAAAAAGTACCTGGTTGTCCGTGCTTCTCCTGCTGCCTGCTGCCAAGGTCGCTCCTCGCGGCGGCGGAGGGCTCGCTCCCTGTCAGATCTCTGTTTGCAGGCAGACTTTTCTGCCTCTGCTGTTTTAATGTTAAGACTGAAGGCTGCGCAGTGCTCAGATGTGGCCCAGCACCCCGAGAGGGGCAGGGAGGGGTGGGGCTGTGGGGGTCCTGGTGTGGAGGCAGCACTGAGCTGAGCGCCGTCAGCAGCCCAGGCACTGCAGGGTGACTTCCCCAGTGGGGATCCCCCATGGCTGTGAGCGTGACCTGAGCCCATAATGCTGCACATCAGCTGCTCTGGGGCTGAAGGGGCAGCAGCTGTGGCATGGGCACCCGGTGCTGGCACTGCAGCTCCTGCCACATGTTGGTGCAGCACCATCCACTGCCACAGCACAGCAGTGGGGGTGGTGGAGGATGTGCCCGGGCTGCACATCTCCAGGGTCACCAGCACAGGGTGAGCACAGTGCAAAGGGACAGCAGCACTGCGGCGTGTAGCTGTGCTGGAAGGAGGGGTAGTTGCTGGATGTGTGCAAAAGGGAAGAAAAAGGAAAAATAAAAAGGTGCTGTGTGCCTCAGTACCCAAAAGGTGCCTCGTCCCCGGCCACCAAGGCAGGCTCAGAGCCCAGGCGATGACAGTGCAGAGAGCCCTGCAGCACTGCCCTGAGCCAGCACGGCCACAGTGGAGGCTGGGGAGGGACCACGGGGCTGGTGGACAACAGGCAGAAACGGTGACTATAGAAAATAAAAGACTTTATTTTTTTTCCAGTTCATAGGACAGTTCCCATTACACAGAGCACACACGGCAGCGGCTGCACCGCAGGCAGCCCCGGGGCTCCCATTTGAGCACACAAGGGGCTCTGTGAGCTCCCCCAGGACAAGGGCAGCCTCAGGGCCTACACAGTCGGTGGTGTGGGAGCCCAGTGGGGAGCCAGGAGGAGGCCGCTTCCATTTGGCATTTGTCAGCAGTTCAACTTACAGCCGGGTTGGGAACAGCGAAGGGACACAGAAGCAAATCAGTGCTCAGGTAAAGGCGCTGCCTCTGCTGTGTGAGACAGGAAAATGCTTCAGAGCAGCCAGCAGAGGAAAAAAACAAAATCGCCGGGTCAGCCTTTATTAAACAAACACAGAAATGTACCACCAACCTCCTGTTATAAAAGTACTTTACATACATTCAAGGAGACATCGTTATAAATATCAGTACGAAATGCTGCTGGCTGCAATAGGTCCACGCTCTGCTAAAATTTTGTTGCCGTCTTAAAATTCCCTTAAAACATTTTAAAGTAAACAACCGAAGCAGGGCCTGCTGGCTGCTGTGTGCTCTGCGCCAAGAGAACAGCCTGCCAGCCCCTGGACCCCCCCCACCCTGGGCTGCAGGAGGCAGCGGCCACACGCTGTGCTGGAAGTAAAGCACAGGCTGTGCCTGGCGGTCAGCAGTCCTGCCAAGGTTAGGAGGTGCTCAGGGCCAGGCAGGAAAAGGCCCTGGGCAGCTGATGGAGGAGTGGCAACCAGCCCGCAGCAGGGGTTGGGGGGCTCCGAGGCACCTTCAGCCCCAACCATTCTATGGCTCCAGCAGCAAACTATGGCCCTGCACCATCTCTATCCTCCTGCTCTGCACTCCTGAGGCAGAGGCTTCCTGTGGAGATAACACAGCCCTGGAATGTCCACCTGTGATCAAAGCACTTGGCCGGCATCTGGCGCTGAGCCGATGGGTAAGCAGATGGCTCCCGCTCCTGGGGCCATCTCGGAGAAAGGCAAACTCCTCTGATTTGTATTTATCTCTAGAGCCAAAACCAGAGCTGAAACAGAGACCAGGATCCAAGCCACACCTTCAGCAGCCCCAGCAGTGGTGAGCAGAGCACAGGGACACACTTCATAGCAGTCCCTTACAGGACGCATCCATGCACATGCTGAGCCACCCCAGCACTCCCCCAGCACTGATTCCTCAGTAATTAACTGATTAACTGGAAATGATTCCTCAGTAATTAACGCCACGAAAGGAATGCAGCAAACATCACCTGCTCCTGTGGGCACAACCTGAGCAGTCAGCATCCTTCCTAAGTGACACTGCGCCTCTGAGATCGGTCCCCAGCGGACACAGCTGGGTGATGCTGGGCTGGAAACACAGTCTGGAAGGGTTTGGGTGCAGCTGCGGTGTTTGGCTCAACAGGAAAGCAGACATCCATCCCGTGTACAGAAACCTCAGGCACCTGCTGGTTTGGTGTGCAAACCAGGGGGCACAGGTGGGTGGCAAACACCACTGCCCACAGCCTGACCTGGCACAAAAGCAGCCCCCAGCCTCCAGCTGCCTTTCTGGCTAGCAGTACTGCAGCTCAATGACTCCAGACTTATTTTCTGAGATGGTAGCAAAAGAATAAAATAAAATAAATCAGTGTATCCATCACTTCCAAGGCCAGCGTGCTCCAGGCTGGCAAGTCACAGTGTGTTACAGAATTAAGTACCTCCTGTCAAGGACTTTATTTTGTTTCTAACTATGTAGTTAGGCTAATGCAAAGAATACAAGAAAATTGAATCTGATTCTACCAAAGGGAACATATTCTCACAAACGGAGTCAGAAAAGCAGAGGCAAAGATCAGTTCCCATATCCTTCTTTGTAACATTCGTGAGAATTTAGTTCTCTCCCAAATCACTTCTAGTCCAAATGAGGACTCCGTTCAGACCTCAGCACTCTCCTCAATAGTGTTGTGCAGTCTCTATGGTTCATGGGCAGTTTCATTTTCACATCCATTTTCAGATGCAGGGATCTACGGTCTGGGTCATGGACAGCTGGAATCCAATCATCCCCTGCTCCTTAGCAGGGCTCAGTCACGTGCACTGCACACGCACTGCCTAGAAGCCAATGGGAGAAACCAACAGCAACACCTCCCTCTACAAGGAACCACTCGTATCCCAGAACGGGACAAATCCCACATTGAAGAAATAACGTAAGGATATCATAATAAATTAACTGCTTTTGAACACCCAGAGAAGGAGAGAGGACACGTTTTCACAGCAGTTAGAGGTATTTTTGACATTTTCATTAATATTTCCCATGGAAAGAAAAAAAAAAAACAACCAACCAAACCAAACCAAGAGCTCTTTTTGGCTTTGCAAAACAAGGGAGGTTCAGCTCTGCCATCAGTATTTTTCTATAAAAATAAGGTTTTCTGTTTACTTGGGTTCTATAACTAAGCTGAATAGAAAAGCAGAAGTATCTGTAAGAGCCTTCTCAGCTGTGTTACCCCCTCCCTCTGGAGACTACCTGCCAGAAGAATTCAGCTGGATTCCATCAGTCTCTTCGCCAGTCAGGCTCTAGCTCTGCTGAGTCCAGTGCTTCTCATAGGACACCTTTGGACTTGGCCGGCTCTGTGCTCCTGAGGAAATGACCCGGTGCCCACTGTACAATTTGCATTAGGTACGTTTTCTTCATCAAGCTGAAAATGGAGTCCCCAGCTGTATGAGATCTTTGCCTCCCCAGTGATGGAGAGATTGCAGGAGCCGCAGTCACGCCTTTGCTCCGGCTTCTTACAGGAAGTCTAACTCGAGGGCTTGGTGGAGGGACACAAGGTCTGCATGGTTTGTGATCCTCCAGAAAGGCATGTTGTGCTGTAACGAGAAGATAAGGTCAGTTTTATTGGGGTGATTTTACAGCTGGGTGGAAGCAGTCAAGGTACACCTGCAGAGTTATGCAATACAGCATTTGTGACAGCACTGACGGAGCGCAGCGCATTCAGAAAGGATCTCAGCCACAGATCACAGCGGTATCTGAAGGTTATCTTATCTGCACGCCTCTCTGTGACAAGCACTGACTGTCAGCTGCTTCACAGTCACAACAGAAACCTCCACGCTGGGCAAGGTGCTGCTTCACTGAGCAAAGCCTTCCCAGGACTGCGAGGGAATCCACGCTGACAACAGCTCTGACACGTGGCACAGCGTGAAGCCTGAGAGATGCAGTCCTGACAGCAATCTGTGCACTTCACCTTTAATTTCAAGTGGATAGCCTGTCCAAATCAATCAAACTGGTAGTTCCTCCTCATCCGTGATTCAGAGTTAATGGTAGATGCTGTGTATTGACCTGACTGCTGGCAACAAGTCCTGACTCCCTCAGAGCTTCTGTGACATTGCTTTATCCATGCTGTGATCAAGGCATGCTACACCACAATGCCATTACAGGGACAGTGTTACACTAAAAGATTGCAAATACAGCAGAACTGCAATCCTAAACAAGAGAAAAACACAAAACTTAAAGCAGAGAGCTGGGTAACTCCTGCGTCAAAACAGTGACAGGTCTTGCATTAAAGGCAAAGTGTTCCACTCACTGACCCTGACCTGAAGAAGCAAGCCCTGGAAAAAGAGGCCCTGCAAAAGAGGTGGCTACTGTAGCTCCCCTCTGAATCAGCCCATTGCCCCATATCCACAGAAACCCACCTGCTTAGCTGCAATCTCTTCATCACGCCCATCTCCAATTACCACATAGGTGACTTTCTTTCCAAATCGTGACACAATCCTCTCAAAACAGCTCTCTTTGCCTGCCAAAACACAATCCCACCGTAATGAGCTTTAGGCAGAAGCAGCCCGAACAAGCCCTGTTGTCCCAAAACAAAAACACGTTCTGGTCTTAGTGGGATGGGGAGAATGCCCATTTGGTTTCTAAGACCTGAAGCCATCACTATTAGCAATCAGCTGCATCTCCTCGGTCACAAGTGCTGCTCAGCTGTAAAAATTGTGTTTCCTGTGTTAAAATCCCAGCTAATCCACAAACAAACACCTGAGTGCCAGGTATCCAGCACAGCCCCTCACCTATTTTTGTTGCACTATAAATATTTTCAATGGGGAACACCTCGCCCAATCCATACAGGAGAACTTTGGCAAGAGCTGGCACCAGTTGGGTGGTGGTGATCAGGATGTTCACACAGTTTTTTCTGAAAGAAAAAAACAACACAGAAAGCACTTTTAAAAGCATATCAGCAGCCTGTAGTGCCGAAGGCCGCCCTGGGCAGCTTGCTCAGCTTCCCAAAGGTGCCATCAATTTTGCTGCCCGGCCTCTCTGAGGCTCAGATTTTGATTTTCTTTGTTCATCTATTTTGAACGGATGTTCTTCTGCAGGAATGCAGTTTTGTGAGCACAGTCTTACTAAAAGCACCTTCCTAACAAAGGGCGTTGTTGCAGGAAGGTCTCAAAGTGTGCTCAGCAGTGAAGTTTCTGTGGCAGGGAGCCCTTGAATTTCATGTTGGCACTTACTGTAACTGCACTAAGTGAGAAGAATCGCTGAGAAAGCAACAGACACGTTTCCGGTTTCCATACCTGGACTGTATGAGTAGCAGGGACTTTAATGCAGTTTCCAGCCAAGAATCTGTTAACACTTCTATATCAGTTCTTAGTCGCTGCAGAGCTTCCCTTTTCTGCGGGCTGAGAAGGCCTGGAAAGCAACACAAATTCTCTCAGCTAAGTCTAACAGAGACAGAGCCGCAGCTCAGTTAACACCTGCCTATTCTGCCATAGCCAGTATCATACTGAAGTCATCTGAAAGCTGAGACTATAACCTGACAACAGGGGAAATCAGCTTCCAGTGACACAATGGAGCCCTGTGCAGCTCTCAGGAAACATGCAATAAAATGCATTTCTCAGAAAACAAAAGTAGGTGCTGTGTGATGTCACCATGTATTTTGATCAGGTGGGTCCTGAAAAACTCCACATCTGGGTTTCCCACGTATAAAAGACGCGGAAAGTCTGCTCCCTACCAGGAATAAGGTAACTGTGGAGCACTGAAATGCAGGCTTATGCTTCTGTGGCTGAAAGTTATAGTTCTGATCACCCATTTTTCAGAATGTCCAAGAAAATGTTGTACCGAGTTTCTTTTGCATAGGCTAAGGGTACCCAAACCCGAAACCCACCAGGCCAAGTCACCTGCAGCACCCCGTTTCTCAGGATGTCAGTGCCAAGATTCAAACTAAACAGAACTTTACTGACATCTCCTATGAAATCCAGTTGTGGTTTGCATCTTTATTACTGCTTTGGCTTTGGAAGCACTAATAGAAAAATTTTAAGTGATTTTGTGAACAGGCTTGGAGATGTCACGTCAGACCGCAAGCACAGCAGCCAAAAGGGTGAACATATAACTTGTTGACAATGGCATAGCAACAGATTTTATGAAGACACGTGTGAAAAGGCCTCCTAAGTGGAGTGACATGTAGGTCAGTAGGCCCATTAGGCAGCCTTTCATTCAAAAGTAGCAATGAGACACTGAGCCAGACCTTTCTATTTGATATAGGATTGACTGACCTCTATCTACTACATGGTAACTTGGAGACTGCACTGCAATGCTGCTCAGTTTTAGAAGATGCACCCTCTTAGATTCCACAGAGACCTGATCCCAGAACGGTTACTTTTCATGTTCAAACATCTAGGAAAGCAGAAGCTACTGTATGGAACTGCTACCAAGAAAGACCAAGTCTGGTGTCACCAACTCTGCTTGCTGTCCCTCATCCTGGTGCACGGCAGCACTCACCTCCAACGTTTGTTTTGTATTTATCGTAGATCTCTCGTACCCTACGGTAACGGAAGGCCAATTTTCTCATCCAGTCTACTCCACCTTGGACACCAACTGATGAACTGTGGTTGGCATTGCTTCCTGAGCCACTGAAGCCATCCGTGGAGAAATTGTAGTTGCTGTTAAAGAAAAACTGATCTGTTACGTGTGCCGAAGTGTCAGAATCATGGTGACCTTCCTGGCTGGGTTGGAAAAGCACCATGAAGAACTCTGCACAACCACCAATGCACCTCTGACAGAGACCAGCTGCTCTGGGCAGTGTGCACTAACACCCAGCTACACCTGCTGCCAGTCCTGAACTGCTGTACTGAAACGCATTGACGCAACCCCTCTTGCTCACCCTCCAATACAAAACCCGCCTTTGCTCTTTGCTCTCTTCTCTTTGATATAAACATTCTTCCCACTAGACCCTCTTGTTCTGCAGTGATAAATCTCAGTGTAGTTTCTTTCTTCAGAATCACCAAGGTCGGAAAAGACCTACAAGATCACCCAGTCCAACCATCCACCCATCACCAACAGCTCTCACTAAACCATGTCACTCAACACAACGTCCAAACGTTCCTCGAACACCACCAGGGTCGGTGACTCCACCACCTCCCTGGGCAGCCCATTCCACTGCCTGACCACTCTTTCAGAGCAGTAGTATTTCCTAACGTCCAGCCTGAACCTCCCCTGGTGCAGCTTGAATCCATTCCCTCTGGTCCTATCACCAGTTACATGAGAGAAGAGGCTGACCCCCGGCTCACCACAACCTCCCTTCAGGTAGTTATAGAGAGCAGTAAGGTCTCCCCTGAGCCTCCTCTTCTCTTCCTGACATAGTGGTACTTCTCAGACCTTTCCATGAGTCAGTTCAGCTCACTAATGCAACAGAATACTGATCCACTCTGCCTGAGTGTGTATATGGTCAGCTCACACAAGGGTGCAAAATGCAGGCAGACTCAAAAGCCAAAATCATCAAGTTTGGAGTGCTAGTCCCACCCATTTCACATGACTGAGAACACAGGTAACATTCAAATTAGACAATATAATTCACGTTGTAATCCCAAAAGTCTTAACCTTCTGTAGGTCTTAACCTGCCCCCCCCGTTCTCCCCCCAAAAAACAACCAAGAAACAAACCAACCACAATAAACCACCCAGCAAATAAACACCATTTGCCAAATTTCAGCCCCTGCACAATGCTGACCTCCATTCCTTAACCCCATTGCAGTTTGGCCCCTTTCTGAAGCCCCACAAAATAAACCAGACTACATCAGTTCTACGTGTCATGCATTTCCTCAGTACACCACCTTAAATCCTGGCCGTTATCATCCGATGCCACATCTTCTATGTGTACCTGGTCGCACTCCTGTTTGAGACAGAAAAAAAATCAAAAGCTGCTGTTGTAATCCAGAAAGATACCAAAATTTGCAGACAAAAGAAGAGATACAACAATCCCCTCACATTTGCCAACAGCAACGAACCAAGCCGTGCTGCCTCCATGAGCCCAGATATAGCTTCCATTTGCTCTGCCCTCCAGTACTCCCATGAGCTTTGTTTCCCTTCACACTGCCTACAGGCCCTTGTCAAGACTGAGATTTGACGGACCAGAAATGTCCAAAAAAAGGATATTTTTACAACATTTTGTGTTGTCAGCAAAGAAGAAACCTCAATGTTCACTAAACAAGTTGTACTGAAAGTTCACTGCCAGTCTGGAAATCTACTTCTAAGCACTCAGTTCCAGACTATGGTATAATTTCACACCTCCCCATACAGCTCACAGTACTCTCTTCAGCACCATCTAATAATACATCATAGCATAGGATACAGCCATGATTAAAGCAAAGCTTTATATTCAACTTCTGTGAAAGTGGTGCAGAACAGAGAGATGTATTTTATTTGACAAAGACTGATGTGTATGAAAGAGAATGGGAGCGGAACAGAAGTCCCTTGAGAAGAAGAAGAATGGGAGAGCAGCAAAGAAAGACTGTGGGAATAGAGGGGAAGACATCAACGTGGGCAGCCACCTATCTGCATGCAAGCACGCCCTTCATAGCTGTTACACAACCAGTGTGACATACTGGTATGCTGGCTGAGATTGCAGTGATTGTATCCTGTCTTTGGGTTAGACAAAGCCCCAAATACTGGCATATAGGTCACTTTTTTCTCCACATTTCCATTTCAAAGCAGGAACAGTGAAAGCAAAGTGCTTCCCGCTTCAGAATGAAACTGTAATACAAAGTAGGCATCGCTCTTGATGCTTTAGGCACAAGTAGAAATCCATAAGAGAGCTAGCAAAGCTCATGACACAGAAGCGTTCAGGATGCCCATCTTGGATAAAAGAGAACACCCCTTCAATTTGGCCATGCTTAGAATCTCTTCAGTTTTGGCAGATCCTTACATTTCAGTACTGACTTGATGAGAAGCACATCCGCCCTCACAAACTCTGTAGTGTTTTGTGTTACAAAAACATTTGCTATGTACCTCCAAGTCATTGAAAAACAGGTGAGTATCGGCCACTTCAAAAATCATCTCCTCCATTGAGAGTCCTGAGCCAATCACCAGAGTTGGATCCTGGCAAAACAGAAGGAAATAACGTCAACTCTTCCTTCCCCCCAAAACTGGCAACAAGTTACAAGTATCACATTATACGTTTAAAACAAAATATCATTTTTCTATTCATTTTGCAGAAATTGGCATTTACTTCTGCATAACAGATTATTTCTCTTCCTCAGAAGAGGTGGTGTTACCTTGCCATATTTTTGAGCGTAAGAACCTGTGAGCAGTGAATGGAAAATTATGATGGTCTCATCCAGGTCCCAGAGAAACACTCGCTGTGTAGAGAATAAAGGCAAGTTAGAGCTGAGATATTCTAAGTATGGTCCTACAGCAGAGCAAGCTTTAGGGTTCGTTTTGTGGTTAGTTGCAGATATGAACAACAGCATTCATCCCACAGGCTAAACGAGTTATTAAACTTTTTCAGTTTAGTATGATGGACTTTATACACTGAAACAGTGCAACCAAACACAGGGTAAGACTCTTGATCAAACCATTCTCTAAGTTTCTCTTGCTTCTATAGTTACAAAAGGAAAAAAAAAAAGCCAAACCCGAACTGATAATGAACTTTAAAGCATTGCAAGTGTAGAAATTTACTGCCTGTGATGCAGAGAGCACCAGGTAAATGACCTTGGTGTTTATCAGAGACACCTTCGTTAAGATAAATAATGAGGATTAGCTGTCATGACGAACAGTTTCAGTACAGATGGGCTCTGATTAACTTGAGAAGTTAAGCCAAGAGGAACTACAAGAAGTTCAATAACTGCAGATTCTGCATACGTGGTAGAATAACCCCTCACATAGGTCCAAGATGCAAAGTGCTGGATGGCTCAGTGGACACCAGGTGCAATATGACTTGCAGCACACTCTCGCTGTAGATAAGATGAACTGCAAGCTGATGGAGGGAAGGCAGTTCCACTCTGCTTGGCGCTAAGTATGGCATCTCCTGTCCAACTGAGCAGCCAGCAAAGGGCTGCTAAGACAGTCGCCAGCTTAGAGGAGGGCTGAGGGAGTTGTGATGGTTTAAAGATGAAACAAGAGTGATTTGCTAACAGCCCACAGCTACGTGAAAGGGGGACTGCCAAGATGATGGAGACAAGTTCTCTTGTAGTGCTGGATGGAAAACTGCGATGGAAAAAAGAAGGGGGCAAATTGCAGCATGGGAGATTCTGGTTGAAGAAAGAAAACAGCCTTCTGCAGGTGGGTGTTGTAGTCCCAGGACACATCAGCAGGCAGATGCAGGATCTCCAACCTGGGAGATTCTCAACACTTGGCTGAACAATGCCAGTCACCCTGCTCTAGTGATGGGGACAGCTCTACTCCAAGCAGGAGGCTGTACTAGAGACACCCAGATGTCTGCTCCATTGAAACCAATATGATTCCAAGGCATGCTTAAGTGAAGCTTGTCAAGAGCCACTGAAAAATTAATCTAGGGCAATTCTCAAACAACAAGTTATGGGAATTTCCTAGATTATCCCCTTTCATTTCCAAGGATACAGAAAGAAATAAAGAGAGGAGAACATTTACCACCACACCACACTGCAACTCTGCCTGTAGAAAACATTCCCACTTACCTCCAGCTCGCTGTCTTGTGAAGAAGAGGTGTCTGCTTTCCTTTTCCCTCTGTTCTTCCCAGGGATATTTTTTCTCGCCTGTTCATCTGACTCTTTACTTGCTGTTGCTCTTGACAATGAGGGACTTGTGGATGCATCTCCTGCATAAAAAAAAAAATCAAATAGCTCTCATCCCCTGTTTTATTATTCAGTAGCTTCTTTTAATACTTCTTGATACCATATTAAAAACTCTTCGTCTGGAATGAAACTACAAAGGAAAGTATTGAGTAATGTCTGCCCATCCTAGATTTCCCAGGTTAGTCAAATGCCTTTTCTGCGTTGAGCAATCCTATATGACACATGCTGTTTTCACCTCTGCTGACACTACTCACTCCTGTTCCACCATAATACAGCTTTTGACCAACAGTTAAACAATAGCCCATGTACAGTCATCTGCAGTGTGTCCATCACACACAAGCCCACAGTATGCTAACTGTAAATCAAACATGCTTACCTTACAGCTACATTGCCATACCCCCACAGATCAATCACAGGAACATACTTGGCCCTGGAGACAAAGACTTGGCCAAGGAGCATGGCCATTACTGAAATATGAATAAACTACAGAGCCTATTCTGCAACTGGTAAGAACCCCTGCCACAGGGAAAGGACTCCAAAATAAATAACTGTTTTGATGTGCAGAGTACTATGATCGCAATGGGAGATAACCTCTGAATCCTTACTGACAGTTCACTCAGAAGATTCAGCATCCCTGGTGTCTGTCTGACTAGTTCAGAAATAGGACTAGAACTCTACAGGGAATGGAGAAAGGCACAGGGTGATCCATGTCTTCATCCAGAGTTACCAGACAGATTACCCAGACCAGCTTCTGACCATGGAGCCAAGACAATCTGAAAGAGTTTGAATTCAGTCTGGGTCATGAGGATGAAGTGATTCACAAAAATTGAGCAATACTCATGAAAATTCATGTAGAATGGTCGATTCAAGAGTGCTCCCGAACTTAGAAAATGTCACTGAGAATGTTAACAACTGGACCTTTTCCTGGCCAGTGCCTTGACACAACAGGTCAGTTGCTTACAGCATTCTCAAACCAATAAAAATAAATTCAGGACAGTAGGTCTCCTGCTGTTCACTCCAAATAGAGGACAAATACTTCTTGAAGACTTGAAGAACCATGCCTCTTGATTTCCAACATCACAGTGTGCTGTTTGCCACCACCTGCCTGGAGCATTCCGTAAGGTAAACAGTTTTGAACATTGCCAAGTTCAAGACCACTGATGCGTATGCTTTGCACACTGGCAGACAGCTATCCTTGATCTCCATCTGCCTGAATGAATTTGAGGTCTTGGTAGAGACCTCCCAGGAATCTGGGAGGATGGAGAAGGCATCTCTGAATAGTCACAGGATCTACCACCAGAAAGGAGAGAGAATTAAGAAAGGCATGCGCACAGTGTGCAAAGGGACGCATCACCAGGGAGCACACAGGATACAACTGCGATTGTAGAAACTGAAAGCAAAGGGTGAAACCCACACAATATCTAAGTCTGGTTTAAAACTCCTTGAGTTCGGTGGCGGTTACATTGGAAGGGAGCACTTCTTGGCAGCAGCTGTCCTTTTGGCATCCACTGACAGAGCATATCCAGACACTGAGCCCTGACACACAACAGGAGGCAAAATACCCATGGAGCTGCTGTCAGCTCTTCTGCCAGTCACCCCTGGAACTCTCCCTTTCTACAGCATTCAGAGCACATGGTTTGTGTCTCCTGAATCACAGCAGTGTCAAGACTTCCAGTATACAAGTCTGGCCATCCCACCATACAGACTGCACATGAGCGAGGCAAGCATGACAATGGAAAACAAGCATCCTGTCCAGGCCGGAACACAAAGGTGCTGCATTTACATTCGGCAATCAAGTTTTCTCCACATCTGCATACTGCATTGTTTGTAACAGGTATCTTACAGCTCCCCTGTTAAAGATGCAACCATTACCAGAGGAATGTCTCTGCACCGTCCGTGTAGGCACCATGGCGTTTGGTTTGTCAGATGAATACGTAGCTGTTGCTAACGCAGTACTCTCCGTGTTGCTGTCTGCTGGTGTTATGACTCCAAAGCCAGAACTTGGGTAACACGTCTGGTACTGACTCTGGCCAAGGATTGTGTACGTAGGATACTCCTATTAGAGGAAAGGATCGGTTACGATAGGATTCAGACAGCATTATCTGTGACGACTCTTATACTAGGTGATGTTTGTCAAAGAGAAACGTCAGCGAGAGCACAGTCTGACTTTATGTTATTTCTTTCCGAACACGTAGGAAATCCCCCAAAAGGATTGAGAGACACAACTTCCCAATCTCTACACAGCAGGTAGGTTCTGCCCACAGAAGGCCAGAAAACACAGGGCCCTTCCTCTGCCTCCAGTTCCCCCAAAAATGGATTTATGTGAATGATGCGACAGTTACAGGGGAGCACCAAGTCCACTCTGTCTTCTAGAACTGGTTGCTTTGTCTTATGTTTTACTTACTGATACGAGATGTACTGACAATGACAGAGAGTGACCTTGGCACTGGATCAGCATACAACCCCATCCAAAAGAGGTAAAGTGCCTTTACTCATGTCCTGATTTCAGGAAGCAATTATATTGCACACTGTGATGCAAGGCGTCCTTTTCTGATGTCAATTTACTCATTTAGAAGGTGGTCACTGAAATCAGTCAGGGCACCTGAGCTCAAGCTATACCTGAGGGTTTTCATTTCTCTCTGGCACGCTGTGCATTCCCAGCTCCCCCAAGGAACATCCTGGATTTGTGAACTGACATCAGTCTGCACCACCACCACCCAGGAAAGCCGTTTCCTTAAAGTTCTAAGCAAATTCATGTTAATGAAAGAACCCTAAAAAGTAGCAGCGTAAGCACACAAGGATTTTGCTTCAACCCTTGGATTTCCCACGGGTCCTATATCCTCAATCTGCAAAGCTGTGATTCTGAAGGGTTCGTTCATCACATCTAAATATTCGGGATGCCACTTAACTGCTGACTGGAGGGAGAACACAGTGCTGTCTCTTACAGCAGGTCATGGTGTAAAGGGGAAGGGCTTCCCGTTAGCTTCGCAGCTTCTTAATTTTGTTTTATTCTAAGTATCAGAATGCTTATCCCACTCACTTTTTTGCTTATTTGTGCACAATCTGTTTTCATTCTCTTGCTCCGGGACAACAAAGGCATTCAAAAGCTGTCCAAACATAATCCTCCCTTAGTTTGGTTCTAATAATCGTTCCTTTGCTTCTTCTCCAGGGTCTCTCATGGAGGATCTCAGTGCTGTGCTTAAGGTTCCCACACAAACAGCAGACAAGGAAACAGCTATGGACAGCTCAAGGAAGTTTGCTGCAAAGGCCACAGGGAACAGCAGCGTGGTCAAAGATGCAGCAAAAGTAACTTTGCTGACTTTGAGTTACAAACAGAACCCTGCAACTTTAATGCTCATTGCGTTTCATTTAAAGTGGTGCAAATATTTCGCCTTCTTACGTTAGTTTTGAACAACGTGTTAAACAGAAGTGAACGAGATGCTGCACGTAAATATAACAAGGAGGAAATTTTACCTGTGAGATGCTGGCTACTGCTGATGTGGAAATATTGACAACAGTTGAGGATGTAGAGACTGGACTGGCATTGGTAGTCGATGCTGTAAAATTAAGAATTACTGCATATATATACGTTTATGATGAGTATGAGAGACAAGACCAATTTCAGGTGTAAAAATAAGTTCTTACAAGGTCTGTATGCATGTATTTGTGCTTCTAGCAGGCAAAAAAGTGTTGGGCTGTATCTAGAAACCGGCTATATTTCCACTGGGCTTATAGAGGAGGAGAGCTGGCACGCAGTGATCTTTAAAAATGTTTTTCTTCAGTGTTTCAGAAATTGTATCCAAAGCTTCTAAAAAGAAAACATTTTCTTTCCAAGCCTGCTATGCAACTGGAGCTCAATTAAAACAGCTTCATACCTTTATTACAAGTTTTAAGAAGACAAAAAATCACATCCTGATATTTAACTATTAGCAATTAGAAATGAATCAGAGTAGACCAGAGATAGGAATGTGTTTACATCAGTTCTGGTAACAGCAAAGTTTCTGTTTCCTCTGGAATCAGTATCAAAACAACAGGGAAGCAGTAAAAATAATTCAAATAATATAAAAGGAATGCTTCCTACTAGAAAAGTGAATACTTCTCCCCATACCCTGTGACACTACCTCTAGTTTTTGGAAGAGAGTTCCTGAAAGAATTTGTCATGTAAGACAAATCGTTAGAGGCATCCGGTTGTTAGTTTAATAGTCTTCATGTCAATGCATTCAGCTCTTCTAAAACACAGAGAGGCAGCCAGAGCACCTTCTGGGAACAAGAGCCTAGAGCTCTAGGGCCACACCATTCAACACTGGTCCCCACAGGGTTTCAGGAACCTCAAGGATTAGTGGAAAGAAATACTGAAATCAGCACGAACAAAGCCAGCATGTACTAAATCAAGGGTCACCAAGGAATACTGTCTTGTGCTAAACCTTCTTTCTCTGCACACAAACAATACCAACAATAGTTAGACACTTAGGAAAAGGCAGAAATCCACAGTATCACCTACAAGGAAAGCCTTCCTGCAAATCACAACCGTGCAGAATTCAACCCGAGATTGAAGAACTCGAGATCCTGAAGGCTTCAGTCTTTCCATCCTAAGGAAGCTGCAAAGGGAAAAAGACCCCACCACAAACTCTTAATCAATATACGCTGCATTATGGCAAACACAGGTACTACCTGGAGATCAGCTCCTGGAAAGAGGAACAGATCCAAAACACGGCCCAAAAAAGATGTAAAACAAAAGAAATGTATCTTAAAAGATACATTAAAATACAAAGTACGAGAGGAGGGAAAGGTGGAGAGGTCTTTCTGCAGAAGCAAAAATGAAGGCAAGTAACAAGGCCTTGGGAATCCCCTGATAGTGTTCAAAAGCAGGTGGGAGAAAGTTGTGGAGGGTGAACATTTAGAAAAAGGGGGAAAGGTTGCACTGAGCAGCGATAATGGCAATGAAAACACTCAAGTGCAAACAGTAGCTATGCAGCTACCAGAAGGAGCAGTGGATACTCCTCCTAAGCGGCTGCTGAAGAGCAGGGGACAGTTTCCAAACTGTACGTGTTACTGAAACAATGAGAACCTTAAAAAAAATCGAGGGCACTGTGAAGAGGGCACTCCAGAAAAGCTCCTCCCTAACAGAGTGAAGCTGCCAGGAAGAGATGAGTTCATCTGGAGGAGATGAACTGCTAAGAAGCCAGAATCGTTCTACCCCTTCTCACCTGCAGTGCTCTGAAAAGGCTGCTTTGCCACTGAGATGGATCACACAGGGTATCATAGAAAGAGCTTCCAAGAGCTGGGACTCTGCTAAAACACAGCCTCCCCACAGTGAACTTTGCTGTTTACCTTATAAACCCTGGTCTCATTGCAAGATTTCTTTTTGAATTATCCCTTACGTATACAACACAACACATCGGTTCCTTGCAAACAGCTCTCACTACCCTAATCACACAATTCATTCCGCACTGTGGGTCAGCCCCTTTACCTGCAAATGGGCCAAAACCACACCAAGATGTTTGGCATGGATGTGCCAAAAAGACTATCCATGACCATTTCACAACCTCAGTTTTCACAGATCGGCAAACACAAGCCTGTGCCTTGAAGCTGCCACATCTCTCTTCTCTTTTTCTCCCCCACTTGAAGAGAAGGGAAATGGTGATTAAATGCATTTTGCATTCCACTTGGCTGCTTTGTTCACATGGGAAGAAGAGGTTAGGCAAGCAAGAGCCATGTCACCTCCAGCACTTCGTGGAGCCTCTGCCACTGCCATTACAGCCACAGCTTGCCCAGCTGCTACCAAAAGCAACGTTCTTATCCACTGAATGAACCTGAGGTATCACCAGGGTTTAAATATTATGTAAGTCCAGTGCAGAGTTAGTCTGCAGACTAAACCATACTGGTCATGCACCGTAAGATGTTTCTACTGGGCCAGCAGCACCATACAACAGTGTATCACCCTACTGCCTTGTTTGGAGAGAAACTATGAAGAGCCTACCAACAAAACAACTGCTCTGTCCATCCTTCAGCTACTGCTCTCCAGCACAGATAGAGTGTTTTTTTCATTGCTCTAAAGAGGAGTCTGAAGAGAAACCCTCCTAAGTTACATAACATGAGACTGCTATGTCACATCCTTACAGGAGAACAGGTCAAGTATTTCAACACCCTGACCAGGGCTCTCTGCTGCCTCATTTATTCCCTACCTGTTTGCTGTGGTACATCAGCTGGTAAACTCACTCAGGGTCACCATATGCAGAACTGTTTTTGACAAACTCCTCTTTGTCATTAGGATCAATGCTATAAAACATTACAATTTATTCTACCCAGAGAAGAGCTGTATTTAAAGGATGGTAGTATTTCATAGAATCAGACTGGCTTGGGTTGGAAGGGACATCAAAGACAATGCAGCCACAAACCCTGCTGTGGGCTGGCTGCCTATAGCTAGATTGGGCTCTAGATCAAGCTGCCCAGTGCCCATCCATGGCCCTGAGCACCTCCAGGGATGGAGCACTCATCTGGGCAGCAGTGTCAGCATCTCAGCCCTGAGTAAAAAACTTCCCCCTGATAACCTAAATCCTCCCTCTTTTAGTTTAAAACCATTCCCCCTTGTCCTATCACTATTAGACCATGTAAAAAGTTGCTCTCCTCCTGTTTAGAAGCTCTTTTCAAGAGCCCCCTCTTCTCCAGGCTGAACACCCCCAGCTTCCTCAGCCTTTCTCCATAGCAGAGTAGCTCCTGCCATCTGAGCATCCTTATGGACTCCTCTGGACCCTCTCCAACAGATCCACATCTTTCATTCCAGCCAGATGGGGGCCTATGGGGGCAGAGCAGAGGGTACAATCCACCCCCCACCCACTGCCATCCCTCTGCTGATGCAGCCCAGGGTACAGTTGGCCTTCTGGGCTGCAAGTGCAGACTGCTGCTCAAGTCCTTCTCCACAGGGCTGCTCTCAATGAGCTCCTCTCCCAGTCCATACATATATCTGGGATTGCCCAGACCTAACTGTAGCACCTTTCACTTGGCCTTGTTGCACCTCATTAGGTTTACAATGGCCCACCTTTCAAGCTTGGTCAGGTTCCTTTGAATGACATCCCTTTCTTCTTTCTTAACAACTGCATCACTCAACTTGGTGTCATCTGTCGTATTTCTAATCTTAAACCATAAATTTGAAAACTAAATTAAGAATAAACATTACACTGGGCTATCTACTGTTGCAATGAGTCAAGGCTGAGCAAGTACCACAACATTCTATATATCTTTCCTATTTGCAAAATCCATGCTAAAACCTCTTTATTGCTTAACAACTCCCCTCTACTTGGCACTTCTTAGACCACATCTGGAGGCGACATTCAGTTTGGGGCCTCAAGCAGATGACAAACGTTGATAAACTTGAGCAGGTCTGGCACAGAGCCACCATAACGGTCAGGGAGCTGAAGCACACACCCTGCAAGGGAAGGCTGTACAGCAGAATCAAGCTTGAAAGCCCCTAATGAAGTCAAGTAAATGGAACCAAATTCATACTGTGTTCATTAAGATCTATGTTAGGGGAACCTTTAAGCCTTGCAGAGCTTGTTAAGTTCAGCTGCAAGCTGGCTACAGAATTATTCCTTGCATTATATGGCTTCTCCTATACCATTCTTTAGCTCCTGCACTTGATGTTACTACACTGTTATGCTGCATTGTTGACCCAAACCTTCCAGAATTGATCATTAATTGACCACAGTTCATTAAGCTCCTTCATAGCCAGAACGGTGTTATATGGAAAAGTAATAACATCATCTTCTCTGGGGGGATAAAGAGAAGTAACAAATAACTTTACTTCTGGGAAATCATCCTCAGGCAAGGCTGTTTGTGCTGCAGAGATGGTTTCAGTGGGGTCTGATATCAGCCCGCCACATCGAAATGGAAGTTATCAAGAAGAAAGTCAGGCTCTTTATGCAGGTGTACAGCAGGAGAAGAGGAGAAACGGTCACAACATGAAGGGAGAGATGCTCTGACCTGACAAAGGTAAAAATTTCACCATCATGATAGTCACTGGAGGAGATTTCATCACCATCCATTGGAGGTTTGTGAAACCTAAATGGAGAAAGCCCTGAGCAACCTGCTCTGAATTCCGTGCCAGCTGTTCCTTGAGCAGGAGGATGAACCAAAGATCCCTGAAGTCTCAGAATCACACATGTTAAAATCACAAAGATTAAGAACTCTTGAACTGCTTCCTAAACATCATAGAGATGAATTTTCATAATTCATCACCCATGCACAAGTGGCAAAAACTCAAGTCTAAAAGAAAAATCTATTTGCACATATTTGCCACGAGCAGCAAAATATGATTATTCAGCTGAACAGCCTATCTACATCTAAAAATTGCTTTGGAAGCTGGTGAAATTCAGCGTGTGGCTTCTTAGATACGACACTTCTGGCACTGGGAGTATCTGTAGGCCAGTTCTGTAATTACAAATTCACTTCCTAGCAGATCTACCAACCTCGAGGCCTCACACAGCAACAGGAGCAATGTATCTGTGTGAGGGTGTAAGCTGTGTGTGTGTATGTATCATACATGAGCCCTCTACTTCCAGACATAACAACAACAAAATCCAGTCTCAGTCAGTGTATTTACTGACGTCAAGCTAAAATCTACCAACAAAGAGCTGCAAGAACATTCCCAGTAAACGCATGCAAAAGAACACAACATTTAGTCTCCTTTCCCCATCCCGTTTGCTCTTCACCCTGTGAAGTCCATCAGCATGGCACCAACAAGCCAGCCTGGTGCATACAGAGGTACACAGCAAATACAAAACCAAACACAAACACACGCACAAATAGAAAAGAGACAAAGCATAAAGAAGCATGCACAAACCAAGAACAAACGTGCAAGCCTCTCTATTTGTGGTACTCAATTAGGTGGACAGAGATGCAGATAAAAACCATGCCAAGTTACCTTCAATGGAATAAGAATAATGTGCTGGGCTGGGCTGGCTTGTGGTTAACCCTGTAGTGCAGGTAAGAACACTGTGCTGACTTGTAGATGGAGTCTGAATTAAACCACTTTCAGGTTTCATACCTGGCCACAGTGCACCTGAATCAGATAAATTGGACCAGTTATAAATAAACATGCTGGGACCAAACAGCACGCTGCTACCTCAGAGCAAGGTTTCGGCTTGTCACAAAAGCAAGGAACAAATCACACATGAAAATGGTTAATTTCTGCAATAAAAAGCCCTGAATGCCAGGCAGCACACGGATTAGGGCTGCTGGCAAAACTTGCTGAAAAAAGAAAATTAAAAACACCAACAAGACCAACTTCCAAAGCTTTCAAATAAAAATCCATTAGTGTAACAGTAAGGCTCACTGCCACGTGGGTAGGAAGGCACTGCTGGTCCCTGATCAGCTAGCATACAGCAAAGCTGGGGCTGGAATTTTCTGAGGTCAACACTTGTACTCCTTCACTAAGTTTGGGCTCAAATACTTAAAAACAAGCTGAAAGTCAGTCCTTTGCATAGACTGCACACAAGGAAAAAATAGAGCTCAAGGGGAAAAAAGACCCGAAAGCATCCTCTAGATTTTATATCATTCTAGAATCATTCATGCCTGCTTGTGCCAATACTGGCCAAAGGACATGCAGCAGTATGATTTTTAATTCCCATGCACAAGGCACACGCAGGCAGTGTGGTTGCAGTTCAGGTGCTGCATTAAGGTCCATTCTGCTGTGTTGGCAGCAGTGACAACAGTGCCTGACCTCAGGAACTCACCGAGGTCTGATTCTTCAGGGCTCCTCAGGTTTGTTTTCTTTTAAACTGTTTCTGAACTCAAAATTCTTTCTTTTTTTTTGTTTGTTTGTTTCTTGCAATTGTAAGTCCTGGAGTCTGCAAACTGACTGCTAAAGATTCGAGATGCTGCAACTTTTCCCGGACAAAGATCTGCTTATGGGAAGCAGGGAAAGCTCCCCTTGGAAATAGATATTCCATCTTCAGGAGTGGGTAGAAGAGAATTACGTGCAGTCTTTTAACAGCCGACTGACAGAAGGGTGGTGAGGACCACCATTTAATCACATTTATGACTCCAGTTAGCAACTGGACACAGCCAGCAGTTAAAGTTGCTGCAATCCCCACTGCAAGAAATCTAACCAGCTGGGGTTAATCTGTACCTAGTTGAAGGCACTTCTTTCTGGCCTGCAGTAAAAAAGCAAGCATTAATTGGGAAGATCTACTCAGAAACAAGAAGGAATGCACAAAGCAGAGGGACAAAGGCCATCTGGAGCTAGACACAATGTTCAGGGCCAGCAGAAAGATGACCTTGCATCTCAAAACCCATTCAACCTCAGGAGGGTGTGTAAAAAAATCAAACTAGCAGCCATGAGTCATATGAAGTCACTCATCTGCATGGTCTTTCAGGGTTTTGATTCCTGTTCATTATGGTTTCAAACCTTGAAAGCCATGGTAATTAGCAAATAACAGTGAAAGAATGATTTAAGGAAGATTGCAGATGTACTGTTGAAACTGCAGGGCATATATATGGGAAACAGATCTCCTAAAAGAGAGCAGGTGTGGTACTTTTAAATAGCTTTTAGAGAGGACAGTAACCAGCAGTTCCTTACAGTGCAAGATTGGTGGGAAAGTAGCAGAGAACACCAAAATCAGACAGTCACAGAGCATACCAACATGCCTACCCACTGTGATGGTGAAACACAAACAACATCCGAACACTGCAGAACACTTATCACACAAGGGGTGTAAAGCCAGATCAGAGAAACACGTCAGAGGTGCCCACAGGGTTGGCTGGATGCAGGTACAGCTGCTAACTCAGGCATTTTCCAGACCCAGCCTTCCATGACTGCCTTGGTCAGTGATCACCCTGGCCCTGGTGATGAGTGTCCTTCCCTGCTGTTCTGCAGCAGCACAGCTTCAAGGACAACACAGAGGATAAGGGAGCACAAAACACCCCCACATCGGATGGCAGCACTGCAGCTGAGGCAAAGGAATGTCAGAGGACACGTGTATGGAGACAGAAAAGGCCCCACACAGGACAGATCACCACTTGTGTGTTCTCCTTGAGTCCATGTAAACCATTGTATCTACAGTGCTTCTAACACAACTTAAAGCCACAAGGCTTATATGTCATCACTCTTATTTTAATATTGCTTTTCACAAGTATGTTCTGCACGTAACAGTGCACTAAGTGCCAAAAAAAGTATTACAGCACAAGGAAAAGTGTCAAATAAGCATACTATATTTTATATATACATTCATAATTATTTATATATGGGCCATCTCTTCTCTGAAAGCAGTACCCTGAACTGAGTGTTTGACAGCTGGCTTGAATTTCATACATAAAATACTTCTGCTTTGCTCCTAATCCATGATGTCTTCTGTTTGGCATAGAATCAAACCCACAATAAGAAGAGATGCAAATGTTGGATCTGCTGGTAAAATATCTAATCAATCTAGTCAAGTTCCCACATACTCAAAGAAATATTGTGAGTAGAAACACAATTAGACTTTCCTTAGCACTGCACATGGTTAGTCCTGGATCATCCACCTGGATCTGTCCATCTTCCCAGTATGATGACATTCATACTACTCCAGTATGATTACCATTACTGGAAATGTGACTTCTAACATTTCCATAACACTTAAATTTAGACTAAAAACTCAGCTACTTAATAAGAGTCCACAAAATCCTTACCAAGACTTTTCAGTAAGTGAAATGATTGCATTTCAGATCTTTAACAGACAAAAGTTGCTATGAGGTCAATAGAAAAGGCTTATCTCGTCTAGGTCTCCAGAAGATACTCTGAATGCAACAGTAGAAATTAATAAGCACCTAATTACAGAAAAAAAAGTAATTAAAAAAATCACAGTAACCACAGCTACCACCACCAAAACATCACAAACCCCAAATGAAAAACCCTAAAAATACACAACAACAAAAAAAACAACACAAGAAAAAAAAAATTCAGAGACAAGTCTAAAATACCTTTATAAAACATCCTGACCTAAAGCTTCAAATGAGCATTTCCAATATTTCCCACTGGAAAAGAACAACCACGCAGCACTGCCAAACGCCTAAGAACCTTCAAAGTGGCCTCAGTGCACTGCCCATAGAAACTACCAATAAACACCAACCCAGGGAAGGAAATGAAACCACAAGCAAATGTTTGGATGCAATAAAAAGACTGAAAGTGGAGTGCAGGCACCAGGGATGAAACGTGCTTTCCAATGCCTGTTATGGGCTGGGTCGGGCACGCTGTCAGCAGCAGCCCATTTGGCACCAGCCAACACTACCATGGCACAAAAAAGACAAGGAGGGTTTAGAAAAATAGCAGACCAACTGCCCTAGCTACCCTACAAGTTACACCCTGCAAAGTTTCTTCCCTATGGCATAGAATGAATACAGCACGAATCTGATTTGGGAGATACTGTGAGAGTAAACCCTTGTGGTCAAATCATTCTATTCCTAAGGATGCCCTCAAGCATAAATAGAAAAACCTCCCTTCTGGTAATACATGGGAGAAAAAATAAGTAAGAAAAGGAGGAAAAAAGGTGTGTACTTCAGCTTTACACATTGACCATTCTTGAAAAGGTAACGATTTGTGCCAAATCACATATAACATATATCTAATAAGAATGAGCCCAGTTGCTTCTGTTTTTCCACACCATCTTTCAAAAATAACATGATAAATCAATTGCTTTGTAATATATAGACATATATATGATGCTGTGGTATATAAAAGTAATTGCTCTGTCAGTGGCTAACCAGCCATACCTGCTTAGGACAGAAAGGCATTTAGTTCTCCAGCTAAGGAAAACTTGTCCTTTTACAGTCTGATATCCTAAGATTTTAGCACTGCAGACAAATTGGCAGAAGGCTCTGTTAATTTACCTCGGCAGCATGACCACAAGTCCCCAAGACAAACATTTCATGGCTATGTCACAGCTGACAGCACACTTCTTCCCTGTGTTACCTGCATAGAAAGGTGATGTGCTCTCCTCTCCCACAATAGAGCTAGGCACTGAGGGGCAAAACCACCTCTGCTACCATACATAGAAAGGAAGCACGTGGTGAACAGCTCCAACCTTGTCATCAAGCTTTAGATGTTCAGTTACAACAGGACTCTGACCCTGCAAGCTTTTGCAAAAACTGCCGTGGCTAATAGAGGGCTCAACTATCAGAGCAACTTAAGCAGACTCACAGGCTGAGTGAACTCAGTGACACTGTCACATGAAATCTGCATTTGGTGAAACGTGAGGTAACAAAAGTCTTAATCCCGGCCAACAAAAAGGAAAGGAAAAATACATTCAAGAAAAGATGCTCTAGTATGGGGCCCTCTGTGATCTGCACAAACACAGCCATACCATAACTGGAGGAAATGATGACCCTGAACTAAGAAGCATTCAGTAAGCTGCATGGCTACATTCAAATTACTGTCCAGGAAAGCAGTTTTGTTTAAAAAAAAAATAGGCAAAAAAGGTCTTACAAGATGAAGTTCCATCCAGAGATGACTCGCACTAAACCACAGCTATTGCCATTTACACTCATCTTTCCATCACTTCGCACTGATCTACAATTTAAGCTAGGCGTGTGCTCTTCTCTATGTGCTTCTCTCCAATACACCTAATCTTAATATCTGCTTTTTAATGAGATGTAAGAAAATAACTGCAGGCACTGAGAAATCTTTGCAAATGTGTTTCTTACCAAAAGGAGGTAGTCCATAGGTTTGGGTGGTCTGGGGGTAGATGGTATAGGGCTGAGATTGCTGTAGCGCTTGGTACTGAGTCTGACCAGGGTAAGGGCTCATTGTTTCCGAAACAGGTACAGAAAGGATATGTGCATATGGCCTGATTAAAAAAAAAGAAGAAAAGTTACAAACAAACCAACCAACATAACTATTCACATATGCAGTTTTCAGCCTCCAAGCCAGAAAACACATTATTAAATTGCTTTAGAAAGAAGAAACAATCCCCAATTACTGGGACTGCAAGGGTAGGGGGAGCGGAGCAGAAGGAACCCCATGTTCCAACAGGCATAAGCAGTCTGTTTCACCTATGGTGCCTTACAGCAGCAAATCCTAACACTAGCAGAATACAGCAGTGTCAGAACTAATGGAACAAACAGACTACACAAAAGCAAACATGGGAGATTTAGGCCTCCTGTACCACGCCGTGAAAAAATATTTCATGATGCTCAAATATGGTAACATCTTACACTCCTCCTATATGCTTGGTTCTCTCTCAAATACTATTCACCAAGATCGCTGTGTTGTTAATTAATTGGAGAGGTCTGTTTATCTTTGGGATCATAAGGCAATGGCCACTGAAGCCAAAGGATGACTTCCACTAGGCTGAGTGTGCACGGCAGTGAGCGCCTGCTGCCTAGCAGATAGGGGAGTGTGGTCAGAGTAATTAAAGAAATACATAATGATATAAAAAGATGACTTCAGAAAGAAGCTACTGAATTTTGTAACAGTTGTTCAACTTACTTTGCAGAATACATCTGTGAGGTATAATCATTTGATGACCTTGGGATATAGTCAGTGCATGTCATAACTGGAAAAAAAAAAATGGTTTATATAATTACATGGGAGATTTCTAAAACCAACAACTAACGTCAGTTAATTACCTGCACACTCACACGAATTTCACCAACACAAGAAGGTTTTTTAGTGCCTTGGATACCTGTTTTAAAGTAAATTCTCAAAACCCACAGCATTAAAACACATCAAAAATGTTCTTGCCAACTCGCTGCACATAATGCAATGCTTCCATTTTTCTTTTTGAATCAATGCACAGCAATCACACTCTAGAACTGGTAAGAGAGAGTCACTCAGGCTGCACAACCTGAGTTCAAACTCATCTCAGATACCCTTATGAGACAGGTCCTACTTACAGCACTGTGGTGGAGAAGGTTGCTTGAGCTGGTATGTCTTAACCCAGCAGCCACTGCAATATCCTGAATTCAGATAAGCAGACCTGATAAATACTCAGCTGTCCATCAGACCAAGAAAGTGAGGATATGTAGGACCTCCAGCACAGAAGCTGGCACCATACAGCCCCTTATGGCATGCCACCCCATAAGGAACCATGGTGCAGTGAAGCTAAACTATATGTCTGACTGTAAGTTTGCAGAGTACACGAGTTTATCAGTTCTGACCCACAAGCACCATGCCCAAATTCTTAACAAACACAGTTGTGCTGCTTATGGATCCATGCAACTTCTATAATTTGCAAATGGCTTAGCCAGATAGGCAGCAGATTTTGCAGGCTAAAATTCTTGGTAACTTCATCAATCGCATTGCAGCACATTGATTAAAATAACAAAAATGCAATCAGTTAGCAATGGGAAATTGCATATTATATATTTTTAATCAAGTTGAACTGATTTACAGTTATAAGTAACTACAGGCAGTCAGAAGTATTCTGCACAGGACTCTTACTTCCATAATAACCTCCAGCCCTGCTTTTCCAGCAAGAATAGATTCCACCTCTCACTTACTATGCAATCTTTGTAATTTTCTGCCTCAGTTTCCTTCCAAAGTACTTTGTAAGTAATTTCTGCAAGCATTAGATATAGTTCAGAGTCTAAAACTAAACGTACAGTGTATTATTAGAAAAGACCCAACCAGCTGTGTAGAGATGATGATAAAACTGAAATCTTTTTAACAGGCATCATTATTAATTCAACCCTTCCCCAAAGGAAAATGACAGACAGGGCAGGTCAGGCACAGCAGTAACTAACTGCAAGTTTGGGGACAGCAATACAGAAGTAGATAGGGAATGGTATTTGCTTACCATCACACACACACGCATTAATGCTTTGTAATCACCACAGCAAACCTTCACCTTACAACTGACAGCATGGACAGGATTATAAAGAGGGGATGAAGTTTGCACTTGATGAAATACAAAAGTAATGAGATCAGTGGCAGAAATGAGGAGAGCAGACACACTGGGATCAGAAGGATTCTGAAAGATACTTACTCTCAGTTGACATGGGAAGGTTTGAACCAAGGCTTGAAGATTCAGGTTTCTGATCGCTGACTTCTGTGTTGCTCACATGACTGCCAGAACAAACAAACTGAAACATCAGCACTGTGAACCTCTGCATTAACATCTGTTGATATCTCAAAACCCACTTCAGCCTTCTGCACTGAGAAAAACTGACTCTTAACAAAAACTAGCTCTGCACACTGATATTTCACACAGAGAACCCAAGAGAGAGATCTGCAGCTCTCATTAGACATGAAACTGCCATCAGATTCAGCATGTTAACTCACCAGCTCACCTCTCCACATGAAGCTGCAGCCCAGCAGACCTAGCAGCTTGGCACTGCCATCTGCAGTGTGAAGTACAAATTTATTTCCTCCCACCTGGACACAGCCTCCTGCTCCTCTGCAGCACCTCAGACACCCACTAGGCTCTTCCATGAAAATTTAACTTGCTGAATGAGCAGAAAAAATTGTGGGGTTGCTTTTGCTTCTTCCACCCACCCCAGGGCTGTGACCTCCACCTGCCCTGCTCCTTGCAGATGGCTTTGAGGTGAAATCCTGGGGCCAGCAGGGCAGTGCTGGGCTAGGTGAGGGGATGGAAGAGCAGAGCAGTGAGTGCTGTGGATTTGGTCTCTCATGAATGCCGTTTTCCTTCCTAAGGCTGGGGAGAAGGAATGAAGTTCGCTCAAAACGCATTAATTGACATTTCTGCGCTCTGAAAACATTCATAACCAGACTCTGTGAAAATCTTTTTTCAGTGCTAGTAGCTGAACAGACTCCAATAAAACATTTTGAGTTTTGCAATTAAAAAAACCCACATATCAGTAAAGACCCAGAGCGCTCATCTACTGCTGTTCTTGGAGGAAAAAAAGTCCTGTGATTCTGTGACACAGTTAACCAGTGGCTGTCAAATTGCATGCAGCTTGCAAGTAGGTTGAGAGCTGTACAGCTACTTCTAGTTATCACTTACTATGGAAAATGTGATAGTAGATACAATTTCTGGTTATACCACATCAGCCCTTGTTTCTTCTTGCTTTCTCACTGTTAGTCCTCAACACACACACCTGTGCTTTGGTACAAATTCATCCCCAGTGCTCTTATTCTCCATCACTTACCACCTACAAGAGCAGAGGCACTCCTAGGCTGGGCTCCTCTCACCTTACGCTGGCTGGAAGTGCAGCTTCCAGCAGATTCTAACGTTCAGGTGGTGAATTTCACACCGTTTGTTCACTGCTTCTTGCGAAAGCATTCCCTTCATTATTATTTTTTTAATAATCATGTAACTACTGATATAATTCAGGGCTTCCACAAACCACATTGGCACGCTGTGCTCACTCCTCACTCACACCCGGATGTCAGAGGATCCAAAAAGAAATCTTTATTTAGTTTTTGCTATTACTCACAAGAGAAGAATAAACCCAAATACAGACATCCTCTATACGAAATCGCAGTGATTAGCTCCTAAACCAAACATACATCAGACAGCCCCTACTGAGCACAACTAGTACAACACAGCAGCTTTAAACGAAAGCAACTATCAGACGGAGAGCTTTTTATTTCTCAAAACAGTCACCTGCATAGTTTTGCTGAGAACCATAGCAGAGAGATTACTAAAATATTCTGAGTCTCATCAGAATGCATGTTACATGCAGAACGTGACAGCCTCATAAAATCCTGAGGGAAAAGATGATGCTTGATGATGCAATAAAAACTCTACTTTTTTATAATGGCTTAATACCAAAGGGTTGCTTAATTTATTTTTCTTATAGCCAACACAAAACTGGATTATATTTGCCCCATCTCTCTGACGAATACAGCAATATGCAGGCTGCTAAAACGGAAGCTTATAATGATATTAGAGCACCAGTAATTGCTTCACACTAAAATAAAATTCAAAGTGACATACCTCAAGCTTTGCTCTCGGGATTCCTGCATCTTGGCTTTCTTCACCTGCAAAGGCAGAAATGTTCAGAGGCACAACTAAAAAGGGCTGTCCTTGGCAGAATCAGCACACACAGACCTCCAGCAGGACAACACCAGTGGTTACTATAGAGTTTGCATAGCGTTGAAAAGAAAGCCTTGCATTGAACTGCACAGCTAACCAGTGTAACCACGGGCTCTTCAACTCAAAACAAGTCTTAATTAGAAAAAAACATTTGGAAGGGGGAAGGGAAGAAAGGGGAAAGGGTGGAAAACACAGTTTCTGCCTCAGGTCAGATCACCTCAGCTCAGACTGATATTCATAGCCAAATTTCTGAGTGAAAAGCACACCCCCAAAAAACCAGATGATGAGTTGCTGAAGCAAACACGACCAAAGCAATGGCAGCATTACTGCCTGTGGCAATGTTGTGAAGAGAGGACTGTACACCAGTCAGGAATGTGGAGTTTAACCGCCATCCCTGCAGCAATTTGAGTTGAGAAAAACCTTCAGCCCAAACACCTGACGGCCATTTTTCCTCTGTCCTTTTGGCAGCACTGGGTCTCCCTGGAGCCCTTCCCATCTCTGGGTTCTCCCCATCATTCACAGTTACTGCCCAATACGAGAACTCATTCCAAACAGATCAACTCTGTGGGTGTCTGCAATGCACGTAACACAAGTTCACCAGCCCTTACAAAAAGACTTTTGTCATTTCCTGGCACTCGGGATTAAATTAAGTATTATAAGAATCAACCATATGCATCCACAATGCATTCAACAAATAAGAGATTACTACAAGAGATCACTTCTAAAAGCTGAATAATAGCACTTTTTAACCTTTTTTTTGTCATGGAAAAGGTCACTTCTGGTCACTTTTCTCCAAACTTTCCTTCACTTTCTTACTTCCAAAGTTTGTATCTGTTTTCCAGCACTGAGACTTACACATACCTTTCCACTTTAAATTGAGATCTGAAAGGGGAAGAAACATCCAAAAACAAGGACAACAGTCTCGCCTGTTTAGCATCCCTGGCAGCAGTATATGCACTAAATGAAGGGAGTAAAATGCATTTAACTCCAAGTCTGACGGCTTCCCTACAGGCTCCTTTCCAGATTCAGTCACCAACAGTTTGCAATGACCATTATTAGGAAAAGAAAAATCATCTGAGAAAGAAAACAAGTTTGTGCAGTATCAATTCTGGGTTACAAAGCTGAAAAGATGATATCACATCATACAGCTGTGATCAGAACAGTCTCAAATTCTGCCTCAAAATGACTGAGCGGCAAAAGGTACCTAAATGAAATTAGCAAGAAAACCTTCAGCAAACAATTAAAGAGTCTGCTTACAGGCAGTGTTCTCATGTGCCAAAAACAAGCTGTGCTCCATCTCCCATGCCCCGAATAATAAAGGTTTATAAAGGCAATTTTGGTTATGTAAAGATGTAATAACAGATTTTTCCTTTTTTATTTCAGTTTAAATCCTGCAGACATCCAGACTTCCAATCGTGTTTCTGCTGATTAGCCTCATGTTTTGTGCACACACACTCGTAATAATCTGCACGTTGTGTCAAGCAGTATAACTTAAATAATTTAACTTCACAGTAGCATTAATAGCCATTCCAAACAAAACTTGTGTGGTGTTATAAAAATCAGTATTTTTTAATGTGGGCAGCATTGCAAATATCTAGGAAGTCTGGACAGCAATTCCTGTCTTAAGATACACCTACCTACATCAGTGCCCTGTTCAATTAAGGGTTTTAAATAGTGTTCTCCAGCAGTAGAAATGATGGCATGCTTAGGGTCGTGGAACCTTTTCAAGATCTTAAGCACAAGAAGAAGTAAAAACTATTTGGTAACAGGCAGCATGCTGATTCTGTCATTAAAAGAGCCATTTTTAATTTCTTCTAGGATTATAAATGGTCTGGTTTTCTCAGCTAAACAGATAATTATTAGGCGTAATTTTACATAGAAACACTACGGAGTTTAGGCATACATTCCTTTTATTAAATAATAAACAATGGACAGCCTGACTGTCCGTTATCAAATAAAATAACTGCATTCTGAATTTGTGAGATCACTGATTAGTTTTACATGCCCATCTTCAGTATTATTTAAATGTACTTACTGGTTGCTCGGGTAAATCTTGTGGCTCTTCCATGGGTATTACTATTTTAATGCTTGAATGATTCAAATCGTGTCCTCCTCGGCAGTCTTCAAAGCCTGTCAAAAAAAGGTGTTCATAGCTTTATGTACTTTTGGGGGGACTTATCATTTAGGCTATCAGAGAATGGTAATTGTTATATATTCCACCCACAAGCTTTCTAAACTCGTGTTGCCATCTCCCAAGTAAGAGACAAAATTCATATACGGAAAGATTTCATAAACAAGGGATTTAGCTTTAAGCTTCAACTTACAGACATTTTTCATCACGTGGCACATTTCTACTTCACTTGCTTGTACCATACTGACCACAGAAGCTAACGTGTCAATCAGACACGTGCACCATGATTTTAAAGACACTTTAAATGATCGAGTCTGGTCTACTAGGTCAGTAAACAGAGTGATTCAATCTAACCTGTTTTAATTTAGAACATTTATATAACAAACACACACACACAAAAAATCAGGACAAGAGCGTACACCTAAATGAATTTACATACAGCACTGCTTACTGTCAAATTCACAAAGAAACTTTATTATTATTCCAACTGCAGCCCTCAAAAAAGAGGTGTTCGATGAGCACGTGCTTCCAAAAAGTAACAGACAGTAACCCAGTCACATATTTAGCACAGACTTCCTATATACTGCACCAAAAAGTTGCCATGAACAAGGTTTTATATCCAAGAAAAGGAAATTTTGCAGGTTAATGTCATCACTTTATTAACTATTTGCTACTTGTTGGACAACAGGTGAAGGCAGGCATCCTCCCCAGCTCTGCTAGACCAGCATTCATTGACCATCCAACCATATTTTCTGACTTGGTATTCTGGGATCCCCTCATCCCAGAGCCCACCCAGCAGAGCTGTCCCCTACACTGGCATTAAATATGTTATGGCACACATAGCAAATCCTGCATGGGTTACAGCAATTAGAGGAAAAGCAGAAAAACCCTCAGTGGTTCACAGGAAATCAAATACAGCAACAGCACCTGTACTTCCTCCACTGAGTTACAACCTATTCCTGCCTCCACAGCCACAAAAGCGTAGCCATGTATCTCGGTGGGAACACAGAAGGCTGTAATAAATCCATATTATCCATGGAAACACAATGAATTTCTTTTCCCTTACGAAAGGAAAGGTAAAGGTCTTAAATGCCAGGCTAAAACTGCACTGAGGGTTTGAGTATTTTCCAAGGCCACCTCCCATAAATAAGAGTTACTTATAATTACCTTCACTGCCTTCACTGCAAAACAACTCAATTTGCACCAAAGCTTTTCAGTAAGTCCATATCTTCTCCAACTACGCCATATGTTTACAAGAAAGTATGCAAAACAAAGTGATACTGTGACACCATTACAATTTTCACCCTCGGTTTTAACTGTTAACTATTTGAAATATAAAAACCTACTTCCTTCTATTGTATTTCTTTTTAATAGAGATAATACAGAAAACACAAGACAGAAGAGAAGCTGTGGCATTCAAAGGTTATAACTACAAGTGTGGAATACAAATGCCAACAGCAACGATGTTTGAATTTGGTATCACAGGAGTCTGGTCCTGCCCCTTGTCCTTTGGTTTTACACTTTCACTGCATACTTTCTCATACAACTCCAAAACTGAACTCATCAGTATGGGAAGAAAAAAAATCACTGTCACACTGCCTTCTAGAGAATCTACAGCTCCAGAAACAGCAGGTAGGGCAGAAAACCTCTCAGTGTTTTCACAGAGAAGGAGGCAGAACAACCAGAAGAAGCAGCGTGCATTTCTGGGCGACAGGGATGTGCTTAAGCAGCACACCTGGACTTGCTAGGAGTGACAGGGCTGTTCTTTGGCAAAGGTTTCCTAAGCCACAAACAATTTCAGCTGGAGCTGCTAAGGAAGGAAAAGCTCCTGCCCCCCCCCCCCCCCTTACCTCCAGCAACCCACTCTTGCTCGCATGATACCCTTCCTTTGTGCCTGGCACAGCAGCCATATGGCTGTGCAGCAGGCTGGATTTGATCTTGTGCTACGGGGAAAAAAAAAACAATAAAACAGAAATAAACACACAGAAAAGAGCCACCAAAACACAGCACTTCTGCTAAGATCCTTCCACTGGGCTCAGCTCCAGCCTCACACAGACCCATATTTAAGGGAGCCACAGGAGAGGGAAACAGACAAGAGCATGCAAGTGAGAGCACAGGATGTCCTTTTCCATTGACAGCCACTGTAATATTATGGCTTCATTTACTCTTTTACATATTTTTCACGTTGCCAAAACTGGGGACGCACGCTCAGCTGCGGCACATGTCTGACTCAGTGCCCTTTCAGCCCAGATCGCCCACCCTGCCTGGGTGCAGAGAGCTGCTGTGCTCTGAGCTCATCCACCACAGCCTCCACGAGCACCCAGGGACACGGGGGGCAGAGAGGGGAGAACCGCACTCCATGCTTTTGGCAGGCATGGCTCACACCGCGGGGAGGCAGGGCACAGCTGCTGCCAGCTACAGCTGCACCTGGGAGGAGGCTGCAGGGAGCACTGCTCTGCGCTGTGTCCCTACAGCAGGGCTGAATCCTCAATCCCAGCAGCCTGCTATGGGCACAGCACTGCAGCGCCGAGCACTGCCAGCCTCCTCCGAGCCTCCAAGCTGGGTGCAGGGCTTGGGTTTTCAAAAAGCAACCCCAGCACCTTGCACCTGCTCAGCTTGAACTTGGTGGATCATCTGACTTGGCAAACAGCTGTTTTTAGGTAGTTGTTTTTTGTGGGGTTTTTTTTTTCATCATCTCAAACTTCAGCATTAGATTTTTAACTTGCATAAAACTCAAGGCAGCTGTGCTTTATTTAGATAAGCTTACCGCACAGTTTCTATTATCAAACATTTTTAAACCATAGGCAACCACAACAGAAGAGATACCAAAGCAGATCTGCAAGAGCTTTGGTACCACACTCAGCCCATCTTGTGGCACTTGTGAGTGGAGGTGACCACGTCATCACCATGCAGAGAACACCAACTGCCATCAGTCCTCCTCCCCTTCCCACGCAAAACCACAGCTTCCCAACTGCTCACTAACCTCAGAAAAGAAGAAACTGGAGATCAACAGTTTTGGGAGAGCTGGGTTTCGTCACTTTTCCTGTCTACATTTTGATCATACTTTTTGGGAGGGGGAGCTCTGGGAAGTTCATAGAATCATAGAATGGTCTGGGTTGAAAAGGCCCACAATGCTCAACCAGTTCCAACCCCCTGCTATGTGCTAGGTTGCCAACCACCAGCCCAGGCTGCCCAGAGCCACATCCAGCCTGGCCTTGAATGCCTCCAGGGATGGAGCATCCACAGCCTCCTTGGGCAACCTGTTCCAGTGCGTCACCACCCTTTGAGTGAAAAACTTCCTCCTAAGATCCAACCTAAACCTTCCCTGTCTCAGTTTAAAACCATTCCATCTTGTCCTATTGCTGTCCACCCTCGTAAACAGCCGTTGCCCCTCCTGTTTATTTGCTCCTTTCAAATATTGGAAGGCCACAGTGAGGTCTCCCTGGAGCCTTCTCTTCTCCAAGCTAAACAAGCCCAGTTCCCTCAACCTTCCCTCATAGGAGAGCTGCTCCAGCCCTGTGACCATCTTAGTGGCCCCCCTCTGGACCCTCTCCAAGAGCTCCATGTCCATCCTGTGCTGGGGGCCCCCGGCCTGGACGCAGTACTGCAGTTGGGACCTCACAAGAGCTGAGTGGAGGGGGACAATCACCTTCCTCTCCCTGCTGGTCACCCCTTTTTTTAATGCAGCCCAGAACACAGTTGGCCTTCCGGGCTGTACGCGCACACTGCTGGCTCGTGTCCAGCTGCTGGTTCTGATGGTCAGAATATTTCCATGGCACACTGGGCTTATGAATGAAAAGGCTTCAACAAAACACAGCCAGGTGTGCCATGAGCTCTGCTGTGTTAGCACAGTGAAAGAAACATCCTGAAAAATGAAGAAGTCAAGACTTAGGCTCCAAAAAGCTGGAAACATACACTTATGTCTTTCATTATTTACCTGAAATATCTGAATTAAACAACAGTTTTCAATTTAAATTGGACTTGCTGAATAGCCAAGCCAGCTAAATCCCCATTTGCCCAGCACACCACTGATGTGCAATAGCCAGGAGAGGCGTTTTGCACATCAGGTCATTCTGCATGCTCAGTTTATTGAAACACGTTACATACATTTCAAAACAAGTATAATATGGTCATCTGCTTTCAAGTCAAAATAGTCATCTGCTTTCTCTTCTGCTTTATATCACAGTGCTGACTCCCTGCTGAAAGCCCAGGTACAGTTTCTTGCAATAAATCCTATTTTTAAAATCCCAAAATGCAAAGTCTATACTGACCAAATTCTTTCAAACCTGATATTATAGATATCATTTCCAAAAGCTACCAGCTATTAGCATCACACTGGACTGCTATTTACTTTAATTTTGTTCATTACAAGCCCATCTGCTTTGGCTTCATATAAAGGAACAGTTCTTCTCTCAAGCTGCAAATAATTAAAGTCAAGGATAATGCAATAAAACCAACAAGCTGTAATTATACTGATTAGAAAGAAAAAGAATCTGCTTGAATATAGTTTTGTTTTACCTCAAAATAGCCACTGCTTCCTTTAGAAAAAAAAATGAAGTCGACCTAATGAAATTAAAACTATTTAATAGAATTTGAAACAAAATGCTTTGTTGTGATACGCGTAATAATGGGATCTACGCTGTTATTTCCATTCCTCATTTACTCAAGGGAAGAAGTTTACCATGAAGAGAAGTGGATCTATGAATTAGGCAACAGAAGAGTCTAAACTTCTTATTTTTTCCAATGGGGCGTGCCTCTGCACAGAACTTCCTTGTTCTACAGCAATGTTTCTTCACTATTTTCTCCCTCCTCATATCCCAGCATCCCCATACCCAACTGTGACACTATTTCATCAGTCAAGCTGTCAAAACACTTTTAACTTGACATCCCAAATAGCCAAACTTGCATTCTGCCTGCACCAGGACACCAAACCCAGCTCTCTTCCTAAGAGCTCCCATAAGAATGGGAAGAACAGGCACTCATCACAGCTTGTGCAAAATCTCCTGTTTTGTTCTTGATTGCAAGATCACAGGAATGACAGCACCAGGCTGGCTGCTGGGTTGGGTGGTACAATGAGATGGCTCCTTTGGGAACAGTCAGGAATGGAATCCTGTGCTTTGTTTGTCCTTCCTTCAGGCAAGAAGAAGATAAAAATGCTTTATAACACTGTACCATCACAACAACACAAACCAATTGAATGAGTAAACAGACGCCTTGACCCATAAAACGGTTTGTCAGGTAAGTCTGAGTACAAATTCAAAACAATTCGAAGAGGCTGAGAAGGAAAGGTGTGTAACACAACAGTGCAGCCGCAGTGCCAGGCAAGGACAGACAGCAATGAACAGGAGGCCAGCTGGCTTTCCTCCTCCACTAAGAAACAAAGTATTTGCTTTCACAAGTAAACCTACCAGCAGCACCATGAATGATCTACTTCACACGACATTCACAAGTTAATTCACATATGATATAATTGCTTGGGTTGGAAAAGACCTTCAAGAACATCAAGTCCAACCTCAGCCTAACCATACTACCCTAACTCTGGCAACCCACTGTTAAATCACATCCCTGAGCACCACAACCAGAGGATAACACCACACCCAGACGGTGACACACTAAGGCAAGCATTCAGCGTCGGACAGCCTGGAAAACACAGATGCAGTAAGAGGGAAAAGGAAGTGGGATTTCTAACTCCAAACTGTGAGAGCCCCAACTCTGTAATGTTGTAATGCTGCCAGCATCCATCTCCTCAGGCAGCAGTCTTTGCTCTCCAGAAATAAAACTGCCCCCGGAATCCATCTGTAAGGCAGTTTACAATATGTCAAGCTTTGGTTTGTTAAATCCACTGTTAAGTACAGGTCTCCAGTACGTCCTTTTTTTTTTCAGAGCAGCCATTTGAAAAAATGAAGCAGAGCTGATGAATGAAAGCAGTGCCAAACAGCAGCCTGCTGATCCCCTATCTCTAACAGCTCAGCAAATCTCATGGCAAAGATTTCTGCTCGGCTGTTCGTTGCTTTTCCTCCATCTCCGCACACGCACACCCACACCCACACACCACGGGTAGCCCAAATATTGTGACAAACACCAGAGAACAAACCTTTGCTGTGAGATCTGCTGGATTTTCTGCTGCTCTCTACGCTCGATCTCTCTCTCCGTCTTTATTAACTGGGGAAGACTCGGAATAAAAACCTGCAAAAGTTATAGGGAAGGCAGATTACGCGTCTCATCTGTGAGGGTACGCGTGGCCACGACAAGCATGTAAACACAGATGTGGAGCACTTCATGGTTTGATCAAATTTTCATAATCTAAAAGGTGGGGGGGGGGGGGGGGGAGGACAGTGTGATGTATAAAAATGGAGGAATTCAATGCTGTAACACAAAGATGTCTTTAGCCTAAGCACTGCTCACTTCACCAGCAGGAACTTTCATGTTCTTTTTCTCAAATCCCCGTAGCATTACCGATGTTAAGGCTGTCTGCAGCTCTGTTCAGTGACACACGCACAGCCTGCCCGCCTGGCTCTTACACAACCCTCTTCAATTTGGTTTTGAAACCCAACAGGGAAATTTTTAAACGGGGAAACGCACTGTGTTGGGGTTTTGGTTTTTTTCTCCCCACAAAAAGAAGATTTGGAAATAACAGCTTCATGTTCGAGCAAAACAGCTCCCACTGAGCCCAGAAAACGGGGCAATGGTTTCTTCTAAATAGATCTAACACGCAGTGTGCTTACAAAGCACAGCACAATGAATTATACGCACGTAAGGAAAGTAACAAAGCCAATTCTTTTCATAAGAATTCAACCCGTACCACGACTGAACAGACTGCTCTTCTAAAACAGCAAACGAGATAAGAGCCCGCACACACTTTTGTGGTTTAGGTAACTGATAACTGGGTTGCAAACTTCTGCAGCTGCAGCTCTGGAGCAAAACAAAAATGGCATCAAAAATGTTGTCTGTCTGAAGAAGTTTGAAGAACAAACTTTCAAGCAGCAGAGCATGCTGTCTCCCATTTCCAGACACTGCTTTCAAGCCATTAAAATAGGTTTAGAAATGTCCTGAATATTTACCCACAAGAGATTGAAGTTTGCAATCATGTATCACCCAGAAAAAGAACCCAGCATCACATCAACTGTGGGAAAAAAGGAATTATTGATGTTACGCAGCTGTAAACTTTGTTTTCACTGAGAGATTTCACTAACACAGCCACCACCACCCAGTACCAGGAAACCAAGCTGCAGTTCTGTTAGAGAGAAACTGTTTCAGCACTCAACTGTCACCATAATTATGTTTAAAAGGTGGCACTGCAGTAAATTTACATATTTCTCTTGTCATTTTGCAAGAGAGGCAGCCATGGCATTTATCACCGTGCAATCAGTCCCCGGGACATCTGTAGCTATTTGTGTCTTAGCAACAGCAGTTGCTGGAGTAACCTGCTCAAAAAAAAAATCATCATTAAGGAAAGAATGAAGCACTGGATATTTGAGATTTTTTACTCTGGAAAAAAAAAAAAGTTTAAACGACTGCATTTGATGCTCAGCAACTGTCACTGTTTCTAACTAAGCACACTTATTATACCATTCCCTCCCATGGCATCAGTGCTGCTGGCAGAGCAGTGGCAGCACTCCCACATCTTCCCGGTGCCATGCTGCCTGCAGACATGGCTGTGGGATCCCTGTGCTCAAAGGACTGCGGAGGGGACATCCCTGCCTTGCCCTCTATCTCCAACACAGGCATGTTCCCCGTGAAGCACAGAATGGTTGGGTTGGAAGTGACCTCAGAGCCCACCCAGCCCTAACCCCTGCTGTGGGCTGGGTGCCCCCCACCTGATCAGGCTGCCCAGGGCCCATCCATGGCCTCAGGCACCTCCAGGGATGGGGCACCCACAGCTCTGCGTTAGCTGCTGATGGAGCAGTGAAGGCCACACATAAATCTGAGACATTGAATGCCTTTCTTACTTCAGGCTTTACTGTCAAGGCCTGCTCTCAGGTCTTCCAAGTCCTTGTGCTCAGTGACAGGGCTGGGAGGAGGAGAGCATCCGTACAGACAGCACAGCTGGTGACCCTGGGGCCAGCTCTCCCAGGAAGCTCTGCTGGAGGCTGCAGCAAAGGTCGTTGCTTCCCACCTAGGGAGTGTATGTGAGCCAAGGCTCACACCCTGAGTGCCCACTGCAGGGCTGTGGGCTGTGCCCAGACAGGCATCTGTCACCAACCCACAGCCTGATGTCCCAGGCAGCCACAGAGCAGAGCTGTCAGCACAGGGCCACCTAGAACAGGCCTGGCCATGGCTGCTGCTTCCAAACCTAAGCCTGAGACTGATGTGATTTCTCAGCCTGACCTCAAGTCTGTCCCACTGCAGACCCCTCTGCGGACCTCTCACCTTCATCCAGCTTGTCCCACTCACCTCTTGGGTGATGAGGGAGGTACCCTTGCTGGTGAGGATGCTGCTGCTGTGAACCTTGCTGTCACACTCAGCACTCTTTCCTCTAGGGGTTAGCATGTCCCTGTTGCTCCCTGACATGATCAATGGTACAAAAATATTAGGTTAGAGCATACCATAAAAAAACCTGCATCAATACGTGTCCATAAGACCAAACAGATGGAATAAGGAGCTGACCAATGTCAGTGTGTAAGGGTGCTCTCAACTTTTGAAAGGTTGTATCAACACAGGGAGACCGCTGATGATTGAAAAAGAGCAAACGTGGCCCTCAAAACAAGCAATAAAAGGAATAGAGGCCACTCAGAGCTGCCTTAATGGGACAGAGGACTGCAGAGCAAATCTACATGGTGACCATTCCCACAATTTGAAGTGTAAGAAAGTGGCTGGGAATAGACAGAATGGGTTCACCAAAGGCAATTGACTCCGTGGATGAAGAGAGCTGTAAATATTCTGTAACTTGATTTTAGTAATGCAGTCACTTAGCATCCTTGCAAGCAAACAGGGCAGGTAAAACTATGAACAGATGGATAAAAACCCTCTGGACTGCCAAGTTCACAGTACAGCAATAAGGGTCTACAATCTAAAAAGTGGTTAAAGCAAGCTACAAGAGCTGTTACGTGAAGCAATGTGAACATTCTGATCATGAGCAAGGTGATGGGACAGAATTCCCTTTCATCCTGTCTGTGGATGACAGCAAACTGAAGCCCAAATGCCTGAAAAGCCAAAATTGCAAGAACTGTGACATGCTGCAAGTGTGGGCTGGCAGAAACCCTGCAGCATTCAACATGGACAAGTACAGTGTGCTGAACCAGGGAAGGAGTAACCCCAAGCAGGAGGGCTGGGATCCAACTGGAAGGTCACAGATAAGCAGAAAGGGAACTGGAGATCCTGGCAGACAAAAAGTTGAACAAGAGTCAGCTGTAAGCCCTTGCAGCAATGAAAGCTACCTTCTTCACTGCTTCAGGCATCATGTAAAACAAAACAGATCCTTTAACTTTTTGGTGTGTTGCTTGACTCCATGAGGAAACAAACAAGATCATGAAGGTATCTTCATTACTGTGAATAAACTTTTCTTCAAATCTTATTGTTGAGAATTAATCCCTACCCAGACAATGAATAAATCCTAGCAAAAACAGCGCTGCATGTTCTGAAGTTTCTGACTACTGTAGGCTCATATCTGGACTGCAGAATGAATGTGGACAAATTAAGCACTAGGTTATTATGTTACTAATATACTTATAACTAGCTGAGTCACAGCAAGTGGTAGCACGTATTTTTTACCTAACTCACACCAGTAGCAAAGTAAATGACATTATACAAACTACCACAGAGGTTATCAAAAACTGTTTAGCCTTACACTCTGTTAAGCTGCAATCAGATTTCTTTAACAGCTGGGCTGGGCACAACCCCCATTTTTGCAGCTCAGCATGCTCTGTTAGCTGTGTCACTTGTGACTGCGTGCCCACTCCCAGCAGTGACTAACAGGACTGGAGTTCTGGCAGAAGCACCAACACCCTCAGGCCTGCTCACCTCCTGCTCTTCCCCTCCTGCGAGCAATAGAGTCATAGAACGGTTGGGTAGGATGGGGACCTTGATGTCCTGCCACCCCTGCCATGGGCTTGTTGCCCCCCTCCAGGTCAGATATCTTCTTACTTACCTAATGCAACCTTTGAGAAACAACAGCCCGCAATGTTTTCTACTGTCTTTTAGCTCCAAAAGCTATATCATTGACTTATCTGGACTTCTTGGCTTCCTTCAGGCGAAATAAGTTTAAGTACTCTTCACTTCCTGGCTTAAAAAATACCTTTTTTCTTCATATCTAAAAATGCCAACGCAGCAACAGGCTTGGCATGGCAGAGAGAAAGAATGGGTTCAGTGGAAAAAGAAGAAGAAAATGTTTGTGTCTGCATAGCTGTGATTACCTTTGAGCCCCTTTATCATCTACAAAGGTGAACTCCTCTCCCTGAGCCCCAAAAGTTCTGGATGGACAGGAAACAAAGGTTTAACGCACAGAAAAACCAAGGCAACGGTCTCTGAAATTTCAAGAACACTTATAGTGGTATTGAACAACATTACTGCAAATGAGACCGGACTTCTGTGCAAAACTTTCAAACCTTGAATTCAACAGAACTGTTTTCTGTGGCAGCATTTTCCCCAACTCATATATGAGCACAATTATGTCTTTACCAGGAAAGAAGCGTGGGGAAACAACTTCTAGCAAGCCTATGGTTAAACCTATTTCAGAACACTGCCACACAGTTCTGATAAGAGCTGACACTCATTTTCCTCCGTTCTGAAAAGTAATTAATTACCTACTTCTCCAAACAATACTGGTACTGAATATGCAGTATTCTTTGTTCATCTCAAATCAGTTATAATTAAGTAGGAATTTCTTACGCTTTCCCTAATATAGAAGGGCAACCAAAATCATCATGGAAAAGAAATTAGCAAAAGACTATTTTGTAAAATCTTCAAAATGGATTCACGTGACAGTATAATAATTACAGAAAAGGAAACCATCACCCAAGGCTTAAAACTGCCATGTACTTTATGTTATGTTCCAGCTGACTCTCGGACAAACAGGACTATCAGCATTTAAACACAAACAACACAAATTTCAACACTCGGAGGAATTCCATGGGATGGGAGAACAGCTTTCTAGATAGGCCTAAACTTCAGGGCAGACCATCTTCTGCAGAGCTGAACTACTGTTTAATTGCCTCTGGAATTAGATGACCCACATTCTTAATTCCAAAGTTTATCTAAGGGATGAAAAAAGATCCCAGAACGACTCCATGCACTCAAGGGCCAGCTAAGACATGCTGTGTTTTCTTCCCACAGCACTACTCTCAACATCAGGTTTGGCTAACATGTTGGGAAGGAATGTGACTCCCTGCAGCACCACCTGAACTGAAGCTGCAGGTGCAGCCGTAAGATGGAAGAAAAAACTGGAAGTTACTCCCTCAGGTACCAGGGAACCTTCAGCCACAACACCCACCTGAATGATGCCTTGACCACTGCTAGAGAGGGGCCACCAGAGAGGACACAGCTGAGCAGCAGCTTGCTTTGCTGCGTTTTAACAAAGTAAAAACTCTGGACAAATTAGGATGAAATTTAAAAAAAGGAATAAATTAAAGACGAGACAAAGCAAGGAAAAGCTGAAAAATACTTCCTTCAACTTAGAACAAACCGGTGTGTGCTGCTGGTCATGGTTCAGGTGACTAAAGAAAACAAGCTGCTGCTGGAGACAGCAGTGCCTGGAGGTGGGTTGCTTGTAAGCACTGCTGGCTGTGAGATCATATAGAAAATATCAAATCCTCACCGTTCCCTTTAGGCACTCAGAAATTTCCCCTGCACCTCCATCCTGACAGGTCCTTGTACATTTGCAGGGCAGAAATTGAAAATATTCCTATTTCTGACAAGTAAGAATGCTGGCACTGTGTTACTCGTGTCCATCCTCGGATAACAACTGCTGTAAATCTTGAATCATGATACATAATGTGACTCACACAAAAACACACCATTGTCAGGTTCTTCATTCACTTAACAAACCACAACAGTATGTGTACCCATATATAACCACCCTTCAGTACATGAAAGCTAGGACAGAGTACATTTAATTTGCTGGAGAGATATTCCAACTCATTAACACAAAACATGGAAACCCTTTTAATAAAGCACATGACATTATCCATTCAAAACCCACCCAAACATCTCAACTTTTACCAGGCAAAATTTTGAGAAGCTGTAAATCCTCCAGAAGTCAGTAATTACTTGGGAATTATTACAAAGTTGCACACATCTGTGACAGGGAAGTAACAGTTTTGCAATCCAATCCCTCCTACAAACCAACAACAGACAGTTACCAAGGTGCCACAACTGCCACTGACGTTGCGTGGAAGAGCTGAGATACAGGCAAAAGCCACAGAAGGACACTGCGCACTACTTCTAAGGGCTTGTGCACTGCCAGACCTTCACCTCAGCTGCCTTTTTAAAGGTTACAAGTGAGAATGCAGCTGCGTAATGTTGGTTGTGTGGTAAAAACTGCAGAACTGCAGAAGTACAAAGTAACACCCAGTGAGATGATTTAAAGAAACCACAAAGGTTAATAGGTACGCAGTTAGGTATGTAGGTCCGTAGCTCTGCAAACCAATAAAACTAAATAATCTTTAGGCATTTTTAAAGCTGTTAATTATGAAAACAGTGACTTGAGGCATGCAAATTGCTGTGATTTTAAACAAAAGCCCATCTCATTTGGTACCATGAATTAAGGATAATCTGCAAAAAAAATCATGGAATCAAACAAACGAGACAGATGATAACTGTACAAGTCTTATCCTAATAGCAAATATGATTGAGTTTTAAATGCTAGCTGGAAGTTACCAGGCTACAGACTAAGTGCATCACAGGAATGGAAGTAGAGTTAGATCCATACAGAAAAAGAGGCCTGGTATGATGATCCATCTATCCACCTGACTTGCTATAGATACTCCACATCCAGGACTAGCTTCAGTATGGAAGCAATTTAACCTCACCATGTAGTGCAGAAACCAAATAAGGCACCCTACCACAGAGCTGGCTCCACATAAAGCTTCAGCAATTCTGCACAGCAAGCATTGGAACAGGTTGCCCAGAGAGGTGGTGGATGCCTCATCCCCAGAGATATTCAAGGTCAGGCTGGATGGGGCTCTGAGCAAACTGATCAAGCTGTAAATGTCCCTGTGCACCACAGGGGAGTTGAACTACGTGATGACCTTTAAAGAGCCTATCCAACTCAAACTTCTATGATTCTACAAACCAGGAACATCAAGAAGAGCTGATCTGAGTCCAACACAGCTATGATGCCCAACTGATCATGGCACTGCCAAGCCCACACACATCCTCTTGGATATGTCTGCACAAGCTCTGGTGCAAGCCCATACCAAACCCATCCAGACAAAAACATGCTGGTATGTTTAGAGATAATAAGAACGTACTCAGACAACAAAGCTGCTGACAGGGCTGATGACCTGACCTATGAGAGGGTGAGAACCCTATGAGGGTGACAAGGCCAAGAGGTGGCCTCATTGCTCCCTGTGGAGAGGAAGTACAGAGGAAGATGTTGGTCTCTTCTCTCCATAACCTCCATAACCAGTGGCAGGACATGGGAAAAGCACAAAGCTGCACCAGGGGAGGTTCAGACTGGACATTAGGAGAAATTTCTTCTCTAGGAGGCTGGTCAAACACTGGGACAGGCTTCCTAGCGAGGTGGTTGATGTCCCATGCCTGCTGGTATTCAAGGGGCATTTGGATAATGCCCTTTAACTTTTGGTTAGCCCTGATGTGGTTGGGCGGTTGGATGAGATGGTCTCTGGGGTGACCTCACTGCTACCATCCAATATCTAAAGTATTTACAAACAAGATGGAGACTGACTTTTTATATGGTATGACAGTGATAGGACAAGGTGGAACAGGTTTGAATTAAAAGAAGGAAGATTTATGTTAGATGTGAGGTGAAATTCTTTACTCAGAGGGTGGTGAGGCAACAACACTGCTGCCCAGAGCTGTGGGTGCCCCATTCCTAGAGGTGTCCCAGACCATGGATGGGCCCTTGGCAGACTGACCTGATGGGTGCACCGAACCCATGGCAGGGATTTGGGCTGAGGGGTTTTGAGTCCCCTCTATCCCAACTATCCCGTGAATCTGTTATAAATATGGTCTTGTTCAATGGGAACTAGTCTATTCTCTTAACTGCCTCTTTGCAAAGCTGCCACAGGCTGAGCAAGGCTGCCTCGAGCTGGAGTTCCACACCACTGATGGCCATGCAGACGATCCACGAGGCCCAGGCACACCGCAGGCCGTGCTTCCCGGTTACCTCACACAACCGTTCCTCACTCCCGAGCTCAGGGAGCCGGGCAGTCTCTTCCCGCAGCTCTCGGATGCTCCCCAGCACCGTCAGGAGACACCGGGACCCACCGCAGTACCGCACCGGGCTGGGCCAGCGGTGCTCCGCGGCCGAGGGCTGGAATCTAACCCGACGCCATCGCCCGAGCGGCCCTCGGCATCTCTTCAGGCCCACAGGAAAGGCGGTAACGGAGCCACGCGCTCCTCCCGTTCCCCCGAGCCGCAGCCCGTTGGGCCTGAAGGGCCGGAGCGGCGGCGGGGACGAAGGGCAGATGTCCCGCGGAGCGCAGCCAGGCACACTCGACGATCTCTTACCGAGAAGCGGCCCCACAGCCGCGCCCGGGAACGCGACCCGCATCCGACATGGCAGCGGCGGCCCCACGGCTCCGCAGAAGCAGCACGACCCGGAAGCAGAACGCGACGGTACCGGAAGTGACGTCACCGCCACCCAGAGGGCTGGTGCCGTGCGCGCCAGGGGCGGCTGAGGGGAGGAAGGGTTGAGGTGGGGTCCGTATCGCTGTATCGCGCTTCTTTCTTTATTTTCTCTTGGATAGCAGTTTTATGAAATAACTTGTCACTTTTCAGCCTGTTTGTTAAAGCCGCTCGATAGGGTGTGTGTGTAGGTCACCGGTTGGTTTCGTCAGATTCACTTCTTGGCAGCTCAAACGTGCTTCAGAAACTGCGGGGTTTTTTTTAACAGATCAAAACTTGCTGAGCCTTCATTGTCACCTTTTCTGAGAATTCATGTGGTGATGGAGAGAGAAAACAAAAACACCAAAAGGAACACAAATACGCCGTCAAGTCAACTTTGTGTGGTATCAAAGCATTTAGGTGTAAATACAGAAAGATGAGAAGAAAGGAGACCTTAAAGGCAACGGATTCAGGAAACACGCTTTATTTAGAAGAACATTTGAGGATTTCTTTCATTGCAAATGAAAACCGTGTCCTGCAACGCTGCTGTAAAACAGATGTAATTCCAGGAACAGAAGTAGAAGGTCAAACTTCTTTTAAAATGCCTTTTTGCTGACTTAATTATTGCAACATAATCTCATGAAGTGTCCTCAGAGTTCTTTCACTGTTTACCCTTCCCCTTAGAAGCAAATTTACATTTGTTCTCAAACTCACACTTGCCTTACAGTTGGTTTCTGTAGAGTATTTGCTTTCTGTGTGTATTTACAAACAGTAAGAACCCAAACTGTACACTCTGCTGCAAGTTTCCCAGTAATCTATAGAAGAAGACCACGTCAAATACAATTCTACACGAAATAATCCCTTTCCATTTCCTCCAAGAGTGGCCAAACTCGAGCTGTCGAGTGCTTTAGCTGTGAAGCAAGTGAGATCTACTCTCATGTAGATGGTGAGGAGAAAAGCTTTGCCAGCTGGAAGAGCATCTCAGCCAGAATGTGCCATCTCAGGAGGGCAAAAATACAGAAGCACATTCCTCCAGCTCCCAGGATTTGGGCTTTTCGATGAAGTATTGTGATCCTTGCTGTGCACTGGGTGGCTGCAGATACGGAGCAAAGCTTTGAATGTGGCTGAGGGACATGGCCAGGGAAAAGTCTGTGAAGAGATGTGACCATACTCACAGGTGTGAGTACAGAACCAGGAGGGAACACATTTGGCTCATGATCACGTTCTGCTTTCTGCCTGGTACAGGATCTGGAGTGCACAGCTCACCATCAGAGATGGCATTAAAAAGAAAGAAGCATTTTAGTTCTTTTGCTCGGTTACACACATAAGAACAAAAGCTGCTCGAGGAGCTGCAGGAGATACAGCTGAAGGACAGCCATCTCCACTGAAACATAGACAGGTCTGATAGTAATGTTGGTCCTTTCTTCGGAAAGACTCCAGCTCATCTTTCACCTTCTCCTCATAACTGGTGGACATACGAAGGCTGCTGACAACGCTTGTAAATCACAAGTATTGCCACGTCCGATAGACTTTTCTTACATTACCAGCCAGACTCTCCCATGTAGTTTGAGGAACCAAAAAATGATTGTTAAAAACATGTAGCTTCCCTTCCTTGCCCTGCCCAATTTCCTGTGCTGGATTGAGTAATTACAGTCAGAAAAAGAAACCTCAATTGTCTCATGACTTGTAACAGAAATAGGCACCCCTGGAAAACTACCCTAGGGCCCTACCAGCTGCTGCCAGCCCTGAGTGAGGAGTCTCAAATGTTTCACAATTGCATGTATTACATCTCTGCAAAGTGCGCTGCATCACTGTGCATCACTGGTTTACTCAGACAGTGCTGTGACCCAACCTAATACTTCATTTGTGGTAGATTATCAAGAACCAGTCAGCAGAAATAAAAAGGCTAGAGGAAGGACAATGCACAGTTAAATGCACTCATTTAAATAAATAAGAACGAAGATAGAGAAGCCTTTAAAGTTCTTTTGTCTCCTAATAATGCCTGTGCTGACAGCAGTCTTCTGTTACCCAGAGCATCCAAAACGAGGTGGGATCTCCACAGGCACAAAACTACCAGCCAGCCAATAACTACCAATCTGAGTGCAAGAGGCCACTTACTTTCCAGTTCTGCAATCATACAAGAAACCAGGGCAGACAGCAGCCCCCTTTGGGGAGCTGATTTGGGATGGGGGCTGAGGCACTGCCAGTTTCTCTTCCTTGTGTTACCTTTGTGCAGTGACTTGTCTGATACAAAAGCTGTGAGCAGAGACGGTTCATAACAGCTGCTCAGAAATGTTTCTTGATTGTGTTAGCAGCTCAGCACGTTCCACCAGGTTGTTTAGAAGTCTTGCAGCTCTGATATTGGACTTTTCCTGGAAGCTGAGCAGGCGAAGGACCAGGCATGGTGCTATCAGGGCTGACATGATGGATAATCTCAGTGTACTTTGCTCATTGCAGACACTCACTGCATTTCTTTCAGGTAAAAGCAGATTGCCCGAGCTGCTGGCAGTGCCAACAACACAGACAGAAGGTGCTTTTCTCACAGATTTTTACAAGTTTCAGTTCTGCTAGTTGAGAGTGATAGAAGAAATCACAAAATGACAGAGGCTGGTAGGGACTTCTGAGTCCATCTGGTCCAACCCCTGCTTCAGCAGGGACACCCGGAGCCTCTTGCCCAGCACCACATCCAGGTGGCTTATGAAGATCTCCAAGGAGGAGATTCTCTGGGCAATCTGTGCCAGTGCTCCGTCAGCCTCACATTAAAAAGTTCCTCCTGATGTTCAGAGGGAGCCTCCTGCATTCCAGTTTGTGCACATTGCCTCTTGTCCTGTCACAAATGAGCATTCATTCTTCTAACAGGAAAAATGAAAAGTAATATCCTGCTCCTGCCGTGTCCCTCTGTGCCTTCATTTGTGAAAAGATGAGTGACTCATTCATGCACCTCAGTCTCCGCAATCAAAACCGACTGACCTAGAACCCAATGGCATCCTCTTGGTGGATGGTGCCCTCAATCACCGTATCTGTGGTTTGCTTGGAGCACTTGCGACTCCCTTTCATGCTTTTCAGATTTTGTGATACGTGCTTCTGGAACTTCTTGGTGAGGAAGCAGTAGATGACTGGGTCCAACACGCAGTTCATACTCAAGAGGCACAAAGTCACCTGGTGAGCGTCATTGAGCTGCTGGCGCAAGCGACAGTTTTCCTTCTCCCATTGCTCCAGAACAGTCAGTGTCCAGGGCAGGTCCACAATGTGATGAGGCACAAAGCTTATGATGAACACGACCAGCACAGTGCAAACCATCCAGAGCGCCCTTTGCTTGACGTGAGCGTTCTTCTTCTGCTGCCCTGATTTGGAGAACAGGGTCCTGATAATGATGATGTTCCAGGCCAGGATAAATAGGAAAATGATGTAGAAGAGGGTGCAGATGATGACATGAATGACAAGAACAGGTGTAACGTTGCCAGTAGAGTCATAGCGCTCAAAGCAACGTGTGTAATTATTTGAGCCAATTTTCTCCACATTCGTATTATCATCAAAAATATAATACAAAGCACTGCCCACTGTTATGATCCAGATGGCTGCTGATAGAAAGATACCCCTTCTCTGGGTGGTAAACTGAGCTGCTCTAATGGGATTCGTCACGGCTTGGTAGCGGTTGTATGTAATGACCATCAGGAAGGCAACGGAAGCATAGGTGTTCACGAAAAATAAACAGCCAGCCACATTACAGAGGAACTTGGGCATGATCCAGTCCCCGTGGTGGTGATAGTAAACAATCCACAGCGGCATTGTAACCAGGAAGAGCAGGTCAGCTACTGTCAGGTTCAGCATAAATATCTTGATTTCATTGAGTTTCTTGGTGGGGTAAATACGGCTGAAAATCCAGAGCACGTAGCAGTTGGCGACAAAGCCCAGAATGAAAATGATGCTGTAAAAAACAGTGAAGAGGTTGTAGCGAAACTCAGAGTCTATTGGGCACGCACTGCCTGCAGCAGCATCTTTGCCCTCTCCAGACATCGTGCTGTTGAGTGGACACGTGTGAACCACGATTTCCTGCTTTAGCTTTTCTTCTTACCTGAAAATAAGAAGCATAAAATGAGCTGATTGGTACTGTGCCATTGCTAAGCCAAAGCCCAGCTTTCTATTTCAGCTGTCCGGAACCGCAGGAGTTTTTCCCCATGCTCTTGTTTGAGGTTCAGGCACCTTGCTCTGTCCCCTTGGGTCCTGTCATTTATCCCATTTCCATACTGTCCTCTGGGCCTTCATCCAGTGTTGTTTTGTTACACTGTAGATCTCAGATCACTAATCTCAAAAGACTTCTGCGCAAAGGTTCGTGTAACAGATAAAACCATCTCCTCCTCTCCTCCCAGCTACACAGAATGAGCTTCTTCATCTTTTGCTATCAGCATACGGGGTTTTCTTGACTCTTAGTTCTCCTTCTTTAAAGCCTGCCTGTTTTCTGTTGTGCCCTCATTCTGAATTCAGGCTTTTCTCAAATTGATATGGCTCTTTTTTTCTTCTTCTTTTCTTTTTTCCCCCCTACCAGTTCTGCATCAAATGCAATTGGAGCAGCAGCAGTTCTGTGCTTTCCTGTGAAAGTAACTGACAAACACAGTCACTAAAGAGATGCCTTCAGGATTTCAATATTACCAGTCCCCACCTCAGTTAGTAGTTCTTCAGACCTTACCTACAGCTTTGACATCAAATTTCTACATCATCAGTACGATCTGTGTTCTTGTCTCAGGTCTGGGTGGGATTCAGACCGATCCCTTGCATACTCCAACCTGCTTATTTCACCGTACAGAGGACACAAGGCCTGCTCTTCCCTCCAGCACCAGTGCCCTGTGAGACACTGGACTCACCTCTCCCAGTCCTGCAGGTCTGCTGGTTTTTGCTCCCTTGGGAAGTTGGGGGGAGATGACTGACTATCACAGAGTCGCTGGTTTGTTGTGGGGAGCCACCAAGAAGAGCGTGAGGCTGCTCATTCACATCAAGCCAACACAGGGTTTGTAAAATGCAGAATGTGATGGTTTACCATACAAACCTTGCCACCAGTCACAACGCCTAAACTTCTTGTGCAAATTATGAGGGCAAAGCCGAGTGCTGAGCTTTGCAATGTGCTTGCTGTGCTTTGCCAGCCCCACAGACAACAAGTGTCTTACAGCAAGCTTCCTCCTGGGCGAGCACCATTCTGCCTCAAAACTGCATCTTCCTTAGCAGCAGGGGCACAAAACCCTTTCTGGGACACTTTTGTGCCCACATGCTGTTGGTTCCTCATTTGCAGCGCTGCATTTTTCCTCTCCAAATAGGGAAGTCAGCTCTACCTCAAGAAAACTGCCCCTTTCCTCAGAAAACTCTGCAAACACCTTTGTACTTCTTTGTAATTCCCAGCTGGGAGGAGAGGAAGGCAGCAGTCACCTTCCCCAGCCTTTCCCTACTTAATCCTCATGGGTGCCTTATGGATAAGGACAACTCTGGATGCCCGCGACCTGCCATGGGGCCTTCCCATTGCTGCTGGCTGCTCTGCTCCCTGTTCTGATTTACGCAGGGCTCAAGGCAAGTCCTACTGTTGTCTCATGGCTCCAATTCTGCACCCTCATTTATAGATGGAAAGCACTCAATGGGGACCCACCCCAGGTAAAGACATGAGACAACTGGGAGGGTTTGCATCCCTGCCTCAGGGGGCAGCAGGCACAGAAGCTTCCAGGAAGGGGTGAAGAGAGACTCGTGCTTGATGCACTTTTCTAACAGCAGAATAAGAAGTAAAATGAAGTCCTTATCACCTAAGATCATTAGAGACCTCATGGTTGGTTCAAATCTGTATCCTAAACTGACCGTTCTGACTGGCTGCCACCTTCAGCAAATAGTTCTGCTGTTTGGGGCTGGGATCTTTGATGTTACCCACAAAGTCAATTTGGGCTCTGCTGCAGTGAAATCCCTCCATCCCTGCACGTCTGCTGCTGCACGCTGGGGCTCTATGAATTTCCCTGCTGTCTTTTTCCAGACCTGCCCCCAGCTGCTGGATTGAGCAGACAGGTGCTAAGGAAATTAAACCTGCGCATCCCGCACCTGCAAAGCCCTACACCGAAGGAAGACAGGTTTGGGCTATGGGGCTGCACTCTGACTGGAGAGATGAATCCAAGGATGTGCTCTTAAGTTGTTAACTGTGCCCTGGCCAAGGTGCAGGATGGGCAGTGGGAGTGGACAATGCTTTCTACAGCTCTGGCAGGGCTTGGTCAAACTCATCTACCTTGGCATCAGTTGGCTGTGCAGTGCCAGTGCTGATGAGGTCATTCAGGGAAACTCAGGAGAGTTTTTCTCTTTTTGTTTGCCAAGCCAGATGTTCCACATCATGCAATTAGAAGAGAGCATGGCACCACTGCCCTCCAAATTTATTCAAAGCCAATTGTACTTTTCAGCCACAGCGACCATACGGGTCATCTCACTCAGACTCTCCTCTTGAGGCAGTTCCCCTTTGTATAAAACACAAACGTTCTCTGTGCCAGCAGGAGGGAAAAGTGGTGATCAAGTTCAGGCTGGCAGCTATGGGTCCCATTCCCAGTTGCACCTGGCTGCACTGTGTTACCACATCCCTGGTAGCTGTAGCCCAAAGCCACTGCCCACTACACTCCCCAAAGCTTTCTATCATCAGCTCTACCGTGTGCAGAACTAGAGGTGGAAGTCACCAGCTGCACAGTGGAGTGGCTGGGACAAACACAGACTCTGGTCCCAGTCTCTCCTATGGGCCACGCTCTCCCAGTAAGGATTCGCTGGCTGATGGCCACGACATCAGAAAAACATCTTTCAGCAGGAATAGCATCAATAAAATCTCTTTTGTGCTTACCACAAAGGGATTCAGTGCAATGTGCCCATCTTCAGCTTTAGTAGAGATCGGCGTCTTATTGAGCGTGCTCGGTCCTCTTCTAAGTGTTATTTTCTCTGACCACGGCCTGAAAGGTCTCCACGAGGGCAGCTCTCAAGGAGAGGACACCAGAATGGGAGCAACTGCAGCATGACTGCAGAGTCACTAGAGAAGAGGAAACGTGTGACATCAGCTCAAAGGAAATGAGAAATAAAATAGCCTTGTAGAGGAAAGGCAATCAACCGCAGCAAAGATCTGGAAAGTCCTTAGAGCTGTTTCCTCAAAACATCTTCTGATTATCCCGAAGGAAGGCAGGGTTGGAATTTTCCTTTAAAAGCAGAATAGGAATCCATTCCTTGTCCCTGGGATCAGGTAGCGTTTGAACATCCTTCTTCTAAACAGATGAATGGCAGAAGCCAGAAGAGTTTTGACCCAATAACTCGAAGGAAAGGAAGTGCCAGGAGACTCATATACCTCCCAGATAGACTCATTCTTTAGCAGAATCTCCTTACATTTGTGTTCGGTACAAACAGACCCACGAATATATCTGCGCCACATCTGCTTTGATCTCAGGGACCTTCAGCAGGCACTGGGACACAACAGCATGGCAGATCTCCTCCTGGACCAGTCGCCATCACATTCTGACCACCACAACTGGAGCAGCCTGAGGAGCACTCATCACAGGGATGCAAATCGGTGCAGTGCTCAGGAGGATGCCAGTGATGAGCAAAGCTGCAGGTGCAGCCCCAGCTAGGCCAACACATTCCAAACCGCAGCTCCCATGGTGGGGGTTACCCTCCATGCAGGAGGCACCAGCAGCGCTGCAAAGCTGAACCAAAGACTTCGGTCCTCAGAGCGGCCAGAGCCCCATTTATGCCCTGCCCGTGAGAGTGATTCTGGGAACTTAAATTAAAAACAAATTAAAAGCACTCCAGGGAGGCTGACTGGCAACTGGTCTGTGGCTTTGGACAAAGCAGCCGCTGAGGATGTCTTGTCACCAGGGGAAGGGGACCATTAGCAAAGGCTGCAAAACAAAGTGTGCTATCCTGAGCAGCCAAGTTCTTAGAGGAAATGAAAGCTCGGGAGGCCTGGGGCTGGGGAGGAGCTCTGGTCAGAAATCAGCCCCTGCTCTTCTGGGGCTGCGCCGCTGCTGTTTCTGAACGTGCAACATCGAATCCAGCATTAAAATGCTTGGTGGTTTCAGGAGCCCAACGTACAGATCAGTCCAGGTCTTCCAGTCCTGGGGAAGCACACAAAGTCTGCCTGCTCTGAGTGCCATCCTGATCGAGCCTTTAGTTTTATTGAAAAAAAAGAAAGAAGAAAAAAAGATACTTTTGCTCGCTGTATCCGGGATGCTGGATCCTGGAGTAGCTCTTCCAATTGACGCTGCTTGGGGCCAACATCTGGCTGGAAGGCAGTGGGATGCTCCCCTGGTTCCTGGCACCACATCAGCAATTTCAGGGTGAGCACTCGCTCCTACCATGCACAGAGATGGGTGCTGCCTCCTTGTACGCACTGTGACCCTGGCAGGTTTTCTTGTGCTCATTCCCTTGAGACAGAGCCTGTTAGCAGAATACCCATTTTTGATGACCACATCTTAGTTTTGCAGACACGATGGTTTAGAAAATATGACCTCATTAGCAAATCCCTGGAGATCGTTTTATTAGTGGAGAGAAACTCAGCACGGAGTGCAAGCAGAGCAGCAGCAATTAGCAGGTGGGCTCTGCACACAAACACAGCTGCTTTGTTCAATGACAAGGGCAGCAAATAGGAACAACACGAAGTGCCAGCACTGAGCTGCTGCCGGCAGGACGGGAGCAATGCGGTGCTGTGTGCAGGACAAGGACACAGGTGGGTGTGAGCCCTGCCAGTCCCAGGCAATGGGTGAGCTCTGCAGATGCTCACTGCGTGGAGCTGGGCAGGCTCTGGATGGTTTTGTTACACGAAGCCCGGGGCAGCCATACCCATCAGCATCAGGGTTTGTACATCGCAGCTCTGGGCTGCTCCGAATGGAAGTTTTGCCTCTGCACCCCTTTGGCCAGGAAATCCCCATATGCTGACACTGAGCGCAGGGTTCCCCAGCACGACTGCTGCAGTGAGAGCTGTGCTCACTACCCTGAAGCCCAAAGGACGTGTTGGTGTCCCCTCCTTGTTACAGGGATGGTATTAAAACACAGCCCCCAGACAAACAGCCACAGACTGCACTGCCACCACCACATCCCCGTGCTTCCACTGCTACGTCTGTGGTTGTGAGCTCTCAGCAGGGCACAGTGCTGTGCCGTCACTCAGGGCACAAACACACACATCTGCTGAGGGCACCCAGGCTGAGAGGGTGAGGGCAGCCTCGGGTCAGAGACCTCAGGGGGATGCACAGCTGGCCCACATCCCACCGCAACGAGACAGAGCATAAGGAGCTGGTGAGCTTGGGAGGGAGATGAGCAGAAGGGATGGGATGCCCTTACCTTGGGGCTGCCCAGCCCAGCAGACACTGGTCCTCCGTGAGCAGCAGCAGTGAGCCAGGCCTGAAGGAGCTCTACCAGGAGGAGCAGGGACGGGAAAGAAGGCGCTGGTTCGCAGGTGGGTGACTCACTTCCCTCTCGGCACTTGCAACATGGCTCAGATGTGCCCCGGCCACACCCTGGTTCCACAGCACGGATCTCACAGGGAAATGGCTGTGCAGGACAGGGGCTCGCTACTCTCTGGCATCATCCCGTGCCCTGGGATGGGGCAGCCCCACCTACAGCAGCTCCATGCCAGGGATCCGGGCTCAGCATCCTCCGGGCTTCTCATTCCCTACCAGGCATGGGTGGCAGCCAGAGCAGCACTCCATGCTTGTTCCAACACCTCAGCAGCAGCTGGTGACTTGCAGTGAGGCACAGTGTCAGGATGAGGCTGCTCAGTGTGGGAGTCCCAGAGGACGATGAGGAAACACTGGTCAGAAAAGCACCCCAGGCTGTGGCAGCACATTCCCTTACCATGGCAGCTCCTGTCCCACCACTTTGGGAAGAAAGGGTGGATGGAACACCCTTTCTTTGGGGCCCCGCTCACTCTTTGGCTCGCTGCCATAGCCCCAGGGCAATGGTCAGGTTCCATGTGGGGTTTCCCCAGGTGTGCACTGACATTGCACAGACTACGGGCATAACACCAGTCTGAGTCACTCGTGCTGTAACGAGATTCCACATTTCCTCCTGCCTGCATTCACCGCAGGCTGTTTAACAAGGAAATGCTGCTGGGTTTTCTTTCTCTTAATGAGAGCCAGCACTGGTTTCTGCAAGGAAGGAGGCATGAGGATTCTGAGAGCTGGGACAGCCCCAAAGGGCTGAACAACCACTGCTGGTAGGCGCACAGAAGTATGCTGAAGGTGTGTCGTATCCAACCTAGGCTGTTAACAGAAGGAACAGGCGCAGCCCACAGTCCCACAGTCCCCCATCTAAGCCTGCTGAACACCCAGCTGCCCTGTTTGAACCACAACAATTGCACTGGGCCATGTGCCAGCACGATTTTCCTTTACAAGTGCCCCTCCTTATCATCAAAATACACTCACATAAACTCCATTCCATCCAGGTCAACATGGCGAAGTGCCCAGACGGGGCGTGCCTGCAGCTGAAAAGGATGCGCCCAATAAGATGGGTGACAGATAAATCCCACCCGTTATTTTCAACTTGCATCCTTGCTTGCTTTGGTGAGAACACCACTTTGCACGTGAGGCAAAAGTGAGGGACTTTACACCTTAGTTTCATGTTAATTTTAATGTGGCATCTGGATTTGGCAGGTCACCCTTCTGTTCCGGCTTGCAGGAGGGGCTGTGTGGTTTTCTGATAGAGATGGCTGAAACAAAAATGAAGGGTATGAAAGATAACATGAGGACTTTAGGATGAGAGGTAAAGGCCTTAAATTGAAGCATAAAGGGAACTTCAGGCTGGATATTAGGAATATCCATATTAGTTTTAGATATTAGTTTTCCCAAAAGAGTGGTGATGCATTGGCACAGCTGCCCAGGGAGTGGTGAGGTCGCCATCCCTGGAGGTGCTCCAGAGCCACGGGGATGCGGCACTGAGGGATGTGGGCATGGTGGGGGTGGGGATCTCGGAGGTCTTTTCCAACCTGAATGATTCTATGACCTCTCTGCCTCTGTAGGACATGTGGGTGTCTCAGATGGGAAACCTCCATGAAGCATTGCCAGAGAAGCTGGCAATGTGAAGAGTCCAGTTCAGTGGTATGGAAGAAGTCGAGCTACAGATCTCCTGCTAGAAACGAGAGACCCATTTCTCCCAAAGCATGCAGCCATTCCTGCCCAAGGAGCCTGAAGCCTTTTTGTGCTCATATTGTGCACAACACCGAGTCCAAGCAGCAAAAGGCAATGCCAAAACCACAGGAGCTGCCAGCAGCCAGAGGAGCACTGCACTGCAGCAGCAGCAGCAGAGCTCTGGGAAACAAGGAGAGATCTCAGCCCACAGCGCAGCCACGCATGCTGTCAGGCCCTGGGGCAGCACATTGGTGCACAAGACAAGAGACAACACCCACATCCCACTTCTGTGTGAATCGCAGCTGCCTGAGCAGAGGAGGCCTTGCTTGCTTCTATCTCCATTTGTAAGAAGAAAAGGAAGCCATGACAGCCTGTGTGCTCTAGATAACAGCACTGCAACAGCCAAGCTCTTTGTGAAGGAAACTTGCTATGCTAAAGCCCAACCTCTCAGTTGCAGTTGCTTTGAGAGAGCATAGCCTAACACAAAACCCTTCTATTTGGAAAGAGAGCACCTGCCCTCGATCTCTCCCACCTGGGTCCTTCTATCCAGCATCGCCATTCCTATAGGTAATCCCCCAGAGCTACAGTTATGCTCCTGAAATAAGCAGGATAGGAGAAAGAGGGGTTCTCCATGCATTTACAAAGACAGGGCATCTCCTAGGGAAGGGGAAGGCCAGAAGAAGATAAAGCCACATACACAGCACAGGCAAAGTGGTGCTGGATCCAAGCCACCTGGCTCCATACCATGTCCAGCAGCAGCTAGGAGACAATAAGCAGAAGAAAGCATCTCTACCTGCATCTGCCAATATGTGGCAGAGACCTCCTCAGTTAGCAGGAAACATTTCTGCATCTTTTCAACCAATTTCTTGTTCATTTCTCTCCATAACCTCTTGGTCTTGGGTTTGGGAAGAGAACAGCTTGATGACTTGGTTTCCCTCCGTACCTCTGCTTGTTTTCATGTACTCTTTTTGAAGGCTACACAGTAAAGCACGCATAAAAACCAGGCATCTGTGTAATCTGTAAGGCACCTCCACAACATGGCTGCACAGCAAGGAGGGCTGTTTTCCACCTCATTCTGTCTTTGCTAATAGATCTCTGGTCTATTCACTAACAGGACTCCTGAGCAGCAGGAGTAAATGAGAGCCACACCAGTGTGTGTTACAACCTGAGATGAATGTTAAGCAACGCAATGGTTTATGTCTCTTCAAGAACAGATTTCATCTCTGTCTTATCACTTGGGTTTTCTACAACTGTCATAACTTGATCTGCAAAGGGAAAGGCAACCTCTTTGCCTTAGGAGGGAACCAAATCCTTCTGGGATTCCTAGAGATCTCCTTACTGCCACTGATGTATTTTCTTGTTTTATGTATCAAGGACAAACACTTCAGCCTACACACAGCACTGACCCAAAAACAGCTCCAAAGAAGAAGATCTGAGGGTTTTAGGACTTGCATCATCTCTACCTCTTGAAATTGAAGTGTGTTGCATTCAGTCTATCCCACAGCCTTGGTGTACGCTGCCGAGGCCGAGCAACAGCTCAGACTGCATCTGTCGGGTGCCCGCATTGTGCATTCACTTATTATCAAACATGTTTGAATTGCTTGGATGGATTTTACAAAGCCTGAACAAAAGGATCAACATTAACCTCCCAGGCTCCCTTGAATACGGCAGGGAAACAGTCAGCAAAGGGCCGGGTATTTTGTTGTTGCTAAAGCCCACCCAGCTGATGAGAAGCTTCAAAGGACTTGGCTGATAAGGCAGCAAAAAAACTGCATATTCAGACATACAAACATAACAGGTGGGACAGGAAGAAAGGAAACAGTGAACAACCTTATTTCTAAGGCAGACATTTTCATGCCCCAGCCAAGGCACACTCAGTGGAACAAATGACTGGAAGGAGCTCCAGGCTGCTCCCCTCAGGGTCAGCGCTACGTCGCTCCACCGGTCACACCCATAAACAGATGCATTTCTGAGAATCAGGAACTTCACATGGGTCATAAGAAACATCTCAAGTTCTAATGGGACTCATCCTGTTCTACTTGGGAAAAACAAACAAATGTGAAAAGAAGATCTGAAAGCTCAATGCCGTGTGTCAGCAAAGACATTAAACCATGTGAAAGGAAATGCTACCAGCAAGGCCAATACTTCAAAATCAAAAGCAATGACTGGGAGAGATCTCTAAGTGAGCAATACTTTGGCAGGGGAACCAGAGCCAGCTGAATTAAAGGAACGGTGTCTTCTGGGTGAGAGACTCCAGCTGGATCTTCTGCACAACAGAGCTCCACCCTCTGAGCTACTGCCCAGCACTGCTCGTTTCTTACAGCCCTTCATCCGGGAAGCAGAGGAGATGCATCTCAGAGATAACACCACAAAAGTGAGCTAACGTTTTCCCCACGACTAACTGCCGCCTCAGCAAAGTTGCTGTGTCCCACCAAAGCACTCCCAGTCGTTGAAGGAACGAGCAATGCCAATAAAAAGGAATTTTGCTGTCAGAACACAGCAATGCTGCACAGTTCAGTCTACCTTAGATTTATTAGGAAGGCACGTCTCACTACATCTGCTCACCCAGACCAGTGCATTACTGGAAAAGAAGAAACGAAGGCAAGTAGAAAACACTGGCCACCTTTCAGCAAATCCATCTAAACCCCAGGCTGTGTCAGAAAGCACTGCTTGTTTGGGAGCTGCTTTTCCTGCAGAGAACTGTGTGCTAACACAGCTTGATCACGTCACCCTCCTTCTGCAGCATGCAGAAAGAGTTCAATCATCAAAACTTATGGAACTTCATGAAAGCATCTACCCACAAACCCCAGGTATGAGGATTGCTATCAGGACAGAAGGGAAGAGTCTCCAAGCAGGAGTCCACCGGGCATACATGAATCAGTAGTACGCTCCACTTGGTTTGCCTTTCAATAGCTGAGAATCTCTTTGAAACTTAAATAAAAACCTGAAGTTTTAAAAAACAAAACTCACAACTTCAACCTGATCCCATTGCTCTGAGAAGTTACGCTCCCTCCTTCCCCCCCCCCCCCCCCCCCCCAACAAGGAGATTTCTAAGTCTTCCCACCCCATCTATGCTCCCCACCCAAAGGCATGGCAACAAGACCAGGGATCAGCATGGACTCTGGAACACCACATCCAGAGCTCACTCAGGCAGCATCCAGGGAAGAGATGTTCTCTCCCAGTCTTCCTTATTGCCACAGTGGAGGACTGCCAACTCAAAATTCAAGCCATATCAGACTTTGGAATAAGCAAACTGCAAAGCCTTACCAGGGCAAGCGTTACTGTGCAGGAGTAAGGCCTCAGAGGCCAGCACTCAATTTGCAATTGTATCTTTGAATAATTCCTTGCAAAAAAAAAAAGAAAAAAAAAAAGGGAAAAAAAAAGAAAAAAGGTAACTTGGGTAAAAATTTATTTTACATACAGACCATTGCAACTTAACTATTATTTGAGACGTTATTTTATCTTTACAGAAAGTGACCAGCTGGTCTGAGATTAACAGAAGTGTAAGCTTGAGAGCTGGGATTTCAGAATGGAAATCAGATCTTGGGAGAAGAGTCCTTCCAAGCACCACGCAGCGCAGTGGGGAGCTGCAGGTCTCTTAACTGCAGCTCAGCTGCACTGAACAGTAATGGAAGCAGATCTCCAGAATCAGCTCAGAGCTTTCTGAAGCTGAACGTGCTGAGAAAGATGATGCCTGGACAGGCACAGGCGCATTTCTGACACTTCGTTCAGCTCTCAAACTAGAAATGAATATAGTGAAACAGCACAATCTCTGTAAAGTACAAAACATCGAGTTACAGGGCAGCAGACAGACAGGACAGCAATAATGGGAGGACCCTCCTAAGCCACGTATTCTACATTTAGCGAGTTCCTGGCTGGGTTCATACTACGGCCCTAGTTCAAATGGACTGAGTACAAAAAATACTTTGACCAATAATTAATTGAACTGGAAACAAACAGTCTACTAAAAAGCAATTCTTACTCTAGGTGACAATGAGTCCTTAAAAGCAGGGAGGGGGCTGGGGAGCTGCTCTTCAGCAGTGCTGCCAAGATCATTCGCGCTGCTCCATTTTTACTTTAGGAGGTCTCAGGAAGGTCCTGTTCTTCTTTTCTTTCTTGCCTTTTGTATTTGCCTGGAAATTTCTCCAGCTGTCCACACGACCATCCCGACTTTCCTGGAAACAAAAGAGAGGAAGTAGAAGGTTAACAACTGCAAGAGCCAGAGAGCAGATTTTGCATACTAGCTTTGAGAGATCAGTATCAATTTGTCCCTTATGCTGCACCCTGGCAGCCAGGACATGCAGACACTGAAAAGCCAAAGCAACAGATGCAGCACAACGGAGCCACAAACACCAGGGTAAGCAATATGCTGCTTTCTTGTTTCAAAAGAAACGAGCTTGGGGTACGCAGGCCTGCTTAGAGCCTACTGAACCCTCCTGAGAAGGATAAAAAGAGACAACCCACAAACCCAACCTATGACCCCTAAAGGCTGAAGGTTTCAGGACTCAACAAGTCTAGGGATGACTCACTTCACTGTGTGATCCACAAGCTCAAGTCCCCTCTAATAAATATCTGTGCCTGCAATCCTGGTGCTGCACACAGGCTCAGGCTACAACAGCTGTTCTCCTCCCTCCCATCTTTCCTCTACGGCTGTATGGCAGAAGGCCAGTCACTAGAAGTGATCTGGATGATGGGACACTGCACACAGCAAGTCTGCACGTGGCACAAAAATGTAATACTCCACTGAGACACCAGGGGGTCCTGCTGCCATCCAGAAGGACAAAGACAAGCTGGAGAAAGCATCCAATAAGAACTTAACATAAGTTCAATGTGGAAAAGTACAAAGTCCTGCCCTTGGGAGAACAACTCCAAGCACCAATATATGCTGGAGGTCACCCAGCTGGAAAGGAGTTCTGCAGAGAAGGTCCTGAGGGTCCCGACGGATGCCACACTGACTACAAGCGACATGTCCTTGCCACATAGGCGGCTGAGGGTATCCTGGACTGCACTAGGAGCACTGCCAGGAGGCTAAGAGAAGTGATCCTTTCCCTCTGCTCAGCACTGATGAAGTCACACCTGGAGTGCTGCATTAAGTCCCAGGCTGCCCAACAGAAGATAGAAATCAAGTCATTACAGAGAGTCCAGCAAAGTGCCACAAAGATGCTATGACTGGAACATCTCTCCTATGAAAGAAGGCTGAGACGGCTGGCTGGGACTGTTAAGCCAAGAGAAGAGAAAGCTCAGTTGGGGTACCTCATCAACACATGCAAGGATCTGAAGGGAAGGTGCAATGAAAACAGAGCAAGACTTTTCAGTGGCACCCAGTAAAAGAACAGGAGGCAATGGGCACAGAGTGACATACAGGAGGTTCTGAGTGCTAGGAAACACGTGGTCCTGGACAAATGGCTGTAGGTGGACCTGCTTGAATAGGGAAGTGATCCTCCAGAAATCCCTTCCAACCTCAATTATTGCATGATAACACTTTTTTGAGGGATATGGCAACTTCTGATCTAACCCTCTCGTTTCTCACAATTTATTGGTAGAAGCCATTTTAGCTTGAAATTTCTGGGAAAGCAAACATTGGGTAGGGGGAAGGAGGGGAAAGTGGACATTAAAACTTACTCCTTTTGGGTACATCAAAATATGATTCAGCTCTCAAGGCTGATCCTACGAGGATCCAGCAGTACTGCAGAACACATATAGGGATCAAAAGTACAAGCCCTCAGGGTAAAGAGACGGGAGAGTTGTCCAAAGAATACGCAGCGTTCAGGCAAGGACAAGAATCACCAGGAGCTGCTAACCATAGAAGAGCAATGCAGAGGCACAGCACAAGCACCTTTGCAGGCCTTTTTTTGCGTGTGTGTGTCTGTGTGCATCACTCATTCCTTTCAGATACACTGCAAAGGCAGCTACAGTCAGTATACTTTCTCTCATCTATGGCCACAAGAAAAACGAGCTTCTTATGCCTGTAGATCAGACGATCCATTTTGAACATCAGCACGTAGTTCTGATACTCTCTTTTCATATTTATGGAGCTGTCACCAGCAAGGCTGGAGACGACGCTTGCAAGTGCAGAGGTTCATCTGTTTAGGAGCATTATCAATAGCTCTGCAGTTCTCCTTTTTGGTACATCGTTATTTGCTTGTAATGAGTTCACATTTCCTCAGCTTCTACCCTTCACTGCATCTGCAGAGAAACAACACCCAACTTCTCCAACCGCAATGACCACAGATGACAGAACTTCTGCCAGCAACCTACCAGTGGCACACATTTCTCTGCCTGGCAATACATGACAAAACTCCACTGTGCACTCAACACAGCAGCATTACACAAATGCAGTCAGTTCAGTGTTTTCCAGGATACCCAGCTTCCTGTATCCATATGGTACAGCATATGAACAGAGAAACTCTGCCTATTTAAGTCTCTGGAAAAATCCCAGCTGCCTGCTTTCCAAAGGATGCCAGCCCAGCACACAAAACTTTCTCCCACACACCTTGTTTTATGAAGGCCTCTTGAACATAGCCTGAGATTAAGTTTGAGGGTAAATGAACAATGTAGCACATCCTTTCAGGAGGTCCTGCATGTGGTTATTAAATTCTTTCCTGCCCACCCAGCCCTCCATGCCATAGAACTTGCCCTCTGGTGTGTAATAAAGGAAGAATTGCAGGCTAGATCAAATACTTTGGAGGACTGTATGTCTGTCACCTAGAATAGCAGCACAGCAACCACAGAGCCACTTATGATGCTTCTAGACCTTGAATGCAGACTAGAGGGAGCAAAGGGAAGTACCAATTATTCAGATCTTTGGTATTTGTAAGAAACACGGATTCCCTAAGTGTCAGCAATCTGTTTGATAAGTACCAACCCAGTTCAAACCAGTGGTTGAACAGCTATGATTACCACCAGTGACTTGGGCTAAAAATAAGCTGCTGACAGAGCTGAAAAAATACTGCAACTTCATTTACAACACACCTGTTTCTAGAGAAGTGATATCAAAGCTCTATCAGATTCATGCCAAACCATTTCACTAAGCGTTTATCTAAATCAGCTGGAGCACCTGCCAACAAAAGGTCTCCCTTTTTGCAGAGGTATTTCCAGCAGTGTGGCCATGAATTGCTGAGTCCCATCCCATACGTGGCATTCAGTTAAGCTGCTGATTACCTCGAAGTTCTTCTGCCATTCTCGTTCTCGTTTAGCCTTCTCCTGGGCTTCAATTTCTTCTTCTCTTTGTCGTTTCCTGGAAGGGAAAGCCACAAAGAAGTTGTGAACCACAAGCACCTACATTAAAGAAACACAGTGACACTTTCAACACGTCTCTGAAAGCTCGTCCAATTTCTTGGCAAGTTACAATTCTCAGTAATTATGCACACCTGTGGCTGCACAGCAAAAGAAACAGGTTTCAAAACAGAATGAGCAGAGATGATAGCATGGCACCACCGACAGCAGACATTTGGTCAGTGAGTCATCTCTTGTAAAACAAGTTGGAATCCTTCATAACTCCAGTGATAGCTACAGCTGCTCGGGGTACACCTTTAGAGAAGTTAATAAACACACGAGCGTGCAAGAAGGGGAAGGTTTTTTCCTTAATTCTCATCTCAAGAAGCCCTGCTCTGTGAAGTGCATCTACAGCAACTACTCAGGCAACAGGTGATCGATTACAATCACACGTGCCACAAGGTATTTCTGGCAATTAGTTAAAAGTAAAAATCAACTGTTTGCATGCAAACAACACGTAAAACCATTTTGTTGTTTTTGCTGGCCTTTACAGACTATATAAGCATAGTCAACGTATCTTAAGAATAGGAGGGAAAGTTTCCTATCTGCATTCTTCAAGCACAGACCTCTATATTCAATAAAGAACACATGGAATCAACATCATTAGAGGTATTCAGGCTTTATTTTGACAGGATGCTTGTTAAGCTAAACCAAGGCAGTGCTTTCAGCAGGAGGTTGGACCAGATGACTCCCAAAGGTCAGTTCAAACATTTACTTTCCTCAGATTCTCTCATTTCTAATCTTTTCCTAGGAAGTGTGAGGGGCAAAGCAGAGCCCGAGCTGCACAAACAAAATGCTATTTGTACCTTTCGTGCATTTCTTTAGCTTCTCTTTCTTTCCTCTTAATTTCCAGTTCAGCAAAGAGCTTCATCGTCTGTTTGTACACAGCCTGTTTGAACTGTAAAACACACATTTGGTCTTAAAATAATGCACGTAAACGCAGTTAGAGAAATCTATTTCACAGAAGAATGTGAGAAGCATAAAAAGAAAGTAAAGCATGCGTGTGCCCACACAGCCTCACGTCCCGCATTGAGAGCGGTCCATAGCAGAGACATAGGAAAAGGTACAGAACACTGCTGATTAAATTCTGGTCCTAATGTAACCAGGAAACAGCTACTTAATAGCCTAATAAGATTTCATTTTCATTTGTATTCATGAAGCTGTGCCTGAACTGAACTTCCATTTCAAGCTCTCTTATTTTGTCCATTGAGTTCTGCAATGCCGTGATATTTGATATATTAAAAAAAAATAGTTAAATGGTCACTGTGTAGATGGTGATTTCCCAGCTGACCTCCTTGATGTGTTGTAACTATCTAGCCCTGGCCCTCCAGTGGAAAACATCACTATAATTAAAACAAACTTCATTATTATAGGACAGCAAAAGACCTCTGAAAATCAGTGCAAAAATAAGACTGTTATGGAGTTACTGGGACGACACCAAGAGAGAAAAAGAACACTTTGTAGGAAAAAAAATGGAGAATTTGTAAGACCAATTTGTTGCAGAACAGCAAATCTATCCTCAAAACAGCAGCTCTATCCTCAAATGCCACAAGCAAGAAACAGCCCAAACAACCCTTCCTACAAAACATCCCTAAAAGCACATTTTAGACCCGCTGCAGTGGGTTCCATACATGCCTCTGCTGACAGTAAGGATGCCACAGCTCCAACACTCAGAACACAAAATGAAATTCAAGTCAAACAAGAGCGTATGATGGACAAGCAATAATGCCCTGCTCCTAGGAAAGAACTGGAGATTTTGATCTACATAATACCATATAGCATTTCCTCTTTACACTACAGTCAAACTACTTCCAGAATGGATATTACTCAATGCCTGGTACTTATACAGTCACTTACAACTTATTCTTCTGTAAGTAGAAGGATTTACAACACTCAAACAGCCAAAGAAATGTCTGCATACTGGTTTGGATTCTCATTTCTCAAAATACATTCTGTACTCCTCAGTCACTCTGAAGCACACAACTTACAACTTCAGGATCATCTTCTTCTACATTGGGAGGTTTTCCATCCTTCTTTAATTGCTTCTTTTTTTCTTTCACCTAAAGATTAAGAACGAAAGTAACAGCCTACAAAGCTTTATAAAGAGCCCCTAACTGTATCTAAGCAGTATTGTGCTCTATGCAAAGAACTGTTTGTTTGGATGACTGTAAGTTCTTGATTTAGATCTATGATTAATTTTATATCAAGATCTCCTGGCCCTCAGCCCAAATATACACACAATCGCTGTCACGTGAACTGCAGTCATTAAAAATAACATATCAGATACTATTCATCCAACATAATCCCCTTCTTTTTTTTTGCTAGTTTGTTTTTAAGGTACATTTACATCCAATGTGTACCATCCAAACTAGCAGGAAGTTTATTCTGCATTGCAATACTTGAAATATTAACAATAACAAGCAGAACAGAAAGCGTTCCTTGATTTACAGCATCTGAGTTCTCCCATATCAGCTTGTTATGTATAGTCTGCTCATATTACTCAACTAACTTCTTGACCACTGCAATCCAAGCTCCTTTCCTTATCTTATAGGTCAAGTTTTTCCCCAAAACTTCCCAGTCTTCAGCTTTCACCACCTATTATCTTCCACCTACATGGATTTGAACCGCATCATTCATTCACAGACTCGAAAAAAAAACTATTTAGGTCAGATCTTGTGGTTTGACCTAATTACTTCAAGTACCAAATTTCACTGAGTTATCCTGCACTGAGCTCAAACGCAGCCTTGGACAAAGCACAGTCGTTCGTGCCTTGAGAAGCTCGGTCCACCTGCACAGCTGCATCATGAGTTTTGTTCAGTTCACCTTTTAATGACCTAAACACACAGAAGATAAACTGTTCTTAATTTGTTGTTTTTTTGTATACGGGCTACTTACAGTATGTTCCACATATTCTTTTCCTGCCTGTATCACATCCAAGGCCCTCTTCTTTTGCTCCTGATCTAGCAGCAACTTGTATGCTTTATCTACAGCTAAAAAACAAGTACCAACATGAATAGCACCAGTAGTCACATTCAAAAGGCATCACAAGATTGCTACTTTGTAGGGTTTTGAGGGGTTTTTGTGGTTGTTTTTTTTCCTATTACATCCAGGTAATTGATTTCATGATCAGTCAAATGAGATGCGGGGTGTGGTAGTGTCAGAGACTGTCAGACACCTCTGGACTTTGTAGGGTTAAAGCACTGATCCTATCAAGTGATTTAGTTACAAGGGATAAGGTTTAGCTTGAGGTTGGCACTGCCTCTGAACCCGTTTTATTACTGTTGTACACTCTTCAAATAAAATCTAATGCACAGAATAAACAGTTTTTCTTGAACAATCCTGAAGCCCAATGGATGAGTTTTTCCTACTGCAAGCTAACATACCATTACTGCCACCTAGTGAAATGCTGCTGCTGAAATGCCAACCAAATGCCAACATCTGCTTCTCCCCCATCTAAAACACCTCTGTAGCAATTCCATCCTTTGGTGGGGCCCCAGGCCTTACAAGCATTTAAAACAGCTCCAGAAAAAACAGCAGTCCAGCTACTAGTACACTCCAGCTCAGTCAAGGGTGATAGTCAGTAGCACAGACTTACCTTCAAATGCCTTCTGAGCTCTATCTGCATCATCTTGGTTTTTGTCTGGATGTACCAATATTGACAGCTGCAAAAGAAAGAATCTTGCCATCAAGATCTTTGTAAAAAAGAAAAGACTAATTCAGTGTTTTCTGGGAGAGAACAGCTCAGATAGGAGGAAATGGAGGGGATGACATCCCTTTGTATACAGGCAAATCGGCTGACTACACGGTAGACTGAAGGTCAGTAGAAGTTCATAAAGGTTTCTCACTGAAATTGAGATCCAACTTCTGTAACAAAAAGGCTAAGAAAAGTTGCAATTTGGGCTATGCAGCCATACAGACACCTTTCAGCCAGAGCAGCACAAGGCTGACATGAACCCCTTGCTCACACGAGTTTCAAACCTTTGATCTTAAATAGAAACAAATCTACAAAGACCATCCTCAGCCATAGTTTACCACTTCTTCCACATCTCCCAAGAAGTCCTTCAGGATCTCTGAAGTTATTCAAATTTTAAACTACTTAAAATAATGAGCATGTTTTTTCCTTATACTCCTTCACCGAAAGTTAAAGAAATGTCTTCCTGCAGTCTCTGTAGAGCAGTCAGGACACCGACCACTGCCATCTTTAGAACAGGCTTAAATCAACAGGAAAGCACACGTTCCTTATTTTCCCCTCTTAAAGGAGGAGAACACTCTTCCAAAGTTTCTCCACACAGCATTCTTTTTCCATACCTTCTATTTTTGTCACTGTTAGCCAGACTCTCTAGTTTATTTACATCTTTCCCATTACGACGCTGAAAACCAGTGCCAGTGCACTAGTGAACATAAAATATTCACTTCCTGACTTCTACCCATGACACTTGCTGGTTCACAGAAAAAAAAAGGCTTTCCTCCTGTCCCCAATAACAACACGGTGTTCATTTACTCTGTGACTTGCAACAACCAGTATCTTTCTCCTTCCATTGACTGTTCCACATTCTGCCATCAGGCATTCGATTTCTTCAATTAATAATTCCACACACTGATTTCATTCCATCACTTTGACTTCAAAACACTTCTCTGGAGTGTTATTCTATTAGCATACAGCTAAGACAGCCGTGTTCATTAATAAGCAAAGTTGAGAACTCAGCAACAGACTGAAAGGTTATCCTTCCATTCCCCATGCATAAGCGTAGAGCACCTGCCACCACCTCAGCAAGTATGCTCCTTCATCAGGACAGGAGAGCTGCTGGCTGTCTGAAGCCAGATCTCCATGTCAACAGCACAAATTCAGATAGCAAGATGCAGCCCTCTGAAAATTGCATCTTCGTGCTGCATGCACTGACCATGCATTTCTCCTGCAGATTTGGCAGCAGAATAAGTCTGGAATAATGTTTCCTGTGTCGCACGGAGCAAAGAAAAGGAGCCACTGAGCAGGGCTGCTTCTCTCTCAGGCAGTCCAACCACAAAATATAACCAGTGAAATTCTTAAAGAAATCTCAAAAATAAATACTTCTGGATCAAAGATAATGTATTTAAGAGAGGACATTCTCACAGACCTTAAATTTCTGTCAAATGTTGACCTCCTCTTTAGACTAAACTTCAGTACACTGCTTACATGTGGGTATTTCAGTTCACGTTAGCTCAGTCACACGTTTTACAAAGCAGCATACCATGCACGGACCAGGCACCCTTCTGCAGCTTTCCCCTCACGGATACAAAGATTGTTCTACACGTTTCTTCACAAAACAGCTGCTTGTCTCTACCCAGACACAGCTTTTCCACTGCTTTCCCCATTCCCAAGCACGGCCGCACAATCTCTGCACAGTTTCTAGTTTCATTTCAGAAGCTTCAAATGCAGAAGTCAAATACCTGGCGGAACCTTTTCTTTATTTCTTCATCTGTGGCTTCAGGATCCATCTGCAGAACCTAAAAAAGACCACAATAACAGGAGCAAATTCAATGGTATGCCCCACGTTTCAGGATCCTGGCAGCAAGCTCTGAATACTTGGTTCATCAGCATTCAAGCACAAGATCTGAAAGCTCACCACAACGGGGAGCTGCTTCAGGATATGAGTTTTCACCTAGTAAAACGGAAACATTTTAAGGGACACCATGTTTGGGACATTCTACTTTTAGCAATGCTACGTTTCTTTGAGTATGCCAGAGCCCTTTCCACACTCTAATCTTGTATAGACGGCTGCCATCCCTAAATAGCCACCTTTGGTCTAAACCTTCAACCAAATCCATTACTTAGTTCAGTAGAAACAGAAGCACAGCATGGCTTTGGGACACTGTCAGACGATTTGTAACTGAGAACAGTGGGCAAGAAACACACTATTTCCTAAGAATTTTTGTCTTCCACCTTATGAAAGACAGAAGAGTTTGACTGTCTGGCTCCCATGAACAAGCTTACAACTCACTGCTCTTTAGGGATGTGACAAACTCATAAAGTTTAGGAACTGTTCTGTGAATCAATTTACTGAACAGAAGCACTAAGCAACAACTGGATTTACTTAGCGTGGATACGCACTGGTCTGACATCTGTAAATACCAAACACTTTTTGACAGAAAAGCTACAGTCTACTTTTAAATGGCTTCTGTAATCAGCTCTCCAAGTCAAGCATTGAGATGTACACAGAACCAAACACTGCAAGGTGAATCTCCTGAATGATCAGCCTGAAATTTGGGCTATGAAAAGCACCTGAGTTTATTAGAAAAACAGACAGGGATGACATCAGGAAAGAACTCTTGTTCAGTGGATGAGAAACAGAGCACGAGCCAGCAATGTGTGCTCACAGCCCTGACAGCCAAACGTATTTTGAGCTGCAACAAAAGGACTGTAGCTAAAAGGACAGGTTAAAGGAAGCAATTACCCCCAGCTACAGTGTTGCATGCAGCTCTGAGGCCCCAGCATAAGGACATGGACCTGTGGGGGCAGGTCCAGACGACGCTATGAGGATGCTCAGAGGGCTGAAGCACCTCTCCTGCAAAGATAGGCTGAGAGAGATGGGGTTGTTCAGCCTTGAGCTCTGGAAGACCTCATTTTGACCTTCCATTGCCTACAAGAAAGCTGGGGAGGGACTCTTCATCAGGAAGTGCAGCTATATGACAAGGGGTAATAGCTTTAAACTGAAAGAGGGGAACATTTAGATAAGATATTTGGAAGAAATTTTTCATCATGGGGCAAGTGAGACCCAGGCACATAACACCTCAACCCTGGAGGTGCTCAAGGCCAGGCAGCATGGGGCCCTAGGCAGCCTCATCTGGCAGGGAACAACCAGCCCATGTGCTGCATCAAAGGGCAATGTAACTTGGCAGAAAATAAACTCCATCGCATTTCAGCCTGTCCTCAGATATCAGAGAGGCTAGGAACAGCTGAACACAGATTCTGAGCAATGCCCAACCCAGTGCTTTAAGTTTGGTCTCAGAACTTCCATGGTTACGGATTCACAAACAGTGCACTGCTCAATTCATCCAGCAGCATCCAGATGGGTTCCACCCAAAGAGTATGGGCCATGTCCAGACTAAGAACTTTCACAGCTAGGTTAGCGAATAGTGCAGTTCATTAAAGCAGCAGATTACAGGTTCTTTTGGATTGCTGGTGATCCAAGCCAATCTGTGATTGTATGAATACCCAGAACACCATCACAATATGTTCATTGTTTTCCTTTTAAGATTTTAACTGATTGCAACTGGAACAACACAATACAGTGTGCAATAGAATCATCCAATTCCCAGTGATTCCCCCAAGATTGCTCTCTGGTATGAGAAGTGAGAGTCTCTCTATCCTTCTATGCACAGAAGTTCAGTGCGATGAACACCCAAAATAAAGGACAATCAGAAATGCTGAGTCAAAAGTGGTCAGAAGAGAACCTGACAGTGCACCACCTGTTACGTTATCATTCACAAAGTACTTAGTATTACTCTGCCAAATCTCCCAGTGCTGATAAACAAGAGAAGCGTGCCAACAGAACACCATTTCTTTCTGCCATAAAGCAAGCAAGCATGTATATATCATCCTTCTGTCTCCTGCACTGTAATCCATGTTTAGAAATTTGTACCTTTCTGATGATTGGCCTCTTTCCAGAAAGAAATACTCAGTAAATCTAGAATTGGGTGTGCTAAGTCAGACAGGAGAATATGCTCATACTAACCTCAAAAGGATTCAAGTTGAAATAGGAAGATCCAGGTCGGGTCAGCCTGTCAATTTGGTTTTTTGATGTTAGAACAGAATCTCGTTTCTCAATTTGTTTTACCTGCAGAACAAAAGACACTCTTATTAACCAACCATAACAACATGCTTACCTGCTTTCCTATGTGACAGCTACGCCAACTGTTACCATTCTGCGCTGTAACTCACAACACCTCTTGCTCATCCCAAGCCTGTAGTTACTCAAGCAAGGCACATTTTTCAGTATTTTATACAGCATGACAGTACTTTCATCATCATCTCTTAGCTATAAAAGAAATCTAGAAAACACTTCTGCCTTTGTCTTCCACAGCTTGCTCAGCAACTGTGCCTTTTTGCCCTCACTTCACTCCTACACTTTACCAGTACCGTCATCCCGATACCTTGGATACCAACTGCAGGGCTGCTTTTAACCCAGTACTGCCAGGAGAGCCCACTGAACACCATCACATCGCTGTAAGCAAGCAAATACATTCCATTCTGACCGCTCATTTTTTCCAGACAGTGCAGTTTACTTTTCCATCCTCTCACTGTTAACCCAGACCAAACCTCGTACTGGTATTCACTATTCACCTTTAAGGAAAGGAATATGCAGCCGTTCACTCAGCGGGGCTCAGTTAACCAAGCTGAGCCGTGCACAGCCTGAGGGATGCACAGAGAATGCGCGGGGTCCCCCTCCAGCTCCCCCGGCCACATAGTAACAGCAGCGCAGCACCGGGCTGAGCTCCGGGCTGACAGCAGAGCTCGCAGAGCCCACGGTCTGCGGGGATTCATGGAACCGGGCGGGAGGAGCGCAGAGCCCACAGGGCCGCGCACAGCCCCACACGGCTGCAGGGCTCACCCGGCCGGGCCGAGCCGGGCCCCTCCGCGCTGCCCCCGCCCGCCCCCACACAGGCTCCGCTCCGCCCGCCAGGCCCCAGTGCCGCCGGGGTAGGCCGCGGCGAGCCGGCGGCGGGCAGACGGGGCTCGGGAGAGCGGGGCCGTGCTAGCGCCCCCGCCGCCGCCGCGCTCGGCCGCCGGTACCTCGCTGTAGAAGGTGAGGAACGCCTCCTCGGCGGCGCCCCCCGCCCCGCGCTCCTCCGGAGCCGCCATCGCCAGCACCGCGTGACGCTGCGCGCAAGCGCGAGCGCGACGCTGAAGCCGACAAACGAGAGCGGCGCCCCCGGCACGTGATCACAGCGGCGCGTCATGGTAACGGAGGCGGAGAGGCGGAGAGGCGGAAGAAGCGCATGCGCAGTCGAGCCCATCCCGCTCGGCCGGGTTGGGCGCGGTGCCGGCCCCGCCCCTCGCGCCCCGTCCGCGCGGCGCTCCAAGGGCAGGCGGACATGGCGGCCGTGTTGGCGCTGCGGGGCGGCCTGCGCGGGGCCCTCCTGGCGCAGCAGCAGCAGCGCGCCTGGAGCTCGGGCTCGGGCGCCGACCAGGTGCGTGCGGGGCAGTGCGGCGTGGGTCTGCGGGGAGTGGGCGCGGTGTGGCGCGGCGCTCACCGCATCGTTTCCCCGCAGCTGGGCGAGCTGGGCAAAGGCGCCGGGAAGGGCGGCGGTGGCGGCGGCTCCATCCGCGAGGCCGGAGGGGCCTTCGGCAAGAAGCAGGCGGCCGAGGAGGAGCGCTACTTCAGGTGAGCGGTGAGGCCTCGCTCTCAGCCTCCGGCCCTCCAGCGGGACCCCGTGTGCGGTCACTGTGCCGGGCCCACCCCGCGCTGTGCTGTGTTATAGGGAGAAGGAGCGGGAGCAGCTGGCGGCCTTAAGGAGACACCACGAGGAGGAGATCGATCACCACAAGAAGGAGATCGAGCGGCTGCAGAAGGAGATCGAGCGCCACAAGCACAAGATCAAGAAGCTGAAGGATGATGACTAAGCTGCTGCTGGATGTTGTTTGCCTCTGGTGTAAAACAGCCGTGCAGACTGTATGCTTTGGCCAAAGTTATCCACATGTGTTGTGTTATACTGTGGTCGGCAGCAATGTCAAATAAACTGCTCGGTGTCTCTCTTCTGTTCAGTAACTGTTTAATGAGGGGGCAAAAAAAATCTGCTGTCTGGTTGTAAGCATCATAGACTCATAGAATGGCCTGGGTTGAAAATGACCACAATGCCCAACCAGTTCCAACTCTCCGCTATGTGCAGGGTCGCCAACCAGCAGACCAGGCTGCCCAGAGCCACATCCAGCCTGGCCTTGGATGCCTGCAAGGATGGGGCATCCACAGCCTCCTTGGGCAACCTGTTCCAGTGCGTCACCACCCTCTGAGTGAAAAACTTATTCCTAATATCCAACCTAAACCTCCCCTGTCTCAGTTTAAAACCACTCCCCCTTGTCCTATCACTGTCCACCCTTCTAAACAGCTGCTCCCCCTCCTGTTTATACGCTCCCTTGCACATCGCTGCTTTCTGTAAGGTTGGTTGATTGGTTGGTTTTGAAAGGAACGTCCATTGGTGTGCAGTGCGCTGAATTCTCAGATAAAGGTACAGGCAAAGGGTGGGGGGCAAAGAAATGGTGACTGAGAGAGTGCTGCTCACACATGGAACTGCTCTCAGATGCCGCCCATTGCAGGGAGCATCTCAACATGCGTTCTGTCATTGCACTCAACAGTTAGTGCCATAAACAGAGAGGAAGGCCCTGTGCTAAGTCGCATCGAGTCCACTCATGGTAATGCAAATTTCTGAAGCAAAGCAGCAGGGAGCAGCCTGATTTGTCCGTAGATGTTGCTTTCTGCAAAGGCTTTTTTTTGCCAAATGGTTTTCTGTCTCCTTTATCCAAGTCTCTTCTAAAAAGGATGGATTGTGTTGAATTTTATACAGATTTGGTCTCTTCTGAGATTCTGATACAAGGAAACCACAATAGAAGGTACAGCATGATAGCTGCTGAATTGGTGTAGCACTGAGCCCTGGGGAGAAGTGGGATGTATACAATAAGAACAGACAGGTAACGCAAACAGGCTTTTCTGCCTCACTTTTGTTGCCTTGCCTGTTACTTTTGCAGACCTGTAGCTTCTACAGAAGCCACCCTGCGCTGAAGCATGTCGAACTGTGCAGCGTGGTGATGAAGCTGGACTGGGCATTGTGCGTGTGGAGCTGCCATTTCTGAAACAGCAGGAGGCAAAGCAGAGCCTTCTGTACAGAAGGTGCTTTGAGAAGGGTGCAGCTACCTGTTGGACAGCATCACAGTTTCTCTGGTGGTGACCGGTACACCCCCAGTCAGCTGTTCTCCCATTGAATTGCTTTCACCAGGATAATGTTTCCAGAGTGAATGATGGCAGCACTAATGAGTAATGTGCCCTTGAACTCCTGATTAGTGAAAGTGCAATCCAGCTGTCTTGGGGGTACTTTATTTTCAATTGAGGCTGATTAACCTGAGCCAAAAGCATTAACATCTTCCCCCTTCCCCATCTCCCTGGCAAAATGAAACCTAATGGTAAGTAGTACACTTACCAGCCTCAATTTTTATTCCTTTCCTACTGAATCTGTGAGCTCATTAGCTTTCCTCACAGGCTGTGGAGTCACTGATACAAGTACAGAACAATTTCTTGGCCTCGTGGCTACAGTGAGCAACGGAATAGCTGAAAGAAGCACTAAGACAGCATTATACTAAAACCTGAGCACATTCCATGCTGACACCCCAGACAGGTGAAGACTGTAAACTGTGCTAAAGTGCTAAAGATGTATTGGAGGTGTGGTAGGAAGCACTGTGTGGGATCAGTTGGATGGTCTGGATTCATTGCTGTTTTACCACCGAAGTGCTGCTGTGCCTTATAAATATCAACTGGGTCAGCAGCAAAGCTCCCACCCAGATGCAGTTCATGGTAGACGGGATTTGCTGGGAGGTGGTATGAGTGTTCTGATGTGGATCCCTACCACCTACCATACCCTTGTGAGATGTGTTACAAACTCTGTAGTCCCCTGGACCAGTAGCAATATCAGATCCGTTGATGAAGGTTAAAGAAATTTGCTTTAATGTTTTCAAGCAATTCTGATGCTGAGTGGCCGACACCTGCAGCCTGAGACCTATAAGCTGCAAGGATGGTGCTGGATGGCCTCCAAACTGCAGCCATGCAATAGGCCACAGAGGGGCTTTTGTTCCGGGTTTCCTCAATTGCTCTGCAATGGCCAATGGTGTGAATAGCCCTCCCTTCTGTACAGAAAGGAGGGGATTCTTCTCCCCTTCCTGCCAGCACTGGTAACATCCTTGTTATTCTACTGACCCTCAGGGTTGGACTGATACATCTTATAATACCCTAATGCTTGGCAGCCACCTACAGCAAGCATTCATGAAAAAAAACCTTTTGATTCTTAGGATGGCCTTTGCATCCAATGAGACACACATCCATCTCTTCCTCCAAACCCTCTGTCCTTACCTTGCTCCTGCAGTTCATTGCCCAACACCGCTGCAGAAGCTGGGTAACAAGGATGAAAGCGACAAGGTATAAAAGCCTGAAACCATGAGCTGGAATTGGCAATTTCACTGCAATCTGGAAGAGAAGTGGTGGGGTGAAGGGAACAGGCTGAATCTCAGCAAAACTCAACCGCTGGCTATTAAGAAAACAGGAGAATCTCAGCAGGTGGCAGGGTAAATACTTACAGCTGCTGGAAAGCCTGTCCATTTGCAGGGAGGGAATAAGGGTTGTCCTCACCTCGCTCCCTTCCTCTGCCAGTATCCCCAGCACTCCCAGTTGCTCAAAGAATCAGAAATAAAAAGGGCAACCTCATTGCCAGGAGCTGCGATGTCAACACTTCATGCTCAGCTACTGGCTGCAGGGCCACCACAACTGCCTGAGCGTCTGTGAGGCAGCAGAACTTGTTGCTGCCTTCCCAGACTCACACAAGCCTTCTCCCTGCAGCAGAACTTAACGCTTTTGATTCAAAGATGCTGTTTGTCCTGACTAACTCAGGTCTTGTATACCGGTAGTTCCTGTTGTACCTGTACAGACAGACCTGTAACATCACTCCAGGAGCTTCTAGCAGTAAAGAAATAAATAACTGAAAGTTTAAAATTACTCTATGTTCCAGAACACCTGGAACTTCCTTACAGGCTCAGCTCGTTGTCTTGCACTGGACTAACCTGCTGCCCTCAGGTCACAGCTTACTCCTGGCTAAAGGTATTCCATGTACAGAAGATAGGAAAAAAAAAATGGCACCCATTACCATTACTGAGCATTTATGGAGACCAAACAGTGAGCGTGAGCATAGCGAAGTGGTGCATTTCAGCAACGATGCTGTCACAGCAGGCATGAAACAACGGCTTGCCTCTACTGGTGCAGATTTCTATAAGAGAGGCACACAGGCTCTTGTTCATCACTGGTGAAACTGTATAGCTAATGATGGTGGCTATGCTGAAAAATGGTGTTTTGTGGCTGAGAATTTGCTCTATCAAATAGCGTTATCGTGCTCTTTGTATCTGTTGTAGCTTCCGTGGAAATAAATAGGAGGCATTACTTTTAGAGCAGCCTATGTACAAGGAGGACACGGATCTGATTTCACATCAGAATTTGGTCAGGCCTGTTAACAGCCAACGTATGTGCAGTCTGCAGCACACAGTAGGTGACTTTCATACTGTTTTTCTCAGAATAACAGTGGTCCTATTGTCAACGCGAAACAAAGCTCGCAGACCTCGTCATAGAAAAAAAAACCCAAACAACCAGACTGCTTGATGGAACCACTGTTGGAACAGAAATGGTTTACGTTCCATATTACAAAGAAAAAGCAATAGTGCCAGATCCTGTAAAGGAATGCGTGGTGGTCATCTGGTAGCTTACAAATTAATCCATATTTAATTCCAAACTGCCTTACAAACACCAGTTTCCTAATGGTATATATTATTAAACTCTTGGCAGAAAAAAAAATAGCATAAACCCAAAACAAACAAACATGCAAAAGTTCTGTGCCAGCAAGGACCTGTTAAGCTTAACCTCAAATCAGTTTGGATTTGGGGGATGAAATGAGAAACAAACAAAAAAGACCCCATACTACCTAAACCCACAGCCTGCTACTGCTCACAGCTGTCTGCATGGAATTAATTGCCCAAGAGGGACTTAGGAAATGGCAGTGCAGAACAGATGAGAAAGCGTTAGCAATGCCTTCAAGGCTTTTATTTTGATGATTAGTACATTAAGAATGTTCCTGCTGTAAGATATGGTAGCGCTCAATAACTGACATTACTGCTTCGTCAAAAAGCACCCCTTCTCAATGCATATATTTTGCTGTAGTGTACATTCAGTCTTCTGGTGTGAAGGGTATGTCAGTGGAAGAGCTTTGCAGGACATTTCTGAAGCACCAGAGAAGAGTCGGATGTTCAGATCCCTCAATTCCTCTTTATTTTTGTGCTGTGGCAATTCCTTAAGCGTATTACTGACTCCCAGTCAGATGAACTGCTGATCAACTTAAATGGATGAGGCAGTAACTGTACCCCTTGCAGCTCTATGCCACAAGAGACTCCACAGTCAAGACTGGAAATGGGAGATACGGAGCAGCACAGAGTTCACAGGCAAAGCTGCAGCTCCACCCACGAGCACCAAGCAGGCTCAGCAGGGCACAGAATTGTAGGGGTTGCAAATGATATCCAGAGATCAAAAAGTCCAACCTCCCCACTAAAGCAGGTTCCCTAAAGTAGGTCACACAGATAGGCATCCAGATGGGTCTTGAAAATCTCCAGTGAAGGAGACTGCTCCATTCCACCTCTCTGGGCAGCCTCTTCCAGCGCTCTGTCACTCTGACAGCAAAGAAGTTCTTTGTGTTAGTACTTGTATTCCGGCTTCTGCCCGTTGCCCCTTGTTCTCTTGCTGCGTGCCACTGGGAAGAGTCTGTCCCCATTGACTTGACTCCTGCACTTTAGATATTCATGAACTGCGACTCAGTCCCCTCTCAGGAGTATTTCAAGGGCTCTCAGCCTTTCCTCATACTGCAGAGGCTCCAGGTCGCCCTCCACTGGACTATTTCCAGGAGATCCTCATCTTTCTGGAACTGAGAGGCCCAGAACTCGACAGCTTCCCACCTGTGGCAGACCGAGGACCTTCAGCACCACAGACTTCAACTTCTAGATCACAAAGCTGCTTTTACATCCATCAGCCAACGCGCACAACTTCACCCACACTCCATACTCATGATGGGAGCACACACACTTAACATGCATGCAGCTTTCAGGAGAAACATGCTGTTGGAAGGAGCACCCTGGGAGTGCAGGAACTGCCCAGGGCTGCTCTCCTCACAGCTCTAGGGCTGCAGGATGAGAGAAGGCCCAATGGGAAAAACACCACTGCTGCCAATGAGCTACTCTCCGGCAGACTACTGCATCAAGCCTGCACCCACCTGTGCCTGACCAAACAAATAAGGCACAGCAGGCAAGCACTAATTAATCACAGGTTAATTAGTGAATAACAGCACACCTGGGCAGCAGAACTGCTAATGTCCTTCAGAGGAAGTCCCACATAGAGCCCTTCAGGCTGTGCCTTGGAGCTAACAGCCTCGGTCGGGGCCGGTCCCCTTACAAGGCAAAAGCCGCCCTGAGCACTTTCCCTCCGCGGTACCGCCTCCGGGCAGAGCCAGAAAAGCCTCACAGCCACCAGGCCGCACACCGGAGAAAGAGACATCAGGTCAACCCCCGGCCGAGCCCGCCGGGACACCAACAGGCCGCAGGGCGGAGCCCAGCCGCCACCGCCCGCCCTCACGCCGCACGTCCAGGGCGGAGCGACGCCTCGCACTCCCCACGCTCCCTTTGTTCCGACGCTGCGGGCGGCGCTGCCCCTTTAAAAGCCCCAGCTCCGGCCCTGCCGGCGCGCCGGGTTGAAGGCGCCGCGCGATTGGTTACAGAGCTTTCCTCTGATTGGCCTCCGTGAGTCACGGCTTGTTCCGCCTCTCGCTTCCTATAGGTGGGGCCGACTGCTCGTCCAGAGCGGGAGGTTCTGAGTGGGTGAAGCAGCGGTCCCTGGAAACAGTTCCGGGAAACCCCGCGTGTTGCCGGGGTCGCACCGCCGTCCATGAGGAGAAGGAGGAGCGCGCGCCATTTGCCGTCGCTGCTTGGGCCCGAGCTGCGCCGCGCAGGCCCTGCTCCGGTGAGTCCCCGGGAGGCGCCGGGGGCGTCGGGAAGTCCCCTCGCGCGGTGAGGGTGCTCCGCGGCCGGGGGCGAGCGCTCCCGGGTAGGCCCCGCGGCGGGGAGGGCCGCCGTGGGCTCGGGATAGGCCCGGCGCGGGCGGAGGCGGGCCCGAGGCGCTCGTGCCGCGTCGGAGCGCGGGGTGGGGGCATCGCAGGGCGCGGCTCGGCCGCTCGGAGGGCGGCGGGGGGCGGGAGGGCCGCGCGCGGGAGTTGGGCCGGGAGCGGCCTGGGGGCGGGTCCTGCGGCCCGGCGGGGGCGGGCGGCCGACCCGGAGCGGGCCCTGCGCGGGGAGGGCGGCGCGGCCGCGGGCGGGGGATGCGCTGCTGTTCCCGGGATGCCCCGCTCCTCGGGCTGTGTGGCTGAGCGGAAACCGCGCGGGGCTGCGGATGGCCGTGGCGGTTCCTTCCTGGCCCTTCTAGGCCGCCGCGGGGTGGCGGAGGTGCCGGAGCGGCGTTGTGGGGGGGCTGCCGAGGGCTTAGACGGAAAACCCGTCTCTGTCGCAGCGCTCTGTAAAACCCTGCGCAGCGCGGTGCGGTGCAGGTGCAGGGAGACGTTCTTCCGAACGCTGTTGTTGGGACATCGCTTCACTTAATGGTCTTTTATGTAAGGTCGTTACCAAAAGGTTAAGAGTTTTTCTTAAACACGTTACTATTACCTTTATTTTGTAAACGAGGCTCGAGTTACTGGGCCTTAACGGCCCGGTTGCCCAGCGGGTTCTGAACGCGCCCCATCACGTGCGTTGAGCGGTGCTGCAGCACTCCCTGAAGAAAGTTGCTCGGATCTCCCTCACCCCACTCGCAGCACCTGAGGACCCCCCCCCCCCCCCCCCGAGCAGCGATGCTTTTCTGCTGCCAAGGATATTAATGTTCCTGGAGCTGGGTTGTTTTTTTTTTTTTTGTTCTGTTTTGTTTTAATTCGCGATTGTTTTGTGTGACTCTGAATTTTTGACGTATCTTTCTAAAGTAAAGGTCGCCTGGAGTTCTGTATCTTAGTGTCGTTTTTACTTATCTATGCAAACTGTTGCGTTTGCAGTGTGGTAGAGTCTGCTTGATAATTTCATATCCTGGAAGCTGTATTTCTGTCTCTGCGATTGCTGTTGGTACAGTGTTTGAGCTTCCTGCTAACACTCAACTTATGTCAGAAAACAAAACCCACAAAAAGCAAAACAAAAACCACATTCCTTTAGGATAAACTCATCAGTACGATGCTTGTTTTTATTGAAACGCTGCTTTGAGTTAGAGTGCTGTGACCGTTGTTCTGTACGACCCAGCCAAGCAGATGAGCTAGAAGTGGCCAACTCCAGTTAGGAAAGAGAATGTTCAGACGTTGCATTTAGGTTAGCAAAGCCCAGTAGTTACTGATGTAGCTGTATTCTATTGAAACAAATGTGCACCTTGCTAACCTGTGTGTGAGTCAGTTGGTGGGGAGGCTGTGCTAGGCTTTTGGTTAGCATCGTGATGGGGGTTTTCAGATACTTCCATTCTGTTAGATGATAGTTTGGGAAAGGCTGAGAGCTCAGTGTTGGCTGGCTCTTCCAAGATGTAGTCTGCTGCTGAGGTACTGGTCTGGAAACTGGGATAATACATGTCGGTTTTTCAGGGTGTGATAACTTCAGAATAAGTCTTCCCACAATTCATACTAATAAATAATGTATCTTAATTAAGGTATTAAAATGTGCTTCCTGTGATGGAGGAATCTGTGGTACAAAGGGAATAGCAGTAATGCTTTCACATAAAAATAAAGGGGTGTAGCAGTAATCTTATGAGCAGGTGAGGTTTTAATAAACTCCCCATTCAGTCTTTAGTGTGAGTTCTTATCTCCCTGTGCATGTGCTTCTTTCTGCTTAGATAAGAATCTTTTTAAAGTGTAACTCATAACTTCATAGGGACTGCGTTTGTTTTCTTGTGGTTCATTTGAAAGAGTTTCTTAAAGCAATAAGTTAATAGCTTAATGCTATTTGTAGTCTGATTTAACCCCTATAGATAATAGGGACCTACAGATAATGTACTCAATAGGAGGAACAGCAGCGTAAGCAGTCAGAAAGTACTTGGGTGCTATTTTAATGCACGAGTTTAGTAATGCTTCCAGTGTACCTGAGCTAAATAAGTAGTTTAGGTACCTCATGAAATCCAAAGTTACATAGCAGCAAAACTGAAAACTGTTGATGGATAATGAATGTAAGTTGGCTATTGTAGTTCACAGTATTGTTTTCCCTCTACCAGAAGTTGCCATTTCTGCTCCTTGAAGCTGTTATTAAGCATGTTTTCAGTTAACTAGACTGTGAATGTATAATTAAGTGGTTAGTTACACTTCGTTTGTGGGTGGCAACCTCTGCTGGAGTATTGGTGTAACATAGAGGGAATGGTCACCTCCTGGCTGTTCAGTGATTGTCAGAGTAAGGCTGAGATTCAGTTTCTGTATTCACGATGCCTTGCACTGTCAGGCTCTGATGTGTGTTGAGGGCTTTTTTCTTGTGCCTGGGAAAAATACTGAGAGCCATTTGAGTTATTGAGAATGAAAAAGAAGCTCATTTCTGACTAATTTAAAGGCATCCATAAGTTTTTTAACCATCTGCTTGTCAAAAAAAAGAAAGGGACACATCACTTAGCAAATCCAGCTTTTGAGATACAGGATGCAGAAATTCCAAGTGAAAGATAGTGGACATACAAGTATGTCTGGTATGACTGAGTATTCCTGGCCTTCAGAACAAGCACTGTTAACAGCCGTGTGAATTTCCAAACAAAACCACCCCCCGCAACCTCCCCTTGCATGCAGTCCTGCAGCTGTGAGGTGCTGGAGGTAGGCAGCATTTCAGGTGCAAGCGGAGCCCTCCCTGCCTGTGTAAAGTTGCCCCCAATGTGTATTTACTGCTGCTCGCTCGGTAAGCACGTTTTTCTATTTAAATTCATCCATTCCTGCATGTAATAAAAACGCATATCCCAACACATTCTAATCTACTTCTAATCCTTTGCTTATAATCGACACCAAAAGTCTTTGCTATTCATCCAGTCTCCCTCTTTCTAGGTAGTTAATGTATAGGAGACTCTGGAGCGCAGTATTTGAGGGCTTTGCCTACATGCATGTGCTTTTTTTTGTGGCCTGTCACAGGCTGAGCCACACGCACACACTGTGTGCAGACGCAGCTATCACTCATTAACGCACTTCTAAACTTTTTTAGAGGAGCATAAAAACATCAATGAAATCATTTTTTCCTTACTGCTGCGTTGTCTTGATGGCTGCGTCTAGCAGATGTCGAGAGGGAGATCTAAATGAGTTTTTTTTTCAGTGATGCCTTTCACTCATGCATGTGTGCTGAATGCAGACTGGGGGTTTCAGTGCTGTAAGAGATGCAGTTTCTCTTGTTGGTGATCATTCAGGAAAGTAAAGGCCATCTGATCTCAGACTTGAGGCTGAGCTTGCAAAGCCGGAGTAGCATCTATTACTGTAATGGGTGAAGAGAAATACATTTCTTCTGGATGCTGTTGGGACTTGGATGTTCTGACAGCTGTATCGTTTTAAAAGCTTTCCAGAGTATCTTTCTAGTTAAGTTTGTGGGACAGGAAATAGCTGAAATTTCAGCAGCCAAACACAACTTTCATGATTGGTGGACGCAGACAGCATTTGACTTGAGTTTTTTTGAGGCTGATAGTTATTAAAGAATGATGAATTGTACAGCTAATGAATTAAAATGCTGAGACTTAATTTGCATTGAAGCCTACTTAGGAAAGCTTTTGGTCAGCTGTGGTGCTGTGTAGTAATGTGATACTTAGCTGTTAAGTAGAGCTCCACGCACTGATGTATGCCTGTGGTGAAGGTAGATCATCTCAGTGCTGTTAGGCTGCAAATCTTGCATGGGTCTGGGTTATTGGAGTTGAGGCATTTCTACCCGACACAGAATAGTGATCAGCTTTGTGTTCATTTATGCCCAAGTCTAAGAATGTGCTCAGCAGTTCTAAATGTATTGGAGTCTGATACTTGTAAACCTATTTGGTTTCACAGAAGAAAAAAGAAAAGTAAATGCTCAGGGAGCATCACTATAAACCTTCCAAACCTTGCTGGCACTTGTAATTGTTTTAAATAGCTTTCTGTATTAATGACTTGGTTTAGCCTCCTAGGTTTTTGTTTCTGTATGGAGAAGATATGTGTAAGTAATGGATGCTATAAAGCAGTAAGGAGGTGAAAAGAAGCCAAAAATCCACCAATCTTTTGTGTATCTTTTTTTCTCTATAACATCTTATGCATTTTTGATATATATATATATACTCAAAGTATTTTTACTGTAACTGAGCCCTTTGTCCTGCACTGTTTTGAGCCAGAGATGTTGCAGATGCAGTCTAGCTAGCAGACGTTGGTCTGACTTTCATTTTCCATTATTTTTGTATCCATACGTGTGGGATCCTGACACTCAGTTAGTGGTTTGAATGCTCAGTTAATTCTGTACGGAGAGGTAAGCATTACTGTAGTCCTAAGGTAACAATTTTTTCTTCAGTATTTGGGCTAAAGTCACGTTTGTTTTTAAGTAATTAAGTTTCTGTTTTGGAGTAAACTGACAGAAAGTGATTTCTGAGTCAAGAAACAGAACGTAGGTATGTATAAATGCCATGTAGCTATGGAAGACTTCACCTCTTTTCCTCTCTGGTTGCATAAAGAAGCGACAGCTGATAAATAACGTGAGGCTGTGTTCCATCTCTAAAATTGCCCTTCAAATCAAGACAGTTGTAGTAAAGGAAGAGAAACTTTTTTTTTTTTGGCTCAAGATTGTAAATCGTAGGCTACCTTCCAACAAGTTGTAGTCTAGAAGGGATGGGTGTACGTGGGGTTGAGTTTAGATCTTCGGAGACTTGTTTTTTTCAGCATAGTAGCTTGAGGCTTCGGAGTCTTAAAAACGAAAACCAAACTTGTTCTTGAGGCTTCTTCGTATCTGTGTTCAGTACTTAATTGCATTGCTCTTGCCACGCTGCGTATGTCTATCTGGTTATCGTTTCACTGCTGATCGTTGACTTCTTCCCTCTCTTTTAAAGCCTGAGGCTCATTTTGTTTCTGAACTCAAAAACTGATCATCCTAATGTTCTCTGCTGGGTAGTTGGTTTGTCCTTTGTCAGCCTTTGTGTTTGAGAGCACCAAGGATCAGCTGGCTGGCTGATTGAGAAATGGAAATGGTTTTAACCGACTGGGCAAAGCCCACTGAAATTGTCTGAGAAGATAGTTGTGCATTTCTCAGTGCACGCGTTTGCAATCAGTTAATCCTGAAAGCAAGCCTTTAACTGAAGACGCTGCAGTCATGGCTTCCTTTTAAACCAGTAAGTTCTTAAAAAAGCAGTTTGATTTGTAGAGCTCCTATCTGAGTAAAACAGAATGCCTGGAAACAGCTCAGTTGCAGCTTGAAATTTTAATGTGCTCGCGAGTGCAATTTTTCTCTTCCTATCCTTAATGAGTTCTGTTAGCGTTATGAGAAAGTGTTTGGCTAGACTTGTGCAGTACGTCGGGTTTGAAGGAAGGCATGGCAACAAGCCAAGAAAGTGCAAATTAGCAAACAAGTATTGACGTTTTTGTACGTTAAGCTACCCTGCAGGGTTATGTGTCGGCTGAATTTTAACCAATTGTTTTAAAAGTAGAGGAATGGAAACTGAAAATAGCAACTAGCTCTTCTGATTCTTCTTTGAAGGATGTTATTATCGTATCCCAGTGCATTCTAGCTGCTATGGTAACCAGTTAACTTGCTGACAATCTGAAGTTTAGACATCATTATGTACATGAAGTACACTTAAGGAGGAGAAGGAAAAAAGTAAATTCTTCCATGTACATTTTCTGCAGTATGAAGGGTTGTACTTTCTTTTGAAACTTAGATCAGCTGCATCCAAAAGATATTAAATAAAACTTCTGATATAGGTCATTTGCAGCATGTATACAACTTAGTTTAGATGAATCATGCATTGTCCTACAAACTAGTTTTTTCTGGCTTATTGTAATATAGCTCCTGAATTTTTTCCAGCAGCATAATAAAATGGCTAATCAGGTGAATGGTAATGCGGTACAGTTAAAAGAAGAGGAAGAACCAATGGATACTTCCAGTGTAACTCACACAGAACACTACAAGACACTGATAGAGGCAGGCCTCCCACAGAAGGTGGCAGAGAGACTTGATGAAATATTTCAGACAGGTATAATATGCATTTCTTGTTTCTGATTGGTTATGAAAGTGAGGGCATACCATTTTCAAATTTTTATAGATTAAGGTTTAAAAATACATTGTTTTTTGATCTGTGTAGCTCTAAATGTTTTGCTACTTTGACTTCCCTAAAGGCAAATTGGGTTTGACATTGACTGATTATTTGACACGTCCTTAGTGTTGTATGTGTTATCTTAGTTGCTTTAGGGCACAGAGCACTAGTTTCTTAGTTGTCAAATAAAGATGTGTTTGAGCATACTAAACTGTACATTTTTTTTTCCTTCAATCCAAATCATCATTTTGCTTTTACTTTTCTACTGTCAACTCCTCACAGTGGTTCTTAAACACTCAAGGGCTGGACAGGTGACCTAGTGAGGGAAACAACTAGCTTGTCTTGCCTGGGACTACATTTGAATTGAGTCTGCCTGTGGATTTTGTGTTCTCTCTAGTTCTGAGTGGACAGTTTAATCCATGTTTGTTGGTCCACTGAAAAGTTCAGTTTGATACTAAGTGCTTTTTTAACAAATGAGGACTAAGCTATCTAGCAAACTGAGTAATATTTTGCTGGTAGCAAGTGGTCTCTGCAACTGCTAGAGGAAAGGTTTCTTTATATACCAAGGTTTCTCTATTTTATTTTTGTAGCATCCCATCCTCCCGTATTATTTTGTCCTTAGACAGAAGCTTCTTTTTATCCTCTTTAGAGTGTGTTCTGTGAACAAATGTATAAGAAGCAGTAGAACTGCTTTCTGTGCTTATCTTCAATGCCTTGGTGGCGAGATGACAGTTTTTGTAGAAAAGAGTCAAAATTCCACTGATTAAACGAAGGCAGTTCAAAAACAATACTTTATCCCTTCATCAGTATGACATTCTGGGTCATGTGAATGATGTCTTTTGAAAGTCATTCACAGTGAGCTTTCATCAAGCCTTGACAAGCTTTTATTGGCATAGACATGTAACTGTGGGTCATGATGATGTACACTGGATGGTTTGAGAGAAGGAGTAAATGCCTGGGCAGAGGAACTTGTGGGGTCTAACCTGTGTGGTAGTTAGGTTGTGTCGTGAGGAGTTCTCAAGGGAGTTAAAAGCTTTTCAGCCCAGAACCTAACTACCTAGTATAATTCCATTGCATGAGTAACCTGAAAACATTTATTTGCATTTCCTTAAAGCCACCGCAGATATTCACATTGTGCAGGGGTTTGTCAGTGAAACATTCTGCTTCTGAGACCAGAGCTAAATTTGAAGTTGAAGTTTGGGATTTTTAATCTGCCGAGGTCTCATCTGAAAGATACAGGTGCCTTCCAATATGCAGGATCACTTCTGAAATGTAGTCCTTGGGCTTGGCACTACTTTGCATTTTTGAAAGCAAGTAGCAGTTAAATAATCTGTATTCTGGAAATCAAGCTGTTGCAAAGCATGTGGAGTTATTGGTTCTGATTGTCCCTGTGTGGTTTAAAAAGTGCAGATGTTAATAACCCAAAGTTCTCATACTCCACAGCTTATGCAAAAGGGGAAAACAAAAAACCCACAAACCTGTAAAGATCCTGGAACAGAAAAAGTGCTTCAGAACTGGTCCAATGTTTCTTGGGGGAGTCCGTACCTGTAAAATTAACGTTAGCCTTTTCGGGTACATGATAGGGCTCAAAACAGTACCTTTTTGAATTCTGGCTCTTGAACTGCATGGAGCAACAAAACAAGTGAAATTCAACAAATTTTTAGGCATAAGCAGTTTACTGATTTTTTTGCTTTTTGAAGTTAGGAGGAAAGAGTGAACAAACCATTCTACTTAATAATATTTCGTAGTGCTTTGTGAGTGTTTGATCTTCAGTTAGAAAGTTCCTTTTTCATGTACATTAGGATACATGTAATGTTCACGTCAGCTTACTTTAGAACAGCTCCATTCAAGAGAACGAAGTGTGAAACTAAGAGTCAAACAAAACCCAAATTGTTAGAAGTGAGCCAGAGTTCTCTGTTGGATTTCCGAATGTTAGAAAGCTGTTACACATGGGGTGTAATCTTGCACTTCAGTTAATGCTTAGGTATATACATTTTAATTTAACTTTTTTCATTGTTGTACTCATATTTTTTCATATACTTGTGTAGGAATATGTAATTATATTAAATATATAATTCTGTTATGGACTTTAAAAGCAAACTGCATAGTTCTTAGCTTGTATGACGTTTAATAGAAATCTGTAACTTCTTTATCTTTAACTTTTAGGGTTGGTAGCTTATGTCGATCTTGATGAAAGAGCAATTGATGCTCTTAGGGAATTTAATGAAGAAGGAGCCCTCTCTGTATTACAGCAGTTTAAAGAAAGTGACCTGTCGCATGTACAGGTAAGGTGAGAGCTCCAGAAGTGTGAGCACATAAGTGTAAATAGTGTGCACTATTGGCAGGAGAGCTGAAACATAGAAACTCTTCTCATGTTCTGTATGTTTCAAACCCAGGTCATGGGCCTGTTTAAAAATTGCCCTAAATGTTGTGGGTATTTGAGTGCAAAACTAAAGCTCCCAGATAATAAAAATGAGTGCTTTTGAGAACATAAGGTAAAAATATGGCTTGAAATTCCATACTTAGAAGTTTGATCAATTAATTGTTTTATTTTTCAAGAGGATTCTTTTGATACCTGACAATGTCTTATCTAGTGACCTCACAGTATGGATTTGGTGTATTCCCAGAGCTTTTCATACCCCCGATTTAATTATTTTATAAATTGTATCTGCAGAACAAAAGTGCATTTTTATGTGGAGTTATGAAGACCTACAGGCAAAGAGAGAAACAAGGCAGCAAAGTACAGGAATCAACAAAGGGACCAGATGAAGCAAAGATCAAGGTAACGTGTAGAAAATACTGACTGCTCTGTACTACCTGTATACAGGCTGAAGTAATTTTAATACTTAATGCTTGGAAGGCATCAATATTGCTTGGATAAGAGCATCCACACATGGCATTAAAGGAATGTATGCAAGATAAAGATTGAAAAGAGAGAATACTTGTTTGAAATGTAGGTGTACCTGATTGCACCATTACCAAAATGCATGAACTTTACGAAAAAATACTTTGTTTCAGAGTTATCTCGTCTTCCTACACTAGTTTGTATGAGCTGATAAAATTGAGACTAATTGGACATTCCAACAAGATTGAGTCTTGGAGTTGGTGAATATGTTAAGACATGGTTTTTCTGTTGTGCAAAATGGACTTAAAAAGCTAGTGAGAAGAAGTTCTGGAGTTCCTTGGCTACTACGTAAGATATTACAAACAGAAAATAAGGGGAAAAGAAGTTCTCTGCAGTGACCTCAGAAACAAATTGTGTTGCTTGTGGCCCTTACCCTCCTCCACATAACTATTGTGAATTCTTTTCCATTTTTTTCAGGCTTTGCTAGAGAGGACTGGTTACACTTTGGATGTAACTACAGGACAGAGAAAATATGGGGGCCCTCCTCCAGATACTGTGTATTCTGGTGTGCAGCCTGGTATTGGAACAGAGGTTAGTATGGCAGACTAATACCATTATTTTGTGTGTTTATGGGAAGTCATCTGTTAGAAAGACTGGCAAATAAATGATCCTGTGAGGGAAAGTTTAAAGCATTGCAGAAGAAAGCTTGCATCTGTGTTTGCCTTCTTCAGTCTTAGCCCTCAGTATTCTGCAGAAAAAAAGCATCATTGTTTGAGGAGAAGAAAGCAGGTGGATGTAATGGGAAGATTCAGTAAAAATTACTGAAAATGGAGGTAGACATTGAAATTGTTAGACTTCCACATCCAAATTGAGGATTGTGGTCTGCAGCTTTGAAAGTGACAGCTGTGCAGCTTGGTTTAAAAAAAAGGTGAAGACTGAAAGGTGCTCTGTGTTTTTTCACAACTTAAATGGAATTTGTAAAACAGTAACAAAGATTTCCATGCAGCGTATTGGAAGCAGGTAAAGGCTTGAGTGTATTGTATTAGGATACTGTATGCAAAGCTTTGAAGAGGTCAGCTTAGATTGCAGTGACAGTAAGTAATTCGTTAATAGTCACCAGTCTTTACAAAAGACATCTTCAGTGCTTTCATGATCTGATAATGAAACCACTACGCTGAAGGGATCATATCTTGTTTGGTTTTGAAATGTTTTTCATTTCTTGTTCAGGAAGGTGGCTTAAAAGTCTGTTTTGCCAACATATGGTGATATGATACATGATGATATGAAGTGTTACTTTGCACTGTGCCTGCAGACTGAAAATACTTGATTGAAAACTCAAGTATTTTGTGCTGTTGGTGATAATTAGTCTCTGTAGGAGGTCAGAGGAAAGCTGTAAAGTTGGCTTTGGCTGTGTTTAATTGTATTGAGGGTGTGTTTTTGTACTCTTAAGGATCTCCAAGCTTTTGGAATGGGTGACTTCTGGAAGCACCCTTAAGAACATAAATGCTTCTCCTGTGAATCAGGATTAGAGGTTGTAACAAAGCCCAGCTAACGAGTTACAAAAATCCTACCTCAGCTGAACCAGTGCTGGCATTTAGTAGCAGTTCAAGCCTGATTACTGCCCAGTTTGGTTGGTTGAGATGCTGATCATCTTACTTTTATAAGGCAAGCAGGAGAGGAGCAAAGGGTAACAGTTGTTAGTTTACCTGGACGACACAGAGCAAGGCTGGTAAGGGTAGAATGGTGTCAGTTCACATTTGTGCAGCTAATGGCACCATAAATAAAGCATCCAGAAGTTTTATTCAGCCTGTAGCTGTTAAGCTTGGAGATGGTACTCAAGATATAAAACACAATCTTATGTTTTGGTGGATGTTACAGACCATATTTTAACCCAAGAGACTTGGTACATTGTTGCGGTATTTTTTTCCCATAGCGAAGTGTAGGGTGTTCTATATTTGTTCTTGATGTTTTTTTTTCTAAGTTCTGCTTATATGGCAGTGTAAAAACCTCTCTTCTAATGTTGTGTTTAAAAGTACGTAAAGACAAAAGATGTGTCCTTTTGGATTGTAATGATGAATCTTTCATGTTGGAAAGTTATTTTAAATAAAATAAAGTTCTTGTGGCTTGTGCCAGCTGAGGTGTTGATGCCAGAGCTGTCACTGATGCCAGCAATGGCAGACTTCTTTTTAAGGACATGCAAGTGCTGCTTTTGATTTCCAGAAAATGCATGCTACGTAAGCTTTTTCACCAGATGCATCAGATCTTTCTGCCCGAAGTATTTGTACACAAAGTAGGTTTTTCTAAACTGGACCGGATCCTTACACTGAACGATGGTCATTGATATCTTGCACCACTCATCATGTGTTACTTAGGTGCACTCTCTCCATTCTAGTTACAGTTTATCATCTTACTAAAGTGTGTGTATGAGCACTGCTGAAAAACAAGATATTTTTCAGTAGTCTTAAAGTAGTTTTGTATAAACAATAAGAATTTAAATTGACTTACTGGCAACTCAAAGCACCTAACAAGCAGTGGTTACTGCTACCAAGTTACAAGCAGCGGTTAGCAAGGAATACTTCATTTAAGTGGATGAGGGATGAAAAGAAGTGGGTTGTAAGCCCATTACTAGTCAGGTGATGGTAAAACTTTTATGCAGCTGAGACAAGCGTTCAGTGTTTCTGTTGGATATGCTAAATTGTAAATCCAGCATATCTGTATGTGGGAGTAGTAGCTGATTTGGTTGAGTTGTAGCTGCTTAACAGGTTAAAATGCATACTTCTAATCTTCTGTAGGATGGAGGATGCTTGCAGCTATTGAACTTGAGAAAGCTGAAGTCTTTGTAATCCGTTCTTCAAGAGATTATAAAAAAAAGCCCTATGTGAATATGACCTGTCCCCACTGTTGTGTATATAAAAAAGAAAAAAGGAAGTGGCTGATGAATGCTTGATTTCCTTCTTTCAATTATTGATGTAAATGAATAAATATTTTTTTAAGGCATGACTTGAGCAGAATTCCCTGTTAACTGTAAAATACCAGCTCTTGACTGCACTACAGTAGGCACGGGGAGAAAGTTTGTTACTCTGTGTTTCTGGCTTGTTTTTTCAGCAAAAAAATAGACGCAGTTATACTGGAAGAACTATGGGGTTTCAAAGGCTTTTGTGTTGCTCTAGGTTTTATTGGTCATTTTAGTATTTTTTTTTTTTTAATGAAGGTTGTAGATACTGGTGAGTTGAAGTAGTCATGCAGCCCACATCTGTTCACGCTTAAATCTGGCATTTAGAAGGTTGACTGCAAAGTGCATCAAGAGTGCTATGACATGGAGATGATGTTTTGAAGAAGCTCTTGAAATGCTGATGGTAACCCTAATGCTTCTTTGTTAGTGAGTGTAGAAGAGGCTTGGTTGTGGAAATAACTGAAGGAGGTATCATGTAGAGTGTCTGAAGGATGTATCATGTAGAGCGTAGAGGTGAATTGCAGCCCTAAATAATGCTTTAAGTTACCTTGTGACACTGAAATTTTTCTTAGTTAAAGGACTCTTCATGATTGATCTTTTGAAAAAGCAGTAAGAGAAGTAGAATTGAACACTTCGTACAGGTCCCTCTGGAAGCAAAACTGGAAGAAGTGATCTCAGCAGAGGCACAGCAACAATGCAGCTGAATCCTACTTAGATGAGCTCTCCCATGTTATTTCACTGATAAAGCCAGTCTCTGATTTTCTGTAGTACTAGTAGCCTCATGGAACTGAAATACGAAGCAAGACGTGGTATTTATATTCTGTAGTATTTCAGAATCTTTTCAAGCTTATTGATCTACCTAAAATAATAACAAAAAAGGCTGCTGCAGATGTTTCATCTAAGTCTTTCAAGATATTCATCTGGTATTTCTCATGTCTGCTGTTGATCTTATTTGTTAATGCATTCGAATGTACAGGCTCTAAGCAAATTCACTTAGATGTATCATTATTCCCATAGAGACATTTAGTTTTCCTGGTTTGTATGTGAAGTCACTCTAGAATGTAGGTCATGGGTGAATGCGTTGGAATGAAATCCTTAATTCTGTTGCTCGTTTTAGTCTGTGGAGTATATTACTTGTTGTAGCAATGTTGTGGAAGTGATGGTAGTCTATAGTTTGTAGATAGGAATTAAGAGACATAGTCAAAGACACTGGAATAAAAGCAGGAAGGAGAAGCCTTCAGCATAGAAAATCAGGTTCAGCTGATGGCTTCCCTGTCTTAATACCAAGCTGGAGTTCCTGTCCTGTGCACTTCCATTATGCTATCATTTTTTGTCTTTGGAAACTCTAGGTGGGTTTTGGAGTGAAACTCTGTAGGCAGCACAGATGGATGCAGCTATTGCTGGGATTTCTGAGCTTTTCTGAAAAGTAGACCCATTGGCTCTGGTATTAAATCTATGATCAGTAATGATAAATCTGCTCCTTTTTTTTTTCTGCTCAGTAGCAAATAAACCATGGCCAGTTGGTGTTCACACTGAATAAAAGAGCCTAAGCTATGTAATAATAATAATATAATAAACATTCTGGAAACTGTATTTCAGGAATATTTGTGTAACGTAAAGAAATGTGTGAAAGAGCTGACTTCCCTTTGGATTAAAATGATTGGTGTTCCACATTTCTTAAATCAGTCACCAAGCCCCCCTGTCCATGGGTTTGTTCCTGTCAATGCTTATGTGGATATTCTGCATGTCTTTAAGTGTTGGAATTATCTGCTAAGCAGGTGTGCAGGGTGTTGCAGGAGAGGCTCTTTTAATTTGAAAGATGAAGAGCTGACTAATACTTAGTTGGAGTTAAAACCAAAATATGCCAATATAACATCAAAGTGTGCCTTGCGTTGGTGAATTGTACTGAGTTTAATAGTCATTGCTGCGTGTGAGAAAGAAAAACGAGGTTTCCAGGTTTTCTTAGACAAATATCGAGTTAGTGTAATCAGAAACAAAAACAGGAGAGAAATAAGATATGTTAATAGTGAGAATGTGTGTTAGGGCAACTCAGTAAGGATTTCTAGTGTTTTGTGTTGTTGTTTTTTTTCCTCTGTATCTTTCTAATCAAGATTGGACTAGGGAATGATATGAGAATACTGCAAGAGTAAGGAAGTGCTTGGTCTGGAATATTGCAGGATTCCTGCCTAGGTAGCCTGTAAAGTGTTGTGACCAGGTAAGAAGTATTTACCTCTTCAGTGGTGGAAAAGTACAGCCTCTTAGATATAAATTTCAAGCCCAGGTTTTGTATATGCAAAGTCTAGTACTAATGTTGGGATTCTAGAAGGCTTTAGTAGAAGAAAATGTAATTGCTAGTGAAGGCTACAGCGTTTCTGTTGTGATTGTTTCTGATGCGGATTGCTTCCCTTCCTAGAACTTTGAAGTACTAAAAGTAAGTTTAGATTTTTGAAAAAGCTTTGGTTAAGTGTCCTCTTCATTTATAGGTTTTTGTTGGTAAGATTCCCCGGGACTTGTATGAAGATGAATTGGTACCACTCTTTGAGAAAGCTGGTCCGATTTGGGATCTTCGCCTCATGATGGATCCTCTTTCTGGTCAAAACAGAGGTTATGCTTTCATTACCTTTTGTAGCAAAGATGCAGCTCAGGAAGCAGTTAAACTGGTGAGTAACTGTTTTCAAATTGGATGATGTAGTGTAAACAGTGAGCATGTTGGGTGTGCCTTAGTGAAGTGTTTGAAGTGTTTCACTTAGCAATCATTAACAGACTCAAAATGTTATTTTCTTAAAAAAGAAAATGCCTCCTGACTTGATTTAGTATATACAAATAACAGTCTACTCCTACAGCTGCTGTTTCTTATTATCCCCTTGATTACTCCTCAGTTTCAGTGTTTGAAGATGGTAGGCTTAAGTTATTGCCACTTAAGAAGGAAAAAAGGTGTTTTGAATCTTGTAACTCATAAGTTGAAGCTGCTTAACCTTCTTACTTTAAATTTTTAGTGACTGGGGGAAATGAGAGGGAAGGGTGCTGAAGTAACAGGGTAACAGGAAATGTATCAAGTGACACGCCCCTGGTGAAAGACTGGCCTCTTTTCCCTGGGTGTTGTACCAACTAAGTGAATTTGTGTCTATGTATTCTTTATGTCCTCTATCCAGATTCCTATCTCTCACTCATCCTCTACTTTGCCATTATCTGGAGAAGTGAGACTTGTATGTAGGTGAAGTATTTTCCACAGGTTACTGGAGGAAAGGACAATGAGACATGCTGAATTTTTAGCTAATCACTCTTAATAGAAAAAGGAAGGTTCTTTTAGTGCTGGTAAATGTCAAATTTTGAAGTTGAGATTCGTCTGCATGAGGGGGTTCTGCTGCACAGGTACCAGTGGGAACTGGGGTTGATGTTTAGGTAAAGCAGCTTTATAAGATAAACTTCTTGCTCAACTGCTATGACCTTAATCTGAATCTGTTTTGCAGAGTTCTCTTGTTACTCTATACTGTTTTGTTTGAAGCAAAAATTGGCAAAGTTTTGTATAATTCTTGGATATGAACAAGGTTACTGAAGTTGTTGCACTGCTAACCGTATGCATAAGTCACAATTAGATGGCTGAAAGCTTTTACAGAATTAAATGAAACTTTCAGAAGCTGTCCAGTGTTCAAACTTCAGTCCCTCTACGTCCTGTTTGAAAGTCCTCCATAAAAACAAAGATGCCTTCAGTCTGTTTTAAGATTGAAGTCTCCTGCCTTTAAAAGATGTATTAGGGTTGTTGTTCAGAGTAATTCAGCTGTGGGTACAATTGTGGTAAGGAAGTAGAAGAAGGTTTTATGGGAAGCTTTTTAAAAAAAAATAATTTAAAAAACTTAAAAAATAAAAGAATACAGAGTCCTAGCATTTAGAGGGCCGAAAAAATCTGTGCCATAAGAGTGGGAAAGGTTAAAAACCGGGCATGTTTTAGGATCTTGCAGCCAATGTGCCTGGTGTTAAAAAGCATGTAAAAAGCAAAAACATCCTCTGCGTGTGTGTGTAAATAACAGCAAAGGCTGATGTTGGGTCCGAGCACAGGAAGTAGTCGCTCATTGTCTAGAAGTAGGTTTTAAGCTTGAGATAAACTGGAGGTGAGTGAACTTACCCCATGCAGTTTGTATGTTATACGTTGTTTCTTGTGCATTGGTTTTGCAGTAGTTTAAAATTTTTCTGTGGAAAACCTAAACTTAGAAGCGTCCAAGTGGACACTGACCCAAATATTGCAATTCTAGGAATTCTTTTGCAATGCAAATTCAGTGCACTCTGTATGAGGATAGTCGAACTTGAAGCAGCTGATTATTGGGAACTTTTCAACCGTTTTGTACTGGATAATGCAAGTGAATGGCTTCTTATTTTCATAGTGTGACAACTATGAAATCCGTCCTGGGAAGCACCTTGGAGTATGCATCTCTGTGGCAAACAACAGATTATTTGTTGGGTCAATTCCAAAGAACAAGACAAAGGAAAACATATTGGAAGAGTTTAATAAAGTCACAGGTAAAGACCTTCTTAATGATTTTTGTCACACTGATTGCGGAATACCATTTGGCCTCTTTTGTAGCTGTAGTTATGTGACTGATCCTGTCAGATCTTATTTTCAAATTGGATTTCAAGATTTCATTTATGAAATAAATATACCTTATGGTGGACCATAAATGGTCCATAATGGTGGACTCAGAATGGTCTGGGTTGAAAAGGAACGTAATAATCATCTAGTTTCAACCCCCCTGCTATATGCAGAGTTACCAACCATCAGACCAGGCTGCCCAGAGCCACATCCAGCTTGGCCTTGAATGCCTCCAGGGATGGGGCATCCACAGCCTCCTTGAGCAACCTGTTCCAGTGCGTCACCACCCTCTGAGTGAAAAACTTCCTCCTAATATCCAACCTAAACCTCTCCCGTCTGAGTTTAAATCCATTCCCGCTTTTCCTATCACTGTCTGCCCTCGTAAATAGCTGTTCCGCCTCCTGTTTATATGCTTCTTTCAAATATTGGAAGGCCACAGTGAGGCCTCCCCTGAGTCTTCTCTTCTCCAAGCTAAACAAGCCAAGTTCCCTCAACCTTTCCTCACAGGAGAGGTGCTCCAGCCCTGTGATCATCTTAGTGGCCCTCTTCTGGGCCTGTTCCAAGAGCTCCATGTCTTCCTTGTGCTGGGGGCTCCAGGCCTGGACTCAGTACTGCAGATGGGGCCTCACAAGAGCTGAGGGAGGCAGTCACCTCCCTCTCCCTGCTGGACACTCCTCCTTTAATGCAGTACAGGATGCAGTTGGCCTTCTGGGCTGCAAGCGCACACTGCTGGCTTGTGTCCAGCTTCTCATCCACTGGGAAAAAAGGACCAATACGTGCTTTAATGCTTGTTAAATGATTGATGTTGTAAGATGGTTTGCGATGGAAACAGCATAAATGAACTCAGAAAGACAGTGGAGGTCCCAATTCTGTCATCCATTCTAGGTTGGTGGTGAAGGCTCTGTACTTGTAACTGGAACTACAGTAGGTTCAACTTTAACACCTGAGAAGCATTTGTGGGAGTCTCAAACAATGTGTTGTTGAGGAGTGACAGGAAGAGGGGAACAGTGAATTATTTTAGAGGGAATGCTGCTATAGAAATTGTAATGACAGATTTTCTGTCCTAGTTCTTTGTTGTTCACCAGAATTTACAGCAAGCAGGAGGAAAAGAAATTGGAACATCACTGAAAGGATGCTTCTGCTTTATGAGAAGTTGAAGTCTTGATCTGCTTTTGTCCTGTAGGGGAGTTTTATCTTACTGCTTCTTTTTTTAGGATTGCTATTTATTAGTACTGCAGGGAAGTGGTGAAAATGGAAGGTGAATACTTCTTTGGCTCTCTCTCCTCTTTTATTTATTTTTTTTGGAGAGATGTCAGTGAAATTCCACCAGCTTCCCTTGGAGGCCCAGGGGGGTGCTGCGTATTAATTCTGATGGTTTTTCAATAATGTAAAAATGGTAAAACCATATGGAAAACTGACATTGTTTGAACTGCTCACAGTGATGTTTTGCAGGGTCTAAGTTTTGAAGTAAGTTTGTTGTGGAGAATTTCACCACCTGGGTAACCTGTTTCTGGATAAATTGGATGAATGTTTTTGTTTTGCTTTATTGTGCTTACGCCTTGTCCCTTTCAGATGTAATACATGGCCTCTAAACTTAACAAAAGCAAATGAAAGCATTTTGTAGTAGACTTTAGATTATTTATTTCCCTTTTAAAGCTCAATACTAAAGACATGTTTTTCAGAGGGTTTGGTGGATGTAATCTTATATCATCAACCTGATGATAAAAAGAAGAATCGAGGATTCTGTTTCTTGGAATATGAAGATCACAAGTCAGCAGCACAAGCTCGACGTCGCTTGATGAGTGGAAAAGTAAAAGTCTGGGGAAATGTTGTGACAGTGGAATGGGCTGATCCAGTAGAGGAACCTGATCCAGAAGTCATGGCAAAGGTAAGTGAAAACTGAATGTGGATGCTCTTGTGTTTTGGGAGGAATTTCTTTCTGCATTAAGTAGCTTGGTTTAGCTGAGTGATGCTACTAGTTTGAGGGAGTGGATAGAAGTCACAGGACGTTTTCATAGTAAGCCATCCAAAATGCTATGGGTTGAGCACTGTGAACTAGTTGGCTGTGTAACGCATGGGGAACTTGTTCAGTTTGTTCACATTTAAATTAATAATGTACAGGTTTATCCTCCTGGATTGGCACACCAGTCTGTCTTGTTACCATTCTGCTTGTGTTGATGCACACTGGGTAGGTAACTTGTAAAACTGTTTTCCAGAATGAGATGACGATGAAATGCAGCATAGAGAATGATATTGTGATTATTAGCCCTGTGTTTTTCTAATAAATCTTTGCTACCCTTGAGATCCATTACTAAAGTTTTACTGGGACTTGTAGCATCCCAGAAGCAGAAAGTCAATGTTGGATATTCTTCTGGTCTTTGAGGGGGAAGTATGGAAGGAGTGAAGTTGTAGGAGTTTTATACAGGTAACTCCAAGGCAATCTTTTTTGGTGATGGATATGGAATGTATAAAGTTAGCCAAAAATTCTTAATGTATAGAAGAGTGGAATAACATAAGTGTTTGTTTTCTTTGATGTTTGACTTCTAAAGACTTCTATTTTCACTAACCATCAGGTGAAAGTTTTATTTGTAAGAAACTTGGCCACTACTGTGACGGAAGAAATTCTTGAGAAATCCTTCTCTGAATTTGGAAAGCTGGAAAGAGTAAAGAAACTAAAGGATTATGCTTTTGTTCATTTTGAGGACAGAGGTGCAGCGGTGAAGGTGGGTTTTTTATTCTTGCCTATCTAGACCAGACATGAGGAGTTCTCTGTGAAGATGCTTTTAGAAATAACAGTGAATATCTTACAACAATTTCTAGAGCACATATAACAGGGTTCCTTTTGTGAAAATTTTATTACTAATAATTTTGTTCCTATGATTTCAGTAGCTAGGAGGATGTGAAACTTGCAAGGAACAAAACTGTTCCAAGTTAACAAGTAGACTGGAAAAGAGGTATAGACCAGTGCAACAGAGTCTAGAGAAGAGGAGGAAAAAAAAAAAAATCAACCTAGACAGTTTTTCTGAGGAAACGACAGAAGGTATCAGTTGTCTCTCAAAGACCCTTATTTAAAGACTGCGTGTAGTTTTTGGAATAGCAGAAATATTGTGTAGGAATTGCAGGGTAGTTCGTAGAAGTTACTCCCCATTTATAAAAAATTTTTGAAAGCAGTCGTGCGTGGGGGCAGGAAGGTGGTGGAAGAAATGGTTTACACCTTGGAGTCTCTCAAGCAGTGCAGTGTAAGGGGTTGCATAGTTCAAAGGGTCTTTCATTTTCAAACTTGGGATAACATACAGCAATATCTGCCCTGTCTGACTCCTCTTTATGACTGCTGGATTGGTTTGTGAATTTTGTGGGTTATTTCTGTGTATGGTGGTGCTGTTTGTTTTTAATGAAAGCATTATTGTGATATGGATTGCATGGAACTCATTAATTCATTCCAGTGTCTGTCATACTTTCAGAGCTTCTTTCAAATAAACCATTATTGTTAATGTTTTCGAAGGTATGTCTGTACAGACATACGGAGCCTTTTATTAATGCATGTATTTGTACCCAGAAATGTTCAGTGCAGGGCAGTAACTCCAGGCAGAGAACAGGGAGATGTAGTCCTAATTGTACTTTGTGTGTGTACATCAAGTTCTATTTGTGCGTGAATTTGATAATTACAGATTACACACTGCCTGTTACTTGAGGATTGCTGTATTACTTCATGAAGTTGCCAAGATTCAGTGTTTTTTTTGTTCTTTTTTGCCCCCTTAAGTATGTGTCCTTCCTTGTTCAGAGTCAGCTATGTGTAAAAAATACTTGCTGTCCTATGAGATGCTCTTTCAGTGCATTTGGATAGCTGGGAAGTCCAAATATAAAATTGCTGTCTCTCATGTGTGCACTCTTCCTTGCTTGCAAGTACACTGAGTGTTCATGTCAGTGTGTGTAGTGAAAACTCTCTGAACTATTTCTGGGGAGTATAGGAACATAATAATCAGATGTAGCACTGTAACTTCTTAAAATATAATGCTCCATATGGTCTGAGATTCTTTTACCTTACGATACAAAGAAAATGGTTTGTTTTGTTTCTTTTTTTTTAATGTGGCCTTATTTTAACTGTTGAACAGTGAGGGGCTTGAAAGATTAGCCTGGAAGAATTCTCTTCAAGAAGCACTGAGCTGTAGTTCACTCAGCAGCAGCCTGACCACCTTTTTTTCCCCCTGAAAGTTGTAGTTTCCTCTTGGCTGGAAATGAGTTTTCCTTGTTTCTCTTCTAATTTTTGTACAGGCTATGAATGAAATGAATGGAAAAGAGATAGAAGGGGAAGAAATTGAAATAGTGTTAGCAAAGCCACCGGATAAGAAAAGGAAAGAACGTCAGGCTGCCAGGCAGGCCTCCAGAAGTACTGCGTGAGTGTTCATTCTTGAAATACTATTATACTGCAAAATTAAATTCTGCTGTAAAATACAGGATAGTTTAGAAGAAACTGAATCACTTTTTCTTTTCTCAGTGATGTATGTTGGTAGTTAACAAGGGGAAGTTTATACTTTCTTTTGAGAGACTTTTCAAGATAAGTTAATGTGTGTTTCTTTTTCTTAATAGGTATGAAGACTATTATTACTACCCTCCGCCTCGCATGCCACCTCCTATTAGAGGCAGAGGCCGTGGAGGGAGAGGTGGATATGGCTATCCCCCAGATTACTATGGCTATGAAGATTATTATGATGATTATTATGGTTATGACTATCATGACTACCGTGGTGGCTATGAAGATCCCTATTACGGCTATGATGATGGCTATGCTATAAGAGGAAGAGGAGGAGGAGGAAGGGGTGGGAGAGGTGCACCTCCACCACCTAGGGGGCGGGGAGCACCACCACCAAGAGGTAGAGCTGGCTATTCACAGAGGGGGGCACCCATGGGACCGCCAAGAGGAGCCAGGGGTGGGAGAGGGGGTCCTGCACAGCAGCAGAGAGGACGTGGTGCTCGTGGAGCCAGGGGCAACCGTGGGGGCAACGTAGGAGGCAAGAGAAAGGCAGATGGGTACAACCAGCCTGATTCCAAGCGCCGTCAGACCAACAACCAGCAGAACTGGGGCTCCCAACCCATCGCTCAGCAGCCGCTCCAGCAAGGTGGTGACTATGCCGGTAACTATGGTTACAATAATGACAACCAGGAATTTTATCAGGATACTTATGGGCAACAGTGGAAGTAGACAAGTGAGGAGGGATCGAGAATTTTGGAAACATAGAATTGGCTATAGCTCTACATACTTCAAAACAAAATTGGCTTAATGTTTCATCTTTCAGTAGCGATTGGCTACCATTTGTATTGGGCTGAAGAATCACTCTATTGTGTATATACTCGAGTCTCTTAGTTTTCTTTTTTTTTTTTTTCATAAATGCACTTGGACATTACTGGGCTTGCAGAATTCCTGAACTCCATATGGGGTTTCAATGCTTTTATCATTTTAGGCTTCATTTTAGCAGTTTAAAAGCAGGAATGGCACACTGTTCAATCATGATTTTGCAGAACCTCTGGTTTTTGGACAGTTTTTTTTTTTTTTTTGGATTTGGGATAGACTACATAGGAGTATGCTGTACATAAAAGTAAAAGCCAGTGCTTTGTCTTAGTAGTTTTAAGAAATTACAACAAATTAAGTTTTCTTGTATTGAAAATAACATGATTGTATGTTTTGCATTCCTAGAAGTAGGTTAACTGTGTTTTTAAATTGTTATAACTTCACACCTTTTTGAAAATCTGCCCTACAAAATTTGTTTGGCTTAAAACGTCAAAGCCGTGGCAATTTGTTCCTTGATGTGATTGTATTTCCAATTTCTTGTTCATGTAAGATTTCAATAAAACTCAAAAATCTATTCAAAACATTACCTATTTCAAATTCAATTGTGTCCTAAAACATTATTTCATTGGTAATTCTTGCGAAAAACATTGTTTTCAAAGTATAACTGCCTATGTGAGTGATCAAATTCATGCAAAATTTCTTGTGCTTTTCAACATGTAGCACTGTGGACATCAGACTGAAAACTAGGAGAAATTACAAATAGCCTGAAGGGCACTCTTTGTTTAATTGCTGTTCAGTAATTTACCAGCATCTAATATTGCAACTTTTTTTTTGTTGTTTTAAGTGTTGAAGTGTACCCAAACATTCATGGAAATCTGATTCAAACGTAATTCTCTAATGTGGAGAAGGAAGCAGAGCCTACAATGGTGTTAATTTTGTTCCTTTTTGTTATGTACTGTGAAGTCCCTCTAGAGGCTATTATGTTAGGATCCAACCATATTGTATTCAGTGTACAGACACACACAAATGGTTTCGATCTCGAGCATCTCAATTTAATTAAAGATAATATTTGAGTAGGGATGAGAATTGATAAGTTAGGTGCTGTGGCACAACAAACTAACTTTTTGCTGCAGATAACACAAACATACTCTCCATGTTCTCCGTAATTCTATCTTGACGTTTTAATTTGATGTTCTGCCATGATGAACAATTTGCCTTAGAATTTTCATGCCTTGTAATAAAGGCTGTTTAAAAATTACATCTTATCCTTTGGGGAGATTCCTAGCTATGTTATTGGGGTATTATGTGTTGCTTTTATTGACCCTTGTCTTGGACATTCCCAGATGTCAATTTTAACTGGCGAGTCATGACATTCTTCTGTTGCATCTGAGCCATTCTGTACCCCAATGAAGAACATTTGCTTCTCAAGAAAGAGAAACAAAAGGATTTAATCTTTCTCTAAAGAAAACTATTGCTGGACCTTTAAATATCCAAATCAAATACGTTGCTCATACTTGATTACAGCATTATAAGCAGACTATTGGGCAAGTTAAGCTTCAGTGGTCATACTCCTCCCTTTGTCTTCTATTCCTGTCTGGTGTCTTTGAATTGTATTTGGTCAGAATGTTAACAGAAAGATGAGCCTTCCCACGCTTTATTTGTTGTGGGACTGGTATATAATTGCATGGTTTGACTTGAGTTTAATTGAAGCGAGGATGTATGTCTGGTTCGCAAAAATGGGTTTGCCCCTTTGTCAGGCTCTCCCTTTCAAATTAATGTAATTGGTCGTTAATTTAAAAAATGCTTTCCAAAGTTAATATTTTAGTATGTTAAAGCCTTTTTTTTTTTTCTTTTTGTTCTTGTTTTTTATTTCATAAAGTTAATGGGGCCAAATCCTGTCCTCTCTGTTCCTTACTTGAGCAGTGAAGTCAGAGGGGTATTGCCTGGGTATGCGTTTCAGGCTTTTGCTTGTGGTAAGGATATGGCTTGTCATTTTGATTTAATACAGAGAATTGCTGTTCTATTAGTATGACTTGATAGTAATTACCTAGGCTTTGCAATATTGGTCAGAACCCTGTAGTCTTAATAGATATTTATATTCCATTAATCATTGTGAAGGGGATCTGGTTTAGGGCAATTTAATTGGAATCAAAATTAAGTATTGTCCATCCTGGAAGAGAGGTAGCAACTCATACAGTGGATTTTCAGTGTTAGCCCAAGAGAGATGAAGCTCCAATGCACGCCTATGGGGGGAGGGAGGTGTGGGGAAGTGAAACACTTCAATTCTAATGTTTGCAAGGCACCTAAGTAACAAAAATTGTCTTCCTCAAGAACTGTAAAGCTACATCTTGTATTTGTTTCTGCCAAAATTGCTAATTATCCAAATATTTTTATTGAATATGACAATTGAGCTATACATTATTATAACTGAAAATGAAAATCCGTAAGAGTTTATATTTATAGCATTACCAAGTTTTGCAATTTATGTGATTGATGGATACTTAAGTTCACCTTATAAATCTGCAACAGCACCCCACTGAATCCATAAAGATCACGTGTACTACAGCTTAGTCCAGTAGTGATGTACAATGAACTTGAAGTCATCTAATGAAATTATTGGAATAAAAAAAAAATGGGACAAAAATACTGTAGCACAGTGGGGAAATCTACTGTACGTGATGAGAGACACTCAAGAATCTTCTCAGCACGATTCTGATACATAGTCAAAGGAAAAAATAAATTTACTCTCATGCATCTGTATTGATCTTTTCTTCAATATAACTTAGCAAAATTCCTCTTATAAAGTATGTTGAAAATGGATTTCAATTTGTAAGCCAATATTAAACTTCTGTCAGTGTCCTGCTGGCTTTGGAGGAGGAGCCATGAAATGGGATTGTAGTAATCATTTGATCACTCATTTATAGCAGTTGCTTAAATGTCTGTATTGGTGTTTGATTTATAAGTAATAAAAAAGTAGGTTGCTAGATTGATAGCAATTCCAAAACTTTCGAGCAAAAGCTTTTACAGCTATTATGTTGTTATAGGCTTACTTGCACATTATTAACATAATCAATTTACTAAATTCAGTTTTTAATTTTACTAATTCATTAAGCATAACCTGCATTTTCCAAAGTATTAAAAGGTTTGTTTATTATTTTTTTTTTGTAGCAACTGTTTACTTTCAGGACTCATCATCGATAGTGTAATTATTAGAAAGAATGACAACTGCATTGCTTAAAGCATTTTCTAAATAAACTCTCAAGTCTGAGTAGAAGTTCACCATTAAATATTGGTGACTGTAAAAAACCTGACCGTTTTTTTTTTACCTCTCTGCATTTGGACACGAAGCCCATTTCTGTATTTTGAACTACGCAGAAAAAATACAGAAGACACTCTTATTATAAGGCTAGCAGGAAAATTGATTTGAGGTATTGAGCAAAAGGTCTTCAGCCTCTTAGAAAAGAAGTGTTTGGCACCTAGGCCTGCAGACCCCAATGCAGATGTATTAATTCTCAGCAGGGCTTAATAGTTGTTCAGGAATTACGAGCCTGGCCCATGCGTTGAACAACAAGGACCCAGTCCTGTGTATTTTTCCCAGGCAGTCTGTGATCTTATATGAGTGCTGATGCGATGAAGGATTATTTGCATATTGAAAGTATGCCAGATTGGACTGTCAGCTACTTAGATAGCTCAGAGCCTTATAGAAAGAGTGTACTGAGTTGTGTTTCTTGTTTATTAAAAACAAACAAAAGTCCCCGAGAACTCTGAGCTTCTGTTAACTTAGTATTGGAAGGAAGCTGTTTGGATGCAGTATTTTGGCTTAAAACATTTTGAAACCAAGTGGCTAAGTTTGGTGTAATTTAGTTGATGAAAACTGTAGAGAAGGAATGGAAAATCATTTAAGGGGATCTTCAGTTCTCACTCAAACAAAACAGTCAGGGTGTATCTGCAGTGTTTGGTTATTGATCAGGAACTCTTGAAATTTTAGAATAATCCCTCTGAAGAAGTTTTAAAACAATCTGGAGGTTACCAGAAGCTCTGAAAGACAGTTCAGAATATATTGCATCACATTTTCTGATGTCCAGAAATGTGCAAGTGTCAATTTTGTATTTTAACTCCTTCCTTTTACCTGACTATCAGGGAAGCGTGATTGAGGCTGACCTGACATGTCATGATGTCGACTTGCTAGGTGGGGTTCGCAAGGGACATTAACCTTGGAGTTATCGGTAAGACAACTTTCTTTCTAATTTACTTTGGTAAGGTTGAAGGGCTTGGGGTGGGAGGGGATGGGCTTGGGGGGGAAGGAGGTAATCTCCACAGCCCTGATCACTGGAATATTGTTGAAAATCTACTACTGCCATGGAGAGATTCCAAGCACTGAAAATAAAGGTGTCTGGTGCTTCAAGAGAAAAATGGATGATGCTCTTTTAGACATGCTGGAAGCATAAATGGTTTTGAACACTTATTTTTTTTTCTTCTGTAACCAAAGCCAGATGTATATATATATTTTTTCTATCGTGAAAAAGCAAAGAAATTAGAGCACACTTCTTCAAAGTCTAAGAATGCTGTAAAAATGTGTCCGAGTAGATCTTTGCAATAAAATTTTATCTTGAAAATGAGAACCAAAACTGGCATATCATGAGTTTGGATCATTTACCTTCTGGATATGACAATCCTATCATGTAGTAGTTGTGAAAGAATTTCTCATAACTGAGGGGCACTTAGAGCTGGTCCCAGTAGAAAACAGCAGGAGAACAGGACTTAAGTTATCATAGTTTGTTTTTTTCTGGGTAAGATGTGTGTATTATAGACAAACAGCCACAGCTGAAGATGGATTTTGGAAGCGTTGCAGATGAAACTTTAAAATACTTGGACATCTTGATAAAAGGAATCCCTCATGGCACCTGCTCACCCAGCACATTTCCTTCCTCCACCAGCAGAGTCAAGACCTTTCTTTTTTGAGTCCACAACGCGGTACTTTGAAAGGAGCAGAGAAGTTGGGAGAGCTTAGTGGGCTATAGGAGGATTCCCAGTTTAATCACTCGTTACCAAGAAGTTGAAGAGCGTGCCAGTTCTAGGAGTGACACCAATACAGGAGAAATGTAACTGGTTAAGTAGAGGTATTTGTAATAATTTCCAGTATCAAAATATATTTAGTTATTCCAGGTGCACCTTACTTAAAATACCTTGCTTTGAAAACGCTCAACTGCACCCAACCTCAGCTGCAGACTGAGAGAAGTTATTATCTACCCATTTTAATTCCACATAATGAGTGTCAAATGCACCAGTACCTGCTTACATGACATTATTCCAACATACCTTGAGACATTTAAATGTGAGCATGCAGTGAATGCATACCTAACCTGAATTTTAACAGAGGATGTGGAAGTAACAAATTTTGTGACAGGAAAGAAGACTTAATTTAGGAGAACATTCAGCTGTCTTAACAATGAATGGTCTCTCTTTTTAAGTTCCCTGCTGTGCTTACACTTGTGCAGGAGTTGCAGCAGTGAAACACTGCACGAACTAGAAGTGCTGTGTTTATAAATAGTTGAGGTGTGTAATTAAAACAGAATCATAATGCGTGCACTCAGAAGAACTGGATAAAAGTTGTACAAGCGGTGATGTTGATATTTTGATGTTTCCTATGTTTGCTTTCTTTAACCAGTTCCTGGATGCATTGTTAGGTTTGATCTCAAACCCTGCTTGGATCAGTCAGTTTTCAAATACAGTGTTTTGATGAGTGAACAAAAAAGTTGGTGCAGCTCAATGCTGGCAGCACCTGGAGAGCAAGCACCAACGTGCATAAGAATGCCATTTTACATTTCGTATCCGTTTTATAAGACCACAGATCTTAAACTCAGCCTTACACGTTTTCACTCAAAACCAATTGCACTTACGTTGTTCTTTCTGTCGATTTGGATGCTCTTCATCCTCGTTTTTGTTTTGTTCAGTGCTTGTAGTAGCACCTTATCTGCAAGCATTTAACATGCCATTTTGTTGAAATACTTACTGTTGATCTCAACAGCCAAATCATTTCAGTTAATGCAATTTTCCCAGGGAACTTGGATGAGGATATTTGTTCAGTGTGGAGTATTCTGCTTTGGACAGTTGGAAGAGTTTATAAGCAGCCGAAAGGAACCCTGTAAGTTGTGTTTGACAAAATGCATTTTCATTGCCATCAACTTAGTTATCAGTCATTTTCACCTTCACTTACCCAGTAAAACCAGGATAAATGATTCTTCCTGTGAGACAGCAGATGAAGCCTGTTCATATTCATCGCTTTATTTTTCCTCTTGCCAGCCACAAGGCATGAAATGCATCCTAATCCTCCTGTGATTCCCGTTTCATTGTTTCCGCTTGGATTGTTGCCTGTGACTGTGCATCTCAGGTATTTAGGTTGTTTTGGAGGCGAAGGAGCAGAAAAATATGTTCTGCTTTTCTTTTTTGTTTTGAATGTGTTGGAAAGGGAAGAGGTCCAGACCTTCTGGAAAAGTAGAGAAGCTACGGTGCTGAGGAAGTCTGAGTCTGCAGCTCATTATCAGAAGCTGTGAGAGATCTTATTGGAGAATATCCTCTTGTCTACCTTCAATATAAACCTTACCAGAAGAGAGAAGTGCTTGCAGTGGGCTGGTTCTCCTCGTCAGGTCTTTGTCCCAGAGCTCTTCCCTGGTCTTGCTTTGAGTGGGAATGTGCTAGAAACCTGTTGTGAAGGTCAGGATGCACTCCCTAAGGTGGATCTTTTGAGTGCTAAGGAATAAAATACTCTTAGTTACAGTCAAAACAAACCATTCCTTTGGATATCTTCAGAGGGGATCTGAATATTGTACATCGGATGAGGATAATTGTGAGGTTTCTGTCAGCCAGCTGCTGGGCCTCCTAGGCAATTCCACATTTCCTTTCAAAGCTCAACTCAACTGTTTGACCCAGGTGTTCCGTGTTAGAGAATCATTTGTGTAGGAGAGGCTTTAACATCTTTCTAATATGCTAATGTAAGTAAGCTTACAGATTAAATAAAAACACTGAGCAAGGATATGTGCAGAGGAAACTACACCTTCCAGATTTCACAAGGCTTTCTAGGTGTGAGAGGCAATTTTGAAGATTAGAGCTCCTCCTCCCACAGTTTCATTGGAAATGGCGTCAAGTATCCTTTTAGCATCTGGGGTCAAGCTTAAGAGAGAAGCAGCAATAGAACATTGAATGACTAGCCATATACGTAGGTGTTGCTGAAATGAGATATGAACATGCTAGCACTTGAGTATCTAGAGTGATTTGATAGTATATTGCAAGATCTTAGCGCAAGAAGAGCAGAGTGGGTTGATTCAGCAAGCAGTGCTTGAACCCTAGTAGCAGTAAATGCTTTTCTCTTACTGTCCTGTCCCGTTCCTCCCCCTACTCCATCAAATAGGAAGAAGTAATAATGGATTTTTAATTAAATTTGAACTAGTTTAAGAAATACATTGAACAGTGCTGTTGTGTCATAAGCTAAAAGTCCAGTATTGAAGGCTTAGAGTCCAACTTGAGCTGGAATTACCATTGTTCTCAGAGGCAGCGTTTAGAATGGTTATTTCTTTGATTTACTAGTTTTCACTTAAACCTTTTACATCAATTCATAGTTTTCTGTTTTCTAATAATATAAAAGCCGTAAATTTGAGTGCTGTGGGGTTGTACTATGGTGCTTTATATGATGACTTTTACTGCAAGGTAGAGTGTTTTGACAGACTGAGAAAGATTGCCTGTTTGTGGGTTTTTTTGATAGGCTTGTCTTTTGTGAACTGGCAGCTGTAATTGAAAATACATGACTGTAAACGTGGTATTTTGAGCATAAAGATTTTCTGTTGATTCGGACTTTCAGCGTTGTTTGTATGAGGGTTATCTGTGTAAGATTGCTACTGCGAAGTATATACAGTGGTTTCCAGAGAGCTGCGGGCTGGGGAAACCCTGGAGAGCTCCCAGAGGAGGACCATGACAGTGACTTTCAGGGTCCACCACTCTCATTGTGACACTTTCTTCCTCCTGTTGTACTTCTGTCTGCCTGAACTCTCAAGAAAGAAACTTCAGTTTGTTAATAAACCCTTTCCTCGTCAGGCAGGGTGTGAATGCAGCTGATTTAAGTATATGCCAAGTCTGTTTGCTTTGCGCTTTTGCATCACTGGGAGGTAGCGATATGAAAGCAGTGTGTGTTGAACTGTGCAACTTGCAGATTCTTTAAGAATCTGTCTTAACGTACAGCTGCAACAGGAAGAGGGTAAAACAGTTTTCAGAAGTGAATAAAACTGTGAGTACTGCTGAAAGACTACGTTGTCTTCAACCACTCCATTCCTTTCAAAGAAATTGCAGTGAGCATCGTTTACTGTTCTTATATACTCAGCCATTCTACTACACTAACCTGTTTTTCTACTTCTGTGCCTCTGCATTTTGTTTTTTCAGTTGCACGTTATAGGTATATACTCTGCAGTTGATGCATCTTCTTCCCTTCTTAATGCCATATGAGTCTTTTGATTAACTAATATGTAAGTGATACAGAGAACTGCACATCTGCTGAATCCAGCATACTAGGAAAATAAATTGTAGATAATGTGCCTAAAAAGGTATACAAGAACAGTCTTACTAAAAGCACTGAAAGAGCCCAGTTCTTTTTGTTTAGTAGGATTGTGGATCGTACCATGCCTTCCTTTCTCTGGCCAAACTGGGGACGTTCTTTCAGACCTGAGTTGTCAGAGACGTTTATCTAAAGAAACTTCCCCATCCAAGTACTTGTAGTACAAGTAGTTTTTACCAGTTTAGGACCTGCTCTTTCGGTTTTCACTTTTTTCCTCTGTTCCCTCTGCCAGAACTCTTTATCTGATGAACCATCTGGAGTAAGAAGCAAGTTCTTGCAAACAGTGATTCCTTTCATCTCAGATGAGTATGTGATGGTTCAGTTGTACAGATGTTTCTCAGCGCAAGGAAGCGGTTCTTTCTAATGCAGGCACTTCTTTTGCTAGTGCTTAGTATGTACTGGGGAGCTGTTCTGCCAGCTGAAGATGGTGAGTAAAACGTGATACAGATGTGTGTGTGAAACGGAATTCCACCCAGAGTGGGAAGATGTCAACATGTAGCATCTCTTGTTCATTACAACAGCTTTTAGTCGGACTGTGCTCTAACTTCCTGCTGTGAAACCAGCTGATAAGCAGGCAGCGCATCAGAGGTTCTGGCTGTTTTGACTGAAATCTCCCTGTGATGTACTTGAAGAACGCATTTGGACAGTTTATTTCTGGAACAAGTCAGCGTTCTTCCCTGACGATATGCTCATCATGAAAACAGGTCTTACTGGAGTGCCCACGACTGTGCACTTCTCACATAAGTCGGGCAGGTAAAGTCGTCTCAGGTCTTTGAAACAAAAACACATAGGAAGTCTTTGCAAATCCTGAACTAGAACAAAAATGTCCAAGGGAATTTTTGCATGGGCAAAGGATTGCAAGCACCAGTGTCAAAATTGTACTAAAGTTGCATTAAAAGAAATCTGTTGTAGTCAGATGATGTCTCTCTCTTCTTTGTTCTTGAGTCTTAGATTTTCTAAAGGTGATACTTAAGGACAAAGGAGCAGCAGTGTTTGGGTAGGGAGAAGATAGCCTGATAAAGCTGCACGTTGTCTTAGGACTTCTTAAAAATTATTTTTAAGGAATGCTTAACGTGAACTTCATCTTTCCGTTGTGATCTCTTCCTCTGTTGTTTAATTAGTCATTCTAGAAGGAGTGCACCCCTTCTCAGTGGGGGTACAGAATAAACTGCTGTACAAGCATTGTGGAAATCTTGCCTAGTGTGAAATCTGAACTTTCAAAAGCGAGAAGTTGCTCCTAGGCTTGGGTAACCAGCAGAATGCGGCACGTAACGGTAACGTAGGCCTGCGCTGCCTTCTGTAGCTGTGTGCCTTTCAGCTTGAGATCCTCCGTGCTTGAAATGCTAACAAGTTATGTGCTTCATATCTACTTAAACATCTTGTATTTCTTAAGAAGCTCCCAACCATGATAAAAAAAAAAAATACAGTACAGGGCAAAAATACACTTCAACTTTTTTTATATGTTAAAATGTGTATCGTTCAGATACCGAGCTGGATCTAGCCCTGGGTACAGCTGTGCCTTGAGACTGAGCTTTGCTCTTGAATAGGGATGTAGAATGATAGTTCATATGGATTCTCTGTTGGCAGTTGCTGAATTCATTGGATTCATTGGTGATGATGTGTGAATTTTTGAATCTTCTGTGCAATAGAGACTGCAGTATAAAAATATGTGATAGGACCTCCAGGGGGAAGCACAGGACTGGAAAGACCACACTGGTTTCTAGCAGAGACAGACTTTGTGAAACACAGAGCCTTTGCTTGTGTCAGCAGTAAATCTCTTCTGTACCAAATTGAGACTACATAATACTCATCTTGAAGAATGACACTGTCAGGCTTTAATACCAAAAGATTGGAAAAGACTCATTACTCATGGAGATAAGACTACCTGATGAAAAACGAGATGCAGTATGTGATTAAACACTCAGACCCTCTGCTAATTATATTCCTGGTTCAGTTCTGTCATTACAACAATTCAGTGCAGGTGTGTGCTGTCTGGAAGAAGAGGAGTAATGGTAGAATTGAAAAAGGCAAAAGTCCAGAGCTGTGTAAAATCCTTTTTTTTGGTAAATTGCATAAATAAAACATCTTAGGAATGATACTTGTCTGCACAGCAATTGGAAATCAAGCTCAAAGAAAAATAATTAAAACTTCTTTTTGATATTCTTCAGTATGTAAGTGCCTGGTCCCTTTTATCTACTAATAATGTTCTAGCTTCTATTCTCATCTTGTCTCACATTATCCCAGAAGAATGTTCATGACGCCGTATGAGCTGAGGAAGATGGTAAGTTAATTGTCTTTATACTTCAGAAGTTTGATTGCAGGCTTTTTTGGATGCATTTCATTCCGAGTGTGGGTATGGCAGGGTACTGTACTGTGCCACAGCATCAAGTGAGACGCATCCCGGAAATGTTTTTGTGTGCATGAAGAAATGAGAAGGAACGTGTTTCCCTGTGGGTGAATCCCAGCCTGCAGAAATGCTGTGGGTGATACTGAAGAGCTCAGGCAGGCCTGCAGCGTGGAGCTGCTCTTCAGCTTCTGACTGATGCATCTCATCAACTGGTGTTCTACAGAGCAAGAAACAGGAGGGAAAGGGCTTATGAGAGCACAGATATTGGTCACATCACAGCTTCTTGTGCTGTGTACCACGTTCTTAACCTTATTAGAATAATACCCAGTGTAATCAAACTGTACTTCTTCAGTTACATCAAGGCTTATTTCGGCCCGGTGCTTTCTGCATTAGAATAATTCAGGCAGACTTCTTGATGGAAGTATTTTTAATTGCTTTTTACAGTTCTGCACACAAATTTCAGTTGTATCCTGATGTAAGAAGTTTTAGCACCCCAGCACTGTGCTATAGCAGATCGTGTTGGCCCGGGGGTGGCTGAGGATGGCTTTTCAATGTTTGCAGACTCCATGGGGAAAAAGAACAACAGAAAGGAACTGTCAAGTGGAGAAATGGGGGCACAGATCATAGGAATCTCCAGTTTCTTTTCAATTTTGTTGTTGTATTTTTAAATGTACTTTTCTGTGTGTTTTCTAGGTTTCCTGGTCTTAGGCTCTGTCCCTATCAACCCCTCGTGTTGTTTGTCATGCACTGCAGTCAGAAGGCTTGACTTGCATTTACTTTTTGGCTTAGGGCTAATTCTCCATGCCAACATTCACAGCAACAGAATTGAATTAAGGAAGTGAATATTGCATTTTTTTCTTGAGTTTCAATTGAAGTGTTTAGGAAGTTGGACCTTAATTAGCTTTCGGTAGAGCTGAAATAGAGGAATAGTTATGTAACTGCCCAGCTGTTTGTGAGAAAGCACCTTCATTTGGTGACATCTGAGTCACTTCAGTGCCTTCTGAGAGGTACCTGCTGCTTTGCAGGGCTCACGTGGAGTCAATGGGACACTTCATAATGCTATGTGATTAAAAAAAAAAAAAGGCAGAGCAAAATGAAAATCAATCATACTTTGCCTTAACGAGCTTTCAGTGTCTGCTTTTATTCATTCATTTATTTATTTATTTATGCATGATTTGTGTTGAGAGAAGAAGAAAACAAAAGAATAGCCCCGGTGTTTTGTTTATCTTTGATGTAAGGGAGAACTGCACGATACTGCATCTTCTGGATAGAGAAGGGCAGGCATTTGGAAGCTGAAGGTGGGTAAGATGCAGTGCGACTTCTGTCTCTTGGCCTTTAGTGCCCTTTGCAGGGCTGGAAGTTTTGTTTTTGTTGCGTGCTTCTTCTTTTGGTGTTTTGATGGTATTCCAGATGGAAGTATTGGGGGGGGGGGGGAGGGGAGACAAACGTAGGCTGGAGAAGGAGGATAATTAATTTATCAGATCCTAATACCCAGAAAGTTAGGAGGAGGTGGGGTTCCTTCCACAGTGGTGTTTTTGTGGTGGGATGTAATTAAGGGAAGGGAGCAGGGATCCCTGAGTTGAGCTGCTGAGGTCCTCTTAAACCAAGCTTGTTTGTCATGCTCTGTGTCTGATAAATTGTATTGTCAGGTTGTGCACAGAAGTGTCTTAAGCTGTTTCTAGGGTGGATATACCCTTGAAAGCAGGGGGTTCATATATATCTTGTGCTTGATTCCTGAAGGCTGGCTCAGCACAGGGCTGATGCTTGGCTGATTTCTTGCTTGCTCAGAGGGCTGACTGCCCATGTTAAGGAATACCTTGAAGATCTGATTCCACTGAAGCAATGCTCACATAGAGTAATGACTTTCCATGTATTCTGGAGTTCCACGGTAACATGGATTCTGACAGCAATGAAATGTGCTCTCAGACATTAAGCGCCGATGTCTGGTGGTTCTCCTATAGCTGTTAACCTGTGTATTTTCATTTTTCAAATCCCTTCCTTCTAACATTATCTGTTTTGTATATTGGCTCTCTTCTTAGTTCAGATGGCTCTTGCTACCACTCAGCACATGCTGTGCCGGGTGAGAAAGGTGGGCCTGGCGTTCAGATTTGCAGCAGTTCTTCTGCCTGCAGCTCCTGCTTCATTCACAGATGTGCAAAGCCTGTTACAGGGGGGGCCTTTCCAGTTTCTCTCATAAGCTCAGTGAAAGGCTATTTCCTGCTCCTGCCCAAATCCTGACAAACCAAGGAATCAGCAGCAAAAACCACACAGCTTTGCTTACAGCTTTTCACCTCTTGATATTTTGTGACCCTTTCATTTTGGAATGGGCCTTCCAGCCTCCTGCTCATGTTGGCAAGAAGTGAAAGTGCGACAGTCCTTTCATTCCTTGCAGTGGGTTCCTGATCACGAAAGCTGGAAACACCCTCTGGCAGGGCTCACTTGGCCTTGAGGTGGGGCTGCCTGGCGCAGCTTTGAGGTGTTGCTGCACATCTTGGGTGCGCTTCAGTGACTCCTGATACCTCCTGCTCTGCTCAGGTCTTCGCTTCAGGAGTGCAACCTTGAATGCTCCCAGTAACAGCTTCATCTTCCAGAACAGTGCAAGAGACAGCAGAGGAGATGATATCAAATCTTTACTGGCACTGGGGTATTGCACACTTGACTGGTTTGTAGGTATAGCATCAGGTGGTTTTTTTTTAATGCAAATTACACTTCTTGTGACCCAAGAATTTATTTAGTCTCATATTTCAGTTTGTTTTGAGCAAGCTTTACAGCTTTATCCTTACAGGCTGATGGTAGAAGTCCATCAACCATTGCTGCTTCTTGGAACATTGGTCAGATCCACTTGAGATGAGAATTTTTTTCTAAATCTCTTAACCTCCACTGAGCCATGGCAGGTTGATCAGCCTGGTTGTGTATGGCTGTGTGAACCTTCATCTCCTTAAGGTTCCTTAAGGTCAAGGTAGCTCCCGAATCTCAACATTCTTCATTTTTCCCAAGTTAGTTTTCGTTTCATCTTTTGCTGCTTTTACCTTTAGGTTTAGAAGATGCCATCGGGGCAGTGCCTTTCTGGCAGGTAGCATTGCCAAGGCTTGGGTAGGCAACAAGGAACTTTGTAGCCTGGTTGGTTGTCATTCCTGTGAGCACGCTGCATTCATTCACATCTTTGCCTGTTCATGGTAGATTTATCTTTTTTCTGTGCTTAAAAGAAAATCCCAATGTACAACAATAAAAACTGTTAAAAAGAAAGCTTTACCACTGAAAATGAAGGATGGGTTTATTTTTTTACTTAGCTGGACCAAGTCGCAGACAAACTGGTATTCAAGGACTAAAGTATAAAATAGACTAAACAGCTTTGGCTGGAATATCCCATTACTTTTAGTGAGCTGAAGCAGTAACTTGGGCTGCCACTGCCTGCCTTGTTTCCAGATTTAGTCCTATTTTTTAGTTTATTGTTGTTTGTGCAAATGGAGACAGTTTATTTTGAAGAACCGCTCAAGGTCTTTCCAAGTATAACTCAGTAATTCAGGATGTTTGATGGCGGTTGTGCTTCATTTCAGTTACCTTTGGCTTTATTCTCCCAGTGGGGCAGGAGAATAATCCTACAGATTGCTCTAGTTGTGTTTTCTTTAAACTGCTTGTGTGTTTGACAGTTGATTAGCTATTTATATAATAGGATTACTGGCAAACTCCATGAAACTCTTATCACATTAATGATGAGGACGGCGCAGTCTTCGCTGGGATTTTCAGGTCTGTTTTATACATGTTGTTTTTAATGAGAGATCACATTTCTGCATTCATATCTGCTAACCTCCCACTTCTTCTCCTTGGTGTAGGACTAGAGGGCCTGAGCTCTGCTACAGCAATTTTCTCCTGTTTAAAGTGTAATGATCTCAACTCTGGTCTGTTTTTAGATGCCGAAGGACAGAGACTGTGATGAGCACTAACAGTGATGTGCAACGTGAACTGATGGCAGGTATTCATATCTAGTCCTCGTAGTCTGACGTAAACATGGAAGCCATAGGTGCGGTGTGACTTCTGGCTGTGGATTCCTGTGTTCTTGATGAATATTTCGATGTTGGTAGAAACATTTGTTTTCATAACGTGTCCAACAGCTGTTCTGCAGTGGGAAGGTAAGTCCGTAGGTGTGGGCAGGGGGTGGACAACCAAGTCCTTAATCTGTTCTGTTTTATTTTCCTCTGACCCAGTCCTTAGAGTTGTATGGACAGATGTTGGACTGATCTGACAGCTGCTGAAACCACGAAGAATCGGGGCATATTTTTATTACTGGGAAGGAAAAAAGAGATATTTAAGATTCTTAGCCTTTCGTAATGCTCTCAGATACATGGTTGAATTTTAAGGTGTTTCTGTATGGATCCAGATTGCGATATGCTGTAAAACTATGTTTGTTGTCTTTTGAAACACAGACTCGATTGCAGTTCATTGTCATTCTCTGTTTGTTTTCCTGATTGTGAATTACTGTCTCTGCAGTGCTTGTTGCTGGAAACTATTTAGTTGCCAGTGTTTATTTCTGTCTTACAAGTTCAGCTGAGTCCTCTTTGCTCTATGGTGAGGGACTGCTGCTGGCTATTAGTGGTGCTTTGAAGACAAATATTCCTATTTTCATTCAAGTTCAGATTGTGTTTGCTCTGAAACCCAGCGGAGGCGTTAGCTGTATCTCAGTTCCCTGATTTGGGTTGATAGGACTTGCCTGCAAATCTTGTTCTGACAGATGATTACCTCCCTGCACTCCTCCCTTAGGTAACTTAGCAAAGAGTCCCAGGTATGCTTTGCAAGGGAGAACCGTGTGTAGACAACAGGGTTTTTGTTGTTCATGAGGTGGGGTGTGGGGGATGTGTAGCATGAAAACATGAAATCTGAATCGCCTTCAATCTAAAAACAAAAATCTAGGAGGTAAAGTACCTTAATTAATGCTGTAAGTTGGAAGAGTGTTGGAGAACTTGAATATGAGATTATTTTTTTTAAACTGTCAATAAAATTGTGTGCAATCTGTGCTTTTGCAGTAAATGTAAAGTGTGCCATGGAATAGCTAACCTGCCAGAAGAACCCCAGCATCTGCCTGCCATGGCAAGGTGATCTGAGGAGCTCCAGGTGGGTGTGCTACATGTCTATCAAGTCTTCTCTCTAGACGGTGTACTCTATGAATGGCACATGCATTGTATAATTGTTTCCTACCTGGTCCTTTTGTAATGTGTTTTTCTTTTTGTTTTTTTTTGTTTTTTTCAAATAAATATCTTTTGAAGTCATTACTTTGTGGGTGTTTTCCAAGGGTCCGAGTGTTCTCTTATGTTGCTGGTCCTCACTGATGCATTTATTTGGATCACGTGGGGAAAAGGAGCAGAGAAAGTCGTGATTGCTTCAGTTGGGTGCAGGTTTTATTTTAAGCCGCCATGGCAAAATGCAAACCCTTTTTTTCCTATAAACTTTCTGTTTTGAGTATTTCCTTGGAGAGCCCTTAGCAGAGGGAAAGGAATTCTAAACAAACCTGAAGAAACTTCTCATGACACGAAATTCATTCTGAACTTACATTTGGGAAGCAATGAGTTTAGCATCTTGTGATTTTACCCTCCTGTGAAATACCGAATCCTCTGGGAACCTTCAGCAGTATGAAGTTAAGAGTAGCCTTGCACTTGCATGAATAATAAAGGTTTGGCTTAATCTTGGCTCGTTAGATCCCCCCATGCCGGAGGAGTGAGAAGAGCAGAACACACCCAGTGGTCTTTAACATGCAACACCTCGCTGTCTTTGAAGTCTTCCACTCAATCTTTTTTCAGGCATTGAGGAGTAAGGTGCCCTGTGTGCTGCCATAGGTGGTAATCAGTGCCGTATATACATAAAGAATTCCTTTCTTCTAGGAAAGTATTCTGGCATGTCATGTTGTTCAGTCTGGCTCCATTTTTCATTTCATCTGTGCAGGCGTTTCCAGTTTCATTCTGATGCTCTTTTTCCCCTATGCTTATTCCTTTTCTCGTGCCATGTGCCAGTCCTGCTGAGCAGCAGGAGCGAGTGCTTCCTAAAAACAGCTACCACAGATTCTGGCACAAGACTGTTTTGAAGACTTGACCATGAAAGCAGAATGAGAGTCAATCCTGTACCAAACATGTTAAGCCAATGAAATAAAATAAAAATCCAGATGTTCTGAATTTTGGCTCAGCTCTGTCAAACAAACACACCTTTGTGTGGCCACCTGGATTGGGCACGAGGTAACCTAATGTCTGCGTGCGGCTGTTGGCAGGGAGGGGGGATGGTGAGGTTGGCAGTTATATTCAGCCCAAATTAAGTGACCAATTACTGAAACGTTTTAGGTTGTATCTTGTAACCATCCTGTGAATGTCATTTAGGGTCGGTGAGGGTCTGCTTTTCATGGAACACAGGCCTGGAGGGTTCACTAGTGAAGCACAGAGGAGGAGCCATCCGCTGCCCTTTGAGCCCACAGGGGTATGAATGAGCACACTGTATGTTTACAATCGATAGTGTGAATTGCTGCTCTTTCCAGGGTGACCCGTGAATTGGAAGTAAATCTCACCTGTAAAGTACTTTTCAAGAAAGGGCTGAGAGAATGCATTCAGTGTGCAGCTCCTCCCTTAGTCTTGTAACAACAAGAAAGCTGGGAATGATTCTTAGCGCTGTGGGCCATAGGCTGATGGTGTTGCTCAAGTTTCTACCATGTTTTGAGGAATGGAGGTACCAACCCCCCGCTGCTGGACAGGCTTTAATATATGTGATCTTGTATTTTTTTTTTTTTCCTGGCAGTTCATCTTTACCAGAATGTAGCCAACGTTCTTAATGATGCGTAGCTCCCACTTCTTGAAAGCCATGAAACTTCTCAGTCTGTTTCTTACAGCTCTTTGCAGGACCTCTCGCTTCCATCTGCTGCATTAAATTGAAATGTGCTTTCTGTCATATTTTTACACATTTGCTTAACTGAAACGTGTATTGGCGAGGGCAGATGTGTTGAAGATGCGCATAAGGAAACATGGATTCGTAGATCTGTCCTCTTCCAGGCACCAATAAGGTCCAACCGTTTCCTTTTTAGGATTTGAACCCAAGTCAGAGCACAGAAGCCAAGTATTTGTCAGCTTTCCTTCTAAGGAGGAGGATTCCACTTTGACAAAAAAAAACAGAAATGAAATGTGAGGAAGTGTGGGAGTCTCACTGCTGTGAAGATGACACCCAGGCAGGGTACAGCTCGTTCTGCGTGGTGTGTTCGTGTGCAAGGAGAAATGGGGCACTGAGCAATCGGGTCACACTGGCAGCAGTCCTGAGGGCAATGTCTGAGGTTCTGCTCCTTTTCACATAGGAGGGGGTTTGCAAAGGAATCAAGATAATTACTCTCTTAACATCCATTACTCTTGCTTTTTCCTGGCCTGTGCTGCTTTTAATGGTCAGGTTCCCGTCTCAGCCCAGATTAGTTGTTGTTTAGTGATTATCTTTTTTTGTGGATGCTGTCTAGCAATCTTTTCTACAAGATTGCTGACAAAAGAGCTTGTGGCTGGATTATTGTGGCCGTGCTGAGTTGCAGTGATGGTGTGTGGATGTGACCTGTTGTTGTACATCCTATAATCGCTCTCATTTCGGACCTCGCTGTTTCTGCTTTCTGGTACCTGTTGCTTTTTCCTGTACTCTCCCTTATTCAACTTTTCTGCCTTGTGATGTAGCTCCTTCCAAGCTGTTTCCTGAGCTAGATGCAGTTTTCTTATAGAACATTGGGATAAAATGATGGCGGTGATAATAAAATCTCTTACATCGTGACCTTCCTGGACATACTAAACACAGAACCATAGAATGGCTTAGGTTGGAAGGGACCTTAAGGATTGAGTTCCAGCTCCTTGCTGTGGGCTGGGTGTCTCTACCAAGTCATGCTGCCCATCCATGGGCTCGGGCACCTCCAGGGTTGGGGCAGCCACAGCTGAAGAATTTGCTTTTCACATCTAAGCTGAATTTCAAAGCTTGTGAATTGGAATCTGCATTTACATTTGAGGCTGATTCCTTGACCTCAGGTATCAGAAAATGGAAATTCTAAAGCTGTGGGTTCTGTCCTGCCCTGTTGCTGCACAAAGTGCTGCTCAAGGTTTTGAAAGCAGAGGGTTGTAAGCAGGAGGTGCCTCATCCTTGAAGGCAGACATTCAGGGTCAGGCTGGACCAGGCTCTGAGCACCTGGTTGGGTGTCCTGGTTCATTGCAGGTGAGTTGGATCAGATGACCTTTAAAGGTCCTCTCCAGTTCAAAGGATTTTGATTATCACTCCATCAGGTATTTTAAAAACAACAACAAAAAAACCTCAGAGGCAATGGAAGGTCTGACCTGCAGCTTCCTTCAGCACATCCGCTGTCTGTGCTGCTGTGTCTTCTACTACTACTGCACTACAGCATCAGGAGCTACCACCCTGTCAGCCCCACCTGTCTGCTGGGTAGGGTCATAGAGCAGATCCTCCTGGAAGCTATGCTGAGGCACATGGAAGGAGAGGGATGTTGTACAAAAGAAGCTTCACCAAGAGCAGGTCCTCCCTGACCAACCTGGTGGCTTTCTGTGATGGTGTAACTGCATCCTGGTCAAGGGAGGAGTCAGTGATTTCATCTGTCTTGACTTCAGTGAGGCCTTTGGCACAGTACCCCCATAACATCCGTCTCTTTAAGTTGAGAAGATGGGGATTTGGTGGGTGGACCGTTTGATGGGTGAGGAATGGGTTGCAAGATAGCACCCAGAGATTGGTGGTTGGTGGCGCAATGTGAGGATGGAGATCAGTGACAGCACAGTCCCTGTGGGGTCAGTGCTGGGACCAGTGCTCTTTAATATCTTCACCAGGGACAGCAGAATTGAGTGCACCCTCAGCACTGTGTGCATGGCACCGAGCTGTGTGGTGTGGTCGATGTGCCCAAGGGACGAGATGCCATCCAGAGAGACCCAGACAGGCTGAGCAGTGGGCCATGGAGAACACCGAGGTTCAACAAAGCCAAGTGCAGGGGAGTTGGACTGGATGGCCTTTAAAAGGTCCCTTCCAAATCAATTCTGGGATCCTGTAGGAGAGGAGAGGGGCTTGAGTGCCTGACAGATGGCACTGATGGATCACAAGAGGGGTTGATGCTTTGGTAATAAAGGCAGCCTGTACCAGAAGGATGGACTGCTGCTGGCACTTCACAACGTCCTTAGTGAGCTTTTCTAATTGAAGAATGGAAAAAAGAAAACCACGTTAGGGAAGTTGTGTGTCCCTTATAAAAGATGGGGTTGGGGATGGGGATGGTCTTGGCAGTTGGGTAGGTAATACATAACCGAGTTTTCTAAGGATACTTAGTTGGGGTTGTGAGCATGAGAACTGGGCTGAAGGCTTGAGGATTTGAGGGTCTGGGCAACAAAAAGGAGTTGTCAGACAGGAAAACCAGCTCTGACTTGATGTATGAGACAGCAGAGTTGATACATGGTGCTGTTGGTCAGCACTGAGAGCTTGCAGCTCTGGGATGGGGGGTTCTGTGCAGACAGCAGCCTGCTTGCTCGGGAGCGGCTGAAAGGCATTTGGGTGTTGCACCACTGAAAAGGAACAGAAGAAAACTGCCTGCACTTTTCACTGAAGTTTTTGCTTTTTCTTCCTCCAAAACTATTGGAGTTAGCTGAGCAAATGTGCCTGTGTGGAAGCAGACCTCTGTTTGCCTGCCCGTAACTTGTAAATAGCTTCAGAACAGCTACAAAGACAAACGCGCTTGTTCCTCATTGCGCCTGGTGTGTGGAGTTCACTGCTGCTGTAATTTCCCTGATTAAATGGAATTTAACTGCTGGTACTGCCTGGATGCTGACACCGTAATGGACACACATGGCGCTGTGTGCAGAGAGGTCGCTGTGTGCATGCAGAAACTGAAGCGTGCTGCTTGGTCTTCAGTGAGCTCTGCTGTTCCCTTCGTGCAGCCATCCGTGTCTGGGTGACAGCTCCTCTACCCAGGCATTGTCTGCTGTGATGATCTGTCTGGCATGGCTGCTGTAATTGCCTCCCACGCTTCAGTTTTTCTCCCCAACTCCCTCCTACTCCGATGCCTGCAGTGCCTTCGAGGCAGAAGGTCCTGACACTGAAGTTCTGTGAAAGTCTCTGGTTGCTGTACCCTGCCGGGACCCCCTGGCACTGCCTGCCTTTGGCTTCCCCTCTCCAGTGTGTGTTGGGGCTCCTTGTACCCCGATGCAAACTGGGGGTGCCTCCTGCAGGACGCAAAGTGTCTCAGACCGGATTAGAAATCCTTGTGCCATCTTGAATGCGTTGAAATATTCAAGGGCTAGAATGGCTTGGGTCTACAGGGATCTTAAAGGTCATGTAGTTCCAACCCCCCTGCTATAGGCTGGGTGCTCCCTACCACCTCTGATTGCCCAGGGCCCCATCCATGGCTATGAGCACCTCCAGGGATGGGGCACCCCCAGTTCTTTGGGCAATAGGAGTAACCCAATGCTGACGCTTTTTTCTTCCTTCATTATTTACTAGCAAAAAAATGCTTTCCCCGGGGGTGGGATGCATGGACTCTGATCACACCAGGCAGCATGGAGTGCTGCAGAGGCACTATGGCTTCTCTGCGATGTGCGAATATAGAGAGATGATGTCCATACCTAGTTAGGATACACACAGGCTACATGCAGGAAGACTTTTGGTGGCTGTGCCTGGAGAACTGACCTTCAGGCAAGGACCCCCTCCCTGCATCCCAAGCTACAGTGCAGTTTTCCATGTCTTGGCAGGCTGCCGTCGCTCAGGACCTGGCTTGGCCACAGCTGTGCTGGGGTTGGTGCTGTTTCCCAAGGCCATGAGGTGCGGTGGTGAGGAGGGGCTGCAGGCTGGGCTCCGGTGTGCTGCTGCTGCTAAGGAGGGCAGTAGCTTTGGAAACTCCCTGAAGCACACACACACACATAGAGAGAGAGAGAGATACATATAGAGAAATATTTCTTTTTCCCACTTTTTATTGCCCAAGGGAGTCGTAAAATAACATATGAGAATTGTTTGCTTTCTTTTTTTTTTTGTGTGTGTCTCTGCTTCTCCAGGTGGTTTGGGATGAAGCAAGCTGGGAAAAGAATTGTGTTACAGGAGAAGTGCCTGATGCATGGTAGTCTTTCGCAGTGCAGTCCTGGCATGTTCTCATCAAGTGTTCATAGCATCCTGGGGGGAGAGGTACAGAGGAGGCTGCACATCAGAGAGGAGGAATTGGATTATTCTGAGGTCTGCAGGAATAGAAGTTAGGACAAATGTAAATGTGTTGAGTGAGAATAGATGATCCCTTCTGTGAGGATAGGGAGACCGCACCATCCTCAGCATGGGATGTGCTGCTTCCTGGGAGCTGCTTCTGAAAACAGTTATAAAAAGCACTTCCCTGTGAGGCTGCAGTTAGAGCATCTCTTTGTGAGCCTGTATGCTTGTTTCTGGAGCCTGCAGCCGCACTCAGAAAGTAACTGAGGAGCTCACAGGAAGGTTTAGATGGTGAACGTTCCTGAATCAGCATTGGCATATGCTCTGCCTGAGTTTCTTATCTGCTACGGAAGCAAATCTGGTTCGTGGTGAAGAGGGTACCTGAGTTGATTGGAAAGGCTGAGTAAACCTTTCCCATGCAGTGACGTATCACCACGTGCTATTGCTGAGATAAAACCTGGCAGGCTGAAGAGAAGGCCTCAGAATTAGCGTGGAAAGCAGCAGTCAGCTGCAGATACATAACATGAAAAATACTTCCCTGCAGCGTGCTGTGGGATGCAGCTGCAACGCACCCTTGAGCAAAAATGCAGTGCAACCTTAACCCAAATGCAGTGCAGTGAAATGCAATGCGGTGCAGGTTGGATGTTTGTTCCAATGTTCTTGGACAACTCGGGTGTTCCTGTGGCCTCTCTGATAGTCCTGCACCAGGCACAGCTCGTTGCTTATCTTCAGCCTTTGCTCTGGCTGTTGTATTCTCCCTCCTGTAGGCTGGGCTGGGAGGTGCCTTGCAGTCAGGAATTCATGGAGCTTATGGTTTTGCTGCTTCCAGAGGAAAGCTGACCTATGGGACGGAGTGAAATACAAGCAGGATAAAGGCACGAGGAATGGCCAGAAGGTTGTGTGCAGAGTTGGGGTGAACAGTGTGCACACAACCCTCTGCTACGCCTCCAAGTACGCTGTTGCAGGACCATTAGCACAACTACGGAGGTGGGGCTGACTCGACAGCCCGTACCTTGTGAATGGCACGCTGATGTGAAGAAAGGCATAACATAATGTGTCCTGGTGGGCACTTCCAGCATCTGAGTACCGAGGCGTTCCAGCTGCTGGTGCTCATCTCAGGCAGGTGCTTGTAGCTCTCTCCGCTGTATTTGATGCGGCAGTGCTGACTCTTGCTAATTGTTGCATAGAAAACTGCAGGTGTTGGGAGATAAAGGCACTGATGGAGCAGCATTAGCTGTGATTTCCTGCACTGGAGGAATGAAAGGACGGTTGTAGAGAGGAGATCTCCTGCTGCTTATGCTGCAGAAATTGTCCGATCTGCATGAAGAAGGGAAGAGTGGGAGGGATCGGGAGGCCATGGGCATCATTTACATGGTTGTAGCTGAGAGGGATTTTGCTCAGCTCCAGTTGGTTTGGAAGCAGGGGCCTCTGTGGTACGGTGGGATATGGGCGGTCAGCTGAGACTGCTGTGCAGAGTCCCAACTTGCAGAAGCAGCGACGCTTCGTTTTTAACACCCAGTAGCCCCACAAGTAGCTCATTCTTACAGAAGGAAAGCACTAAAACCTAGGTTTAAACGAAGTGATTAACAAGTACACAGCCACCTGGTGTGAGGAAGCCATTTGGTGCCCTGCTCCAAAGCTGGGATGCCTGGTGCGTAACTGAGAGTCTTCATTGTTGGTATAGGAGCGGTGCCACGTGTTAATGAAAACTATAAATTAGTTCAGCAGCTCTGCAAATAACAGAGAGCCCTCGTGAGGTTGAACTACAGGATTAAAGCTGAAGGAGCAGTGTTACAAGCAACTCGGGATGCAGAGAGACACTGGGAAGGCTGAGAGGAGAAAAGGGGAAGCATGCAAAAGCAGCCTGGGTGAATTTTGTCTCTTGTTTGCTGTCATGAATAACGATTGGCATTATGGCATACAGAGCAGAGATGAGACAAATACGTTAAGGTAGGAGGAACCGTAGAGACAAGCTGAAAATTCAGGCTTACCTGAGCAAACTGGAGATCTATCTGGAAGCAGTGGGATGCTGCTTAGCACAGATACTGTTATCATCCTGGCCCTGGAATAATCACTGCACATAGGCAAAATGGGAAGCATTCCTTAAAGCATCCCCCAGCAGAATCTCAGGCTTAAAAACAAATGAAGAATTCAGGAGTTTGGCTGAGAAAGGAGGTCAGTCTGTTTTTCCACTTGACCAATTTCATGTTGCAGAGAAGTTTGGTTGCCTCAGGTGCTGTCTGGTGTCTGATTGCTTCTGAAATACGAGCAGACACTTCCACTCAGGGGCCCGAGTGTAGCATTTACAATGGAAAATTATCATCTTGGAGAGGTCATGAAGAGACAATGAATTGAAGGAGCCCTGAATGGGGTAGCTCAGTTGTAGTTTGCCCTGAGTAAGGCCTGACTAAACTGGGATAAAAAAAAAAATCCCAGGGGGTGATAGATGTGATGGGATGCTTGGAGCAGTGCGGGTGCCCAAGGCCATGGATGGGGCACACAGCAGGGAGTGGGGCTGGGTGTCTCTGAGGTCCCTTCCAATGGAACCGTTCTGTGGTTCTAGTAAGGCCAAGCTTGGGGTTAGGCAGTGCTCAGCACCCGGCAGTGGCACCCATCACACTGCAGGCAGCGTGTCACCACGTAGCCCCATCTTGTCTGCTCAGCTCTGGTAGCCAACTACAGCTACTACACGTGGTACCCACAGGGCTGTGATGGTCACGGTGCTAGGAATTTATCCTTGCTCTCTTAATAATTTCCAACTGAATTAACGATGTTACTCTCACTCCTAACTGAGGTTTAACTCAAACTTTCTTGCTTCTCTTCCTGTTATTCCCATTGGTGCCAATGTGGGATTAAAACCTCAGTGAAAGCCAGCATTGGCTGTTCCTGTTTCCCAGGTGCATCCCTCTTGACTCCTGGGATTTCTCCTCGAAATTAAGCAGAGCTCAGGGAATTTCCTCCAGCTTATGTTCATTTTTTCATTGGAGCAAAACTAATTGCCTTTGATCGTGCAAGCATGAAAGGACTGGTGCTTGTGAAGCAGAAGTGGAGGACAGTGCGAAGATGGAGGGGGGTCAGTGGGTACGAGATGGATCCCTGGTGATTGGCCGTTTGGAAGATAGCTCTGCTGCTTACAGGGACAATCAGCTTTCTGTCCAGCACTGTGACTGATGGGGGCTGTTTTGCAGTAGAAGGGAGAGAGAGGGGTCTGTGATCCAACTCAAGTTGCACTGCAGGTGGGGAAGATAAGGACTATGGTGAGTCAAGGTTTGATATCACTGTGTTGGGTGTAGAACTCCTGGCTGCCAAGCTGAATTATCCTTGAGGTCTGTTATTCCTCCCTGCCTGCCCAGCCCCTGGTGGCACCAATGTGCATCAGTTCTGGTTAGCTGACATCTATGGCACATTCCTCACTGTGGCAAATGACACAGCTCCCTGTTCCTTTGGAGCCCTTTTTCTTTGACTGCCCTTATTATCCCTCCATCATTCCCTTACTGTCTGAGTGCTGCCATACACCTAATTTGTGCCAATATAATGGAATCCTTCGGCTGATGGGGAGGAGGCAGTTGGCTTTGGCAGGAGGTAGTTGTGTAGCTATCAGATCCAATTGCTTTAAGGACCACTGGGAGAGGCACCGTGCTCCCCCCTGCCCATTCGCCATTCCCTGATGTCCTCCTCCATAGCAGTACTTTTGACCCTAGAAAAAATGATACAAAACATTTCTATCAAAAAATACTGCACTGCAAACTGGAAAAGATATCTAAACCAGCTGTCCTGTATATGGGGTGGGACTGCTTTTAGCCAGGGGCCAACACCATCTGCTGAGATGTGAACGCATGTTATTGCCCAGCAAGGGTGTCAGCATCTTCCCTGCAGAAGAAGGCAGAAACTGGTTCATTTGCTAAATCTAGCTAGGGGCTCTGCAAGCTCAGAGCACTTGGCTCCTGCCATGTGCTGACATTGCTGCCTGTTACAGAAGATACTTTGGCATGTTTTTTGTGCTTCCAGCACCTGGGAGGTGGCAGGAATTTAATGACGCTGCTGCTTGGGGACCCTTTTATTTTGCAGGTGATGCTCTGGGCTCTTGCCATGCAGGAAGTGGCTGCTGCTGCCCTGGTCAGGTTCCTGAGCACTGGGGTCAGGCTACTAGCAGAAAGCACACAGCTCTGCTGTTGCAGTTATGGCTGCGCCAGGTGTTGTGACAGTGCTGACTCTTCAGAGAAAGCAGTACAGGAAGAGGGAAGACCTGAACAGCCTGCAGGAGGGTCCAGTGGCAGATTCATGTGGTTCAGTTCTAGCGGGGCCTTCTTAATGGCTGTTTGGAGACCAAAAGGACCACTTCAGTGTGGTGTCAGACGCACAGTCACATTGGGTGGGTGCAGTGGAGCCCCACAGTGGGCCAACCTGCCCCAGCTGCTGAGTGAGGAGTTGAAGAAACACTGTTGATTATTGTGATATCAAAACTGTTAGAAGCCATGAGTGCAAAGCACAGCACTACGTGGGCTGCTGTGGGGAAAGGCAACTTCATCCCAGATAAACTCAGCACAGCCACAACTGTTACAGCAAAGCATATCACCCTGCACAGCCACGAGATGTTTGTGCCACGCTGGGGTTGTGCTGGGATAACCCACCCAGCAATGCTGTTGTGGTCGGGGAGCACGCAGCCATGGAGCTCCACTGGTGATGCTGCTGCATCAGCTCTGCCACCGCAGGGCGCCTCAAGGCCTATCAGAATACTGAGTGTGACATGGCGAGGCACAGACACTTTGAATCACCTTCCTAAGCAATAAAACCAAGGGCAGGACACAGCCGGAATGTCAGAATGTATTCTTAGGTCTTTTGGTTCTTTCTGAAAGTGACTTCAAATGCAGGCACCCAACGATGGATACCTTTGGGGGATTGGACGTGACAGCATGACACTGTGTTCAATGTCTCTGCTGTCAGACGTCACCAATGGCAAGGAAATTTCCTGGTGGTTTTCTTAGACTGGGGTACTGCAGTTTCCCTTCTATCACACGTGAATGGGCAAAGCAAGGTCTGTGGGCAGGAACCTCACCACCAGAGGAAGGAGAGCTTAAAACGCTCCCCTTTGGCCATCGCTGCAAAATATCTGTTGTTTCCCTTCATCTCTCTGACCACTGAGGGAAATCACAGGGTGCACCAAATTAGATATAGATTTTCTCAGCACCAATGGGTGGAGTAAGCAACTGTGGCAGCAGAAACAGCACAGTGCTTAAGAAAATTTCCCTTAGTTGATTACGAGATGCGGTTCATTACACTTATAAACTCGCCAACAATAAATATCTAGAGATGGTATTTTTGTCATTCATTTGCATGTAATCTCTATTATTACAGTCCCACAGCTCTCCAGCTGACCTTAGCATCTTCCAGGGAAAATGCTGTAGAAAGAGCCAGAATATCTAATGAGAGAACAAGCAGAAAATGTATTGATCTTTTAAATTGTTTCGGGCCATCTTTAAAAACAGGGTAGAGCGGAAATTCGGCTCTTCCTTCTGCATTTCATTACTAATTGTGAAGTATTTAAAGATGCTGGAACAGTAATTTCTATGGCAAGATGCAGTTTTAGCATTGTAACAGGTTTCCAGACCAACCCGATGCCACTGAAGCCCAGACTTTTTTAATGATAACATATATGCAGTTTACAGGGGCCCACACTGAGTTGCTGGTGGTTTTAATTCTCACCTGTAAATCCTCTGAAACTGAGAGATGTGAATTATCAGCAGGGAAGGACCAGAGGTTGGGCAGCTCCTCCGCATGCAGCTCCGCCGGGTTAATCTCCAATCTGGTCCCACCCTCTGAGCAGATATTTCCTATAGCCTCTCCTCACCTCTGCACATCCCAGATGGTCCCTGGCCAGCCAAGAGTCAAGAAGGAGAAGGATAGGATGGGATGGGATAGAGTAGGATAGGATACGATAGTTCAGTTGGAGAGGACCTTCAAAGATTATCAATTCCAACTGCCTGACGGTTTCAGGACTAACTAAAAGTTAAAGCATATCATTGAGGGTATTATCCAAATGCCTCTTGAACACCAGCAGGCATGGGACATCAACCACCTCACTAGGAAGCTAGGAACAGTGTCCCAGTGCTCGAGCAGCTTCCTGGTGAAGAAATTTCTCCTTATGTCCCTTCTGAACTTCCCCTGGTGCAGCTTTGTGCGCTTCTCATGTGTCCCACCATCAGTTACGTGGAGCAGACACCAACACCTTCCTGTGCACCACCCCACGAAGATAGAGAGAGCAGTGAGGCCACCTCTCGGCCCCCTCTTCCAGATTGAACGACCCAAGTGCTGTCAGCCTCTCTACATAGGTCATGTCTTCAGCTCTGTCACCAGCTTTGTTGTGCTCCTCTGGATGCTGTCAAAGACCTTTGCATCTGTAGCGGCGATGTTAAGTCATGGCCTGAAGCAGTGATTGAGCACCTGGTGGGAAGGCAGGGCCAACCCAGGGGAGCTCAGGTGCATGCAATGGACATGAGCCAGGATCTACCTCTTCCCAGACCTCACTTAAGGGTTGGCAGTGGAGATAAGGGTGTCTTGCTGGAGATCCCTGTGTGCCTGAAGCCTTCTGAAGGTAAGCAGCTTCTTTCCTTTGTTTCTGTGCCTACAGCTGTTGCCTTTGAGCATATCTTCGCTTGCTGCAGCTTGAGACTTTGCTCCTCTGCCATCATTGCTGCACTTTCCATCACATTACAGCATCCTTTTTGTATTGCGGAGACTAGAACTGCATACAGTACTCAACATGAGGCTGTGCCAGCTCCAGCTTATTTAGATCCCTCTGCAAGTCCTCTTATCCCTCTGGAGACACAACAGCATCTCCCAGTTGAGTACCATCAGCAAACTTGGTAAGGATGCACTTCATTCCCACATCCAGGTCACTGGTGGAAGTCTTGAACAGGGCTGGCCTCAGAACTGAGCTGTGGGGTGGGGGGGGGGGGTCACTGCCAGTGCCTGGCCACCAGCAGATGCAGCCCCACTCACTGCAACTGTGGGGGTTAGGGAAGGGTTGTGCATCAGAGGGCAGTGGGCACAGCACCAAGCTGAATGGAGTTGGAAAACGGTCTTGGACACGTGGTTTAATTCTTACATGGTCCTCTGCAGAGCCAGAGGTTGGACTCAGTGATCCTACAAAACCCTTCCAAATGGGGGTATTCTAAGCCATGTCATTTAGTAGAATTCCAGAAGTGGTGCAGTCAGATGTGGGGACAACAGAGCTAAGACAGAGATAAAAAATATTTATGAAGACAGAAAAGGAAAAGGGTAACAAAAATGCAATGATAATACTGGCTACTGACTGGTGTAGTGCTGTATTGGGGTTTACTTCAATGGGATGTTATTGAGATTGTAAAGCTCAACAGTAAGGTCAATGAGGAGAGGCAGCAATCTGAAAGGGGAATAGGGCCCAAGTCTGAGCACCAAGGTTTGGGTGACATCTTAAGTCTTCTGACACATCTAGAGAACTTTCATGGGTAGTTTTCCATGGAAGGGTCTCCTGGTTACCTTAAATGCCACCACGTGTGGCACCTCCATAGCCATACAAACCCTGATAACTCTGTGGTAGTGCTTAGCAAACCAGATGTCTCCTGGCACCAGTGCTGCAGTTTGCTCTGGATTTGGCTCCAAATGCCTCTCTGTTTTCTCAGCAAGAGAGAACAAGAGATCAGCCCTCTTCACAGCACATCATGAGACTCGCCCACCTGTGTAAAGCGTTTTGGACTCTTTGTACTCGCAGTACTCTTTCTAGTAATTAATGAATGAGCCTTACAGTCAGTGAGAGTGTTTCAGTCCACGTGAGAGCACCAATTTTCTGTTTTGTTGTTCATACGAAATGATTTTATCAGTGCAGCTCTAAATGCTAACTGGGTTCACCGGAACTCCCAAGATAAGAAGAAATAAGGGGTCCTAGAAATCTGCGGGAGATCAGTGTTCCTTGAGATGCCTTTGCTGTCAGGAGAGGAAAAAATCAGGAATGCACTGTTTTGGGGGCAGTTCTTGGGGTTTCAAATGAATTAAAAATGGATAGTTAGGAAACTGTATACAAATTAGAGCTTGGTTTATTTACGTTCTCCTTGGTAAAGCTGTAGGGCAGAAATTCATCAAAGAGGTTCATCTAAAAGGATGATAGAGATGAACTCTTTGTGGAATATCTATCTATCTATATATATTACACTTGACCAGAAACAACTGCTTGATTTTGGAATATTTGTAACTAATTTGAAAGCAACGGTGTTTAATTGATAAACCAGATCTCGGAAGAGATTGGTGGCCCATAGCGAGCTCAGGGCTGGCACCAAATGAATGATGAACATCTCACATCAGAGTTAATGCAGATCGTGGAGTTTGGAGTCAGCCAAGCAACCCTAGCAAAAACTCCAGTTGTTTAACAGATCCTGTGGGGAGGAAAAGTTCATGCAGTGCAGTGAGATCTCAGAGAGACAGGCTCCATTTTGGGTAGAAAGCGAGCCGGTTACAGCTCATGGAGACATAAAGTGAAGCATAGAATCTCTTACAGCAGCTAACAGAGGCTGTCTGCATTTTCCAACCAATAGATGATGGTGTTTCCAATTATCTCAGGCAAAAAGGTTCTTCCCCAGCCTATCTTCTCTCTTTCAGGCAATAAGTTTTTGCTGCGGTTCTTTGTTTTATTGCCCTTATTGCTGATATCTTCAGGTTCTTAAGAACCCAGCTGTGCTTTCAGGCATGCAGATCTGCATGTCATGATCTGCATCTCTTGTCTGTAGTAGCCAGCCTGGCAGGTATTTTCTGCTGCCGTTGCTTTAGCAGACATTTCTGTCAGTATTTTTGCCATTATGGACACCTTCATGGCTGTCCTCATCACCAACTCAGAAGAAGCAGGCAGGTCCTCATCTCGTAATAAAATTGATTTCCAGGGAATCCGGTATCTTTCTTGCAGCAGATCTTTGATATCAGCGTATTCAAGCTGACCCACAAGAAATTTCCCAAGCATCCACCAGCAGTCACGGCATCTTTTGAGGGCACTTATGGAATCTGGGCTATCCTGTCTCCAGTCAGAAGCAATGGTGTTAAAAGAGATGTCTGTGACCAACCACTCAGTATTAGAGCTCACAGCTGACCAAAGTCACATCATCCTATTCATCAAATCCTTGATCCAGCGGTGCTAATTATTCCTGCCAGTCCTATGGTGAGGCAGTTTGGGGCATTCACTGATCTCATGGTAGGGCAAATTTGATTTCCAAGGTGAATCTGTCTATGAGCTACAAATCTATTTGGTTTGAGTCATCCTTTGCCTTCCAGGTTAGCTAGCTTAGCTAGCTCTGCTAGCTCTGCCAACCTAATGTACCCTAAAGAAGAGCCGTGATCCAGCTGCTGCTCTCTCCCTTTTCTGGTTCAGGGGCATGATGCTCCTAGGATTGTGACTGCTCTTTCAAAACACAAGAGGCACAAAGGAGTGCTTGCTGTTTGCTAATTGCTGGATGACATTTTTATACCCGCTGGTTCTGCTGCAGTCTTTGCACAGGACATTCATGGTTACATCTTGTCTTTGATCTTGTTCATGGTCTGGCCTTCATCTTTTCTGCCTCCAAATGTTCTCTTTCATTTCCTGTTGGAGGAAGAGACTAAGTCCATTCCTGCTGGTGGCAGGATCAGATATAACTTTATTGAATCCTGTTTGCCCACAGAATGCCAGCAAAACAGATCTTAAGGAGGAAAAAAGTGCCCAGTGTTTCAGCCAAAAGCCTTGCCTCCATACAGGTGGTAAGAGCCAGGGCTGGAGATGCTGTCAGACAAATTAAAAACCTCCAGTATCTGCTACCCCTGTACTCTCTGTGATGCCGCCTGTTCATTTAGTTCAGTACAACTTTGTGCTCTGCTGCCAGACTGGAGGAAGATAATGCATTATGACTGGATGATAGCTTGGTAGTTTGTCTTCAGGACAGCTTGAAGTGACTTGCCAAGGCTGCCCTGCAGCAAACACCTTTCTAGCATTTCAGGCAGTACCTCGCTCTTCCACTCATACAACACAGCAGGGCATAGAAAACAACAACGCACTTCTCAGAAAGCCTACCTTGCAAGCTGTGGAGGACCATGACTTGGAAGACACGATGGGCAGGTGCATGTTAACCTCCTGAGCTGAGTCCCACTTGGATTCTGCTCATTTTTTGGTATTTCCTGCTGGGATTGTCCTTTGGTTGCCTGCAGGGAGTTGTTTGTCTGCATTGGTGGCAGTGGTTAGCAGGTCTGTGCTGTACTCTGTGACCACGTGGCTCTTCACTGGAATCTTCTTGCTTCTTTACCAGCAAAGGAGCTGCTCCATCACTCTTTTTTTTGGCTGCCTGAGTTGCTTTCCTGAATGCACCATAAGTGGTTCCTTGCAGGGTTCCTGCAAGAGTTAGTATTTGCATCTATCCCAAGGAAGGAAAGGTGACTTGGAAGATGAAGGATGCCATCTTTGTTGGCTCATGAAATTTGCTGCCTCCCACCTGGCTGTGATGCATGGAAGTGCACAAGTTGGGCACCAGTAATCCAGGTGCCATACAACCTTCCTTCCCACCTAGGAGGAAGAGGGGCTACTTCAGTGCCCAGCAGCAAGAAGCTTAATGCAAGAAGATAAAAGGGGCATTGAGGTCTACTAGCTAATAAACCATCTTTGGAAAAGAAAAGCATCCAGTAGGTAGGGAAGAAGTACAAAAAACAGCACATAGAGACTAATCTCATCCTTATATCCTTTCCATACTTCTGGCAGTCAGCGCTTCAAGAACGAGGACCAGATTCAGCCATAGCATTAGCATCAGCAACCATTAGCATCCAGTGGACACTTTTTCCCTTGATCTTATAATATCTTACAATATCTCTTTTCTGGGGTGATGAGTTCTACAACTAAATTGGCAAAGCGCCCTGCTTCTGATTTTAAGCTTGTTACTAAACAACATTACTGAAAAGCCTCTGGTCTGTGAATTGCAAGGAGGGAACTAATTGGTTCCCTTTTGTCTTCTATTCATTTTTCTTCCAACATGGCTTAGTGGGCAGTGTTGGTGAGACGAGGACGATTGGACTGGATGATCTTAGAGGTCTTTTCCAACCTGAATGATTCTGTGATGCTATGGTCTGATGTCTTCTCTCACTGCAAACCTTCTCCTTAACAGATCATCCCTTGCTCTTCCTTTCAGAGACCTTTTATCTGTTTGAAATAGGCGTACCAGAACTCCACCCAGCAAAGGTGTGTGCACGTGCATGTAGTAGTTATCTGTTCCTGCTGGCAAGTCCAACGATTGAATTTGAGCTGCAGCTCAAGGACATTATTTTTGCAGCAAACTGCCCCCCGCCCCCTCCTGCTACATGTGAATAATTTCACTCCATTGCAGATCTTCAGAACTGTCACTTCTGCACCCGTTGCCAATTAAATTCAACTGGTGTTTCCATCAGCTGTCGCTCTGTGTTGCGATGCGCTCTGGCAGTGTTTCTCAGCATGTCTCCCTGGGATCACTGTCAGTGGTTCTGCGTCACCAGTGAGTCCTCTCACCTTGTTTGTGAGACCACCCTTTGTCAGGAGCCCACAGCGTGGTGCCCTTGACATGGTGCCGATGGAGAAGAGACCCAACGAGCAGCAGGAAAACTGCTGAATTTATTTTTGCTTGTTCGGGAAAGCTATTGAAAACAACACTTTCAAGCCAAGACGAAGGTAATAAAAATGGTGTAAGGCACGAGATGGGACTGTAGGCTGCAGAACAGAGCAAGTCAACTGAATGGAGACTGAATGGGTCTCGGAGGCCTTCTGCTCCTGTTAAGGACCCAAGTGAGGTATTTCTGCCTTTGCCTCAAAATAGGAATGTAAATTGAAGAGTGCACTTTGTGCCATGTGTCTTTGCTGTACTTAAGCAGACTCCCCGTGTTGGCCATGAAATGGTATCAGCCACAGTGGCACACATCCTGATTGTCAGCTTCTCACCCCAGTGTTGAGGAAGCCGGATCAAAGTTGGGAAGATGCTTCTTTTGTAACCCAGACCTCTAATGCACCATCTCCAGGTGCCCCGTGCTGTACGTATGCGCTGCTTTGCACTGCAGTGATCCCATGTAATGGAACTCAGCGTGTTCTGCAGCTGAAGTGCAGAAGGACTGAGCAACCAGATGAGGAAGATGGTCGTTTGTGCCCTTAGGTTAAATGTAGCTGGCTGATAAAAGCAAAGCCACTGCAAGAAAGCATAGTTGAACCCCTTATTTCATCAGGGGTGGTGGTGTAGATGCACTGATTTCTTGGTGGTTCATCAGGGACAATGATACAAGGAGTCACATTACTTAATGACAAGAGCATTTCCTTACTGTGTCCTCCTCTTCTGAGAAGTGACAGCAGCTTCAGAGCTGATCAAGGCAGTTCCTGAAGGGATTCAGGTCCTGGTCTGTGATCCTCACTGAGACATGCTCTCCCCTCTTCCACATGTGGGGCAGCAGAGGTCCCTCCCCATCATCCGCCAGTAGTTGGTTCAGTTGGTTTCTCCTTTTCCTGACAATATCTATTGTTACTCAGGTAGGATTTCAGGATGAAATGATTAGCAATGCAGCCTTTATGGAAACATTTGACTGAAGGATGTACCAAGGCTTTGAAGTGCTGGGATTTATGATGTGATTCACCTCTCAAACTCCCGGTGAGAGGTGGGGATCACCTTTGTGTCAGTGCAGATGGAGGCAGCATCTTGGATCGTGGCTGTCCTGTCTGAAGCATCACGTGCTGCTCTTAGCCCAAGGGCCGGGACTGCCTTGAGGATAAGTAGTAAGAGGTCCAGAAATGCTGACGGTGTGCTATTGCTCCAGTTGCATGGAAAATGCCGTGTGAGAGTGGTTCCAAGTGCTACTTTATATGAAAAGAGCACAGCACATTCTGAGTTGAGCACTCGTGTTTTGCATTCTGTGTCCTTTAGCATTTTCTGCCTGCAAGGTTTCAGTGTTCCCGTTTTTCTGATACTCACCAAAAGCTCTTATTGGCTTTAATGAGTACTTGGCTGCTGCAAATGCTGGATAGCATTTGAAACCCGAGCGAAAAACATCTGAAGGTTTATTTTACCACCCATAAAGGATTGCTTAGCTGATTGCAGGATAATTTAGGACAGAAGAGGCTGACAGGGGCCAGTCGTAACTCTTAGGGCATTGGGACCACTGGAGAGGTCACTTCATCTACTTGGCCGCTTGCCCAGATGACAGAGGAAACCTTTCACACATCCAAGCCAAAGTCTGTGATTTTTCACTCTACAAACCGTAGCCCAAATGTAATACTATACATTCAGCTGCATTTATTATTAGCAAAATGTTCCAAATGAGGAATCCTTTCCTGGAAAATCTGCGATATCACTGAATTAAACCATTTGAGAACTCCTGTGAATATGGTTAAAGAGTCCCAATAAAGACCAGATATCAGCCCCCAGGGACACCATCAAGCAAGGATTTTCTTTGCTGAGAGTCAGGTGCAATAATTAGTGAGGATACGAAGATCTGCATGCATGGAGGTCTTTTTCTTCCAGGAAAGAGTAGAGCTATTTGCATAGCCCCTCACTGTCTCCATCAGCAAGACATCAGTTTTGCAAAGCTGTGCTCCAGGTAATTAATACTGCAACTATTTTAAATGGCAGAGCTATACAGAGATGCCTGGAGGTGCCTCTTCTTTACTGCTTTTCCAGCACCAGTGATGGTTTTGTTGTGTTGTTTGTTGAGGAAAGCACTGACACCAACACTGCAGCCCCTGGAACAACTCCTGAGACCAACAGAAGTACTCAGGATTGCAAAGCTGGGCACGACTGGGCAGCGCTCAAACATTCCTGGTGCTTTTATCTCACTGGAAGAACTCTGATCTCAAAGTGCTCTCTGCATACCTGCTCTGTGTTTCCTGCATGGCCAGTGGGGGTAAGAAGAGTCAGTGGGTCTACTTTGTCTCATAGCTGGTTTTTAATTGTTGAGGTGTAGAACGCAGGCTCCATGCTGAAGCTCTAAAAGAGGATGCTGTCGGCAGAAATGATGGGAACGGATCAGACAGCATTGCTTTTTACTTGGAGGAAGGCAAAACTTGCTGGAATGTACAAATAATTGCTCCAGGACCGAGTGCTTGGAAATCAGCTGTCATCATCTCTTAGAAATGTGAGATACTCTGACAGTAAAGGGTAAAGGCTGCTTTGAATCAAATAGCAGAAATTCTCTGAAGACCTCCTGGCAACGTCCTTTCCAACCCAGCCATGAGGCTTTTGCCCTTTCATGATGAGTCAAAGCAAGACAGTGAAAAAGATGGGTCTGGACAGCTGTGAAATACATGCTGATTTAGTGATTTGCGATAGAAATATCCAGCTTGGTCTGTAGGAATGGAGATGCCCACATATGAAAGCACCAGAAGAAACTCCAGGGCAAGGATGAAGTGTTGTACTGATAACAAAGGGATCCAATTGGTAAATGTTGTGTCTTTTGTATTGAAACGGCAGGCAGGGGAGCTGAGGAGATCATCTGCACTCCAACAACAGGAAGATAACAACAAGATGCAACAGCTCACGTTCTCCTTTCCTTGTCCTGTTATCTGGAAGGCAAGCAGCTGCTTTAAGAGACCAAAATGAGGAATCATAGAATCATAGAACAGCCTGGGTTGGAAGGGACCCCAGAGATCATCAAGTTCCAACCACAGGCAGGGCCACCAACCTCCAGATCTGGTACCAGACCAAGTTGCCAGGTTGCCCATCCAACGTGGTCTCGAAAAGAAGGAAGCATAAAGAAAGCATGGGATCTTGGAAAGATATGGAGAGTAGAGCAAGCACAATGGCCATGGGCTCTTAAAGACCGTGAAAGACCTGCCCCAAACCCAGCTCACTCGTGTGCACCAAGGAGGAAAGAGGGACAGTGAGAAGGAAATAGTCCCTTCCCATCCGTGATACCTAAAAAGCCAACGCTGTGTTTCAGATCTAACAATTCTTCACTGGTTCCGAAATAAACGTTTCTATTTTTCCTTGCTGGTGGAACTAGAATACCCCTGTTCCCACAATGGAGGGACAGATGTTTCAGAAAAAGGTGTGGGAATCTACTTTCCTAAGCGTTGCTATGCCCAATCACACCTTTGTGCTGAAGCTTGAAAGCGGGACGATCTCTAAAAGGAGAAATATGCAGCGTGACCCCATGGGATGCACATCGCTGCACCTACAGGAGGATTTCGGTGCTGAAAGGTTTCCATTTCCTGAAGCGTTGCAGTACAAAGTACTGCACGTTGAGCTGTGCTGCTCCTGTGCACCACACAAGTGCTCGTAATTACCTGCTGCAAAATTTACCATTTACAATTTACCACATCAGAACCACTCAGGGTGGAGTCTCTGAGCCCCTCTAGAGCAGATTTACTTTGAGTGAGGGAAACCAAAGCACTGCAGAGGGATACAGCCCCATTCACTCTGTAGAGAACAGACCAAAGGCATCCGCTGGTTCCCAAGAGATGCATTTGTCTGTTAAAATCTTCCTGAGTGCCAGCAATTGTTAAGTCTCGCAGAGCAGATTTCTAGCAGAAATCTATGATGCAGCATTTGGATCTATATTTATGCATGGATAACAAAGTTCATCCGCTCTATGTATAGAAAAGCTAAACGTTTCATGTGTTAACTGCTTTTTCTGTATGTGCTTGCATACCTGCTATGACAAATATAACCTGCACTACAAAATCCTCTCTTCTTCTAGACACAGTGGGCAGTGGTGGTGGGAGGTGGATGGTTGGACTACATGATCTTTTCCAACCTTAAGGATTCTATGATTCTATTATTCTATCCTCATTTTAGCGTTCCCATGGTGGCTGCATCCCACAGCAGAAGATTCCAACCCCCAAAAACTTGTCTACATCTTAACCCTGTGTAACCCACTAAGAACAACCATCACCTCGATCTCATCAGGCAAAATTTTGGACAGTCTGGTTAATTAACGCACCCAATGAAAAATACAACCCAGGTGTTCAGAAGGAACACTTTCACATAGAAAAGATCAGAAGAGAAGGCTTTATACAATACAGCTGTGTTTTCTGAAGGTGAGCAACTGCTTCTCACTGCGTACCATGCTCGTCTTCCTGCTCTCCTTGCCACAAACACACTGCTTTGTTAAAATGACTTGCACCATCCCTCCCGAGCACAGAGATGTAGTTCACAAAGTACACGAAGTTCCTAAATTGCTGAGTTGATTTTCTGGCTGTGAGCTTGGACGAGGCTTAGGCTTGAAAATATCAGGTTATAATTAAAGAAACTCAGTGTACCGTTATTATTAATATTTTTTTTTTTGGTCAGTGTTTTCTGAGGGAAAAGGGCTATTGGTTTATTTCAACCCAGAAAGAATCGATATCAACCAAATGTTTTACTTCTGTAAAAGATGGGTACTTGGTAAAAACACATGAAGGTCTGTAAATAAGGCTTTCCATTTCAATTTCACTAGGGAATCAGTGAATCTCTGAAATGCCTCTACATTAATACATACAACACAGGGAATAAAGAAGAGGAGTTAGGAATCTGTGTGTCATTACAGAACTGTGACTTCCTTGGGATCATGGAAACATGGTGGGTTGGCTGAAGTAAGTGGGCACAGACTCCATAAGGATGGAAAAGGACACCAAGGAGGAGTTGCCCTTTATATGAGAGAATAATGGGTGAGCAGGGAGCTCTGCCTGGGGTCAGGTCAGGAGCCAGTCGAAGGTTTGTAAGTTATGATTAGTGTGGGTAGTTGGTAGTCCACACAGTTGCTCTCATCATGGGTATCTCCTGATTGAGAAGATGCAGTAGATAAGGCCTTCCTTGAACTACTAGAAGAAGCTTCATGTTTGCAGGCCATGGTCCTCACAGGGGATGTGTACAACACCATATCTGCCAGCAGGATAGAGTGCATTTTAACAGCATCCTGGTACGGGGGATAGAAGAAGCAACAAAGATAAGTGCTTTGCTGGATGAGATCAAACATGGAACAAATGGTCAGGGGTGTAGAGGTAAAAGCGGCCGTGGCTGCAATGAGCATGAGATGATGGAGTTCAGGATCCAGTGAGGAAGGAATAAGATCCAGTGTGGAGGAAGAAGAACAGAAAAGAAAAACCACAGCTCTGGTTTTCAGCTAAACAATTTGGTCTCTTTGGGAATCTGCTTAGAAGAATCCCACAGGATATTTCTCTGTAGAAAAGAGAATTCCAAGATAGATGGTTGATATTCAGGGTTGATATTTGAGGATAATCTCCTCCAAGCTCAAGAAAGGTCAATCCCAAAAAGAAGAAAATCTAGAGAAGGCAGTAGAAAACCTGGGCTCAGACATGGGAAGAAGCACACGAGAGGTGGAAGCAGGGTCAGGCAACCCAAGAGGAGTATAGAAATATGGCCTAACAGACAGGGATGGGCTTAAAATAGCCAAACCCCACATGGAACTGAATCTAATAAGGGATGTGAAGAGCAACTAGAAAGGCTTCTACAAGTACATCAACAACAAGAGGAAGACTGGGGCAAATGTGGGCCTGCTACTGAATGGGGAGGTGTACCTGGTGACAAAGGTCAGGGAGAAGGCTGAGCTACTCAATGGCTTCTTGGTCTCCGTCTTTACAGATAAGGCTGGCCTTCAAGAATCGTATCAAAGATATCTTATCTTGCATGTTAAATGAGCTCACAGGCACGTACGATGAATTAAAGTGAAGGAGCTTACAAAGCAGCTAGCAGTAACAGTTCTCCCAGCCTCTTCTAGTGAATGAGTCATAGCACATGGACTCAGGTCTATATCAAGTATCTCCAGAGAACACAGCAAGAAGTGCCGGCTAACATGCGCAGCCCCCAAAAAAGCTGACACTAATAATTTGGATGTATGCCATCTGGTTTGTGCTGAAAAAAACCTCCAAAACATGGAAAGAAATGACGTCAGTAACAACTGCAAGTGCCTTGTTAAGGTCCAGTCCTTTGGTGATGATCACCTCCAGGCTTCTGAATACCAATATCAGAAATAAATGCTTTCACGCTGGGCTTCTCTTCCAGTTGTGGAGACTCCATTCTTGAAGATATTTGGCATGCAAGTTCTCAGTAATTTAATTTCCAAATTAATCTTCAGAGGTTACAGCCTGCTTTATGCAAGTTGGTTGGACCAGATGGCGTCTAGAAATCTCTCACAACCTGGATTATTCTGTAATTCTGCAATTCACAAACAAATAGCAAGGAGAACTGTAATAAATTGGCTATTCAAGTGTCAAATGAAGGCCTAAGTGGCTTCACTGCGAGGAATACAAGGCTGTGATGGACATTGCTTTCTGTGTGTTTTTTTTTCCCCCCAGTAATCCTTGCCAAAAAGGTTGCATTCCTGGCTCTTTTTGTGCCAGAGGTGTTCCTCATACAGTGTCAGTGATGGTTATCTACAGCTCTCTCTTCATGGAGCTTAGCACACTTGAGAAAAGGTTGGCATGCGCTTCTCCCACCGTTAAAAATTGCAGTTAGAACCGACTTTTAAAACGGATCCCTCTTTGCTTTCCTGGCATGGTGAAGAGCAATTAAAATACAACACTTCTGTAAATTGGTTTTTGTATAATTGGAAGCTTAAGGTCAGTGTATTTTTAATACAAACGATGCAGTCATCTTCATCTTTCCATTTAACAGTAGGAAGAAGACTGCAGAACTATAGAGGAAAGATAAATGAGTTCCGAGGAACGTTTGATTCAGAATTGGATGCTTCAAGAATTCTCCCTCATTAAAGCACTGTAGGTCTCCCACCAACTGACTCCTCGCAGGATAAAACAAGGACAGCCCCATGTCTACCAAGCGCATATTTCTATGTGCGGTCGTGTTTCACAAAGAGGTGAAAATCCCACCTCTCTTCTCAGACATCTGCTCGTGAACTCTAAGAATAGGGAGAAATGTTAAGTCAGGTGGAGGTGAGAACCCCACTTCTCTAAAGCAATGGATCCTGCAGATGCCACCATGTGGTCTCTAGGCCATGTAAGCAGCAAGCATGTCTTCTTTTATCGCATAATAATCCTACGCTATCATGTCTTTTGCAACACAAGTCTCTCATGCTGACGTTTATGACTGTACTACATCCTCTTATGTTTCAGTTTTTCTATATTTAAAGAGGATAATTAAAGTTTCTATTTTAACCTTTGGGCTTGGACCCACAGGTATCTCAACCAAAGTGGCTTAAAAATGGCAGTTTCCAGGGACATGATTTAGCGTTGGGTTGTTGGAGTTAGGGTAGGATGGTTACGCTGAGGTTGGACTTTGATGATCTTGAGGGTCTTTTCCAACCTGAGCAATTCTGTGATTCCGTGACACGCTGACACCACTATGCGTGTGTGTGTTCTGTTTGTAGCAGTAATTATAAGAGGAACCTGGGTTCTCAGAGATCAGCAAAAGGGGCCCTGCCAGGTGTGCAGTGAGGACGGCGCCAGTGGGATACAGCCAGGGCCCCCATGGGTGCACGCACTACTGTGCAGTGGGATTACATAGAGTAAGATCTGGGCTGGCACGCTCAGTTACTGGGAATGTCCTAAAAATCTGTGGTGACAGCCTTTGGAAAATATCAATGGCTGTTCTATTATTGGTACTTTATATGTTTTCCTCCAGAAAAGTGAGCTGATGCATAGCATTTGTCAGAACAGTTTGGTTCAGACCATAGCTGTCTCCAAGGGCAGCAGATTGATTGACAGAGATGCCTCTCTTACATCGTTTAAACATTTGTTTGTTCACCTCCCATCGCTGCATTAAGAACAACTTTTCTGTAGATCAAGGCAGGGCCATTGGACACCCACAGATATCGGTGGGCTGCTGTAATGCCTATATAAATAAAGCATTATAGATCATTATGAGGGACAAGGTCATTGTAATGAGGACCCACAATGTCTGAGGAGTCACACTTCATACTTCCTAGCGAGGTAGTTGACATATCATGCCTTTCTGTGATTAAAAGGCATTTGTATATTGCTCTTAATAATGGATATTAGCCTTGGGTCAACCCAATCGAGCAGTTAGACCTGATGATTTTTGTAGATTCCTTCCAACTGAACTATTCCATTCTATTTCTATAGCTCTAATTCAATTTCTATTTAAATAATAATGCTGTCCTGAAAAAAAAAATGCCCATGGAGCAGCCACAGGGATCAGGAAATGTCCCGGCTGCCCTGGTTCAGGTGGTCATTCTGTTCAGCACAGGCTCGTTAGATCTAACTCTGCCTTGTCTGCACTATGTAGGATGATACGGCACCTGGATCTCCCATCTGATCGGAATTAAATGCCTAATGGAATTAGAGCATATGGGAAGGAATTACAGCCATACTCCATTTTCATTTCCTTCTCTACGAAGCTCACAGCCTGATGGTTTCTGGACTAAAGCCATTTTGGTTTCAGAGTGAGATACTCCAGGGTTTGACATTTAATTTGAGCTGATCCTCTCTTTTTTACCCTCTGTCAGAGAAAAGGATGGGCTAACTGCAGGAAAACATTTGCACTGCATAGGAAATATTCACACCCCACTGGCAGTGGAGTGAATCAGAAAGTTTTGTGGGAGTGAGGCTCCAACGCAGATTAGGGCTTGGGAGTGCATGCAAAAGGATGGTATTCTGAGCACTACTATCCCAGATCTATTGAAATGTAACAGCTCTTTTTCCTACCTGCCTAGGGAGGAAACACCATGAAATACGTTCAGCCTTTGTGGTTTATCTCTGCAAAGCCAGAAAAAGCAAATGTTGTGATCTGATACATCATTTTTATACAGGTTTTATCACATGGCTGTGTGATTCTTTACGTGGCTGTTCCTCACGCTACCTGAAGCAGGTGGTGTTAATCTCATCTACCTTCATGTGTTTGCTTTCTGTGTAAATCTAACCTCTTTGATATAGAGAGGGACAGATCATCCTCCTGATGGACTTGACTGCTTCTGAATATTCAGGTAACCCTCTGAAATAAACAAAATAAAGCCAGTCTAGTAGTCCAACTCAGATTGAAATTGGGTGCCAGCAGCTGACAGCAGCGAGGTTTTTTCTTGCACTGCCTCTCAAGATTACCATCTGGGGCAGAAGGACCATCTGCACCAACAACAAAGCCTCTACGGCCGGATTTGCTCTGCCACTCAGCTTAAGGACTGAAGTTAGCAAAGGCACTGGAAAAAGAGAATTGCTTCCAGCTGATGATTCAGAGCTCTATTCCACCCTCCCAGGGAGACAGCTGTGCTGCCATGGATGTTCCTCTCTGTAATTTACATGCTGTGCTAGTGGCAGCTCAGCAAAGACTCTCTCTGCTACTTGAGAGGCAAATAGGTTTTATTCTTTGGGAAGCAGCTTTAATCCTCATCCCCAGAAAAAAAAAATAATAATAAAAATTACATATACGTATATATAATCGCCACTGGAAATGGCTTATTCTGGCCCTGTCTACACAGTCTGAGGTGAAAGAGGTGGCATAAAACAAGTGGAGGTTGTGCTCAGTGTGCACTGAGGGTGGGCTGTGATTGTGAGGAGGGGGTCTTCCTGGGATGGTGCTCTGTGGGGCCAAGTGGTGTTCAGATCTCCTACATGGAGGCACTTGGAGCAAACAAGACTGCTGAGGAAGAGACAGCACATGCTCTCTGGATGAGATCAGAATGCAGGTATTGATGAGGCTGAGAGGAAACCTCTCCATACACTCCCAACTCTTGCAGCAGGTGACCACAGCAACCCCCAGAATCATTGTGATCGGAGGAAATACCACTCAGAATTACAGAATCATAGAATCTGTAAGGTTGCAAAAGACCTCTAAGATCATCCAGTCCAATGGTCCACCTACCACCAATACTGCCCACTAACCACGTTCCTCAGTGCCACCTCCACCCTTTCCTTAAACACCTCCAGGGTCGGTGATCCCACTACCTCTATGGGCAGCCTGTGCCAACGCATCACCACTCCTTCTGAAAATAAATGTTTCCTAAGATCCAATCCGAACCTCCTCTGGTGCGACTTGAGGCCATAACCTCCCATTCTATTGCTGTTACCCAGGAGCAGAGGCCCACCCTCCCCTTGTCGCAGCCTCCTTTCAGACAGGTGTAGAGAGCAATGAGGTCTCCCCTGAGCCTCCTCTGCTCCAGACTGAACGATCCCATTCCCTTGGCCGCCCCCCATAAGATTGTGCTCCAAACCCTTCACTGACAGGAAGCTCATTTGGTGGCATCTTGGTTTGAGTCCTCTGTATAAACTCTTTGTCTCCTCCTCTGCAGTTTTGGGATGGGGGAGATGCCCCTCTTCCCAGCTGAGGCTGGGAATGCAATGCTGAAATGCAGGAAGCATGGAGGCTCCTTGGTTTGCAGCAGTTCATGATTTTTTTTTGCAAGAGGATCTCAGTCATGATGGTCTTCATCAAGCAGAACCTTTACACCTGGTGTTGGACTAGATGATGACAATCGGACTACATCTTTGAGATCTTTTCCAACCTTAATGATTCTGGAAGAAACCTTTTCCTCGAGAAAGCCCCTATGGGGAAAACCTCTTGTTTGGATGATGGAAATTACCCACAGGATCCACTGGGCACCTTTCTAGCTCAGAGAACTGGGATTCTAGCTCCATGCCTAACCCGTACCGCTGCTTCGAACAGCCCATCAAGGACGTGCAGCTGAACACCTGAGTGGCACTTTGCCTCTGCGTGTCACTCTGGTGAGCTTAGCCAACGTGACACTGTAAAATCAGCCTCCAAGTGCTGCAGCCAGGCAGTACAATCTGCAGCAGCTTTGGCAGGTAGTTCAGCTTTCAGATTTTGGTCCCTTCAGGTTTGCATTGCTGCCTTGAGTTCATTGTTTCTCACTTTCACCATTCTTCCCAAATTGTGTTGTCCAACTTTGAAGCTCATTTAATACAGACTTACTGTTTAAAATAGTGCTTTACTGTTTTGTTTTCTTGAAGAGTGGTCCATGATAAAAACAAGGTAATAGTAGTAACCGTGAAGCTGCTTTCCAGTGCTCCTACAGATATTTTCTTTGCTCATTGATGACTTACTTCCACTGGATGTGGACAAGTCAGCCCATGGAGCAAATATCTGGGGTAAGCTCCAAGAACTGCTCCGTGCTAAAGAGCTGATAGCTTATTAGAAATTCAGTGCAATACAGAACAATGTCACTTTTCTCACGGAAGTCTTGCAGTGCACTTCTAGCATTGTGGGAAGGCTTCTCTTAGCTGTGGCAGTGTTTGATGCAGAAGAAGAGCTGTCAGTTCCTTGCAGTGTCATTTACACGCCTTGTTAAGCCTCGTTCTAACTAATGATCATGTAACACAAAACAGACTGTTTAGCATTTTCTTGCTAATTGCTCCTCAGAGGAAGGTGCTCTTAGGCAAGCACAGATGATTTCTACAGCTCATGGCATAATCCGTCCATCCTCAAAGCATCTGTGCTCTTTAACAAATCCAAAGGGACAGCACCCTGCCTGCTCAGGAAAGTGACCCCGATCAGCTCAGCACAGCCCTCATCAAGCAAGAAGATCGCCCTGACTCTTCTCTTGTTCACATCTCGCACATCACCAATTTCAGAGAAGCTGAAGCTGAGAATCTCTCTGGAGTTTCCCACCCTGACGATTCAGCCCCATCCCTCTCGCACAGCACCCCGTACCATTTCTTTTTTCGGAAAAAGATCTGTTCTGGAATGATGATTCCTTAAAATAGAGCAGAACTCTGACGAACGCGTGGCTGGTTGCAGGCTGGGCTTTCTGCACGACTGTATCAGAAGAAATAAAAAATGTGATTTCAGGCCTCGTGGGGACACTGGAAACCAAAAGCCACATGAAAAAGGCCTGAAAGGAGAAGTGGATTATGAAAAAAAAGACAACAGTGGATTCTTAACTCTCTGCCCTGTTATTGTCAGGTCACAGATCCACTTCCTGAGTGGAATGACAAGCTAACTATTCGAATTCTCACCTACACACCTTGTTAGATTCTTCACGTTTCACCGAGAGAAGCCATGAAACCAAGCATGCACAAGCAGTTGTGTCTCACCTCCAACAGACAGTGAGCTCCCTGTTCCCATCACAGCCCATCAGGGAACCAAACGTGGCTTTCACGGTGGCCTCTGGGAGGTGACCCAGGAAAAAGCTGCATGGCAGCCTTGTGGCTCTGGGAAGGTTCTGACTACCCGAAATACTCAGTTTCTGTGCCTACAGCTGTTGCATTTGCACGTCCTCTCTCGTTGTAGCCTGTGACCATGCTGCTTTGCTGTCATTGCTGCACTTTCCGTGGTGTTACACTATAGTTCTATGAGCTGCTGTAGAGTCCCCTTCAGCAGCTGGCTGGTGGGGCAGGCTGCTGCTCCGATCTCAGCAGTAACCAGGTAGGCACCATGGAAAGCATCCTAGAAATGGAAACGTTTAGAAAGACGGCAAGGCAGATACTAGATATACATTTCATATGCATTTTCTAGAGTCTCTCACTGCCCTCACAATGGTTTTCTGTTATGGATGCAGAATGTAAAATGCAATTAGGTGTAGTGGTTCTGCAATTTCTGGTGAAGCAGAAGTTAATAAGAGGATTCAGTTGTGGGAAGGAACCCAAACTGAGAAACCACTCCTGAATGATTTACGCTGCTTCTCCATGCACAGGACAGCTACCAGGAGTATACAGAATATTTTTAATGGAGTGGCTACACTGGCACTAAGAACAAGCAGGCAGAGACCATTGAGATAATGTGTCCCAGTGCCCATGGGTGGGTGTGCTCTTCCTTTCCACTGATATCTTTCTTCATGGATGAATCCTTCGTGCAGGGGAGTGGAAGCAGTCCCTGCACTCCACAATGGAGCCCAGTTAGCTCTGTGACTCCTGCAATTGCACACTGGAACCTTCTAGCCAAGCAAAATCTGCTACAGTCTATCTTGCCCTTACTCACTACTTGTCTCTGCTTTTTTTTCCACGAACCTTCCTTGAAACCAAAAGAAGTGTGTTTAGTTTGGGACAGCAGAGGTGGCAAGGGAGAGCCTGTAGTCGGCTTCTAGACCCAGTGTCAGTCCTTCCAAGAGACTGTGTGGCAGCGTTTGTTGGCCCTGCCCTGGGAGAGGGCATGGCTGAGGGCAGCACTGCAGCAAGGCTGCACACCTGGCACCAGCTCTGCAGAGAAGCGTAAAGCAGGGCAGAAAACTGATATGGCAGATAACGGGAGTGCGCCAATGCCAATTGTACGGTGATGTTTGTGTTGCATGTACTTGGAGTCATAGCAGTGTCGTGACATCTGGAAAGAGCTCACGTCCACAGGCATCACACAGGGCTTCTAGCTGCTGGAGCTGGATTGGAAGGAGTGGGAGAAGACCTTCTGAGGTAGCAATCCTGTCTCCATCCTCTTCTGCAATGAGGTAGAAGATGTTTGGAGAGCCTGAGCCCTGGCATGTTTCCTCCCTGCTGTGATGTTCATGGTTGGCCCATTAATTCACTGGTATGAATGCAGAGATCCAAAGAAAGGTGCTCGTTGGTTTTTTCTGCTCTTCTGCAGCAGCAATGCTGGGGACGTGGTGCGTGGAGGAAGCCCTAGTTGCACTATGGAAGCGGTGGGGGAAGCTGATGGTTTTGCTTGATCCAGAGCTCTCCCTTAACAGCAAACAGCCATGGAAAGGTGTGGTTGCCCAGACCCAGGGAGGACCAAGGTCAGATTAATCACTTCCTAGGAGAATTTACTGACCACCAACTTCCCAGGGTGACTCACTCAGACGTCTAGAATACAGAGGCTTAAAGTGAAGTGAGTCCTGCTTCATGAGAGAAGCTAAAAAGGGAAGAGCAAGTGAAGATAAACAAGCAAAGAGTGTCTGACTTCACCCACAGCAAGGACGGTGAGTTACAATTTCAGCAGGGAGAGCTGTGCTCTACAAAAATCAGCCAGTAACAACACACCAGAGCTAGCTTTAAAAGGAAGACTGATTGTGTGCTCTGTTCCTAGCTGGAAGTGGGAATCAAAAGAGGGGAGTGGAGGACCTCTACTATTTAATTTACTGTTTGCAACTTGCAAGGAGACTGGCTATGAAGAATGTCCTGCCAACAGCCAGGATCTGCCACTGTGAGATCAGAAGTGTCCATAGACTATTGGGGAGCAGCTGAGAAGTGCTCCTGCGAAAGACAAAGTGATTTTCAAGTGAATATTCTCTAGGAATATAGCATAAATCCAGCTGACGTTGAATATGCATAATTGCAGCCTCAAAATGCATGGAGAGGGATGGGTGAGTACTAGAGCTCTACAGGCAGTTATAGTGCTATTTCAGCTCACCCACTTTTCCAGCAGACTTTACCTATGGAGAAACTCCTGCAGGGCAGGCAAGCGTTAGGGCTGGCACAACAGCTACGAGGAGGAAGTCACAACTAGCAGTTATCCTCTGGAGGTTCACATGGTAGTGTTCTAACAGCAAGAAGTTCTGATTTGTTCTGTGGATTTAACCTTGTTCCTGGGCAGTGCTCACACGATCAGAGAGCTGCTCGGTGAGCTTCAGCTCAGCAGCTGCAGTTCTCTGAGAGAAGGACCCAAAGACCCCATTCTGGATGAGGGTCCCCTCCCACTTAAGATATGTAATATAAGACATTCCTTGCCTTCGTGTATGTGACTTGAACGAACAGGAACAATGCAGGAAAATGAAATTTGAAAGGCAGGAAGATGGAGGCTGGGCACGAAAGGGAGAGTAATTTCCTGGAGCTAACAGTGCTTTAATCAACCTCACCCAGGCCAGGCTGCCTCAGCAGGAAACCTGTGTGCAAACATGGGCAGTTGTGTGATGGTGTTACAAGCCCTGCGGCTTGGCTTGTTGCTGTGCCCTCCTTTTCCTAGCAGGGGCCCATCCCCAGTTCAGTTCTGCAGTTCTTTTCCTGAGAACTGGGAAGTACAGGCTGTGCTCTGCATCTGGGGTCCACTTGTTCTTGCCAGCTTTGTCTCCAGCAACTTAGCATTTGGGTTTTCCTAAAGGAGCAGCCCTTCCCCTGCCTGGTTGCTGTTCTCTAAAGCTGTACAGAACCAGCTGCTATCATCAGTGGGAACCACAGCCCTGTCTGAGAAGCTGTGGGCTAAGCATGAGGCAAAATAAACGTCAAACGAAGAAGCAGATATTGTTTAACTGTTATTCTAATGCTTAGCTCTTTTTTTTTTTTTTTAATTGCCATGCTTAAAGTTTTATTTTAATCCAGAGCAATGAAAATGATCTGCTGAACTTCGTGAGCAAAGCATTTATCTGCTCTAGCTGTCTGCCTGAATTTTAAAAGAAGTAAATTACTGAATTCCTCAGATATTGAAGCTTCATTGTGAACTGCCTCGCTGTGGTTGGGGGTGCTTGCTTAAAGTTCTTGGGAAGAAATTGGATCAGACCCAGGGGAAACATCCAAAATACTTTAATGACAACGCCAGATATCGAAGCAATTATTTTGAAAGAACAGAATTTGAATATGATATTAAAATGAAAGCAGCTCCACAAAAAGGGACCTAGTAATAGGAAGAAAAAACCCACCTTATTAACATGCATGAACAATAGAAAGCAGCCCAGACTCAGATGTTATCCAAGATATCATATGAATATAGTACGAAGCTCAGTAAGTAGCCTGCTGTCCTTATGTCAACATTCATCTCACAATAAAAACAACTAGGTTGTTTTGACTGTCTCTCTGTTTAATGAGCTGAACAAAGCCCTGCTTACCCCGGGTGCAAGAACCTTGGTTGTCAGATGGCCCTTCAGTGCAGTTTCCCATTGCAGGAAGAGGATGGATGCTACGTGGTAGTATCATTCCTCATAGCTATTGCCATGACCTGCAGGGAAAATCACTACTGCTAAATCCTGGTCCCACTGTGACTTTATATATTCTAAATGTGGGGACCTTTAAAGTGTGTAAATATGTAGCCCGTGGTTGGGTCTTGAAGTATGAACTTGTGCAGCAGAGAGGGCTGGTGTCCCTTAGTTTGATCTTCTATGGGACTCTTAGTGAGGCAGCAGCACCATTTTGTCCTCAGGTCTCTGCAGAATTCTGCTCAGTTCCTGAGCTGTATTTCTGGGAAGAAGGCAGGGCTGTGAATGATCCATGTATAACCGTGTAGCAAAGAGCAAGTCCTCCATGGGCAGGTGGGTTTTTGCTGAGGAGCTGTGGGGAACCCCTGGAGAAGGAGACTGCTCTAATGTTGGTACTGGGACTGGCTGCTTTGGTCCTTGCTGCAGAGTACCAAACAATCCGGGTGCCCTAGGGAGGGGTTTGTTGATACTAATGTAGATATTAGCAGTCAAGCACTCCTGTGGCTACTACATTTAATTAACTGCAAGTTCCTGTAGTGAGCAGAATCTGGGATCTAGAGCTCATTTCATCCTCCAATAAGGAGGCTTAAGTCTCTCTACAACCTGCTGAGGAAGCCCCCGATGTCTAAAAAAAGGAGCTCAGAATGGCAAAAAAATCACTTGCAGGTGTCTAAAATTTGTTTTGTACTGATGAAACTGAATGAGTCTGTACGAAATGGACTACTGGACCATGTACAGATATCATGTCTGGGTTTTTAACCTCCTTCTGGGGCAAACAGTTTCTGCAGTGAGGTCTTCTATGTGGCCTTTCCAGGCTGATTTTTTGCCATCTGTGTGTCAGGTGGCTTTGGTTAGATGTTGAAAGGAGCATCTAAGCAAACTGGGTGTACACAAGTCCGTAGGTCCTGATGGGATGTCATCAATATTGCTGGGATACCTGGCCAATGTCATTGTGAGGCCACTCTCCATCATCTTTGAGTAGTCACTGTAGGTGGGGGGGATTCCCAAAGGCAACTGTATCTAAGACATCTTGCAATGAAGACATCTGTCTTCAAGGAGAGGAATTCAGGGAACTGAACATTAGTCCCTGGGAAGGTGAGGAAATAAATAGTCATTTTTTCTCCTGACTCAGAAGGCCAAGGTCAGGCTCTTCTTGGTGAACCACGGACCACAAAATCACAGACTTCTTCCATTCCTAGGCTAATCTTTCTGCACTGTTCTACTCTTTGCAACTGAGACAACTAAATGTACAGTGTTGATAAATGCATTGTATAATAAATCCACCATCTTTGGTTGGGATTTTTTCTGACTGCATTATTCTGCATTATTCTGCTTTCTCTCCTTCCTCTATAACCATCTCTAACCATCTTGCTGTCTGCTTCCCCATAGTGCTGTCAGAACACCCTCCCCTGGGATACACCAACGGGACCACTGGATTGCAGTGATTCCATGCGTCCAATGGAATCACTGATAGCTTGTCATTAGGGGAGCAGCTTCCACAGGGAAACACCACTTTCCTCCTCTTTTTTACCCCTTGCTATGAGCACAAACTGTAGTCTACAAATATCCTCAGCTGGGGATGAAAATTCATATCACAGCTGGGCAGGGCTTTGGGTAACCTGCTTCTGGGTTGGCCCAGCTTTGAGCAGGAGCTTTGGCTAGAGACCTCCAGGGATCCCTTCCAGTTATGCTGTGATTTGACTTGTTTCCTTCAGCGGGAGCTATTTCAGACTCTCTGATGTTTACAAAAGCAAACCTCCATTCCACCATGACAGAGGACATCCCCAGTGCTTGGCCATGTGCTTTTTCACATTGCCTGCTGCTGTCCTGAGTGCTGCAGCTGTTGATTGCAGATTAATGGAACGTGCACTTCCCATGCATTGCTTTTTTTTTTTTTCCCCACAGTTTTGAATATTTGAATTTTGATTAGCAAACCGTATTGTTAGGGGTGTAAATGGAGTTGAGAGGCACAAGTAGTTCTGTAAGTAAAATCAAAGTGTATTCTGCTTCCGTATTCAGTATTTTCTCTTGCTCTTCACGCACTTAATTTTCTGGTAGCCTGAAAGGCAAGGGAAGGATGGCAAATAACAGACTCAGATCTATCACTTTTAATCAAGAATGCAAATATTTAGTCAATATCATTAATGAGCACCTAGGGCAGATGGACATTTCCTCCACAAAGAACTCGCCACAACACTGAGCTGAATGTCAGCTCCGAATCCGAGATCCTTGGCTGTTGTATGCAGGGACGAGTGTCAAAAGAAATAAATGTTGACTCAGACTGTTTACAGCCCTTTCCTTTCCATGCTGTGACTGCTGATTTCTTTGTGTGCACTGAGCCAGCCTGTAATGGTTACAGCAAGAACTAGACTCTGTGTGGACATACGGTACATGCTCTGTGTCTGTTTACAACATGGAGCTCATTGGATGCCCCATTCCTATCCCACTGAAAGTGAGGTGTGGAAGATGTGCTGCTCTGTTCCTGGATGCATTTTACCTAAGAGGAAGGAGTATTTGCTATTACAGTTGATGGCAGTTTCGTGAGAGAAATATATCAACAGAGTGAATCCTGAGTGATTTGTGCCAGTTCCTGATGGATGCTGCTTTGACCTTGGGTATCTACCAGAAGGTACCTCCTGGAATAACAGAATCCTAGAATATCTCATGCTGAAAGAGCTCTAAGGTCTCTGAGTAAAATGGTTGGTTCCACACAGCACCACCCAAAGCCAAACCCTATGTCTAAGAGAAGTGTCTCAATGCTCCCTGAGCTCCTGCAGCTCGGGGCTGTGCCCACTGCCATGATCAGCCTCTTCCATATCCACCACCATATGGGGCACAACCTTTCCCTAACCCCAACCTGACCCTCCCCTATATGTATATTTCTTGGGAGTTCCAAGACCTGCAATACATTTTCTCTGCAGCAGCATGAATGCTAGGAAGGCTGAGGAAAAGTCCCAGGGCATACAGCTGTGCAACAATCCTGACATGGCTAACTCTCATACAGAACTAAAATGCTCTGTATTACCAATTTGCGATGTTTTTATAGCTGTTAATCATGGCACCTTCCTAATGAATAGCACAAAGTTTGTTTTCCAAAGCCAATTTTTCTATGAAATTGTCTTGAAATTGACTTGACAGCTTTAATGCCTTGACTAGATTTTGTGACAAGGTGAGCTCTCAGAGATCCTGGTTCAAGTTCAAACCTTTTAGAATCCCTATAAATTTTAAATACCTGCTTTTCAAGACTGAACACGAGAGCATGGAGCTTCTGTCCAATGCATTTTATAGAGCTTGGCATGGATTGATTTTTTCCTGGGACACAAGTCACGGGACAAATGGAAATCCTTATGTGAATCTCACGAGATGGCCAGGATCAAAATGAACAGTTCTTCATTTACAGTGTGACTTACGTATTTTTGCTTTAGCTAGGACTGAGAGCTTCAAGGTGGGTTGTCTTTGCCTCAGAATTTTCAGCTAGCAAAAGGAAAATCACAAAAGAGGGACCGTGTCTGGGAGCTCTCTCATGAATTTGCTCTCATGTCATGAATCATTCAGTATTGTTGCTATGCCAAGCAGTCATAATGCTCCTCTCTGCAGCGCTGGAGTTTCACACAAGGCTGGTTGCAGATAAGGGCGCTTCAGCACGTGTCCAAGACGAGATATTGGCTTCCATTGTTCAGGGAGCTGATCTGCACCATTCTGTCCTCACCACAGTACTGACTGACGCTTCCGAGAGCTGATTATTCTCACTTTGATTTTATTATTTTACAACTGGAAAATTTCCAGCCAGAGTTTGATGAGCACTCTCCACATTGCCTAGTTGGAACTTCCCCTGCCGCCACTTGTGTCTGTTGTGTACATCTGAGAAGGGTCCTACTTCATCTTCCCTGTTACCTTGTTATTTAGATGAAGGCTGCAGTTAGATTCTCCTTTCCATTCTTTTCCAAGATGAACACAACTGGTTCCTTCAGCCTTTCCTCACACCACGAGCTGCATGCAGACTCCGGACCATCTCAGTGTCTTCCAGTGTTCTCCAGTCCTAATGCCAAAACCACTGAGCAGATTTCTTCACTAAATCAGTGCGAGGACATGCTGATAAAAACTTCCTTGCCCCAATGAAGGACATACCTGTGACAAGAAAAGAGAAAAAAAAAGAAAGGGTAAGTAAGGCCCGTGACCTCCTGGAGCTTCAACAAACAAATAGAACCTCTTGGAAGATGGTTGTCTTCCTCAGTCATCTTTTGAATCGATCAGAAAATTCAAACAGGTTCATGTAGCTCTTTGGGGAGGGTGGCTACAAAGAGGTTCCAGGCTCTGGTGCAAGTGACCTTAGCAATTATAAGATAGATTTAGTATTTTGATGCTGTGCCAATTTCTGAGCATTTATTTGCCTGATAAAGAAAGGAGCCTCAGGAGGACGCATAGATTGCAATCTGAGCAATAGTCCTTTACATGCTTGAGAATAAAACTCTGTAAAGCCAAAATAATCTTTCTGTATAGAAACGATGCCTGAAGAGCCCTCAATATGTACTGGCATATCTATGAGGTTTGGAATGTGACAAAAAACGTGGATTTTAGAGGAAAATTATTCACAAAGTGAAAGCAAATCATGGAATCATTAAAGCTGGAAAAGCCCTCTTAAGATCAGCCAGTCCAACCATCCACCAATATTGCCCACTAAGCCACATCCCTCAGTGCCACATCTCCACATCTCTTCAACACCTCCAGGGATGGTGTCTGTTCCAAATATCGTGTTTTCTTGGAGGGTTTTTGGTGGTTTTTTTTTGCATTTTGTTTTTGAATGTCCAGGTATTCAGTTCCATTTTCAGTGCTAAAAGTGAAATGATATCAAATACCAAAGAGCAGAGAGAATTCCTCAACCCAAAGAAGGGATCTCACTTGACATATACACCTTTCTTAGCCACAATCATTTCTCTGACAAAAAGCCAGAATATTTGCTGAGTGAAACAAAAATGCAATTTAGGCAAACATGGATTATTCAGAAAAGTAAACCTCAAGAAAAGACACTGCTGGCCCCAGAGGAAATATCTGTAAATTAGCAGTGGGCAAAATAAGGTTTAAGAAGGTTTACGGGGGGGGAAAAAAGCGTTATCTTTACTCATATAAACAAGTGGATCTGACTGGTGTACATCCACAGGGAGCCACGTTGCTGATGAGGAATGAGGTATTTTTATTTGGACACCACCCAGGACACAGCCACGTTAATGTCATTTCCCTTCTGAAGAGGATGAGTTCAGATGGTGGCTTCGCTGTTGTTTAGAATTCACTTCAGCTGCTTTGACTGCTGCCCTTCCCATCTGCTGGCTGATGGCACTGCTTCAGCAGAGGCAGGTCCATGTCTGCTCCCAACTTCTTGAGAGCTTCAATGAGAACGATAAAATAATTCCATCTTTTCGAGGTTTTGTTTGGGATGGAGTTAATTTCGTTCCCAGTCCAGTGCTGTGTTTTGGATTCAGGATGAGGATAGCAATGATAACAAAAAAAACCCTCAAGGTTTCAGCCAATCTTCCAAAGCAATGGAATAAAATACTGAGCCCTTTGAAATCAAATACCCAAAAGCTGCACCTTAGAGCAATCAACGATATAATATAGCCAATGCTGTTGAGACTTTCACGTGTGGAGAATGAGATTTAATTCTTTCTGTAGTGTGTTACCTCTGTCCCCTCTGGAGCTTCAGCTGCCTACATGCCAAGGACCCAAGGAAGAGCTGCATCACCACCTTGGCTCAGACAGCAGAGAGAAAGATTGTGAGAAAGAGAGGTGAGAAAGTCTTAGACATATACATCATAGAGAACAATATCAGAGAGATGGGGCTGCTGAGATGGAGAACGAGATTTCAGGGGGGAAAAAACACTGCCATGGGAAGGTATAAAACCAACAAGAGAACAATTAGATGGGTCGGTGTCAGTGAATCATAGAATGGCTTAGGATGGAGGTGACCTAAAAGATCATCCAGTGCCAACCACCTGCTGTGGGTGGGTTGCCAACCAGTAGATCATTTTGCCCGGGGCTCCATCGACCCAACCCTGAATGCCTCCAGGGATGGGGCTGAACTAAGGGAAGCTGCAGAGGTCACCCGATGGCTGCCTGGCCACACATGACTTTGGTTTCTCATTGAGCTGGCAAGCAGATTAAAGCTTAGCCTTGTTATTTCCCAGCTTTCCTTTGCATACGTTAGCAACTAAATAATTGCTTCATACTTTGAAGCCGTATATCACCGGCTTGCAGAGTCATTTTGCAGATAGCTAAAGGTATCCAAAGAAAAGCACCCAAAAAATAACGATTACATCTCTAATCTGAGGAAGAGAGAACAGAACTGACATTTTGAACAAATGATGTCCTAGCCACATGGTTTTCTCTGGAAAACAGATATTTAGGTTCCTATGAAATGCTGGCTTTGAAATGAACTGAGATACGCTCACAAAAACATGCTATTGGAAACTCTTCAGCTTCCTGATTTGTACCTTCGATGTGAAAAGGAAAAATGCAATCTGCCACGTGAAAGTCAAATAAATGGATGCAATGAGGAAGCTCAGCAAAGCTGCCTTTGTGTCCCACAGCCCAGGGAAAAGCCCAGATCTTCTCAAAGGTTCCCACTCAGACAGCATCAAACTGCTGCAGATGCACCTGAGCTAACCTGATGTACAGCTACGACTGCTCTGACACACGAGTCTGCAGACTGAGCGTCACCACCACATCTGTGACTCTGTCAACCTTGCCAACACCAACAAGTTGGTGGTTTTTTTTTTCCTAGTGTTAAACTGAGAAGCAGACTAATTTCAGAGGCTCCTTTATCTGTAGATTTCCTGTCTCACTGGTGCACACTCATAGCATCTCTGGGTATGTGCACGAATTCCCTCTCTGCGTGAGCTCCCCTGCCTCCCACCCCCAAAAACGATAACATATCTCGAAGAATAGTTGCATTATTTTTCTAAGCAGAACATTCAACACAGGATATTAAATACAGCGCTGATTTCGACCTTATGAAGCACGAGTGAAATGAGCTGTAGCTGTTACAAGGCAAGAAAGTGTCCGGGTGATCAAACTCAGAGAAGGAAGAAACGTATTTCTTCCCTTTTTTGGAAAATGTCTGAAGATTGGTTTGTACCCCAAACCCGTCTCCTTTTCCACATCAGCCTAAGAAAGCCACCAACCACAACCATTTTCTGTCTGGAAGTCACGCTTGTGAACAGTTATCAATCAACAGTTATCATCTACGGGCCGTGGCACAGCACTCTGCTCCTACTGAGTGACTGACAGCACAGCAGTGAGACAGCTCACCATCGCCACAGCCCTGAGATCATCTGGTGTTCTGCTGCAGAGCTCTGCAAGATTTCCTGTGAGCTTCTCTTGCCCAAGGGCAGAATTTGTTCTTCAGCTGGAGATGCAAAAGACCAACCTCTTTCCTTGCACGTTATATCGCACCAAACACTTTTCCACCCACGAAACGACACCCACATTGTTTGGAAGGAGAATAAACTGAGAGGCATCTTCTTGGGATTTTTGAAGACAAGCTATTGTAGCTGCGGCAGCCTTGTTCCATCTGCAGGACGTTCTGGAGGCTCAGAAGATTCACTCGGTGTCCTCTCCCAGCCTGGAAGTCAAGTGATGCTGCAGGAAGTGATCTGTTTTATTTCACCTACCTATTTTGGTATCAGATTCAAACCACGGTGGGGCAGTTTGAAAATTCCCTCTAATTCCAGGTGAGAGCTCCGGGTGAGAGGCTGTAGCTTTCTGACTGACACAACACGCAGCCCCTCCAGTGTTAAGAATGCATTCTTACAAGGGAGGGTGGATGGGATGCTGCTATTCCTGGGCACAGCCAGCAATCGGAGGTGCCGAAGGAGGGTCAAAATGTTTGGAGAGCATGAAATTCCTTCTGAGCCTGAGCTCAGGGCAGCTACAGCGGGCTTGTACTCAAAGTCACACAGTGCCTGAGCATGAATGGGTTTCAGCCCATCGCGCAGAGATAAGGTGGTGGAGATGGCAGAGCCTGGCTATCAGCGGTAGTAAGTGTTCAAAAAACATGAGATTAGCTGTTTCTTGAAAGGAATCCAATATGTAAATTAGCTGCCAGAGGGAAATGGAGACAGCTGGTTGGCAGTGTCTAATTTAGTATCTTCTTAAGGCCAAATGATACAGCAAAGGAGCTTTGACTTTATCACTGCTGTTTCAAGACTTTGGCTCTACCTGAACCGCAACTGATGTCGTCTGCTGGGACTGGTGCAAGGCCTTTGGCACGGTCCCACACCACACCTAATTTGGAGAGATACGGACCTGAAGGGCGGGCTGTTTGGTGGATGAGGAATTGCTTGGATGGTTGTGGCCAAAGGGTTGTGGTCAGCGGCTCTGTGTGCAGGCGGGGGTGGTGAGGAGTGGTGTCCCCCAGGGGTCCATCTCAGGACCTTCAGCATCTTTACCAACGGCATCAATGATGGATGGAGTGCACCCTCGGCACTTTGCTGATGGCACCGAGCTGAGCGGTGCAGTTAATGCAGTAGAAAGAAGAAATGCTATCCAAAGAGATCTGGGTGGGATTGACAAGTGGGCCCATGTGAACCTGATGAGGTTCAACAAAGCCAAGTGCAAGGCACTGCATCTGGGTCTGGGCAATCGCAGGTGTGCGTACAGTTGGAGGGAAGAGCTCTGCTATGGAGAAAAAGCTCAGGGAGCTGGGGGTGTTCATTCTGAAGAAGGCTCTGGGAGACCTCATTGTGGCCTTCCAGTACTTTAAGGGAGGGGAAACAGGAGGGAGAGTGACTTTTTGCACGGGCAGATAGTGATAGAATAAGGGAGAGTGGGTTTAAACTAAAGGAAGGGGAATTTAGATTTGATGTCCGGGGAAGTTTTCTCTCAGAGGGCGGTGAGGCGCTGGCACTGCTGCCCAGAGCTGCGGGTGTCCCATCCCTGGAGGCGTTCAGGGCCGTGGATGGGCACGGGGCAGCCCGACCCGGCGCTTGATCGGCAGCCCTGCCCGCAGTAGGGGGCCAGGAGCTGGATGATCTGCGTGCTGCGGTTCTGTGGTTCTATGACAGAGCTCATGCGGGGCAGCCCCGTGTGGGGCCACTCCGGGGGAGGGACACCAACCCCGTCCTCACCCCTCCCCGCCGCCCATGGCGGAGCAGCCCCAGCGCTCGGCGCTCCGCAGCCTGGGACGGCCGCCCCGAGCGCTCCGCGCGGGCTGTGGCCCGGCCCCCGGGGCTGAGCGAACCGCCGCGCCGCGCCCGAGGAGAGCCGGGCCCCGCGGCGGAGCGGAGCGGCGCTGGCGCAGCGGAGTCCGGGGCCGCCGCTATTTAGGGCGGGCGCGGCCGGAGCCGCCGCAGCACGGAGAGGAACGGCGGCACCGCAGGTGAGCGCCGCGCGGGGCGCCGGGCGAGGCCGGGGGAGCGCCGACGGGGCGGGCAGCGCTGCGATTCCGTTCCCTTCGGTTCGGCCCGGCCGGGCGGAGGGCGCTCGCGCTGCCCCGGTGAAGTTGGCTCCAGCACCTGCTGAGGGGAGCAGAGCTGCGGGGTCCACCGCCGGTGCCGCCGCCTCCTCCTCGCGGCCGCTCGCTCCCCGCTTGCCGCGGCTCGGGGACCCGGGGCGCACCGCGCTGCCGGCCGCTGCCGGAGGGGGTTGCGGGGGGTGGAGGACGGTGAGGGGTGAGGAGCGCCGGACGTGGACGGGAGCGCGACTTTATCCCATACGGATGCATCGCTCTCGCGGGCGGGTTGGAGTTTTAATTATGGAATGGCTTCAGTTGGAGGGGACCGTGCGGCCTCCCAGCCCTCAACCTGCCCTGGGCTGTGTGCCCCCAGCTGGTCGGGCTGCCCGGGGCTCCATCCATGGGCTCAGGGACCTCCAGGGATGGGGCACCCGCAGCTCTGGACAGCAGTGCCAGCGCCTCACTGCCCTCTAAGTGAAGATTTTCTCCCTGACGTCTAAACTAAATCTCCCTTCTTTTAGTTTAGATCCATTCCCCTTTGTTGGGTCGCTGCCTGTGTAAAATGTCACTCTCCCTCCTGTTCTTCTTCCTTTGAGTACTGGAAGGCCACAGTGAGGTCTCCCAGAATCTTCTCCAGGCTGAACACCTCCAGCTCCCTCAGCTTTTCTCCACAGCAGAGGAGCTCCAGCCCTCTGAGCATCCTTATGGCCTCCTTTGGGTCTGTGCCAACAGCTCCACGTCTTTCCTGTGCTTGGGGCACCAGATTTGGACACAGTACTGCAGGTGGGACCTCATGAGGGCAGAGCAGAATGGACAACCGCCCCCTGCCCAGTGCCACCCCCCTGCTGATGCAGCTCAGGGTACTGCTGGCCTTCTGGTCTGCAGGTGCACACTGCTGCTCGTGCCCATCTTTTCTCCCCCAGACCCCCCAAGGCCTTCTCTGCATGGTTGCTCTCAAGGAGTTCGTCTCCCACACAAACCTGGGATCACTCTGACTCAGGTGCAGCGCCTTGCATGGCCTTGTTTATTAGGTTTACGTGGGCCCAGCTCTCAATCCTATCCAGGTCCCTCTGGCTGGCATCCCTTCCTTCTATTGTGTCAACTGCACTGCTCAGCTCAGTGCCATCAGCAAAGTGCTGAGGGTGCACTCAATCCATCGTCAGTGTTATTGGTAAAGATGCTGAAGAGCACCGATCCCTGTTGAAGAGTTACTGCAGATCTCCTCCCCCCAGTTGTAGGGTGATACTTGGTAAACAGATTAAACCGCTATGAAAGCGTAATTTCAGTGTGAATTGGTCTGAGAGAGCTCTGGGTGGCCCACATCTCAGTGATGTCACACTGCAGTGTTCCCAGCCTTGTCCCTCCCCATCCCAGTGTGTACCCAAGTGACCCGGCTGCCTGGCCTCTGCCTCAGGTGCGGTGTGGCCAAACATCACCACTATTCAGGTGCTCCCTATGCCTGCACAGATCGATTCGGGTAGTTTGGTTAAGTTGCGGTTGGACTTGATGATCTTTAAGGTCTTTTCCAACCTGAGCAGTTCTGATTTGTGGTGCTCGGATGAAAGCCCTTGTGTGGAGCCAATTCCCCATCGCCCTATGCCACAAGTTGCAGCGAACAAGGGATGGGAACCACTTTCGGGGATGGGTTTTGGTACTACTGCAAAAAGTGGCTGCAGAATTACAGAACAAGGATGAGGTCTGCAGCCCTGTGCTCACAGGGTGGCCCTGATTTTACCGGTATGCAGTAGGCGTGAGGCTTTCAAGCCAGGGGCTTCAAGGAGATTTGAGTTTCCCCTGAGAGACCACAGCTGTGAGCCTGGCAGAAACCGCAGGGGAGGAAACTTCCTTCATAAACCTTCCCAAAAGCTGTGGGAGGGTTCCTTTGCCAGCAGTTGTAACTTCTGCACTGTTGTGCTGGCGTCAGTGGGTTGTGAAGCAGATCATTACAGGCCGAGATGGAGGTTTCTCGGGACGGATCTGCTTTTGGCTTTTTGTGTTTGCCCCAAAGTAAGATGCCATGATAGCGAAGGATTTAGGCTGTGCACCGTGAGTTCTTCTTAAATATTGAAACGAAGGAGTACCAAACAGCCGGTCTGTTTTTCATACTGACTGTAACATTTGCTTTTTTTTCCCCCAGATCCTCATGGTTTCAGAGCAGTGTCCTCCCAGAGACAGCACTCTTTCATTTTTCCTGATATGGCAGATCGTTGTGTCTTCTTTGCAGCCAATGGTCACTCCCTGTGTCACTCCTTTGATAGGCTCCGAGGAGGTAGAAATAGAGCCCATGTAATGCAGGCATGGGTGAATAAACGTCTGAGAATCAGAAAATGGAAAAATCCAGCCTGCTGTGCTGTGAACGATGCTGGTTTGCAGCTTTCTTAGGGTTCTGTAAAGTATATTTTTAAATGAAACACGCCAGAATGCAGGAAGATGTGCTGGGTCTGGCTGCTTGCAGTGTCTTGCACAGACAGTGAGCATGATGGCAGAGAACACAAGTCAGTGGCAAAGATGCCATTCTGGTCTGTACGCTGCAAGAAGGCACGGTTGTCCTGGAGCCATTTTTATTGCAGAAGTTGCCCTCCATACAGCTCTGTGCAGCCGTCCTGATGGAAAAAGACACCATAAAAAATTGATTGGTCTTTACTCTGCCTTTCGAGGAGAGATAGCAGGGGAGGTGCACTGGGGTGTGCGTGTCAAGAGAGACGTCCTGCAGAGTGCACACAGATCAGAACCCATGTTCTGTGATTCCCCGGGGCCGCAATGCGTGATGCCAGCTCCCATCCTGCACATCACTCCAGGAGCACTGGGGGGAGTTTACGACCTTTGCCATCTCTGAGCTCATTGTAACTTAGGGAGTTCATTCTAAATCAGGGGAAAATAATCACTGTGGCTGTAAATACTGTAATAAGGAATGTTTCTGTGTCCGAAGAGCACTTAGCTGGTCATACACGGGGATGCTGCTTCATAATGCCTTACAGATGTTGAGGAATAAAAGGAGCAAACACTGAATATTCGGGGATGTTGTGTATGTATGGTAGGGAGTGAATAATAAGGCAGCATAATGAAGATCACCATGCAGTGAGGGGCAAGGGCTGAGAATTAGTGGACGTGTGAAAAAGGCTGCTGTTGTTGGTGCAGAAACAGTCTATCAAGATAGAGAACGTTTTGGTAGTCATCCTGCAAAGCGTAGCCATGGGAGTGTTCCTTCCTCCTGGTCCTGCTCTAAAGTGGTGGGGACTGGGAGCCCTGCTTTCCCAGTGGCAGCTGTTATAAACGTTTGGGGCATTCCTCAGCAGTCTGTGCTTGAAGACAATAACAGTTATCTCAATTTCCCTGCCTCCGTGGAGCACCGCAGTACCACAAAGCTGAGTCCTGTGCCAGTTCCAGAGCTGAGTGGTAACGTTCTGTAGCACTAGCACTGTCTTGGATTGCTATTGCTCACTCTTGTGCTCAGGGGAAAAGGTGCTTTCCAATCCACTTTGCTTCCCCAGTGCTGGATCGCTTGGAAATTGCATTTAAGAAAGATGGTTTAATTTGTCCTTAACATCTCTGTCATGGGAAGTTTTTGTGGTGTCTCCAAACAGTTCATTTAAGACCTTTGTTGCTCTGCCAGGTTCCCCCAGCAGCAGTTACGTGCCTCTCCCTTCAGTAGAGCAGCCATGGCCTTGGGGAATGGGCTTTTCCTTATGATCTGCAGCAAGCTTTCATGCATAGAAAGACTGCTGAACATTTCCTTCAGCTGTGTCCTTTCTGGCCCAGACATCCCTGTTAATTCAGTTTATTCTCATAGACCCATTTTTTCCTGATAATTCTCACTGCTTTCCTCTGTCCTCTTTCTGTGTAGCCCATATCTTCTTGGGAATGCAGCGCCCAGGGCTCAATGAACACAGGGTTCCTGTTTGTCCAAAATGAACAGAAGAAGATCTATGTGAGGTTCTTCTCCTAGTTGCACATCTGCCAGAGTCTTTGCCACTTGGAAGGGGTGTCAGATTGCTGATGCTGCTGACGGTACCTCTTGGTCCTACAATGTGGAGCTGGTTACCCTGCATCATGCAAGAGGGCAGCTGCTTGTTTCTTAAACTCAAATTTAACCTTACTCCTGCGTGCTAAAATCAGCTTGTGTCGCTGGAAGAAGCATGCCATCCACTTTGTTAACCAAGCCATTACTGAAAGCAGTGCCAACTGCTGTGCCTCCTTGTTCCCATCACAGCAGAGTACATTCTGCATGGTGTTGGTAAGGCTCTGAGTGCTGTCTGGCATGTCTGGCAGCGTGCTCCAGATGAGGTCATTCAACCAAATGTTGATCCCATTTTCTTCCTGAATTGCCTCCAGCACAGTGGCTAAAGAGGTACAAGGTGAATGCACGCTTCTTCCAGGAAGTATAAGGCCATGCTTCTGCAAATGTGCACATTGACTTTATTTACTGGGTGGGGGACGCTGCATGAGTGGTCAGCGTGCTGCCTTCTGAAGCCACTTCATTCCCTGTGTTGGCAATATGGGGGGAGATGGGGAGCAAGGGGCGCAAGGAGGTTCTGATTAATTGTTTACTGTTGGACTTATCAATTCTACCATCATTCTGCTGTTGTCAAATGGGCTGCCCAAGGGGGTGGTGGAATCACTGATCCTGCAGGCATTCAGGAACCTTGGGAATGTGGTATGCAGGGACATGGCTTCGTGGGCAATGTTGGATGTTTGGATTGGATGATATTAGAGGTCTTTTCCAACCTTAATGTTTCTACAATCATACCTTGTGTTTTTATGTCATGACTGCAGATAGTGGGACATTGCCCAATGCCTTTCAGATGCTTCTGCAGGCAAAACTGTAGGATACTGGATTGGAAAAGAGAACAGGCAAGGAAGAATGGCTAAAGCAAAAAGGTAAAACTCAGTGCTTGTGGGTGGCCTGAAAAATCCATGGTCAGAGTTGGGGTCTCATGGGCTGCACATGCTGAAACCAGGTTGAAGAAAGCATCATCAGATGCTCTGCAGAGCACAGCACAGTGCTGAACTGAGCACAAATAGTTTGGGTAGAATCTGTAAGAGTTTCTTTCTTTCTTTATATCTCTTTCCAGCATTGTAGACTACAGCTGATTTTAAAAGGGGCAGTGCTTGAGCACTGATTCCTTTGGATGCCACAGTCTTTTTCAGTGCGCTCTGTGTTAGCCTAATTCCCATTGCTTCCACTGAATGAACACCAACGTTTTGCAGACTTAAAAGTAAGGAAAATATATCCTCTAGGTGTTGTATAGAGGCACAGAGTAGCCTCTATACAACACCTAGAGGATGCTGGAACAGTGATACATCGTCCCTTTCTAAATGGCCTTTCTAAATGGTATGTTGGCTCAGGATACCTCTGGTGCTGATCTCCCATCAGGTGTAAAGGGAAGAACTGGGGGGCATGGGCTCACACAACCTCATCTCTATGTGCTGGGCTTCGTAGGAAGGTTTGGTTACCCAAATGCGCTTGGAAGTCCCTCACCTACATCTGAGTAATGGTCTGGAATTCCCTTAGAGGAGAGAAATTGGATTCATCGCTTCGTAAGCAACAATATGATCTTTTCTCCCATGAAGTCAAGTGATGGACTGATGTCTGTGATGCGTGCTGCTCGGTGGTGTGGATCTCATTTGTCATGCTTAATGTCACATTGCACCATATCTCATCAGCCCCCACAATTCCACTCCTTATATGACATTGAGTAATAATGGGAGGGGAAATTTGAGGGAAAAAATTATTAATTGGAGGTTTTGCATTGTGCATGTTTGTCATCAGACACTGCGAGGCTGACGCAGTTCAGGTAATGCTCTCAGAACTAAGTGCTCTGGCTCCTGCTTCCTCTAAAGAAGCTCTTGGTGATGTACTGCAAAGGATGTTTCTGTGCTATTGTATCTACCAGCATTACTGCTTGCTAATTTCCAGCCTTTCTTTGTGATTATTGCAGAACCATAGCGTGGTTTGGGTTGGAAGGGGCCTTTATTCCAACACTGGTCATGGGCAGGGAAATCCCTCATTACATCAGGTTGCCCAGAGCCCCCTCATAAGGCACAGTGAGTTGCAAGGTGTAGCAGCAGTGGGTTGGGTAGCTCATGTGTATGTAGACAGGAGAGAGAAAATATTGATATTTCCTTGAAAGCTGAGCAAAATATTAAAAACTGTGTGCCTGTGCAACAGCATGCTGAATTGAGAAATGCTAAGGAAGTCATCTTAGAGCCAAAAAAAAAAGGTCAGGGAGGTGCAAAGTAGCTAGGGCTTCTGCTTGCAGGATATGGCAGTGTATGCAAATAATATAAATTGGTGTTGATGCAAACAAAGTATACCTGAGATCTCAGAAACATCCTGAAAAATCAGAATAACCAGTCTAGCCAGTAGCACTGCGTGCTGCTCCCAAAGCACATGAGAAATTCAGGTGCAAACTATGCTGCTGTTGATTGAGCTCCGTGTCTAAAGAAGTTTTAATCATTAATTCTGCTAACACACGTCCCTGATGTGGAGCGAATCGGGTTCCTGTGGTCCACTCAAGCTTATGATCCATGCTTGAGTGGAAGACAAATGAGCAGTTGCAATTGTGCTCATTCCTCTCTCCCAGCAAAACATTTGCAGGTTGCCCTTGTTTTGCTCTTAGTTTTGATATTGGACCCAGCGTTGAAATCAGCTCCTCATTATATGAACGTACTTATTCCATTCTAGATTACTTTCTTTGCAAGGTGCAGACTGCTCATTCACATGGTTCACTGGCTCATGTGCATTGGATAGCAAATAACAGCACTCACGTTGCTGCTCTTAAACTATCCCTTCCCGTATTTGTTCATCTTCTTTCTTTATGCTGGCAATTTGGCAGCCATTCCAGTACGCAGTGCTGCCTAATCCTACTTAATGTGCAAGGTACGTATGCCTGTTATTTTCTTGTCAGGTTTATTCTCTCTCATCTCCAGCTTTTGCAAAATGTTATTTTTTTCCTGTGTGCATTTCTAATCCAGAGCCAGGATTCTAATTAGGGTCACTGTTACTTTTGAAACATACTCAGTCCTTCACACAGATGCGTGCAAACCATTCAGTCGTACCCCATTTTACTGACGTTACCAACCTTTAACTCTTAGTCAGATTCTGAGCTTTCTGTGCAGTATATTGTGGGATTACTTTTTCTCCCAGAAGCTGCATCCTGCTTTGGCTGTGGTCTATGGACTGTCCAATTCCTACAGCTTCTTGAGCAGATGTTGGGATCTGGGCTTAAAGCGGCACTCTGTGAGCACTCGAATGCTGTTTACTGGAGTCAGTTGTCCCAGATCTACAAGAACTAGCTCAGAAATTGCTCCCTTTTGACTTCTGTGAATGTCTCTTTCAAGTGTGCAGTTATTGCTAAGAGTGCCATCTGCTGTTTGCTGGGTCACACTGTGTCTTCGTTGCTTGTCCAGGTTTCAGTGTGATAGAACCTACCTCGTTTATTTTGGCATTTAAATGAAAAACTAAACCCAGATAGGAAAAGACAGAAGAACAAATGGATTTTCAGTCATCTCCTGAAACGTAGCTCTGTTCTCAGCCATCCCTTTGCAATTCCCTGTGTTGTTACCCAGCTACGGGGGAAAGAATGAACTGAGCTGTGCAGTGTCCACGCGATGGCACTCTGTCACAACCATCTTTAGGTGCCATTAACCTCGTGTTTGCCAGCATGCCGTTGGGAGCAGAGCATGGAGCTTCACAAGAAGCACAGCCCTCCTTGCTGCTTTCCCATTGCTACTACATTCCCTACTCCAACCACAGAGCTGAAGCACAAAGTGCCTTTGCAAAGCTGTCTGGCTTTAGGTAAGCGCCTCAGGCTATGATAACGCTATTATTAACATTATTGAGGATAACAGTGGTTATCACCGGCAGCTAAAATGTTTTTTCACTCTGAATATGTACCTCTCTTCATGTTCAAGACCATGAACTGTGCTTACCCTTTGCCTGCTAAGTTAAATAACAGCGCACTGCCTAAAATTGTCTCTCTCCGTTTAAGTATTTTTTCCTCTGGTGAGGAACTAAAAAGAATTCCTCAAATCTTTCCAGGATACCAAAGCATTATTACACACCTCCTGGATCTTCCTAGAAACCACTGAACGTATGGATGAAGGACCTGAGCGAAAAGTCCCTCCCTGTGCAGCATTCAGCATTTTTGGAGGTGGATGAATGAGGGACGCAGTCGTCACAGCTCATGGCTCTGGTAAAGGAGAGAGGCAGTCGCAGAGGGCAGCCCTGGTCTACTTACTGCCGTGGTATGTTGTGATACCACCTTCCTTTCAGGCACCTGGAACTGAAAAAATACCCACATCCCATGGCCATGGACACCAGGTGACACCCAAGGAGAGTGGCCAAAGAACCCTCATCCAAGAGGGTTTGCATCTGGAGAGCGGTGAATGAAAACACATCTAGTCCTGCTTGGTAGAGACCAAACCAGAGGGACCACCGTGGCTGCTGCACTCAGCACTGCAAACATAACTTCATGTGCTACCCAGGCTGTAAAACTGCACATAGTGAAGACAAGAATGCTATCTAGAGATGGTAACAACTCCTCTTTCTACCCACTGCTTCTCTTCTCCTGCTCCAGAGGTCGTTTGAGCCCTACGTAGGCAATTCGTCCCACTGGAATATTGCTCTCAGCTGAATGTGCCACATGGCCCCATCGTCCTTTCGGGCTCACAGTATTCCAGGATGTGCAGCTCTTGTAAATGCTTTTGTGTTCTTTTTCTTTCTTAATAAGTAGCCATGTTTGACCTTGAAGTTGACTGGATTGTTTAATTTAATGATCGCTCTAGATTTCTTTTTATCCCAATGTGTGTAGCTTAAGAAAACTAATTTTTTCTTTCTCTGTTTTTCAACAGGAAATTCATTTGTCACCATTCAGGATTTTCCCGTAGTTGAATAAAAGGTAACTTAAATATTAAATTATTGGAAAGACATTCATTTGAGCTTGATGGTAACTAATGTTCTTTACATACTAATTTTAACTGCAATACCATCACTGTTTTGTTTTATATCAGCAGTATTGACTGTCAGCTGACACAAACTAAGCACAAAGTCTCCAAAATAGGCATCACAGGGAATGACATTCAAAGGAGCTTCTAAAAGTAGATTTAGAGTCTCTGATTCCTAAAGATACGTGCACGCATGTTCTTAGCAGCGCATTGAATTTAACATTCATTTATAGTGTATGAGGTTATAGTATTAAAACAAATGCATAAATCTTTGCAACAGCAGGGCGATGAGTTTTACCAGTGTTTTATGGCCATCCTGTTTGACCGTGCATACACCCCAAGGCACTGCCTGTCAGTTTTGTCTGTGGAGCCCAGGAGGTTGTGACTGACTGAACTGGATCGCGCTTCTGTTTAGGTGCTACACTATGAGTGTGTATTTATTTAGAATATTAGAAAAATATTTTGCAGTTCTGCACATTATACCCTGCTGCGGCACTTGGCTGCTTCTTAGGGGAAAAATATTTTGACTGATTGTTTTGCAGAAGTCTGTAGTCCCTGGTGATAATTTATCACATAGGGAATATGTTTTCGTGTCAGCATAGAGAATACCCAAGATAAAGTTCTAAGGAGGGAACAACAATGAATATTGCTAATCATCCTGTCTCATATTTCTGGTTTAGGTTTTCTCCTGTGTGGGATGTGTGATCAGCCTGGTGTTCAGGTAAAGAGATTTCTTAGGCTCTAAAAGCAGCAGCTCTGAAATGAGCGATTGAGTCAGAGAATCAAAGGGATGGTAATAGGGAAACGAAAAAGAAATCAAGAATATAAAGGAAAATTATCAGAGAGGAACTGGGTTGACATTTAGCATCCCTGTCAGGTGAAGAGAATCCAGGGTAAGTTTTCAAGTGGAACCTTTATTTCTGACCAAAACGAATAACAAATCTTCACAATCAGGTAGCTGTAAGCCAAAGAGCTCGGATGCAACTCAGGTTCCAAGGTACAACGGCATCGAGAGGGGGGGTTCAACCTCCATTTAAAATACTTAAAACTCCCTTTACACCCACCAAAACTGTAAGGCAGCTGTTGTGATGTAGTTTCCAAAGAGACCTGATGCATAACTGCGTATTCATAAACCTGAAGTCTGTACTTGGCTGGTTTGCAGAAAATATCATAAACAGTACCATTACTGTACACACAGTAAATACTTTCTTCTGGGGAACAGTGAAAATGGCTTTTGCAAAGGTAAGTTTTGTCTCACAAAACCACTGAATGAAGTCGTGGAGTATATGGACTGGTTGATGTCCAATTGATAGAATTACTTGGATTTCTCAAGAGACTTGGGATAAGCTTCTTGGCCAGAGATTCTTAAAGAAGGTAAATAAGGAAAGCTCAGACTACAGGTGATCTGGAAAGAGTGAGGACTGAGGTGAGATAAAGCTTTCCAAGTATTAAAAGAAAGGACTGACTGTGCAGAGCTGCAAAGAATGTTAGGTAAGACGTGGGAGAAGGAATTCAGTACAGGGAGGTGCAAAAAGTGAGCACACAGGAAAAAAAAAATGCTGATGTTACCACTCATGCCTTTGCAATTATATTAATTGGGACTGTTCAGTGGAAATGTCAGATCAGTGGTTTGATGATGGGAAAAAAAGTAACTCTCAGGAACTGCAGGGAAAGAAACTGAGAACAGGAAAGACCATTATGCTGCGTGTTCATCTGTAGGTCACTTCTGCTGGTGCAGATTGTTATAAGCGTGGCATGCAGCTCTTGTTCATTGCTGGTGAAAATGCTCAGCTAATGGTGGTGGCTATACTGAAAAATAGTGTTCTGTAGGTGAGAATTTGGTCTATCAAACAGACTTACTGAGCTCAGTGTAGCTCTTGTATTTTCCACTGAAATAAATAGGAGGCATTACTTTTGGAGCAGCCTACCTGTATGCAGCCAAGGCAAGCTGACAGGTTTGGACACCCATGCATTAAACCTTTGCTCAGAGTCACAAAAATGCACATTAAGAAGAGCAGTTGGCTGAAGAGAGTAGTAGTTTACTATGAAATATGTGACTCTTCTTTGGTCCCTTATTGAAAAAATACACCTACAAAGAAAATGCATCTGTGAAAGTAACTCTGAATCACAGAAGATGGATGCTTACAAAAAAAAATAATAATAATAGTCAGAAAACCAGAAGCACTGTGTACACTGTTAGGAGCTCAAGAGAAGCTGTTTGACACGTTGGTGTTTCATGTAGGATGGATGCTCTTGCTCTACAGATCTCTACTGAGACTCACCTCACCAGGTGAGTCTCAGTTCTTTGTCAAATGCTGTGAAGCTGTGCAAGTTATTGCTGTTAGAGGCATTTCAGCTCCGTGGTTGGGAGGAAGCAGGCCTGGAGGTTACGTTTGTGAAGTTCAGCATCTCTTTTGTTAGCCTTGGGGATGTGCTTTAAGAACTGTTCGTGACCCGCATTGGGATCTCTATCAAGAAGGCATGGGCTGCCATAAGGAAGTGATGTTCTGGTACTTGTGGGTGGGTCTGACCATAAGATCTCAAGGAAATCTGTCCTAGGATGTTCTGTTCAGATTGTAGAGATTTCAGTTATGTGAAGTAAATCTGAAGAAACATACGGAAAGCCTGTTGTCTGTATAGTGTCACAGCTTAACTTCCTCAAATCCTCTATCACCGCTGTGGGCTAAAACATTCATTTTCTTTTTGCAGATCCCCTTAGCCAGCCCTACTCTTCCTCTTTCAAGGGAAGCACCACCAGTCATTGCAGTCATTCACCGTGTGCATGACCGGGAGCATCTCAGTACGTGGAACGTTCTGTGAGCTTCAGCATCGACGCGCTGAGTTCTGGTTCCCAATACAGCAATTGAAGACTGGATGTTTGTTGAAGAGAAAGCCAGAATTGATCTGGAGGAATAAACAAAAACAGAGCTTTGCACTGTTTGGAAACTGGTCCTGATCTACAGATCTGGCAGAAATTAGGTTTACATCAGGAATCCAGGCAGTATTGTGTTATCTCTTGGGTACTCTACCAGTAGAGATCTTTATAAACACCAGAAGCGTGACATTCAGGTATTACAGTGGCAGTGAAAATACTCTTGAGGATAGCTTTGTCCCAAACGTTGGGGCATGGGTTATACACCCAGATGTTTCTATTTCAGCCTCTCACTCTCCAGTATTGATTTAAGCAGCTGCTGTTTTCAACAAGCTGTTTTTTCTTCAGCGTTGGGCTCTAGTGTGAGAAGCTGTAATTCAGCAAAAAGGTGAGCATCTTTCTTCATCATCCTGGAAAGATTACATTGAAAACTGAAAACAGTGTGGAGGATGACTCAGTATAACCTTTCAGCAGAGCTCTCTCTCCAGAGCTCAGCAAATAAGTCATTAAATTTTACTGAACCACCGCTGGCTTTGGATGAAAGGACACTGTTAGGGCTGAATATATCCCTGTCAGTCCTTCTGTCTGTCATAACTTTGGCAACAATCCTTGCAAACGTTTTTGTTGTTATTACAATTTTTTTGACTAGAAAGCTCCACACACCTGCAAATTACCTCATTGGCTCCTTGGCAGTAACAGATCTTCTAGTGTCTGTCCTCGTGATGCCCATCAGTATCGTTTACACTGTCACCCACACGTGGGCCTTTGGCCAAGTGCTGTGTGATATCTGGTTATCATCAGACATCACGTGCTGCACAGCCTCAATCCTACACCTCTGTGTTATTGCACTGGACAGATACTGGGCTATCACAGATGCTTTGGAATATGCCAAACGCCGGACTGCTGGCCGAGCGATGCTCATGATCGCTGTGGTTTGGATGATCTCCATTAGTATTTCTGTGCCACCGTTTTTCTGGAGGCAAGTGAAAGCTCATGAAGAAATCGCAAAGTGTAACGTGAACACAGATCAGATTTCCTACACAATTTATTCCACTTGTGGAGCTTTCTACATTCCAACTGTGCTCCTCCTAATATTATACGGTAGAATTTACGTAGCAGCTCGATCCAGGATCCTGAAGCCACCCTCACTGATTGGGAAACGATTCACTACTGCACACCTGATAACTGGCTCTGCTGGGTCTTCGTTCTGCTCCATTAATGCAAGCCTTCATGAAGGGCATTCCCATTCTGGTGGATCCCCGATATTTATCAATCACGTTCAAATAAAACTTGCAGATAGTATTCTGGAAAGGAAAAGAATTTCTGCTGCAAGAGAAAGGAAAGCCACCAAAACTTTAGGCATTATTCTTGGAGCTTTCATTTTCTGCTGGCTGCCATTCTTCGTCATGTCCCTCGTCCTGCCCATCTGCCAGGACGCGTGTTGGTTTCATCCCATCCTCTTGGACTTTTTTACGTGGTTGGGTTACTTAAACTCGTTAATCAATCCTGTCATTTATACAGCTTTTAATGAAGAATTTAAACAGGCTTTCCAAAAATTAATACATTTCAAAAAGTGCTCGTCTTGATCCTCTTCTGTTGTGTTACTGACCTTTGCACAATCCTGCGGCCTCCCGTGAGATTTTCTGTGCTTTGATTCCTGAGTGCAGAGTGGTGATCTCCATCCCTGCGGCTGCCCTGTGCTGTGCATGGAACAGGGAACATCTTGCAAGTCTGGTTCTCTCTGTCTGGAACTCTGTATACCATACGATAACTTGTCTGTGGTCTCTGCGGTGATCATTTGTGCACGTAATATCAACAGACGAAGTAAAGTTTGCAACAGGTGAAAGACTGAACAGGAAGCTGAGTTTGTACAAGGCTGCTGTGAAAGTAATGCCTCCTGGTTTATAGTGTTGGCTCACAACACCAGAGGTGGGTGTTGGTGGGATGGCAGTAGAAGTTGAACCTTCCCACCAACATCCCATTACATATTGTTGCTGTATGCAGTATGGCAGCAGTCTGACAAATGGTGTCTGACACAGAAGTACATGTATAGCAAACGTGTCATTGAATTCCTTCGTGCAGAAAAAAAATGGCACCCATTGACATTCATCGACACTTTGGAACGTTTCTGGACACCCAGCAGTGGATGTGAGCACAGTGAGGTGGCGAGTGGTGCATTTCAGCAGTGGTGACAGTGATGCAACAGTTGAGTTGCATTCTGGACAGCCATGCAGATTTTTAGAGCATGGCATGCAGCTCTTGTTCATTGCTGGTGAAAACGCACAGCTAATGGTGGTGGATATACTGAAAAATAGTGTTCTGCAGCTGAGAATTTGCTCTATCAAACAGTGTTTTTGTACTCTTTGCATCTGTTGTAGTTTCTGCAGAAAGAAATAGGAGGCATTACTGTCAGAGTAACGTTTATAATAAGATGGCACATGCTACCAAGCCTGCCGCGTCTTTGTAACCTGACAGGAGGAAAACTTAGGCATATTTGGAGGACTTCAGTACTTCTGCTGTGTATTACTAGCAGTTCATGTAGGCTGAGAAGGTTTCTGGAGAATGGGATCTAGAGCCTGTATTTCCTGCAGCACGAACCTATCCATCTGAAGTTGATAAAACTGGCAGCTTTGGCAGAAAAGAGGTGGCAGCTTGAGTGCAGGCAGCAGGGCATGAAGACGTAGCAAGCATGTGAGTTCCGTGGGCACTTTGCAAATGTGAATTTGAAGTTGCACTTTTGGTAAACTGCAGAAAGAAGACATACTGTTGGAAATCATTTTTACACACTTGATCATCTGTGCAATAGCCAGTGCAGAAATACTACAAAATAAATAGCATGAACATTATTGAAAAGTAACTCGCTCTTATATTTGTGTTGTTCGGGCTTGTTTTTGGTTTGTTTGGTTTTTTTTTCCATGTCCAAAATGAAACAAAATACATTTCAGTGCCAATGTGGAATGATGGAGACCTCAGAATGGAGCCAGAAGGACCAATCCTTGGTTCTGGTAATGTTTATTCCATAACCATAGAAAATGAAGGTAAATTCAGCAAAGACAGCTGAACATTGCTGTGTCTAATTCCTGGGCACTCAGGCTTCCTCAGGAAGCAACTACATGCTTAAGACTGAGCCAGGAAGAAGCTATTTTTTTTCAGCCTTTGTGAGACTTGAGAGTCTTCAAACGATGCGTGGATACTGTGAGCCTTTGGGGATGAAAGATGTGAGTGGGTGAAAACTGAAGACTTCAGATAGGGAACGGACAGCTGCCCAGAAGTAGTAAATAATCTGTTCTCCGTACTCATAGAGGTAAGACAAGAAATCAGGGAATTTGGGAAGAATGAAGTGAAATATCAAGAAAAACTTTCTTCGATATTAAGGTTGTTGGGGTGGATGTGAAATATAAGGAAGAAATTGCTCACAGTGATGAGGAGGGGATATCATAGTTTGTCTGCTACGTGAGGAGCTCTAACAAATATTATCCTGCTTTACCTTTGTATCTGGTTCTAAGTGGTCAGTGGATTGAAATTCCTTCATTATTGTTAACAGTCCTGGAGATGATAGCTTAAATGGATTAAAGACCAGTGAGCAAATGGAAAAAGGGATGTTTGGAAACCCATGTCCTAAGGAATCCTGCAAGAAGGTTCCTGTTCATCTAATCCCCGTGTATTGAGAGGTATTTTCTCTGCTTCCATACCAATGTTCTGACCCTGCCCTTTGTCAAGGTGTCCTTTCCAAAAAGTCCTTTGTTTCTTTCCAACGTTCAGAAGGACACCTGGAAACCTCCTGTCTGCCATCCTTCTTATAACTGCTGGGTAATGATGTGATAGTTCCTAGCTAGAACATTTTGTCTTCTTTGTACATATACAAATCAAGTGAGGAAGAAGGAAAGGAGAAGCAGACCTGGACAATTCAGTCCAGTACTCAGAGCGCAGCTGGAGAGCAAAAGACTCCGGGTCAGATCTGTTATCTAATAAGTAGCAGATGGTTTTATGCCCAATATAAAAACTGTTGAATTACTTCAACAGGTGAAATGGTGAACTTTGTCCCTCAATATCTGGGGAGTGACACTGTTTAAAAGCAAGCTTCCCAGAAGAGTATTTTGGTCATTGATTGAGTGGGTTGGCATTTCCTGCACGGAGATGGGTTGGCACCAGTACCCAAAGCCAAGGCAAATTCCCAGGTGTCTCCACAGCATTTCTCCTGCTGGTTCATCTGCCCAACATGAGGACTTCCATGAATCATAAAACCATAGATAACGGTCCTGAAGGGGCCTTGGAGGGGCCAGCTGGTCTGCTCCCGTGGCCTCATCTGGATCAATTATGCTTTTGTACTTCTCCTGTCTTGTCTGCTCTTAATCTAAGACTTCTGATGTTGAACAGAATGGGAAAATATCATAGCACAGAAAGACGATCCATTACTGTTCTTCAGGCTTTCGTAAGATACTGTTAAATTGGAGAGCAAATGAACTGAGCCCTTTCTTTGATTCGATTACAGAATCACAGAATCATTTCTGTTGGACAAGACCTCAAAAATCATTGAGTCCAATCATTAACCTGGCACTGCCAAGTCTACCACTAAGCCATGTCCCTAAGCACCACATCTGCATATCTTTTAAATACCTCCAGGGTCAGTGGCTCAACTACTCCCCTGGGCAGTCTCTTCCAATTCTTCATCACCTTTTTCATGAACAGTTCCTCCTGATAGCTAACATAAACCTCCCCTGGCACGACTTGAAGCCATTGCTTCTTATTGCTGTCACCCACGAGCAGAGGCCAAGCCCCCCCCCCCACCACAACCTCCTTTCAGGGATTCGTAGGGAGCAATGAGGTCTCCCCTAATTTCTGTTGGGCAATTTCCAGCCACTCTTCCACCATCCTGCAGCACGGTGTGGTCTTGGTGTGACCCAATTGCAGGACCTGGCACTTAGCCTTGGTGACCCTCATACATCTTTGGCCCATCGCTCCAGCCTATCATAGACTAATTATAAACTAATTCAAAAAGCCTGCAATAGGCTATTTTTTTTTGCCTATTCTATAGACTAAAGGTACACAGTCCAATATTACACCATTCTTAATGCCTGTAAATATTTGATACAGTGCTTCAGGAATTCGTATTTGAAAACAAACAGTAACATGGAACTGGCAGAGGACAACGCTGACAAGCATCGTAAACATGAGATAAAGAACACCCCACAGCTGAAAGGAGGAGGCCGTCGTGTCAGAGATCAATGTCCATATTTACTGTGTCATTCGTGGTCTGTGGATCACAGTCAAGAGCATACAAACTCATCTCACGGAAGACACAAGAGCTGAGTGGTTTCTAGGAGCCTCTCAGATGCAACTCTTGTAATAACTGAGCACATGGGTACAGTAAAACACATTTTAACTTGTAATAGAAGAATGCATTGCGGTTGTCCCAGCAGATAGTTATTTCAGTGACTAAGTAGGATTTATTCAAAACAGAAGAATTTGGTAAATAAAAGCCAAAGCATGCGTGTTCCCTGCAGCACCCTGCAATTAGATCTCAGTGCAGGATATTCCGTCAGCTGGAGACATTTGTTTTTATCAATTACCAGGAGCTCTCCCCAGTCACCTCCGCCTTTCAGAAATGATAGAAAGCATTCCTGCAATGGCATTAGCTTTTAGAAGCCAGTGCAATAAATATCAGGATCTTATCATGACTCTGATGTTGACACTTAAAGCCCAAATCCCTGCGATCAGGTAATCACATAAGAATCTCAGCTGCCATTAGAAGAAATTCTTCTTTGCAGAGAACAGCAAGATCTCACCCAGGGAGCGGTGCTCAATGGCTCAATGCGTGGATGGAGATTGGTGAGGAGTGGTGTCCCCCAAGGGTCCATCTCAGGACCGGTGCTCTTCAGCATCTTTACCAATGGCATCAATGATGGATCGAGTGCACCCTCGGCACTTTGCTGATGGCACCGAGCTGAGCGGTGCAGTTGTTAGAACAGAAGGAAGGGATGCCAGCCAGAGGGACCTGGACAGGCTGAGCAGTGGGCCCAGGTGAACATCATGAGGCTCAATAAAGCCAAGCAATGTTGATTTGATGGATGCCGCTGGCTCATAAACCCGTGGGCTGATTCAACTGACTAAACTGGCAGAACAGTATTCACTCTGCTTTAATTTTCCGCCGGTTTAATGAACAGATTGAATGCCAGAAGTGGTGCAACAGAAGCAGCACAGACTCAGAAATAGCTGCAGGAGGACGGGAGAACTGCGTGTACCATCAGCAAGCTGTTAGATCGACTCAGGTACCTCATTTGAACTGACCATAGAAACAGAGCGAGCACAGGGCAGAAAAGTCACTTCATGGACTTTGTGGACTGGAAGACAACTCAGAAACATTTTTAAGAGCCACTGAGAAATCTGTTTTCTGTAAGCTTCTTTAATCCCTTTCCATGCTCATGCCTTTGGTGTCTGTGGCATCCTGTGGCCAGGCACTTCTCATGTGATCAAGCTGTGCAAAACCAGCACGAGCTACTTCTGTTTGTTCCAGCCAGCTGCACCCATACGGTCCCCTACTGTTGGACATGCTGACAGTTCCTGTTGCTTCCCCATATTATTCATAATGTTATGGGTGTTTATGATATCCCCTCCCCCTACTTTGTCTCTGATCACATCTGCCCACACGATTTATATTCTGTGCCCTTGGCACCGTAAGACGACAAGGCTGTCCCTGCACAGTCCTCTGAGTCAGAAAGAGACCTGGTGGAAAGAGATTGCTGGTTCCCTCCTGACTTAAACGCACTCTGCCATTCCTACCTCCCCACAAGCAAAGAGACTCTCTCCAGCAAGCAACTCCTGGCATATCCCCTTCTCCCCTGAGCCTCTGCCCCTCTTCCTACTCCAGCCTGTGTAGTTTGCTCCACTTCTGTCCCCTTTACTCTTCAGAGCTGTATTCCCATCACGTTGTTCCCATCTCTCCTGCCAATTTTTGGTAGGTTGCTGTTGTTACCAACCCCTCAGTCCGGCCCAGAGCTGGGTCTGCCTCCATCACTTTGTCACATCCTCACTTCCACTTGTCCCTTTCTGTCCCTTTGCCCGATGCTTCCGTTGACTGTACTAAGTCCCCATGAATGAGAAACAACACAAACCAGCTCCTCCTAAGGGCAGCTAGCTTTTCCTTATTTCTCTTCATTTCCCAAATGTGTTCTCCAAAATACCTCCTCCGGCAGCTGCAGCCACAACACTTCCACACCACCCACAGCAGATGTCTGATGTTGGTCATTCCCTGCTTTTCCTGTCTCTTCCTCACGCTGGAGTCACCACCTGGATGATGGTTCAGAGAAACACTTGGAAATGAAGTTCTCCTTTATTCCCCCTCAAGTCAGCTTGTTCCCCAGTATTCCCCTGGAATCAGTCTCACGAGGTTCAATAAATCCACGTGCAACGTCTGCAGCTGGGTTGAGGCAACCCCTGTTATCAGTTCAAGCTGGGGGATGTAAGGATGGAGCACAGCCCTGCCCAAAAGGAGGCACTGGTGGATGGCAGCTGGACACGAGCCAGCACCGTGCCCTCACAGCCCAGGCAGCCAGCCGTACCCTGGGTACATCCAAGGCAGCGCAGCCAGCCGGGCAGGGAGGGGATCTGCCCCTCTGCTCTGTGCTGAGACCTCACCTGAAGCACTGCGCCCAGATGGGGAGTCCTCAGCACAGGAGAGACGTGGAGCTGTTGGAGACCGTCCAGAGGAGGGCCACAGAAATGCTCCCAGGGATGGAACACCTCCCTACAAGGCCAGGCTGAGAGCTGGGCTGTGCAGCTGGAGAAGGGAAGGCTGCGGGGAGACCTATAGCAGCCTGCCAGTGTCTGAAGGGGCTGCAAGAGGGGGGACAGACTCTTTAATAGGGTGATAGGACAGGGGGAAATGGTTTCAAACTGAAAGAGGGGAGATGTAGATTGGATATAAGGAAGAAGTTCTTTACAGTAAGGGCGGTGAGGCACTGGAATGGGCTGCTCATAGGGGTGGTGATGCCCATCCCTGCAGACACGCAAGGTGAGGCTGGAGGGGCTCTGAGCACTGATGGAGCTGTGGGTGTCCGCGCTCAATGCTGGGAGTTGGACCTTTGAGGGTCTCTTCCAATTCCAACCATTCTATGATCCCATACCAGAGGCACACAGCCACCGCTGAATCACCGACCGCTTCATTCAGCGCCACGTCCCAAACTCTCAGAGGCGGCACGTTGGAGGGCAGCCATTGAGGATAAACTTTCCGCCACACTCCGGTGCTATCCGACAGACGTTCCCTCCTCGTTGTTTGGAAGGCGTGCGGCAAACTTAGGGACGGGCGGCGGCAGAACGGCCGCGGAGCTCCGCACCTCCGGACGGGCCGAGGGCCGCCGCACCGCCGCTCCCACCGCTCCTTCCTCCGGCGGAGCTCCGGCCCCGAGCCGTTCCCCGCCGCCCCCGTTCCCCTCCCGGGGCGTCCCAGCGGCCGCCGCTCCCTCCCGCTTCGCTCTCCCGCAGCACGCAGTTCCCTCCGGCCGCCCCGCGCCCTCTTTCCCCCAAAATGGCCGAAACTCCTTCCGCGCTTCTCCCAACGACGGCGGAGCCCGCGGAAGCCGCAACGCCCGGAGCGGATCGCCCGGCTGAGGCGGCCGCGAAAGTCCGCGACGGGCCGGGACCGCCGGGCCCCCGACCCCCGCCCCGCCCGGCGGCGCCGCTCCCGCCCCCCGCCCCGCCGGGCCCCGCTCCCCTCGCGGTGACGTAGCGGCGCCGGGGCCGCCTCTCATTGTCAGCGCCCGGACCCGCCGCTCCAGCACAGCCCCGCGGGCTGCGGCCGCCCCACTCCGCGCCGCGGCTGCCCCGGCCCGGCCCGTCCCGGCGGCCGCCAGCGGAGGCCCGGCCCGGCGCAGGTAGGTGGGGGGGGGAGGGGGCGACCGGTGGAGTAGAGGGGGGCGCGGAGGGCGGACGGGCGCCACACGGGTGCCGCGGTCCCGGCCCGGCGGAGCCCCGCGCCGCGGGGTGGGGAGGAATTCGAGGCATCCGCTTTGTCCGCGCTGCCAGCACGGCGCCTCGCGGGGCCGGGAACCGCGGCGTGGCGGCGGGGGGACCCCGAGGGGCGAGGCCGGGCGGGCGGGCCGAGCAGCTCCGCCGTGCCGGGACCGGGCGGGGAGCGGCGCGGTGCGGAACCGTCTTCGGGCCGCGTTCCGTCGGCTCCGAGGGATCCTCCGAGTTCCCCCAACTGCCCCTTCGCGACGGCGGAGACGGAACGGCTCCGGCGGCGGCGCCGCCGCTTTCCTCCCGAGGCCGCCCCGCCGCCCTCCGCGCTGCCCTCCGCTCCCGGCCCGGCGCTGCCCCTCCCGGTTGGGACCCGGCGGTGTCGGCGCCGCTCTGAGCGCTCCCCGGTGCCCGCAGCACCCCTGAGCCGTTCGGAGGTTCCCGCACGCTTTGAGGCACACGGGGTTCCTGCGAAGTAAACCGCCAGAGCTTTCCTTTATTTATTTATTTGCCTCTCTTTATTTCCGGCAGGTCCGTATACTTCCTTTCCCGTCAATTGTTGGTGTTTCTGCGTTTTTTACCCCCGCGTTCCCAACCCGCCCGCCTTTATTGTGTCGTTCAGTAACGTTCTCCTTGGGTTGTGGGGTGGTTTTTTTTCGCTACATGTGAGCTTTCCCGCTGCCCTCTGCCTTTGTTAAGCAGCGCTGCCCCTTCCTCGACTCGAGGGCATTCGTTGCCTTAGCACTGTAGAAGTCTGCTCTCTTTTCGCCAGGCGCATTAAAGCACCGCACGTGGCCGTGCCGCAGTGCCGCTGTGTCGGGCGGTGTCGGCGCTCTCATTGCGTTTCGTTTTCTAACGCTCCCGTGGAGCCTTGAAGCCGCTCGGCCCCGCGTTCAGGTGACCGTCCCGGCTCCTCAGCATGTCCTGACGAGGCGCACTCGGCTCACATGTTAATGGGTGTGTGAGCGCTGTGAACGTTCTAGCTAAAATCACTGGAAATGATGCTCGTAATGGCAGCACGGCGCGGTTTTTTTTCCCCTTCTGGAGTACCCAGGAGGGCCTGGGCAGCATCCCAGCCCTGCACTGCTGGGAATAGGGGAAATAAGGTAAAAGGAGAAATGTTTTCACAGCCCCGGAGTTGTCTCAGGCGTTCGGGACTTGGAAGGAGCGCAGTTCCTCACTCTGTGCCTGCAGTCTGTTGGCAGACAGGCGTTTCTGCCCACGGCATAGTGAACAGGGGTGCTATTCCTGGTATCGCTCTGCCCTTCTGCTGTGTGTGTGAGCCCAAAGCCAGCGTTCCCTGTGTTGGGTGGTTGATGAAGCCTATGGTTCGGTTTGCAGAAGCCCAGATTCCCCTGTTGTGTCGGAGCTGCTGTGTGAGGATGGCTTCGGTGCTCCCTGGGACCAGCTGGGTGTGCTCATACAGCAGAACCCAATGCAGAGCTGGGAGAGCACCTGGAGGGCTAAATGAGGGCAAGGGGATGTGGAAGGACGTCCTGTGTAACCGCGCTCGGCTCTGAGTGGCCGTTCAGCCTCAGCTTTGCCATCACTCTGTAAGCATTAAGACTTCCTCACTTCATTTCGGGGCAGCCAGGCTGGTTTGTGCTTCCCAAGCAGCTGGTGGAGGTGGCAGCACTGCAGGCTGTCCGCCAGCTCTGTGCTCCAAGGAGAGGCGACCGGATTTATTCCTTTAGCACGGGTTGGTACATGTCAGCAAAAACGGTTCTAAAATGGGTGCCCATAAATCTGTCTGCGACCGGAGATGGGAATATTAAAATAATAGTAATAAATCCGACAGTTTTGCAGCCAAGGCTGAGTTGGTTTGTTCTTCCACATGGGGGATGGTGTGATGTTACCCTGGCGCTGTGGTTGTGCCCATCTCTATCCCGCTGGGGGCGGTGGGCAGTGAGAAAACCAATGTGATGTGGTGTAGCTGAGCTACATCATGGCATGGGATGGTTTGGGTGTCAGTGTTAAGTTGAAACGAAGCAAATCATCTTGTCTAGGAGGCCTTTTGCTTCGGGAGATTGACGTGATGATGGCGAGTTGTAGCAGCGCCGTGTTTTGTCAGCGTGTGTTCCGAGATGGCTGAGCTCAACGCGTGGCATTGCATTTTAGCCACCAAAATGCGGCGGTTTGGGCCTGGCTCTCCCTATGTCTCTGCCTGTGTGGGTTTTGGTGGTGATGCTGCCCTGCAGGGCCCTTATCTGCTGAGATTAGGGGTTGTAAGGGCAGTTCAGCCCTCTGTTCTTTAACCCTCAGCAGGGTGGAGTGCGATACACGGGTGCAACAAACAGCCCTGCCTGGGCACTGTGCACAGCAGCACACGCACCGTGCACGAGCAGTTCCTATTTCCTCCTTGGTAAAACAGGGCTGGTGCTATGTTGGTGCTTGCTCACAGGGGTTTTGTAGCAAGTTTAACATTCCCGTTCCCAAATGTTTGGGATTCTTATAGAAACACAATCCAGAAGGGCACGTGCACCGTTGGAATCAAGGATTGGAAAGATGGAGGACGTTTAGAAAGTGTGAAAGGGTCTGAACGTGGTCCGTAGTAGTTTGCCAGGAGTGTCCTCTGTGTGCAGCAGTGAGAAGTGGATGAGCTGTGCTGGTGTTGGGGATCCGCACCACCAGCACTGGGAAGGAAATGCAATGTTTGCCTGTTTAGGAGCAGGGATGCCAAACTGCATAGCTGTAAAATGTAAGGAGATGTCAGCTGCTGTGTTTGTTTCCGTGGGACAGAGGGGAGTTGGGAGCTGCTTCTGCAGTGCTGTCAGCTTGGAGGAGACCCTGGTGTCGTTCTGCTCTCTCCAGTTGTGGTTTTGGGAAGTGCTGGCTTGGTGCTGTGGGCATCGTGGCTGGAGGAGGTGGCTCTGCCTTTCCTTTCTCCTCTGGCAGCCCCCTGCAGCTCTGCCCCAGTGACACAGGGTGCAGCCCTGCAGTGGGAGTGCAGAAATGAAGCCCCCCCCACCCCCAATCTCTGTAACACTGTCTCGTCCTGTCCTGCCTGCAGGGATGCTCTGGGCAGGGAAGGGCAGCATGGAGCAAAGTAAGAATGGTGCAAAGTGGCTGAAAATTCAGCGTGAGGATCTGATCCAGAGTCTGTGAGATCACTTGTGCAAAGAGGGTGTTCCCTGACAGTGTGTAGTATTGCCACCTGTGTGCCTGTGTTTGCATCTGTACCACCACCCCGTGATCCCTTTGGCTGTGCTGGCGGAGCTGCTGCTTGCACGCTGTGCTGCCCACTCTTGGCTGAAATAGGCCTCACGTTTAGAGCCTGTGAGTACAGAATTGTGTTCACTTTGGTCCCAACAGTCTTGGCCCAGTGTGCCAGAGCTTCCATAGGTTCTGTGAACCTCACATATCTTTCTCAGTGCCATATCAATCGGGGTCCGATCTGCTGTACTGAACTTGGGTCAGCAAAACCCACTGGTACTCCAGGTGAGAGGGGCAGCTGCTCACATACGTGATGCTCTGTGTGAGCTGCAGGCTGCCCTTCTGCTGCTTTGCTCCCTCCCATCACAAAGGGGACAGTGCAGGCCTCGACCATCTTGCTGTACATTTTGCTGGTGTCGGCGCCGTTCTGCATGCAGGTAGCTAATTGATTTTTAAGTGGTAGAGGAAGTCATAGTTTGACCTCCCATACAGCCCAGGCTATAGTATTCCAAACCTCACCTAGTTTCAGATTAAATCACTAACTCGGATGCTTTTGAGGTTTGCAGTTTTAATTTGTGACCTTTGCGGTTCCGTGAGGGGCAGATGGTGATGGTGGTGGTGAATGAAAACCCACATTTCTTGATTGGGTTTGTGGTCGCCAGTTCAGAAGTAGGACAGCTCTCACTCAGACACCTGCAGACACCTTAAGGGCTGAGACCAGATGCATCCTTTGGTGCACACTGCCAAAAGCAGAGCGGAGGGAGGAGGATGTGAGCACTGAGGCTTTCTTAGCCCTGGTAAGAGAGAGCTTTGCTGGTTAATGTTACAGACCCTGAAGCCTGGGGCTTGTGTGTCAGCCTGCACGATAGGAGAGGAAGGAGTCTGCTGCTGGAGGAGGTGATGCAAGAGGGCTGACCTGTGTCACAGCAGCACTCCCAGCTCTGGCCATGCAGGCAGCATGGAGCAGGTCAGCTCATCTCTCATGGCTGTTGGAAGGGTGCAGGGTGAGCGGGGTGGGCGCACTGCCTTTGCCATACAGGTGCCATGGCAGGAGAAGGTGGAGGAGCGACTACAGAGTGGTCATGCTGTCACTGTGTGATACAGTCAGGCCTGAATCAGTAGTTTCCAAATACGTCTTTTAATCTCCAGTTGTTTCAGCTGACCTCTCAGGTAGCAGCTCTGTCCTAAGCTGAAAATGAGGCTACACGACCAATTACAATGAGCACAAGCTCAAGGAACTCTTCAACGGAAACCCATTTGTGGATAGTGATAGGACAAGGGGGAATGGTTTTAAACTGAGACAAGGGAGGTTTAGGTTGCGTATTAGGAGGATGTTTTTCACACAGAGGGTGGTGACGCACTGGAACAGGTTGCCCAAGGAGGTTGTGGATGCTCCAGCCCTGGAGGCATTCAAGGCCAGGCTGGATGTGGCTCTGGGCAGCCTGGTCTGGTGGTGTGACCCTGCACACAGCAGGGGGTTGAAATCAGATGATCACTGTGGTCCTTTTCAACCCAGGCCATTCTATGATTGTCTTTACCTAAAATGTTTTACTTGCCCTGTTTCCCCCTGACAGCACACAGTACGCCTGCAGAAAGGTGAAGCAGCTGAAGGTGGTGCAGGGAGGGTTCCTGGTGTGATGCTTGCTGGCGTCAGCTCTGCATGCAGCACCGCACAGCTGGGAACGGCAGCTCTTGCTGCAGTGCTGCAACCTCCCGTGCTGCTGCAGCAGCAGCTGTCAGGCTTTGTTTTCACCTCCGTTTTCCACGTTTCTTTTCCGTAGAATCCTTTTCTATGTGTTGTCTAGGCTTTAAGCTGCAGCGCTGGCTTGTTGGGTGACTTTGAGAATCACGGGCTGTGTTTCCAGGGCTGAAAGGAGGCTGCAGGAACTCCACGCTTGTGCCATCATCTGATCTCACTGCAGTGCTTTCAGCAGTGCCTTTGAGATAGATGCCTGTGCCTCACGTGGGTGCGCAGAGGGTTACCTTAAAGGAAAAAATCTGACGAAACTGCTTCAAGAACTTGTTGCTACACGTGATATCGTGGTGGAATTTACCGGAATAGAAAGGAGAATCCTGACCTGGGATCTGGAACGGAGTCGAAAGAGCATTAATTCCTCAGGTAGTGTGAATCATTTGGAAATATGGCTGTTGTTACTGAGGAACAATGATTCCTGTGTGCTGCTAAGTGGCTGTTAGTGCTGCATTGGGCTGAGAATTCGAACTGGGAGCAGTCGAGAAGTCCTGACAAAGCTTCTCACTTCACTGTTTGTGTAACATCGTGTATATGCCCTGTTTGGCTTTGTTTTATTGTTGTTGCATGTGTTTAGTGGCTTGACATGAAAGTGTCCTATATAATGTGCGTGTGTTGAAGTTTCTCTGAGATTTGGTTATAGAGTGTGGTAAAGAATCTGCACAAGCTCTTAAATTCTCTTGGAGTTGCCTTTATGTAGATTGTTTTGTTTGGTTGGGTGGTTTGTTTTTTTTCTTGCATTGTGCAGAGCGTAGCAATGGTTTGAAACAGAGCTTCTTGCTCCCTGTAACGAATTGCCACGGATCCACTGTGCAGGGGAGGATGAATGCAGAATGACCGTCGGCGATGTGAGAAAGCTCTGAAGCTGTGAGATGGTGAAGGTGACCGAGAGCAGTGCTGCAGCCTGCTGGGGAGGGGGGGGCAGGAGGTGTTGGGGGCTGGGTCCCCCTGTGCTGCAGAACTCAGACAGCAAAGATGAGCTCCTGGCAGCCAGGAGTGAGAGGTGGGTGTGAGATTGGCACGGGCGCAGTCAGACAGCAATTGCTGGGGGCAGAAAAACAGTCACCTCCTGTTGTCTGCTGTGGCTGTTCTGCAGTCCTGGGAAGCCTTGCTGTGGAGGGGAGGGGGGTGGCACTGGGGGGTGGGGAAGGTCCTGCACTCTGCCCATCCCTCCAGGAGCAGCGGTGGCTGTGAGCCCCCTCCTGCATCTCTCTGTAGCGGGAACTGCCTCCCCAGCCCCCACCCGTGGATCAACTGCTCACCTCTCAGTTGTGACAGAAACCCTCTTTGGAGCAGTAGCTGGACTAGGAGATGTGGGGCTTGGGGTGATGTTCACCGCCTTACTGGCAACCTAGATGAGACAGAAAATGCAGATTTTCCACTTCTTTCCTCCTGTGTAGAAAGGAGCAGCTCGGGGCAGGAAGCCATGTGGTCCCATCTCAGTGCAGCCAAGGCAGTCCTTCCTTCCTGTGGAATATCCGTCCCTCAGCCCAGGCAGTGCAAAGGGAAAGAGGGCACAGAAAGAGCAAAGTGGGGGCTGAGTGTGGTTGGCAGTCGTGCCCAGCAGTGCTGGAAGGAGACCCTCTGCTCCCATCTGGGATTAGGGTTGGTTCGACACTCTCTGCTTCTTGTGAGAAAAGCACGTGTCCTCTCTTGGCTCTGGTCTTTTAGGATTGGATTCAGAGAAATTATTGCTTGGCATAAAGCCTGACCGTTCTCTCATTAGCATCTTGTGTAATGCTTGTGGGAGCGTGAGTGCTTCGAGAGCAGAAGAATTTGTCCATCTTTTGTCCCAGGCCTCTGTTGTCTGTGGTCCATCAGATGCCAGTGGGCTTCAAAACCATAAAGGCAGGCTGCCTGGGAGCTGCCTCTTTCTTGTTAAGAGGATGTATCCAGGCTGTTTTGTTGCGAGAAACTGCAAATTCAAAACAAAGTCTTCCTATGATAATCATGAATTGATGAGCATCTTGAGCCCTTTTAGCTTTGGCTTTATGAATGTGAGGTTTACGGGAGCTGGGTGAGCTTTGAAGTTGTATTCAGTCCTTTGGGAGAAATACCACTCGGCACCTTCCTGCTGGAAATCACAGCCTGTGTTTCTGGCACCTGAGCAGCTTCCTGGCCACTTGCTGCAGCTGGATGTCAGGCAGGATCCTTTCCTTGGGAAATTCTGGCTCCCCAGTGGCAATCCCTAGCAGCAGGGGATGCACTTTCTTCAAGCTAACAGAGTAACTCAGGTACCTTTCTGCACAGAGGGATCAGAGGCCATATGTCTCTCTAGCCCTCTGCTGTGTTAAGGAGAATCCCAGCAGCAGCTGCTGCACGCCCTGTCCGGTCCTCAGACCTCTAACCCCCATACAGCCTTTTTCCCTCATTGTTCTCAGCCTGCTGCAAAGATGGAGTGCTGGAACAGCTGCCCGGAGAGGTGTGGATGCTCTGTCCCCGGAGGTGTTCAAGACCAGGTTGGATGGGGCCCTGGGCAGCCTTGTCTGGTGCCAGATCTGGAGGTCGGTGGCCCTGCCTGTGGCAGAGGGGTTGGAACTTGGTGATCCTTGGGTCTCTTCCATCCCAAGCCATTCTGTGGTTCTGTCCGTGATTTCACTCAGAATGTATTCTGAGTTGGCCGTTCTCAGTGGCACAGCTGCCAGGTGTTCCCACACCATCCTGGCAGCCTTCCTGTTGTCTGTGCACCAGGACGATGTCTGTATGACTTGTGGCTGCTCAAATGGCAACCTGGGCTGTGCTCCCAGATTTCCCATCCCATGTCTGCCTGCAGGACCTCACTTCACAGCAGTCCCATTCCAAAGAGGGGCAGGGACCCCAAGATCTTCTTTTGCCTAAAACTGTGGGGAATGTGCTGGGTACCACCGCCCCCCCCCAGCAGAAAAACCAGCATGCCTCCAAATATGCTGCTCTGTTCAGTCTGTATCTCTGAAGCATTCTTTTAGGCTGTTTGCAGCATGGGACAGGCAGCGTCTTATTAATCTTATTAGTCTCTGAATATTAATATTGAGATTAATTTGTTTAGGTTGCAACAGCTACAAGTACGCTCTCACAGAGGCATAAAAAGTTCCTTCAAAGATCCCACTGTCATCTGTTTGTAAAAGTTATTTTATTTAGTTGGTTTTCTTGTTACCTGAGGGTATTTGCAGCAGTAAATTGAATACAAAAGACTCCTGTTAGAGTCTCCCAATCTACCCAGCTGTCTTCATTGCATAAATCACATTTAAGAGAGTGACGTGAGCTCCTGAATCCCTCCTTTTGTTTGACTTCGCTCTTTGCCAGTGAACAAAAAAGGTGGATCCTAAACCTGTGGGTGGAGGGTGAGCTCAGGGCCATCATAAGGAAGTCCTGCGTTGTCATTATGTGTGGCACAGCCAGAGGACAGCGTGCCCTGAGCTTGTGTTGGGTGATGGTGAACGATTCAGAGGTTATTCCTGGCGTGTCCCAGCCAGCCTTTATTTAACAGCTGTGAAACCCTTTTTGGCTTTTTTTTTTTTTTGAACCAGGTGAACCTGGCACAAATGACTTTGGGAGGAATTGCTGCTATTTGGTTTCTTTTTCTTTTTTTTTTTCTCTCTTTTTTTTTTTTCTGCAGCATGTTTGAGTCAGTGCCTGCACTTGGGGATCTGCTTGGTGTTCCTGCCCCATCTTGTTTGCTGTGTTGCGTGGTCCTGGTGGCATTGCCTGCTGCTTTGCACGGTCCTGATTGCATTGCCTGCTGCTTTGCACGGTCCTGATTGCATTGCCTGCAGCTTTGTGTGGTTGTAGTGGCCTTGCTTGCTGTTTCACATGGTCCTGGTGGCATTGCCTGCAGCTTTCTGTGGTCCTGGTGGCATTTCCCACTACTTTCTGTGGTCCTGGTGGCATTGCCTGCTGCTTTGCATGGTCCTGGCAGCATTTCCCATTACTTCGTGTGGTCCTGGTGGCATTGCCCACTGCTTTACGTGGTCGTAGTGACCTTGCTTGCTGTTTCACATAGTCCTGGTGGCATTTCCCACTGCATTGTGTGGTCCTGGTGGCATTGCCTGCAGCTTTGTGTGGTCACAGTGGCCTTGCTCACTGTTTCACACGGTTCTGGTGGCATTACCCACTGCTTTGCATGGTCTTGGTAGAACAGAGGCTTTCTGGGCTGTGCTGCAGAGCCCCTAAGCAGGCAGGGGAGGTTTAGGAACAGCAGCCAAAATCGTCTGTTAAAGTGGAGCATAGGTTTTATTGGATTGCAGAAGGAGCAGCAGATAGAAGATGGTGCAGCAGAGCTCTTTTCGCTGTGCTGGCAGCTCCCTGACGCAGCTGAAGGATGCTGCTGGTGCAGGGGAGCACAGTGGTGTAACCTAACCCAGCCTTCATGCCAGAGGAGTTTCAAATGGCTGACCGCTTCCTCCTCCTCTCTCTGTACCATTAACCCCTGGTGTTCCTCCCCTGGCTGAGCTGAGGAGTGCAGCTCTGTGCTGTAGCACGTGCAGTCCCAGTACTGCCGAGCTGTGCAGTGCTGCCAGGTGCATGCACATGTGTGAGCTGATGCAGGCTCCTAAAGAGGCAGCCATGCTGCAGGGAGGTTACAGCTCAAACCAAGTCTAAACCCTGTTTTTCTCTGGGAGTGACAGCCGCTGCACCCATCACCTAATTCATTGTCCCTGGCTTCTTCAGGATAGCCTTCCACCTGAATTATTGCTGATTGCTGCTTTCATCCAGCCTACACATTCCAGCTGCTGTAGCAGGTTGGGGCAGGAGCAGTGCTGTCTGGACATCCCGGTGCAGTACCCTACATGGGTAAAAGCAATGTGTTCTGGGTCTGTGAGTATTGGATGTACACCAGGTGTCAGCAGGCAGCCAGGGACTGTTTTTGTGTGCCCCAAAAAGGGACACCCCCAGTGACAGCATCTTCCTGGAGAGCTGAGATAAAACTTTGAACATGTTTTGAATTCTGACAATGTTGAATACCCTGCTGGTATTGAGGAGTGCTGGAGGATTGTACTGAGCTGTGGGTCACTGCTGTTAGTGCTGCTTTGTGCGTACCCTCAGCCCAGGCACAGCCGCCATGATGGGGGCACAGCCGCCATGATGGGGGCACAGCCGCCATGGTGGGGGCACAGCGAGCTGTACTGGGCCGTGTGTGGCCTGCAGGTTGGACATGGCTGGCCTAGGCCTTCCCGTACAGCTCCTAGCAGCGGCTCAGGAGTCGGCCTAGGCCAGAGCTGTCCTGTTCTCCCAGTGGGGTTCTCATCCCACAGCACTTGGCCTTGGGGCAGTATCCTGAAGCGCTCTCTTTGGCGTGCAGGAGAACCGCGGCCGCCCTGAGGGGCCATTCATCCACAGCCTGAGGCAGCAGCTTGGCATGGGATGAACAATTCTCTGTCTGTGCTGGCTGCTTTTTCTTTTTTCCTTTCTTCTTATTCCTTCACCATTTTATACTGATTTAAATCTGTGAAGGGCGTCTGGACTCTTATGCTGACGGCACAGTTTTAAAAGGGTGAACATTGGGCATGCGAGTGCTGTCCAAGGAGATGGGCTGTTCCAGCACAGAGCTCAGCCAGAGTCCAACCTCACACCTGACAAAGGGACAGCAGTCAGGGACCTCCAGGTCAGATTTTCCAGCATAGCAGAGCTGGGAGGGGTGCCAAGGGACCACCCCTTCTCCCCCACCTTCAGTGCTGGGTGCTCACTGCTGCTCACTGCTGCAGTTGTTCCTGCACAGAGCAGCACCAAGCTGTGCGCTGAGCCCCGCAGTTCTGCCTTCAGTGCAGCACTGAGCTGCCCATTCATTCTGGCTGATGGCTGGGTAAGAAGGCACTGCTGCAGTCGTGTAGCTCAGCCCTATAGCACAGACCTGAGGGTTACCGTCCTATCTCAGAGAAGAAAAAAAATCGACCTCCCCTGACATGTGTACAGCTCTTGCATTAATGTATCTAGGGTGTTACCGTTGTTCCCTTGCCTACAGGGCAGGACTTGGCCCAGGGAGATGCTCATCCTGGGCTTGGAACTACTGTTCCTGTGTGTCAGGGTGATGTTGTGCTCTGGGCTTGCCATTCCTCTCGGCTTTGTGGCATCTCCACCTCTCAGTCTCCTTCCCACTCTGTATCATGCTCCATTAATGAGGCTGCTGAACTGATCACCAGAAAGGAGTTGCGGTAGGAAAATGTATGAATGGGAAGATCGCTCTGTGCTCACGCTGTGTCTTACGTTCTTACCCAACAACCATTGCTCACCATGTCCAGAGATGTATTTTGGTCCACCCTGACTGCTGATCTACGATAGCAGCTCTTACCAATCTCTGTGCCACTGCTGATAAGACTTCTGACTCTCACACTGAACCAGGGTGCAGTTTCAGAGAGCGTTGGCCCTTCTTGTTTGCTCATCATCCTTTCATCCTTGCGTTTTTCCTTAACTTTGCTTATGAAAATCCACATGGGGGACAGTGTCAAAGGCCTTAACGAAGCCCAGGTGCCCTACACCTACTGCTTCTTCAGCTTTCTGGTATAACTCTTACCAGTTTAAGTAACCAGCATAGCTGTGAATTTGTATGGCCCATTTCTTTCTCTGTCTTCACAAACATGTGTTCTTCCTACTTCGGAAGGCCAAACACCACATCGTTTTAGAGATGAGAAGCTCCCTCGGCCCAGATCGTTCTCCTCTGGGAGTGCTGAGGAAAGTTAGCAGGATTTTGTGTTGCTCTTGCAGATAAGCAGAGTCTTGTTCATTGAGGCTGGCATAAAACTGTCTAATATATAAATAAATAAATGCAAATTAGGCTGTTAAATAACCTGTTGAAAGCTCTGCCTTGAGTTGGGACATGACTGTTCCCTCCGTGAAGTTGTGTTTCTGCCTCCTTGTAGGGCCTCCATGCTTCAGGCAAGTGTTGAGTCAGAGCCCTTCTGACACAGCAGATGCTGAATGACAAGGAAACACAGATGGAGCTACCCGTGTCCACCTTCAGACTGTGTTTTCAGGTTGTTTGGCTGCACACAGTCCTCTTGGGATTTCAAACAGCCAGCCTTCTGGAAGGAAAAGAGCACGTCAGCTGGGTTACCTCGTGTAACAGCTTCAGGACCAGAGGACCTACCAACAGACCTGGCTGTGCTTTCCCTCACCTTACAGCTCTCCGGAAGGGCACCGTGGCCAGTGTGTGGGTGAGATAAGCCTGCTCTTCTCACTGTGCTGTTGTGCAATGTGGGATAGAAGGCTTTTCCCTCTGGGAGAGGTCAGGAAGCAAAGCACAGCTGCTGCTTTGCCCAGTGCACTGAAGAGAGCAGAGACCTGCCAACGAAGGGCCACTACCCATGGCTCCCATCTGAGCCTTAAGCCTTGTTTTCCCCAGTGCCCAATGCAGGTCTGGTTGGACGGATGTTCTCCTTTTGTCATCATAAGCTGGGTTCGGCTTCCCTACCTGAAGCTATTACATGGCTCCTGGATCAGACCACAGTTGTGTCTGGCTCAGTGTTTCTGCAGTGGCCAAGAACAGGGCCTTGGGGTAGGAGGTGGATACAGGGCAAACCTACAGTACATAAGTCCTGTGTGCTCTTCCAGCCCTTTGTGGCACAGGCAATTACAGAGCTGGGTGTTACTTCTGTAGATTTATTGACCCTCAAGAGATGTCTCTTTCACTGCTTTATCAGTCTGCCTCAAACCAATATAAACTTGGAGCACCCAGTGCCCCGTGGCAGAGTCCAACAATTATCTGCATCACAAGGAGCAGCATCTCTTCTTGTTTGTTGTGATTACAAAGGCAGTGAATATTTGATCCTTATCCCTCTTCTCCAAACCATTCATAGTTTTATAGCTCTGTCATATTCCCCCTGAATCATTGCATTTTCCAGGCTAAGTAATTCTCATCTATCAGTGAATCCCCTCTGTAGCAGCCATACTTTTAATCATCTCTGTTACGTATCTTTCGTAGCTGCCAGCAGAGGCTCAGGTGGGACCAGAACTGCAAACTGGAGATTCCTTAATGAGGCTTGGAGGGTCCTTCCATAGTTCTTTGCAGTCAGTCCTGGTCTCTGTTACTTTGCTGTTTTCCTAACAGGCAGCGTTCACTGCTGAAGGAGCCTGCAGTGTTGGGTCTGCAGTACTCATTGAAATGGTTGAAGCAGAACAAAGCACGGGGATCCAAACTGTGACAGCAGCAAAGAAACTCCCAAGAATGGGCTTCAGGAGAGGCAGCTGATAAAGCATGTCAAAAAGGAGCAATGGGAGAAAGAGAACCGTAGGGAAGAAAGTCGTAGAGCCAGTAAGGTTGGAAAAGACCTCTGAGATCATGTAGTCCGACCATCCACCTACCACCAGTATTGCCCACTAATGCTTGAACACAGGCTATCAAAGGTTACCTCTTTGGGTGGACTAGCTGGAAAAAAAACAACTGGAAAGTGCTGTTTTCCTACTGGAGCATTGCCGTTCTGTTCAAGGACAACAGATTTTTAAATGCTCCTTCATTTCTGTGGTGTACGCAGAACAGCAGTGGAAATTATCCAAAGGAAAAGGAGCACCTCTGCTATGGAGAAGGGCTGAGGGAGATGGGGGTGCTCAGCCTGCAGAAGTGAGGGCTCTGGGAGACCTTCAGGGCTTTCAGTTCTCAAAGAGAGCTTACAAATAGGAGGAGAGCGACTTCTTTCCTGGTCTCATAGTGATAGGACAAGGGGAAGGGCAGCTCTGCTATCCAACCTTGTGGCTTGCCTGGGCTGCGTATAAAATGTGTTATATGGTCAATGTATAGAAGTAACAAGGTGTCTTAATTTTTTATGTTAAAACATAAAAAAGAGAGTAAAAAGAGTAATGGGATGTGTGACCTTGTAGCTGTGAAACTGATGCATCGGTGCCTGGTTCGATGGCGGTGGCTGCAGCTCTCAGTGAGCTCTCGGGGTGTTCTCAGAGAATTCTGATGAAATTTCACTCTTCCTGTGCTTCATCCTTGAAAGCAGTTGCTGCCAGATGGACTTACTGCTAGAAGGCGGTGGCATGAATAAGGTGTGATGGTGCAGTGAGGGGTATCTTCCTCTGGTAAGAGGGGTACTGATAGGAGTCTGGTGAAGAGACGTGGTCACATTTTTGAGTTGAATTGCAACTCTGTACATTGCATTTGAAAATTTGCGGGTCATGTATTTATGCTGACAGAGAACGGAGTTGCAGGTGTGCTGCTGTGACCCCCTGCAGGCGCATTGCTGTCCTGGCTTCAGACACAGCCTGGGGGTGACGTGGAGCTTCCTGCTCCATGGGAGCATGGCCCTGCATGCTTCCTTTTTCCAGAACTCTGCTCTTCCCCAGTGTTTGTTCTCTGCTGGGAGTTGGCAGCTTGTTGGATGGCATTTGTGTGCCAGGGGCAGCACCCACACCCGCTGGCTGCCTGCCTGTGCTTTGGTTTCTGCACAAAGCAGATGGTGCAGCAGACGCTGTAGTGCAGCGCAGGCAGCAGCGATGGCACCTCCCCAAGCTTTTCTTGTGATGGGTGTAAAAGAGCTACAAAACTTCCCTTTCACTACTGACAGACTTCGCTGATTTCAGTGAGGAAACCACAGTAATCCCCATTTTCAACAGAGTTTGTGTGGAAACATCTCGAGCCTCCTATCCAGGCAAACTCCCTGGAGCTGAAAGGAGCGGGTTCTGCAGAGGTGCTGGTTTGGATGTCCTCCCAGCACTCCTTCAGGAGAGCAGAGTATACCACGGATCAGATGATGTGTGAAGAAACATACAACACCCTATAATTTGCATGCCGGTGGAGATCCTTCATTGCATATGTGGCTCTCAGCTATAATGCTAAGAATGTGGAGGTTAAAGTTGCTTGTGTTTAATGAGCACAGTGATGCAGTGTACTTGGTGTTGATCTTGTTTGGTGTACAGTGGCAGGGAAGCCTTTCCCAGCTCTGTAAATGCTGCTGGGTGATAAACTGCTTGGGTTGATGCTTTGGGGCACTTTAGCCTGTATGTGGTATGGCACTTCTCAGTGTTATTCCTGGCTGTGGGGCAAGGCTGACCTTATCTGACCTGGGTAGGTGTTCAGAATGGGACAAAAAAGAGCCTGAGAAGATAGCAAGAGGTCTACTGGATCAGAGCAAGGGTTTGCCTACCCCATGTCACGTCTCCAGCGGTGGCTAGAAATGGGTTCTAGGAAGGAGGTGGGAAATAGGTCTTAACTGGGGAATGGAGCTTGGAGAAGTCAACTGAACTGATAGGGAAGGGGGAAAAGGAGCAGCAGAGGAGGAGCTGAGGGTTGGGTGAAGGAGCCCCATCCCCAGCATCCCACCTGCACCAGCATCCAAAGCAGGTGTTGGAAGGAGTGTGAGAACAGTGCTCATATGCAGTAAGATTTCTGGCTTCACGGGACTTCCTGAGGTCGTAGGACTTCGTGGTTTTTACATTTAATAGTCTTTGAAATTTTCTTCCATTCACTTTTCTTATTTGCAGGACTTGTATGAACTTCTGGCACTGGGAGCATCCTGCAGGCACTGATTCCTGTGGCTTTGCTGCTCGCTCTGCACCTCTGTCTGGTGATTCTGATATCCCATCACTTTGTGTTTTACAGACTGCAGCAAATGGCACCTGCCTCTATTCCTCTGCAGATTTTATAGCTCTCTATGTAGGGCATTGTCCCTACCCCCAGCATTTCTGGGGTGGGCAGGGCAGACCCTTTGTGTTGGTTAAGTATCCCAAAGGCAGCACTGAGCTGGGGCCGCTTTCCCCATGCAGAGTGCTGCACTGCCAGGTCTGTGAAGTGCTGGAGAGATGCCCACATGGTGTTTGTGAAATGAAATGTGACAGTAAGATTTGTTTCTGAGGACAAGTAACAGCATGGGGCATTGAGTCCAAGAGGAAAAGCATCTTCCTCCAGTGCAGTATGGGACATTTTTCTCAGAGCTGTGAGAAAGGCAGCTTGGCCTGTGGTGTGACGTGATCCCCCCCTGCCTACCAACTTCTGTGCCTGCCCATAAAGAAAAAAATTGTTGCTAAATTGAAATTTGAGGGCATTGTGGAGCTTCTTGAAAGAGAGAACTTACCTGCTGCGTGTGCAAGGCATCTTTTGATACCTGGCAGTGAGCGGCATGCTGAGAGGCTTTGCAAGTACTGTTTTGTTTCTATGCAGGAGCTCCAGATTCCTTGGCATGAGGCTCCCATTGCATGGACAGTGCACAGCTCGGTTTGGTGCTCATGTAGGAACAACCTGATGGAAGGTGCTTTACTCAATGGCTGAAGGCTCAGCTCTGCTTGCAGTGAGCTTTGACTCATGGATGTTCTTGGGATTTGGAAGGGGAGCAAAAGCAGAGCTGCAGCTGTGCAGAGAAGGGCACCCGTTCCCTGCTGGGCATGGGGAAGCAGCAGGGACTGTGCTCCAGCCTCAGCACTGCTCTGAGCACCCACAGATGTTGAGCAGCTGAGGGGGCTGCAATGCTCTGCTCCTTGCAGGCTGCCAGCTCTGCTCCTGGAGCAGGGGAAGTCATTTTGCACTGCGAGGAGTGCAGCAGGAGATGGGAGCGTCAGTGCAGCAGCCGTGTGACAGTGACGCAGCAGATCCTCTCTGCAGCCGCAGTGCTGCAGTCCCCTACACTTGCTGTTGATGCTGTTTGGGGTTTTTGTTTTAGTCTCCTTGAAGACTGTGGTTATTTTTGGCTGCTGTCTCATCATTTCACATGTCTAGCATTGCATTAGTCAATATTAAACCGTTTCCAGATTGTTTCTTTTATTGTGACTTTGAGAATTCCCTCTTCCAGCAGTTGCAGATCCTTCCAACGGGCACCCAGTCGGTGCCCCAAAATGCAGACATCCCTACAGGTCACTTGACATTTTGCCTTTGTGTTCATTGGGGCCGGGGTGCCCCTATACACACACTGTGTGAGCAAACACATCATCTGCTGCTTTCCAGCACAGTGTTGGATGCCTGCAGCTGGCGTGCAGTAGTGACACATCGCAGTCCTGGTGGGCTCTGACTAGTTCTTGTTTAGTCTATCTTTTATTTTATACTGCTTTTTCTTCTGGAGTGTTTTTTCTCCTGTTCTCACGTCTGCATATTGTTCGGTGGGGTCAGGAATGGGACGCTGGAAGGAGCTCATAAAAGGCAAAATCAAATTAAGACAGGCTTTCCTTCCGTCTTCAGCTGGCTCTGGCCACAGTATCCTTATCTGCTGCAGCTGGTGACACCCATGTCCCTTTTCTGTCTAAGTGGCAGTGATGTTTTGCTTCACAAATGAGAAATGACACACTGGACTCCTCCCAGCCTGTCCCACCCTGGGGCAGGGAAGAGAAGTCCCACCACTGCTCTCATCACATTGAGTGATGATACAGACACCAATCAGTAGTGTTACCGCGTCTGAACGTGACACGTATGAGTTAAGGAAAGTAAGTTAGGTTAATGGTTATGTGGGGTGTTAGGTGTGAGGAGCATGTCACGTTCACTCTCCCTTGCGTACACATGCAGCACCAGAAACCCTTGAGTTAAAACTGCAGATGTTTGTGCACACAGGGCAGATTCCAGCAAACACACCTAACCTGTGCTTTGGGTGGAAATGTGCCAGAGTGGAGTCTGATCCATTTCCCCCCCTGAACCTGTCTGGCCATTTGAAGCTGCAGAGAGGAATCCCCTTACTGCCCTGGTTTTGCTGATGTGTCTGTAGTGAAGTCCTTTCGCCTGCAGTGACTGCAGACTGCCCGGTCTGGTGCCTTGTGTTGCCTGAGGCTCCCCTTCCCCAGGTGTGCACAAACACTCCCAGCATTGTGCTCAGTGCAAAAATCCACTTCCCACGGGTGTTCTGAGTAATAGCTGAGCAGAAAATAGAGCAGGGAGGATCTGAGCTCACCCTGAGCATCTGGGGGGGGGAGGAGGGAGGAGTACCAGGTGTGTGCTCCATCAGGAGAATGTGGACAACAACCCTGTGCTATTTCTCCCCAGAAACTGGACCACATGTGAGCTGGGGAGTGCAGAGCTTGGGTCTGCCAGCATGGAGTACCCCCAAGGACTCAAACTGCAGTGGGGTGAATTGTGATTCTCGTCTCCAGTTGTTGCTGTGCTTGAGGCTGTTGACTTTCTGTTGCCTGTGATGTGTGCTGCTCTCTAGTGACTACTGAAAACTGCTCCAGCTTCAAGAGCAGGAGAAGTGAATGAAAAAAAAATGGCTGCGGGCTGAGGTGCAAATAACTCTCTCTCATCTTTAGGATTGGTTAAGCCTGAAACGTGGGGGATGTGCCACTGCCTCACAGCGATGGGTGCTGTAAGAGGCTAAGTGCCAGATGTATTCATACAAGATGATGGAGTCCTCCAGCGTGCAATATGTCTGTCTTGGCTCAGTGGAGAGGATGGTGGCAGTGGGTGCCAACAGCTGTTCACACATGGGCACGTTGAAGACGCTCTAAAGCTTGTGGGGCTCATTGCCCACAGCCCTGTCAGAGCAAGGGATGGGACGTAATGCAAGATGCTTCTGTGCAGCTGGAGAGGAGCAGTGTCATGCTCCTGAGGGCTTCCAGCTGAAATTACATTTGTGAATCTGGTAGTTGTTGTTCTGTTGCAGTTCCTGAAATGAAACACGGTTATCTCCCAGTTCATGAAGCGTGTCAGACGTGGGGTGTAAATACGTAGCTCAGTATTGCATTCAAAATAACACAAGTTCTGTGCATCTGCTGAGTGTTGCCTACTGGTCCGTCTCTGGAGCTGCAGCAGTGCATGGGCTGCTTCTGTGGATAGCAGTTCTGCTGTGGCCATTTGTGTGTTAACAGCACTCAGCCCCCCGCAGCGTTTGACCTCAGTTTATCAGTGATTCATACCGCTCTGTTTAACTGAACTGTCCTTACTATGTTTGCCACCGTCTCCAATTTTTGCTGTATCCTTTTCAGGCTGGCAGTGCTGCTGGAGGTCTGTCGCCTTTGCTCAAAGCAGGACCAACTTTAGACAGCCACTACACATCGCATTTTACCTCCATTAATTCCCATCAGCCTTAGAAACTTTGAATAAACTTAGAAATGTGCATTTATTTGTACTTGTCCGTTGTTTAGGTTTCGTTTGCAGGTGCTGGTGTGAGTCCAGGCTTTGTAAGCAGTTAAAGACATGGTAGAAGAGCTCTGGCAGATACAAATTTCTTTGTAGATGTTGCTTTTAGTCTTTTTCTTCTCCTTATTAAGGTAAACACGTTGAGCCTCTTGAGTCATTTGTAATAAATCACATCCGTTGTGGAGGGCTTGGGTTGTCCCAGGGCTTGGTGTGGAGCTCGACATACGTCCCAGTGATGAAGATGTCACAGCCCTTCAGGGATCCAGTGCCAGTGTTTGGCCACACCGGTGGTGAAAATAAAACTGGTCCTCTGAACAGCAGCCCTTCAGCTTATCCCCCACCTCCCAGGCTGCAGTCAACCATGGGCCTGCTGAGAGCATACAGACTCATCATCTGGGTTATTAATAAAGACATTAAACACCATCACCTCCTGAGGGAAACTACTAGGAATTCATTTATTGCACGTTTAAATACAGCTCAGGTTCCAGGTTGCTCAAAGATGTACTTGGCCAGGTTGTTCAGGACGTTGAAGCTAGGCAACGTAAACAGGAGAAGGCAGAGTTTTTAAACAGAGTGTAAAAATTCTTTCACAGGAGGTGCTTTCTGCAAAACAAATGCGTGTGCACAAACTTGCAGTGGAGCAGGGTGAGTTGAATCTGCATTATCTTTAATGTGCAATCACAGAAGGTGCAGATTGGAAGGGGCTTCTGAGTCTGTCCGGTCCAACCTCACCCCTCCAGCAGGGACACCCAGAGCTGCTTGCCCAGCGCTGACAGCTTTTGAATGTCTCCAAGGGGGAGACTCCACTGGGCAACTTATTCCATTGCTAAATCTCATGGACACTAAGGATGTGCTTCCTCATGTTCAGACAGAACTTCTGTTCCAGTCTGTGTCCATTGCTTCTCCTGGAACTGGGCACCACAGCCTGGCCCTGTAGGCCATGTCCTATGGATGGCTCTATGCCCTTTTCATACTGCTCACTTTTGGGATATCATCATACCAAATCAGCTAGAGACCAGATTTATGAGAATGTTTAAGCAGCAAATAAGATTTTCAAGGTGCGATTCTGCCAGTTAAGTTCAGTTGCAGTTGATTTGAGCTAGACTGTCTTGTAAATCTTGTTTGCTTTTTGATTGCTTATTTGCATGTATCAGTGTCCCGTCCTCCCTTTTGGATGTTACAATTCAATACGTCTTTTGACTTGTTGCTTTTCAGATAGCTTTGAGAAAGCAGGTCTTGCTCTACTGTATGCTTTGAACACTACTACTGTGCAGTTTGATGATGGGTTTTGCAGGTGGAGATCTATAGACTCCCAGTAATAGGAGGGCTGTAGCAGCCCTTTGTTCTTGGAGGTTCCTCCACACTAACACCTATTAAAAGAGAAATGTAAAGTAGGGTAGAAATCATGTAAAAATGCCCTGTTGATAGAGGCTGTGAGGCTGAGAGATTGATCCAAGGGTGGCATGCAAGCTTTGCTGTTTGGGACTCATTAATAATATGCAGTACAAAGCACTAGAAGGTCTCTCATGAAGGTGTATAGGTGTAGGGCACTGGGATGGGCTTTCTCCTGAAGTTTGCAGATTTCTGACTATAAAATATGCTGAATGAATCTCACCCAAGAGAGCCATCCCAGGTTTAGAAACGTGCAGCTCCGTGCTGACAGCTGGCGTGAATCAGGATTCCTCTTACATCCAGAAAGGAATCTTTACTTGGGGTTTATCTCCCATCACTTTTGCCGTCTGAGCTGGAGCTGCTTTATTCCCTTTGCATGGTGAGGGATGGAGGGCACGTTATCTGAAGCCTTCTAGAACGTGCTCTTAGGATGAAATGAATGAGTGTCCTCTGAATACGCTGTTGTCTGCAGGACATGACCAACTCTCGTCTATAAACTGTGTAGTAGTGTGAGTTAAAGCCAAGAAATCTCACCTTTTCTCTTAGAAGGACCAAATAGGTTCATTCTGTATTCCTACATCAAAAGGCTGTGATATGCTGCCAAAAGATAACGAGAGGGCTTTGAAACGGTTCTCACAATGAGTGCGTTTGGTTGTTGGCTTTGGGTTTTTTTTTGCAGTTTGTTGTTCGGTTGGTTTTCTTTTGTGGGAACTTCTGAAATCACCAATTGAGTCTTAAGTACAGGAAAAGTTGGGTTGGATGGAAAAGGAGCTCATGGGCTGAGCAGTTCTGGGCTGGTAGGGTACGCGTGGCAGGAGTTTGTGTGGAACATGAGGGAAGCCCTCTGCTTGTGGAGCTTGGTGAGGATGAGGATGTTCCCATTCAGCTTCTTCAGAGCTCAGGGTCGAAGTAGTGTTTGTGGGATCTGTTGTGCCACTTAGAGCCCATCACCAGTGTAGCTGGAGGTTTGAAGGGTCCTGCTGACCCCAGGGAAGCTTACTACTGTACACGTATACCTCTGATACAACCTTGCATTGTAAGAAAGAACAACAGAAGAGGAAAATAGATGCAGGGACCCAGAAAAGCAGAAAAATAGAAGAAATAAAGAGGAGAAGTAAGGATTCGGGTAAGAAAGGAGTGCAGAGGAGAAGAATAGAAGATAAGAAGATAAGAGAGGATATAGTTAAGAAAGATGCACTAGAGGAGAATAGCAAAATAAAGGGGGAGAGGATATAGGTAAGACAGAAGAGCAGAAGAGATGACAACGAGAAGACGAGAGAGAGTACTTGAAAGACAGGAATGCAGAAGAGGAGACTGGGAGAGCATATAGAGAAGACAGAAAAGGATGAGTGGAGAAGAGAGGATACAGGTAAGGAAGAAAAGCAGAAGAGGAGAAGGGGAGAACAGCAGATACTGTCAGATGGAAGAGCAGAAGAGGAGTGGACTAGAAGAGAGGATACAGGTGAAACAGAGATGCAGAATTAGAGAAGAGCAAATCTTAGAAGTTGCCCTGTCCCTTTGATTTGAGATCTTTGAACTGTTCTCTATTTGATGAGGGGTTATGACATCTGAGAGACGTCAAATAAGGCTGAGACCTCCAGTAACCCACAGCTGCTGCAGTAAATCTTGCAGGGAAGAGCGGCTGCAAAGACACTGTCTCTGCAGCTATGGTCTTTGTGGGAGGACCCTTAATTCCAGGTGTTTGAGAAGGTGTATGGGGAAGGCTTCACCTCAGAAGGTCCCTTTCATCTAGAATGGATGTCTGCGGTGATTCTTCTGCTGCAGCGGGCTGCGTCATTGCCTCCCCATTAATTGCTGAGTTCAGTTTTCAGCATCATTCAGAGACTAGAATGTTTTCTCCAAAATCTGGTTCTCCTCTGGGACTCTGAACAGCTTCTGGCATCCACAGAGATCAGTGTCTCTTGGGATCCTGTCTCAGCATCCCCCATGCTCCTTTAGACCCTTTACACAGACAGTGTAGCCAGAGGGTCTAATTCCTGACAAATAATCCCCACCATGCTCTCCACCCAGCATTACCATTATAAAGGCAGATAACTAACAGAGGTCCAAGCTCTGCAGGGACCAGCTCATCAAGGATGGCTCACCAACAGTAGTGTGTCCCTTCCCAGCAATCCGTCCCCAGAACTCAGGTCCTTCCTCTTGGAGACTCCCATCAGCTCCAGGTCAACACGTAGACACCGCTGGGAGTCCCTCCTGCAAGCCCACGTCCTGACAGCTGAGCTGGAAGGCGGCTGCTGGGCCTGAGCTGCTTCCTGACCAGCGCCTGGCATGGCGTTAACCATTAACTCCCTGCTCCAAGGCACGCCGGGAGCACTGTTGTTTTTTAGGGCACTGTGAAATTGCTTTGTCCTTTCCTGTGACATTCCGGTGACGTTTCTTGCTGGGATCCTGCCTGGAGCTGAGCAGCCTTTCCTGTTTGCAGCCAAAGGAGTCGGCCTCTCAGCAGAGCCGTGGGCCACGTGGCCTTCGTGGTCTGAGCTGTCCCTCAGCAGAAGGACTACGGGGTGTGCGCTACGCACAGGAGGTGCTCAGGGTGTGTGGTGGGTGCCCGCTGTGTGCCGTGGGTCCCTGTTTGCATTGCAGGCCCCTCTGCCCATCAGGAAATGAATCAGCTTCGATCAAAGGCTTTGTACTGGGGCGCTGCAGTCTCCTTTCCCGGCGCAGTCTCCTTTCCCGGCGCTGTCTCCTCCCCACATCCTGCTCTTCACCTCTTGGCACTGTGAAATAGGAAACTCCGGAGTGTTTCCTCTGCGGGGAGTTCCAGCAGAAATGCTGGAGCCACGTCCTGCTTCGAGGCAGACTGCTGAGCCAGGGCACAGGTCTGAGAGCTGCAGTCACCTCCCCTTCAGCCCAGAAGGCCAACGGTACCCTGGGCTGCATCAGCAGAGGGGTGGCAGTGGCAGGGGGGGATTGTACTCTTTGCTCTGCTATTGTGAGGCCCCATCTGGAGTACTGTGTTCAGTACAAGAGAGACATGAAGGTGCCCAAGGCCATAGATGGGGCCCTCGGCAGCCTGGTCTGGTGGGGGGCAACCAACACACAGCAGGGGCCGGGGGGGCTGTGTGGTCCCTTCTTACCCAACCATTCTCTGGTTCAATGATTCTGCGTGCTTACATTAGCTCTTGTACATGCAATGCATAGCTGGGGTCTATCTCGAGCCCAGGGTGGCTCAGTGTTAATGCCTGCAGTCAGAGGGGACTTCTTGTCCTCCAAGCCATTCTTGTCCTGGCCCACTCACATTGTCCCCAGCTCTCCCTAACCCTGCCCTGCCAGCTCTGAGGTAGGAAGAGAGCTGCATTTACTGCGTCACGGCTTGCCAATGTGTTGAAATTGCTGCTCCTTATCCCTGGCAATAGGGAGTAGAAAGCATGAGTGCTCACAGCTGCTGTGTCCTGGGTGCATGAGTGGGTGGCAGCTGAGGGCACTGACAGCTACTGAAAGAGGAGGGAGAAACTTGAAACTCCGCTGACACAGCGTCCTCGGGATGTGCCTGCAGCTCAGGTAAGGTTGGATGCTGAGTGACGTGGGCTGCAGGAGGGGTACTGGAAGTGATGGGCAGCGCTGGCTGGCAGCAGCTGTCCCTAATTGGCACTCAGATACATGTTTAAATAAGAAAAACATATCAATATTTGCAATTAATTTATACAGTGAGAATACGTGTGTTCTGAGCTCTTGTATTCACTTTAAGCATTTTGTTTCTTTCAGGTTGAGTTGCCTCTCTTCAAGGGAAGTACAGCACACCAGGAACACGCGTTAAGCACTCGGAATCAGCCAAGCTCCCATCATCTCAGAGGAACAGTAAATAAACATGGCAGAATTTACAGGTTATAAGGAGACCTCCAATCGGCACCTGCGGTTCAAGCTGCAGAGTCTTAGCCGCCGCCTTGATGAACTGGAAGAAGCAACGAAAAATCTCCAGAAAGCAGAGGATGAGCTGCTTGAGCTCCAGGACAAAGTGATCCAGGCGGAAGGCAGCAATTCCAGCATGCTGGCTGACATCGAGGCCCTGCGGAAAAGAGTGCTAAAGATTGAAGGCAAGGATGAGGAAATTAAGAAGGCTGAAGAGCTTTGCAGGTTAATGAAAGAAAAACTGGAAGAGGAGGAGAGCCTCACCCGAGAGCTGAAGTCAGAAATTGAGCATCTGCAGAAGAGAATGGCAGAGCTGGAGAAACTGGAGGAGGCTTTTGGCAGGAGCAAGAACGACTGCACACAGCTGTGTCTCAGCCTCAACGAAGAAAGGAATTTGACCAAAAAGATATCTACAGAGTTAGAAATACTCCGAGTGAAAGTGAAAGAACTTGAAGCATCTGAAGACAGGATGGATAAAACCGAGCAGAGCTTAACGGGTGAGTTAGAAAAGCTGAAGTCTTTAGCACTGAGCTTTATTAGTGAGAGGAAACATTTTAATGAAAGAGAAAAGCAGAATGAAAAGATAATCCAGGAGCTCACACTGAAACTAGAGCAAAACAACAAGCTGAACAGGGCCGATCAAACTAGAAATGCATCCAACTTGCTGGAAAGGTCATCAAACAGTCTCCTGGACAGAAACGATTTGAGAATTGAAGATGATTTGACTTCTGCGTTGCCCTCTAAAGAAACCAGGCGGAAGGGAAGCGTGGATTACCTGAAGCACGTAGAAAATGAAACCAGGAATAAATCGGAAAACCAAAAGAATAAAAATCAGGAAGACAACAAAGTGAAAGATCTCACCCAAGAAATCGAGAGGCTTAAAACTCAGATCAAACATTTTGAATCCTTAGAAGAAGAGCTGAAAAAAATGAGAGCCAAAAACAACGACCTGCAAGACAGTTATTTGAGCGAACAGAATAAAAACAAACTTCTCACCGGTCAGCTAGAAGAAATAAGAATGCAAATAAAGAAACAGAAAGATCTGGAAAATGGCGAGGTCGAAAATGAAGATGCAAGCTTCTCTAGCAGGGGGAAACACGACAGAGCTAAATACAGGGTTGTTGCAGCAGATTTCACAGCTGCCAAGCACAAACCAAGGGAGGTTTCGCCCCAGCAGCGCCGGGAGAGAGTGAGAAACAGAGATTTCTCCTTCAGCAATGACAGCTCCAGCCATGGTGGTAAGCAGACACCCAGCCCGAGCTTAATGAGCAGGAAAGCAGGAAAGGCATCGGGTGCAGCTGCCCTTGCAGATGCTGCTGCAACAGATATGAAAAGACTGGAAGAGAAATGTTTGGTTTCCACTTTTTCATCTGGTCAGAAGGAGGCTTCCTTCACGCAGAACGAGGGGAAGAGATCCAAAGAGCAGCCCTCTGTCCTCAGTCGCTACCCCCCCGCTGCTCATGAGCAGAAGTCTTGGAAAACACCTTCCAAACCCGTTACTGACCTGAGATCCAAGGCTGAAAAGCCATCTCAGGCAACGCGCGGCGGCTGCCAAACCGGCGCTGACACGCGGGATGAAAAGCCGAGCAGAGGGGAATCGGTGGCTTCGTTATCTGAGAAGCTGAAGGCAAATCAGGGAGAGGTGAGCGATGCCGTGGGGGACACACAGCAATCCAGGGGGCACTGCGCCTCTCCCAACGGCGTGGCCACCGCGTACAGGTGCCACATCTCGGCAGCGGAGTCGGACTCTGTTGGCTCTAAGGCAGAAGCAGCGAATGCCTCGACTGCATCGCACCGACAGCCCTTGGAGGGAAGGGCTAAAAGAGCCGTCGCCCCCCAGGAAAAGGAACTCACAGATGAGACACTCGAAAGCTTGAAAGCATCGCCGCTAACGAAGCGTTCGCATCGCTCGAGGAGTCAGGAGGACATTCTGCAGATTCTTAAAGAGGACGCAGAGCAGTCTGCAGCAGCAGGCCATGTAAGTGCTGGCTTAAAAGCAGACTCCAAAACCATCCGGAGTAGTCATGAAAAACTTAATTCAGATGAAGAAACGGGGAGAAGTAAAAAAGCAAACGCTCAGCCGGATTTTGAGACAAGAAAGAAAGCCAATTCCAAGCAGTTCTCGAATTCCAGGGGAGTTTTCAGAGCATCTCTCTTTGAAAATGACAAAAGTGCTGTAAACGATGAGGACTCCTCTAAGTGTGTAAAACCATCAGATGCCGACGCTGGAGGACTGAAATCCAGAAGGTCGTTCAGTCCAAGAGAAGCTCTGAGATCCAAAGCCATCATTAAACCTGCCATTGTGGAGAAGGACATGAAGGCCATCATGGGAGGGGCTGTCACCGAGACGGAGTCAGAAAAACAGAAGTCTGTTTTTAAAGCGGTCACAAATAAAATGACGAGCAGTATCACGATCTTCCCTTCTGAGCCAACGGTTCCAAGGCCCAGCACAGACACAGCAGGAAAGGAGAGGCATATTACCACCAGCAACATCAGGGTTGCTCCAAATGAACCCACCCCGATCACGAACAGCCTCCCCCAACCTTTTGAGGTCTCAGTTAATAGAAGTGCCCTGAAATTATCTGAGGCCGACAGAACTGGAGATGGGGTGCCGAGAAGTAGAACAGAAACGATGGTCTCCAGGAGCAGCATTGTGATAAAGACTTCTGAGCCCCCCGAGAAGAGCAGTGAGCTCCTGTTGGACACAGCCAGCTCGAGGAGCCACGGCTCTTCAGATTCCATTTCATCTGAAACCAAACACGTCACTCTGAGAAGTTCCTGGAGAACAAGGCAAGGCTTACATTCCCTGGAGGACTCTCAAATAAAAGTGGAGAAAAACTCAGCTTCCAGCCTTACAAACGCATGCAGGTCTTCAGTGGATCTCTCAGAGATGGAAGGGAACAGCGCACGAACAAACTCCTTGGAGCAAAGCTCAGCGAGGAGCGGCGCCACCACCAACTCCTGGAACGCCCCTGAGATGGGCTCCCGGAGGACCAAAAGTAACTTAAGTGCATCCGAACTGCTGACACGCAGGAACTACACCAGTGATCCCACCACGGCTTCCCCCTGGCACCGCACCGCGTTACCTGTAAGTGTCCCCATGCCGCCCTCTTTGCCGTGTGGTAATTACGTAATTACCTCTTTGGCCTTGCCAAGATGAGAGGAGATAGGTCCAGCCGGTGTAGGATGCGTTGTGCTTTTCAGCGTGGCTTTGCATGGCACAGTCGGCTTGGAGTGGCACTCCAGATGAGGAGATGAGACGTGAGTAGGGGTGTCCCTCGGGTAGTGCCTTTTGGGAAGGCCTGCACATGCAAAACCAGAGCCAGAACTGCTGGGCTCTGGTCTGGAAGCGCTGTCTGGACATCTGAGCGGATCAGGGCTGGCTGGTTGCACGGGGTTGCTCCTTCCTCTGTATCGTTACACCATCTGAAAAGCGAGGGCCACGGGAGTGGATTTCTTCTTTTCCTGTTCCTTTGGCTGTTGCTAATGAGAGGGGTCACTCAGAGCAGGGCTGGCCCTCACCGATGGTCTGTCTTGCTGCCAGAGTTGCAGACTCTGGCATATTTTAAACATGCTCACACTGCCCTTCCAGTCCATTAAATCCCACTGCACCTCCCACCTCTGCTCTTTCCTTAAAGCTGATCTAAACAGCTGCTGCCATTCCCGGATACAAAGAGGAGCCATCTGATAGGGCTGGTGACAGAGGGGACAAATTCACAACCAGGTGACCGCAGCACTGAGGAAGACGAGGTGGTGGCAGTGTGTGAAATTGTTGCACTTCTTTGGCAATGCCAAGCACAGAAGCATTTGTACCATTTGCTTTGCAGAGCGTCTGTTGCCTGGCGTTGCAGTGTGCAGGTTGGCCTTCCAGATACATTTGGCTATTAAGAATACATGGGAGAACAAAGACTTGGTGGTTGGCATTCAGCAGCCACAGTGAACAACCCAAATCTGCTGTATTGAAGGGGGAGCACTGGGGAATGGCATCACCCCCTGATGCAGGTGATGGAGACACGTGTGTGCAGCCCCATTTCTATCCCACCTGTAGGAGTGAGGTTCTGAGTGATATCTTCTCCCTGGCCATAGTTCCTCATGCGCCACAGGCACATTGGACTTCTCTTCCATGAGTCCAGGCAGGTCACCTTTTGCATGACAGCTCATGTACTTGGGAACGCAGAGAGCCAGCCCTAGGCTTCCCACTAGCCAGAGGTTTGGCTTTCTGGCAAACCACAAACTTGCCTTGCAGCTCCAGAGGTCCTCCCTTGCAGTGATGCTGCTGCTCTGCCTCACTGAATTTCATCTTTCATTTTTAACGTAAATAAGCCAATGAGGAAGCTGTGTAAGGTAGCAGCAGCTCTGAGCAATGCTGCAGGACAGAAGCAGAAGTTCTTTGGGGGTCTGCCTGGGGTAAGCGCTGTAGGATCAGTGCTGGGGCAGAGGTGCAGCTGGAGGAGCAGCTCCCTCTGGTGCTTGCAGCCAGGGCTCCAGAGAGGGCAGGGGAGATGCAGCACCTCCTGCTGTTATTCTCTTGGGCTCCATATTTCAGATAATGAAGTCAGTTTTTCGCCGGCCTGATCTTCACAGGAAATCTGCAGTGACTGCATCGGTGCAGACACTAACAGCAGGCACGGATCAGACAAGCAGCAGTGCTGGGTGAATGGTTTTGGTTTTTTCTTGTGGCTGCGTTGGAGCGACGTACCGCAGAACCGAGGTTGAAAATCCAGCAAGAGGCTTTTCTTCACGTGTGCCTTCCTATGAGGGTGGGGGTCTCAGGGAAAGTCTCCCTGAAAGTACCCAGGGTTGTGCTCTGTGCTCTGCTCGAGGAGCACACAGCTTTATCCCCGATGAATCCATCTAAGATTCTGACTTCAGCAGTCAGGCGTGCCCCGGTGCTGCTTTGTTCTGTCGTTGGAGGTTGGGAAGTTGAGGAAATCAGCACGCTTTGAGCCAACCCTGGATTGTGGGGTGCTGGAAATCAACACATTGCATGTCAACCCCAGGCTGCAGGGCGCTGCTGTCCCCACCTGCACATAGCACTGCCCAGGTCTCAGCAGGGCGAGCTGATCTGTCAGTGATGTGAGTGCTCCTTGTGCTGAGCTTCACCCCAGGCCGTTGCTGGCAGCTGAGAGAGGCATCTGGCTGCCTGCTCATGCCCCTGAGCTCCCCACCTCTGAAAGCCTTTGAGGGCAGCATGTCCAGCTGAGCAGCCCCATGGGACCGACACTGTCAGCTGCTCCAGGGCATGGAGCACCTCTGTGCTGACCCAGTCTCCTCCAAAGGCAGCTGCTCCATCAGACAGGAGGTGCCCACCTGCTGGGAAGCCGTCCAGGTTCATCAAGATGATCAGCATCATTACAGTAAAGGATGCCTCCCTTCCTTGCTGTTCCAGGCACACAGAAGCAGGGCTGAGCTTTGTCCTCCATCCCTCACAGTGCATTGCCCCCACGGCCTTTTGTCTCACATCAGTGCAGCTGTATTTCCCTGAGCAAAAGGTGAGTTCAGCGTCACAGGGAGCTCTGTAGCATTCTGATGGTGACGTGACGTGCCTTACAGCATGCTGGAACTTGTGTGTGACAGAGCCATCAGACGAGGTTTTCCGGCCCAGTGATGGCGATAACAGGCACTGACATCTGCTGTTCCCAGGGAGCTCAAAGCGAAAGGCACAGCTGCCCCAAATGTCCCCAAGGCAGAAACTGTGGGCACCTGGGTCCCATGGGGGTCCCATGCAGGTCTTGGCAGGCAGTCAAGAAAACATTAGCAAGTGTAAAGCGTAATATGGGTATTCATATATGCCTTTGCCAGGAAAAGGGCACGAGGTGCTCCCACATCGCATCCTCATTGCCAAGAAAATAGATTCAGGTTACCGGCCAGCCCTCAGCCGTGAGCTCAGACTCACAGCGAATGTTTTATGAGATTGCTTCAGTCACCAAATGAGGAGTTCCTGCTACCCACATCCCTTCCCGGGTCTCCTGGGCCTGCAGTGCTTTGGGCCCAGGGGTTGAACCCAGCCCTGCGTGTGCTCATGGCTGAGCAGAGGGTTCAGCACCCGGAACTTCAGGTTGTAAATTATGGGATGGATTTAACAAGCCTCTGTGAGGTAGTGTTTAGGTGGGGACACCCACGAGCTGAGCTGGCAGCTTCGGTGCCCACCTGCCAATGGGAACTGAAACGTGACCTCATACTGCAAGTTGGGCTTGGGGAACCCAGGGCCACAGACATCGAATTCCAGTTCTTCTGTTTTTCTTCCTGCAGGATGACAGCAAAGATTTTGTCTCCAGTTCCAGAAGAAAACAGTACGGCTCCTCCGAGTACCTCTCACAGGCTGACACGGTGGGGAGAAGGGCGGTCCCCCCCCTGGAGCTGCAGGACCCCACATCCAGCCCCAATTCCCCACCAGGGCTCCAGGCAGAAGATCAGGTATGTGAGATCTGGGGAGAAATGAGGGCTCAAAGGCACAAAGCCAAACTCTGACCCGACCTCCTGTAATACAACTCGCTTGTCCACATCAGGGTGAACCTCTCTGGAGAGCAGTGCTTCCCAGAGATGGAGGAAATTAATGACTAATTTCCAGTGATGGGAAAAAAGCAGTACCTTATTTTTCTACTCTAGATTCATTCAGCTAGCTTTATGGCCAAGAACGTCCTCCTGGGAATAAAAAGCTCTGCCCCGAGTTATCCCCAGCAGTGTGGTTTGCAATAGGCAACAAGGGGTCGTTGTGTCGGATAACCAGGACTCCCTTTCACTGCACTGTCTGAAGTGACAGCAAATAAAAGCTTGGCTGAGCTCAGGTCAGCGTAACACGCTGTTATTTGTCAGCTGGTGCTCCTGCACTGCCTGCGCTCAGTGCTGTGCCCTGCAGACAGCCCATGGCAGATCAGCTCCGTCTCATCAGTGCTGGCAGGGGTTGTTCATTGCACTTCCCACATCGCCAGCGTAGCAACAGGTGCTGAGCGTGCTTACATAAAAAAAGGTGATGGTGAAAGCATGTGAGGGGCAGGGATGGGTCAGTCTGCCTTGGGCTTATTCCATTGTAAACCACGAGACAGCCAGTGCCTTCCAGACCCCTCCTGCCACTGTCCTCCCCCCACAGCCCCACTGCGGGCCCACGGTCCCGATGGCTGTGGGACCTGAGGGTGATGGCAATACCTGTCCCCACAGCCCCAGGTCCTGGCAGGTTGTGACACTGTGGGTTCACTTGCAGGGTGCTTCCCGTGTTGGCCGGCCGACGTCCCGGAGATGAGCTGTGCTCCCTTCCACCAAACCAACACCGCGTAACAGAGCAAGACAGGACTGTACTGAGCTCACGGGTGTCACATCTGTTTGTAACCTCTCCAGAAGCTTCAGCCAGCCAGAAAACAGTTTTCTGACACCGTTTGTGAGGTACAAGAGCTTTACCAGTGAATTTTTTCCCTCGTTGCTGAAGAGGCAGCTGCAGAGACTTTGCTCAGGGGACTCCCACTTCTCACCTCTGTACCTGCAATCCTCACCTTCTCCATAGGACACAGCTCTGTCTCCGTATGGAAAGACTGACTTGTGTACCAGCCATGCTTTCCAACAGAACAAAGGTACTCCTTGGACCAGAGAGAACTCGCCAGTCACCCACATACAGATGAGATGCAGGAGGCATCCCTGTGACTGCAGCTGGGATGGCCACCCTACGCAGCGGCTCAGCCCCTCCAGGAGCCCACAATCTCCACTGCACACCACACCTTCCTGTGGTCACACTCACCCCACGCCTGCATTCCTGTCTGTAGGTGGGAAAACAGTGCTCTCTGGTTGTTCGACACGCTAACAGGGCAGGAGGGCAGAACAGCTTTAGGAACAGCTTCCTCCCTGTCGCCGTCCCTGCGAGGAGCTGTGCATGATCTGCTGACAGCAGCTAAGCTCTGATGCTCAGTGATCGCTGCACCAACCCCACAGCAGCAGATGTGTTCCTGGTTTGGCCAGGGGCAGGGGGGGGCTTTTCACCCACACAGCTTTATGGCCACTGTGCTGCGTGGCAACAACTCCACTGCTAGCTCTGAGCTGCTGAGATCCAAGGGATGCAGAAAGGAGGGCTATTCTCCTGGTTGGAGAAGCAGGATGTCCTCATTCCTTCCAAAAAGAGGGAAAACAGCGGGACTGGACCCCAGGCTGAGCTCCAGGATGGCCGTGGGGCAGCCCCAAGCTGCTCCCCCTCTCCTCAGGAGCCCTACCTGGGACCCGTGTGCAGTCAAGGGCTGCAGAGCTCTGCTCTGCTCTCAGTGGCACCGACCTCAGATGGCAGCAGTGCTGGGGTCACCCCACAGCTCCGCACACCCATAAGGTGAGAGGGGACCGCATGTCACACCACTGCAGCTCCGTGCCCGACTCCCTCCCCCCATGGGCTGTTCCTCCCAGGAGGTGCTTCAATGACATCATTTTATTTTTTTAATTATTTTTTTTAAATAAAGACTGGCTGGGGGGGGGGGGGGGGGGGGGAGGTGATTTTTTGGGGGAAAAAAAAAGAGTTTATGGTTTCCTCCCAGCAGTTTTAGCTGTTATCCCAAATCTGTATTTTTTAGCATTTCGGTTTATTCTGTTTCAAGATGCGCCCGTGCATCAGGATGCCTCATGAGGCAAAAAGGCAACGCTTTTAAGTGAGTCCTGCGGCAGCTCTAATCACCCTGAATTAGGTTTAATTGTATCACCAAGCTCTCTCCTACTGCTCTGCGGGGTGGGAGGAGAGGACTGCGTGCAGCTGCTGCCGTAACAAAACAGCCCCAAACCCAAGAACCGAACTGAAAGAAATGGAAGCTCTGCTGTTCAATGCAGAACGTGCTGCATTTCTCCTCCCATTACCTGCAACGCCGGTCCCGAAACGCTGAAAGTTGACGTTCCACCATCTGAGAGCGCCGTGGAGCAACGGCACACGTGGAAGGAAAGGAACAGCCTGAAGGGGAGGACGGCTCTGAGCGGCTGCTGCTCCCCACTGATAACCCCGGACCTCCAGCACCGAGCTCTGTATGCAGAGGTGCCACCCAACCTCATTCCGCCGCAGTTCGGTCCAAGGAGGAAAACCTCTGCCCCATCATGGCGAGTGCAATAGGAGCTGATTGTATTTTACTATAGCGATGACTTCAGGAAACACGATGGTGTTCTGACTCAAATTGCACACTTTTATTTCATTTTTATTTTTTTTTTTTTTTTTTTGGAACGGCTGTAAGATAGTCTATGTGTAAATATTGCCACCACTGAAGAAATATTTGTAATTTTAGCATATAAATAGAACGGGCTTTTTAGAGGACCTGAGGCCACGAGGGTCATTCCAAAGGTGTAAATGTATTTGCTGCGCCAGAGCTCCTTCGTAAAGGAGCCACCGCAGCGTCCCCGCTGCGCTCTGATGGAGACCCAACCCCACACAGCCAGCAGCTCTGCGAGAGAACAGAGGGGGGTGCAGCGCTGCTCCCGGTGCTGCGGATGGAGCAAGGATCACGCAGGCATTGCAGCACAGCCCCGCAGCTCCGTCCCCTGGCACAGCAACGGGGTCCCAGCCCAGGGCCACCTCTGCTGGCGGTGAAGCCGTTCTTTGCTGCTGCAGCTGATGGAAAGGACCCAGGTGGGGGACGGCGCTCGGGGCTGCATGGAATGTATTTTTAAAGAGGAAAAAAAAAAAAATATATATATATATATATAATAATAATCTATTTTTTTGTATTTGCAGACATAGATTTGGGCTGGGGCGGCTTAGTTAAGAGGGCAATAACGCAATAAACGTTTTCATAACCACAGAGCCAAGGGAGCAGCTCTCCCCCTGCTCGCCTCCCCCCTCCCAGCGCTCGCAGTCTGCATGCCACATGTAACCACACTTCTCTGCATGTCTCTCCTGACTCGAACACTGTCAGCTCTACAGTATATAACCAATAAAACTCTTCTCTTTTTACCTGGCTGTGGTGTGGTCCATACAGCCCCCTGCAGTGGGGCCGTCTCGTTCTGCAGCCAAACCAAATCCCTCCCCGTGTTTGTTACCATTGCGGCACCCGTCGCCCACGCTGCCCACCCTCGGGCTGCCACCTCAGCCAGAGAGGTGGGCGATTGGCCGTGGGCACAGCACCCGCTGTAAGGTGTGAGCACGCAGTGTGGAATAACGGACACCTGCTGCACCGCTCGGCTCAGCCACGAAGCTCTGCTGCTCCATCATTTTCAGTCAATCACATCTCCTTGTTTTGGTGGCTTTATGTGATCTTCCTCCTGCCTGCAAACAAGCGATGGAATGCAACGCGCAGCGCATTGCAGCCCTAACCCCAATGCAATGCAATGCGACTCTAACCCTCTCGTTATCCCAGCTGCAAACCGTTGCCTCAGCCAACCCGGTGAGAAGGCTGCTCGCTTAGTGCTGCTCCCAGCCACATCCCACACCGCCGTGCTGAGGCGCTGGTTCTCCTCCCAGGGTCCCTGAGGAGCCGCTCGCTCTCATGGATCTGAGCACCGCCCTGAGGTTGGAGTTCTGGCACCGCAACCAAAGCAGCGCGGTCCCCAAGGCGCACAGGAAGCTGGCAGCTCCCTTTTTCTGTCCTTGCCAACAGATCTGCTGACACATCGCTACCACCACCCCATCCCACGACTCTGTTTCTCCTCCCCCCCCCCAGGCCAGGCTACCATCCCAGAACCACACGATGAGCTCCAGGCTCACTTCTCATAGGCACAGGGCTGTCTGTTACACCTCCACTGAGAGTTCTCCTCCTGTCCCCTTCTCAGCGGGCATCTCTCAATACTGTTACTAAAGTCCTTTTTTACTCCAGTCCATCCCGACCTCCTCGCCCTTCGGCACGCTCACAGTGCGCAATTCAGGTGTCCCAGCTTTCTACTTGAAGCAGTTCCAGCCATTCTGCAGAGCTGCCATCAAGTGATGGGAACAAAGCTGAGGGGCAGCAAACATACGGGTACCTCCCGAGGCTTCTCATTCTCCTTTGGTAACATCCATTTCTGGGAAGAGCGACTACTGGAGTGAACACCACCCTTAAAGAGAATTCGCAGCGTGCAAATAAATCGGAGTTAAGTCACCTCCCTTTATGGGGCACGTTGTGATTTAAAGCTGCCAGGTAAAACCAGCACCTCGGTGACCGCAGTGCCCTCTGCTGAGCCCTTCAGCTGTATGGAGAAGACCTGGGAAGGCTCACAGTGGAAGAAGAAACCAAAACACCCCAGAAGGTTTGGGTGGTTTTTTTTTCCCCCCCTGTGTTTATAATCCAGACAAATGCAAAGGCAACAAAAGGAGAAACCATGCTTTGTGATGGACTCCTCACTCACAGGCAGGACCACAGCAAGCACCCTCAGTTCCATACAGATGAACACAAAGAGCCTGAGCTAACAGCCACTTAGTGCAAAATAGATGCTAGCACCTGACAAACCCTCAGACATCCAAAGGACCAAAGAGCACACACCTTCCTGCTCATCTGCCCATCCAAAAAGCACATCCAAGTGAGTGCTCGCATTCATTCAGCACCCAGAGCTCTGCTGTTTCCACAGTCCTTCACCCTACAGAAGACCCCGAGCTGGAAGGATCCATGGGGATCACTGAGTCCAAGCCCTGATCCCACAGCTCAGAGTCAAGCAGTGCACCTAAAGGCAGCGCCCACACGCTGAACGCCAGCAGTGCATCTTCAGCACGGAAGGTTCAACTAGAAAGACCCCCTCCCCAAAGAAAACAACTCAAAAACCACAGCACCAATCAGTTTTATTCTCAGAAATCCAGCTCATGTACCCACAGAGCGAGAAGCGGTGAGTCCCTGAGAACAGATGGGGAGCGACGCAAACACGGGGTGCAACCGATCTCCATCGCATGCATTTGGGACAGAGCCTGGCTGCCTTCAATCCCAAGCTGTGCTAACAGATCAGGCGGCGTACGGGGAAGTCAGGGCAGCAGCTGGAAGGAGACCACGCCATGAGGAAGGATGCTGAGAGGGAGAAGGTCTGGTGATCCATTCGATTGCAATACTCTCTGCTCCTCAGCAGGTCGTAGGCAGTGGGAAAATGTTCAACAGGAACGGCCATTACAGGTGGTACCGAAGGTCCACCAAACAGACCCTGGCAAAAAGAGCAGAGCAGAAAGCTCCTGAATTGGAATGGGAGCCACCGGCAGAGGGAGGTGGCAGGCAGTCCCTGGAGGACAGAAGCTGCAGGTAAAGAGCTGCTAAGTGCTGGGAGTCACACACCCGAACACAAGTACTGCAAGGAGCACAGAGCTCCTGCTTGCTCCTGGGTGAGGGATGGAAGCTTCACTGCACAGCCTGGCAGAGCTGAGCCCCAGCATGAGGTCAGCCCGCGCTGGGCCAACCTGATCCAGGCCTGCTGGCCATAGGATAGGTGCCCTCCCTTATGCTCCCTTCACCACAGCAACCCCCCAGGACACAACCGAAAAACAAAGGGAGCAGTTTGGGACCTTCACCTTCACCCAACCACTGCCCCTGTCCACTTCGGGTGCGATCAGTGCTACTGACCACGGGCAGCTGGGCCATGCAGGGAGCACATCTGTGTCTGTGCTGATCCCCAAACACTCCTAAAGCCCGAAGGACATCCAGCTGTTCACTTCTAAAGCGAAGGCAACGTGTGGAGGGAGGTCTGTTCACGTGTGAATGTCTCAGACAAAGCGCTGTACATTTAAGGGGATTTGGTCCACTGAATGACCTACGAAGTCCATTAGAATGAACTTAAATGGGAGAACAGCGACTCTGAAAACAACATTAGTTGTCTGACGTGGCTTGATATTTGGAAAATACAGCCTGGTTTTTACAGCTTGTCTGAGCTTCTGACGCTGCTGAAGTGGGAAGACAGTCCTCATGGCCACAGCACCACCAGCGATCCCACAGATACAGAAACCCACAGAAGCTGAAAGCTGCATTACAGAGCGCAGCACCCGATCCTCGGACCCACTTCCCACCTTCTGTCACAACAGCCAAGAAAACAGATTGGCTACTGATGGATTTCAGAGGCTTGTGACACTGCCATCACAGAACACCATTTCTCTCAGTGGTATTCAGCACCGCGAGGGCAGTGAGATGCTGGAACAGGTTGCCCAGTGAGGCTGTGGATGCCCCCCTCCCTGGGAGAGCTGGAGGTCAGGCTGGATGGGGCTGTGAGCAACCTGGGCTAGAGGGACGGAGGTATTCCTGCCTATTGCAGGGGGTTGGAAGTGATCTCCGAGGTGATCTTAAAGGTCCCTTCCAACCCAAACCATTCTAGGATTCTATTCCAGGTAGGCTTTTACCTAAACAGAAGGGGGGAGCTTTACGTCTCAAATAAGCCTATGTCCTCTGAATCTTCCCTTGCACACTGCTCCTTTGTGCCCTGCTGGACTTCCAGTTCCTAACCAAGCAGCACCAAGTCCTCTCATCTCCTGGAAGGGAAAGCGAGGATGACCAGCTCTGATTCAGCCCACTGTCCCCACCATAACAGAGTCCCCCCATTCTCAGTGCCCATCAGAAGCTCTGCCTAGGAAGAAAACAGACACAGCCAGATGGAAGAACGATCTCCAGCTTTAAGACTGAGGCACAAGAAAGCAGTGGAAGCAATGATACCAAGACTGAAAGCAATGCAGACAAAACCAACACAGCTATAAATAAATGGGGGCTGCAGTCATGTTTGTCTGTGCATCACCTTCGGGAACAAGGTGAGCAGTGAAACTGCAGAGGGAAGAGCAGGAAATGGGTGGGTACCAATCCACCAGTGGAACAGAAGGCGGGACAGATCACACACACACAGCATCAGAGAACAAGGAATTATTTAAAAGAGGGGGAAGTAGAAAAGCGTGAAAGATCACAGAGAGATGTAAGTAAACCTATGGGAAGATGGATGAGAAAAGTTCAGAGAAGAAAAACACAGTGCTAACCAGAGATAGGGGAAAGAAGGCCCTACATGATTAAATAAGAGCACTCTGCACGATGAGAAGAATGTTCTGTGCACTGAGTGGGAAGGAAAACAAAAGCAGCCAAGTCAAAGTCACTTTAAGGATAACCCAGCAGCTGCAACACTGTTCCTCAACCCAGCGGAAAGGAAAGAGTTTCCCTTTGGGCTTTGAAAGAAAGGGGTAAAAACCCAGCAGGCACAGCCCACGCTGATCATGAGATGAAGCCCTTCACAAGCTTACTGTCTGGGCAACCCTGCTTCTATATAAACAAATACAAGTTATTTTTTCCTAGCTTTTAACTTCAGAATATCCAGTTTGGGTCATTTCTTCTGTTGAAAATACTTCCCACTGCAGCACGCTCAGCACACTTTGGAGGGGGGCGATGCGCTGCCACTGGTAGGGAAAGTTGTACCAAAGCCTCGCTGGGGAGGCATAACATTGGTCAAAAACATTCTTCGAAACAAAATTAAGCAAAAATGTTTCCATTAATTCTACACTAAGCTACAGTTCATAGAAGCCAACTTCTAAAGGGCCTTTTCTGGATTGTAAATACGTGAATAGGTAGAATAAAACCCTCTAAAACTTCAACTATAAGCTTGACTTCCAGAAAGCACCCACAGAGTCAAAATAAACCTCCCTGCCCAATTTGGTAGTAAAGGATTCTGTGTATGCTGACACTTAAAACAGCTTTTTGAGGTTTTTGTCAAGGGCTGCCAAGCCAACTGGCTTCTGTAAGGCCATTCTAACACAGCAACTTATGGCCGAGTCCCTTCAGCAGATACTCTGAACAGGCTACACCAACGTCTTCATCCCAAGCAGTTCACCCAGCAGCAGCTCTGTGGCTCTGTTAGCCCTCTTCTGATCCCTCCTCGTTCCCTTAGATGCTGGTAGCTTGTTGTGTGGGCACCCCTGGTGTAGGCTGGCGGGGTAAAGTATACATGGCCCCGAGAAATTGGTCTGCAATGCGCCCTGCTTCTCTCAGTCCGCTCAGTAAAGCGCCATGTACAGTGGCAGGGTAGTTGCGAATGGTGTGCTCTCCTGCGAAAAACAGGCGAGGAATGGGCTGCAAAGAGGAACAGAGAACACTGTTACGACTTCCACACAGATCCGGTTCCGTGTCTGTAAAAAAAAAAAACCTCATGTGACAAAATACTTTCCTGTTACTTAGCGTTGTATCAAAGCAAATACATTGGCAATAGAACTCTACTTCAAAAGCAGTACTTGAGGAAGCCGATAAAAGAGATTTACCTCCTAGGCTGTATGCTGAAAAGGCATTTCCATGTTGTATCTACAATTCCACGGCCAAATTTACATCCAGGTCAACAACAAATGACCACATATGACATTAGAACATGAACTCTAGGGCAATACGTGCAAAAGAAAGCTTCAGCATTTCACGTAGATTGGAGCGGTTTGATCTCACAAAGTATTCCATAGAGAATCATTTTATCAATAGCTATGTTTATTAGAGACTTGTATCACCATAAGAATCACCTTAACAAAGCCTACAGCCCCTTCTGCTTTTGCTTTCAAGACTTCATCTTCCCAAAGAACCAGACGTGTCTTAGGTCTTCACTGTGCTGGCTCCCAGTCTGGGAGAGAATTTGTGCTTTCTCTCCTCCCTCTGGACTCTACCTTTACAGAAACAAACCCATCATATTTTGACACATTTCTATGAAGAACTGAGAAATACCTCACCTGTGGAGCACCTGGAATGGCTGGTCCTGGAGTAATTGGTTGAGCCATCAAGTCGTAGTCGTTTCCAGAAGATCCAGCTGCTACATAGGAGTATGAGCCCCGGGCCCACGGGTCAGCACGCCAACGGGAGACCACAGTCTCTTTGGGCTGAGAAAAGAGAAACCTCAGTTGCTGACACAGTTCATGTTCTGTAGTTAGTATAAAATACAAAAGATGCAAAGTGAAGAATAAAAGGGAGGGAGGGAGGAAGAGAGAGGGAAAGAGAGAGGGGCTGCTCAGCCTGGAGGCTGAAGGTTCTGGGGAGATCTCACAGTGGGTCTCAGTACTGAAGGGGGACCTACAGGAAAGCTGGTGCAGGTTAAATCTACTTTAGGGAAATGAAAACCCAGGCAGAAAGAGAAAAGACGACACTAAGAAGAAAAAGCACAGCAAGGAGGAGGATGGATTACATTCCAGTGAAGTGCTGTTGCTTTGGTTTAACTTTTCTACTTCTCCACTTTGACAAGATGTACTCGCACAGCAAGCTCTGCGTTCTATATAATTCATCAGATAACACAGATGAGAGCGCGGTGTATCCAGACTTACAACACGTAAGCTGCCAAACTACAAACATGTTAAATAAATGTGCACTTCAGAGAACTCAGCACGACTGAGAACCGCTTCTTCCTTTGGATCAACCATCATACAGAAAACAGCAGAAGGCTGAGGATGATAAAGCCACTTTCAATAACAGCTCTACAATTACCCTGCAGTAAGGAAAACGAATGGAACCCATTCCTTACATGAAATACTGCTCCTGCCTTCCAGCATTTGGTCTGTCAACTGGTACATTAAAGTTACCATCTACTTTTTATGCTACTGCCAGTATACAGACATCTCAGTGGAGGAGATACTAACCTGCGGCACAGCACTGCTGCCAAATATGCCTTTGAGGATGGCAAGACATCGCCCAACAATGACATCATCACTGATGTTTTCCATGATTCCTGCTGCTTCCCCCGCTACCAAGGCCAACAAGATGGGTGCTAACCAGGGAGGAAGAGAGAGAAAAAAAATAAGTGAATTATTGAAATCCTAACAATCCAGGCAGACAAGTCTGACTATTATCTGCAGCTAAATCACAAGGCTAAAAAATCCAACGAATTCCACAAGGAATAATATTTCTCAATCATCCCCTATCACGTTGGATGACCAAGATGAAAACAGATGAACACACACTATGGTAATACTCGGAATTATCAAGAAAACTGACATATTGAAAACCAACCCATCAGGAGGGACAGCACACAGAGGGGAAAGGATTTATCTGGGAGAAGACACTGACATTTACACTAGGATTTAACAGTCATCTGTGCTAAATGTTCCAGGGAACTCAAAATCTTCCAAATGATCTGACAGAAAAAAAAGAAAACCTATGATAAAACTTCACTAAGATCAGCACAACCTGCACAAGTAGCTCACTTGTACCAATTACCTTCATTACCAATGCACAACTCAGGTGAAACAACCTCAAACTGAGCCAAAAGGAGAAGCAGTAGAACACCATCCAGAAGAGCAATTTGAGAAGAATTCAGGTAACAACGCATGTGTTGCGATGCTTCTAGGTTCTTCCTTTGTTTCTGGACTGATAATTTGCTCTCTAGTTTCTTCTCTAAGCTAAAGAAGTCTCCCTCAAAATGCTACGGCTACAGAAATGCAACACACAACAGAAATAAACGACTGCAACATCACAAAGTCAGTCAGTTCTACTTTATTCCACCATTCTGCTATCATTTTAACTCTCATCCACGTATCCACAAAAAAAAAGTGCGTTTAACTTCTCCCCTTTCAGCCGTCTGACCCAACGGGAAGCAACGTAATTTCACAGATGTAGCCTCAAACTCAGCACTGGCAAACCCATACTCTTCCATGTTCTGTCCTAATTTACTGCAACCCTCTGCTTCTATTTGCCTTCCAACAAATACTTCTTATCATATTCACATGTGAAAAATAACAGCACCTGAAGGAGAGCTCTTATTTGGATCCGAATCTATTCAAACAAGAAATTGGCAGCAGTAGACATGCAGCACAAATACCTTTGTACAGGTTCCAAAACAAGAAAAGCTCCCCTCTGCTTGCAGTGGTGCTACCAACGTGACCAAACAAATTGACACTTGGATCCCAGAAGACACGATCAAAACACAGCACAACCTGGAAGCAAAGAATCAAAAAAATCAGGGGGAAAAAAAATACAAAAATCAACATAAAGACAACTTCATTAATTGACTTCCATCACTGAAAAGGTGCAGGAAGGAAAATCTGGAGATATATACATGCAAGTGTATACCTTCACTGCGTTTCAGAGGTTAATACCCATCTTATCACATTGTTTGCTGCTTACCAAGCTATGCTAAATGCACCACGTCAATCTACTGCTGGAATTTATCTAGTTAAAAATCATACAGGATACAAAGAAGAAGCCTTTACAGTTCTTCAGATAATTTCCAACACCAATGCCTAGCAAAGGAGGAACGGAAGAAACGTTCTCCTTCCATCCACCACAAACATTTCAGATTCCATCCACCACAACCCCCACCCCACTGCAGTTCCCTCAATGAGGACTGACCTTGTTAAGGTTGCCGAATCCCATACGTTGCACTGCTGAAGTTTTCCACTCGGGGAGAGGCGGCACAAACTGTACTGCTGGAGGCTGCTGCTTCAGGACTCCCAAGGGAAGGGTACACAGCACAGCATCACATTTATAAATGAACGTCTGGCTGGTAGATCGAGTGTTTACAGCAATCACTTCACAGCCTGGAAAAGGAAGTGAAAAACTGTCATTTAGTAGTTGAGACAAGAGGCCTTATAGAGGCCTCGGCGTTGGGTTAACAAAAATTTAGAAGACCATCATAAAAGCACAGCCACGGCAGAAGCCATTTAGGTTACAGAGAAAACTTTACCAAGCTTAACCATACTTCTAGGCAAGCAAACATTACCAACCACACAGTGCAAATACCAAAACATGAAACTGATGGAGCATCCAAGAAGGACCGCACTGGGATAAGCCTAAAGGTTCACGATATTTAAATACATCCATAACTACCCAGCCAGTAGGGACGTGTTTCTCACTGAGTCACTTTCTCGTTGAGTTTCCCCAAGATCAATGCATTGAAGAACAGTATTCCTTCCATGTGGATCCTACACCCATAGTTCTAACAGCAGAGCCTGTACTATCTTCAGCAAAGCCCTCTTACTCCAAAAACCTTAGTTACAACAGCGTGAAGAGACTGGAGAATGAATGTGAACCTCTTAATTGGTAATTACAGCTTGAAATGGTGGAGTCAAGCCAGCCACAGAAAGAAGCAAAACCCATTAAAGACTCACGAATCTGTTAAAGCTTCCTACGTAACCAATCACAATAAGAAACGTGGCTTTCTCTAACCTAAAACCTAAGATAGGAGCATCCCATGAGATCCACCCGCTCCCAGAAGCGCTGAGCTGCGATTTGTTTGATTGTTCTCCCTCAGAGCAGTTGTTATCATGAGGTGGTTTCACATACCTGAGGCTGTATAGCGAACCTGCCGAACCGCTGTGTTCAACTTTATATCCAACCCTTCTGCCAAGGCCACGGGCACGCAGGAATAGCCATTCCTCACAGTCAGGTGGCTGCCTGTGAATTCAAAGTCGTCGTCCTGAAAATGAAGGACACAGGAAAGCCTATGTTTGTAACAGCCACATCGCTCCATGGAGAATAATCAGCAACTCTGTAGAGCGGCACAACGTTTTCAACAAACATTTTCAAAGAGTGAGTCTATTAGATCTTAAAACCTATGATATTAACCAAGTGATAACCATAAGGAGTTTTTAGGAGACAGTATTATTACAGGTTGTTTCAACATTCAGAGAAAGCTTCCTGGAATTTCATCAGGGAACGACAACATCTAAGAGATCAGCATTTGCATTAAAACAGGCAGCACTCAAGAGTTTTGAGACAGTTAACACAGAGAAACTTCCATGGGGATGAAATGGATTTTGAAGTACATTGCAGAACAAATGTATTAATTAATTAGCTACCTGGTCCCAGTGCTTCAGTGACAGCGTAGAGAGAGGTGTAGCATTAGCAAATTCCAGGTTTGCAAAATGCCAGTCAAGTATTTGCCTATCCCTTGAAGACAGATAAACATCACTGGAAGAGAATATAACACAAAAGACATTTAGCTTGTTGGAGCAGGACGTTGTAAACACGCTGCTTTGGAAAATATATTCCATCAGTTCTTCCTCAGTGGGAGAAAAAGAACCAACAAAACATACAAAGCAAAGGCCAAAACCAAACTCAGCCAAGTCAAAGAGGAGTTCATGGATAAGGGAAATTAGAACCTTCCCTTCAGAAATACAGAGTGTTACATGAATAATGCCCTGCTTTCCTCGTTACTCATCTTTATCACTCCTACCCTTACCTTGGTGGATTGGCTTCAAGTTCCTGCAGCTTCTCTTCCAGCTTTCCTTGCGTTTCTGCCAATTCATCGTACTCCTAAACACAACAAAAGCTCACGTTAAGCTCAGCTCATGTTCAAAAGGACTGAGAGAGACTGCACAGCACCCTGCTGGGTCTGGCTCCAAGAGAAATAACAGCAAGACTCGTGGGTTTCTGTGAAACCTAAATACAGTTCTTAATTTTAACCAACATTTAATTCAGCACATCGTGTTCTTCTGCTGTTTCTTACACAGAAACCTAAGCCACGCCACAGGAAAGAGCTGCTAAATGCTCTCTGATATGATCTCACATAGGTAGCTAAATCCAAACCTTCAACATGTTAATACACTCCACCTTAACTAAGGCATTAAATACAGCATTATCATCAACCCAGAGTTACAATCTGTGGTATTCTGAGAGTGTTAGAACTGAGTGAGAGTTGTGGAAACATCTAGATGAGATTATTTTACTTGGCTGGGGAAGTCTTAAGAGATCACTGAATTGAGTGTTGCATGTGTGTCATCCATTACCTTGCAAAGTGCAGTCAGGTCTCTGTGTTTACTCTTTACAAGGAACTCTGCTGTAATATCCCGAGGTGGCTTCACTTCTGATGCTTCCTTATACTGCTGATGGAGTTCTTTAATCTTCTCTTTCAAATTTACCATCTTTTTAAGATGAAGTAGGAAAAGGAAAGAAAAACAGAGGTAGATAGATTTCATACGAGTTAATGTCTAAAATGGACATTCACCTCAAACTATACCACTGCAAAGAGATTTCCAGATGTTACTTACATGCAATTCTACATCCACAAAATCACAATAAATATCACCAACTCCAGAAGAAGGTGGCTTAAGCTCAACATCAGTGACTTCTGACTAAACACCTTGCTAATGAAAAAATCAAATCAGCTGTCCTCAGACTTTTCTTCATTTGAGAAGCTGTGGAGATCTAAAGATCCCACCAAATGGGACTCCAGAGACAGCCTGGAACACCGTTCCTACACTACAAATCATAGATTGGATCATCCTCTCCTCCAAACACAACATTCAAAGGGTTTTCACAGTTACTGCCATTGGTACTCCCACTCTAACAACTCCAACAAAAGCTATGACATAACACTGGTTGATCATGTGTGTCTTCTCTTTCTTTTCCTAGATTGATGTTTCACCTCTTCTGCCTATTCCCCCTCACTTCTCTTTGTACATGGGAACAAAGTTCTCTTACAGAAAAGGGGGGAAAAAAAAAAACTACTCAACTTATATGGTAGCTTTCAGACTCCTTTAAAAGAATCTTCTGTTGCACTACTGCTTATGTCATTTGATATTAAAAAAAAATTGGGTACTTTCCCTAATTATTTCTGAAGTAAAAAAGAGTTTTTGAAGGTTAGAAAAGCAGCATGAATTAAAATAGCCCTTTAGGCTTCCTTTGTCATAGCAGTGATTCCTGGCAAGCCTTAGAACAGCTAGCTTTTTTAAAAACAGTATTAATAGCAACTGTTTTGTGTTGTTTGGGTTTTCTCTGGAGAAACACTGCAGTAACTTCCTGTTCTAAACATCGTCACTGGACGAAATCTGACCTTGTTAAGAAGATCTTTCAATTCCTCCTGTGTTTTCACAATTTTTTTCCAGTGTTCAATCTGCTCGTCCTTCACGTGTTTCTCCTGCAATCTGGAAGAGGCAAGAAGTAAGAGTCAGCTCAGGATAACATCCCAGCAGCACTGAAAAAGCTCATGATTATAATCTAGATGCAATGCATGAAAGCACACAGGATATTTTAAGAAAACACTCGTGAATTTTCTTGTTGCTGCATACAAGTTTCTGTAAATGAAGAACACCTGACCAGCTGAAATGCAAGCCTGACATTATCTAGCATTATTAAAAGGTCTATTACAAATGTCATTACCTTTCCAGTAGAATAAGTGGACAGTTAAGTACACCCATGCACATAAAGTCAATTATCCACTATCAGTTACTGTAGCAGTGACCTTCAGGAAGCATTGAAGAAAAACATGTGCTACTTTAGATGTCTTTGGCATACTGTGCTTCAATAAATAGGAAATACACACACAAACAAGAAGCTAGAAGAGACCAAACCACCCATTAAGCAGGCAGCGCTTACCCTAGGAGCATCATAACCATCTCATAGTACCTTTCCTTTTAGTCCTCCATAAAATACAAAATTCTATGGTGAAGAGTGAAGTCACTTACTGTATGACAACCTCCAGAGCCTGACCTAGGGAGACAGGCTTATTATTGAGAACATTAAAATCCAGCTGATGACTGAGATAAGAGGTGGCTTCCAACAGACGATTGAATTCTTGCTCCACCATTTCATCTTTCTCTTTTGGAACCTACAAGCCAAAAGAACAAACTTTGTTCTTAATGCTCTATTCACAAATAAAAGAAAATCTAGGTCACCATAGCTCTGAGCTTCAGAGATACAATACTGGAGAGGCAGAGAGAAAATTTTAGAAGATCACCTTTCCCGGTACAGTCCAGACTCTTAAGACCTTATAACAAAGAATTCCTCCAAACAATGGTAGTCAGAACTTGGCATGCTTCCACAGAGCACATCTCAGTGAAAAGCAAATAAAAGACCTGCTATTGTTGAGCTAAACAGACCTTCCAGTGGCACAGGGAGCAAGATTCCACTGAACAGTTAGATTCCTTAACACTTGTTCTGAATGAGGAGCTGTAAGGTAACTCTCCCAAAGCCTGAAACACCAAGAAGCTGCTTGTAAGCACCACGATCCCATTCAACATCTTCATTAAGTGACAGGGTAGAACATACCCTCAGCAATTTTGCAGATAATACAAAGCTGAGAAGAGTGGCTGATACACTATTACGGTCCTGCTGCCATCCAGAGGGACTCTGACAGGCTGATAGGAACCTGAGGATGTTCCGCAAAGAGAAGCGAAGTCCCACACCTGGGGACAGCCAACTCCAGGCATTAGGGCACACTATGGGCCACCCAGCTGGGAAGCAGCTTTGCAGAAAAGGACCCAAGCATCCTGGCAGACACCAAGGTGAACACGAATTAGCAATGCAATGCAACACATTTAACGGTATGTAACCTGGGATGCATTGGCAAAGCACTACCAGTAGGTCAAAGGAAGTGATCCTTCCCTCTACTGAGGGCTGGTAAGGCCTCACTGGGAGATACCGTGTCCAGCTCTGAATCTTCCTGAACAAGAGAGCTGGTGGAGAGAGCAATGAAAGGCCAAAATGAGTGAGGGACTGAAGCATCTCTCCTGTGGGGAATGGCTGAGGGGGCCAGGACTGTTCAGCCTGGAGAAGAGGCTCAGGGGAGGATTCTGTTGATAATAATAAATACCCAAAGGGAGGGTGCAAAGAGGACGGAGCCCAGTTCTTGTCAATGGTAGCCAGTGCCAGGACAAGAGGTAACGAACACAAAATGCAACACAAGAGGTTCTGTCTGAGCTTCAGGAAACACTTCTGTGCCTAGCAGGTGACTGAATAATGGACACAGTGCCCAGAGAAGGCATGGAGTCTCCTCCTTAGAGACATTCAAAAGCTGTCTGGACACAGACCTGGGCAAGCAGCTCTGGGTGTCCCTGCTGGGGCAGGGGGCTAGGCCAGATGGCCTGGAGAGGTCCCATCCAAGCTGTGACTGTGAAAGGGAAAGACAGCACAGCAGGCAATTCTTTCAAAAGAGGGAGTGAGGTGTCAACTGCCTGAGGAAAAAAATCAGTTACTCTGGGAGGAACAAACAGGAGCTCAGCTTCCATAGAAGATCCGAAATATCAAATAAAAATTAGCATGGAAGAAACAGGTTTTAGATAGGCTGATCACACATACACTGTTCATACCGTATACTATTTATTTTTAAAGGATTTATGGAACCAGTATCACTTACAGCTTGTCCATTTGCTTCGTACAGTGGGCACTTCTGTTTGATCTTAGCCAACTCCATGTTCACTTGTTTGCTGACCACAGCCATGGGATTTCCTCCTGGAAAACATTTCTTGGTGTTAGAGTACACCTGAAACATCTATCTGCAATTAAAATAAGGATTTCACACTAAAAGCTATTTTAGAAACAACAACAACAACAAAAAAGCTTCCACAACTACACAATAAATTCAGGAGCTTCTGAAGATTATGAAAATTCACTGACAAAATGGTAACTACTCAAGTGGCCAAACCAGAACGTCTCGTTCTTAATAATCAAACACACTCAATTACTTTGGCCAGGAAAGGGAACGGTGTAGAGCTTCCTCTTTTTAATATTATGGTGACCTGCAACTTTCTCTCCCCCAATTCCTTTTTATTTTGTAAAGCTCACCAAGTCCTGTTACCACCATTGCTCCCAGATCAGCCACGTAGTTCCCCTTGCGAAAGGTAGCAACTCTTCCTCCCACTCGGTCCTTTTAAAAGCACAACAGATAACAGCTCTGATAACGTTCAGCAACACTTCTTACTTCAAACCTGACATTCTTATCACAAACTTGAATGAACATAGGCTCAGCATTCTCATGAGCAAAGGTTCAGCGAATAGAACTGCCAGCTGGCTGCTAAGTGCACCCACCTCTGAGCACGCTGCAGAGATGCTTCCAGTCACTGTGTTAAGTGTACCTATGCCTTACTGCTTATGATTCAGTATCAAAGTAAAACAGCACAGAAATTCATACCCTGGCTTCCAGAACCGTGACATCCATCCCAAAACTCTGCAACTGGCGAGCTGCTGCCAACCCAGACACACCAGAACCAATGATGATCACCTTCCCAGTCTTCTTGGCTAAACAAAGGAATAAAAAAGATAAGTTATAGGATGTAGAACTGAACCACAACGTGAGCAGTTGTGTCTAAGATACCAGCAATGAGGAACAGCTTCCTTCTCATCGTCAGTTCAGACAGCACAAAGTTCTTACAATTAACCACAGAGAGAAAGCTGGTGTATGTATATATGTAATATGGCAACAGCAAAACAAGACAAATGTATTTTTAATGAGAATGAAAAATTGGACAATAGTTTACCTATGAAGGAAGGAAAAAAAAAAAGTCTTAAGGAGGGAAACTGTTTGAAGAATCTGATTCTTATTCATTACTGTGAGACAGCGTATCACTGTTTTACTTCCTCCAGACCCAAAAGAATAAAACCTGGAAAGCTTTGGAGCTGGATCAGTACTCACCAGCACCTTCCACTCATCTCTTACAATACAGGAACACTTACCCATGGTTAAGACTTGAGAAGTTTCTGATCATTAAAGTCGGTTACCACTGGATGAATAAAACTTCATACAACCATCTCACTGATGTCAGATGTTAGGTACAGTTGATATCAAATCTCTTTTAATGAGGGTACATTTCCTTTGTGATCATCTCCCATCAATCATTAATTGGGAACCTGTCAACTGCCATTACGCTTTCTGCGAGCTTTATTCTGCAGCCACTGCTTTACAAAGATTCTGCCCTCTGAAGAGGGCTTAACTTAATGCACCAATGGCTTTCCAGCCTTTATTAGCGTTAAAGAAGGAAAATCCTAAAAAGAATAAAAGGTGCCCCAAGATTTGCCCTAATAAATTGTAGAATAATAATACTAAGCAGAAACAAAAAGAAACCCTGCAACTAGAAACAGCTTCCCAGTTCCTTACTTGGAAGAGGCTTCACTCTCTTGTAGATACCGAAGTTGATCAGCCCGTGCCGCTCCAGATAGCTGTGTACTCTGTGAACCAGCACCGTATCACCTGCAAAATGATCATGATTTTAAGTTATTCTGTATGTTCAGCAGCACAGAACTAACAGCATTCACTGCTGTTCTACTGAGAAATCCACCTTCCTGAAGTACACAGTAGTTAACATTTTTCTGGAAGCCACAAACTGTTTTCCATGCTGTACTGCAGTTACAAACGTTGCCTGAAAAGTAGCGCAGAATATAAAATGCTTCTATTTCTCTAGCATAGAACACAACTTCAACTGAAATTTTGCAAGCAGTAACGCCTTGCTCTTGTACTATCTTCTTTTGTTATGGCCACTGACATGCAACTTCTTAAAGCTCATGAATGAAAAACTCTCAGACCTTCAAATCCCCATGAAGTTGAAGCAAACTTTAAAAGCTGCAGGTGAATTCACTTGCAAGAAGCTTCCTTACCAACTCACCTACTTACCAGCTTATGCTTATCTGTAGCTTATGCTACAGATAGATTTCTTTACTAAGGGAACAAACTCTTAGCAACTCATAACACGAGCATGCTGCAATATCCTGCTTTGTACCTGAATGTTCCTCAAGCATTCACCCCACGCTAACAGAAGGACTTATCTGAAGTCCTCTCTTGATTTGGAAGAGCTTTTACCCCAAAACTGAAAAACAGCAACAGCACATACAGGATGGTTTTGGCAGAAAAAGACTTGACTTACTATTGTAAGGTGCTTCTAATTGTTGGATAGTTGCCTCAAACGTCAACTGAATCTTTGGGTTATCCAACCAGAGCTGCAGCTGTTAAACAGTAAGGCATATTATTAAGCAATACAAAGGAGGTGTTTTCCATGTGTTTGTAATCAAATACTGATAGGAGATTCAATGCTGTAACAGTCACTCTCTGCAGTGCTGCATCCACTACAAGAAACTTCACCTTCCAGTATTCTTTAATGATCAATGCAATCCATTTTACTCTCCTATACCATTTAAAGTACATGTCAATGCATCAAATTAGCGACCTCCTATTGCTTACACATACAGCTTGCATGGCAAATATGAGCCATATTTTAACCAGGCACGCAATATGAGCCCGCATCTGACTTTGCTGCATCAAATTTTACGTGGTCTTTGTAAAGGCTATAGAAGTAATTGCTATCTAATGAAGTCTATTAATCACCTAACCCATCTTTACTAAGACAATACCCATGGAATACATTGACCATGTACACGCAGGGAGTAGAACAGAATGGGTGGAAGGGACCTAAAGATAACTGAATCCAATTGTCTGAGCACTGCAGGCCTGACCAAAAGTAAAAGCCTGCAATTAAAGGCATTATCCACATTTAGGAGAGTTACACTCCAAAAAACAAAGCTCAGTTCATACATTTTTGCTGTGCAATGCGTAGCTCACACACAGCATATTCACACCATTTTACATTCCACGACTACTTATTTCCTTGTGTATTTCTTTGGGTTTTCCTCTACAGTTAGACTGAATGTCTCAGCTCCTCACTGATAACGTACAATGGATGTCACACAAGCATGACAAAGAGGACTGAATTTCCATCTAATCTGGGAGGCCAACTGAGGCAAATTCACCTTCACCAAATTCTGCTCATTTCCAAGTAATTTTTAACATTCTTTTTTAACGTGGAACAAACCATTTCATTGTGCTACATACCATTTCTACACCATTCAGTTCTAAGATTTCATTCCCAGTTGGAAGAACTCAAAGCCCATGATCTGTTTTAACATGTTAATCTCTACGTATGCATACATACAATTACTTTCCTTATTCACATTAGTTTATTCTTACTTTAAATGAACTTTAAAGGAGTAACAATTGTGTTACTCCGAAGAGCCTTCAGCATCTTTTTGAAGCTGCTCCCAGTTCTATTACCCACAATAACTTACTGCGAGCAAATGGCATCTCCTTAAAAGTTCCGATTTTTAGGCACTTAAAAAGGCTACTTTCTTATGGAGTCCTTCAGATAAATCAGGCGGATCTTAAAGATGACTTCCCCTTATCAAAGCTACTGTTAGCCTTTCAAAATGCGTGCTCAATTCAGGATGATTCATTCAATTCTTGCTTTCATTGGGAACAGCAGACTCACTAATCTAACCCCTGGTGCCTTCAATATTTTCAGCATCCTTGGTGCTGTGCCAGCTCTAAACACGAGGATGCACAGCACTGGATTTCTACTGTCACCCACTTGATCTGCTGCTCTACAACCTCTGCTATCCCAGCTGGGAAAGATCCAGTCAAACCCTCTTCAGAAAGGAATTCCTGCCTAGCAAGTTCCCCAAGCACCTCTGCTTCTCCCTTCGTCCTATTGCTATCTGCCCACCTTAAAAGAGCACTGCCCTCAAAAACGCAGTGCTACCACTCAAGTTTTGTTCAGGTTTAAATCCCAAATGAATGAATTCCCCAATGAATTAGTAAGATCTCACTCCTTCCTTTGGTGTTTTTAAGTTGCATGGAAGTTTTACGGAGCGACTTCTTTTATTCAAACCAGAAAAGTATTCTGAGAATAAACCACATGACTGATGATGCCTATATGCAGCAACTGAATATTAAGTACAAAGCAACACAAGCTGAGAGTTTTTGCCTTATTCTATGCAATAATATATCATGTTTCCAAGTGTTACACAGAGATATTTTTAATCTGAGTGCTAACACTAGAACACATGTCCCAGTTTTCTACTTGTTTCCTTTAAAAAGCTGCACTGGCAGAATCATCATAGTTTTGATGCTGTTACGACTTTCGAATACTGCAAATACGCTACAGATTATTACACAGCTTTAATCAAGCATTGGGTAATTTGTTCTTTAGAGCACGACAGGATGCGAGAAATGAAACGCCACCGTCACAAAAGCAAAGATCTACGACTAATGATATGATATATATATATAATGATATGACACAGTAACCACCAAAACTGGTACCAAAGTGCCCTGCATCTTTTTGATCAACACTGTTACAATACACTTACGGTGCGGTTCCTGATGTACAGAAACACCTTCTGAGTCTGCTGTGGCCCACTGATTATATCAGGGAAGCAGGCAGCTTCTTGAGATGTCATACGGTCATGTGGAAGTCTACTCTGGAAAGCTGCACCCTCCACACCTACAATAAAAAAACAAGTTGTCTACAAGCACTGCAATGGAACTGCTGCAGGAGTGTTTCTGGCCTGCACTCCCTAGTGAATGCACCTAGAGCAGCCACGAGGTGACACAGTGGTTGATTTCAGGACAGGCTTCTGCTTACTCTCTTTATTTCTGGAAGGCATGCATCTTTCCAAGTCAACAGGTCTTTGAATTACAGGTATCATCTGGGGTTAACATCAAAGCTGCACTACTGCAAAAAGCAATCTGAGCAATAAGGAGGGCAAACGAACACAAACCCAGCAGAACACCTGTAGATCACAACTGCTTCAGGTGCTGCCCTTCATCCGAGCAGCTCCCAATTTTTGCCCGAGTATGAGAAACACTTTGGAGCCATTCCAAACCAAAGGGCCCCTGCCATACAAGCACAATGGCCCTTCTCACAGGCTTTCCAAGGGTGACACTTGCACTGAGCTTCTCCTCCTCAAGCTAGAGGACTCCGCCTTAGCTTCTTCTTTTCCATATTTACATACCCATAATATGCACTGCAATGAAATGCAATCCTACTTACACTACTCCGACACTCCCTCCCTAGCTCGTGTACAACAGATTTGGGTTTCTTCTTTAGAAAGGCTCCGTGTGTAAAAGAGCAATGTTAAACAGGAGACATTGGAAAGACTTTTGTTCATGGAGGCACCCGGACACCTAACCACCCAAACAAACACACTGGCAGGGAACTTCTCATGCAGCTGTGTGCCCCCACATGCCTCAACCTCATTAGGACATTATATAAAGCAGCAAACCATGGCACAGCTGTAGGAAGCACTACAGCACAAAGGGAGTGCAGAGAGGGAACCCTGTAGGCATGGCAAGGAGAACAAAAGGCTGAGATGTCGAATATGAGCACTGTGAACCTCAGATGTCCGAAGAACTGACTTGAGAACAAGACAGAAGTGAGGTCTCAAAAGACACAAAGCAATACACCCCAAGGGGGGGGGGGGGGGGGGGGAAGAACACAAGTAATGCAGCAAGGTTAAGACTACGTGCTGAAAGTGGAATTGTTCAAAACTGTAAAGAGTATCAAAAAAAGTATAAGCCTGCAGCACGTGTTCCACTAACAAAGATGCTTCTTTTTGAGCCTGAAGTCCACATGCCTGAGGTGCTGTCCTGGGGAAAAGCAGGAATTCTCTTCGTTCTGGTACAGCCACACACAGCTTCCAAGCATTTCTTACAAGAAAAAAAAAAATTAAGGAAGAGAATGGTTGCAAAAAAATAAATAAAACCCATTCACAAGCAAAGATTAGAAGGTCTAACTGCATGATGGGCAACAGGAAAGAAAACTCTCTGATTGCTTACAAGAAATTGCAAGAGGAAATTAAAACCAGAGGCCATAGAGCTCTGCAAGGAAGTAAAGTGGAATTAATACCAGGAGACACTGAGACACCAATAATGCTTCTGGACAGCAACGTTCTGCCATGGGGAAGAAACACAGCAGTGCTAGCTTCATCTCCTCCAGAAACACACAGCTCTGGGCCCTCCAGCTGTCTGTCACTCCAACCCTGTACCAAACACACTACAAATGGACATCTACAAATGGATGCATGCGCCAAACCCCGTGCTCCCTACCACGACACAACAGAAGCCACCGCTCCGACCGCACCGTGCAGGATGGCACAGCCCCATGCTGAGCACTGGCAGAGGCTCAGCAGCACAACGGGCACAGATTGGCCACAGACTGAGAACACTCACTACCCAGCTCCCTCTGTGAGCTCATGCTGAAGTGAGTGGGCATTCCCAGGGTACTTTTCAGGAAACACTGCCTGCCATGCAATGACAGCCAGCACAGAGCTCTGATGTACAGGTTGTTCAAGCAATATGGCAGTTTTTTGAGAAGCTTTGTGTTTGTAACTGAAACACCAGAGAAACTCCTGCTTGAGACAGCCTCAGGAAGAGCCCCATTGGTGGTTCTTCTGCTGCTTGTATTTACTGATTAAGGCCACACCTCTTACAACCCAGACTTTAAAACCACTCCAGATGAGCACTACTTTAAAACAAACAACCAAACAACAAAACACAAGATTTGACATCACAATTTAGAAACAGCCAAGGTACTGTTGGTGAAGAGATAAGTTTGGTTGGGCTTTTTGAGTCAACCATCAGATCTTAAACAAATCAAATGTCCTCGAGTTTCCTTTGGCAGCGACACAGCTCAAAGGTAAATCACCCTGCCGTATTATTTCGCGTGGTAAAGGGAACAGAAGCTCAGAACTGCACACTGCTCTCCCTGGGGCACACCGCTTCTCATAGGAATGCAGAAATATCTCTTCCTGGACTGGACTGCTATCTCCTCTTCACACACGTTCACACACACACTCCACTTCCTGACATTCCGTATCAGCAACCAACGTGCCCAAGTTTTAATTATCTTGATCCCCACAGAAGGAATGCTGAGGGCTGCTGCTCATTTGAAGACTTACTGACACATCTGCAGATGAACGACACTCCAAGGGGAAGTCGCTTGGTTAAAGGATCAGCCCACTGCTACAGCTTACCCTCGTGCACATATGCAAGGCAAATCATGCCAACCTTCCCAACGCTCGATGCCTACCTCAATAAGCAATGCATCCTCCAGCCCACAGTCTATAACATTCAGGAATTCTGCATTAAGAGGTATAAAGCAAAACACAGCTACACTTCTTTATATAGAAACAGCAAGGATGCACGCTCAGACGAACATCCTGAATTTGTATTTGCTTCAAAAAGAGCAACTTGAAAGTCCAGAATAGATTCTGGAGCCTTCGACTCCATGGCTTACAACCCTAATCCTCACACCTCACCTGAAGGTGAAAGCTGCAGAGTCAGAGGAAGATTTTCAGTAGCACTCAAAGGACTTAAAGCGAAGACACCAATTCTGTGAATTAAAACAGCAAATGCATGCTGCTGGCATCAGTGCCTGGACCAGACGTTGAGTGCAACCAGCCACCGAGTCCACTGAAAAGCAGACTTCTGATGTCCACAACAGATGGATCTCCTGGGCTAACCACTGGGACACATCTCAAACTCAACCCCTCAAAAAAAATGAGAGACAAAAAAGACACATACTACACGCTACGTTTCTTCAGCAAATGAGAAAAAAAGGACTACTGGTGCTGAGGCCCAGGGCTTCCCATGCCATTTGAACTGGGAAAAACTGGCTACGTAAGAATCATCTTTTTGCATCTTTGGACTCCTCTGAACATGGAGAGGAAAGGAGGGATGAGAGATCGGCCTGAAACATTTCAACATAGGTTAGTGTCCTTTTCTGGAGGTGGTACAGACCTCAAGTGCTTTTTGAAAATACCCTTCACTTTCTTGTTTTCTTTTTAGAAACAGGTGGGTACACGACTCCTGCACCTCGCTATGTTTGGGACGCCCACACCCATGCGCACTTGCAAGCATCGCTCCCTAGCTTGGCGGCTCTTGCTCCTAAGTGGCAAGCATCAAACGCCACCCTCACCTGATGCTTGGCCGTCTCCATACCCTCCAGAATTGTCGTCTTGAAGTCCTCCTGCTTGCCCTGTGGAAGGAAAGAGGAGAACTCAGGGACCTTACTCCATAAGTTAAACCATACTTGGACATAAAGGCCCGGCAGTTGGCGTTGTAGGTATTAAATGTCACCAACTAACTAAACCCATTTTCTGAGAATCCCATCTCCTGGAACCTAGGTCCAGGGGCACCAAACTCTGTGGTCTTCTAAGATGTTATCCGTGTTACTGGATCCTTTACATCAGACTTGTTTAGGTAATAAAGAAGCACACAGTATGTAGCATTCCTAGTAGCTAATCACTTATGACCAACTTCATTAATGGCTAGGATTTGAATAATAAGATTACACTTCTTACTGCCAAGATCTGCTAGATGGATAGCATCAGAACCTTAAGAACTTGATCATCTTGCCCTTGAGACACCTGAGCCTCCTCATACACAAGGGGATAGTCTGAACCATTCTTGAACCTCTCAGTTTGAACCTCTAGTTCAAACCTCTAATTTGAATCTCTTATTTTAGAGAGAGCCTCCATTTTTGTGCTGTAAGCCTTTCCTTGAAGGTTGATGGAAGGAACTTCACGTAAAAGCTTCAGAACAATTATCTTGGCCTCAGGGCCCCTGATACACCAACAGTGCTCTAACAAACTAACCAACCTCTGAAGCCAAGCACGTGCCACTATTGCCAAACCACAGATTGCCAACATAACCAATATCCAGCACTGAAAGATAGCGGCCTGTCAATATACCCAGAGCTGGAAACATGAGGAAAGTAGAAGCACTCATCTGAAAGACTGGGAGAAGTTTCAAAATTAAATTAGGACTACATAGAATAGGACTACAACGCAACTAGGAACAGAGTACTTCCAAAACAGAGATGAGTACAGCTGCAATGTCTACAGGAACATCAGTCACCTTTCTATAAGCTGCTAACCTTCACAGAATCTAGCTCCAAGTCCAACTCATAAGCAATCTTCAAATATTGGTCTAAAAATCATCACCTCTGCAGAAAAGGAGAACACAGCAGGACTGCTGAAAGCTGCTGGGCTATGAACACCTGTATGAACGCTGCTTCAAGGCAAGTGCTTCAGCAGTCAGCAAGCCAGGTGTTCTCTGGAGCCCAAACAAACCTCCACTGACTCAAATGGAATGGTTTAAGGATTTCATTGGAGTTAACGAACCAAACGCTGTCATATTTTGATAATATAGATGAATACCTACAACACTACAACATTAGACATCTACAAATAAAACCAGAATGGTTACAGTAATTAAAAGTCTCAACAAAACTCTAAAATTCCTCACTCACTGAGTGCCTCAATTTCAATACCGGACTGCAAATCTTCATTAGCTTTAAAAGGACTGCCTGTCACATTGCTTCCACAAGGACATTTTCAAGCAGTTACAGCAGTGGAGAAAAAGTACTTTGATATCATCAGCCCACTAACAGGAAAGTTCAGAGAAAAACAAGAGAGACTGAGACAATCGTTTGTGTTCTGACTGAGGTCCCAGTTTGGGATTCTCTGGACTAACACATCTGCAGTAGCGGGAGAGAATTCCTAACTTCACTTACATCACAAGTACTTTATTTTGCAGGGAACATATTCCAGCATTACAGGACCTGCTTTCACGCTAGGAAGAGAATATAACAAGTCAAGCGTCAACATTTGGAACCTATCATAAGCCATCAAGTTACACTTGTGCCCTCGGTAGGTGAAGGAATAAAAAAGATGCTGACATCAGCCTGCAGCACTCACTATCCCTGAGTTAGCATGGACACTGAATAGAGGGGATGAAACTGCTCTTGGTTTCATTACAAAAAAAGACAATATTTTCTTGGTGTTAATAACAGTTAAATCACTTTTAATCTTTGGTCACTAAATGTATTACTTGCTTTGATACAAATTTAAGCACTATGCAGAGTCTACACAGAGCAATGCTGAAACAAGGCACGCTAGGGCTCAGATTTTCCTTCCTTCCCAGTGAGAAAGTCTGATCACAGCTGCTAAGGAACAAAGCAGAAAGCAAACTGCTGATCCATCCAGCAAACTACTGCACTTGAACACAAATTGTGCAGAGTGATGAACTGGGTAAGGCAACAGCAGAACAGAGCGGGAGATGAACAGGAATAAGGTCCGCAAAGGAGCCTACATCAAAAACTCATCTGATGCTTTAAAATAACGAATAGCAGCAAAGGATGGCCAAAAATGAGTACTGAGTTGAATGGGGAGAACAGACAATCCGGATGAAAAGGCAGAGAGAGCACTGCTAAGGCTGACCATTCATTTTACAGAAATCAGGACTGCACTGAATTGCACCATTTTTGGAAAGGAGCAGCCAGGCATCAGAGCTGCCAAGTGAGAATGCTAGCAGAGCTTACATGGCAGGAGCACAGAAAGGAGATTCAGGAAGGTATAAAGATGAAAATCGGATTTGGTGAAGGCCAACAAAAATGATCCTTGCAGGGGAAAATCAAAAGCAGCAAGCTCCTGAATGCCAAAAGGGATAGTGGCAAACAGGAACTCAAACGTCATCCAGCACTGAAAGTTAACTGGGGAATTCTGTACTGTCAAACTACTTTTTCAAATGAAGAGAAGCAGACATTTTAAGGGAAATATCTACTGTTAATGACGAAATACTGCTGTAGCATGCAGCAGCTTTTGCAGACTTGTACACCCACGACATCTCAAGTTCCCCACGTTAATGGAACTCAGTCCAAATGAGAGCAACATTTCACTATGACCTGACGTGCCACTTTTCATTTCCTTTTAACATCACCTTTCTATCATTTCAGAGCAACGAAACGCCTGCTGTTACTTTTACACTTCTGTAAGACTGTACAATTTAGGCTTCTCTATGCAAAAAGCAATCGTCTCAAACACTGCACACATGAAGGAAACCGAGGTCTGCACTGCCGACAAACAGACAGTAACATGAACACTAACTTCCACATCTTCCCTAACTTTCAGCACTGCTCCTACATGAGCACATACAACGGACTCCACTCCTTTTCCTATCAGTGGTGTTTGAATAACAAGTTTCAGAAAACTTCAACAGCCAACATAGACAAGTCGATGCTCTGGTGTCTGTGCTTCAGAAAATAAAGGACAGAAAGACCCACTGATGTGCACACCTTCAGACCCTCTCGAAACGCAGCAAGCCCAACTAGGTGGTGACAGCTGGAACACTCTGCCTCCTTCCACCTGCTAATCCTACACCACACCAGCCCAGCAGGATTTCTGGGAAGAATATCACGACCTGAGAAGACACAGCCTGTTGGAAAACTGCTTTTAGCTGAGTGACTGAACACAGAACGACTGCCGGCGCACAGAACCACCAGCCTGCCACTGCCTCTGCTTCTCCATTTCCTCCTTCACGTTGATTCTGTCTTAAACCAAACTCAACAATCACTATTCTGAGCAGAAAACGGCACATGAGGAGTACATGGAAATTGTTTTAATATAGTATCTCAAGAATTAAACCCAAAGTCTCAGCTAAATTAAATAGTAAATCTCATATCCGCTCAGTTGCACCTACTGTAAATCCGTTCTTTGTTTTTAATAGATCAGCTACAACAAGCATGGGGAGTGTTTTTATCTTTGCAAATATCTCAGTCATGCACGTGAGCTGCAGCATTCCTGCATCCGGAGAGAGATTGGAAGGGCAATTTCTAACAGCTAAAATGCAATGCTGGCCTTTAATGCATTTCCTGACACTGTGAGTATCCTGAAACTGGCATTTCTGTATGCTCAGGTGTGTCTGACAGAAAGAAGTACATGAAGAGCAGCAGAGAAGAAGGCTAACAGTTATTCAAGGCAGTGACTGACGCCCCTAGGTTTCAGTTGTTGTCTAAAATCACCAAGCACAACGAGCTGTGAACTCTCCAAAATGTGATTTGGTGGATACTACAGCGATACACCAACATGAGACGAAGTGGTGGCAGCTGTAAATTCGGTGTAAGCAAAGAATGGGAAGGGTACTGCTAACCCCGTGATTCTCAGTAGCTGCTCCCATGAAGAATGAACTTCCCAGCACAAGGCAACACTCTGCACCTGGCAAAGGTAACAAGGAGGGCACTGACGTTCCGAAAAACAGCATCCAGACAGAAATTAAGATCAGATTTATTGCTGAAAGCCATGAGAATCTCTGTGAATTAAGTGGGCTCTCCTGCACAACAACCCCCCAGTACACCTCACCTCTTCTCTCCCCAAGTAAGAATGGTGGTACACAAGCAGGTATAGCAGCTAAAGGGAGAGAGCTGCTACTCCAGTCCATACGCTTCCAAAGACGAGTCAGTAAGGACTACAAGGTTCTGGGATGAGACGTTTAGCTTACTTTAGAATTCAATCGATGCACATCTCCACCAGGCTACTCCTGCATGTTCTTACCCTCCTTTCCAGCAATCAAACGAGTGCAGAACAACCATTCAAAACCAGACATGGGTTCTGTGATGCTGCATCTGGACACCACTTATCTCTGGCAATAAAAGACTTGAACAGTGCTACAGGAGAGCACCTCTCCTCACTCACCAGATGGCTCCTCGGGCTCACTCTCATTCTCTTCTTCTGCAGGAGCAGGTGGAGGTGGAGGTGGCAACTTCTTCTCTTTCTCAGCTTTAGCATTTCTCTCTTCTTCAGAGTAATACTCATCTTCTGAGAGATTTGCAAGGCTCTCATCCATCTCTCTATACTCTACCTGCAGAAAGCACAACACACTATCAACACACCGAAGCTGTCAAAGTCCCAATCCTAAAACAAACACTGCAAGCAACAAAACCACTTCCAGGCTCACAGAAAAGGCCTGAGCTACCTCAGCCAGAGTTACATCTCAGGCACCACATCATACATGTCTTCAACAGCTCCACAAGCTCCATGTTTTCACCTCCACAACATAACCTGTCTTCGACACCCAAAAGCAGGAGCTTTCTCCTAATACTTAGCCCAGTTTCTGTGTATCTGTTAAGCCAGCATCATCATTTGATTTCTGCAGTTTTCTTCCCTGCCTTCAGCTCCCTGTCAAACTCAGGGATGACAAACTGCAAGAGCCCAACCCATAACTCTGATCCATCTGTCCAGTTCTGCACCCCCTGCTAGATTCAGCCACCTCTCCATTCAGACTTCACAAGGCACAAACTTAGAAGGGTTAGAGGAGACCGTGGCACCATTCACACCTGTAAGTTCCCTAGAAACACTACGGCCCCTAGAGATAACTTACAGAGCTAGAAGTAATAGCAAATATAAAATACAATGCAAAACAAAATAACCCATAATAACTGAGAAGAAATATTCCAGCCCCACCTTGCCCCATTCCCAACATGAGGAACAAGGCAGATACAACCCTCACATCTCTTTAGCTGTTCTCCAGCATAAAGAAATATTACCAGCTTCAGAAAAAAAGTATGGCCCAACTGAAAGGAACACAGGAACCCCGGGAGAAATAAAAGCATTTCTCCAAAGCAGGCAAGTTTTGTATACTGCTATTAAATCTCCCTGCCTATTGCTACCCGATTTCTACTAAAATAAAATCAAGTACTTCTCAAAATAGGCAGTGAATGGAAAATGAAGAAGAAAGCAGCTGGTGTTTCCTCAACACCGTGCAGACCAGGCCCAAGCATGTGACAATGAAAGTAAGTGCATTTCTGACCACAGAATGAGACACGTTTCACTTTTACCATCAAAGCTGTGTCATTAAGGAGAGGCATTAATGGCCACAATTCAAAGCAGCACTGGGAGCCCCGCACACAGGAAAGCATACGTTCTGCAGAACATCAACCCGTGCAGTTATTTGCTCGTTTTCAACTCTTTACACCCAATTCTGTCCAGCACTGTTGGTTTTTATGCAGTTGAATGAATGCAGCACTGCTAGGATCTGTTGTGAGCTCCCATCCCAGGGTAACTCACAGCATTCCCACAGCATCACAGGTGTCTGAAACCAACAGAAAGCAGTTCTGCCCCAAAGCCCTCCGGCCCCTCCTCCTCCTTCAGCTCCTGCAGCATTCAGAGCACAGCCAAGCCCAACAAAAAACACGCTTCTCCCCAGGTGTATTTATTAATCAACCTGGATAACCTCCATTGATTTCACAGCACAAACACAGTGACTCAAGGCAGGGACACCTGGTGCTAGTGGGAAGCAGTTCTGGGAACATCATATCATATCCTTGGGGAATGGATGCTGCCAACAAAGAGAAGCATCACCAAAATGTACCCCAAACAGTGCAGTAATTCCTAGCTGCTAACAAAGCAAGTAAAACCCTCTGCAGCTGCATCAGAGCGACCCTATCATTTAGGTTCAGAAGAAAATGAGTTACCTACTGCAGGTTGCAATTATTGGCAGCTGCTGGAGACTTTTACACCTCACAGCTAAATACTGCTGTCATTAAGGTTGGAAAAGACCTGCAAGCTCATCCAGTCTAACCCCAACCCCACCATGCCCACTGACTGCATCCCTCAGTGCCACATCTCCATGGTTCTGGAACACCTCCAGGAACAGTGACCCCACCTCCTCCATGGGTAGTTGTGCCAAGGTATCACCACTGTTTCAAAGAAGAAATTGATCCTAATACCCAACCTGACCACCCCACTGCACAACTTGAGGCCATCACCTCTCATTCTGTCACTGTTACCAAAAGCAGAGGCTAATCCCCCCCCTGCCTCCCCAGCGCTCCTCTTCTCCAGATGGACCCATCCTATTCACTCAGCTGCTCCACACAGTACTGCGTTCCAGAGCTCTCATAGCTCTATTCCCTTCTCCGCACACACTCCAGGGCCTCCTCGTCTTTCTTGCACTGAGGGGCTCAAGGTTGAGCACAGCACTGAGGTGCGGCCCAAGCAGCGCCAGCACAGAGGGCCGGTCACCTGCTGCTGGCCGTGCTACTGCTGACACAACCAGGATACCGTGGGGCTCCTTGCCCCCCAGGCACCCTACTGGCTCACGTTCAGCTGAGTGTCACCAACACCCCCAGCCGCACCCCCACAGCACTGATCGCTCTCCCACGTTAACACCGTACTGCAAATCAGGGCACGCGCAGAACCGTCCCCGTTCCGCACACGAAACGAACCCCCATAGGCCGCCGCCCCCCACCCCCTCCCACTCAGGGGTACCCCGGCCGCCCGACGGCCGCAACACAGCCCCACTCGGCAGCACCCCCCCCCCCTCTGGGGGCCGGGCCAGAAGCGCGCCCCGCCCCCAGCCCGCCCCTCCCCTACCTTGGCCCGCTTGCGGCGGCTGGTCCGGCGGCCCTCGGGGGTCTCTGCGATGCCAGTAGTTTCGCCGCCGGGCGCGGGGGCGGCGGGTGGCTCGGACGCACCTCCCGGGGGCGAGGCCCGGGGCGGCTCCTTCTTACGAGGAGTGCGCTCCGCAGCCCCGCCGCTCTCAGAGGAGGAACCCAGCGCTCCCACGGCAGCGGACGGAGGCACCGGGGCCTCGGGCCCGCCCTCGCTGCCCGCCGCCTCCGCGGCCTTCTTTCCCCCGGCCAGCATCGCCGCTGCCGCACCGCACAAAGGGACCGCGAGCGCGCACGGCGCCGCCTCCTGACGTCACTTCCGGGGCGCGCGTGCTGGACGCAGCTCGCGCATGCGCATCGGATTCCTCGCGAGAGGGAATGAGCGCCTCGGGCTGAGGCGGGAACAGCGACTTGTGGAAGACATGTTGGGGCGCGAGGGACAGCGAGGGGATCTGAGACAGCCGGCACGACTTCACCGAGGGCAGAGCGTGCCTGGCCCACCTGGTGGACAGAGGGAAGGCAACTGATGTCACCTGCCAGGACTTGTGCAAGGCCTTTGGCACGGTCCCACACCACACCTAATTTGGAGAGATACGGATCTGAAGGGCGGGCTGTTTGGTGGATGAGGAATTGCTTGGATGGTTGTGGCCAAAGGGTTGTGGTCAGCGGCTCTGTGTGCAGGCGGGGGTGGTGAGGAGTGGTGTCCCCCAGGGGTCCATCTCAGGACCTTCAGCATCTTTACCAACGGCATCAATGATGGATGGAGTGCACCCTTGGCACTTTGCTGATGGCACCGAGCTGAGCGGTGCAGTTGATAAAGAAGAAGGGGATGCAATCCAAGGGGACCTGGATGGAATTGATAAGTGGGCCCATGTGAACCTAATGAAGTTCAGCAAGGCCAAGTGCAAAGTGCTGCACCTGGGTCTGGGCAGTCCCAGGTGTGTGTGTATGGAGTGAGAACTGGTGGAGAGCAGCCCTGTGGAGAAGGACTCAGGAAGCTGAGGGTATTCAGCTTGGAGAAGGCTATGGGAGACCTCTTTACAGCTCTACAGTACTTGACTTGAAGGAAGCTTATAAGAGGAGAGTGACATTTTACATGGTCTGATGGTAATAGGAGAAGGAGGAATGATTTTCAACTAAAAGAGGAAACTTAGGTTAGATGTGAGGAGCAAATTCTTTACTTGATGAGCTGTGAGGTGCTAGCACTGCTGCCCAGAGCTGTAGGTGCCCCAACCCTGGAGTTGCCCAAGGCAACCTGGTGGGGGGCACCCAGCCCCAGGAGGGGCTGGAACTGGATGATTGTTGAGGTCCCTTCAACCCAAGCCATTCTATGATTCAAATTAACCCTTTTATTTCCAAAAATATTACAGGCTCCTCCTGTAAAACCGTGTCCTAAATCCCTATCTGTAGTTCTTCTTCACATTCTTTAGATAACAAATACAAATAAAGCATACATCATCATCTGTATTTCTGCTCCTGAGGCATCATCATGCCCATCATCTCAGAATGCATTTCTCTCTGTGATCAGAAAAGCAAATTTAAGCTAATAGTAAAGTCTCGGACAATGTTCAGGCACTCAAAAGGATCAGATCTTGCTTTGATTTGTCGTCTCTGCACAGAACTGAGAAGAGCTTTTCAAGTTTACAACACACGGGAAATCAGATTTTTATATGAAGTATTTGCATTCAGTCCGCTCTAACGGCACATACAAACCCACATTTAACTTCTATCTTTATTCAACAAAAGCAAATTCAATTCCACGCGTCTCATCTGCGATGACAGATGCAGAAGCCATTTCTCCAATTACCCCTTTACCCTTCCCCAACCTATACTACAAACCGTATCTTGAATTACTTGTATTAGAATGATCACAAGCAATATTTTCTGTGTTCCCACACTGTTTCAGTTAAGTCCAAATGAATGAAAAAAACCCTCTGCAGACCTCAGAATTGAACTTCAATGCGGACGCGCTGCCCGAGCGTTGGACCACTTCCATATACACAATTAAATTAGGCAAAGGTTGACGGAAATGGAGGAACCGAGGTGTGGAAATGCTGTTAACCATTATGCTTACAACAAAGAGGGGGAAGACCAAAGAACTTGCAACCTTCTTTAACACACGGGTCCTGCCTTCGCTTTTCCATAACATTCTTCTGCACCCCCAGAAGGAGAATGGAGAAGAGGACAGCCCAATCCCCCTATACCGATACTGAGTACAGAATAATCCTCATTTTCAAGGAGGTCATGATTTATTTCTTCAGCTCTGACTCATCCGTATTTCCCACACTTCAGAGGAGCAGCAATTTCCCTTATGACAGACATGGATTTAACTCCAGCAGAAAGGCTCATACTTGCATTAAACTCTTTTTAAACACAGTGACCGGCTAGTACAGTTATAAGAAACCATGGCATTCAAAACCTCTTCATTGTGAGTGAAGGTAGAGACAGAGAAAGTTCACAGAACACCAAGAAGGGGAAAAGGATCAAAACCAATGTAAAATTTAAGAAACAGGTGCCTCAAAATATTATATTTTTCTCCCCTTACAAATCTATAGGGGGATAAAAGCCAGAGCATAAGAGGCTCGGCCTTCACCCGGGACTTTATTCTAAATTAAGTTCCACCACTTTGTTTTCGTTTAAAAAGAAAAAAGTCATAATTTAATACTGCTTCAGGATTCTCAGATTTGTCGTGCTGTTAACATCACACCCATTTTTAAGAGATGCTCCTAACTTTGCCTCTGGATGGATGCGCTGTCTCTGCCCCACAGGCTCCTGTCACTCTTGCTTTGCATCTTTCAAGGCTTGAAGTCTTTCTAAAAGGGGTGGATGGGAATAATGCCACATTGAAAAGATCCAGTCAGAAACGGGGAATCCTAAGTTATCTTTGTTTAGTTTGATCAAAGCAGAATATAGGTCTTTAGCCTTTCCAAGTTCCTTGGCAAACGCATCTGCTTGAAACTCAAATCGTCGGCTTAATACAGTCAAGCAAAAGGAGAGAATCTGTGGAGAGAAATACATAAAAATTACCTAAAAAATCCAACCATCTGCACTTACACTATCAGTAAATAGCCACTGCTGTACCTTCCTTCCCCCATCTCACACATCACTGTGGCTGTAGATTGAGCTCACTGAGATTTGTCCAGGTCATACCACACAACTGGGAGTCTTACATGGAGCAGTAACACCCTTTATGAAACACGAATAGCAGACAGAGCACCTAGAAACTTCCAACTCTTCTCCACAGTAATCATATGGTCAACATAAAATTGTTATTTAAATAGGACAGCACTTCAGCACGCACATCTGAAAGACAAGTTCAAAACCATACCTCATTGTAAGGTGAAAAAATAAACTGGAAAATAATCATCAAGCCTATCAGGGTCGGCTGAGTCTCGTAGAAGCCAAATGCAGCAAAAAGTTCTTTTCGACCAATCAGAACAGCAAACAAGAAGAAGCAGAGGAAGGAATTCATCTAAAGAAATGTAAAACAGCATTCTTGATTAAGATGAGTTTTTCATCCAATAGATGCCCCTAAAATATCAGTGGTTTGCATATAAGCTCCACAGGAAAGATAAAAAGAAATCCAAACAGATTACTTCAGAACTCATATATGCAGAGGAGCAAGCAGTTGGCTTTCACCAGCTTTCTGAGGGTGCATGCAATTAAAAAAAATCATTATTTGTTTTGGTCCAGGGCAACCTGCTGTACTTGTCCCTGCTAGAGCAGGGCCACGTCCAATGGGTCCAATGGCCTCTGGAGGTCTCTTCCAGCCTCAACCACTCTACGACTGTGTTATTTTCTGTCAATGACCTAAAAAAAAGCCTCAGCTAGCGAAGGAAGACAAAAAGGCAACACAAGACAAGCAAGAAGGGAACACTGAAGACAATATATTTCCTTGGATTTAAGCGTGGGCTTAAAAATGTTTAAAGACGAACCGTGTGTGTGCACACCACTCAAAGCAGTATCTACTGTTTGTTCCATCATAGCCTACTCCTAGCAACAGTGCATGTTTCCATCTGATCCAGTATGTGCCCATTGCTTGGTAGTTTGTCCAGAAGCAGCCCCATGCCTTACCATGGTGTGCAGGGAAACAGATTGGTGCCTTTTCTATCCTGCAAGCAGCTGTTTTTAGAGTAATGTGAAATGTGGCAGAATAACACTCATTATTCAGACACACGGGACAGAAGAAAGAGAGATGGCAGCAATAAAAATCAACGTAAGAAATAAAGTACATTGCAGAAAAATTGCTGAAAGTTTTGGGAACTGAAGATAAAGTCTCCTTGTCACAAAGTTCATCTATTACAGCATAATAATATCTAAACAGTGGCAAAAACGCCACAGTCATTGCTTTGTAATTAGTAGGGATCAACACCAACATCAAGAGTTGGAACATAATTGTGTTAATCAAAGTAGAAAGGATGTCACTGGAGCGTTCAGTGTTGCGAATAAGAAAAACATAGGGTGGAATCAGAGAGATTGTCTTAAGAAGTGATGTTGTGGCCTGAAAAAAAAAATCATGGATAGCCCTAGGGAAAAAAACAACACAGTAACATTCCTGCACTCATTAACGGCAGAGAAGAAAAGTTGGGAATTCAAAAAGATGGGTGCGTGATAGTTGGAAAAAGTTAGGCTACATCACAGCATATGATAGTCTTGATAATAACTATCGTAGAGTAGATAGCTGTGAACTGGAAATCAAAGCATCTGAAATCAGGAAGTAGGATATTTGGGGAAGGAATTCCCTTACACTGTGCTACAACCAGAGGCACGTGCATGAATAAATGGACCGCCGGGCTCCTTTCCTTCCAACGTGAAGTTGGCCAACCTCCAGAGATTGCTTTGATACTAATCCCCATTTGGGCACACAACAAGAATTGCACAGTAATGTTATTTAGCAATAACCAATGCACAAAGTGGGACAATACAAGATAAATAAGTAAATAAAATAGAAATACCCTCTGAGTCAGATTTCGTAACTGGCAATCGTTCCTCCATTCTTCCGCAAGGAGCAAGACCAATTCTCTGGTTCATGCTACCCACCAACCAAACAGGGGAAGGAAGGGATGGAAGGGTACTGCACGCTCAGTAAAGATACACAAATGAAAATAAAAGGGGGGGAAAAAAAACACCAACAAACCAACGTTCTGTCTTGGAGCACAAGGATGTCATGTGAACGTACACGTACAAACCTGGAAACAATCACTTGAAACAATCGCCACCGCCAGTTTGCTGTAACTTACCTGGCTGATAATGATGTTTTTGATGGTGTGGCCTAACTTCCAGTGACCCAATTCATGACCAAGGACAGCCAGAACTTCTTCATTTTTACATCCTTGCTTTTTATTCTGAGGGAAGAAGAAAGTCAAACTGAGCACAGATGAACCCATTTTTCACTTACTGTTTTCTTAAGTCACTTAAGTTTCCCAAGACCAGCATTGCCATGCTCTTCCATTCTACCTACACATACAAGTTCTTAGTGAGACTTTTTCAAGATGACATTCAGAAAATACGAAGTTCTGAGTTCAACAGTCTTTCTACCATAAGGCAGCAATGCCTCATTTCTATCTGTGCAGACATTCCTTGGCAAACCTGGAACAATGCTGGAAAACTTGCCTTCCAAACTGCCCCCAAACCACCAAAGCTCTTGCTTGCAGTAAGAGGCACTCCTATGATGCACTGATAAGCAAAAGCACTCCCTTCAAAGGGCAGCTTAGCTAAAGCAGTCCCAAGAGTAGAGACAGAAGCTAAAAACTCAAACAGGTCCCTCATTCCACCAGTCACAGGGAAGACCTATTTGTTACATGCAGGAAAACAATGGTTTGCTAAAGCCCCTCTGGACTTCTGAGGTCTCTTTGGTGTTACTGGCACCCAACGCACTGCCAACCCCTGAAATTCCACTTCACAGCAATTCAGGGATACTTTGATGATGGAATTTGGGGTTTCAGTATCCCACTTAGGACCCTTAGAACACAAGGGATAATCTCACCAGTAAGTAGAGATAAATAACAGAATGAAAAACAAAGGGAGGGTAGGGAAGCATAACTCACTTTTGTTTTAGACTTTGTTTCTTCATTCTCACCCTCTTCTCCTTCTACTGGCTCTTTGTTCAGTGCAGAATAATCTTCCAGGAGCGTGTCAAACAGCACTATCCGCTTATTCTTAAAGAATCCATAGAAGTAAGCATTGCTGTGAGAAGAACGCTTAGAACCTGACAGAGAAAAACTAAGATTAGAGACCACAGTTCGGATCATCCTGCTCATTAAAGCTCATACATGAAATCTTAGACAGAACAGATGCTTTCGAAGGAATTGCCAGAGTCCTGACACAACACAGACATGCTCAAGCAAATGATTTCATGGGCTGAAGCAAATTTTAAGTAGAATTTATCTCCTTTACTGACTGCCAAGGTAGTGTGTACCCAAGGTACACACATGGTAACTTCAGCACTCAACCATGACAGATGGGCAGAGGAAGAAGCTGCTCAGAGCAATAGACCTCAGCATCCAGTCCCTTTGCAGCAAGGAGATCCCATGACCAGCTACAAGGCAGCAATGTCTTTTGGTAAAACATGTCAACGTCTATGAAAGCATTTGCAGGGAAGGAACCTTTGTAACCTACCTGTTACTGAAGAAACCCTGAAATTAACAGACTTTGTTGCACATCACCATCGGTTATGGAGTTGATAGAGCCAAGACACAGTGCACTGAAACACTGGAAAGAAAACATCTGTATACCGGTCCCCAGATCAGCAGGGGATCGATGCTCTTATGGATGCTAGGAAAACTAAAAATCCACAGATTTCAAGTTATGAAGTCTTTGTATTCAGAACTCTCACCTTCAACAACATACACCTTCGTCAATGGGAAGTCAATGCTCTTTGCCATTACTTCAATTTGTTGCTTGAGCTCTCCCTCAGGAAGTGGAATGAATTTATCAAACAAAGGAGCAATGTAGTCTGCATAGATTGTAACGAGCACCTGAAAAAAGCCAAAATTGTGTTTAGCATTAACTACACGCTAAGGAACTGATGGTCTTTATCACAAAACCTTGCTGTGAGGTACCATATCTCTTCCCACTGGTGCCAGATGCAGACTGAGCAAGAAGGCCAGGGCTAGAGCAACACCCTGGCAGAAAGGAAAGCTGAACTTCTTTCCCTCGCTCTCTGAACCTACAAAGCTCTCTTTTTTTTCCCCCTTTTTTTCTTTTAAGAAAAGGACTGGGAAGAAGTTCTAGTTAGGGGAAAGGGACAAAGCATGAGAAGCAAATGGACATTGACAGTTGTGTGCTTTTTTTGCCCACCATCCACTATAATCTTTGGGTAATCTCTTGATATCAGCAGGACTAACAGACTGGCAGAAGGATGCAACTCCAGCTATCAAATGCAATTACAACTTTTTTTTTTTTCCCCCTAAAGAGAACTCTAAAGCACAACTCTTAAAGCCTCTTAATGCTGTTTTGCGTGTCAAGGACCATTCAAACCCATACATCAAGGCATGAAAGCAGAATAAATGCCATGGTAAAGCTGCACTGGCACTGCAAAACAACTGGAGAGAGCAAGTGGTGGGGGCATGGACTTAACCCTCAGGAAGAGGGGAGGGAGAAGGGGGAGGTGGGAGGAGAAGAGGGAAACACAAAGAAAAAACCTTGAAAGATCCCTGAGCAGTATCTGTGAGCTAGACTCACCGCTTCAGTGGGGCACTGCTGCGACTACACTATGTCACCATGGAGATCCACATCAAACATGAAATCATTTCAATGGATACGAAAGGATCCTTCAATTACCAATTCAGTATATAAAAGGAGATATATCAGCAGGGCAAGAAATGGAAACCTGTTAATTGTCTCAGTGCAAAGCAATGCAACTGCAAATTGGTGTTTGGTTACGTGGAATAGAAGCCCTGTGGGAACATTACTGACCAAAGCATATTTTGTCTTGTCTTGTTAAACTAGTGGGCATTGTCTTGGCTCCCTTTCTATAGGTACGAAAAAGGAAAACATAGAATCATGGAACCACCAAGGTTGGAAAAGACCTCTAAAGAGCATCCAGTTCAACCATCCTATCATTATGTAGCATTTCAATTCCAGTATCTGTTCTAAAGTTTTTTGAATGTTTATTTTTCACTGAACCGATGCAAAACAAATAAAACCTAAGATATCAAATTAGCATGGGCAATTAATATGAGCTATTATTCCTGAACAGGTGCAGTGACAACACAACGAACTATTCATTAAACACTGCAGGCATTAAAACTCCCACGAGAGGTAGATTCTTCTCCTATGTCCTTTTCAGTTACGTATTACGTACAGGTCAGCACACCAAGCCATGCATTTGGAAGGAACCCAAACATATCCTCATACTCACCAAGGACACAACTAACGTGAAGAGCCAGGCATAGATGAAGAAGTAATCTCCCCCTATTTTAATAATATAAAGCAGAAGGGATGTCACTGGCAACAGAATGCACTGTGTCACGATAAACTTCTTGATGGCATCCTTAAAAAAAAATCCCAGTGTCTGCAAAGGAAGGACAGCAGTGACATTTACAGTGTAAACACCAATGGGTCTCAGCAGTCAATGAACTGATCCTTACACTGGACAAGCAGATACAAAATAAGACAAATCATGAAACAAGCAAGTGGCAATAACAATGTATGCTAAGGAGAGCAGGCAGTTATTAAGGGTGGAAGAAGCTCTTCAGCTCTGCTCGTAGCAGCTGTGGCTCTGCACATCCACCTGGACTTGAGGCCCACGTGGGTGCGCACTCTGTTAGCAGGACCTGACCCAAACCTGAATTTTCTTACATATATATCCTTTGCTACAGAAGAAAAGGGAAATGTTAAGTTTATCTGTCCTTAACTCATTTATCAATCAGTATTCCAGATACCCTGGAGTTTTAGAGAAATGGGAAGTGGAAAGAAACAAAGTTACTGTAGGATATTTTGTCTTTGAGCAGTTGCCTCAACTCGGTCACCAAGCTGATTGTCTGTCCTGGAAAGGGGACAGAAGTCCTCCTGAAGACTTGTAGCTATCAGCTGGGCCTTTTACCCCTGTCACTGGTATCAAAATTAGAATAACTTTATCAGGATGGATGTTTCATATATGTTTAATGGATGCATCAAAGACCTCTATTTGAATCAAACTTCATGAGTGATTTTGCAATGCAGTTACGCTCCCAGCTAGCTCTGTCAGAAACTGTTCCTTCAGTACTTACAGCTATCTGCAAGGCACCGAAGTGAAGGGTTTATTATGTACAGATCCTTTCCAACAAGGCATTAAAAAGCCCATACTGTGTTAAAGATATGGAACTCGTCTGGAAAGAAAAAAAAATATCCATGAAACAATTTGGGGCAAGAGTTTGGATAGATTTCAACTCTCTCTTTAATGCCAGCACCATGATCTAGGAGGAACAGAGCTATACACTTTTATGGCGTTTTTTGACTTTGCTCCATCTCTTTTGACCTTTCTAAGGCAGGTGTAAACTCAAGAGAAACCCCCATTTCCATCAAGTCATTCTCATGGAAGAAGAGTCTGCCTGAAGATCAACTGCAAAGCACCAGGTGTGAATCTGGCTCATTCACTAAAGAAGCCAACCCAGTGGTCTGAAATGAATAGCAGAGAATCAGTGTTGTTTGTAAGACAGCTGTTACAGCAGATCAGATTGGAGCCAGACATGGCATTCAGCTCTTGGCATGAGGACCATTATGGAGAAAAAAGACACAAGGAAAGGCAGCTTGATCCTCCTCACCCTCACTAAACCATACAGAGAAACTACAGAGCTTCTGTGAGCTGTCTCTAGGCAGTTTCAAAGAGCTCCTGAGGTCAGTATTTGGCCCTCTGCTTCCCTACAGACAAAGGGCCTGATCAGTGCTGTGAGCTCACTATGCACTCTGCAGGGTTACTGATATTTAAGTGAAGCTGTCCATCCATCAGCTGGTCCACCATCTTGCTCTGCCTTTAGTGCATCACAGGTTCTAGTTTTGACAGTCTTAGGACTTTCGTGCTCCTGAAACAACAAGCTTGCAGAACTGGAACCACGATGGAACTTATTCCCCACTAAGGTAAGAGACAATCCAAGTGCAGGTCTGATGCAACTACAAAGGACCGACATGAGAGATAATCAAAGATGCTTTCTGATGGATATTAAAGGATTTTGAATATCAAAGGGATGCCTAAGGCCTGGCCAGGCCATAAGCAAACTGCAGGAACTGAGACTTGGTCAGCCTTCACAATCCCCAAGGACCGCAGAACAGAAGGGAGAGAGAACAAACCAAGTACATTGAATAGATATTCCAGTCTGGCATTTGCCAGAAGAAAAATGCTGGCCTCGTGCTCTGAAAGCACAGAGACATTCACCCTTCCCTCAACGGGAGCTCCCTATTAAGCCTGCAGAAAGGAAGGGAACCTCTAGTTCTGTAATTCAGACTCACTCAGATACAAATGACCACGTACATCAACACTCTGAGTACTTCCTTATTCGTATGAAAAAGAGAAGTAAAATATTTTTAGAAGGTGCACATATTTTCCAGCTTCGTTAGAGCAACGTTTTTAGAGGGACAGGTTTTCCCATAGAACAAGAGCTAAGTGGAGCACAAAAGAGTTCTGAGCTGGTCACAAGCTGAAGTTTTATGACCAAACAAAACAATCCCGCTTCCTACAGACTGGAGCAGCAGCTGCCATTGGCACGGTTTCAGAAAATACACACTGCAGTTGTCAAGGAAAAATCGTAGTGACAATTTTCAAAGTTGAGCTTCCCCAGAAAGAAAACAGTACACCGCTACAGAGCAGAGGCGGACAAAGACAACACAGGGTGCGCCACCACACTGGGTTTATATGGCACAGTTCTGGGAGCAGCGGGGTTGGAGGTGTGCCTGGTGTGAGCAGAGCACAGCACTGCCCCATGTCAGCTCCAGCTGCTCCAACAGGGCTCAGCTCCTGCCAGAGCTGAGCTGCAAGTGATGCCAGGGCGCTTTGGGAGAGCAACAGCAGCTGGGAAAGAGGAAGGAGAAACTGAGAGAATGAATTCAGTAGATGCTACAGCCACTGCAGCCACTGGAGGTGCTCCTTACAGAGCAGCATTTCCCTGCAGCCCAGGAGAGGCCCAAGGAGGAGCAGGTTGGGCCCCTGCAGCCTGTGGGCACTACACAGGGCAAATCTTCATTGCAGAAGATATCTCAGTCCACTCAACCTACCAAACCTATTGAAGACGTCAGGTCAGTATACACGTTGCCCACTATACAATTGTATGGTTGTTATTATACAAGGTGGTAACAAATGAATATCCAGAGGTTATAGGGAACAACTCACCCACTCTGAGGCTTCACGGCAAGGATGGATGCTCGCCACAGGGAACTCCACACAGGAGCAATCTCAAAAGAGATGCTGCCTTAGTGGTAGTCAGCCCTTAAATGGGATCTAGGAGAGGTGGAGTCAAGCTCCACCCCTTCCGGGAGCACAGTTGAATTACCTTCACCTGTGCTCCCGCAGCTGAGCCATCACCTGCCTCAGAGGGTTAATCAGAGGTTCAGGCTGTGATTAACAGTTTCCATACACTCCACCCCTTCACAGCATGAACCAATGATTAGGTGAGTTTTCCCTTATTACAGGGATCCAACACGACGCTTATACAATTTCCCGTCGCAATATATATTGACATAATTCGAGCGATGATTGATGCAAGTTCACGGTCTTCCATGGGCCAGTGCTCGATTGATGTTGTTGGAGGCAAGCAATCATGAGGTGCACGTCCATCTGTTTCATCAGTCCCATTCCTTCCGATGATTCTGGAAGCTCAAAGACTCAGGGGGAGTAATACAGATGTTTCAAAGGTACCAGGAGGGGAAGATCTGCCCTCCAGGGTAGGATACAGGCCGTATTTCTATCCTGGGTCAATACTTCAGCTTGTACCGGAGCATGCCCCGGTCGCCTATACCACACCCTTTGGCCAGTTATTTGTGGTTGTATAACTATATCTGGCACCAAAGGGGGTGTCTTGATCTGCCACAGGGACATGATGGGCGTCCCTTTAGCAATAAAGATTGGAGTATTGACCACAGTATCCGTAGGCCATGTACCTATCACCGAGGGGGCTACTGAGCCTCCTACCTCCAATAATCTCCCCCAAGGTGCCAGTAAACCACACCACTTGGGTTCTACTTGCACCTTCCAGGGCCACTTTACCTTATGGATTCCTGGTTCTAAATTCTCAGGGGCAGGGAGCAGAAGATTATTTTCATTACCAATCTGGGGTCTTACCTGATTATCAGTGCCCGTAACTTGGATCCTAAGCGGGGAGGCCCATATTGTTTGTAGCATTTTTAGGGCACTAGGCCTGCCATCCCGAGGTCTTTCATTCAAGTCCCGCAGAGTTTCATAGAGTCTCTTTGTCCACCCCTGCAGGGACTGAGAGTCTGTCTTCAGGGCAGCCTTGAGAATACCATTATAACGTTCAATGAGGCCTGCCCCAGTTGGATTATATGGCAGGTGGAATCGCCATTCAATGTTGTTCTCTTCTGCCCAATGCTGTATTGTTGCACCAGTAAAATGAGTCCCCTGGTCGCTCTCGATCACTTGAGGCGTCCCATAGGCAGACATCAGTTTCATGAGTGCCTTAATTGTATATGCCTGATTTGCCTTTGGTACTGGATAGGCCTGCAGTAGCCCACTTACTGTATCGACGCAGGTCAGGGCATACCTCGCCCCCTCAGACCGAGGGAGGGGCCCGATGTAATCAACCTGCCATCGCTGCAGAGGACTGTATCCTCTAGCAATATGGGCTGTTGTTTCGGGCAACGATCTCGGTCTCATCCTCGAGCAAGCGTCGCAATCTCGACATGCCTGGGTGATGTCAGATAGTTGTACGGGCAGTCCCCATGCTTTAGCAGCTGCCCACATTATCTTCTGTCCAGCATGTCGCAGTTTCTGGTGTAACCAACGGGCAATGTTCTCGGACTGCAAACTCTCAATCCATCGAATTCGGGCCAGTGTGTCGGCTTCATCATTTCCCGGTGACTGTAGGGGTTGGTGACCAGAGACATGGTAGACACATACAGTCCTATGTTTAACTGCATTCCATATGTCTAACCACATGTCTTTACCCCAGATTGGTCGGGCGTGAATAGTCCATTCCTGGGTAGCCCACTGTGCAATCCAAAGAGTAAGCCCCCGATATACAGCCCAACTATCTGTACAGATGTTCAGAGTACCATCACCGGGTTCCTTGGTTATAACCATCCACACGGCTCGCAATTCTGCCCATTGGCTGCTCTGACCGTCCCCCTCATCAAACCAGATTGTCTCAGTAGAGGGATGATATGCTATTGCTCTCCACTTGCTTGGGTTGCCCTTGCTGGATCCATCCGTGTACCACGCATCTTCAGGAATAGGATATTTTCCTTCCTGAACGGGACTCTTCTCTGGTGGAGCGACCAATGTTTCTCTTGGTGCATCACTATGATATGTCACTGGGCCTAGGATTTTCTGTAGTTCTTCTTTCAGCGGTGACGAAGACAGACTACTTCTTTGGCTGAGATAGGCGACCCATCGTGCCACCGTTTGTGCTTGGGCCACCCCCGTCTTAGGAAGGTGGGTCAGATCTCTCACCCACCCCTGGATTGGCAGAGTGGTTTTGACTAAGATCTCTGCTGTTTGAGTTATTGGTTCTACTGCCTGTAATGCTGAATAGGCAGCCAATAACTGTTTTTCGATCATACTATATCTTTCTTCTGCTCCGTGCCAAACCTGAGACCAGAATCCAATGGGGGTCCGAATAGAACTCTGGCGTTGCCACAGGCCCCAGCCAAAACCATCCTGAGTAACATGAACATCTAATTCAGCTGGGAGGGTAGGATCAAATATACCCAATGCCTGGGCTTGTTTAACTGCCAGTTTTGCCTGTTGGAAAGCGTCTTGTTCTATTTTCCCCCAATCCCATAATTGCCCCTTTTTCGTGAGTCTATACAATGGTCTTAGCAGCTGCGCTAAATGAGGTATAAAGGAGCGCCAGTACCCCAATATACCCAAAAATTCCTGCAGCTGCTTTGGTGTCGTAGGGACTGGAAACGCCTGAACCTTATCTATTACAGCACTGGGTAGTACTTTGGTTTTCCCAGACCAAACTACCCCCAGGAATTTCACAGAGAGGCCCGGGCCTTGCACCTTCTGAGGATTTATAGCCCATCCTCTTCCCTGCAGATAGGTGGTTAACAAATCTGCTGCTTGCCCCACTGTTTCTAATGAGTCGGATGTTAACAGGAGATCGTCAATATAATGATATAAATTGACATTATCTGGTTTTTCCCATTTAGCCAGGTCACGCGCCACTAGGTTATGACAGTATGTTGGCGAATGCACGTACCCTTGAGGCAGGACCTGAAAGGTCCACTGCCTGCCTTCCCACGTGAATGCAAACTGATCTTGCGATTCTTCAGCAATCGGAATACTGAAGAATGCATTTGCCAAATCCAAGACACAATGATATGTTTTGATTTCTCTACTCAGTGTGTCCATTAGGGAGGCAATATTGGGTACGGCTGCATGAATAGGCGGCGTGACCTTGTTCAGTTCTCTGTAATCAACTGTCATTCTCCATGTTCCATCCGACTTCCGCACTGGCCATATGGGGGAATTATATGGGCTATGTGCAGGTCTTATGATACCCACTTTCTCCAATTCCTGCACTGTTCTCGATATTTCCTCTTGCCCACCCGGGAGTCTGTACTGCTTTACATTAGTAATCCGGCGCGGTTTTGGCAGACAAATAGGCTCATGCTTTGCATGGCCTCTTAGTATTGCCTGTACCGCCCGGACACTAATACACCTTTGTCGGAGCCTGAACTCTCCCACAGTCGTGTGGAGAGCCAGACCCCATAGGATATCTATGCCCAGAATATATTCCTGGACTGGGGCAATAGATACCTTGTATTCCCGAGGTGGGAGACGCCCAACCCCCAATTTTAACCAGGTTTGGGTGACTGGAATAGTCTGTCCCCCAAAACCTCCAATCATCGCTCTATTGCCATGAAATTTGGCTGGATCCCCATAAATTATTGATGTTTCTGCCCCTGTATCGACTAGGGCCATAACTCTTTGAATATTTTTTCGGGACCAGAATATCGTTAATTCTACATAGGGCCTCCGGTCCCGTCTGGAGGCCCTAGGGGGACTGACGTCCCTCGTCATGCTATATACTGAGCCAGGTTCAAGTCTTTTACCTCTGGTGGTTCGGGCATTGTGGCTCGAGACACCTGAGGTGGCTTCTTTCTCTTACTAGGAACAATAAAGTCTGCTAAATTCCATGTTATTGATGGTTTTCTTTCTATAATTCTTACCCTTGATTTGCTAGGGTAATTTTGAAATTTTTGATCATCCTTCAACTGTTTCCACAATTGAAGGAGGATGTGGTTGGGCTGCCGATCAATTTTCGCAAATTGAACGCCAGCCCTAATAAGATCATTGAACATTTGCTTTCGGGATACCCTTATGGGTCCCGACTGAGAAGCTCGTGGAGCCGGCCCCTTAGTTTTAACCACCGGCATAACTTCAGCTTCTTCTAACACTCGAATATTGCGTTTAGTTCGCAGGCGCTCTGTTTCTCCTAGATCTGCTACTAGCTGAGCCGCCTGTTGAACTGCAGCCTCCGATGCTACTAAAGGGTTCAGTATAGACACTAAAGTGCCATACATATGAGAAGGGGCCTGTTGCAAGATTAGATCCCTCATTCCTCCTGAGAATCTAACCATATCAGGGCTATCAAAAGTATCTTCATAAATGGCCTCTCTCATTCCTAGCTCCCTGATATAATTCTGAAGGTCCTCCATAGAGGACCATAATCCTGCATTTAACGGTATATCTGACTTATTTGGCCAGACCATACGGCATGCAGCCATCAACCAATCCAGAATAGAATGGTTTTCTTCTGGGAACTGGGTTCCGCCATATAATCTTTGCCTAAGGGCAGGGTGGACAGTTACAGTGGCCAATTTCGATAATTCAGGCCCACTGACCGTAACGCTCTCCGCCCCTGAATCCCATAGGCGTAGCAACCAAGTTGGCACACTTTCTCTGGGTTTTTGTCGAAACCGCTGCACCAAGTCCATTAATTCCGTGGCCGTGTATGGTCGGGCCGTGACATGAAAATGAGTTTCAGCAGGGGGCCATTGATCAGGAGGCACCCCTGCTGGTCTATCTTGGACCTTTTTTGTTTTTTGTGTTATAATAGGACGGAGTTGTAATGCGTCCGTCATAACAGGTTCTTCCAAGTCAGTTTTAGTATTTTCATCCCCTTGTTTAGCCTGGTCCATTGTTTCAGATACAGAATCATCATTTATCAAAATATTACGGACCTGAGGGACTGGGGAGTGTAATAGGGGTCTTTTTCCCGTCAGTATACTAAGCTCTTGCTCCAATTTTCCAATGCGGTCCTTTAATAATTGATTCTCACTTTCCAATACATTTGATCTAATTTCTGCTTGATTTAAAGCAGTTAATAGTGGCCATGCCACTGTAGAAGCAGCTAATCGCCGTTCTTTCGTAATCAGGATGTCGTTACTTAGCCCTTCAAAGTATTCCGTCATGCGGAATGGAGAAAAATTCCCCATAACCCTCAAGGGACCCCATTTTTCAATTATAGTAGCCATTTGATAATAGGGAGAACCCATAAACCCTGGGATCTGCCCCGGAATCATCTTGTCTAAGGGGGTGATGTTCTCCCCCTTGACCCATTTATACATTCTCCACAGAAAAGACATTCTCTCTCCTGCCTGGCTCGCCAAATGTATGGTTGTTATTATACAAGGTGGTAACAAATGAATATCCAGAGGTTATAGGGAACAACTCACCCACTCTGAGGCTTCACGGCAAGGATGGATGCTCGCCACAGGGAACTCCACACAGGAGCAATCTCAAAAGAGATGCTGCCTTAGTGGTAGTCAGCCCTTAAATGGGATCTAGGAGAGGTGGAGTCAAGCTCCACCCCTTCCGGGAGCACAGTTGAATTACCTTCACCTGTGCTCCCGCAGCTGAGCCATCACCTGCCTCAGAGGGTTAATCAGAGGTTCAGGCTGTGATTAACAGTTTCCATACAACAATACCTGCTGATTGAAGCCGTGTTTCTCTTCTATGACAAAAGTGTTATATAAACTCCATGGGAGACCAGTCAGGGCACTGAACAGCGTTGCGAGCAGCAGGAACACCAACGACTGAACAATCTGAAAACAAAACAAAAGATCTGATGTTTACTGACCTCTACTGATGTTATTCCTGCTGTCAAAATGGATTCCACGTCAATGGTGTAACTGAAGCTGGTTAGAAGTTAAAGCTTGACGCATTCACAGAAACAGCGCTTCTGAGAGTCAGATTACTGACTGCTGGAGCAGCCGCCCTTGCACCAAAGCAAACCGTTTTCATAAAGGAGCTGGTGCTTGATGCTTGAAAACTCTGAACTTGTGTCAAGCAGTAGATCCAGGTGAATTGTGAGAACAGCCCTATCTGACCTTAGCTTATAGCACACACAGAGATGGATGTCCCCCCCTACATTCACACAGGTACTGCTCAGAACTTCTTCGGAATACAAACCAGGACGACATCACGTATCTCAGATGTCCCATGGAGCAGCTGGAGATGAGAGGCCACTACTCAGCCTGCTCAGAAAGGAAACTCCTTAAAGTACCGTTGACTTCTGAATACAACAGAGGTTGACTGTCCAAAAAGCAATAGCTTTAAATCTCATAAATTATTTACGTGCCTTCTGCAGAACCTTTGGAGCAGAGGAATAATGAATCCATAAGGACGAAACTATTTCTTCTGGGGAAATCTCACCACGTAATTTAAAGAAAAACACCTTAGACAAAACTGGCATCACCACCTCCCTGTGATCACGTGGCTTTCAAGTGGTTTTCATGCTGGTAGAGAGAGACTTTCAAGAGACGTGTTTCTATTTTGCTCACTCGGGCAGCAGACAGAGGAGATATACATCAGGACCGATGCAAGCTAAGAGTGAAGCAGAGGACACTAAGCCTTCCCTCCCCTAAACTGAGGGCATCTGATGATAACCCAGCTACAGGATGTGAGCAGAAGGTACGATGGGCATCTCCTTTGCACAGATTATTTATTTTTCCCCTCCTAAGTCAAAAAAAAAAAAAGAAGGCACATTATTTGTGGGGGTTACCTCAATAAACTACCCAGGGCTTACGTGATTCACAAAGGAAAAAGTATGACACATCAAAGATGCCATTGGATGCAAGGGTTTTCTTGACACATCGGATCTTCTCTGGAATAGGGAAATGTCTGGAACAGAACTCCTCCTTTCTCACTTGGAGGAGAGACTCCAACTCCCCAAGAAAATTGGCAAGAAAGGACATTTCATGCAAAACTGGACGCCGTGACCATCACATGTTGTCTTTAAGACTCAGCCACTGAAAATAACCCCACAGGTTCAACCTCCCCCCTCAGTGCTGCTTGTAGTACCCATCATAGAAGAGCTGGCAGTAATAGCCACTGTTGTGGTATGACAGCAGAGATGGCTCCACGTCTGACACACCCTCCTATATTTCATATCCCATGTTGTGACAGGCAACAAATTCCAGCTATCAGAAAGTGGTCCTGAGAGGGGGAACAAAGAGCCCCTAAGCCTACACCCCCCTGTGCTGCCATCTTCTTAATGAACGTCCCCGACAGCACAGAACAGCTTTGTCCAAAGCGACCAGAACCTTCTTCTGGACTGCTCGAAGGTCCAAACAAAGCTCCGATCAAAATGTGAAGTAAAGAAAATCACATCTACAAGACTTAAAATAAAAAAGCCCTAAAGCCCCATCTGCCACCTCAGCTAGCCCAAACAGCGCTGAGATGTGGCTCACTCCATGTTTAATGCTTTCTATAGCATTTCAAGACTGCTTACCTCATATTCTGGTCCAAACCCAGCACGGCCTGAAATCTGACCAGACAGATTCCAGAGAAAAGGAATTCCCCCGCAGATGAGAATCATCTGGAAAGCAAAAACACAAACCACAGAGCCCACGTGAAGCAGGCTGTCACCTCGTCCTGCTATGATTTCAGCAGGAGAAGTTACTTTTAAGGATAAATCAGACTAATTTTGTAATGAGGTTTTTCCCCCTCCTCTTCCCCTGACCTTAGCTCGATCTTTTCCACATACGTGAGCACTCATTGCCCAGTGTAACTCCCTTAAGCTCCAGAAGGACCTACTGGTATCCCTCCTGTTCTCACACGTTTGTCTTTCTACCTCCTGCTTAATTTGAACCTACAAATCAAAACAGCTGCAGCCCTTCAAACCCAGCAAGGGGTTGTATTTGTAATAATTGAGAATTACTCCAACACTCCTTAATCATTTGGAAAGCATAATGGGGTCAGCTGTGCCCCAACGCGTAACGGTACAGGTTGTAGCTGTGCAGCATTATTCAGCACCGCACAGAGAAATTACACGCTCTCTGACCAACCTCTTCTTTTCACAAGGCAATACAGCCACAAACAAGAAACACGGAGCCTGAACCATTCAAATCTCAGCTTGTTGAGGGATGCCGCAGCGCCAACAGCACAGGATCACCCCGAAGTATTTCACCAATCCTTCACATTGAAAATCACCACCTGACGCTGGAGCAGCTCCGGTACTTACAGTGCCCTCCAGCTCTGAGTACAGCCCTGACCAGAAGCTGAAAGTACTCTTGTCCAACTGATACAGACGAGATTTTTCAAACGTTTCTGAATCCATGATCTGTCCCAATTCCCACGGCACGTGTGTCGTTGTTCTGTACACCCGCCTCTGAAAAGGTGAGAAAGAAACTTCAAACCAACTTCCAATATTTTGAAGGGGAGAAATGAGACTGAGAGAAGTTTTACCACGTGGCAAACGCTCACCGGCCACCAAAGGAAGGAAAACAACAAACTGAAAAACCCCACAGGAAAACAAATGTTCCAAAATTCTTGTTTTCTGTGAAGCTCCAAATCTACAAGCAAAGCACAGCCGCCAGACCCAGAAACCGAGCTGCCTGCTGACTCATTTCTAACATAAAAAGTTGCTACATAAAGATCACAGAAAGCAGTTCTTTCCAAAGGATAGGACTTACAGTGCTGTGATTATGACTAAGCAGGGTTTCAAACCCAACACCGCATCCTCTGCGGAACCATCCCCACGGGTTGGCAGCACACACTGAGTGTGATTTTGTTTTCAGTCAAGAACCTTTCACTTGTAAATTTCAGAAGTCTCCACGCCATTCTTCCCTCCACCGCCTCATCCCATTTCAATTCTTTTACTCCTTCTCCAAGGAAAAGCTCCTCAGCTCTGTCACTTATCTCCCCCCTTCCAGCAGAGGATCAGGCTGCAGCTCTGACCCACTGGCTCACAGCAGCTGCCATCGCTGTTCCTTCCACTCTGAGATGCAGTTTGCTGTCTCCACAGCAGCCCTTACAGTGCTGTGCTCTGCTGGGATGTGCCCACATGGTATCAAGGTGCACTGTGCCCCTCTCTCTGCCCATGGACACAGAGAATGGGGATGCACAGCAAGACAGGAGCGGACACAGCTGTGGCAAGGGGATATCCATAGCATGGTTTGAGTTGGAAGAGACCCTTAAAGGCCATCTGGTCCAACACCCAGCATTGAGCGCGGACACCCACAGCTCCATCAGTGCTCAGAGCCCCTCCAGCCTCACCTTGAGTGTCTGCAGGGATGGGCATCACCACCCCTATGAGCAGCCCATTCCAGTGCCTCACCGCCCTTACTGTAAAGAACTTCTTCCTTATATCCAATCTAGATCTCCCCTCTTTCAGTTTGAAACCATTTCCCCCTGTCCTATCACCCTATTAAAGAGTCTGTCCCCCCTCTTGCAGCCCCTTCAGACACTGGCAGGCTGCTATAGGTCTCCCCGCAGCCTTCCCTTCTCCAGCTGCACAGCCCAGCTCTCAGCCTGGCCTTGTAGGGAGGTGTTCCATCCCTGGGAGCATTTCTGTGGCCCTCCTCTGGACGGTCTCCAACAGATCCAACATCTCTCCTGTGCTGAGGACTCCCCATCTGGGCGCAGTGCTTCAGGTGAGGTCTCAGCACAGAGCAGAGGGGCAGATCCCCTCCCTGCCCGGCTGGCTGCGCTGCCTTGGATGTACCCAGGGTACGGCTGGCTGCCTGGGCTGTGAGGGCACGGTGCTGGCTCGTGTCCAGCTGCCATCCACCAGTGCCTCCTTTTGGGCAGGGCTGTGCTCCATCCTTACATCCCGCAGCTCGTACTGATAGTGAGGGTTGCTGTGACCCAGGCGCAGACCTTGCACGTGGATTTACCGAACCTCACGAGGTTCCTTTGGGCGCGCTACTCGCCCTGTCCGGGTCCCTCCGGATGACATCCCGTACCCCAGGACATCGCGCTCAGCAATAAGAACCGACACGGCGGAGGAAGGCGGGACGCCGGGCCGAGGCGTGGAGGCCTCAGCGTGGCACAGCGCCTTCACCACACGGGCCCGTCTGCAACCGAGAGGAGCGAGCAGGGCACGGACGGGCACACACCGGCACCGAGAGGCTCCGCGAGCCCCGCGACCCGCCCCGACCCCCGCCATGCGCTGGGAAAGAGCCGCGCGCAGGGAAACGAGCTCCGCCCGTCGGGCCGGGCCCTTCCTGCTCCCACCCGCCGCCCCCCGCCCGAGGCCGGCCTCAGCTCAGGCCCAGCCCCGCCGAGGCCCCGCCGACCTGCCGGTGCGCCAGGAAAGCCTCCCACAGGTACACGGCCCAGGAGAAGAGCAGGACGGAGGAGAAGATGCGCTTCTCGGCGGGCAGCTCTGCCCACAGCTCGCCGGGCAGCGCCATGGCCCCGCGCCGCGCTCACACTTCCTCCTTCCGCCGCCCGCGCTGCAGCGCCCCCTGCCGGAGCGGAGGAGCGACGTGGGGTGAAGCCAGCTCTGCGGCAAAGGCAGCGGACGGGACGGAAGGAAAGCCGAGTGCCGAGTCCGGGCCCTCTGGGGAAGGGGCAGCGCCGGGTTCTCCTCCGTGGTGCCCAGTGGGAGCGCACAGCAAGGCCCATCTGAACAGAAGGAAATCATTTCTTCACTGCACAGCGAACACTGGACATGGGACGCGGGGGCTGACGGTGGACACAGCCCTGAGCGCTGGCTGAGCAGAAGCTGAGGCTGGTGAGGCGCACCACGTGTTCTCAGGTCTCTTCTACCCAAAATGAATGAAGGACCGTGGGCAGGCTGTTCTCAGAGGTCCAGCGAGTGAAGTCCTGACAGACAGCATCGCCCCAAAGCCCTCAGTCCCTTTTGCATCTGCTCCAAAGCCACCGACGTAGCATTTGATGAACATTTGATGGACGTTTGATGGACATTTGCTTTCATTGCAGCATGACTGAAGGAGCGAGGAGTTTCTTAGCAACCTAAAATGCAAAGGAGCAGAAACTCAACTCCCACGCAGCTCCTTACTGTGACTTCAGCAGAGCCTGAAGGGAATTCCCACCCTATTGGATAGATGCAGTTTTCAGTATTGAAGCCAGTCACGTCCATTCAGTCCTACGAGCCTACAGAAGCCTCCTTATCCCACCTTCCAGGACATCATCCTCTGTAATAACGCTACTCATCTACCAATTTCCAGCAGATCCCATTGCTTTGCTTTCTTCCCCAGTGCTACTGAGGGATGTCTCTTGGCTGTCGCCCTCCAGCTCCTGTTTTTCCTTTCCTTGTATTTTCCCTCCTTGTTATGGAGCATTATTGCCCTCAGTTCTACTGGAGTAAGCTCTGTTAAATCCTTTTGGAAAGAAGGCCACCCAGCATGACACATCCCGTGCATTTCTTTGGCTTCTAGTGCTGGGAACGACCTCAGGGCTGCAGGGTGGTGGGGATCTTCTACAATTCAAAATCTCCATTTCCTCCTATAAAGAGAGGCGGCGTGGATGACAGCACAGGAAGAAAACAGGAGTGCGAAGATCAGAGCACAGAACCAGAGAAGCGCACTCAGAGGGTTAGAATAGGGGATCTGAGAGAGTGGGGAGCAGGCACTGCTATGGCACTGGCCACGAACCCCATTAGGGATAGCAACCCTTCTCTCCCGCTCCCACCCCCGTGCTCACACATTTACATGGTTTTGCAATAAAATGTTTTGAAATTGATGAGTTATTTGGTTTCTAAGCCATTTCTTGTCAGTTCATTGTGAAGTCAAGCAGCTCCCTCCCCCCCCCCAACCCCCTTTTCTACAAGAGAACAAACAGAATGTGTTTGAGGAAAGAGAAAGCAAGTAAAATTTGGCAGTCCTACCAGGAAACAAACATCTACCGAGTCGATCCAAAGTACAACAGAGCTGCTCTGCACATTTGTTAACACCCAGCCCTACGTTCAGCTGGAGGCAGTGATGGCATCCCCCAGGGGTCTGCCCAACGCCTTCATCAGTGATACAGATGAGGGGATCCTGGCGCACCACCAGCAGCTCACACAGAGTTCTTTGGCAGCAAGGATTTGCAATAGAGCACATGTAAACCACGTAAGAAATGCAAACACGATCAAAGTCATGATTTTAAAGTGATGTGGAAGTTTGACGTAAGGACATAGGAGAGCACGCTCTGCAGGGAGAGGTGTTGCTGCAGCAATATGCACTTTGTTTTCTTTTGTATTAATCTATTACTACAGCATTAGTTTATATAGCGTATTTAATCGCACTGCAAGGACAGTGGCACCCCCCAGTAGTCAGACTTTTGTGCACTGCTGTTTCCGTCCATGCATGTTAACTGCAACCATTCCCACATTCATTTCAGGAGAGGGAGATCAATGCACCGTGAGTTCCACTGGAGGAGATGGATGTTTGCAAGAGATCCTTACACAGCGATTTGTCCCATCGTCTCAGGCAAAGAGATGCCTGATCTTGTGATGCGTTTCTCACTCACACAGAAGAGCTCCATCCATGCCAAGCAGAAACCCCTTTTACTGCTGGACAACTCTGTGGACCTGGAATTGTCTTTATTAAAAAAAAAAAACCCACAAAACTAATTCACAGACTGCACGAGGATGCTCGCTGTCCATCCATGAACACAGCTTCCTACGGACCAGAAAGCAGCAATGGAAAAGGAAAGAAACTACTTTAGAATTGAGTTTCATTACAATCAAACTTGAGTACAGGTCAATACGCCGCTCTGTCGGACTGCTCCTCTGCTGCCATCTGTCACACAGCAACAAAACATCACGGGATGATGGTGGGAAGGTTCCACCTCTGCTGCTGTACCGCCAGCATCTGCTTGGATGTGGTTTACCAACATCCATTTTGGAGGATGCTTTATTTACTTCAGACACCCGACTGAACACCGCGAGGTTGAACATTTTGACCTCATCTTTCCTCTTTTAAAACCTACCAAGAAGATCCACACATCATATCCTCTCAACGCACAATAAAGGGCCCCGCTGCTTGAAGCGCGACTCCTCCGTGAGCTGCGGGAGTTGGCCTAGATGGCCCTTCCAAGTCTCCTCCAACTTAAAGGACTCAGATTCCAGTGCATTCTTTGGAGGTGCACAAATCACTGTTCCAAGTTCTGAGTCGCTGAGGGATGGCGCTGCTTTTTGTTCACTGTTTGCTCTCATGGGAGACCGTGGGGGGGCAGAAAAAACAATGATAAAGGAACGAAACTCATCTCTCCGAGGTGAGAAACGAGACGCGTGAGGTCAAGAAACAAGAAGGCCACGCTAAAGATTTACTGTACAGTAAATAAATGGGTGAAAAATTGTAATTTATTGAAACTCATAACTCAAAAAATATAAGATGCTGTAGTGTACAATATGTTACACAAAGCACCCTCGGGTGCACATTCAAGTCAACTCCATCGCCCCCAAACCCTGGTACCCCAGCACTGTTCCATACACAGTCATGCACATGTACGCTGCAGGAGGAAGCCTCCAGTACTCTGATGTGTTAAATAGCACCAAAATCAGCAGTCCATTGGAGAGAAAAAAAAAGGGGGGGTGGGGGGATGGGGAGAGGAGGGAGCTAAATTAACTTGGCCAATGCTTTTGACAGATATTATACATTCATGTAATTAAACAGTCTAAACTAACCTAAACAGTGTGAACTGTGACAGCTACTGCTCTGACGTGAATTCTCCCCATTAGCAGCAGTGCAGGCAAGCTGCTCCAAGCAGAACCGCTCACATACTTCCTACGCAGAGCTCGTCTGCCTTTTTTGTTGGAAATAAATCTATAAGGGCTGTGGAAAATTTGGATCTTTCAAGAACAACTACAGGCCTTAAGTAATGGAGCTGCTTTAAGGCGAGGTCTCCGCAGCCCGTCAGCGCCTTGTCCAAGATTGCCCTCAGGTTTTCTAAAGAAGGGGCAGACGATGGCTCTGCCAACAAGGGCTGCATTTCTGTGAGCTGCCCGGGATCACTCTGGGGTATGACGACACTTGTGTCACTCGCACAGCTATTCAGTGGGGAGTCCTTCTGACCCTCCCCCTCTTTCTGCAATGCTCTGTCTACCGGCAGCTGCTCGGGGGACTCCCATTCCACCACCTCATCAAAATCGTCGTCGTCGTCGTCATCTTTTCCCTCACTTTCCTGAATGAATTTTAAAAACGAAGACTCAAACCCCATTGGTTTATACGTCTTTAAATCGAATGGTCTGGAGACCGGAGGCTTCTGAAATTTGTCTTTCGGAGCAAAAAGCACATTTCTTTTGGCGTTTTGATTCGCTGCGCTATGTTCGCATCCTTCTGTTTCTTTCTCTCTCGGCAGTTCTAATTGTAAACCGGACAAATAAGAGCTATTTTCTCTTTCGCTATTTTCAGAAAGCTCTTCAGTGTTCCCTGTGACCGATTCCCTGATGTTATGCTCTTCCAAACAGCTGCTTTTGGAACCGTGGCTACAGTTTAAAGTGCCCGAATACATAAAGGCACTCGTATCGAAGCTCTCACTACTCGACGGACATCGCTTTTGCTCCTCGCTGCTCACATCCTGATGCTGGCAGTCAGCGTTTGAAACAAGAGGCTTCTCCGTTTCCTGCGGGCATTCAGGATCAGCCGATTTCTCCTCTTTCACTTCGACGTCTTTTTTATCCAAGTCTGAAGCTGGCTCAGAGCAGGACTGCTTTTCAGTCATTGTGCCACACTGAACGCAAAGAACAAGTTTCTGAATCCTCTGCTCTATGTACATGTTGGTCATCTGATGTGTGCGTTTATAGTGCCTCAATATACTGCTTTCCAACTTCACAACAGACAGACATCCCACAACCATGCACGGGTACTGGGTCTGGTTAGAATTCTCCTGACACATTTGCAAGGCTTCCTCTCTTGTTTTGAAACTAAGCAAATGCTTATCTTTACTTCTGCTAGTTCTTTTCGGTTTGTCTTTGACCCTCTTTCCATTCTGCTTGTTTAGGCCAAAACCTTGTCCGCTTTTGTTTTTGTCATGATTATCTTGCTCCTCTTTCTGATTCCCGAAGAGATCGTCGTAATATTCGCTATGTCGGAAATACACGTGCTGAGAATAGTGACTGTAGTTTGTGAAAATCCGATTGCAGCCGTTAAGGTCGCAATGGATTTCAAAATCTTTGTTTATTTTCTCTCCGCTGGCATGCTCTTCTATGAGGTGCTGTTTCAGCTTACTGAAGGTACAAAACACAGCAGGGCACTGGGCTTGATTGCAAGCAAACCTTGCAGATTCAGTCCCAGCAAGCAGCTTTTGGTCGTCCAATTGTTCATTGTGGAAGTCACTACAATGCTTAGCGAGGTCTTTAGAACAGAAAAAACGCTTACCACAGTCTTTATGTTTGCATGCAAATATTTTTTTACATTTGACGAGTTCCCTTTTTGTTCTTGCTTTGTCTTTTTCTAAGCAAAGCTGTTCCTTATTATACTGGTGAACAGTCCTGTAATGGCGAATCAAACCTTTCTGGTTGGTAAACGCAGAGTTGCAACTTTTATGTATGCAATGAAACGGTTTGTGGTATTTATGCAGTATGTAACATAAGTTTCCTTTAGCAACTGTTCTTTTACTTCCTCTCCCTTCTCTTGCTTCCAGTTCTTCCCTATGGCTGTCCAGAGTTGCTATTTTAGATGATTTTCTTACGTTACCGTCCGTCTCCTCGCTGGACTCCAGATCCGTCTCAGAACTACATTCCTCCTTTTTAGGATGGCACCGCTGATCGGAACGGTCAACGAATTCAACCTTGGCTGGACAGACAGGTGTTGGAACTGCACTATTTTTATGCACGTCGTCTGAACATAAGGCGACGTGATCGAATTTTTCATTAGAACACACCTTGTGAGCCACCTGCTCGCAGCCAATCTGATGCTTGTTTCTATAGTGAATCCTAAGGTGTGTTTTTCTCGTAAATGATCTTTGGCAAATATGACACTTAAAAGGCGAGTACCGATGCTGGAACATGTTTAGCTGAAGAACCATTTCCTTGGAATAGTTATGCTTTTTAACATAATGCATTAAGAGAGCTTCTCTCGTCACAAATTCACACGTGCATCCCTGGCATTCGCAGAAGAACGGTTTAGCTGCCAGCTGAGTAAGGTACTGGCTGGGCAAGTTATCTTGCTGCTCTTGGAACTGAAGCTTTGAGGTAGTTGCATCGACTCCTGACTCGGGGCACTTGGTGTCTCTAGATGAACAGGACTGTAAAGAGCCCAAAACACGCTTACTTCTTGAAGAACTCTGAATGTTAGAGTTTTTTAAACTGAGATGTTTTAAGCCTAACATGAGTTCCAACATGTTATCTTCGATATTTGATTCTTTAGAACTGTCATAAAAAGACGTTTCTGGAGAAGAAGGATATGTTTCTTCCTTGAAGCTGTTGTTTCCTTTAGCATTTATATTGCAGTACGAGCTTTCTGGAGAGTCAGTATTTCTGTCTGACTTATGACCTAACTCTGTACTAATGTCTGTAGGGGATTGACTTTCCGGAGCATCATTCAACAGATCGAGAAAGTCTTTAGTTTTCACTTCCATACCTTTTTTACCTTTGAAGTTATACGGATGAGCCCTGCGGAGGTGTTTGTGCATACTCCTGGAGTTCTTGTGCGCAGAACAGCAGCCTTCGAAGCCACAGGAAAATTTCTTTTCATCAAAGCAAACTGCTGCATTGGAACACTGCTGTTTCACATCTGCTGAATGGAAGACTCCTTCCTGGGACATGAGAAAGCTCGGAACTGTCTGACCGTGAGCCAGCGTTTCAATCAGTAAAGGAGGGACCTGGCCTTCGCTCACTGAAGCAGTCCCGCTGTGGTTTCCACAATGAAGACTGCAATTACTTTCACTATCTAGATCCTCACTATCAGAGAGAGCTTCTTCTTTAATCTGGGGGATCTCCTCCGATCCTGTGGGATCCAAGGTTTCATTCTGATGGGAATTTTCAGATTGTTCGAGCAATTGAGACTCTTCAAGTTTCACCGTTTGCTTCACTTCCCCATTGGACACCGCAATATTGTGCACTGCAAGGTGATTCTGAAATTCAGTTTTTGAATAATAAAACTTTTTGCAACCAAAAAAGTTGCAGGTATACGAAGCATCCCTGAAGTGCTGCGCCTCGTGGTGGTAAAGCTGCCCCAAGTCACTGAAAACAATGTTACAGCCGTTTAGCTCGCATTTATAACGAAGATCATCATGCGTTTGTTTGTGATTAAGAAGCTCGTTAACCGACCCAAATCTGGCATAGCAGTCCATCGACACACACATATATGGTTGAGGTCCACAGTGCACGCGCTCGTGTTCCCGCAGATGAAAGGATGTCATGAAGTGTCGGCGACAGAAAGCGCACTTCTCCCTCCTGTTCTTCATATCCAAGTAGTGCTTCGCGTTCTCATCGTTGTTTTGATGTTCCGCTTTCAGATGCACGCTTAAATATTTGAACTGTTTAAATACTCTAGAACAATCTGTTCCGGGACACGGGTAGATGTCTCTGTCTTGTAGCTGGCAGTTCTCCAGCTGGCTGAACGTGACGTATTCGTGCGCATCATTTCCAAAGGCTTCGGAGAGCTCTGGTTGATGTGACTTCTCCTGAGGTGTAGGAGTGGGGCTGCTGGAAGCCGTTGTCTTTTGTGGCGATCTCTCTTTTTTAAGTATTATTTTCTTTTTAGGTCTGTGCGTTCTACTAGGTGGCATCTTAACGTGTTCCATTACGTGCGGTACGAAAAATTCCTTTCTCTTGAACTTTTTTGTACAGACTGGACACGTGTAAATGCCGTCTTCCATATGCATCTTAGAATGATGCAGTATTCTAGCCTCTATACACTCCCTTTTGCAAAGCACGCAAAAAAATTTGTACTGAAGCCACCTCTGGTATCGTTCCGAAGAACCGATCGGTTTTTTCACTCTTGCTTTTTCTTTGTGGTAGTTTATTGGGTCTTTTCCATCATAATATTTGTGGTCTTTCGCCTCATCGTAGTCGCTGAAGAAGGTTTCTAACATGTCAGTTTCGTTGATTGACATATTACAGCTTGCATCGTCCTCAGAATCAGAACCTGCTTTCCCTAAAAGTTTAAGGCAGTGTCGCTTTAAAGTCTTCCAGTCCCAAAATTCAGGATCGAATGGCCAATATGCTTTTAAAGCTAACAGCAGCTCACAACGGAGCGAGTTTGGAACCAGCGCATTTTCTTCGTCAAATTTTTGATCTGGTTGCATATAGAGCTCCTCCAACATATTAAATCCACTCAAAGTTGGCTCCAGCAAGAATTCAGTGAGCTGACAAGCTCTTCGAACTTCAAGGTCTTCCGGTAAAAGGCATGCTATTGTTTTACACACCGATGTCTTCATTTCATCACTTCCATTCGATCTGATCTGAAGGGCTCTCACACACAAAAGAACAGATACAGCAAGTCCTGCTTCTTCTGCCTGTTAAAAAAAAAAACAACCAAACAAAAAAATCAGATAGCCACAAATGTTACTTTACTTTGATAGGTACATGCATTCCAGAGCTGCTCTCTCAAAGAACTATGTGACGATAGCATCCAATAGACTCAGAATGTATTCAAGTCTTCTAAGTGTTGCATGCCCGAGTTCACCAGCATCACCTACAGTATTTTAAGTTACTTTATGTAAGGAACCCATTCAGTGAGGGGATCCATCTCACATTTAGCACATTCTGTGGAGGAGTCACACTAACCAGTTTAGATGTCAGAGCACAGAATCATAGAATATCTCAAGTTGGAAGGGACCCAAAGGATCATTGAGTTGAACCCCCCGGCTCCACACATGACCACACAAAAATCAGATCGTGCATCTGAGAGCGGTGTCCCAAAACTCACTCCTTGAGCTCCAACAGCTTGAGGCTGTGCCCGCTGCCCTAGGAGCCTGTTCCAGTGCTCAATCCCATTGGGCCCAATGGACTTGTGTGCAATCGGATGGAACAGCAAATTGCATACAAGTTTAGGGTTACATGAAACAACCCCATGGACCAACTCGGTCACAATCTCCATCCCTCATCACTGGTAGACCCTTAATCATAAAGAAATCAGATGTCTGATGCTTTCAAAGCAGTTCAGTAGAATTATTAAGTGAACAGTAAATTCATCTAAACAATTCTATTTGCATCCAACGCCTCTGGAATGAAGCATACTTACTTCAGACTGTATGACTCTTATCAAGAAGAATAAATGCTGTAGTGTCTTGGCAATGATGCCAAATTGACGACATCTCTCCAAGAAGGAATCTAAAGAAGGATCTATTCTTCTCTGCAATTTGCTCCAGAAAAGCGTCAGCTCCCTGCAAAGAATTAAAAACAGAACATAAGCACGTTGCTGATATACACAACCCGCGTGGAGTCTACACACTTTAGAGTTGGTGTTGCAGTAATTTAAGTGTTACCAAAACACACTGCACGCTTCCATCAGGTCTCTCTCTCCTAGAAATGTTGACAAGAACAGTTACTGCGCCTTACTTCCATACGCTCATTAGATGAAAACAGTTCGTCTCCTGTTGTTTAATGGGTAAAGACAAGAGGATTTATTTTGTTTAATACAGACATCTAGAGTTGAATTGTTTGAACTCCCTTTATAGTCAAGAAAAAGAAAAAACCACAACCACAATCGCAGAGTCTTAACTTTTTAGACAGAAACTCAAACTGGGCACAATGAGTCACAATACAGCCCTCCCGCAGGGCATGAAGCATAGCTGCTGACATCCACATTCCAATGATACAACTCTTCCCCGGTGCTTTAAGACTCTAAATCTCTGTGATTTATAAATATCTGAAGTTCAGGAGTCAAATGGACGGGGCTGGTCTCTTTCCTGTTGTGTGCTGCAACAAAACAGGGGGCAACGAGGAAAAAAAAGACTGCAACACAAAGCTCCATAGAAATATGAAGAACTTCTTTACTGGGAGGGCAGCAGAGCGGTGGAACAGGCTGCCCAGGGAGGTGGTGAAGTCTCTTTCTCTGGAGAAGTTCCAGAATGATGGGGATGTGGCACTGAGGGATGTGGTTTAGTAGGCAATATTGGTGGTAGTGGTAGTTTCTATAGCCTGATATATTTCTCAAGTTAAAGATGCATCCACTTCCACTATGTATTTTTTTGTACTTTATTACCTTAATTCTCTCACACAAAAGTCACTACGCGAAGTAGACTGAAAAGTAGCAGTAATATGTATTACTTACCAAGAGCAATACACGTTTGCTGTTTGAAGTTGATGAGTAAGGTATGTTGTACAAAGAATAAACGCAGTGTTTTCTTGCCCCTCAGATTCCAGGTTACATATGATGTCCAGTACTTCTTTGCAATCCACCTTCGCAATCTAAATAAATTAAGAGCACACTTACAAGACAAATATATGTTTACCCTGTCAAAGGAAGCCGTCTCAAGCACACAAACAAAACACTGTCTCCTTTTAATACACGGAGCTTACATCACACGTTTCAGCTACAGAATGGCCTCAAGAGTTGGTAGGAGTGAGCTCTGATTACTCAGTGTTACTTTTCTTTAGGACCCTCTTCCATTTGGGCAGTTAGCAAAATGTATATATGGAACACAAAGGCAATGCCATCTACAGCTCCCAGCTCTGCATTTTACAGGCATTCTTTTTTTTTCCCTTTTGACAATTAAAACCCAGGTTCAAAAAGGTTAAGAGATCTGCTAAAAAAGCCAATCTCATGGGCCCTCTGCCCATAAGCATGAATTCCAAACAACCACGTTCCAAAACACGACGCTAAACCAGAACGTTTCTACCAATGGTATTTTATAGAGGAGAGAGAGCTTAACAAGGCAAGGAAGACTTGAGGCTTCCTTCAGCCCTTTCTTCTCAAATCAAGCTTTCATGGTGAAAGTTAAAACAGAAAAACTCACCTATTTACCTACTTTGACGAGGAGAGAAACAGTTACTACTGTCACCTCCAATAAATCATTGGATATTTTGGAACTCAGTTGCCACACTCCTTCAGCTTCAGTTCTCAGTATTGCATGAATATATTCGAAAATGATCGATAAGCACCCAACAAAGAGGGACTGTGATTCACTAACCTCCTTAATGGAGTCCTCGTTAGGCAGCATAGAACACACACACGTGATGTAGGCTTGGCGAAAAGATGCAACGTTTGCAATATCTGGAGAATCTGCACACAGTTTTGACAAGAAAGTGGCTTGCGGGATGCAGTTGGACTTCATCAAATGTTTTATTCGCATCTGCAGAAAGGAAGGCCCTTCTCGTGTAATCAATTTATTAGCTAGGGAAAGAAAAAAGCCTTTGAGAATGCATCGATTCACAGCTGACACCTCCCTGAAGTTGCCTCCCTGCACTCAGAGTTCATTATGATGATGTGCAATGTGGCCGGCTCTCTTACAGAGCGCTATGATGATAAAAAGGGACAGCAGCAAGTGGAGTATTTCCTCCCACACAAAATCCCAGCAACTGAGGAGGGAGGGAAACGCTGGGCTATAGGAAACGGGTGGGGGTAGAAATAACACCAAACAACAGCATTCCTTAAGGCAGCACAGAATTATGTTGTAGCAGTGCCCAAAGGGCATTGATCAGACGATTTTGAACAGGATTCCACTGGTGTGGCTGAGATTCAGCACCTTCAACTCTTAACCATAGCTTTATATTCCAAAGAAGCAGAATAGTTCAATCAAGTATTTTTTTTTTTTTCCCCCTCAAGTTGTTAAAAACTCCCATATTTCCACAGTTTGCTAACTGAATTTCAGAGTAAAAATGTTATTTCTGGGGTACTTTCCAAAACCAATGCCTGAGACACGCCAGCCTTCTGGTCTGGGTCAACCAAATACAACTGGTCACTGCAAGAGATTGCAAGCTCCTTCAATATTAGGAGTGCAACTCTTAATGATTTTTCTGTAATTAGCTAGCAAAATCTATTCAGTGAAATTTAAAACCAGAAAGGAGCTGCATCAGGAATTAAAGCCATTTTTACATTGGTTCAAGACATCTGACTGAAAATCTTGCTACAGTTTGATTCTCTTTTGAGGTATGCAGCACGTACTTTGCCCTAGCTGAAGAAACATGCTTCAGGAAGGCCACGGGGTTATTCCCAAGTTGTTAACATCTACAAAAAGACAGCTTGATAGCCTCCAGATCTACACATGATTCAAATGACGGTTGATAATTGGGAGAAAGAAGTCAGCGTGTTCTTATACTGCATGTAATCATGCACAAAGATCCAGGAACAAACTCTGATGAATCAGAGAAGCGATGGAATTCCTGAAACACTCTCACATGGCACATATTAGAATCGCTGTTCTGCAGCCGAACAACTTAGGGAGTAAAAACTCTTTTTTTTTTTTTTTAAGTGGAAAAAAATAATTCCTTTTGAAAACATTCCTATTAATGACACTGGCAGCGTAGCCTCAGTGTAGACCTGGCTGTGAGGATACATCGTTCAGTGTGCCGGGGAGAAAGTTTCAACCATAAACAGAACTCAGCGAGGCATGAATACACAACACACGCGTCCTGCACAAAGCAATTGAAACTGTAACTCCCTTCTGACTTCAAATCATTGTTTCCCCACCAAAAGTGCACTGAGTTGCTTCTTAACAGCACCACCTCACTGCCAACACCTCCCGCTTACCTTCCTCTGTTTCTACAGGTTGCTGGGACAGAATTTTCATAAGAACTGGATTTTTCCATACTCCTTCCCTTGTGATATCCACCAGTATTTGGAGGTTGTTGTTCCCAAATTCCAGTAAAGCATCGTGTGAATCCTGAAAAAAAAATGGAAATAAATCACTCAAACTCATTGTTAAACATCAACATCAGGTAATTTTTAATTACATCTCTTCATATTTCATTGAATTCTAATAATTTCACACCGCTCTTCAGAGCCGTTACTGCTCGGAGGTCCTTGCACTGGGCTTTTAACAACACAACATCCTTTCTTGTGAACATTTCTCTGATTCTGTAATAATGTTTGCCAATTTCAACATCCTGAAACTTCACTGACTTCTTAACTCAAAAAAAAAAACCACCCCAAACGCAACAACTCTGCAGTTGTAATTCTTCTGCAATTTCCATGTCTCTTTGTGAATGCATTTCCCTCGCTTTTAAGTCTACCACCATTTTCTAGCTTCTGAATAAAAAGAAAGAAATCGTTGTATAAAAGATAAAGGATAATTCTGCAACAAAGCATGCAGTGCCATTTGAGAAACAGGAATTAAGAATAAATAGCTCTAAATATGAAGTTAAAGCGTTAAGAGCCACAAATGTTGTATTTACCATTAATGCTAGTGAGACGAGCTGGCTGTTTCTCTGAGGGGTATTAAAGCACATTGGTATGAAGTCCAAATTAGTAAACGCAGCCTAAAGGTTAATGCGGAGGAAAGGGAGCTGCTGGCATTCAGCTTATCTGAGGAAAGCCAATGAAGGAAAAACCATCCTCAAGCTATGGAAGGATCTGAGCAATGGGAGTGCCTGAGAAAGGACCCTCCTCTCAGAGATGCCAGCACTTGTGATTCTAGCAGGGAAATTCCCTCTGAAAAAACTCACAGTATCACTGAGCAGAATTTCACCAACACTGCCAAAGTGAAACCAATTAACTGCAGCAATTGGTGGCTGCCTGGGCAATAAAACACCCGTCTCATCAGTCATGCCACTTCTCCAGTCTAAGAGGGAACTTAATGAATGACTACGTCCTCTAGTTCTAACGAGCTGTGCTTAGCAGTATTCCTAATCCCACGGTATACAACAGACCAGCTTGGGTTGAGTAGGACCTGCAGAGTCCAGCCCTCCCCTTGTCACAGGCAGGGACACGCTCCTCTAAAACCAGTGGCTCAAGGCCCCATCCAACACCTCCAAGCATGGGGCACCCACACTAATCCCGAGCAGCCTGTGTCAGGGCTTTATGACCATGACAACAAAGAATTTCTTCCAATTATCCAGTCTAAATCTCCCCTCTTTCAGTTTAAATCTGGTACCCTTTGTTCTGTCACTCCGGGCCCTTGTAAAACCTCTCTAGCTTTCAGACCCTTTTGGGTACTGGAAGGTTGCTCTGAGGTCTACCCAGAGCCTTCTCTTCTCCAAGCTGAAAAACTGCAGCTCTTTCAGCCTGTCTCCCCCTGTAGGGTACTCCCCTATGAACATCCTCATGGCCTCCTCTGGCCCCACGGCAACAGCTCCACATCCTTCCTGTGCTGGGGGCCGAGAGCTGAACACAGTGGGGTCTCAAAAGAGAGGAAGAGAGAGGGACAACCTCCCCTCAGCCTGCTCACCACACTGCTTTCCGTGCAGCCTGGTACACTGTTGGCCTTCTGGGCTGCAAGCACACAGTGTTGGCTGCTCACGTTCAACTCCTTGTCCACTAAAACCTCCAAGTTCTCCTCAGGACCTTCCCATCAGGCATTCAGAGTAAAAGGCATCTTTGCATTTCACAGTTAGCTATCCTTCAATACATTAGATATCAATGTTCAGCAGTCCCTAGCTATCAGATGTTCATTACAGACCAACTATTGATATCACTTCCCTTTCCAATACTGCAGCAAACCACATCCCATAAGCCTTTGCATAGGAAAACCTAAATTTAACTCTTGGGTGATGCATCCATCTACTGAGGAGAGAAGCTTTATTCCCAGTAAAAGATTCACGATCAGAGCATTACATTCCTGCAGTGATGTTTCACTTACATTGATCCACAGCTGTCAGTCTCAGAAGTTTCTTAAAGGATTCCTAATAAAACCACACTACTCCATGAGCTACTTAAGAGACACCAAATTAAAAACACATCTAACAGGCATCCTTCACCTCTTCCCCCTCTAATTATATACACCTGCTCTGAATGCATCACAGCATACTCATCATCATGGAATGGCTTGGGCTGGAAGGGAACTCAAGGATCAAGTTCCATCCCCCTGCCTTATCTATAATGGATAAACAAGTACTACTTCACCTCCAAAGCCTGTGTCCAGTTTTAAGTCTATACTGACCCATTCATCGCCTGGATAGCTTTGTTTTCTAGTGACTGACAGACTCAGAGCATGAGGCCCTTCAAGGAGGCCATGCATCCAGCTGACTCTGGGGTCACGTAACAGAGAACGTGTGCAAATCTGTGAGAAAATCATTCCCATCAAGAACTACACGGAGACTCAATAATGAAAAAGGACAACAGGAAGACGCACATACTACAAAATTCATTGCAACCATCTTCATCCATGCTCACATAACACACCAGATGCATAATTCTAGATGAGCAAAAACCCTCTGCTCTGCAACTTGGTCTGTAACAAAAAGCATTACATCTGTAGGAGACCTCATTGTCACAAGAAGCACAAGGAAGACTAGGAACAAGCAATACGTGTTTTGTGTATCCCCAGTCTAGTTAGGAATACATTTTGCGCTGCTTTATTAACTACAGAGACTTGCATCAACAATTTACCATGCAAGTATAGCAGGGAGGTAACCAGCTAGCCTCAAACAACAGCTTTGAGTACTCATCTCTGCTCATTTCAGGCAGAGAGCATGACCACTGTGGGAAGGCTCCTGCTGCATACAGGGGAAAAAACCAACAAAATAACCACCAAACAAAACCACATTGCCCTCATTTTCCAAAACCAAGGGGGAAACCCCAGGGAATTACAGGTCAGCCATCACAGTCAATGTCCCCAGCAAGAAAAGTGGGACAAGCTCCCCTGAAAACCATCTTCAGACACATGAAGAACAATGGGACTAGAAATAGAAAGGACTTACTTTAGCAAGCAATAGTTGATCAACCTGAATATGCCCTGTGACAACAGGCTGTGGGTGACATGAGAGCAGTCAGCGTTGCTAACAGAGACAAAGCAAGGCTTTCAACAGTCTTCCATAGCATCTCCACAACTAACTTGTTACAATATGGAAAAGGGGAGAATAATGTGGGTGGCAAAATGAGCTCAACTGCCAGGTTCAGAAGCTTTGTGACCAGCTATACAAAGGCTAAAGAGCAGCTGTCTCTTACTTGCATTTTTCAAGGGTCAACACTGGGCTGACATTTTCAACATCTTTATTCATGGGCTGAATAATGTGGAAGACTACATTCTCTGCTGGTCTGTATCTCACACAAAACCTGGAGAACAGCAGGCATGCTGCAGAGCAGAGCTCTCATTCAGGAGGGGCTCCGACAGGCTGTAGGAAGGAGCTGACAAGGACTTCAGCAAGTTCTACACAGGGAAACACAAAGTGTTGCACCTGGCACAGAACACCCCAAGGACACCTGCTGCAGCTCAAGAAGCATTCATATAATGCTCTCAGAAACATGGTTTGGATTTTGGGTAGTCCCTCACTGAGCCAGGAGTTGGACTCAGTGATCCTTGCAGGCCTATTCTGCCTCAAGACATGCTATGATTTTTATGTTAAGTATCTGTGGAGGCTGGTGACCAACTGGATTGGTTCCAGCTTGGTAGAATTGGCCCTTAGGGTCAGTAAGATAAACATTGGTCTGCTGTGGGCCTTTACAGCAAACAAGGCCACCTATGCTGAACTGCCCTAACAAGAGCATGACTAAGAGCTTGGTAAAGTGCTTATTCCCCTCTGTCTGCTATTTTTGAGGCTCCACTGTAGTACAACACTCAGACTGGGGCTCTCTAGAGCAACACATTTGCATAGTGGAGCAAGTCCAGCAAAGAGGAGTCTGTGCAACCACAGGAAAAGAGAGCACGGGGGAATACTTCTCAGAAGCCAGATGGAGTTGAACTCTTCATTAATTGTAAGAGTCAACAGAACAGTCATAATAAAGGGAAATCCTGCCAAGCATGTGTTCACTGGCGCATTTTGGTGTTTAAATTCTTAGAGATGCTTAACATGACTAAGAATGCGAGGGAGGACCCTCAGCAACCTGATCCAAAATAGTCCTACAGGGTAAAACTGGAGCTCCCTTCTAAATCCAGCTGTGCCAAGACTCTTCCACAACAGACAGCTTCAAGGGGCAGCACATCCACTGCATTTACTCCACGTACTGCAAGCACACTCAGTGCGAGACAATGCTTCCACCCGAGACTACTCTGACAGCAAAACCAAAAAGCAAGCTAATAGAAAGAATGCTAATAGAAAGAATGCAAAAGTTCTGTCCAAACATAGAACTGAAGTCCAGATTTCCAGCTCTGACCTCCTAGCACACTCACTAATTGAAGTTCATTATCAAAGACTAGGCTGCCTCTAAAAATTACTCAGAAAACTAACCAGCAAGGGCACCTACCTGCAAGACCACCTCAAAAATCAGTTGTTGATAGCAGTAGAAGAGCTGGTGCTAATTTACAGATTCAAAGACGCGTGATGCTTACAGTAACTGATTTCGGCCCTTGACCCTGAAATGTCACTTACAAGGTCAAAGAAAGCTAATTCAGCATTACAGTCACACCCTGAGTACTCAAGTGTCTCTAAGTGCCCCTAACCAGAGCTCCAAGAGCTCTTAAGCAGTGCTAAGAGCCTAAAAGAGTTACAACATGCAAAAGTTTCAGGCTGTATTCAAAGGTTTGGAAAAATGACCTAAGGAATCACCGTGCTCACACAGCAGCTCTTTCTCTCAGGTCTTCCTTTCCCGTGCAGTTTGAAAACAAATCCATCAGAAAGAGTGTCACAGGGAAGGTATTTTTAATATTTTTGATTAACATGAGATCAGTTCCCCACTTTATACGCAGCTAGATGGTGTGCCAGTGGAATTTGACAAGTGAGTGACACGTTGAGTCAGCATCGCTGCCCAAAGATGCTCAGGTTGGAGTCTTAGGAGAGTTGTATGTGTGATGACATAAGAATCTACACACGTCACTGGGAGATTAAGAGAAGTGCTACAGATGTGCTAGCAAACCCTGCATCTTATCCACAGAAGAAGTACAAGCACATTTTGACAGCTCCCACTTCTCATCTCACACAGCTGTACAACACCAGGCACTAAGCCTCTTCAAAACATTCCTACGGGAGAGGGATCAGACTGTACACTCCCTGCTGTTAGGGATGACAGGGCAGAGAGCATTGGGGTGAGCGCTAAGAGGGCAGATAGCAAAGAAGGTGCTGCTATGTCCCTCCAGGACAACAGCACATGAGTTATTCTAAAGGTAACTGGGGAAATGTCACGACTGGTTGCCCTCCTCATAGGAGGTAAATTTGAAATCTCATAGGAGATTTCAACTTCCCAGACAAAACCAGGGCACATAGCCCTGGGAAATTCCTAAAGCATGCTCTGTAAGACACACACACAACAAAGACAGCTCCTGGATACACAAACTTATCTACAGACAGGTATGTGTTACACCCAGAAAGCACTTTCCAATTTACAAGTGCCAAAGAAGATACAAGTACGTTTTTGAGCATCATACTACAGTAGCCGAGGTTTGCTGCCCCTTAGTGATACTTATCCCAAGCCCCTCTCTGCTGATGTAATTCATATTCCAGATGAGCCAGAAGCCGTTTCTTAGATTCAATAAACATACATCATCTGCTGTCCCCCCCTGCAGCAAGATGTAACCAGAGAACAAAAACATCACACAACCATCAACTTGAGCAAGGCTGACGTTGTACTACGAGAAGACTGCTGTCCTCAGATGATGACATTGAGTGACCCAAACAACCAATGTGAACAGTGTGTCTTCTTAACAGCAACTCTTCCCTAGGACATCTCTACTCACATCTGAGATCACACGCTAAACTGGATCAAAATATATAGTGTGCTGTATGTGTTTCTTCTTAAAACACGTTACTAAACCTGAGTAAAGACTGAACAAGGACTTTTTAAAATGGGAAAATATATATTAAAAAAATATGCAAAATTGGAAGAAAAAAAAAAAAAGAAATCCAGAACACTTACCTGTATGGACTGATGGAATTCTAGCCACACCTCATGTGGCAATTCGCTTTCAGGAATTGAAAGGAGTAGCTCAAAACAACTCCTGGAAAAGTAAGAGGCAAGTAAGCAAGCTACCCGAACAAACTCTGTTTGTTATGATAGATAACATTTGTGACAGACATTACTTAACACAGAAGTGACTGTAACACTGAAATACATTTGACTGCATCAATCAATTATAGGCCAATATCAGCCCCAGAATCAGGCATCAGTTGTCAATACAGAGCAGTACTCCTTTTCGCTGTGCACAACCTTCCTGGGATAAGATTGCTGTAATCAGAAGGGAAATCTGTCCAGTGCAGCTTAGGAACTCCGTACTACAGAATTACTACTCTTCTGAAATGGAGAAATTCAGACCTAATTGCTGTTCCTTCATGTAAGCCATCAGGCTAACGCTAATTTTTAAGGAAAAAAAACCAACAAGGAAATGACTGTACACATTTGGAACGTTCATTTTATTTTAGGGGAAAGCATTGATTAACACTGGCCAGTTTCTCTGGAGACAAAGCAGCAAGACTACTGCCTACACTGCTCACAAATGGGGTCATCTAACCTCACATGTGGACAACATAAACCCCAAGCGCTGCACTGAACAACGTCACCAAGTCAAACTATGTACATCAGCCACAATGCACAGTTCACGTCAACATTAAGAAAGAAAAATCAGTCCAGGGCTCCCATACAACAAACACAACGAGTAATTGCTCTAAGTTAGCCCTACATCATTCAACAATTCTAATTCATGTTAATTATTGCTTAATACCTCCACTCCCAAATATTAATTAAAAGACACGACTGGACAACATGCTGTTCCCAGAGACAGAAGAGCCACGTGTGGGGAAGGGGAAAAGACAGAGATGACCATAAAGCAAACGTGAGTTTGGGCACTACCCAACTTTGCTGTCAATGTGCTTTTGAAGTCTTCTGATGCACGCTCCATTTTCATTTGTTCAAGACTCAACTGTCCTGTCTACTGCCACTCATCTAACTTGGGGGAAAAAGCTTGCCGTAAAAATATTCTTTCATATATGTTATTAGTTATAGAAAGATAGCAGGCTTAAACTAAAAGGCAAAATGAGGTTTCACAGAGTTTTTCCTGCAATTAAGCACTTGGGAGCTACCTGAGAATCTTAGACGTGATTCCCAAAGCATTATGCGAATATAGACTGAGATATCAGCCCATGAAAACAAAAGGGCTGAGTTTATACCCAGAAAATATCATCTGTTGTAGCAACCCAGGACTGAGTTGAACCAAGAAATCTTTGAGTCCGGAAGTCTTCTCCTGGAGCCATTTGTGAAGCGTGAAGCTCCAGCAGCACATCACCACGTCACAGCTTACAGCACAACCACAAAAGCCAATCATAGATTTGTTAGGTTTCCCTTTTTTTGCCAAGAAAAATCAAGTCATTGTCTTTAATTTTTTTGTTAGAAGTTACTCATGTACAGCTGCACAAAGACTCTCTGTTCTCCCTTAGAAGCAAGAGGGAGGAACGGCCATTCAGTGTAACTCTGGCTGAGAGCATAAAACGAAGAAGTTGCTATTCTCCCTAAAGAGAAACTCAACTGCTACTGAACAGAACAGCTTTGGCTATGCTGCTGGTTCTTCCTAACATCACTCTGTACAACTCAAAGGCTCAATTTCATCCTGTAACTCTACCGAAAGCTGTTCAACCTTCCCACTCCTTTGCTCTGTTAAAAAACAAGGCCTTGGGGTTTCTCCTTCCTTTCATGCTTTCTACCCATAATGTACTCCCCGATTTCACTTTCTTTATTCTGCAGAGCAACTCTGAGCCAAATAAACCCAACACTTCATATTTGCATACAATTATTATACTACCATTTTTATAGACAGCCATTTAACTGCAATTGTGTTAGAAGACCAGCAGGTAGAGCCCACCTGCAGCCAGAAGTTACTCTGCATTTGTTCTGAGCTGAATTAACCCATAAGGACAGCCAGCAGAGCGGTACACCTGAGTTAGTGAATTAAATTAGAACAGTTTATTAGACAGAATTATGCAGTGTTAGACATGCAAAGGTAGCAGAACTACCACACCTGCCTCCTCACAGAGGTGCTATGCAAAGCAAGGGCTCTCCTCCTGGAATCAATACACAGACTCACTGCTCTAACCATAGTTATTACTGCTTAAGACATTCAGATCTCCTTTCTTTCAGTGGTTGAAAAAGCATATCAAACACCTTGCTGAAGACGTGGAAATGCTGAACTTCCTTTCAAATGACTGCCTTCAACAGCAGGGGCTGGGTTGGGCAGATACTCCTCCCAGCCTCCATGATCCTGTGCTTTGCAGCTGTGGAAACGAGCACCCTCAATCCTATTTCATCCAAGGGCCACAACAAAGACCATTCCTTTTCCCTCACACTCACTCCAAGCTTTCCTTCTATTTTCTAACGTTAGGCAATGGACCAGAACATCCTCACACTGCACCAGCATCAATTTTCAGGGGATGAGGGGAGGGAGTATGAAAACATTGTTGTGTCTATGACAGCTCCCAGAAGTCCCATCAGAACAGCATGCTTCCGTATCCCTAACCAGGTAATATTCTTCCTCACCCACAGAACTTAACTTTCACCTCTCATTCCCTACCTCAGCTCCTCACTCCTTCCCATTTAAACTTACACATGATGGGAGAGCTCAGAGTGAGGAAAACGGCACACCTAACAACCTGGGACACTGAACTACCCACAACCTCATGCACCGTCTCTCTCATTCTTCAGATTCCTCTCAGCTGTAACCATAACAAGAACACGATGACTCTACCACACCAGCCACAAAGTTAGCCAAGTATACAAGCCGCACCCTGATGGATGAAAGAAGCTGCACTCCAGGCACCAGTGACCCCGCATACAAAGACAGAAGGCAAACTTTTAAAGCTAAATGATTAGGAACCAGCAGAATAGTGATTAAAAAAAAAACAACACAAAAAAAACCCCAAAGGATGGGAATATGATCCCCGTCAGAGTGAAAACCATCAAGGTGTTTTGCAAAGAGATGCGTTGGGCACCAGCGGAGGCAGCCTGCCCAGCCCACAGCCCCACAACATCACAGCAGCGGCTATAAGCAATGTGACAAGAATTCATCCTAATAAAAAACGGATCTCTCTAAGATCAGCAGACTGCAGCCAAACAGATGGGAAAACAGGAAAAGCCATCGAAGGAAACATGGAGAAAAAAAAGCTGCTAATTTCAAATTGTATGCTTTGGCAATAGGTGAAAATAGTGACTATATGGACACGGCTCCATTCTCATTAGAGGTATTGATAATGAAAGGCCTTCTTTGTTGCCATTAAAATACACAACTAAATGTCTTGATTTGTATGAAGCAGTAAAAATTACGTTAAGGTCGTTTTCTTTAACCTTTGACAGCAGATGTGGCAGAGCTATTGATGGTGCCCCAATGGTGGTTGGTAAAACAGTGGGACTTACAAAATTAATAGAGAAGGATGCAATTGCCACGGCAACTCATGTCTGGTGAAATATCACCATGTCGTACATCTGCAAGTGCTTAAAAATGGATAATGCCATGCAAATCATCATCAAAGCTGTGAATGTCATCACTCCAAGGACCAAATCATCGCCAGTTCCTGGAGTTCCTTACAAGTACAGATGCTGGTTATGGGCCGTTCTTCATTTTTCTGAAGGAAAGGTGGCTGAGTTGGGGTAAAACGCTAAAAAGATTTTACAATCTGTGGGATGAAATCAAGGCATTTATAGAATCTGAAGGAAATTCTGTGCCGGAACTTGAAGATTAAAAATGGTGGATGGATTTAACGATTTGGGTGGATTTGACCACTCTAATGAGTGAAACATGTCTTTGAAGTCAAAAATCAACTCAGCGCGAAGCTTCAAACCAATGTGAATTATGGCAAGCTCAAGTGATGGCAAATGATTTCATACATTTTGATGTGTTGGCTGAACAGTCCTGTGAACAGAAGAAAACACGCAGCCCTGCTTCCCATTCTGATAAAGCAATCTGAAAATAGTTATCAAAATAGCTGAGAAAGACATCAATTTTTGATATATTTGTGACTCCATTTTAGTTGACATAAATGTAAGACCTGCCAGTCTTTAAGAGGATCGTGTAGAGTTGCAAATCATCTCAAAAACCTGACCACGCCTCTCACCAGAGGAAGATGCCCCTCACTGCACCATCACACCTTATTCATGCCATCACCTTTTGGCAGTACGTCCATCTGTCAGCAACTGCTTCCATGGATGAAGCACAGGAAGAGTGAAATCTCATCAGAATTCTCTGACAACACCCTGAGAGCTCACTGAGAGCTGCAGCCACCGCCATCAAACCAGGCACTGATGCTTGGTTTCACAGCTACAAGGTCACATATCCCACTAGTTCTGTGGTGTTGCTGCTGCTCTTGTTTTAATAAAACATACATTGGAAAATAAGTTATTTTTTGCAACGTTGGGATATTATACGAGGCCCAAGACAATTCCTCTTCACTCAGTGTAGTCCAGGTTGGGTTGGACAGCCACAAGCTAAAGGATTTAGCAGTGGAAGCCTCCAGTTTCCATGTTAACATCTTAAATTAAACAAGGAGAGGATCATAAAGTAATTCAAGTGGGAAGGAATCTGATTTTATGTATTTTTCTCACCTAGACAGAAGGAGAAAAAGAATAAACCACTGCTAGTTCACATTTTCTCTTAACTCCAAATGTTTTTTAGAAAAGCATCATATGGACATACCTGAATCTGACATGTGAAATGCTGACTGATATTTCAAGTTCATACATCACAAAACAAGTGTTGCAAAAGCCTTCTCAAAAAGAACACCAGACTTCAGATCACAAAGCAAACCAGCCACTGACAACAGAGAAAAGTCAGCTCATTGAAAGACTCAACTACTCATATTTTACAATGAGCTTTATAGCCAAGGTTCAGAAACTTTGTCCTTCTGCCCTGAAGGGAAACTCACCATCAAGGAACGACCGGTGTGCTGCTCTCCTTCCCAGGTAGAGGCCATTAACTGATGGTTTTGAAAGCCCTTACACTGTGGTTTTCACAACCACAAACAGCATCTCTGCACTTGGAAGTGTCTGTGAGGAAGTAAGAGAACTCCCAACTTTGCTTCCACCAGTAAAAACGGGACTAAAAAGGAGAATTGCTTTACAAGAATCTTTCTGCTTTAAATCATCTGAGTGCTTACAGCCGCTGGTCAGAGAGCTCAGGTTAAATCATACGTGGCTATCCCATATGCAAAACTTGGTCTGTAACCAACACAGACAGCTTCTTGTTTTCAGAAAGGGATCTCCTCGTAACTTCCTTGCACCACAAGCAGGAGGACACACAAAGACAGCAACTGCACAGAGACCAATGCAGGTTTCTTCATCTACACATGAAAGTCTAGCATTAAAGCCTGTGTTCAATGAGGACTATGCTTTTTCTACTAAAAAAAAAAAATAATTTTTAGAAGCTTTATGAAGGAACTGAGTCTTCCTAATACCTTCAACACCTACCCAGGTATGGAGCAATTAGACAATACATCCTAAACACAGCTGTCAATTGAAGCATTACACTGTATTTCAACAACTCGCCCGTTCATTTGTAAAGTACCGTTTATGCTTTTTATTTACTTAACTTTCAAACATCAGTGTATCAACTTAACACTTACAGCACCAGCCTGCCCAGCACCAAGAGAACATCCTCACATTCCGTGGTCAAGTAAGGCCGTGCGTTCGCAAAGCTTTGGATGGAGATCCGATATACTTCCAAAAAAGGTAAAATATGTTCTGATGCACCCCGACTGCCAGCGTAGTGAAGAAGTGTCTGAAAGAAAACGGGTTTTTGTTAGAAGTTCTCATGGCACACTTTTCTCTAAGAAACAAACATCAACGTGCAGTATCCAGTAGTGATGGTGGGTGAATTCTGAGAGTGAATCCTTATTCTAAAGGAGGGCTTCTTCTGTACAACTGTCATGAAGGCAGATCCACAAATGCAACACTGGTATCACAGAAGCACCAAGCTTGGAAGAGACCTCCAAGATCATCCAATCCGACCATCCACCTACCACCAAACTGCCCACTAAACCACATCCCAACACTGTGATTAAGAGCATCTATCAAGCTGTACTATGCTAAACACAAACACACACCGTAACAACAAACATGAGGCCATCAGTAGAGAACTACGGAACCCAGATCACATCGTTACGTACCCATTTTCCAAACACAGGCACACAGTACTGAAGAAGTCACCTAAAATCCAGCCTGCTTTAAGAAAAATTATGGAGTTTCAAGAGCAGCATTTCTTCAGCTTCTTAAACCTTCCATCAGCAGTGCGTTGTTTTCCTATCGACCGCCGCATAACACAGAGCAGGCAGGGTGCTGAGCTAAGGGCAGCGCGGTCCTGCTTCCAGGCAGCACCTCCTCTCCAAAGGCAGGCACCCTACAGCTATCCAGCTGGTGTTCTTATCAACTACAACCTCCTCTAGCCCAAACCAGGTACCAACGTTAAGGCCAGATGCAAAGAAGGAAAAAAAAGCTGACGATGCTGGGCTTTGGGCAATCCTCAGGGCCAAGACTGTATGGGAAAAGTTCAGTTGTCACGGGGGTTTGGTCAAGTCCTATCACTTCAGGCTGTGCCTCTGACACCTCGAGACAATGCGTGGTTACATCAGATTGTGACAGGACATTGCTGGCACAACAGGCACGACGGTGAGCTTGCTAAAATAAATGCAATCATTACAGTGGTCAGAAACTTCTCAAGTGTTCAACACAGCAAGAAATAAGCAGCCAGTTCCATGCTGTTCTGTGCGCTGCCCAATGCTGTGTCAGTGATCTAACTATTCCTCAACAGTCCTAGGGTCAAAAAATAAAGAATGCAGGCATCCACTCAACCAGCACAACCACATGAGATCTTTAACAATGAAATCTATGGAAATACTAAAAATAAGACTGTTTTGCAGGCTATTCTCCCAGAACTCAGTAATATAACCCCTGTACGAATTCAAGTATAAATTAACCCAGACCACAATGTTAACAGTTTTAAAGAGGCTGGAAGTTTACAGAAACCACTCTTAAAATCCAGACAAAACTCATTAACAAAAGCAATGAGTTACCAATGATAGTTTATTAGTGCAAGTGCCTCTCTAAGAAACTGGTGAAGGACTTAATAAATGAAATAAGGCATTAGAAGAATTACAAAGGCTGTCAAGCCGTAATTCCTTGAGATACTCAAGTGACTGATGACTATCATGAAATCATCTATTTAGAAAGCCTGCTAGGAGCCTATCGTTATAGTGACTGCAGAAATAGAATATCCCGATCACTGTACTTGTCTGAAAGCACATCCATTAACAGCAACTTACCCAATTTAGTACTTGGCTATGACAGACATGTACATCATTTGCAGGCTGGAGGGGCTCTGAGCACCACGTGGACGTCCCTACTCACTGCTGGGAGTTGGACTGGATGGCCTTTAAAGGTCCTCTCCAACTCAAACAATTCTCTGGCTCTACCATTCAATGACAGTACAGGGCCTGTAAAACATTCTTCAGTGTTTCCCAAAAGTATACACATTTACTAGAAAACACCAGACCCTTCCCCTTAGCGCTATCTTACTACTGAGGTCATCCAAAGTCAGCAATTCTTTGAGTAGCCAATGACATGGAACTTCCCCTGGAACAGATCATACACTGAAATCGTCACACTACATCCTCTTTCCTTTGACTAAGGTTACAGATGTAACCAGAGTGGGGTGCAGACAACAGAGGCCACGAGCATCCACCTCCAGCACAACCCACAGACTGACCCAGGCCCTCAGTTCTGCACTGATTCCCAAGCAGGTATCGCAGCATTACAGAGCAGAGGTGCACTTCTCACAAAGCTGTTCTTACAACAGCTTTGAGTTCAACATAAATAAAGATATCTCCTCTTTAACAGACATGATCACAACTGCAAGCCCTTCGACAATTTCACCAACCCAACCGGCGCTGAGGATCAGCAGGTGAGATTCTTTGAGGTGCTGCACGCTCTGCCTCACCGATACTGGTTCACATTTACAACAGAACAACCTCAAGCACACAACCTGATCCTACCAGTTGGTGTCTGTGTACATACAGACTTACCCCAACAGACTTGTTCCTCATAACACACAGTCCATCACAACAGCTACAGAGCAAACCCACTATTTAGGTGCCGAGACACTCAGTTGTGTCATCCTGAACACTCATCTTCCTCTCCTGCCCAAGAGGTAGGTGACCAAGAAGCCAGCATCATCAGACACTGCTCCCAGAAAGAGCTGCAGGAAAGCAGCACAAGTTTCTGTGTCGCCAACACTGCTTCCCTTTGCACAGAGCTGTCTGGATGCTATTTGGTTCACCATCTGTTGTGCCCTGACAGCGTCAGTTGCTCCCACAGTGCCAGATGTACCCACGGGATGACAAACCCTGAAGTACTTTAATGGCCCTCACCACAACTACACCTCCGGACCCTACTTAAACACAACTGAATGAGTTTCTCTCTAGGCAAGACCTGCTGCAGTTCCATGAGCTTATGACAAGATATCAGTGGTAGCCTGCAAGGTGTTAAATACCTCAATTCAACTTTCTACTAGGTTTAACTTAGAAGCAAACATTCAGTCCTTGAGAAGTTTTATCACCAGAGCTCCATGCCAGGTCCACAAACATCCCCAGTTAGAAGGGGAAACCATGATGTACAATCATACCTTCCCACAGCAGTTTAATAGCACAACAACGTCACAAACCCACACCCCACTGAAGCGGCTGGGTGACAGCCCAACAACTGCATGTCCTCCCCTGGATCTCAAAGAGAACAATTATGACAATAAGAACTGCCCAAAACTGATGACAGCACTGGATAGGTTTATTCTGGGTGACCAAATGAATACATGCATTGGTCATCTTGACAATATCTGCCAAACATCTGCCAAATCCTCGTTCCAATGCTCGGCTGCAATAAACAGCATTGGAAGTAATTTTTGCAAAGCCTTAAACGAGGCAGAAGTAACACACATCACAGAGATTTCCAAATCTCAGTGCACATGTGACTTGGGAGATAAACTGCAGTATGTGTGAACTGCAAAGCGCGAACACTAGAACCTAACAAACCTTTCCAGCGCTGTGGTAAATTCTGAGCACCATCAGTAAGTCTGCAGGCAGCATGAAGTTGGAGGGAGCATCGATCTGCCTGAGGGTAGGAAGGTGCTATGGAGGTACCTGGGCAGGCTGGTTGCTGGGCTGAGGCTGATGGGATGAGCTTCAGTGAGACTGAGTGCTAAGTGCTGAACTTTGGGCACAACAGCCCCACACAGTGCTGCAGGCTTGGGGTACAGCAGCCAAGAGCTGTGCAGAGGACCTGGGGTGTTGGTGACACTCAGCTGAACATGAGCCAGCATGGCTGTGTCAGCAGCAGCGCGGCCAGAAGGAGCAGGAGGAGACCATCCCTATGTGCTGGCACTGCTTGGGCTGCACCTCAGTGCTGTGCTCAGCGCTGGGCCCCTCATTGTGAGAAAGACATGAAGGGTCTGGAGTGTGTGCAGAGAAGGGAACAGAGCTGTGAGGGGTCTGGAGCACAGCACTGGGGAGCAGCTGAGGGAATGAGATGGGTGCATGTGGAGGAGCTCAGGGGAGACCACATCGCTCACTACAACTACCTGGAAGGAGGTTGTGGGGAGGTGGGGGTTGGCCTCCGCTCCTGGGTAACAGTGGTAGGATGGGATGTGATGGCCTCAAGTTGCACCAGGGGAAGGTCATGTTGGGTATTAGGAAGATCTTCTCAGAATCAGCAGTGATGCAATGGCAGAGGCTGCATTCAGAGTGGCGGAGTCACCATCCCCGGAGATGTTCCATAACCATAGGAAGGTGGCACTGAGGTCCATGGGCAACACTGCGGTAGGTAGATGGTTGGACTGGATGACCTTAGAGGTATTTTCCAACCTTACTGATTCTATGATTCCCCCCAAAAAACAGCATGGCCAACCACACAGCCTACAGGTGTAAAACAGCTCTTGTGAGGACAACACCACATTTCACACCCCCATGAGGGTGTTGACCACAGTCAGCAGATGGTGTTGCCCTTCCATTCAGAAAGGAAGGCCGGGTGGGAGCACTGGCTAACAGGTTGGGTTTTAAGAACAAAATGCTTTCCAATTGAACAGGAAAAGCTCTCAAACCCAACAACAACAGATGATGTAACTGCTCAGCTCTCACTAACTGATGCTGCTGTTCAGGAAGCAATAACTCATTAACCGCAGGGATCACTACTTCACAAATAAGCAATGCCCACCGCTAACACTTAACCAAGCGCAAGAAGTTAATGGTTTAATTCAGAAATCGCTGATTACTGCCGCACCGGCATTAAACCACCGCTCAGACCAGAGCACGGGCTCACAGCGCACAGTGACGCGGACGCAGCACACGCGCAGCCCGGCCGGTCGGACACCCACACGGCGCCGTTCCCGCCGCGATGAGCGCATAACGTTCCCCCCCCACCACCCCCACCCCGAGGCCCCGCGCGGCCCAAAGGCGCAGCGCTCCGCGTCACCGGAACGACAGCCCCGCACCGGCGGCAGCGGCGCCCTCAAGGCCGCACAGCGACACCACGGAGACGAACGGCGCTCCCCCGGTCGGGCTCCGCCAACGCCCGCCGCACCCCCGCTACCGAAGTCCCGCAACAGCCCCACCGCGCTGAGAGGGCCCGCGGCGCGGCCCATACCTGGCAGAAGCCGCGGCAGTAGGCCCGGGACGACGCCTCCGAGACCTCCTGCTCGCACAGCTCCGTCTGCAGCTGCCACAGCCGGCCCCGCAGCGCCGCCACCAGCCGCGCCATCTCGGCCCGCGGAGCCGCCTCGGCCTCAGCGTCCGCCATCTGCGCTCGGCCCCGCCGCGCGTAGGCACGGGTCACGTGACGGCGCCGCCGACCTCAGCGGCCCGGGACGGCGGCACGTGACGTGCACGTGATACGACGCACGGCACGCTGGGCACGTGACCGGAAATAGCGGAGGGGTGCGGGATGAGCTCTTCCGGGGGCGTCCGGAAGCGTGTCGCTGCGGGGTGAGGTCGGTGCGGATCTGACGGGGTTTCGGAGTTTTGTGAGGTATTTCGCCGCGTTTGCGTGGGTGTATCCGTAATTCTGCGCCCGCGAGGAAATAAAAAGTGGAGGAAATTCCTGATGGGGCCCGTTCGGGTGATGGTGTGTGAAGGTCGCCGGAGGCGGAGGAAAGGGGGTTTCTGGGTGGAAAGTCCCTATATTGAGCGGCTCTGGGGGCAGGACGAGGAACTTCCCTACGTTTGAGGCCGTACTCAGCTCGGCAGTCTGGGCGCGGGGGCTCTCCCCCCTAGGAAGCAGTGTACGGCAGTCAGCTCCCAGCGGCTCTCTGGGAGGGTCCCAGGACGGAGCTGTGGAGCATAGACATGAGGCAGCCAAGGGGGAGCGCTGTCGGGCAGTCATGGGGCAGAGATATGGTGCAGAGCCGTGGGGCCGGCGTTGAGGTCACACCCAGGCCGGGGTTGAGGGGGAAGGGGGTCAGCGGCAGGAGAGCAAGCAGTGATGTGGCCATGGGTCCGGATCCAGCTACTTCCGTGGGTCCCAGATCCGTGGGTCAGGGTTTGGAGCCGGGGAAGGGTAAGGGTTGTGTAATGTCCTTTCCAGGTAGGTTATGGGAAATGGGAGTGGTTGAACACAGTCTACTCCCCTCTCCCCAGGTGGGCCCCATGGGGCCTCATTAAGTTTGAAGCTCATTAAACATAGTGATGCTAATGAGCTCTGCCAATGGTACCCCAAAAGTCCCCACACCCCATACTTCCTCAGTATCCTATCTCAACCACTCACTGAAGTTCACAATGTTGGGGGGAGCACAGCTTTATTGGGGGGGTACAGATTGGGGCGCGGGGGTCCCACTGAGCTCTTGTAGGAGTCCAATGGGGAAGACCCTTGGGGTGAGTCCCGCCATGGTGGGGAGTCACAGGGGGGTGAAACGCAGGACCCCCCCCAGGTGCCGCCGTAACCAGGGCTGAATGCGGAAGAGGCTGATGGCAAAATCCCGGGGGTGGTGGCCGGGGGGGGCTGGGGCACGGAGCAGCCCCCCCTTGGCATTGCGGCCCCCCCTGTGGCATGGATTGAAGGTGCCCCAGCTCAGGACTCCCACCTGCAGGAAGGGGGAACTTGGGGACCCCTAAATGGGTGGGGGGGGTCAGGGTAGGGAAGTCAGGGACCCCCCCCATATAGCACTCACCTGGAGGAAACGGTGGCGGCGCTCCACAAAGAGGGAGCCCCCGGATTCACCTGGGAACATTTGGGGACATTGGAGTATGGGCATATGGGGACAGTACAGTGACACAGGGACTTGGATGTGGAGACAAGTGAACATGGGGACAATATGGAGGTATGGGAATGTGGGGATGGGGATATTTGGGGCCCCCACACGCACCTTTGCAGGCCGCATCCTCGTGCTCACCACTGCTCTCCTGCCCACTGCACAGGAACCGTTCTGTCACTACATCACTCACAGAGGCATTGGCATGGGGCATCCCAGGCTGCACTGCGCCCCCCAGGCAGGAGGCACGCTGTGGGGGAGAGCCATGCTATGGGGCAGAGCCCTGCTGGGATATCTCCCTGTTGTGGAGGATGTGTGGGGCTGTGGGTCCCACTACAGGGTAGAGCTGTGCCTCGGGGCAGCCCCACACCTCTTCCTGCTCCTTGATCCTGACGCTCAACCTCCTGCCCTCCAGCGAAACAAACTCGGCGGGGACACGAGTGTGACCCAACAGCTCCACCTCTGGAGGACATTTGGGGACATGAGGATAATGTGAGGATGTATGGGGATCTGGGAACATGGGAATGGTGAAACAGGGATATGGGACATCGTGACATTTGGGGATATGGGACAAAATGGGGACTTTGGGGGACAATATGGAGATAGGGAAATGGGGATGTAGGGACAGGGAGATATGGCAACAGTACGGGGGGGGATACAGACACAGGGATATGAGACATTGTGACATTTGGCAATATGAGGACAATGTGGGAACAGAGATATAGGGGCACATGGAGATGGGGATGTGGGGATGATGATGGGTGCCCCCACCTTGCTTCTGGCATGTGGTCCCTGGTGCCATTCTCAGAGCTCTGTTTGCATCCTCAGTGCAGGGTATGCAGATGCGCCTTTTTTGGGGGGGGATTTAGATTTCTTAGGGGGGTCAGGACCCCCTCAGCATCATCCTCCCCTTCCCACATCCCACTCACGTCCCACTCACCTGGGGGCCCCTGTGTCTCCCACCTCCTTCTCCAGCTCCACCAGGGCCACATCATAGTCGTAGAATTCAGGGACCCCCCATGCCGCCCTCCCCCGGATGTCAAAGTCCTCATGAAGGTTCCACCCCCGGATGGAAACCTCCTGACCCCCTGCTGCAGACCCCCCAAAAATGGGGATCAGGGGAGTCCCAGTGGGGTGGAGAGGTCCTGGATTTTGAGGTCCCAGTGGGGTGGGGGGCACAGGGATCAGGATGAGGGAGTCCCCAGTGTTGGGGCCTTACCCAGCTCAGCGCTCCAGGCGTGGGGGCTCTCACCCCCCAGAAAGCAGTGTGCAGCCGTCAGCACCCAGCGGCCCCCCAGAAGGGTCCCTGCACAACGCTGCTGCACTCCAGTCTGGGGGAGTACCAGGGGAGGGGGGTGCAAGAACATGGGGTCTGCATTGGAATCCCCTGTCCCCACTGGGTCTTCCCATCCCCAATGGACTCCTCCAACCCCAATGATCCTCCATGACTTCCCCCCAATCCCTAAGGGATCCCAATGATCCATAATGGACCCTCTCCAACCCCAGTGGTCCCCAATAGATTCCCCCCATCTTCACTGGATCCCTCAGTCCCCAGTGGTTCCCTCTTCCATCCCCAATGAATCCCCAATAACTATCCCTTTGACACCCAACATTCCCCAAAGGATCCCCCATCCAAGATGGTACCTAAAGTGTTCCCCTCCATCCTCAATCGCCCCTAGTGGATCACCTCCAACCCCAATGGATCCTCCCCAGTGCCCACCCTTAGAACAACATGCCACGGTGGCCGGGCATTGCCAGCAGGGATGATGACACCACAGAGGTCCCCAATGGCAGTGGCAGCCAACGCTCCCTCCAGTGCCTGGCGTAGTGCCGATGCATCTGCCAGCTTGAAGGCATGGCGCTCATCCCGGCGGTGCGAGGCCACTGCCTCCAGCTCAGCCATGTCCACCTCCAGGGTCCCCACCCCAAAAGCATAGATGTCTGGGGGCGAGGGGTCAGAGGGTGAGAAATGGGGTGGGGGATACCTGGAGCAGGGTTTGGAGAACCTGAGTTGGGATTGAGGACACTGAAGGTGGCTGAAGTTATTAGAAGTGGGCTCTGGATGTCTCACATGAACATTGGAGCACCAAAAATATGGTTGTGGGCACCTAGAACGGGACTTGGGGCATCTAGAACAGGGGTCAGGGCACCACAACAGGGTTAAGGGCCCCTAGAATGGAGTTTGGGCCATCTGCCACAGGGTCTGATCATGGGGACAGGGCGAGAGGCACTAAATGGGGCACTGGCCCTGGGGATAGGAGGAAACCAGGGTATTGACCCTACTGCTGGAGCAACAGCAAATAGTGGCCAGGGCAAAGGGACACTGGGGGCAGGGATGTGGAGACAGGGTGGCCTCCAGATGCCCAAAGCCCAACTCAGGTCCCCAGTACCACTGAGGACACCTCAACCCTATTCCTCAGCTCTCCAAAGCCACTCCCAAGGTCCCAAAAGCCTACTTTGATGTCCCCACACCCCCATCAGTGTCCCCATTGTTGTCCACATGGCCCCACTGATGTCCCCAGTCTACCTCTGAGGTCCCCCAAACCACCTTTAAGGTGCCCAGTGCCACCTCAGATGTTCTCAAACCCCCAACTGAGATTCTCCAATCCACCTCAGAGATCCCCAAAGCCAACCTTAGTGTCCCCATTTCCCTGTTGGAGTCCCCACACACCCACCCAGGTACTCCTCACGGTCCTCTTTGATCTCCAGCACATCCTCAATCTTGGCCACTGCATCCCGGGGATGTCCACCAACATTGAACCTCCCTACGGGGCAGCATGATGGAGATCAGCCCAGCCCCACAGCATCTACCCAAGCCCTGTCTCCCCATTGTCCCCACCGTCTGTCAGCAGGATGACGACATGCCGCGTGTCCCTCCACACGTTGGGTTGGCCATCAAGGATTGACCGCTCCTTTTGGAAAAGGATCATGTGGTAGACCTCCAACAGCGCCCCATGCATGTTGGTCCCTGTTGCGTTCCCGTGCACTAAGGGGACAACATCATGTCACTGTGTCCCCAGTGCGTTCCCAACTTTGGGGTTGCCCACTTTGGGGATGTACCACCAAACTTCATGGCCTCCAAGCGCGCAATGACTTCGTCAGCATCGGAAGCGTCGTCTTCGGTGGTGGAGATGATGACATGCGTGTGGGTGGCAAAGGAGACAATGGCAAACCTGAGGGGCACCTCGAAGCTGCTGAGCTGTGGGACAACAGGGAAATGGGGACAGCTCAGGGCACCCATTCCAGACCCCCAACCTCTGGGACCTACTTCCTTGGTCCCATTCCATCTCCTCATGGTCCCAACTCATCCCATCGTAGTTCCACCTCATCTCCCCATGGTCTCAACCTCACCCTGTGGTCTCACCCCATCTCCTCATCTCTCCATGTAGCCCCAATGGTCCCACCCCATCTCCCCTTCCCATCCCCCCATGGTCCCGTTCTGTCTCCCTGTGGTCTCCCCACGGTCCCGCCCTGCTGTCCCCTCGTACCCTGTCCACGATGGCCACCGCGCTCTGCCGGAAGAGCTCAAAGTTGTCCTGTTGGACACTGCCAGAGGCATCCAGAAGCACGTAGACATGGAGGGACCCATTGCGGTTCAGTACGATGCGGCGCCCCAGGGACGTGTCTGTCACCACAATGTCACCGTGATGTCATTGTGATGATGTCACCGTGGTATCACCACAGCGTCCCCCAGCTCACCACTGTCAGCACGGGCACCCGCCAGCTCCAAGATGGAGGCAAAGGAAGAGCCGAGGCCACCGCTGATGTCCTCAGGGAGGTCATAGGAGTAGGGGTCTGTGGGGACATTTGGGGACATCATGGGGATGTGGGAAATTGTGACATTTGGAGATGTGGGAACGTGGGGACCACAGGAGAACATTTGGGAACATTATGGGGATGTGGAGATATGGGGACACTTGGGGACATGCAGACATTTGGGGACTTAGGAACATGGGGACACATGGGGACCTGAAAACACAGGAAAAAGGGAACAATATGAGGATATTTAGGGATGTGGGGATATGGCACATGGGGATACAGCACATAGGGACATGGGGATTTGGGGGGACATGGAGGTATTTGGGGATATGGAGACAATATAGGGACATGGATATATGGGACATATGGGGACATGGGGACACAGTGCCACTCACGGCGACAAGTGGGCTCGGGCCCAGACCACCTCCCAGTCTCCATGCAGTGGCGCCGGGGAGGTCCCAGTAGCTGCAGCCCTGCCCCACAGCGCACCCCCACCTCGGCCCCATGGTGCCGTCCCCCGCCTGTTGTCACTCCCCCCGCTGGTGTTGCAGGGGGAGGACAGTCACCTTCTGGGGGGGGGAGAATCAGTGGAATCAGTGGAGGTATGGAGTCCTTGACCCCCTCCCCAAGGGACCCACACACATCATAGGGATTCCCCAACCCCATAGGAATCCCCCCCATCTAACTCCTGTCTTCCACCCTCCCCAGGCCCCTAGGGACTCTTGACCCACCCCACGGACCCCCTAGCCCCATAGGCCCCCACCAGGTATTTTTCCTTTCCCCTCAGCCCCACAGGGACCCCTGAGTCCCCCTCCCAGCGACCCATCCATCTACCCATCCATCCCATAAAGACCCCCCCCCCCCTCAGACTCATGTTCCTTACCCCTCTCAGCCCCATAAGGACTCTCCAACCCCTGTCAGCCCCACCTTCCCCCTGAAGGATTTTGGGGACTCTGTAAGGAGTTCTGGGTTCTGTAAGAGGGACTTGACACCCCCCTCCCTGGGATATTTTGGAGTGTCGAGGGATTTGGGGATGATTATAAGGGTTCCGCCCACCCTCTACGCTCCCCTTCTGGGAAGGATTTGGGGGTCCTCATGAAGGATTTTACAGATTTGAGGTATTTACCCCACCCCACAGATATATTTCACCCCCTCTTCTGAAGAATTTTGGGATCTCTATGGGGATTTTGCCACTCCCAGGATTTGGGGGCCTTTATGAGGGATTTTGCCCCCACACCAAAAGGATTTGGGAGTCTTTATGGAGGATTCTGTCCCTCCCCAGAAGTATTTTGGGATATCTATAGGGATTTGGGGCCCTCCCAAGAATTTTGGGGCATTTAAGAGGGATTTTGAAGACTTTGAGGGATATGGGGGCCTTGATGAAGATTTCTGGGGTCTGTAAGAGGGATTTTGAAGCTTCCCAGGGGTAGTCTGTCCTCCCCAAAGAATTTTGGGGCATTTCCTGGAGGCATGGGGGCCTTTTGGAAGGATTTCGGGCCCTTTACAGGGTTTTTTTTTAGGTCTCCCACTCACCGCCATCATCGCACACTGGTGGGGGTTCGCTCCAGACACCCCCGGGTCTGCAACGCAGCTCCGCGGCCCCTCGCAGCACGAAGCCGTCGTCGCACGCGAAGCGGAGGACACTGCCGGAGGGGTACGCGGGGAAGCGCGGCTCCACGGTGCCGTGAGGGAAAGAGAACGGCGCGGGGCAGCGGAGCGCTGCGGGGGGTGAGGGCCGGCAATGAACCCACCCCAAAACGCTCCCGGGGTTCTTTTTCCCCCCGGACCCCATTTCCGGCGGACTCTTTTGGAAATGCCCCGTTGCGGAGAATCCCAAACGCAGGAAAACATTTTTTCATCGCTGTTCCCTACCCGGCCCCTATTAGAAGTGTACCCACTTCCTGCCTAGCCCGGAATTCGCCCGCCACGGCCGACCCCAACCGGAAGTCGAACTCCCGCAACCTATTTCGCACCTCGGCACCGGACGGGCTCCGAGCGGCCCCTTGACGGACCGCAGCGCTGCCGGGTTCGGCCCGGAGGGTGCGGGTAAGTGCCGGGGGGGCACTGCGGGGAGCAGCGGGGGGAGGCGGAGGGCGCCACGGGGAGCGCCGCGAGGAGCAGCAGCACCCACAGTGCCATAGCCGGGGACTGAGGGACTCGGGGGAGAAACGCGGGGATAACGGGGCCGAGGCAGGGGGGAGGGGGGGAAAAGGGAAGGCCCTGCCCTCCCCCGGGGGCGGCTCTGCGTTGTGGGTCCGCCCCCGGGGCCTGATGGAGGGGGGCGTTACTAGCGGGGTGGTGCAGCGCAGGATGATGACGTCAGTGGGGGAACTGCCTCCGTTTTTTAACGGCGTTGCGATGACCTCGAGGTGACAGCGAAGCGCGAGGGGGCGAGGATGAGAAAGGATAGTGGGGGAGGGTGCAGTGATGACGTCACGACGGCTTCTCTCCGCAAGTTGAGGCCCACGTGACCTCCCAGTTCTCCCCCAGTGCGCCCATTATCACCAGTTTCTCCTCACTGTTCCCAGTTTCCATAGTTCGTGACACCTCCAGTACCCCCCACTGACTCCAGTTTCCCTCCATTAACTCCATCACCAGCTGCGCTTTCCCACCACCCGCAGTTCCCTTCCATTAACCCCATGGCTCCCATCACCCCAAGTGTCCCCAGTTCCCCCAATAACCCCATAGAGCAAAATTTCCCTGAGAGTGGATCTTGCTACACGGTGTGTCCCAGCCAACATGAAATATTTCCTTGAACTAACACATATGGAGAAAGGTGAGGAGAAAGGTCCATCTGCACATCTTTCTGCAGGGGATGTTCCTCTAAACTTTGACTTGATCCTATCCTTACCTTTTCTGCTTTGTGTAACACTCCATTTGTACGCATGGACAAAGCTTTTTCCTCCACTCAAATCAAGGTTTTTCAGACACGTAGGGTTTGTAACGAGTTTATTGCCCTGTCACATGGGAGATAAACACATCTGCTGATGATACTCCCCTGCTGAACAAAAGTAGTGCTGTCTTGTGCTTTCTTGGCCAGATTCCTTCAAATGTGATCACTGTGGTCCCACTCGAGGCTAAGTGAAGTGTCCACACAACCACAACTCCACGTTGCTTATGCTGCCACTTCATTTTGTTTTCTTAACCAAGAGTTTCAAGTCTCATGTTGGTTCCACGTGACACTTAAACAAGGCTGGGCAATTTGTGATACTTTCTACCCTTCCATCGAGATTTATCTTTCCACATTCACATTGGTACCCACTATCCAGGCCCTAACAGAGATCAAGAATTCTTATCATTATTAAAATGAATGCAACAACAGGGATGGGTAAGCTCATGGCAGCATAAAGATAATAAAAACAGGGACATTCCCAGTGCCAACATGTACACCTTCCTATGGGACGTGTTAATTGCATACTTTCTTGCATGGGGAAGGACTGTATGACCAAGACCTAAAACAGTGAATTTCCTGAAGAAAAGATTTCTGAATTGTCAGGGTTCAGTGAATCCTTTCAGTTGTGTAAGAATTCTGTAGCTCTTAAATAATGGATCTTCCTGCTATTTTGACTTGCCAGTAAAGCAGGTGATGGTGAAGATAGATGTGAATGTGATCACTGTCTTCTTTGCTGCTGTAACAGCTAACAGACAGTAAAGCTTTGTTTTCTTTCATTTCAGGTGGGTGCTAAGTTGAACTATAATTGTCATCCCCTAATGGCTGGCATTGTTAATGGTTGATGGCTGACAAGTGGGAAAGCATCACCGGAGAAGGACCACCAATGAGGCAGACTTTGGAGAAAGGTGTGAAAGGAGAGGTGAAAAGCTTTGAGTATCTCAGTAAGTTCCCTGCTGTTACATGGATGCCTGGTTGCTGTTTGGTGCCCTCGTGATTTGTATGTTTCTCAAACCAGGCAACATGAATAATTTAATGAATTTTAGGCCAGTGGAAAGAAGACTCGGTGCACACAGTGATTGAAGTACTCTCCTGTGGGAGTTAGGAAAGGGAAACGCAGCCACTGGTTGCAGATAGAGATGAAAGAAAGAGGTGGTTTGCCCAAAGATTCGGTACATCTTTCCAATGGAAAAAAAACATTCAGACAAGTGTAAATCTCTTCTGGAGGAGCGTGTAAGAGGTACCTCTACAAGCACATGTATCTGTATAAAAGGAATCATGAATCATTTCCCAGAATAAATACCTTCACGTTTCATGCATTATGCTCTGCTCCCAATTTTATTTTCATGGAATACGAAATCCCTCCTTTTTATAGTGTGATTCCTTTAATGGCATCTGAAGTATCAGATTTGCCTATGCAGCTTCAACCTGTACAGGCAGAGTTTGGGTGATATGTAAAGAAACAGGCTTTCTTTTTGCAGAGAGGAATTGTGTTAGTCATTTCTGCAAGCTTAGAAATATCTCTTTTCGGTAGTCCATGTCACAAGCTATTGCAGCCATCTTAGGACTCGACTTCCCACCATCAAGGTGGGTGACAAATGGTGTTGGAAGTGAGGCGTGCATATCCTGCATCTCAGAAAAACACTGCAGGCTTCCAGCCATCTGTTGGGCTTAATTCTTAAGTCACTGGCCTGCTCCCTTTGGCATCCTCTGCTGCTCAACATGGAGGCACAATGTGCAGTTGAGGGCTGGAAGAGAACAGGGGTTAAGTGAGACTGACAAGGCACCATCCAAACCACCTGGGGGAACTGAAAGACGTCAACGTTTGTTTAATTTTTCTCTCTCTTTCAGGATCTGTTGCAAAATGTGAAAATGAAAGGGGGAAAGTCTACAGGTACCACTGATCCCAGACGACCTTTGTATCATGTGTGTTTGCCTGGTAAGTTTGTATTTCAGATCCCATGTGGATAAACACAGCTCAAGGCCCAAACAGGTGAGTGGCCCATGAGAAAGGGCTCGTGGCAGCTTAAGAACACGCACAGACTGCCTCTTGCTTCTGCACGTAGCAAGAGGAAGCTTGTTTGTGAGCAACTGCTCTGCAGCTGTAACCAGGTCTCCCTGCTTTCCGTGAATGATGCCTTCTTATCTCCTGCTGTCATAAATACAGCACTAAGGGGTGCTGTGGGCACTCTGCCGGCCAGCTGCCCCTGCCGAGGTGAGTGCCTCTCTATTAAACTGATGGATATTAACTTGCCTCCACGTATGTTCTTTGGGATTGATAAAGCAGTTAAGCAGAAGCACCAGCCAAGTTTGTAATTACTAAGTTAAGGCTCAGCTCGTTAGCTGGTGCTACCTGCAGCAAGGTGAGGGTGGGATTGGCACTGAAAAAGTCACGGCTGCTTGTGCTGCTGGTCTTTGTGGCAGTCTGGTTTAGTATATTAACTCATTGCTTTCTGTCAACAGTAGTTGAGAGAGCTGAAAGCCAAAGCAGTCAAATATTTTAGGTTTAGGTTAGGTGTTAGGAGAAGTTTTTCACCCAGAGGGTGGTGACGCACTGGAACAGGTTGCCCAAGGAGGCTGTGGATGCCCCAGCCCTGCAGGCATTCAAGGCCAGGCTGGATGTGGCTCTGGGCAGCCTGGGCTGCTGGTTGGCGACCCTGCACATAGCAGGGGGTTGGAGCTGGATGAGCACTGTGGGCCTTTGCAACCCAGGCCATTCTAGGATTCTATGACTTTATCAACTTAGTAGGTATGTGTGCTCTGTGGTGGGTGTCGTGAGAACAGCTAGAAACATACTGTAAGGAGATTAATTGGCAGTCACCCAGCACAATGAAAAGGTCAGATTTCTCAAGGCTTTGGCCTTTGTGAAGAGTATCCTACCAGTTATTGGAGTTCTTTGCAAAAATCTGACTTCTCTGAGTTGCATTTTATTATGAAGCTGTTTCTGTCATAATAAACAAAGGTGTATTTGTTGTAATGTAAAGGAGGATGCAGGTTGCATAACCGCCAGGTGTGTGTGCATACATTTGTGCCACTTCAGCAACATAAAATTGGAGAATATGAGCAGAGTAATTACAGAAGAATAAACGGCACCGTTACAACAAGCTGGTGAAACACACATTTCCTTCTCTCTTTCAAATATGCAGTTGAATTGGTTATGTTATCTGCACTTAAATTAACGTTTGAGGAATGCAGTGTGAACCTGGAGAGCTATTTGTTTGTTTTTTTAACAGCGTGGAGGAATATATCTTGTCTTTCTCCCGCTACACGCTGCTACATGACGTGTGTTGTAATGCAGAATTTCCTTTAAGCAGTGATTGAGTGCAGATGATACCAGTGGCTGAAGAGTAGGGCACATGGCTGTCATGGCATGGACAGCTGAGGTAAATATACCTCCACCTTCCAAGGACCCTTCCCTTTAAGAGTATCCTATGCTTTATGGGTGCTCACAGATTCATTGTAACGGAAGGGGCTGGGCAGCACAGTGGATTCCCCTTCCCAAGCAGCAGCAGGGCGATACCCACGGGGTCGTTCCCCAACATCTCCTTGCTTTTCTGGGGTTGTGTCTTCCTGACTTCTCGCCTCCTCCCACCTTCCCATGGGCACTGCAGGGGATGAGGTGGAAAAGCAGCATTTCCTGGTAGGCAGCCAGAGGCGTGTCTCCCTCCCACTGTTATGCGGAAGATGATAAAGAAAGATTCCCATCTCGTTGGAGGGTAGAAACCCAAACCCTCTGTTCACAAAAGGGAACCCCCACACTGAAACTCAAATCCAACTCGCGGGAAGAGCTGCTCTCCTTACGACAAAGGAGAAGCGCGTGGCAGCAAGCTGCCGGCCCTGCTCAGGGCGGCTGCTCCCCGTTAGGGAGGACCTGGCTTTGCAGTCCCGTGAGGCCACAACGAGACGCCCCCGGGCTGAGCCGTGCCGCCCCGCAGCGCCGCTCCCGCTCTCCGGACGGACCCACCCCGCTCCCACCGTCCCGGCGCGGCCGGCAGGGGGCGCTGCAATGCGGGGCGGGGCCGGGCCGGGCGCTGCGGGCTCCGGGCGGCGCCATGAAGGACTGCGAGTACCGGCAGATCCCGCCCGGTGCCGCCGCTCCGGGCCCCGCCGCTTCACCGCCGCCCGCCGTAGCGGAGCGTCCCGGAGAGAACCCGCGGCCCCGACGGAAATGGGAGGTGTTCCCGGGCCGCAACCGCTTCTACTGCGGCGGCCGGCTGATGCTGGCGGGGCACAGCGGAGTCTTCGCCCTCACGCTCGGCCTCATCCTGGCCACCAGCGGTCTCTTCTTCGCCTTCGAGTGAGTCCGCGCAGCCCCCGCTGCCGCCTTGCGTCCCCTCGGCCGGCGGTGCCCGAGCGCGGTCTGTGCGGTGCGCGACATCGCGGCCGTCGTTCCCGTTCTGCGCGTGAGCTGCCGGGACCCGGAGGAGGAAAAGGATGAGAGGGTGGAGGAGGAGGAGGAGGAGGAGAAGGAGGAGGCAGCGCTGGCACTGAGCTCGGAGACCTTTCCGTGCCGGTTGTTCGGGGGCTGCGCGGTGCCGGACAGCCGAGCTCGGGGCAGAGCCCTCCCGAAGCGCCGTGCGGACGGGACCGAGCGCTCCTTTCCCTCTGTGCTTTGGGCAAAGCTCGTGCTGTATTTGATCCCTGCTTAACGTGAGCTGCGTGGGGGTCGGGCTCGGTGACCCCCGAGGGTCCCTTCCCAGTGGGGATATCCTGCAGCTCGATGATGCTGAGATTGAGGAGGGCAGAGGTTGTGCGGAGGGGCTCCTGGTGCTGCCTTGGTGCTGGAGAACACGGGGCTGTGTGCCCCACGCAGCTCTGGTGCTGCAGGATCCGTGCTGCAGGACGTGTTCTGCGCCGGCTCCTGCTGTGTTAGAAGTCTCTGCTTCAGCCCACCCTCCCCCTGCCCCCCCGGGGTAATTCGTTGTGTGCTGTGTCATAAACGATAGCTGGTTCTGAAGGGGTGGTTGGTAACGATGCATGTATACGTCTTTTGTCATTTCACAGCTGCCCCTTCCTTGCCCGTCACCTGACCCTGGCCATCCCCATCATCGCAGCTGTCCTCTTCTTCTTCGTCATCAGCTGCCTCCTCCAGACGAGCTGCAGGGACCCCGGGATCCTGCCCAGAGCCACCCCCAGTGAGGCTGCAGACCTGGAGAAGCGCATCGGTGAGACAGCTGGGCCCTCTGCTGTGGGTGCTTCTGCACGCTGTCTGCTTAGAGGTTTCCTTTCTGCTTTGTCCCGTTGCTTTCCCAGGCAAAGTCGTGTGCCTGTAGCACAGGGACAGCAGCAGACCAGGCTGCGGCTCCGTACAGAGCTGAGATGAAGGGCAGCTCATAGCATCAGCGTCCTGAACGTGGTGCTGTCAGCGGCTGTGCTGCAGCTGGGGGTGCACAAAGTCCCCATTCAGAGTCACACTGCTGCACTCATGGAGGCAGACAGGCAGAGCGTTCATCGTCCGTGCTGTAGTTCAGATCTGGGGCTGGGATTTCTGAGGATCTGATTTCCAGCTGATCCTACAGACCTCGGTTTATTTTCCCTCTCTTGGAAGAGCCAGTTCTGTGCTGAGTTCCTCCCCTCTGCCCTTCTGTGACGTGGCTGTAGTGCAGAGACTCTGGCAAGACAGAAAGCTGATGAGGATTAACCAAGCAGCGTTTAGAAAGCTGCCTAAACGAGAGGCACGCTCGGAAGATAAAAAGCTTCCCTAGATGATGTGCTTATCCCCACATCATCTGGGATCGGGGGGGAGAACTTGACAGGCAGAATCTCCTGAGTAGGGTTCCTGGATCAAGGCAGTGTTTCTAAAAACAAGTGGGAATGAGATCCTCTTTTCTGTTTTCATGGGACAGCTGCGGTTGAGTTAAAGCTGGTGCTGAGATGGAGATCGTTGCTGCGCAGTGAGTGGTCCCTCAGTCATTTTGTCTCAGTGCGAGTGAGGGCGGTCTGTGCTGATGCATAGTCCCATCTCTCACTGCCCTCCCTCCCACTGGTGTTGGTGGGGTCACCCCGCAGCAGGAATTTTGCCGTGATGGGCACCGAGCTGTCACTCCTCGCTCCGGTCAGCATTGGGCAGGTGGAGGGGCTGTGCAGCAGGAGATGAAGAGAGCAGGATGGACCTGGGGGGTGGAATCCACGCTTGGGGTGAAGTAAAGGCACTGTGGATTTGTAACCTGGAAGCACTCGGCCAGAAGTGCAGCGGGGAGGTGTCCAGTACTGGGATGCTTTGGGATGCCAACGTGAAAAGGAACCGAGCCCTTAATCTGTGCGCTCACTCCAAGTGGGACCATCCCTCCTGGAGGCTTCTGTGGGTTTCAGAGCTGCCTGTGGTAAACCACGACGAATCTGTGCTTAAGCATCCTGGGCTGGGCTGAGCAGCCTGAGCCCTGTAAGGAGGACGAGGCGATGTGATGGGCTCAGCCCCCAGCTCTTTGCTTTTCACTGCATCGGTGCCATTGCCTGCTGTGCTGCAGTGCCCGGCAAGGTGTGTGCACCCATGGTCTGCGTGGCCATCAGTAAGAAATGCTTTAGCAAAGCTGACATGAAGCATTTCCCATCTGCCCCGCTGAAGGCAGTTGCAAGGTGATAATTCTGCACTTGACTGAAAAACTGACTCGAAAATCTTCCCAGAGCTGTTATCTGTGTTTCTATTTATAAGTGCTGACAGCAGTAATCTGGCTGCAGATGCTGCCTGCTGCACCAGCTGTTGCTGGTAATGTAATCCATTTATTTTCCTCTTACCTTGCTCTGTCACATCTCCGTTTTCAAAGCCTTCCCCAGGGTGGGAAAGGTGCTCTTTCAAGAGTGGCTGAGGCAAACAAATAACCCGACACTGCGGACGTGGCACAGAGGTTTTCCAGCTGCCTGTTTTGCTGAGTTGATAATCAGTTTCGAGCTGCCAGCTCCAAGTGCAGAACACACAGATGAAACACGCAGCATCTCTGCAAGTCTTCGGTTTCATCCACGTGGATGAGGAACCGTCTTGTGCTACTGATGTGCACGGGTCAATGAAATCTGCCTGGAGCACCTGAGACGTGCTGGCCGTGCTGCTCTGTGACGGGGATGTGCCAATGCCTCGTGGTGCCTGGCAGCAGATTGGGGTGCCACGGGGCCTCAGCCGGGTCCCGGGGTGGTCGGGTGTCCCCTGCACTGCTCTGACTGTCCCTCCTCTCCCTTGCAGATGCCATGGGGACCTCCACGTACCGCCTGCCAGCCCGCACGATGGAAGTGGTCATCAACAAGTACGTGGTGAAGCTCAAGTACTGCTACACCTGCAAAATGTTCCGTCCCCCACGCACCTCTCACTGCAGCGTCTGCGACAACTGCGTCGGTGAGTCCTGAAAGCAGCAGTGCCCATCCCACGGGCGTAGGGGTGGCTGATGTTCCTGAGCAGACTGCTTTTGCTTTTCACAAGGGGTTATACAGGGAAATAGAAAGAGGTCTGCCCTCTTCCCATTTAAATAGAAGTGGCTCGGGTTGAGGGCACAGCACGTCCAGCGCTCCGTGTCTCCTTCCCTTTGGAGGGGAGTGTTCCATGATGTGTGCTTAAGGCCCCACCAAGCACAAGGTTTGCAGCAGGCTCCAGGCTGTCTCTGGCCTTTGGGTGGTACAGAAACCACTGCAGGTTGTCGTGTAGCTCATCTGTGCTTTCACCCTGTGCCCTCTGGCTGTGGTGGGGCAGGAGGGAAGGAAGACAAGAAAAGCCCCCGAGGGCTCCATGCAGCCAGTCCCCATGCAGGGAGCAGTGTGAGCGGGTGGAGGAGTGGCACAGGGCTCAGTGGCATGAGCAGAGGCTTTGCTCCTTGAGTGAGGCTTCTGGTAGTCCCCCATGGGGACCTGGAGCTACGCATTCTGCTTCACTGGGGCAGACGGAGCAGCAGAACCCCATGGCTCTGGTTATGTTTGGGAGCTCCCATGTGCTTCGTGTCTGGGGATAGCTGTGGGTGGCCAGGGCTCCTCCTCGCACAGGTAGCACAGGTAGGACAGGATTTGGAGAGGAACAGTCTGGGAGAGCAGGCATGCACTGACTTTGTGTCAGAGTTTTGTTTGTGTTGGTGTCCCCTGCAGCAGGGTTACAGCAGTCCTTCAGTCTGCAATCCAGCCCTTTCATTAGAAGATGGGAGTGTTTCCACGCATGCTGCACCTGCCCTGGGTTCCCAGGCAGTTTCTTGGATTGTAGAGCCATATTTTCATAACTTTGTACGTTATTTTCTGCAGAGGGAACAGACACACAGGGAGAGCAGCAATGCTGTGTGTACACACCCAGTGCTGCTGGGTACTGGAGAAGCTGCCACGCTTTCCCTGCTCTCTTTCAGTTTTAGTAATGGGAGATGTTACCGGTCACAAGGCTTGCAAGCTTGCAGTGCTTGGTGATAGGAAGGTTTTGACCTTAAATGATTTTTAAAAAGGGATTTATGAACAGGCTGCAGGGCTTGCTTCAAGCTTCTCAGCAAGGATGCTCTGCTGTGAGCTGCTGATCTCGGCGCAGTGGGTGCAAGCTCGGTTCTCAGCTGGTTGTCAGAGGCTCAGCAGCGGCCCTCACTGTGTTCCTGTGTTTCAGAGAGGTTTGATCACCACTGCCCCTGGGTGGGCAACTGCGTGGGGAAGCGAAACTACCGCTACTTCTACGCCTTCATCCTCTCCCTCTCCTTCCTGACGGCCTTCATCTTCGCGTGCGTCGTCACCCACCTCACTCTGCGTAAGTATGGCTGTCAGCAGCAGCAGCAGCACACCTTGCTTTAGGTGACAAGCAGCTCGGGGCCCTGGGGCAGCACAAGGTTGATGAGTGGGTTTAAGCCAGGCTTCCCAGTGCAGGTATCCCAAATAAATGGGGATTCCCATTGCAGGGAAGCCCAGACTCACCTCTCCTCTCTGCAGAGAAACCCTGAGAGCTGGTGACAGAGTTATCCACTCCAGAGCAAATGCCTTTGGTGCTATCCCAAATGGGTGGGCATTGAGAGTGTCTTCCCTTAGCCCTGCAGGGGAGGTGACCTTTCTTTCAGCTCTAAATCTCCTGGACCTGCGCTTGCTCACTGACATCTCTGCACAGTTGCAGCCTGCAGGTGTTTTTGGGCAGCCAGACAGATCCCTCTGGCCCGCAGGGGCTGGTTGTGTGCTGGGGAGTGAAGTGTTGCCTGGAGTTGTTAGGCTGCCTGGTGGAGTGTGGTTCCTTGTCCCATTTGCTTTGCAGGCTCTCAGAGAGACGGATTCCTCACCACTCTGAAGACAACACCTGCAAGATATCCTTTTGGTGCCAACAGCTGCTTGGACAATTGAGCACTGGTGCAGCAACAGTTAATTCTGTAACAGAGAAGGGAAGCAGGCTCTCTGTAGGGGTGGCATGATGTACTTTCCGTGGTTTAATTCAGTCCCCAGCTGCCAGGTTGGGGCAGACAGGTGTCAGGCACTCACAGACTGATGGCATCACCAGTTTGGTTACATCTCTACTCTCACTTCTAGTTCATTGCCAGGGACTAAGGTCGGGTAGCAAACTTGATTCCCAGCTTGCAAGGTTCTGTGGGAAGAGGAACATCTGGAGAAAGTTGTGCCTTGGTGGATGCCCACAGAATGGCATGGGGATGGAGAGGTAGCTGGGGTGCTCTCATGGCCCAGTTGGTGTGGTCTTAACCATAAGTACCGCCGCAAAACAGCTCGTGTCTCCTTGCAGGATGACTTTGTTTCCTGAGAATTCCTTGACTTTTGTTTCACTGTGCTGGAGCTGGTGATTTGTTTTTTCTCAGTCTGGTCTATTTTGGGCCTCTCAGGTTTTCATACTTACTTAGTTGCCTCGAACCTGACCACGAATGAAGACGTGAGTAGCCAAACCCTCATCCTTTCACCCCAAAAGCTGTCAGGGGGCTGCCAGCCCTGCTGCTCTCTCAGCAGAGGTGAGGCTCCCCGGGACCCCCTGGCCGTAGTGCAGGATCTGGGTGAGGCATTCTGCCATAATCCACTGAGGAGGAAACGGCTGTGTTCCCAGTTTGGGGAGCTGAGCAGGGGAACCACAGCACACAGGAGCATGGTGGGAGGACAGCATTGGTGTCAGGCTGGGAGGCAGCGCACTGAAACGTCAGAAGGGTCACATGTGTGGGTTTTTTTTCCATTCTTTATGGGGCTTTGCTTAAAGTGAGGAGTTCTGAGATTAAAAAAGGAAAGCAGGGCCCTGAAATTTGGGTGTTAGCTTGGGACATGGGTGATCTTAATTCAGCATCCTGTCTAACCACAGGTTTCCTGAGAGACCCTGGGCAAGTCCCTTTGTCTCTATTAGTTCCTCGTGTCTAATAAGCAAAAAATACACAGATGTCTTCTGAGGAGGTGTACCTTAAAGGCTGGGGTGGTGCAGACTCAAAGGGCTGAGCGAGTGCCCTGAGAAGGGCAGATTGTATGGAAAAGCAGGATCTGTCTGATCCTCAGAAGGAATCAAAATTCACCCTTCTGACCAGAAGTACCTGTAATCCTTGCTGGAAGCTTCCAGCACTGCATCCCAGCAGGTTTGCATCCTTTTTTTGTTCTTTTTTTTCCTCCTTTTGTTTCTTCCTCTTCCCCGTTCTGTTAGCTGAGTTGGCACGACTGCACCAGGCTGTCCCACACCAGCCCCAGCAGCACCAAGCCCAAAGCGTGTGGCTCCTCCAGCTGTGCTGCCCACGTCCCAGCCACGTGCTGCATGTGGGGAGGGGGAGTAAAAACAGAAGGAGGAAACGGGGTGGTAAATGGTTCACTGCAGCCAGGGGCCCAAAGCTGGGTATAGCATCTGCCCACCTGCGTGCGCCTACGCTGAATGTGCCCCGAGTTTCAAAATCAGAGTCCTTGTGACATCTGCTCAGGGTGGGGACATGAGATTATTTCCTGCTGTTGCAGAATGGGCTGGGAGTCCCCTTGCTGTTTGCTAAACCTCTGGAGCATGAGAGGGACCGTTAGGCAGAGCACTGCTCTGAAGAGCTTTCAGCCTAGTGGAGAATAAGGGGGTGAGGGTCAAGCGGTGGCACTGATGGTGCACAGCATAGGTGGGGCACTGCTCTGGAGCTTCTGATTGCAAGGCTGAGCCTGGACATAGGCAGGAGCAGCACAGTGCCTTCGTGCTGCTGTGCTGCTCATCACATAGAGGGAGGAGGTTTGCATTAAGCCCAACCTCCCACCTCTTGAGCAAGGATTTGAACCAAGCCCCCCATCACGCCATTACCTACCATCGCCTCTTTCTTACCTTAATCTGCATCGTGTCCTTTCCTTTCAGATCAAAGGGTCCTGGTCAAATAAGAGGGGCTCAGAATTTGCCAATCCTTACAGCCATAAAAGTATCCTCACAAACTGCTGTGCGGTGCTGTGTGGACCATTCCATCCCAGGTGAGAGCCTTTCGCCTCCGCTGCACCCAGTGCTCAGATGACCCAAAATGCTTGGCAGCATCCCACCAAATTCTCCAGAACAGCTGTTGGTGTTGATCCGGGGACCTGCAAGCAGCTGCTTTCGCTGCTCTGTCACCAGAGGGTGCACTGGGGCAGAGTTAGGCTGCATGCTATGCAGCTCTGCGTTCTGTGTCCTGCTCGGCGTTGCTCCCTGCTCTACCCACTGCTCTTCATTGGCCTCAGAGGTGCTGAAATGCCAGCACTGCCATTCAGAGGTGCTAAATGTGGCTTCTGGGAGCTGAGCTGCGTGCTGGGAGGCTGCAGAACAGCGTTTCACCCGGATTCTTTCCACATTTAGTTTGTGTTCCTGTTATAGAGTCATTTTGCAGCTCCCACTTGGCTTTGTGGCAACCCAGACCTTTCACTGTGAGCTGTGTGGTGGGCAGGGAAGTGTGGGAGGCCTCCTGTGGGCCATCAGCTTTACAACAGAGCTGTCTGCATGTCAGGAAGGTTTTGGTTTTATGATCAGGGTTGGTTTACAGGCCAGACCAGCAGAGGGTCTGCAGAAACCATCGCTGAAAATTATTTGGTTCAGCGGCTGTGCTTCCAGTCTTCATGTCCTGCATCCTAACCCTCCTCCCCTTGCATCTTTTCCCTTTTGTTTTTCAGTTTGATAGACAGAAGAGGGTTCATCCAGCCAGATGTGGGGACGCCGGCCAGTCCAAAGAGCGAAATCCCTTCCTTTGGAGCCAAACCTGACACCAGCATGGTAGGAGGCGTGCCGTAGCGGTGCCGGGATGTAGCCCAGTGCCCGCCATGCCTGCGCCCATCTCCAGCAGTACCTTCCCTTCTCACCACCTCCCTGGCCTCAGGCAGGACAGCCTTGTGATGCAGAGCTGCCAAAGACTCGGTCGAGCCATACGTTGCCTTTTTTTTTTTATTGTTATTATTTATTTATTGTTTTTGTTTCTTCCTTTCACTGTGATGTGACCTGCCTGGACTTCTGAGTGATGCAAGACCCCCGGGCTGCCTGGTGCCAGGAAGCAGGGATCCCTCCTGCACCTGGGAAGCAAAACGGGTCTGGGGAGAGCCCTGAGCCTGGAGCATTGCTCTGGGCAGTGGCTGCGTGCCCTGCGTGGGGTGGTGAGGGGCTGAGAATGGGGCACGGGGCTGGTGGAGGGATCCTGCTTGGAGCTGCGCTGCTGAGCCTTGTCTGCTAGGCTGATGCAGGTGGAAACTCCCTGGTGCCCCTGCTGCATCCATGAATGCTTCTTGCTCCTCCGTGCCGATGCAGAGGGGTTGCTGTGTGTCTTAGTGGCCAGGTATTCAGCTTGACCCGCTGCCAGAGTGGCTTTTCTTTTCCAGCAGTTGCTGTGCCTTGCTGAGTTGTGGTTGTGCAACCGTGGGAGCTGGCTGGGCGTCCTGGCTGCTGCTGGCCCTGTATTCTGTCTGCTCACTGGGGGAGCGCTGGGGAGATCTTGGCATGCTGGCTGTGGCAGTAAGACAAAGCTTTGCAGCAAGGGCACAAGTTAGGAGAACCCTCGTAGCGAGGAAGAAGAAACACAGACACCATCCTGCAGCTCTCCTTGTGAGAAGCTCCAGCTGTGAGATCTGGAATCTTTAACTTGCCAGGGAAGCCTGGCTGCATCCGGCCTTTAGGAGAATGGAAGGCTGCAGGAAAGTGGTGACTTCCCAAGGGCCGTGCCTGCCCCAGGTGGTTACACAGAGGGGACAGCAAGCAGGTTCTGATCTCTGACAGCCTCACATCGTGTTCTTGCTTTGGGTTTTGGGCCAGCAGAGAACTCAGAGTGATCCCTGTGTGCCTTGGTGCATCGTTCCCAGCCCGTGGAGATGTGGGTGAGCCGGGCTGGACTCCCAGCTCTGCAGGTTGCTGACAGGAGCAGTAGAGGGAGAGTCACAGGCCTTGTTAGCAATACTTGAATCGTGTTACTAAAAGCTGCTGGATAATTTTGCACAATCTGTAGATATTTTTTTCTATGTAATGTTTTTATATTCGACGTAGATAGCGTTGTGCATGTTAGCACCAGGGCGGAGCCTTGCAGGGCTTTGTGTCAAAGCTGCCTGGTTGGGTTTCCTTGGAGTTGCAGGCAGGGGTTTCAGCCTGGGGCAGGGGCAGCCTGTCCTGCTGAGTGAGCCTGGGCTGTGCTGTACGCAGCAGGTGACTGAGCCAGCCCACGTGGAGGGCTGCCAGCTTGCCATGGCCACCAGCTTGCCTTCCCCTCTGCAAAGAGCCCGGCTGGCCCCAGGGGCCCAGGTGAGAGCGTGGCAGCTGCTCCACTTCTGCTGCATCCCAGCAGATGGCCCTCACTGAGCGCTATGGGAGCAGTGTGGCTCCGTGCCATCCCATGGGCTGCGTGCTTCGGCCTGGAAACCTGAAAGCCACCTTGGCATCCGGAGAGGCTTCTGTGCCCCTACGTCCCCACTGCTGCACAGCTGTGCCGGGGGTTTGTCCCTGCCAGCAAGGGCTGAGCAGGAGGGCCTGGGGCTGGGAGAGCAGTGTGCAGGGCGTCAGCAGGGCCCAGGCTCCTTCCTGTACTTCTTGAAACCAGTTTCCTTGATTACTCGTTGTAATAAAATTATATTTTTAAAGAGTTAATTGCTTGGATTATTATTTTGTTCCTTTAAGACAAAAGAGGATGTTGATGTTGGACGGGGCGTTAGTCACAGGGCTCGCCTGGAAGCCCTCCCGCAGGATGGGGCTGCAGAGGGGGGGACACTGAGCACCAGTCGAACCTGGGGGGGGGGGGGGGGGTTGGTTGCCCGCAGGTCTCAGGGCAGGGCCAGGTGTCACCCTGCTCGTGCAGCTCTGCATGGAGCCGAGCTCCCTCTGGGCCCCACGCTCCATCCATCGCAGCTCACACACCCCGTGCCTGCCGGCGGTGCGGTGCGTAACTCTGGTGTCTTCCCCAGGAGGATGCCTGCCAGGACTTCGCTGTTTCCTGCACAGCCTGATGGGACGTGCCCTCTCCTCTGCCCCTGGCCCTGCATTCTGGGGGCTGGCTGGTAAGAAAGCGCTTCCTTCTCCTCCTTCAGCCCATCTCATCTCCACTGCATGTCCGGCTCTGTCCGTGAAGCCCTCCATCGCCATCCAGCTGTGCTGATACCTGCATGCTCCCACCGCCTTCCTGCAGCCTGGGTGAGCACGGCGGGGCGCTTCCAACCCCCCAGTGCTGTGAGATGGAGCTGGACTGAGGGTCAGCCCAGCCTGGGATCAGCAGCCCCATGGTGTTTGCAGTGGTGCCCTGCACAGTGAAGGGATGTATTTGTGGGTTGCCTGGGCAGGGATAGCATTGTGGTTCCATCCCTCACCTCCATCCCCCCGTGCCTCAGTTTCGCTGTGCGTAATGTGACATTTGTCCGTTATTTAATATGCCTACCATCAAGGTGAGTTCATTCTCCTCCTTCCCCACTCCTGGGGCTGTGCAGTGTGCTCAGGGCAGCGCGGAGCTCCGCAGGCCAGCAGCCTCTCTGCCCCTCTTGGAGCACCCCAGGGAAGCCAGGACCCCACGAACCCCCCGATGACGACAGCCATCAGCACCACCCGTGCCTCCGCTCCGCAGCGCTGTGCCTTCCCCCTTCCTGCTGTGAGAGAAGGGGGAGAGCAGCCGTGTGCAAGCCAAAGCCTTTCCGAGCCCCCCACCCACAGCAGGGGTCAAAAAGCCATACAGCTTCCCTCCCGAGTGCAATACTGCGTTCCTCCTGCCTCCCCCATACCATGGGGAAGGGCCATGTACTGAGCCAGGGTTCCCAGCACCCAGCCCTACCTGGGGGCTCCTCCTGGGGGGGGGTTGGGTTTAAGCCAGCAGCGTGTTGCCCACTGCATCCCACTCGACCCCGTAGGATGGTGCACGGTCAACACTCACCCTCCCCATGAGCTCCTCACCCCCCCGGTCCATCGCTATGGGGCTCCGATGGAGGGGATGGGCCCCCTCCCCCCGCGCAAAGGGCTTTGAGCCTGGTAGGATTCTGCCTTTTACTTTTGTAACGAAATAAAGATTTTCCCATTTCCTGTCTGTCTGTGTGGCGCTGGGCTCCATCCCACATCCCTCACTGCAGCTGTGTGAGTTTGGGGGCACCCGTGGGTGCTCTGAGGGCGATGGGTGGCCACGCTCCCCCCTAGCAGGGCACAGAGCTGGGGCTCTTCCCTTCACCTCCCCCCCCCAGCTCGCACCAAAACCGGTAGAACAGAATATTTCTGCAGCTCCTGCGCAGCTCATTGCCACCAACATTTGGCAGCAGCTCGCTGCTTCTGGCAGCACCCGAACCCTCGAGCTCCACGCTGTGCCCTGAGGGAGAACCTGCCCCCATACACGCCCCTACTTGTGGTCTCTCCTATGGGGTGGGGGGGGGGGGGTGGGGGGGGGGGCATCGCTTTGGGGTGAGATGGGGCAGAAGTGCATTCTATTCAAAACCACAGCCCCTACGTGTCCATGAGGTCGGGCAGTGCCCACGTGGGCTCCGCTTTGGACCCCAAACCCCACAGCCCCCACCGCGTGGCTGGATGGGGACTGGGACTGCACAAGGTTGGGACCAGGAGCTGCCAGCCCTGAGCAACCCCAGTGGGGAGAGGATGGCAGGGATGGGGCCGAGGGTGCTGGCACAGCGCTGGTGAAGCCCTTGGCCCCATCCCCACGTGCTGCCCGCCCGCCGCACCCTGCCCTGTGCCGGCGTGTGGGAACAGGCTGAGAGCGAAACTGCAGCGCAACGCCGAGCGCAGATCCTAATCGGGGCCGCCAGCGCTCCTGGGCAGAAGTAAAAGAAAAATGAGACTGAAAAATAATAATAATAATAATAATAATAATAATAATCCCAACTCTTCCAGTGCGGTGTGAAGGGAGCGAAACGCGCCCTGGTGGGATGAGCAGAGCGGGTGGGGGACGTGGCGAAGGGTGGGGGGAGAGATGGAGAAGCCTTAATGGGGCTCCAGTGAGGTTTGTGGGTGTGGAGCTGCCCTGGGCTTGGGGACGTCCAACGACGGTTCAACGTTTTGGGGGGGGGCTGGGGTGAAGTACTTCCACGTGCCAGGGCAATTCCCCCTGAGCAGGCAGGGTGGAGGAGTTGGGAATGCCCCGATTCCAATCCTGGCCCCGATCCCTGTGGCAGTGCTGGGACAAGGTGCTGCTCCTCCTGCCTCGATTTCCCCACCAGTGGGAATAAATACCAGCCTTTCAAGCCCTCGCAATCACCATCAAGTTAATCATCATATAAAAATGACAGCGATAGGATTTTTGGGGAGGAGACCATTTTTACAGCCAGGCCCACCCCGTGCTGTTTCTCTAAGGGTGGTTGGGAAGGGAGCACCGGGTGCTGCTGCTTTCCTGCTTCACCCCAACCTGACGACCCCACTGCTCCCCTTTCTGAGCACTCCCGGCAGATGGGGAAGGGTCCCCCCATTGATCCGTGGTCCCCCATCGATCTGGGGTCTCCACTGATTCCTGGTCTCCCATTTATTTGGGGTCCCCCATTGATCCGGGTTCCCCCATTGATTCAGGGTCCCCCATTGATCTGGGGACCCCATTGATTGATTCCAAGTCTTCCATGTATTTGGGGTTTCCCATTGATCCGGGGACCCCATGGATCTGGGTATCCCACTGATCCAGGCTCTCCCACTGGTTCAGGGTTCCCCACTGATCCGGAGTCTCCACTGATTCCAGGTCTCCCATTCATTTGGGGTCTCCCATTGATCCGGGGTCCCTCATTGGTTCAGGGTCCCCATTAGATCTGCCCTCCCCCATTGATTCAGAGTCTCCCACTGATGTAGGATCTCCCACTGATCCAGAGTTCTCCATGGACCCAGAGTCCACCGGGGGCATCAAATTGATGCAGGGGGGGCTCACAGTGGACCCCAGGACCTCCCTGAGCTCATCCTCTCCCTCCCGGCACCCACCGCCCCACAGCCCTGAGCCAGGGCAGGGTGGGTGCCACCCTCTCACCCCTTCCCCAGCTCCCCAGTGCCTCGGGGCGCGATGACTCACGGCAATTTGCTTTTTAAGGGCGGGCTCGGTGGGGAGGAAGCAGAGGAGGAGGAGGCCGCTCCTTCAGCCTCGCTGGCTCCTCCCGCTCTCGCTCGGGGCTCCGACGCTCAGCCAAAAGCGAATCGGGGCGGCGAAGCTCAGCAGAGGCTCCGACGGCTCCCGGCCCCACTCCTCGCCCCGACGTCTCGTCCCGCGCCCGTCCGCCCGCAGCCATGGCAAGAAACCACCAAGTGCAGAAAGCCAAGCTGGCCGAGCAGGCCGAGCGCTACGAGGACATGGCGGACTTCATGAAGGCGGTGGTGGAGCACGGCGACGAGCTGTCCAACGAGGAGCGCAACCTCCTCTCGGTCGCCTACAAGAACGTGGTGGGCTGCCAGCGCTCGGCCTGGAGGGTCATCTCCAGCATCGAGCACAAAACCGAGGAGGGCGACGACAAAGCGCAGCTGGTGAACGAATACCGGGAGAAGGTGGAAGAGGAGCTGAAGGGCGTCTGCAACGTGGTGCTGGGCTTGCTGGAGAAGCACCTCATCAAGAAGGCCGGCGACGCCGAGAGCAAAGTGTTCTACCTGAAGATGAAGGGAGACTATTTCCGATACCTGGCCGAGGTGGCCACCGGCAACGACCGCAAGGAGACGATCGACAGCGCCCAGAAGGCGTACCAAGAGGCCATGGACATCAGCAAAAAGGAGATGCAGCCCACGAACCCCATCCGCCTGGGGCTGGCCCTCAACTTCTCCGTCTTCCACTACGAGATCGCCAACGCCCCCGAGCAGGCCATCTCGCTGGCCAAGACCACCTTCGACGAGGCCATGGGGGACCTGCACACGCTCAGTGAAGACTCCTACAAGGACAGCACCCTCATCATGCAGCTGCTCAGGGACAACCTGACGCTATGGACAGCCGAGTGCGCGGGCGAAGACGGCGGCGAGGCTGGCGAAGAGCCCAAGAACTGAACGGCCCCCGCGCAGCTGGGGTCCATCCCCCACCTCCTTCCTCCTCCCCTCCCTCCCAGACTCCCCCCCTTCCCCTTCCCGAAACCCTTCGGTGTCTTTTTCTTTTGTGGTTTTTGTTTTTTTTTTTTTGAAGGGCTGGGGAAGGTATTTCGCTCCCCCCACCCTCACCCCCCCCCCCTCCAGTTCCGGGAGTGGGGTCCATGTGTTTGCCCTTTGGCAGGGCCTCCCCTTTCCCTCTCCCCACCCCCCCTCATGTTCTTGTCGTGCTCCCCCCACCCCTTTAACATATTTGGTTGAGGGATACCCCAGCGTGGCTTGGGGGGGGGCCCTAACCCACTGTCTTGGGGGGCTGGAGCCGTGCCGCTGGTCCCTTGGGGGCAATGGGAGGAGGTGATGGGACGGGATGGGGAAAAAGGGGAGGGGGGGTCCGATGTGCCCCCCACCCGGTTGGAGGATTGCGAATTGCCGAAGCCTCTGTGTGGCTCCAATAAACCATCTCGTGCACGCCTGCCTCTGTGGTCGCCTCATCTCTCCTCTCGTGCACATGCCCAGGCAGCTCCTGCAGCTCCCACAGCCGGTCCCATTGCGTGCCACGCCGTGCTGGGAAGCACTCGGGGCCCCCAAAGCACCGGTCTGGCTGCCTGCAGCCCCTCCCAGACCTGCCGTGGGGTGTGGGGGTACTCAGCGAGCCCCAGACCTCAGGGACAGGACCCAGAAAGGTCTTTCTAGGTGGGCTTTCCACAGGCAGAGGATTTCCCAGGTCTCCAGCCCTGCAGTTGTATGTCCCCATTCCCATGGTGTCCCCATCCCTGTGGTTTTCCCATTCTTGTACTGTCCTCATCCCCATGATGTTCCCATGGCGTCCCCAAACCCATGGTGCTCTCCCCCTCTCCCCCATGGTGTTTCCATCCCCATGGTGTTTCCATCCCCATGGTGTTTCCATCCCCACGGTGTCCCCATCCCCATAGACTTTGGATCCTCATGGTGTCCTCATTCCACAGTGTCCCCATCCTCATAGTGTCCCTACCCTCATAGTGTTCCAACCCTTACGGTCTTCCCATCCCTATGGTGTCCCCACGGTGTTCCCATCCCCATGATGTCCCCATCCCTGCAATGTTCCCATCCCCACGTTGTCCCATCCCACGGTGTCCCCACCTCCATGATCTCTCCATCCCCATGGTGTCCCCACCCAAACCACACAACCCACAGTGTCCCAAACCCCATCGCTGGGGCTCCGTGCATACAGGGGATGTTTGAGCTCTTCCCCTACAACACTGACATGGAGCTGTCACAGGGGAGGTGACAGCATCCCACCGAGGTGAGGACATCCCCGTGGAGGTGCGGATGTGCCGGCGCTGGAGAAAGCTCAGCACTTCTGGCCCTGGCGCTCAGCCACAGAGAAGGGCGCAGCTCTCGGAGCGCGAGTTTCAACACGAACAGTTAATTACACTGAAATCCAGTCCCGGCAGCCTGGGCCGTGAGCTCATCAGATGGAGAGCAGCAGGGCTGGGCCGTGCTGGGCAGGACCCGGCTTTGATGGGAAATGGGGTGGCAGGAAGAAGCGGCGTGACTCAGGGTGTGGCGGTTCAGCGGGGTCTTCACCTGGGGACATCGGGGATGTTGTGCTGAGCTACGTTTGGGCAAGGCCAAATGCTGGGTTTGGGGAAACTGAGGCACGACCCTGGGGTGGGGAGGATGGGGCCGTGGGAATGCTCTGGCTGTGGGAGGATGCACGGAGCAGAACCTGCTCTCCCAGCCCCACATCCCGTGGCAGAGCCGGCTTAGCGCCCGCGGGGCAGCACTGGGAGCCCCCAACCCAGAGCTGAGGAGAGAACGTGAGGCTGAGTATGGGGATGGGGTTGGGGTCCCTCAATGCCGTTGGTTCCCTTTGAGGGGAAAATGAGGGGCTCCCATGGTTGGCCTCCGTCCTGCCCCGAATGCACCCAGCCCTCCTGGGAGCTGCTCCCAGGCCCAATGGGCAGCGCAGGGCTGGCAGACCTGCAGGATGAGCCGCGGGCGCCTGCTGGGCCTGACCCCGGGGGTTGGGGACACAGGGAGGGGACGGCGGGTGGTGCGAGATTGTAACCGTGCCCCAAATTGCAGTGATTGGGGCTGCGCTGTTCCCCAGCCTGCCAGACAGCCTGGAGGCTTTTTGGGGCTGGGAGGGACCCCTTGATCCCCACAAGGGCTCCCCATTCTTGTCTTTGCACGGTAGGAACAGAGCAGGGCTGTGCAGGTGGATTTTAGGGTTTTCGAACAGCAGCAGCACAACAGGACTCAGGTGCCCATGACCAGGGAGTGTCCCCAACTCAGAGCCACCCTTGGGCTGGGGACAGGTGGTGGGCACTGGGGTCAGGTCCCAGCACAGCCCCACACCCAGTGGTCAGTGGCCATGGCTTTATAGATCTAGAATAGATCTCTGCCACCCCACTGGCGCTGCTTGCACAACCCAAGCAGGACAGGTGGACAGCAGGACACACAGCCAGGCTTGTCCCTTGTCCCCAGGCTGGGTGACAGTGGCTGAGCCCCATCCCAAAGGCTGGTGGCCACAGCAGGGCAGCTTTTGGGGTGCCCAAGGTGAGCGCTGCCCCGATGGGGAGCTCACTGGGCCCAAAATCAGTGGGAGGGAGCCAGGCTGGTTGTGGGCTTTGCAATGGTTGGGGGTAGATGTTTGGGATGGCTGCGGTGCCTGGAAGGGCCCCTCTGCCCCACTTGGTCCATGTCTGTGTGTCTGTCCACACACACAGAACAGCACAGGGCTGAGGCAGTGCAGTGATGATGCCCACCCCAGCCTGGGGGGCTCTGAAACCACTCAGTGATGGTCCCAGCCCCACACTCCTGGGCTGCTGCTGGGATCAGCCCGCTCCAAGCCCACTGCTTTGAAGTAAGCCAGTCCTGGGCACTGGAGCCCCTTCTTGGGAGAGGCTGAGCTGTGGGGCAGGGGGATGGAGCTGCACACCCCTGCACAGGGCGATGAGCAAAGCCTCGACCATTCCTCATCCCCAACCACTCCCCACTTCCAAAAGTTCCCCATCCCCGACCCCACAGAGCACAGAGCTGGGGATGGGGGCAGGAGGGACCACACGGGCCAGGAGCCAGGACCCCAGGGCCGGGCCTGCACCGCAGTGACGAATCCTGGCCCCATGCCCAACGCTTGCTCAACGGGAGCGACGGGAGCCAAGGTGTCACCTCCTCAGCCCCCAGGAGCCGTCCCCTCCCGGCGTGGGGACGTGCAGGAGAAGGACCCGGTCTGTGGGACGTGGCAGCGCTCCCCTCGGGGCTCAGAGCTCTTTGATTTTCCATCTTCCCCACCGCAGGGCTGGGGCTGCAGGTGTTGCAGGGGTAGAAGCAGCGAAAGCTGAGAGGCCACAAAAGCTTTGGCAGCTCGTGGGTAACTCCGGCTTGACCCGACAGCACCCTTTTAAGCCACCAAATCTCTCAGAGCCGTGAAAAATCAGCCATAAATCGGCTTATTTTTTTTTTATGAGCACATCATCTGCCCCTTTTGCATCAGATATGGGGCTCAGAGATTGGGCTGGAAACCCCACACCAGCAAGGCGTGAGGACGGAGTTTCAGCTCCAGCTCTGGTCAGGTTGGCTCCCAGCCCCACTTCCAGCTGCAGAAGGACCTGCACAGTTCCCAGGTAGAGGAACACAACGTCGCAAACACAGCCCTGCTGTGACGTTCCCACCAGAGGGTTTTTAGCCCCAGGCTTTGCAGCACTGGGTTTTATTTATTCAGGTTCAGCAAACTCCCAAGATGAAAGCGAGACAAAGTGTTTTATTAAGAAAGAGTCCATCATTATTTAAAAAAAAAGAAAAACAACCATCTCTGTCCTTCATGAGACAGACTGGAGGCTTCCGAGCCTGGATAATCCCGAGTATGAGGGCCATGTACACCGCGCCTAGGAAGTAAACCAAGAACTCACGTCTCAAGTCTCGCTAGAAAAGAAACCTGCTGATTTTTCTTTCCCCGGATCTTCCTTGGGCACAACGGGGAAGAGGAGACGTGGCTAAGCTCACTCTCCCTTGCTTCTCTTCTCTCACAACCCCCACCCCGATCCCCCTCGTTCCAAAAAGACCCAACTTGCTTCGCCCTCAGCCAGAGCCCCTCCATTCCACCGCTGCTCAGTGGGGCTGAGGTCAAATCTCCACAGTGAGGGAGTGCAGCAGGCAGAACCTCTGCCAGGAGAGACTTCCCCTCGCTCTGAGTCACACAACACAGAGAGTCCCTTAAACTCTCAGCAGCAAAAGGAGAGCTGTCAAAGCAGAAGAGCGGCTGCGGCGGAGCTGGGTGTGTTACATATCCATCACTTCTTCCTCCACCGTCTTGTCCTGAGATTGCACATACTTCTCCTGCACTGCAAGCGTGCTGATAACGCACTAATTAAGGAAAACAAGGCAGCAGGGCAGGGCTCAAACACTCCCTTCTACAAGGAGCTCTAACGTTCTCAGCGAGGAGCCAACCCCAACGTGCGCCTGCAGGCTGGCAGGAAGGCAGCAGTGCTGGCAGCTGCACGCATCACCTGAGTTATTTCTGGCTCTGGCTGATCCCAGACCCGACAAGTACAGGAGAATCAATTGTATGGTTTGGACGGGGCGCAAAGAAACAGTCCAAGCGAGTGTGAATGAGAGGAAAGTTGTCAAAAGATTCCTCCCACACGTACGGCATCAATTAGCAACGCATGCGGTAGCTGCGGTGTGGACAACTGCCTGCTAAGCCCTGGGCTGAGCATCTGCATCACAACACAGCATCAGACCTGGCAGGGACAACCTGCAAGCTGCCAGCCCCACCTCCAGCCCCTCTTGCCCGGTCCCTAAAGGAGAGATTAACACAAGGGAGGATCGGCGGAGAAGGATACGAAGTGAAGTGGAAATCTGCTCCCACTGCTGCTGACATCAGAGCTTCCAGGCTCCTGTGCTCCTGGTCCCCAAAGGAACAGCCGTTGGCTTTGTCCACCGCCTGCATCACCTGCCGCATGCTGTCCTTATCCTGAAAGGGACAGAGGTGACACACGGGGAACACGGTCCTTCCCAGGGCCAAGAGCTCACGCTGGCCTTTAGCACCCATTTTCTCTGAGGCTGTGGGCCACCCAAACCGCAGGCAAAGCCTCCATGACACTGCCTGCCTCCTCCCTGAGCCCAGAGGGCAACAGGACAAGGAGGAGCTTCCCCCTGGGGTCTGAATACACGATGGGCTGACACCCTCCGCCCTCTCGCTCCCTTTCATCACGGCTCATCTCGGCCCATCTCCCTTTGCTGACACTTCTGCAAACTGCAAAATTAACATTTTCAGTCCTCGCTCACAAATGCGTTCCTCCCATCTCCAAATGACTCTGTGCTCCCTGATATACACGCGTTTTAGGTAATGGCTCGGATTTGAAATGCGGGTGCTGAAGGAAGGAGTCTCAGTTCCCCAGCCCAGGACACGAGGCCCTCATAGCTCCAAGCCCATCAGCTTTTCCTTCTCCTTCGGCTGCCACAGAACATGTGCAAGTCTGGGTGCATCTCACTGTCCTCCTCCATCCCCGAATCTCTCCACTGTAAAACCTTACAGCCCCCGTGTCTCTGATTTTTACAGCCAGTTCTGGGTGCAGATGGAGAAGCAGCGGAGGCAGCGTGGAATGTGGGGCGGCCTTTGCAGAAGGTGTATTTATTTCCCCCACGTGTAACCCAGCTGCTCCCAAACATCCTGGCTGCTTCGCCAGCACTCCGTGCTCTCTGTGCCCCTCTCTTCCCCCACATCACCTGGACGTTGAGCGGAACGAAGGACACCAGGCTGTAGTCCTCGATCACCTCCACCAGCTTGGCATTGAGGCGGCGGTAGTTCCTGAAGAAGGGGTCAGAAGCTAAATGGTCAACCAGGTAAGAGAGGTCCAAGACCTCCGTGTAATAATCCAGGTTGAAAGCTGTAGGGAAACACCAAGAGGCTCTGAAAACCATTTGTAGATACGGGTAATCACCCCCGGCCAGAGCTCGCTTCCAAGAACCCAGCGAGATTTACACCATTTTCCCAACCACCTCCCTGCAGAACAGCCCTGTACCATGGCAGCCGATCTGCATCCGACACCACCCGACTCCACGTCTCCCTCTCTGAAAGGCGCCTACCCAGCTTGCCATACTGCTCAATCAGGTCCATCTTGGAGAGGACGTTCACGTGGGGCAGTTCCACATGCAGCATAGTGGAGAGCGAAGTGCAGAGCACGGAGATGAACTTGCCGGGGTCTGTGCAGTAGTGAGAATCCACCAGATGTACTGCAGCCAGCTGGGGAGCAAAGGCACAAAGGTGAAAATCCTTCTGCTTAACCCTGGGAGACAATGAGAAGGATAAGGCACCCGGATCTAACTGATCACACAGACTCCTACGTGGGGAAAGCTATCACATGCACATAAAACATCCCCCTATGGAGATGCAGTCTATACAATGCACGGATAGATCCATCATCTCCACCCTCGCACCCGTGGGGGGTTCAGAGTGAGGGTGCTGCGGGCAGGGAGGGCTGTGGGAAGGCTGCAGCACCGCAGGACAGCCTTACACCCCAACCGCTCCCACGTTTCTGAGGACATCCCACTTTGCAGCAGCGGCTCCCAGCTTGTCCGCACTCTGCAGGTTCTTGGGGGGAGCCGGGGGTGACCCCCATTCTGAGCTACACAACTGCCTCGAGGTTTCCACGTTCCCCACAGGAACGTTTGCCAACTCAGTGAGTGCAGAAGCCCTCGCTCCGCCAGGAGAATCAAGAGTTCTGTGGTTCGAAATAACAATTAATCACTAAATGAACGAGCTGCTCGATTCCCTGCAGCCGTGGTCCGCGATCTCTGCTACGCCGCTGCCTGTTGCACAACGCCACTCTGCAGGCACAGCTCTGTAGCTGAGGGTGCTTGAGTCACAGCCGTGCTTCAGCAGCAAAAAGCCAGAGCAGAGCTCACAGGCAGGTGCAAGCACTCCTGCGCCCATCAGAACAGGAGCGTAACCGTCTTTTTTTAGTAAGTGCAGTTTCGTGTTACGTTTATTTGAATAAAGATGAATTCTAATGTGCAGATTCCCAGCGACACTCTCAAGCAAACGAACTTGCCCTTCTTGCTCGCGCCACAATGTGGTTTGCACATTCATGCTCTGGCCCAAATGCAAAGCAAATGCAACGTAGGCAAGTTAGCGTGGTTATGGGACTCTTCTCACCCGCGCTTCCTAATTTGCATCTTCCATTGTGCAAGAAAGCACCGAGCTCGTATTACGACGTGCACAGCCATTTGGTTTGGCTGCAGGAGCGGCAGGCAGGGCCTGAGATGACACCTGGATTTCTCACAGTGCAATGCAGAGGATCTGCACTCGCTCTGCACGCACACCGAACTCCCTGCCCTGAAATACAGCACTGACTCAAACAGAACGCAGGACAAACCTTCCAGCAGTGAGAGTCTGGGAGGAAGGAACCCATGTTTCTGCTCAGGATGGTGGCACTGTGTTAAACATCCTGAACAAGCTACTCCTGCCTGTCCCACCAAGCAGAAAATCACAGAATGGCCTGGGTTGCAAAGGCCCACAGTGCTCATCCAGTTCCAACCCCCTGCTGTGTGCAGGGTCGCCAACCAGCAGCCCAGGCTGCCCAGAGCCACATCCAGCCTGGCCTTGAATGCCTGCAGGGCTGGGGCATCCACAGCCTCCTTGGGCAACCCTTTCTCAAGCAGGATGGTGAAGAAAACAGCTCTTAGCAGCCACATCCACAACCAAAGAGCCCCAACTGCATGGTGAGCAGCACCTGAGCCCCCTGCACAGCTGCAGTGCCCACAGAGCACCGAACCCACCCTGAAATTCCACTTGGCCAACTGTGCAAAGACGTTCTTCAGGGCGTCGTGGTGGGTGTAGAGCTCCACCTGCCCCGGGCAGTCAAACAGGTAGTAGTGACCTCTGAAGGCAGCCAGCTTCTCCTGCAGCCAGTCAAAATTGGCCTCCAGGTACTCCATGCAGTAGATGAGCCCCCCGTTGGGCCCCAGCTTCAAGTTCTCCATCACGTCAGACAGGGTGATGAGCTCGGAGATGTCCACGGCGCAGGAATACGGCATCCCCTCGTTGGCCGGGTCCAGGTTCACCACAGCCACCGTGCGCCCAATCCTGCCCATGAACTCCTGCATGCCATGGCAGTACGTCGTCTTGCCGGAGCCTGGAGGTCCGATCACCACCTGGCCAAAGGCCAGCGGGCTCCCCTTGCTGCTCTCAGACATGGCGGCTCATTTCCTCCTCCTGAGCAAGAAACGCAAAGCTCTCATTCACAGTTTTATTTCCCTGGATACGAACGCGGTCAGCTGGGCCTTGAGCCCGTGGCTGTGAATTAAGAAGGAAGAAGCACCCAGCGCCAGCACCACGGCCGTGCGTTCTGTGTGTCCCTCCTTCCAGCCCTGCGCCCCCACATCTCCTCTTCCCCGCATCCCACACCCCTTCTCCCCCCGTGTCCCCACCCGCCCCCGTTTCCTCACGCACACCCTCCAGGCCTACATCCCTCCCCGCGTCCTGTCCCCACACCGCACTCCCAACCCACGCCTCTTCTTCCTCCACACCCCCACGCGCCCCCCTCCCGCTCACCGCCACCAGCGGTGCCGCAGCGCTGGGTCCGGGTGCCCGCAGGGTCCCGCTCACCGCGTTCCGGCCCCGGAGCGCCAGCCGCCCGCACAGCGCCCCCTGGCGGTCGGAGGGCGCAGCGGACCGAAGGGTGCCGTGGGTGCGCGGGTTCGATTCCCCGCTCCACCCATTTCCTCCAGGCACAAACCCAGCCCTCCCCCCCCCACCTCCGCCTCCAAAAACAGAGAAATGACTCTCTACGTTGTCTCTGCCACACCTAATGAGAAGTGCAGAGTAAGCAGAAGGAAAAGGCTGGAGCCCACTGACACGGAGGACGCTGAATTCACATGGAACACCACAACGCCCGGTCACACGGATGAAAGCTCTCAGCCCAGGGCTCTCTGCAGCCCAGGCTTTGTCACAGGGAAGCATGGAAGGAAGCAGCTGCTACACCTGACCACAGGGAGACGCCTTCCCGAAGGCTGCCAGGACGTGTCTTTCATCCCAGCGAGCTTCTCCTGGGACTGTGGGATTGTCACGCCCAAGCAAGACAAAGCTGTGAGCCCGCAGCAAACTTTCAGCAGGACAGTTAAGTTGCCACAGCTGGCCCTGTCTGTACTTGTCCTGCCCTAGGTCTCAAGGAGCTGTGAACTATGTGCTCTGCTTTTCGGCCTGAGCTGGCTGTGCACCAAACACATCAGCTCTGCCGATCCAGGCAGCAGTATTGGCTTTAAAGCTCCGGTATAATCCTGCAATTCCCACCTCGTTCTCAGTGAATAGGACCATTAATATCTCCCCTCACTTTAATAGCTCAAGGAGGAATAAAAAATAATAATCGGGGCAATTTCCGTTACAAATCATTTCTTCCAAAAATAAATATATGAACAAACTACTCCAGAATTGAGACCAGCAGGAGCCAGCCTGCGGTCAACAGGAGCAGCACCAGTAAAAAGGCTCTGTGCCAGTCCCAGCTCAGTGTGACTGAGTGCTGAAGCTCTCCAGAGTGCCACGCGACGCCCGGATGAAAGGCATGTCCTGTCTGTACTTCATGGCAGTGGGGGGCTGGCGCCTGAGCAGCTGGTCACCGCTGTCCATGGGCTCGGGGTCATCGTAGATGGTTGAGATGAGGACAGGAGTGTCTCTCCGTGGCTTTTTCACCTTGCTGAACGCTGGCAGTTTCTCCCCATGGTACCTAGAGGGAAGCAGATAGCGTTGGGTCCACTAGTGCTGGGGTAGAGTGGGACACTCCTGAAGATCCAGGCTGTTTCCACCACATGTTATAAAGGAAAAACGGGCAGAAATGGTGCAGGTGTTCTGTCCTGAAGCCATCTCATAGACAGGAACAAGAAACAGCCCTTGCAGTAAGACGCAGCACTGAGCAAAGCCACAGAGAAATCAGAAGGCACACAAATCTCACTCAGGTCACTTGAGCTTTTCCTACAGAAATATGATAGCATAGGTGACCCTTAATTCCTGAGCTCAGCTCTCCCTCTGTGTCTGTGTGCTGCAGGAACCTGCAAATGGTTCCATTTCTTCTGGCCTAACAACACAAGCCCTTTCAAGAGCACTGGACTGTCAGGAAGAGCAGAGCAGTCAGTTCTGGAGTGCTGTGGAAGGCCCCTGGGATGCAGCCTTACTGCTCTGGTTTACACTTCACTCTTTTTAAGCCAGTTAGTTGCAGATGCCAGGCAGAGGCTCCAAACACAGGCCGGCAGGGGAGGACAAGGTACTTACCCCAGACCTCTCTTACATCTGGGATTCTGACCCTCGTTGTCAAGAGCTTCAGCCATTCCAGAGTTGCTGCTCCCCAGCCCCAGCCCCTCCGTCCAGCCCTGCTGCTCCAGAACCTTCCTGCCAAAGCCCTGGGAGAAATAAAGTCATAAAGATGTTGGACGAAACCCACTCTCATCTTCTCAGAACCTCCCTCTCCAAGACCCGCATATTTTGTACATCACCAGTGCAGCCTTTCCCCATCCACTCTGTATCCAAAGCTCACCTTGGTGTATCTCTCAAAGGTGCCAATTCGCTGCCTTGATGTAGACCCATCCTCCAAACCATCTCGAAGTCTCTGTTCCAGCCACATCTGGACTGAGTCACGAGCATCCTTGTCACCTCCATCTAGGGAAAAAAGCAGCAAGAGTCAGAGTAGCACAGCTCAGGAAATCTATTTCCTGCTGTGATTTCCCCCAGAGCACCACCCAGCAAGGAGGCAGAACCTGTTCTTTTTGGCAACTCTCACAGCCAAAAAAATGTTCTTTCAAGTACAGTGACGTCTCGGATGCTTTCAAAGGATGACTGAGCTCCCCTCGTCAACAGCTCTGCAGATTCAGAACTTCCCAACCTCCCCTGTTTCCTAAGAAGTTTTTCCAACCTCAAATACCTTTGTCATAGTAGATGCTCATGTCCACATCCCAGTCATCTGCAGTCTGCTCATCAAAGTCTGCCAAGAGAAGAAAAGCACTGGTTTTGGTGATGGCTGTGGAAGTCTGACACAGAAGAGCTGTAAGCTAGTGGTCGAGCCCGGTTCTCTCTAACAAAATGGGAAGGAAAAGATACTAGGGTATACAAGCCACAGTGCTTACAGAATAGGCTGCTAGTAGGACTAACAGGTCTTTGAGCCATCAGAGGGAACCTCTGCAGGTTTTGTTTTTAAGCCTTAAGAAAGGCCTAAAAATTGATTGCCAGATGCCCATATCTGCAGCTGAACTGGAAGGGTTATACTTGATTTATCTGCTTTTGTCAGGCTGGGCCCCCAGTCCCCAGCTTGTGGTGGTTAGTTTGTAGTGCAGTGACACAAACACCAATGTTACCTCCGTTCTCCTCCCGCCAGTACTGAGCATCTGTGTAGAAGACAAGGCCTGAGCCTCCTTTCTCCCATTTCAGCTCAATCTCCTCCTCAAACAGCCGCTCCTCCACACGATCCTGCTTGGTCACATCCTCATGCAGAGCCTCGTGTCGCTCCCACTCCTCACAGGTATCATTGTCCTGCAAAGAAACCAGCAAAAGGTGGGTGACAGCAGCAGCACAAAGCCTCCTTTTCACTTCCCTGACCCTCACGGTCCATTGCTATGCCTTTACTATAGAACACCTTTGTCAGTAGAGCTCGTCTCAGCCTGCTGTTTTCAGGCACTGACATGACCGGCGCTGATGACCTCATTCCCCTGACTAATGCCATCTTCAGAGTCAGCAGACAGAAGTGGTGAAAAATACCACATCACACCCACTTCACAGCATGCTTTCAGCTGATCTGTAACTCAAAGATGTCCATTTAAGGAGCAGGTGTGTTGTACGTAAAGTCAGCACTAGCAACAAATTAATTCCACTCAAGTAGATCCCTGAAGAGATTGTATCGGTTCCAGAAAAGGAGTTTGCTGGCACAGCCACAGATCAGACTGACAGCTTTACTGCTGTCTGCCCAGCTTTGGGCACAGCCCTTCAAGGGAGACATTAACCAACTAAGGAATGTCCAAAGGAATAGCTAGAGATCCAGGAAACAGAGCCGTGAGAAATGGCCACAGGAGCAGAGCAGACTTGCTTAGTCTGGAAAAGAAAGGACCTGAATAAAAAGTTTTTAAAGGAAGGAACAAAGCGTTCTCTGTGTCCACTGTTGCTAGGAGAATCTAATGGAATAAAACTGCAGCAAAGATTTGACATACAAGTTAATTCTGGCGTATAATGGTAGGACAGCCAAGAACGGGAATGGCTTGCCTCAGGACTGCACTGCCTCTGTAATAACAAAGATTTGGGAGAACAGGCCAGACAGGCATCTGCCAGGGGGAGCAAGATAATCTCTGGAGAGCCAGACCGGCCCAGCTTTCTAGAAGCCTTTGTCAAGAAAGTCATTTTTTCTCCAAATGACTAACTTGTACTGCAGGAGCATCCAAGGTCAACCATTTGCACGACTCCGCATGTCATTTCCAGAACACTGACGTGCTCCCCGTCTCCAGCCATCTCATTTACAGCAACAGCAGAGCCAGACCAACCTGCCACGCAGCAGGCAAAGATCCCATCCTGCAGCACCAGCCACCACCTGGGCTCCATCCTCTGGACTGAGCTTTTTAAAGCAGTTTCACTTGGACAGGCTGTTCTGGAAGTATTAACACCTGCACCACTACGTGCACCAGGGAGCTCAGAATGCGAACAACCACATTTAACACCATTTTCAGACAAGCTGACTTTACAATACCATTAAAAGATTAAAAATCAGCTCTAAGAGTTACATCAACTCTCCCAGCTTTGCAGCGCAATGTCTGACCTCAGGCAGCACTACAAAAATCCACTTACATCATCCGAGTGCGACTCCTCTTCCTCCTTTTCCTGCCCCACCTCATCTCCCTCAGTATTGGCTGGACCAGTCACCTCAGATCCTGGCACAGGCCCCTCGTCCTCTGTGATCTCATCCCCCGTAGCAGTGTAAACTCTTTCTTCTTCTATAACCGTCTCAGTGTTCTGGTATTCAAAAGGCACATTCCCATACCTCCGGGATGAGCCTGTCTTTGGGAAATCCAGCTGTAATTTCTTGATGATCCTGGGAGGCAGCCTGCAGGCACGGATCAGCTCCAGAAAGACTTTCAGAGGGGTGCCCACATTCCCGAAAGGCATAAAGGAAGGGGGGTTGAACTCAGGCAACCGCTTCAAGTCCGCTTCCGCGATGGTTTCACCCTCAGCCTTCGTGTCCGTTCCACTGGGAAATGTCTCCGTGCCTGGAAGAGGGAAGGAGTGATCTGGGGAGGGAAAACGCACACCTACACCAGAGAGGGGCAAATCGGGGCCCTCCTGGGAATGCCTAAATAGAGGAACAGCCCCCATACTGACTCTATTTGCCCCATAAACGAATGTAAGGTGTTAAGGAAACGCCACCAGGGGGAAAGGTGGGGAGGGGGGAAGGCGGGATCCTGTGCTCAACGGGCCCACAGGGGAGGCCCAGACGTACCTGTCCCGGGGCTAAGGCGGACCCTGCGGACAAGGCAGCGGCCGGGCAACGAGGTGCCGCCGGGCCCGACCCAGTGCCTGCCCGAGTACATGCGGACGAAGCGCCGGGCGCGGCCGGGCCGCACGGCCACCGGGCAGCAGCAGGTGTTGGGAGCTGCGGCCTGCCCATCGCCGCCTCCCGCCGGCGGTCGCTCGGGGCGGTGGCGGTAGTGGAAGCAAAGAAAACCGCCGGCCTCCAGGAACTGGCTGAAGTAGGCGCGGAGATGGGCAGAGCGCAGCGCGGCCGGGATGCCGCTTACCAGGCAGTAGCGGGCAGCAGCGGCGCCGCCATTAGGGATTTCACAGTCGGGCGCCGCCATCTTGTCCACCGAGCCGTGCGTCACAAGGGCTGGGCGCGCGGTGATGACGTCACAACCGACCTGAGGGGAAGAGGGCGCCGCCTCGCGGCGGGGAGGGGTGCTGCAGGCTCTGCGGTCAGCGGGCGCTGGGGGGCGTTCCGACGTGCAGCCCAACCCGGGGAGGAATGGGGGGTTGGCCTTTCCTTTTCCTTTTTTTTCTTTTTCCTTATCGTTTTCCTTTATGCTACGTAAAATAGCAGCTCTGAGAGCTACGTGTAGGACAGGGAAAAGGGGTGGTGCTGTGTTGTCATAGGCTGTAGTGAGGTGCTGCCCCACCGTGCACGGGGCACTCCCGTCCCCAGGAGCTGCTGGGAGCAGCAGTGGGATGGAGACATCGAGGGCTCTTCCCTGCGCCCAGACACCTGCCTGCCTGCTGCTGGGTTACTGTGCCAACGGGGCTATTGGGTGCCCGGCACGCAGTGACTCACGCGTGTGTCACCGTGCTGAGCAGCTCGTGGCTGGCGTGGGCCGGCGGAAACCGTGCGGTGACTCACGCTCTCCTTCCCTTTGGAAAACGGCTGTCAGGGGCTGAGATCGCCTTGGAAGCGGCCTGCTGTGGTTTGGCAGCAGGGGTGGAGGGACGGATGGGCAGAACGCGCTGTTCTCCCACCAGGCTCCTGTTAAGTGCGGTGCGTTTCAGGGGGGGCGGGGAACCAGGAGGCCTCGTGTGGCTCCACCAGGCAACGCGGCAGGGCGGCGCATGGCACACAGGCTGCTCTGGGTGCCCGCCGAGGGCTGTGTGCACATCCAGGTGAGTCAGCACCCGCCTCCTGCCTCGGCACCTCCGGGCACGGCTGCGTGCACGAAGGAAGGCGCAGCGTACGGACAGGCTGCGCTTCTGCTGCCTCTGCAGATTTCTCTGTGCTCGGTGCACAGGGCGGTGTGTGCCACGGGGCTGGGAATCACGCAGCTCCTGCGGCCGCATCGCAGCGCTCCCCTGCGATGACGAGGCAGAAGGATTTCACTGAGAGCCTTTGGGGAAAGGCTCTGTCCCTGCTTTCGGGTGTCCTTCCCACACCGGGCCTCCAGCCTGTATTTTTACAAGTCCAGAATCCCAGAAACGTAACAACCCTCCCCGAAAGTCGCCACCACTTTCCAAAATGGAAAACGTTTTATTAAAAAAATAATTTACTGCATCTTATGTACAAATCGAAAGGAGGTCCGCTGGTAAAATACTGACATCTGATGCTTCACAAAAGCTGCAGACAGGAGAAGCGAGCTTTCCAGACGTGTTTAACCAGCTGTAACTCAAGGCAGGGATGTTTTGCTCTGCCACCAACAGTTCTCGTTTGTTCAGTGTCTGCAGCTCAGCGTGTTCCTTGCTGCCCACAGCCTGAGCCATTCTCGGTGTTGCTAGAAGCACCTTAGCGGTGTACAGGTAGGATGAACTCCTTGATGTTCACGCAGCGTTATTTGCCGTACGTTTCCCTGCTCTTAGGCAATCCACTGCCCTGTGAGCAATCCTGTTGCAGCTCATGGCGTAACGGAGAGAAGATGCGATCTGATGAAAGGCAGGAGGCGTTCATTTGGCCGGCTGCACGCCCTGTAAGATTTTCTGCTTTTCCCTCCTGCTGCCTGAGGAAGAATTCTTTATTTCTGAGATTCCGTGCACAACAGGACATTGGCCAATACTTAAAAGTCTGATTTCTTACTGTTTGCACTTGGTTGTACTCTACAAGTGATCCCACCGAAGGTACTCAGCACCCTTAAACACCACTACCGCAGAGCTGAGCTGTCACGGGCAGTGAGTTGAGGTCAAACCTCGTTTCTTGGAGTTAACAGCAAAACACACCTTGATTTTAATTGAACTGAGGATTCACTGAGATAAAAAAAAAAGCCTGGAGCAGGCTGTAACTCGGTCTGCTCTGTGTCGCAGGGCTGGCCTGCTTGCTAGTACCACCAGCTGCAGAACAGGGAAGCAGCCACACACGCATACTCACACTCCTTGAAACAGACTGGCAGAGGTGGAGCAGGAGCTGTCACAGATATCTGCTGAATCAAGGCTGCTTTCCTGTGTGCTCTGCTAAAACCCTGCTGAGCCCTTCAGCCTAGCGAGAGGCACACGTAAAGCCTGTGGAGCTCAGAGTGCCTGTCCTGAACGCCCGCTCCCCAGTCCTCTCTGCTGCCCTGCCAGGTGTTGGAGAGCACCCACAGGGCTGTGGCAGAGCACAGCAGCTCACAGAGCCACGCGTGGTGAGGGAGCCGGCTGCCAGCTGGTGATTTCATACAGCATATCCACGATGAGCTCAACAATGTCTGCATTGCCAATGATGGGCCGGAAGAAGAGGTCTGTGATGAGGGCAGGAGGGATGGATTTTAAGGTGGAGGTGATGAGTAAAATGAGGGAAAAACGGTCCTGGTCCTTGGGGTGCAGGATCTGCACCACTTCCTGAAGCGCTCGCTCGGCTTCCCGCTGGAGGCTTTCGATGTACAGGGAGGCTGTCAGCCCTGGGACATCTGCCAAGAGAAAGGAGGAAAGGCATGTGAAGAGGAAGGAAGGCTGGAAAACAGCTCTAGGTTTCTCCCATCTCCTTCCCCGTATCTTGGAGAAAACCTCAGAGTGCCACACTAATGACACGTATTTCAGGGCTGTTGCGTTGAGTAAATGCAGTTAATGGGGCAAACATGAGCTTTGTAGAGTAAGACCCGGGGTTCTTTGTTCGCAAGGTGAGGAGGTCTCTGCTTTTAAACACTGCATTCAGTATCCCTCCTACCTCCCTGCTTCCCAGAGGTAAACTGCATTGTTGGTGCTAACGATAATGTGAGCAGCTCTCCCTGCTCTCACACACGCTTTTGCCCAAACTCTGAGTGACTCCAAGCCAAGAGCTGTGTTTTTAAATGCTAACTCATGCAGGGCTTTCTCTCGCCGCCAGCAGGCAGAGCTGGGACGGTTGAGCACTCACCAGGATTAAAGAGAATGGCTCCCTTCAGGTAGGCGTATTCTTTGGGGCTCAAGTCCAGGCTCCAGAAGGTGTTGAGGCTGCACTGCAGCCACTGCACGGCGGCCAGCATGGGCTGCGTCCACTCAGGCTCCTGCCTTTTGCTTTGGCCATCGAGGAGGATCTTCTCGAGCATGCTGGGGGCTGGGGTCTCCATCACCTCAAACGTCACCGTCTCCTGGACCAGCCCCAGGAGGAAGAGGGGGACCCAGCAGCCGTCCAGCAGCAGGAGCTGGTCCCCTCGCGGCAGCAGGTGGAAGGAAGGGAGGTTTTTCACGAAGCTGATGGTTTTCACCAACACGTTGGAGGCAGCCTGGCAGGTGATATGGGGTGTCCGGAGGCAAACCGTCCAGCGCTGGTGGCACAGGCAGCGTTGGTGGGGTGGGCTGTGGCTCAGGTTCTGGCTGAGGAGGGTGTAGAGAATGGCTGAGTGTTTGTCTTCATGCTGGCACTGACACCTCTCGCAGTCCATGTCTGTGCTACTGGTCATCAGAGCAGAACTGGGAGCCCGTATCCTCCGTGAAACTCCGCAGATGGGAGAGACCTGTAAGTTTCCTCCCCGTCTCAGCCTGGGAGTGACCTGTCCTCCCTGCTCTGCCAGCACATGGCTGTTCAAACAAGCTCTTATAAGGCTCGGTCACAAGTGGAACACCCCTTCCCAGCCTTGACCGTTCCGTGATTAAGCGGTTCTCATTAAAAAAAAAAAGAAAAAAAAAAGAAGAAAAAAACCCATCTGTCTGCAGACTGATTGGCTGGGACCAGCAAGATCGCAGCATGGCGTCAATGGCCGTTTTCTCAATGAAAAACCAGCAGCCGCAGCGCGGGGATGGGGCAGCGGGTTGGGCAGCCTTATCACAATTACCCAAACAGTATAAACAAAGTCATTAACCCGGGCTGTACCATGGCACCAAGGCCCCACGCTGCAATCAGGCTGTGCTATCTGGCAGGTGTCGCTGCCAAGGAGTTCACACACACACACACACACACACACACACGCATACACACACAGTGCTCGTCTGGAGCGAGGACCCCATGGCAAATGGCCTGTGTGCTCCGGCCTTGGAAAGAGCAACCTGGAAGTCATTTTATCAGCAGATGTTTGCCTAACCTTGTTGACAGGAGATTCGTGCTGTTACAGTTAAGGAAGCTGGTGAATTGAAAGACTAAACCTGAGGCAGCGGCCCATGCACTGCAGGAGAAATTCTGGGTAGGTGAGAGCCAGGTTTATAGATTTTTACCTTGAATTGCTCTGCAATTTGTATGTTTTGATTGGAAGAAGTTAAGTAGCAGCACAGAATTATCGGCCTGTGAGGAATCCCTCACTCAGCGGGGTCCGGTGAACCCCGTGAGGATGGGAACAAATGACTTAAGGGTACGCAGCTCTTGGTGCACAAACAGGAGGGAACTGAGGGCCACGTTTATAGATTTTCACCACAAAATACCCAGGTATTTGTGTCTGTTGGCCAGCACAAGTTGGTCTGGGGAAGTGGCAGCATCTGCTGATTGATTTCTGGGGGACCCTGAGCAGTTGGCACCCTACGGGGATAAGGACAACTCACCCTAACGGCACACAGCTCTTAGTGCAAAGGAGTGAAACCAGCAATGAGGGGTGAGGCCTACAGCAGCCACCAGGGACTGGCATAGTCTCTCCCCACTGCAGACTGCAGGCCCTTTGCCTTGCTTGGGCCTGGACCAACGTGGTGACTCTGGAGGGGATGCGGGAGGAGGCAACTCCTGCGCAAGGACGGGAGATGCCCGGAAATGGGCGACCCCGTGGAGCTTTCTGGAAAGGCCCAGGCCCGGCCGTCGCTATAGCAACCGAGCCCCGCTCCACTCTTCCCGCCTCTCCAACCCGGGTACTGCCTCGACCAATCCGCGAAGGCAGCAGCGCAGACGAGCGCTGCGATTGGCTGTTGAGGGACGTAGCGTATTTCCGCTTCCACCCAGCCTGCTTCCTGTTCCGGTTAGCAGTAGCGTGAGGGCTCTGAGGAGACCGGTGGCGGACAGGATGGGTCTGAGCGCAGAGGAAGCGGCGGAGCAGGAGGATCGCTTCGATGGCATCCTCCTGGCCATGGCCCAACAGCACCAAGGCGGCGTGTGCGAGGTAGCACCGCCACTCCCGGGGTGGCCAAAGCCTTTCCGTGCTCCCGGTGGTTATTGGGGGGGAGGAGCGGGCGGGCCCGGGAGGAGGGGCAGCGCGTGACTTCCGGCCCCGCCGTGGCGGCGGCAGTGGCTCTGCGGGGCGCGCGTGGTGCCGGCGAGGGGCTGAGGAGCTGCGGGGCACGGCTGTTTCTAGTGTGCGGATCCCGTTTCTTTGGCTGCGGCACCGCTCTGTAGTACACGAGGGCGGGGACGTGGGCAGGAGGAGGGAGCCACTTTTTTAACGCAGCCACGCGGCAGCGGCCCCTGAGGCCCCCCGGTGTTTGATTCTCCTCTGCGTGGGGCTCTGCGGGTGCGGTGCGGCCTCACTTTCCCTCACGTGGCAGCTCGTTGGGGTCCCGGAGCTGAACTGCAGGAGGGGTGCGTGAGAGCATGCCCCGCACCCCAAAATTTTGAGAAGTGATGCTAAAAACGTCTTGTTCAGTCCTCAGAGTTCAGGTTGGAATACCGACAAGATGTAATTCCTGATGAGAGAAAAAAAAAATACTAGGAAAAAAAACATATTGTCTGAGAGAGTGCATTTCCATGCACTGGTAACACTTGGCAGGTAGTGAGGCAGTTAATGGGAAGCAATAGGAGTTCGGTCTTTTGTAAAAGCAAATGGGACACAGAGTTTGGAAGGGTGGGCTTGTGTGCTTTGAGGGCTTAGACATGCAAGACAGCAAAATACAGTATGTGTATAAACCTGTATACATACACGTGTATGTATGTGTACATGCCCAAAGTTCCTGCATCAGGTGGGTCTGAGTGGCAGCTTGGCATGTCCACAAAGGTACATCTCCAGTGTGATCTGAGAGTAATGTGCCTACACTCTGGTAATGTAAATTACATAGCTGCCTCCCCTGAAGAACAGATCCAGGAGGTGGATTTTCAGGCTAACCACTGGATGTTTTCTCTGGGAAACAGAGGGTTTCATTATGATCCTGACACAGATATGAAGAACTGAATAAAGACTGTTCATTAGACGTGAGGTGCCTTGGAATGATCTGGTCTCATTGCTCTGTTTTTTTTCCCCACCCTTCTCCTGTTCCCTTTCCCTGTTCCCTCTATCAGCTTGTGAACACATTCTTTAGTTTCCTGAGGCGTAAAACAGATTTCTTCACTGGTGGAGAAGATGGCGTAGCAGAGAAGGTAACAAACCACAGTGTGCAAGTTGTTATGTCTTTTGATTTATGTGTCAGCCATGTTAATGCCTTGCTAAGCCTTCCTTTCCTGAACATCCTAAAACCCTCCAGTGCATTTGGGGATGAGCGGTCTGTGATAAACACACCACTGAAACGAGGTGACGGTGAGCTGTCCCTATCTGTGGTGAGGCATGATTGCTTGCTCGGGTGATCCTGGTGGTGCAGGTTTTTGCCATGCTCTGGCCAAAGGCTTGTTTGGAAAGCAAATCTGCCAGACACACTGACTGAACGGTGACAGACACTGCAGTGCCGATAACCGCATGTTGCCTTGTTTGTTCACCTCAGAAAAAGCTCAAAGTCCACGTCTGCACACAAGCAGCTGCACCTTTGTCTCTGGGCTGCTGTAACTGTAAGGACTGAGCATGCCTTGGCTCTAGGCTGCCTCGTTAACATGTTGTGTGTTCCAGCATGAGTTAGCCAGACTTTGTGAAGGGTTCTCAGTTGTACTTGCTGTTCCCCCTCGTTTAGCATGTGAACTCCTTTGTAATGCTTGGCTGGATGCTGTGTTACTCTCTGCCCTCCCAGTATTCCAGCTCTGGGTGACTGCAGCAGCGATTACAGGGAAGCTGATGTTGTAGAAGGGTCTGATACTTCTAGATCCCATGGCCAGTATGGAATAGAGGGAAAAACCCAGAGTGCATGTCTCTTGTAAGCACTTTTTGGACTACTAGAACTCCCTGTGAGCAAAGCAGGTGCTGTTGCCATGGTAAGTGCATTAGGGAAGACATTAATTGCTGACAGAGTGCAGAATGTACTCTTAGTGTAGTCTCCAAAGTAACAGAATTAAGGCAGGTAAGGGATGGGAAAGTGGATGGTTTCAAAGGAAGAATGAATTGAAGTCTAGTGCTATTTTTCTTGCATTAGAGGATGTATCTCAGATTCCTGGGGATTCTGTGTTCCCAGGGAATGAAAGTCTGAATAGCAGTTGGGAGATGAGCCCTGATGGGTGCTTTTGGAGATCATGGCTGCTCTTATTGGAACTTATGTAGCTAAATAGATTTGCTCCCTGTGGGTAAAGTTAGGAATAGAGGCTGGGAGGTGCATGTCTTGAGTTCTGTGTCCTAGGAGATGCTGGACTCAGCTTGTGTAAATAAAGCTCGCTTTGCCCTTTAAAAACAAAGCAGAAATAGCTGGTGGTTGGTTACAAAACTGATTGCTTTGAGTTTCTCTGGAAAGGTGCTGATTCCTCACAGGGTTTCTGGGATGTACATGAAGAAGTACCTGATACCTACATCTGAGAACTCTCTCCACTTCTAAGATTCTGGCTGTGTTGTTTCCTGGAGCAGACTGCAGTTCTCATCCGTGCTGCTTTGCACAGTGCTCTCTGGCATTATTGAGCACCAGGCAGTTGTTCTGGCTTCTTGCCTGTGTACTCAGCTTTCCCTCTGAGCAGCACAGCCGTTTGCATCAGAGAACTTGAGAGTTTGCTTTTCACAGACACGACAACATGAGAAGTTGAAGTTAGGTTTGAAGCAAAGATTTCTGCTGGGACTTGACCCTCAGTAAAATGAGCTTTTCAAATATTCCTCCTTTAAATCACTGTTAAGCTGTGATACCGATTGATTTCTGCTAGATTTTGCTGTTGCAGTGGTAGCAACATTTCCAGGAGCTACAGAAACTCTTCATGGCAAAGGTTTTGTAATCCAGACATTAATATGCCTGGGGAAAGCCCAGCTGTGGGAGAGGTCAGAAGTAGGTATAAAAACTAGGTCCAGTGTCTCTGTTCCAGCTTTCCTGGATGTATGGAGTAGCTGTCAGGTGGGTTAGGAATGCTGGGACAGCACAAAAGACGAAAAAGCAAAAAACCTTGGTATGTAGTTGAGTTGGCTTCGTTTGGGTTTGGAAAAAAAAATAGGTGATATATTTTTTTAAACCCTTTGCTATGCATTCATGCATTCCAGCTGATCACAGACTCCTTCAACCATCACAACAAACTGGCTCAGAAGGAGCGGAAGGAGAAGAAAGCTCGTCAAGAGGCAGAACGACGGGAAAAGGCAGAGAGAGCTGCAAAGCTTGCCAAAGAAGCAAAACAGGAAGCAAATGAGCCAAGGATTAAGGAACTAACGGACGAGGAAGCAGAAAGGCTGCAGCTGGAAATCGATCAGGTGAGAGCTTCGCTTGGCACATATGGGTACCAGCTTGGTCCAGGCTGTCTTCTCCGTTTGCCAGTGCATATTTCAAGTCGTGGGAGTTGTTTAAATGGCTTGGACTCGCTCCTTTGCAGTATCAGAACCTCCAGATGAGAGCAGGTGAGGTGCTTCTGAAGTAAAGCAATCTAGAACAACTGTTAGAGTTTGGTGTGGGATTGCGTGTGAGTCCCTTTGCCATCAGCAGGGTGTCTCAGTATTGCAGTATCTTCTGCTATAGAGGTTGAAGCCGCCTAGTGTCAGATGAGCAAGTAACACAGAAGTATCAGCTTTCATAATGCGTTAATTCTCTTTTTAAACAGAAGAAAGAGGCACAAAAAGAGGTTAACAACGTCCCAGTGAAGTCCTCAGAGGATGAAAGTGACGCTTCAGATTCTAATGAGCAGGTAAAACTCATCTGGTGATTGCATTTTAGACTGAGAGAAACATGTTTCTGGATAACCACGAGAACTCTTGTGAATATTAGGGGATGTCCTGCCTGCCTTTCTTTGAGAATATGCACTGAAGCTGATTTTCTCTTCTGTGTTGTGTCCTGGTCATAACAGTGGTTAATTCCCAAAGACTGCAATGCCTTTTTTCTTTTTTTTCCCCTTGTAATTTTATTTTAACAGAAACACCTTTTCATTTTGGGTTAAATGTATGCGAGTATCAGATGTGTTCAACTGACCCGAAACTCCTATAAAAATCTGGAATTGTGAAGGGTATATGGAGACTTGAAAAACTTCCTTTCATTTTACATTGGTTGGTTAGGAGACAAATGAAGACGAGAAAGATGAGAACGATAAAGGAAAACTTAAACCCAACGCTGGCAATGGAGCTGACCTCCCAAATTACAGATGGACGCAGACTCTTTCAGAGCTGGATGTAAGTACTGCCTTTTTACAGGGTCTGAGGAATCTTAGCCACAAAATAAGAGTAGGTGCTGGTGAGAATAGTGGACCTGAAGGTTGTTAATTTTACTTAATGACAACATTCCGGTAGCTGGGGGACAGCCTGGTAACTAAATTAAATTCCCAGAAGCTGTAGTTAACTCTACCAAGCTTTGGCAAACAAGGTTAGAACAGGACATGAAAATCTGCTTCCTTTCCTTAAAGATACATTGGCCACCCTGTTGCTAAACTTACACTTGTATCCTTTCACCTCTTGCTCGACCAACAAGAATTATCGTATCTTACTCTGGCAAAAGGCAAAGAGTCTTACAACAGCAGCACAAGAGGGCAAGGAGAGACTTAATTGCTCTGCTCCTCACGTCTGACCTTTGTCTGTTCCAGCTGGCCATCCCTTTCAAGGTGACCTTCCGGCTGAAGGGGAAGGATGTGGTGGTGGATATCCAGAGACGGCGCCTCAGAGTTGGCCTGAAAGGTCATCCTCCTGTTATTGATGGTGAACTTTTCAATGAAGTGAAGGTGGAGGAGAGTTCCTGGCTGATTGAAGATGGTAAAACAGTCACTGTGCACTTGGAGAAGGTAAAGCAGCATTAATCGGAGAGGGCTGAGACTTGTCTGCCTCTTCCCTGGTGAAATCAGAGTCACCAAACTCGTGAAAGCACAGGGCTTTATAAGCTGGAACAGAAGAATGGTGCTTGTCCTTGGTGCAGTGTCAGTGGTGCTATCGGAAGCCAGGGTGTTGTCACTTGGTCCTGTTTGCAGCCTGTCTGCAGCGAGCTGAGGCAGTGGCACAGGTTGCCCAGAGAGGTGGTGGTCCCTGCAGACACCCAGGGTGAGGCTGGAGAGGCTCTGAGCACTGATGGAGCTGTGGGTGTCCCTGCTCATTGCAGGGGAGTTGGACCAGGTGGCCTTTACAGATCCCTTCCAACCCTAAGGATTCTATCATGCTATGATCTAGGATCCCCAGTTAATTTCTGAGTGCTTCAGGAGAATCTGAAGGAAATCAAATGTTTTGAAGTTGCTCCTTGGTGCAGTCGTGCCATTCTTTCACATCTGTTAGTGACGTGAGCAGCAATAAGGTCTGTCCTTGGATTTTCATGTCCCTTCTTGGGCTCTACAAACAATTTTTTATTACAATCCTGTTTTATTGTGCCAGCCGTGACATCTAACGTGTTCTTGGGTTTACCAGCTGTAGACATTCTATATAGCTGAAGTGGTTAGAAATGAAAGTAGCGCCCTTTATCCAGGTTTGGATTTTACTGACGCTTAGAGAACTGTCAAATAAAGTTTGATTCCAGACATAGATTGCCAAGAGCAAATCCAGGAAAAAGAAGTAATTTTTGCTTCTTCGTTCCCTCAGATCAACAAGATGGAATGGTGGAACAAACTAGTCTCCACAGACCCAGAGATCAACACCAAGAAAATTAATCCAGAAAACTCAAAGGTAAGAACTCCCTCTGTTTGAATGAACCAAGCCTTCGTATAAACATATTCAACTCCTGTAACTATGTTCTACCAGCAGGAAAAAAAACCCACTGGGAGCTGGGTGGGATGCTATCTTAGAGGTGCTCCCAAAACTTCAACTAAACAAAGCTGAGATAAGTTAGAGTGCGTCTAATATTTCTCTAGCCAGTGCACACAGCATTGTGTACATCAGAATACCCGTGTTCTGTGCAAGCAGAGTGTGTGTGTGTGTGTGTGTGTGTGTGTGTGTTAAGCAAAGTGATTTCAATTGTGATAGAATTCCTTGGTTTCAGTTGTCAGACCTGGACAGTGAGACTCGCAGTATGGTGGAGAAAATGATGTATGATCAGCGACAGAAATCCATGGGCCTCCCCACATCTGATGAACAGAAGAAGCAAGGCATTTTGAAAAAGTGGGTATACCTGTGGGTGCTTGCTTTCCCACACCCCCTTCATCCTTCACACCAATATGCAGTGCTGTTACTGAGCGAGGATCAGGTCACCCTTCAGTTCTACCTGAGTTCAAATCTACAGTTACAAAGTCATTGAATTGTTGGCTATCCACCAGCATCTATAAAAGCCAACGGGGGTAGATAACATAATGGGAAGTTCTGGGAATAGTCCAGCTCTGGTATTGTCTTAATCTTCTGATTTCAAGTCCAGAAAGCATATTTGAGCATGGAAGTACTGACTCTAGTGAACTTTAACATGGTCTTGATTGTTTTCTAATCTCCCTCTACTCAGTAGCCCAGATAATCTCCCTTACACACCTGTCACCAGACAGCTGTCTCCAAGCCAATAGTCCTTTTATGCCTTTATTGCCTTGTTTGGCACAAACGCACCTTGGCAGGGAAATTACTCATGGAGCCCCCAAGGCCAGGCAGGGAGGCGTGGAGGCAGTTCTGAGTCAGGCATCTTCCTTGGAAAGTGCAAACCCGCATCTCGGGGCTGGAGGGAGGATTGGTGTAGCAGGCCTTCCTTCTGCATCTGGCTCCTTTCCTTCCTCAGCTTATCTGTTGTGGCAGAAGTTTTGCTCTGAGCAGTGCGCTCAGTTTAGAGTAGGGTGAGATTCTTTAAGACCAGACTTCCTCAGTGCCTGAAGGAGCTGTGGAATGGCAGGTAGTCTTTTCCTGCTGGAAAGTGCACATAAAGGATACCTCAGTGAGACCACTGGTTCAGTGCTCTGCAAGCTTGGGCCCATGTGCAGATTGGCTGGTAAAGAATGGATAGGAAGTTTAGACTTTGTTCAGACTGAAGTGGACTGGATGACACCCAGGTGGGTTCTGATCTCTGCTGGTGAGTTCCTCCTGGCTGCTCAACAAGGATGCTGCTCTCACAGCACGTATTTCCATGGAGATGGAAAGTGGAAACACTACGGTAGCATTTCAGGGAAAACAGAGGAAGAGGGGGGCTGCCCTGTCCTCCGCCTCATGCATACACCCCCCACACGGTTGTGTTGGTGAACTGCAGGGCAGAGGAGGAATGCAGGGGCATCTCTGTGCCCTAATACCCCACTCCTGATCTCCTGTAGGCACGGTTCAGTTCTCAGAACTTTCTGATGTGGCAATCTGTGTCCAAATAGTCGTATCTGCTGAGATTGCAGTACATTTGAAATCAGGTTGTGATTAGTCTCAGGTTGCACTGGAGATATTCCCTATGTCTCCAGTAATGCATAAGGTAACACATTCAAGCTTAAATCCTAATCTACCCTTATAATCTCCCCTCTGCCCCACAATCAGTGTCATAGCTGCTACGTGTCTGTCCGAGAGGTAGCAGTTAAGGGTGTGTAGCTGATTAAAAAAACTGCTGTGTGTCTGGGCTCGCTGACCTTGGTGGCTGGTAGGATTGCTGGTATTACTGACCTGAGGAAAAACCTCATTTGTAGTTTGGGGAGCGTGACCTGGGGAGCTCAGTAAAAGAATCCCTGCTGTGGAGGGTGTGGAAAGGAAGAGGAAGCGAATTTGATAGTGCAGGAAGTAGGGATGTCTCAGCCCTTGGGAGAGGGCTGCCTTGCACCTGAAAAGCGGAATGAGAAGAGGCTGAACGAGTGGGTTGAAATGGAGTCGAGGGGGCGCTGAGCCTCTCTGGTATTCGCTGTGTGTCCCGCTGGCTTATAACCTAGCTGTTATCTTTGTGTTCCTTGCAGGTTCATGGAACAGCATCCAGAAATGGACTTTTCAAAGGCTAAATTCAACTGATCCCTTCCCTTCTCACTGCTCTGTCAGGCAGCCCATTGAATGGGACAGGAAACGTATTGCTGGATAAGTAGGGATCCCATACTTTGGGCAAGTAAACACTTGCAGCATCCCCAGCTGAGCTTGCTGTGGAGGGAGCTCCATGAAGTCGTCCTCAGTTGTCCTGTGTTGAGCAGAACGTAAGGCCACAGAACCAGCCTGCAGCACTCCAGTCAGAGCCATCTGTGGCAATTCCCAAGCAGCAGCTAGGAGAGAAGGAGGGGCTAGAGCAAAAAGGGCATGAAGGTTTCAAGAGCCAGACCTGAGAGATTTTGGGAGATATCCTTAATGTATTGCTTAGCTTAATCTCCTGGCACTTTGGAGCTGTTCACCCCTGCTTTGCCATTTCAGTTCTCGCTGCAGGTGCTCCTGAGTTTTTACTCCCTCCCTGCTCTGGCATTCTTGCTCTCTTGTGGAAACAAGGGCCAGTTTATTCTAGGAAATAATTACATTTCTGCCTGCCTGGGCAGGGAAAACAGCAGTCTTAAAAAAAAAAAATAATAGTCTTTGCAATAGAGAAATTGCTCATTGCTGTAACCCATCCATTCAAGGTAGCAGATAGCATTGTGCTGCTGCCCAAATCTGAACGGGGAAGGATAAGACTGGTTCCTTTCTTACCTGTAGTAGGCTCTAGGTTTAATTGCATCTGAACAGAGGGTTTAGTGGCTGAGCTGCACTCAGGTGCCTTCCATCCTTGCTGCTGCTTGTATTGCCAGAAGTGGAACTGACTTGACCCTATACGGCTCAAGGCAGGGCTCCCATTCCAGCTGGAGAGGATGATGTGCTGCTCTATGGCAAGGGAAGGCTAGGAGTCTGTGGCTGTGGGCAAGGGGAGGGCGTGGGGGTCTTTGGGATACTGTTGTTACTGAGAATTCACCTCCCTCTTTTCCAAGAGCCTCTCTCCCTCCCGCTTACTGACAGGCATTGCTGCGTTCTCGTCTGAGCTCCCTCTGACAAGCGGCGTTACTCTGCATGGTTCATGTCTTCGTTAAAACTCCAACATAAAGGAAAAAAGTGTAAAATTTGTGGGTAGAGCGTGTGGTTCCTGCTGCAGAAGGGCTTTGGATGGGCTGTGCAGTTTGGATGTGAGCTGGGAGGGGGCACAAAGGTGCCCAGGGAGAGGTGACTGCCTGTTGAGGGCTGGGGCTTCTGTTCTGCAGCTGCTTGGGTCCTCTCAGGCTCCTCGCTCCTAACTTTTGCTCCCCAGCTCAAAAGAGACAGCTGGAGCTGCGTCTTAACTCAGGAGTGCTGACAGTTGTAGGCACTTGGCTTGACCAAGGCTCATGGCTTCAGGCTCCCCATTCTCTACGTAGCAGCGCGTGACTGCACTGAGGAAGCCACCCTTGCCCCAGGTCTGCTTTATGACAAGCATATGAGGAAAGTGTGACAAAAGCCTCTGCTCCTGTCTGCCCTTTAGAGGCTACCCCAAAATCTTGCTGCTGGGGTTGTTGTCTCTGCCACTACAAAGTATTTCTGCCTCCTGCTAGAGGGAGTGGGCACAAACAGCAGAAAATCCTGCTTGGGCAAAGTCCGGCCTGGCCTTGCACCTGGCTTACCAGGTTTTATTTTTTGAATAGCAGGACACTGCGCATTCATTCTCTCCGTTTTATAGGCCCTCAGGTTCAAAAAGCAGCACCCACCCAGTTCAGCAGTGAGCTTGTGGGAAAGCGAGGACGTGGGGCAGCTGCCTCCAGCCTGCCCTCATCACCGCCTGTCGGGATGTGTCTGCTCTGCTCTGGGTCCTTCTGGTCTGCTCTGCAGCTAACCCTGCACTCGTTTCCTTTTCGTGGCACTGGAGCACAGCAGAGGGTATTGTGTCCCTGTACTGTGAGCATACCCTGCTCTGAAATAGAGGGGGGGGTGGGTGAGCTGGGGGGCTGAGCTGCTGTTCTGGGGGTGCAGTGAGCTCTCCCCGTGTTCTGTGGCAAAGCAGTGAGGCTGTTCCCAGAGCTGAGGGTGAGCAGATGGGGTTGGGCTCCCTACCTGCAGCCGGCCCCACCTGCAGAGCAAGCACAGGCAGGCCCTGGGGACTGCTCATAACCACCACTGAGCCCAACCCTCCTTCCCCAACACCTCCTCACCCCAGTAACCCACACCTGGCACCCCAGGTGCACCCTGATGGGTTGCTGTCACCACGCCGGGATGCATTTTGTTACCAAACCTGGCATCTCTGCCCTCAGCTCCTGCAGGGTCTCTGCTGGTGTGAGCCTGAAGCAGTGGCTGGTGTAACCATGACTGGGGAACTCCTGAGTGCTCCGGCTGGGGCTGGCACTGCTCAGTGTCATGGCAGGAGGCAAGTGGGGGGAACAGCTAAGAGCAAACAGCACCCAAAACAGTCGGTAGCAGCAACCCCGGAGGAAGCTGTGGGGGAATTTGGGACCTGGGGAGTGGGGGGAGAGGGAAACAGTGCAATTTGCCTTTCTGTTGGACACGTCAAGGAAACGCAAACGGCCCTGGGAGAAGCAGCTCCAGCTCTGCTCTGAACTGCTGGCGGGTGAATGCCCTGCACTGTGTTTGTGAACTGCCCCTGGACTTCAACCCTTGCAGCCAGCGGAACAGAAGGTGTTTCTCCTGCTGGCCTTGTCCCCTGCATGGCACCCAGCAGCCACACGGGCTGAGCTGAACCCAACACCCTTTGGCTCCCGAAAGTGTTTTCCTTTGGAGGCAACTGCCGGGCAGGACGGCTCTGGTCTGACAGCAGAAGAGGCTTAAAGAGCACAAACCTCAGTCTGAGCTGTTAGTCTGGACTGCAGCTCCCAGCTGTGACCTATGCAGGAAAATAACTGTGACAAAGGACATCAGGGACCAAACCCAACAAATATTTCTTTCTCCTCGTTCCCAGCAACTGCCCACATCCCAGAGGAGGCTCGGGGCTGGCGGCCACTGAAGGTCCCCTCTCATGTCACGCCCGTGTCACACCTGCAGAAGCCGTGTCAGTGCTGCCACCCACCGGAGCTGCAGCTGAGGCCCCGCTCTGCAGTGGGGAAAGCCCCCACGAAGCAACAGCCAGGCTGGGGGGGCACAGCCTGCACCCTTCACCCATGGCTTGGAGTGAGGCAGAAGGGCTGACGCGTGGGGACTGCTCCAGCAGTGCTGTGGGACCCAGTGAGGTGGTCCCAGTCCCAAAGAAGGGCCAAACTCTCCTCCTCCCACCATTTAAAAGCAAAGTGCTCTAAACCCACAGGGGCTTTCCTGTGCCGAGTGTCTCTTAGTCTTTTTTTCCCAACGGCAGCTCTTGGTGTAGCTCTTTTTAATGATGATTACTGCTCAGATCGCTCAGGAACAGGCCCAGGCTGCTTTGGTAACCCCAAGGAAAGAAACAGAGGCAGCAGATCTGTCTCATCGCTGCTTGCTTTGAAGGAAAGCCACCACTCCTCCTCCACGAAGGACCGGGCTGTAAAGTTGGGCTGAAGATTGCCTGCTTTCCCACCTGCAAGCTGTGCTGAAATCCCACCCCGCTGCAGCACACGCACACAGCAGTGCCTGTGGACTTTCCTGGCACAGCTGAGCCCAACACCATCACATCCTTCAGGAGAACAGCGGTGCTGAGTCAGACTCCCAGAAGGAAGTGCCCGTGCGCCTTCACTGGGGCTGAAAGGCTGTCACGCATCCGAAATGCCCACTGTGTCAGATGGCTCAGCTTTAACGCTCAGAGCAAAAAAAACCAACCAACCAAACCACTACATTAACAACTCAGACAGTTTGGTCAACAGCAAACACGACCTTCAGCAGACAAAAAATAGCAGCGGGACGGTTCCCTGTGCAGCTGTGAGCAAACCCAGATCGATGCGTAGCAGGTTACTGAGCACAGAGCTTACAGCAGGGATGCAGAAGCTGTGAGTACGTCGTTTTACATGCAAAGCTGTAAAATCTTTCCAGAAATGGCAGTGGTCTCACAGCAGTGATCTGAACAATGCTGCCCGTTTGGGGATGAGATCCTGTGTTGTGCATACGTTGCATCCAGCAGACAGAACCACGGTGTCCTCCCTGGATCCTCAGGGGAAGCAGGAGCTGGGAGGCACATCAGGAACAGACACCCTGTGCCATCCCCTGCCCAGATATTCATGTAGGAGGAAGACTGATCTCTTCCAGGAAGAGTGCTGCAGGAACTCATACAAAGGGCATTGGGAGGGCAGAGAAACATGGTCTGGGCTTGCAGGAGGAACCAGCAGGGCAGCTCAGGAACAGGTGGGGATGGCAGGGACAGCAGTGACACAGCCACATCCCGGCACAGCGCTGCAGGCAGCCTTGGCTGCACTGCCCTGGGGCAGCAATAGGCCATTGTGAGCACTGCAGGCACAGCAGCTCCACTCTTGAAGTCCATTTCCAGCTGAGAGAAAGCAGCACGTACCCATTCATGGCCTCAAAGCCATTCCAAGAAACGCATCTCTTGCATGCAATGCTGCCTGCTGACCAAGGGTGGTCAGGTTGAACTGCAATCCTCGTGTAACAAAACAGAGCTGGCACTCGTGGCACTTTCAGGCAAGAAGCATTCACGCCCCAGGGAACAGGTTAGAAACTCTCCCCCCAGGCTCAGCTTTCCCAGAGCTCAGTTCCAGCATCACCCCCTGGTGAAAGCCTGTGTTTCCCCAGAGGGTCCTCCAGCTGCACCCCCCATTCCCGGTGCCCTACACACCAACCCTGCATTCAGCTCTCAGAGCAACCCCCCCCACACACAGAACCGCTGCTGTGCACACAGTGCTGGGAAGGCAAAGCAGCCTCCCCTCCAAGCCAAGGCTCCCTCGGAAGCAATGCAAGGAGGAACACAAAAGACAGCACAGATAAAGAGCACATCTCCTGCTTTATATTAAAAAAACAACAGACTGAATCAGATGTTAAGGGTGAGGAATGGAGATGAATCCCATAAGGCACCACAGGTGCACCAGCTGCGGGGTCCTGCAGATGGACAGCGTTCCACTTGATGACTTGGCTTTCGGGGTGTGTTTTGCAAGCTTGATCCGTACACGTTTGCTCACACTACGCAGACTGAACATGAAGAAGTGCCATTGAACCTGTAGTAGCAGCTGGCAGCTCTTTGCAAGTTCATTTTCACCCCTCATCTCCGCAGCTCCGCCGCAAAGCACACCGAGCTGCATGAGCCACGCTGCCACCCCTGTGCACAGGTGTGAGGAACCTTGTCCCAGGAGGTATGGATAAATCCACTCAGGAGCAGGAAGCTGAGCGGGTCCATGTAGCATTCTGAAGGAGGTCACCAAACGCAGCCCATCCGAGCCCCACCGCTGTCCTTGTTCCACATCTCTCCTTTGCATAGTGAGGGTTTTTCACAGCCAGCGCTGATGACAACACCAGGAGGGGATGCCAAACCAATGTCTCAGACCCCTTTATTGCCAGTATCTCAGTCGGTGTCTCAAGGTGTGTTCTCAGTGATGTCCATGATTCATGAAATCACGCTGGGAAACGTGAGCAGTTTACAAAAACAGGCTCTGACAGGGACTTGGACTGTACATTTCAAAGGGCTTTGGCCACTTAAATAAGTTTGACTGCTTACCTAAAGAATTTAATCCTCTCCCCCTTACCCAACCTTTGGGAGAGTAATCGCAGGCTACGAACTCAAGGCACGTTTCAGTTCAACGAAGGCACATTTCAGTTCAATTAAGGCACACAAACACAGTCTGCACCAAAGCATGGGACCTCCTTTGGTTTTCCCCTCCCCAGAAACCAGTGGGTGCGTTGATTCCGTTGATGGGAAATCCAACCGAACATTTTCTAGTCACGTCCAAGGGCATCTGAATGTATAAACAAGTCCCATGGCCTCACGTGTTTACTTTCTGATAAACAACCAAGTGGCAACACCAGCAAGATACAGCTTCCTCCTGCTGCAGCCCTCAAGGTCACCTGGCTCCGTGCCCTTGGGGTAGCAATGCCACAGCTGTACGTGGCTGTGAAAGAAGAGCAAAGGAAAGAGAAGGTGCTGAGCTCTCACAGGGGTATGTAGGATCAAGCAGCTCCTCCCCAGGCCCTTTGGAGATGCTCTTTGAGGGAGGCTTTCGTTCAAAGTAAGGCACTTTGAAGGGATTTTCTGGTAGAGTGGTCAAACAGTCCAATTCTTCATTAGAAAAAGAAAACCCAACAAACTAAAAATGAAGGGATTGTCTCACATATCTGCCATAACCCACGGTCCAGGGCTGCCCCAGCAGCCAGTCTGACAACAGGCACGATGGGGAAATGCACAGGGCTCGGTGGTGAGTGAGGAGAGCAGACTGGCATGCAAGCCACAGGTCAATGCGTGCAGCTCACACCAGGCTGGCAGTAGCTGGGAGACAAGGAGGGCAGCAGTTCGGGTATCGCCTCCCTGCAGTTGGCACTATCTTGGGAGAGGGGCCAAGAGGCCAAAGTTGGAACAAACCACATTAGCTGAACCTCCTTACGAGGCAATGGGAAACAACAGTAAGGGCTGCAGGAAGAAGGCAGATCTGCAAGGCCACGGACAGAGGACTTGTATTTCTGGGACCACCAACCCAGGCTCTTTACACAGAGATCTGGGGCCTTAGAGAGCAGGTGCCTGGCCTTGGCCTCAACACTGTCACTAAGGCAGACACCACCATCTGATTATCCCCTCCCCAGGTTAACTTCTGCAATGCCAGCAAGCAAGAAATGTACAGCAGTTCTCAAAGCAGGAAAGGAGCTGGAGTCACTGAGATTGCTGAAACTGAACGTGAAGATTGGAAATAAAATCATCGAGTACTTCCTTGTCCATCTTCTCCTCCCTGGGCACACATTTCACCTCCCAAGTGCATTAGCTCCACAGTTCACTTCCTTAATGTTCTATATCGTCCAAAGCAAAAAAAAAAACACATTCCCAGTGAAACTCAGACAGTAGGAGAACTTTGGCTTCAACAAAGGATGTGGGTAGACTGGGGGGAAAAAAGTGACATAATATGCTCCACACGGAAAGAGGAGAAATCTGCAGCAAAGCCTTGCAATGCCTGTTTGCCGTTTGGGTCCCTTTTCTTAACAATACACCTGAAGCAGAGGTGCTCCAGATGAGTCAGTCTCTGTGTCTTGGAAAGAGGAATCTCTGCTTGCTGGAGAGCCTTGGAGAGGAAAAAGAGGAGATGGTGACATTAGACATGATGAACTATAGCAGCCAAGTGCCTGGCAGTTAGGCAAGCAGCTGCCACAAAAGGCTTTGTGTATCATGAGGGAGGAGAAAGCCACACAAAGCCCACGGGCAGGGAACAACCCTGCCTGCATTGTGGCCATCTTCTAGGAGACATCTGTTATTATGCAGGAGAAAACTTGTCTTTTAGCCCTGGGCAGCTCTTTGGAGTGTAGCATGCATGCCACGAGGATCAGAGCTCAGGGGACAGGCAGCTGCTCTCCCCTGCTTCCCTCTGCACAGTTCCCATGTGATCCAACCTTAGGTGGTCAACCCCAGGCTGAGCCCCAGATTTTGTCAAGATACCTGGAGGCTGGAAGCTCTTGGGGCAAATGCTGAGCACAGACAGAGCTCTACACGTGGGTTCCCTTCTCTTTCAGAAGGACCCACCAACCCCGGCAGCTTGCAGCCTTCTGAGTCCCCTTCACTCCAGGGAGAAGGAAAACACCTTTTAGTACCCTAAGAGACAGCTGTCACCTCAACAGAGGGTGAAAACTGAAGGCACACACAACGTGAGGAGCTCAGGGCGCTCAGCTCGCTCCTGCCAGACCCCCCCTCCCCGCAGTGCCCCCCAGCAAAGACCTCTGGCCAGGCACGTTACCTGCGCTGCTGTGCCGCCTCATATTCCTGGCCAGCACATCTGCTGGAGTTTCCTCTGATATTTGCACGGCCAAATCTGGAATAAAAACCAAGGTCTGAGACAGGAAAGGACGGGCAGCTATGACTCAAGAGTAAAGACACCTGTCAGAGAATGCTCTCCTTCAGAAGGCACCACCCTCAGGTAGCAGGAGAGGTAGCGTCTTATTCTTCAGATTGCTTCCACCATTGCCCTAGTAACGTGAGCTATAAATACCAGGAAGCAACAGCAACCTCACTGCTGAGCTGGGAAGCATGACAGCCACCCAGTTTCCTCTGTGACTTCTGGATGTCTCCTGACCCCACGTTCAGCTTTTTCAGGTCTTTCTACAATACTCTTCCTGCCTGTTTTAGAGGTCACTCAATTCAGGCTGCTCCAGACAAGGACAGTGTCCTTGGAATAAGTGTGCACGCCTACGCTGTGGCAAAAGCCCTTCCCTCCTCTTTGCAAGGCTATTTGCTGGCTTCTCACCTCACCCTGAAGGAAGCCTCAGCTCCAATGAGGCATTCTGTCTTGGTGGTCTAAGGGTGGTATTGCCAAGGACGTTGCTAGAACATGGGGAAGAGAGCCAGCTTGGTAACTGGACATCCTCTGGCACAAGCCAGCTTGTCTCGTCATACCAGTTAAGTTTGACTCACAGTCTTTCTGCCTAGCATAAAGGTGCAGAGGAAGCAGCAGAATAAGCTCTTCCATTGCTCAGTGCAAACCTCCCCGACAGTGAAAGATACCATCAAGAAAGCAAGGACCGGTGACAAGCAGAACTTTCTGGTAATACATAAAGACCCGCAGTGACACACGCCAAGAAAAGCAGCCCACCCCGCAGACGGCCATCAGTTTTCAACCCTACTCCGTCACCACATCTCACAGCTCTGATAAAACAGCCCTGTTGTACTGAAGCTGCAACACCAAGGAATCTGCACGTACCGTCTTGGCTGATGACCGTGGACTCCAGCATTGTTTCATTCCCACTGTCTGGCGCGTTGCCTCTGCTGGATTTTTCCTCATGGCTCTGGCTGGCTGGGACAGAAATGTGGGGCCGGACCCTGCTTTTCCGAGTGCTGATACGGATGATGCCTCGGACCAGCCTGCATTCAGCATCCTGCTCATCCAGGTTGTAGTCCTGAGTTATGCTATTGATGAGGTCCGAGATCTTGTTGGTCTTCTCCAGGAAGACAGTGTCTGACGTGCACTTGGCCAGCTCATCGATCTGGTGGACGCTGAAGAGCTCTGTCAGCTTCTTGAAGATCAGGACGTCGATCTCCCTGCTGGACATGGAGCCGTTCAGCTCGCTGATATCCAGGTCAGACTCGTGGAAGGAATAATACTCCTCTGAACTCCGGTGGCTGCTGGGGAGCGGTGGCTTTTCTATGCTGTTCCTGAAGGGCTTCTCTGGCAGCAGCTCTTTGAAGCACGAATCTGATTCCAGATGGTGGCCCAGGCTCCTGTTCTGATAGACAGGGATGCCCTTCAGTTTGACATCTGGGTAACTGAAACTGCTGCCCATGTGGGACTTCTTGATCTGGTTCCCATTCTTCTCGGTGGGAGAGACGTTGGCAGGGCTGTTGGGCAGTCGCCCGTTATAATCTCCATTCTTCCCATCGTCGGTGGAGGTCTCAGCAGGCCCTGGATAGGGGATACAGACACTGCAGTCCTGAAAGCAGCCCCCACAGGTCACTATGCAACAGAAAACAGCTTTGTACGTTTTCCAGGCATGAGACAGAGAGGAACAGCAGAAGCTCTGGTTTGCAGGAGCCTCTGCCGTACCAGAGATGAAGGTAATCGTTTCTGCCTCTCTCCCATTAGAGTCTTTGAGGTCAGCTTTGCGACCTTTCCTGTCCCGCATCTGCTGGGCTCTGGTGCGGCTCTGTTTGATTTCAGGAGTCAAACCACCCAACACCTCCAGCCCGACCTCGGCTTCCTTGGATGGTCGGCTCCTCGGGGGCACAGCCTGCTGGTAGGACTGGTTTTTCTGGCGGTGGCTGTTCAGGTTGTGGGGGGGTCCTGCTTTTCGGCCCAGCATGGCTCAAGCACCTGAAGGACAAGGAGGTTTCAAGTCAAGCCAAGCATCTGCCACCTTAACAAGCTGCCAGTAACGCAAGAAGGACCCGACATCCAAATTCATCTCAAATTCAGTGTACTCACAGAACCATTCGGCAGCAGGACTCACGCTGTGCACATCCACCGCACAGAGAGGGAGGCTGCTGTGCAATTCAGAGTCCCCTGACTACCAAACCATACTGCTCGCTTTCACTCAGTGCTTGAAGCAGAAAAGAGGTGCTTACAGAAGGGCCCCTTCAAGGCACCAAAATCCCCATAGCTTTCAGAAGAGGTTCTCCTCGTGCTGCTGCAGAAGTCGGGCTGCAGAGCTGCTGCCTTCAAGCAATAAACGCGCAGTGCAGCTGCAGGGGGAGCTGGCTGGCAGGCTCCAAAGGGAAAGCATCCTCTTTTCAACAGCTTCCCCTTTGCCTTGCATTCTTTGGGATTACCTGACAGCACTCACCCATTTCAAAACACGCTGTGCCTAGGAGGAGATGACAAGTAATCAATTATGCAACTGTCAATTCATAGTCCAGATCATTTGCCACCATTCACATTTGGAGGATTTAGCAATGATGGCATTACTAACACTGATGAATTTTTGCCAGTCACGGCCGTGTCACGTCCCGGACTTTGCTAAGAAAGCCAACCTCTCCATCTGGATTGAAGATCCTGTCTCAAATCACATCTCACGGGAGCAAAGCTTCCACAGAGCTGTGCTGCAGGAATCCTAAGGCAAGCTGCTCTCATTGCCACCACACACAGCAGCGAGGGATGTCGGGTCGAGGCTGTCACTCTCTACTTTCATTGCTGCTGCTTTTATTCCAGGCTATGCTGGGCCCCTAAGTTGTCCTTGGTTTCCGAGCTTCTCACCCAGCACCCCCAAGAGATCCTTCTAAATACTAATTAGGTCAATTAATAAACAGCAGGAGCCCAGCCATAGCTTAAGTGCTTTTGGACCGTCCCTGCTGTATACTTTCTATAGGGCAACTCAAGCACAGATACTTGTCCTGGTTAGATCACTGCCTTTTTTTTTTTTCTTCCCCCAATTAATATAAGAAAAAGGGAAACAAAAAGAAACAGTACCACAGCCCTTAGGAAGAAGGGCAGGGAAAACACTCCCCAGGCAGCTGTATCACATCGCTGCTTTCCAGGAACCTTTTGGCTCTGTTAGCTTATAACAGTTAGTAAGCAGCACATGTTTCTGGAGCTCCTTTGCACATTCCTGGACAACACATTAAATATAAGCCCCAATTCCAGTGCCAAACAAACAGAGCTCTCCAGACAGAGCATGAGCGTGGAGTTCCATTGCTTTCACTTCAGAACAGCAGTCCTACTCTGTTCTCAGCTTCACTGTTTTCAGAACTCGGCTCAGAATTTACCAACGAACAAAACCCATCTGAGCTGATCTAATCACTGCTTAATGGGATGCTTCCCTTAATACTCTGCTCTCCCCTGAGATCCAACACATGAACTGCAGCCATCCCTTACGTAACGATCCATAACATTCTGACATTTCAAAGCATCTTTAGTGCCCGGAAGAGCCCAGGCCCCGCAGAGCTACCAGTGCAGAGATGATATCCCCACCCACAAACACCTCCAGCCCCAAAATGCTGCATTCAGCTCCCCCGTATCACAGCAGACCCCTCTGTGCCCGCAGCACGCCGGGCTGAGCACAGCCTATGGACTCGGCGGGCTTCTTTGGCATAGGGACTGACAGAGCAGCTTAATGCAGCCAGACACAACTCAAATCCACAGTAAAGCTGATACTTACGGGGCAGCTGGCAGCTTTCCCTCTTCTCGCACAGGTGCCCGGTTTGAATGGAGATGATCCTCGCAAAGGACTCCACCATCTGCCTGGGAGGAGCAGGGTGGGAGCTGTGAGCGGTCTGTGGAGTTAGCCGGGGTCTAAGATCGTCATCGTTCAGCAGAAGGGGATTCCTTTAAAGGTTTCAATAAAGCAAAAACGAGGCTGTGAGCGTCCTCCAGATGGGGGTTTTGGCCCTGCGGGTTCACCCACACCCACGCTTTGAGAAGCCGAGGGAGGGGGGGTTCAGAGCATCCCGTTAGCAGCAGGACCTCACTGCACGGGCTGATACCGCCGTAGAAGTGCAAACTCGGCTCAGACGGAGAGGAGGAACTGCAGCCCCCGTCCCCCCCAACCACACAGAGCCTACGGGAAAAGCCCCCCCGCCACCAACACCCCGCACCCAGCGCGGTGCCGGTGAGAAGCGCAGCCCGCTGCCCGTAGGACGGCCCCGAGAGAACGAGGGTTGGGGTTGGGGCTGGGGCTCCCAGCGCAGCCCCCGCGACCTGAGAGGATTCCCCACACCCTGCGATGGGGCCGGCCGGTGGAGGAGGCCTGGATGCGACTGCGGGGCCTGGGCGGGGGTCGGGCCCGGCTCGGGAGCGGGGAGAGAGGGGACGAACCCCGGGGCGGGCAGAACAGGGAGAGCAGAGCAGAGCAGAGCAGAGCAGAGCAGGGCAGGACAGGGCAGAAGCTGCCGCCCGCTCCCCTCCTCCCGGTGCCGCTGCGGGGGACGCGCGGGGTCCCGGCGTTACCTGCGAGCTGGGAGCGGCGCCGACCCCGCCCCACCTGGGCCAGGTGAGCCCACGTGACCCGCCCGACGGAGCGCCGCGAGGGACACGAGAGCGCGAAGCGCGGTGCGGCCCCGCCCCGCCCCGACCGGAGCGCTGCGCCCGAGTGAGTGCCGACATCGCGCGGTGCCCCACGCGGCGTTCATCCACTCCGTCCCAGGTCCGTGCCCCCGAGGGTCTGTGTCTCAGACAGCACTCATCCCCCGCCCCCGAGGGTCTCTGTCCCAAGCAGCCCTCGTCCCCTGCTGTCCCTGAGGATCCTTGTCCCAGTAGGACCCTGTCCCCAAGGGTCTGTATCTCAAACAGAACTCGTCCCCTGTCCTCGAGGTCCCCGTCCCCAAAGGTCTCTGTCTCAAGCACCCCTCGTCACCTTCTGTCCCCAAAGATCCTTGTTCCCAAAGGTCCCCATCCCCAAGAGGCTGTATCTCAGGCAGCACTTGTCCCCTTTCCCCAGTGATTCTTGTCCCCAAAGATCCCTGCCCCCGAGGGCCTCTGTTTCGAGCAGCCCTCATCCCCTGTTGCTGAGGATTCCTGTCCCCAAGGATCCCCATCTCTGAAATCCCCATTTCCAAGTTCCTAGCCTCAAAGCATCCCTGCCCCAATGGATCACCATCCCACAGAGTCCTGTCCTCAACAACCCCCATCCCTGAGGTCCCTGTCCTTCCCTGTCCTCCTCACTCCCTCCTCCCCACCCCATTTACTCCTCTGTGACAGCCAGAGCCACGCAAGTCCCTCCACGGCCTTCCTCAGCCCCCAGCCCTGCACTGGAGACCCACACCCTCTTGGGGTCCCTTCACCCCACTTGCTCAGCAAATGACACTGCCTGTCCCACTTTTCCCAGCCTATACAAGCCTGCGCATAGAGAGGGAAAAAAACCACCAAAAAAACAAAAACCAAGAAACAAAACAGGCAATTATTTTGAGTCAGTCCTTCATAGTAAAATCCCAGTATCCCCACTCACCCCTCCCAGTAACCCATATCCTAACCAGCCCTTCCCAGTAACCCTTCCGTACCCCATCCCAACCCACCCTTCCCCAGTATTCCACCTGACCCTTCCCAATAACCTCCAGCACCACAGCTAGCCCCTCCCTGGAATCTCCCCAGTATCCCAACTGACTCTTCCCAACATCACCTTGATATCCCAGCCAGCCCTTCCTAATAATTCCCAGTATCTCACCCAGCCCCTCCCATCATCCCCAGTATCCCATTCATCCTGTCCCAGTATCCCCCCAGTCCCTCCCAGTACCTCCCCAGTATCCCACCCATACTCTCCCACTACTCCCCAGTATTCCACTCATCCCTTCCTAGTCCCCTACTCAGTATCCCACTCATCCCCTTCCAGTATCTCATCCAACTCCTCCCTGTAACCCCCTGCTATCCCACCCATCCCCTCCCAGTACCTTCCAATATCCCATTCAGCCCCTCCCAGTACCTTCCTAGCCAGCCCCTCCCACTACTCCCCAGTATCCCATCCAACCCCTTCCAGTATCCCACCAACATCTCCGAGTACCCCCAGTATCCCATCAGTCCCCTCCCAGTACCCCCAGTATCCCACCCAGTCCCTCCCATTACTCCCCAGTACCCCCCCCCCATCCCATCCCCACCCCGATGCCGGCACCGCCCCACCCCTCCCCGCTGCCGGTGCCGCCTCCCGGGGCCGCGCCGTGCAGCATCACCCCGCCCCGCCGCTATACCCGCACCGCGGCACTCCCTCCTCCCGTCCCCTCCCCATGGCGACAGCGGACGCGGCATCCCCGGCCCCGGCAGGCGAGCAGAGCCCGGAGCGCTCCGGCAGCAGCACCGGCACGACGGCGGTCGGAGAAGCGGCAGCAGCAGCGGCAGGACGAGCAGCAGCACCGGGAGGAGGAGGAGGAGGAGGAAGAGGAGGCGGCAGCGGCTCGCTGGAGCTGGCGGCGGCGCGGCGGCGCCTGGTGGCTGCGGAGTGCCGGCGGAGGGCTGCGGCGGAGCTGGAGGGCCGCGTGGTGCAGGTGCACTGCGCGCTGCGGCACGCCGAGCTGCGCCTGGCCGCCCGCGCCGAGGCGCTGAGCCGGCTGGGGAGCGGCGTGGCACAGGCTCAGCTGGCTCTGGCGGCACAGGGGCAGCGTCTGCAGAAGGGGCTCCGCCGCCGCCCTCGCCCCCGGCCCGGTGCTCTGCTGGCTGCGGCCCGAGCGCTCCGAAGCTGCGTGCCCTGGGCGGCGGGGAGAGCGCGGCGTTCCTCCGTGCACACCCCCAGCAGGAGGCTGCCCGCTGCCCCGCGCAGCCCTGCTTAGAAAGGGGGGCGGTGGGTGGTTGGGTGGGGGGAGTTCTGGGGTGCTGCGGGCTTTGTGGGAACGCTGTGGGTTTGGGGACCCAGTGGGGGCTGCGGGTGCGAGAGCTGTCGTGGGGACGCTGTGGGTGTGAGGTCCTGCATGGCATAGGGGGACCCAGCGGGGTCTGGGGACCGTGAGGGTGAGTGATGGGTTGGGGTGCTGTGCGTTGGGGGGGTGTTAGGGGGATTTTGTGGGTTTTGGGGTCCGGCAAGGCTTGCTCTGGCAGGGGGACTCTGCGGGGTCAGGGGGAGCCCATGGAGTGAGAGGGAAATCCAGCGGGGTCTGGAGTCCTTAGGGGTGGCTTAATGGGGAGGGGGCTGGGATGCTTGGAGTTCCTTAAGGGGCTCAGTGGGACTGGGGCACTCCAGGGTACTTAGCAGGGTCTGGAACCTTGGGGTGCCCTGAAAAATGGGGGTGAAGAGGTCCCTGGGGGACTCTGTGGGGTTTGGGATGCTTGAAGGACACAGCAGGGTTTTGGTCCTTGAGTGCGCAGCGGGGGAACCCAGCAGGTCTGGGAACCTCTGTGGGGTTGGGGGATCCTGCAGGGCGGGGGGTTTCCCTGGAGGATCGCGGGGTCTGGGGACAATAAAGGGGAACCTGCTGTCGGCATCCCCCGGAAGCAGCAGCCGCAATGGGGCTGTGCCCCTTCCCCACCTGAGCCTGATATCGAGTGCTGACATTCAGCCTGAGTGCGGCCCCATGCAGAACTGAGGGGGCTGGGGGCCACCCCACACCCACCAGCCCCGGGTTGGGCTTCGGGCTGTGCATCCTGGGAGGGCAGGGAGCGAAAAGGAGCGGTCCTTACTGCCACGACGCTGAGCCTGTGTGGATCCTGCGGGGCTCAGCAGGATGGCTGGGACTGCTCCGGTTGCCATCGGGCGGACGATGCTCAGAGCAAAGCATCCTTCAGGCGCCCCAATGTCACCCTGCAGCGGAGTCCGACCTTGCGGGCTCTGAGGAGGCTCGGAGTTGAGCTCAGGACTGAGCAGGAGGCTTCCACAGGACCGCTGTCCCGCATCCCCCAGCCCTGAGCCGGCCTTGGGATGGAGGGTTGGGGCACAGCAGCACCGCCCCCGTCCCGCTGGGATCGCTGCCAGCTGCAGCCCGGGCTCCCGCATCACCGCACCGCTCTTCCTTCTGCTGCAGCTTTCATCCGAGGCTGCGTGAATCCTGCCGGAAGATCACAGCTCGGCTTTTGCGTTGCTTTTAAGATGATGATTTTGTAATTTAAAGAACAAACCCCCCTCTGTTTTTGGGGGGTCGGAGGGGGGGGGGGGGGGGGGGGTCGGGGGATCTCACTGACTCATGAATGTACCTTCCTGTGACACAGCGGGTCTGTTGTGTGCGCTTTGCTCTGCAGGTGCTGTGCTGTCCCCGCCTGGAGGGGCGATGCAGAAGTAAACTTTGATATAATGCACTCATTCCGTGCCGTGTCTTTCTGTGGTCGGAGCAGGGATGAACAAACGAGCCCCGAGAACACCTTGCAATCAACCCACCTTGCAATCAACCCACCTTGCAAATCAGGATGGGTTCCTGTGCTTGTGCTGCTCCGTTTGCATCCCCCAGGATGCTCCCTGCCTTCTGCCCTCCCGCGCTCAGCCCTAATCCTGCACACCCCACAGAGGGACGGGGGCTGCTGCCGGAGCAGCTTATGGGGCTCAGCCCGGAGAAGGGATGCGTTATCTCTGCCAGGCTTTCAATTAATAGTATGAAATGTACAGCTTGGGCTTAATTCTCTTGGTCAGTTCCCTCCTCCCCCCCCAACTCTCTGGTGATTATTTCCAAATCAGCTTTTGACCTGATTAGAGCAGGAATGGCAGGGAGAGACCTTAGGAAGAAGAAAATGGTGATCATAATAATCCACTCCATTAAATCGGTAAGAATAAAATCATTCGAAGCCCTTCGGTGCAGCAGTTCCTCCCCGCGCTCCGGTCTCAGTGCAATCACAGCCTCACCATGCTGTGTTCCTGCAGCGTCTTTGATGGTTCAATTTGTTTCCCTTCGTATGGCAAACACCGCACCGCGGGATGCTCGGCTCTGCTTTCCCCTCGGAATCCCTTTGGGTCGGGCGCAGGCAGCGCCGTGGGAGGGGACACGCGTGGGGCTGCGGGTACCGCTGCGGAGCGACGACAGCAGAGGGCACTGCAGCCCGACGGAGCTCGGTGTGGGGCTGGGGGAGGCTCGGGGGGGGGAGACGTGGGGCCGTTGGGGGGGGCGTTGAGGTATGGGGCTGATGGGGAGGGGGTGGGGTGCTAAGACACGGGGGGCTGGAAGGAGGGGGAGGTGGGATGTGGGGTGGTGTCAAGGTGTCCCCTCGGGGTCCCCACCTGTAGTGGTGCCTCTTTCCTCCCAGCACACCCCCATCTCCGTGCCCTCCATCTTGGGCTCCCTTAAAAGCCAATTAGCCCCAAATAACCCCAGTCAGCCCAAACAGGTGGGCATTGCCCCCTCCATCCCCAGCTGGTCCTTCGGAGCACCTGAGCCCAGCCCACAGGAATTTGGGGGTTGTTTGGGACACCACAGTGGGTTCTCAGCCTCTTTTTTCCAGCATCCAAGCCCAGCAGTGGTAGCAGTGGGGACGGGGGTGGCACCTTGTGGTGTTTTGGGCTCCTTTTGAGCCCATGAAAAGTTCCATCTCCCACCCCTCCCTGTGGCAGTTGCACTCCGTGCTTCAGCCCCCTGTTTGGACATATGGAGGAACATCAGTAAACCCCATTTTTAGAGTCTCACTGCCCCATTGCTGCCCCCAACCCACAGCTGAGGGTCTGAGACCCCCAGACTTGAGGTCACCATGGGGTCTGCAGCCACCTCATCCCCTGGGCAAAGCTACTCCTGCCCGAGGCCGTTCAGGACATCCCTGTCCCTCCCACCCATGCTGTCCCCTTGCAGGTTTCCAGGTCTCAGGAGCCCATTCCTGCTGCAAGTGGCCCCTGGGCCAATTCCCATCTGCCTTCCTCCCATGCTCGAAGGCATTTGGCCCCTTGTGGTGTGGGACTGATGGGGTCAGCTCTTGGAAGTTCTGCCTGCTCCATTGGGCAGCAGCGGGATGCATCCATGCTGCGCTTTGCAGGCATTCAGACAGCTCCCACCCGACTCCCACCACGACTCAGGTGCTGGGCAGGGTCCTGGCCACCATCTCCAATCCCCATCAGATGTGACCCCAGTGTGTGGGGGGGGTGACGCCAAGCATCCCAGCACCTGCGCCTTGTGGGAAGTGTCCCCTGCTGGGAGCCCTGCGAAGGGTCCCCAGAATAACTCAACCATGTGTGCAGCGTGCGGCCTCAAAGGGCAAGGTGCACCGAGGGGCTGAGCCCTGCTCGCTGTCCCCGTGGGGCTGGCAGAGGTGGGAACTTGTCCCCACGCACCCTACATATGTATATGTTAAAGCCCACAGCTGCTGGGCCCTATGGAGGAGGGCCCGTCTGCACAGCAACCCGACCTGACGGGAGACCTGTAACCTGATCACGCTTCATTAAGGGTTTTAAAGTGATTAATTGCTCAAAGCACTGACTCTTGCTGGCGGTGCTCACGGCTCCCCTGGGCGCTGCCTTCCCTGCTGCAGTGACCTGTGAGGATGTCAGCCCCAAAGCACAAAGGGAGCGGGGCTCTGCAGCCTGGGCTTTGCCCTGCAGAGGTGGAGGGGAGCAAGGCAGAGCTCCGGGGTTTGGCACATCCCGGTCCCTGTGTGCGGTGTGGGATGGTCGCACCCAAATATCAGCATCGTAACACCTGGGTTGTAACCACAGCTGTGGGATTTGAGGAGAAAAGCCCCAAGTTTTGGCAGATGAGATGCCTGAAGCAGCACTCTGGGGCTCAAGCTGTCCCAGCAGTACTGCAGCCACCCGGGGGGGAACCCAGCAGCATTGCTGTGCCACCAGCAGGCACGAGACAGAGAGGTGAAGGACAGCACTGCGCCCACAGCCCTTATTTGACACCTGCGAGCTCATCCTCTGCTGCCTCGATGCGAGGAGGGGGTGAGGGACAAAGCCAAGGAGGACCCCCTGCACCCCATGGCACCCCGGGCACTGAGACCTGGCTGACGCGGCGGCGCTGACGTGGGCACTATATCTGTCAGTGACGGGCAGGAAAGGAATCCATGGGGGAAGCCAAGCTGTGCTCAGAGCTCCCGGCCGCCTCTCCTCTTATGGAGCGGAGCAGGAGGGAGCAGCTCCCGTTATGGAGAAGCCCTGGGGAAGCCCTGGCTCACACGAGCCTCCCTGCAGGGCCCCATAGGACACGGTGGGGACGTTGTGCTGGGGACACCATCTCCATGGCTGCTGGCGCGTCCTGGAGGGCAGGAGGAGGAGGAGGAAGCAGAGTGGGGCTGCTGAGCAGTTGCTGACGCCCTCTCAGTGCTGACCCCCGGCGCTCTGTGCCCTGCCAAAGGTGTCGTGGGCAAGAGCAGATGGCAGCAGAGCTGCTGGGCGCCCGGCGTGCCAGGGCTGGTAGCTGTGAATCAGCCCTCCCCTTTCCCATGGGTGCAATTCCCACCTCCGGCGTGGCTTCCAAGAAAACCGTGGGTGCAGGTGAGGACTGTGCCATTCCCAGCACTGCTGCCCTTCTCGCTCCCACCCTGGAGGGCTTTGGGGTGTCCAGGTGCTGTGCTCCTTGCAGCAAAATGCAAGCTGCAAAAAGAGGCTCGGGGAGAGGGATACTGAGGCCAATAGGAATGGAGCAAAGAGGAATAGAGTGGTGAAGCCCAGCTGTGCACGTGCAGCAGGAGGAATGGGTGCGTGCGGTGACGGGGAGCAGCTCTGGGTGCAACCATCGGAGGGATCAATGGAGACCTGTGTTGCTTTGTGTTGTACGTACAGGAGTAGGCTGGGGTTGGCCACCTGGCACGGCCATTTCACAGCCAACACGGCCAGCGTTGAGGACAGGTGACGAGTGATGCCCCCTGCTCAGCTCAGCACTGTGCTCTTCACACACAGATGGGTTTGGGGGTGGATTTGGGGCACGGACAGCACCGCTGTGGCCCCACTCCACCCCACACCGCCTGCCCTGCCGCTGCCCAGCGCCGGCCAAGAGCGATGCCCCTTTAACATTAAAGCCTCTTTGTGCAAACCCACGGAGCAGAACGAGGTTTGCAAGCAGCTCAGCCCAGCACAGGTCAGGGCATGGCTGAACCCACCCCCCCCACCCCCCCCCCCCCCGGGCAGGGTCCAGCTCCTCGGAGCTGCTGCTGTGCAACGAGGGGGGGAAGTGAACGCCCCTGCTCTTTCCCACGTGTTGTTGTGCTGCTCAAATATTTGCTTTGGAAAGCGCTGCCTTGCCCTGAGCCCCACAGCCAAGGCCGTCCCCAGCTGCTAGCTGCTAGAGATCCCGCTCAGATGCAGAACCACACGGTTAAGGAAAACCAGCCCATGTCCGGCCTCGTGCCCTGGGATGCTCTCTGGGGGTCCAGGACCTTGCTGGGAGTGGGATGGGGAGATGCTAAAACATCTGTGCCATTGAAGAGTTCCACAGAATCACACAGAATGGCCCGGGTTGGAAGGGACCTCAAGGACCACGAATCTCCAACCCCTCCCCCCCCACCACCACAAGCAGGGCCACCAACCTCCACATTTAATACCAGCCCAGGCTGCCCAGGGCCCATCCAACCTGGCCTTGAACACCTCCAGGGATGGACGGGGCATCCACAGCCTCTCTGGGCGGCTGTTCCAGCACCTCACCGTTCTCAGAGTAAAGAACTTCCCCCTGACATCCAACCTAAATCTTCCCTCCTTCAACTTAAAACCATTTCCCCTTGTCCTGTTGTTATCTACCCTTTCAAGGAGTTCCCACTGAGAGGACCTTCTGCCTCTTCTTTCTCCTTCTCTTCCTCCTCCTCCTTGTCTTTCTCATCTTCCTCTTTCACCTCCTCCTCAGCCACCACCAAAGAACCCCCAGAGCCAGGAAGCCCTGGGAAAGGGAGAGATTGGGGCAGTGGGGACCCGGAGCCCCCCCCTGCAGCACCCTGCTGGCTCAGGGCCGTCACACGACTGCACCCCATGGGGAACCCTCCAAAATCCAGGGATCCCTGCAGAAGGGATTGCCCTGGGGAGGGGCTGTCCTGTGATCCTAGAGGGAAGGAAATCCCACCCCGCGGGGCTGCATTTTCAACTCTCCGCCCTTACAGCACACTTTCAGTTCCCCTTGCAGCAAGGGAAGGATTCACCAGTGTGAGGGGGGTGGTTTTGGGGCTGGAAATTTGAGGCAGGTGCTGCAGGGCTGCCGTCAGCCACAGCTTATTGCGCTCCCCAGCCCTGGCCTCTGCTCTGCCGGCCGCCGGGAGCTGGAACAGCCCTCAGTGTCTGGGACACTGCCCTTTGTTTCAGAGAATAAAGTTAGTGCTGTTACTCAGCCTGTCGCTATTCCAGCAATTCCTGCCTCCACTTTCACTCGGCAGAGGGAAACATTCCTGCCTGCGGCTGCCAGCCCTGCCAAGAGAAATACAGATGGGGGGATGGAGGGATGGAGGAGGAAGGGATGGAGGAATAGATGGAGGGATAGATGGAGAGATGAAGGGATGGGTGGGTGGGGGGATGAAAGGATGGAGGGATGGATGGAGGGAGGGATGGAGGGAAGGAAGGAAGAATGGATGGGTAGAGGGATAGATAGAGGGCTGAAGGAACGAGTGGAGTGGTGTATGGATGGATGGAGGGAGGGAGGGAGGAATGGATGAATGGAGGGATGGATGGAGGGATGGAGGGGTGATCTGGGGATGTGACCCCATGGGAATGGTTATAGGTTGTGGTTTGGGGCTTTGCTTTGTCCTTCTGGGTTGTTTTAGCGAGTCCTCATGAAAGGAATGTCATAACGTTGATTTGCCTCTTGGTTTTAGCTGGGTAAAGCTGTGATGTGGGGCGGTGCATCCCCAAAGAACCTATTCCTAGCACAGAACTGGGATCCTAACCCACATCTCCTGTGCCCATGTATGAGACATGCAGAGGGAACTGCTGTCAGTGCTGTGGGAGAGGGACCAGGACACTGCAGGGATGGGTGGCCGTGGCTTTAAGCACACGGAGTCGCAGACCCGCATCCCTACAGGAGCAGCCCCATACGGAGTGATGCAAAGCTGTGGCCACCTCTGCAGCATCACCTTCCTAGGTCGGGTTGTGCCCAGTGCTGGCAGAGGGATGGGCAGCCCCCTGGGATGGGTTTCAGGCCAGGCTGGTGGGGTCTCCCCACATCCAAGGGATGTGGGTAAGGAGAGCCAGGGGACTTGTGGGTGGGGTGAAGCAGTATCACCTGGTGCCACCAACCCTTATGGAAACTTTTCCTGATGCCAGCACTGCCGGAGCCACCTGGGCTGCATTTATCTTCCTGCTGCTTTCCGCCCTCTCCCTCCTGATAGGAAAAGCAAACTGTCTTCTCTGGCACCCGGCACGCTGCTCCCCTGCTTTACCCCCATGACCAAAAGGCAGCAGTGCTGATAAACCCGCCCCGGGACCAGCTTGGTGTGGGCAATGCTCTGGGGGAGGTGCTGCAAAATCCTAAATGGGAATTGGGTGGAAGCTTTTTGGGGATGAGGTGATTCCTCTGTCCCAGTGCCCGCACTGTGGGACACATCCAGCTGGACCCTGCTGCATCCATTCAGGGCAGCCCCTCTGCTCCCACCATCGCACCCTCTGCATCGGGTGGGGGGTGATAACCTGAAGAACGGATCCCCTTCCACAGACACAACCCTAAAAAGCACCGGAAAGCTTCCAGAGCAGCCCACGTCAGCGGCTTTCATCCCACCGACAAGGCCCGGCTGTGTAGATATGGAGCCGTGGGCACAAACCCTGGGGCACCACAGCTCCGTGCTACCATGGTCAACATGGGAACAAAGGGAGGTGAGCGGCTGGGAACGTCCTTTGCCAGCCCCAGGGACATTAAACAAAGCCCAGAGACCATTGTCCCTTTGTCAGCCCTGCAGGTCAGCGGGGGTTTGATCTGCAGCGCGGGGCAGCGGATGGAACGATCCCTGCTGAGGTTTGGGGCAGTTCTGCTCCCCCCACCCGGTGAGCACCGCGAGCCCCCAAAAGCTGTGTCTGTTGTTGGGGGCTGAAATGGGGCTCAGTGCACAGGCCCCCCCCCCACTCCCCTCCAATTAACAACATCACGGGGTCCTTTGGCCCAGTGCAACGAGCACGGTGCTGCACTCGGGGTTGTGCATTCTAGAAATCATCCGCTGAGCCTTTTAATTGCATTAGAGACCAAAGCTGTTGTAACGCCCCGTCTCCCTCTCCCAGGCTCTTCTGATAAGCCCGGTGTTAGGCACATCAATAACGCTGCACGGCTGTGATCTCCTGCACTGCACCCACAACCCGTGCTGGGAGAAAGCAGCCGGGACACAAAGGTTGCAGTAATCTTGAAATACTCGAAGAACAGGGCACGGCCAGCTGCATTTATTACCTGCTGTCAGACTCTGCTCCAGCCGGGGCCAGTGAGCCCAGAGCAAACACTGCACTGCCACGGCCGCTCCTTCCCTGCCCCGCCAGCCCCTTATCGCTGCTGCTTTCCAGGTTTGGGGTTTTCCTGATGCCCTTTGAGAGCAGCGTTTCGGGGTTTGCAAAGCTCTGAGCTTTGAGTTTCAGGGCATGGAGCAGAAGCTGCACGAATACCCTACAGGGATGCAGCCCACGTGCTGCTGTGTCCCGAGCCCTGGATGCAGGAGAGGCCGATCACCCCCAGCCTGAGTGCAGCAGGACGTGCTGGAGCTCAGGGTGCGGGCACAGCTCCTTATCTCACCTGTCCATACTGCAGCAGGGTTGGTGCCGCAGCACTGCGCACGCTGGCTGGCACGTGGCTCCAGCACATGGCACCAGCACATGGCACCAGCACATGGCACCAGCACCGCAGCCTCCTGGAGCCATGTCTGCTGGAGAGGAGCAGATGGGTATCACAAAGCTCCCTGCTCCTTGTTACTTCCTTTTTCCAGCCTGTCTCCTGTGATGGGACAATTAGTGTCTTCCCAAGGGGTGACACACGGCGTGGGGACTCCTGGAACTGCCCAGGCTGGTTTGGGAGGGTGTTGTGTCCCAGCTGTCCCCATGCTGGCTTGCTGGACTGGATCATGGTGGGCTGGTGGCATCCCCCGGCCTGGCAGCTTGATGGATGGGTCAGCCCCGGGCTCAGGGATGAGGCATCATGGCACATCTGTGCTGATAGAGCTGCTGGGGCCAGCAGGATGAGGCAGGAGGGAAAAGGGCCGTGAGCTCTGCATCCCTTCCCAACACCCAAATTTCATGCTGGCACTCGGGCTGTGCCTGGCAGCACCCCGGGCTCCCCATTTTGCCTTGAATTATGGCCATCTAGGCCAATGTCTCAGCCAGCCCAGAGGTGACAGCCACAGTTCAGGGCATCCCTTAATGCTCCAGGCTGCTAAATACCCTCCCAGTCACCAAGAGAGCAGCTGGAAGTTGTCATCCAGAAATCACACAGCGGAACAGACTCCTTAATCCTTCCTGAAGGCTCTGTGATGTGGGCCTGCACACCTGGGCAGAAACCAAGGGGAGAGCACAGGGAGAGACCCCGGTGCGTGTCGTGCAGTGAGGGGAAACCCACAGCAATGCTCTCAGTGCTGTCCTGTCCCACAGCCAAGTGCTCCCTGGAAACAACCCTGGACAAAGCTGCAGGACACGCTGCTCATCGAGCTGGAGTGGCTCCAGGCTGAGTCCAGGCTGTGCTTCACGTGGGAGAGATGCAAAACATTTGTCTTCTTGTCACCCCCTCCTGCCTCCCTGCTTCCCTGCACTGCAGCCCCTGAGCATCCCTCTCAGAGCATCCTGCTCAGGGCACTGCTCCATCCGTCTGCCCCATCCTTTGGGCACACACACCCCGCACCCACACCACATCCCCAGGACAGCTCCAGCTCCCCCCCCAGCAGGCAGCTGCCCATAGGGCATTGCTGGCCCCCAGGTTGGGCAGGCGCAGGGCACCACGAGGAGCTTCCTCAAACTGTGGTCTGGTGAAGCTCAGGGCTGTTTGGGGTTGGGGATTTGCAGTGGCTGGGCGTGCTGTGGGAGCCCAACACAGAGCCATGTGCAGGCAGATGTGCCACACAGCTGGAAAGCACTGGGGATGTGCACTGGGATCCCAGTCCTGCTCCAGGTGCGCTCAGTGCTGGGCTATGTGATGCTGGAGCACAGCCCCGGGCTGTGAGGGGCAGAGGCTGCGTTGTGTCCATCACCATCTCCTCCACTGCTGCTTTCAGGATCCGGGAGCACCCGCTGATGGCTCTGTGAAGCAGAAACCCTTGTGCAGCAATCAAACAGAAGGAAAACCCCACAGCCCTGTGCTGCAGCGTTGGGCAGCTCCAGGCCCTGCATCTTCCACCCCCACACCCGCATCCCTGCTACCCCCCCAGGCCACCCCCGATCAAGGCTCTATTTCAGCCGACCTGATGCACACACGTGGGCAGTTCTCTTTTCCCAGTGCAGATGCAGATCTCTGGGCCCGAGTGCAGCAGTGAGGAAACCCCTCCACAAAAGGGAATGACGCCCTGGGTGCTGACACGGACAGGTTGCAGCCGCCCGTCCTGCTGTGGCAGAGGAGGGGCAGGGGAAGAAACTGGCTCGACTCGCTGCGCTGACGAAGAAAAAGGGTGGCTGGTTACAAAGTGGCACGTTAACATCACGTCCAGCCTGGAAGGAATGCACCCAGGATTCATTAGGGGAGCTGTCGTTAGGTGAGTCACGCCGCGGCCATGCGGATTTAGGCAGGACGGAGCTGTAATTGCACAGGAGGGGAGGGATGCTGGGTGTAATCGTCCTGGGTGCTGCGGGGAGAGGCAGGAGGGCCATCGGGGTGTGATGCAGCCACCCCTCATTAAACCACCAGGCTGAAATGTAGGGCACACCGATGCCGTGGGGAGCGCAGCGTGCTGATGGCACCGGGAAGGCAGGGTGACACCGCTCCTGTCGGAATAGGGGTTTGGGAGCAGTGAGATAAGCAGGGTAAACATTGCCGTGGTGGCAGCACGGGGCAAGGATCAGCCAGCCTGGATGGGTGGGCAAAGCTGTCCTCGTCGGGGAGAAGTCCCATCCACATAGCAAAGGGAAACGTCGCTCCCTGGGCGGGAAGGGGAGGTGAGGACGGCCCTTTGGCTCTGGGGGTGAGATTCTGGAAAAGGAATGTGAGCCCGAAGGGTGAGAGGCCAAGTTGTGCTCTGTGAGGGGTGCTATCCGCCCCTGTGTGCAGCACCAGGCACAGCGCTGGAGCCACGCTCCCACCTAAAGGCCCCCTGCCCTGCTGGGCACCACCCAGCAAACCTTCAGCACCTCCGGAGGATGCACCAGGTTTCCAAGCACAAAACGCCTTCTACTGCCTGACTCGGGGATCCATACGGGTCCTTTGTAACTTGGGGTATTCTACGGTTCTGCTGGGGCTGGTGGGTCTGTGGGTGCATATGGGGAGCTGAGCTGGTGTGGGCGAGCAGCTCCGCACCGCTGATGGCAGTGAGAGAAGGGGACGCCTCCATTCCCAATGTGGAGCAGTTTGCCCTGAGCTGAGGTGCTCAGAAACCTCATCTGCGATCCTTCAGCTCCAGCAGACAGCACTCAGGGCCGGCAGGTGAGACAGCAGGGCTCAGCAGAGCAGCACGAGCTGTGCGCTGCACGTTCCTCCCTGCTCACGGGCGCTACCCTGGGCTCAGCCCGCCCGGCCCCAGCCCGTGCCACCCCGCTCAGCGCCGTCCCCGCCCCGCTGCCCTCCCGGTATGCACGTATCAATGAAGCATTTGTCTCGTGCTTGGCACCAGGCGTCAGAGCGCGAGGGTCCGTGTGCTGGATCGCCTAAACACAGCTGTAAATGGAAAGAGGAGCCGCACAGACAGGCTGTTCTCTCGGCCGGCATGAGCTCAAATAGCACAGTTAACACCCGCGCTGCCCGAGGGCATGCAGGAGCTCCAAAATCCTGGAGATGGCCGAACTGCTGCTCAAACCCAGCCCGTCCCCAAGCCAGCCTGAACCAAGCCCAAACTCAGCCTGAATCCATCCCCTGCCCATCCCCAACCCAGCCCAAACTCAACCCAAATCCAGCCCCAACCCAGCCCCAACCCAGCCCACTCCCAGCCCCAATCCATCCCCAGCCCAGCCCCAACCCAGCCCAAATTCAACCCAAATCCAGCCCCAACCCAGCCCAAATTCAACCCAAGCTCATCCCCAACCCAGCCCAAACTCAGCCCAAATCCATCCCCATCCCATCCCCACCCCAGCCCCAACCCTAACCCAGCCGCCAGCAGGCACAGGGATGGTGCTCAGAGCAGAGCAGATTAAGGACAGCTGAAAGGTGGCAGCAAGATGCTTCTTGCACTCTGGAAACCTGAGACAAATTCCTCCCGTTCCTCCAAGCCCAGGACTTGGCCAGACCTGCTTCCAGGAAAAGGGCTGAGGCTCAGCACTGAGCTGTGCCTGGGGGCCCGAGCTGCCTTGTAGCAGCCCCAGTTGCAGGCCTGGGTTGGCAGCCCTGCCTGCAGCACAGCGGTTGGGACCTGATGATCCACGAGGTCCCTTCCAACCCATGCAATTCTATGGTAGCGGGGCTATGAAGCTGCAGGGCACCCAGAGGCACCACCGTGCAGATCTGCATGCAGATCTCAGCCAAGCTCTCCCTCCCCTGACCGCGTCAGTCAGCGAGAGCATCACAGCAAGGGTGCAAAACCAGGAGGAGAGCCCCGAGCCATGCAACAGAGCAGGGAACCCCAGCAGCCAAACCACTGTGAGCTCCCATTTGTGCAAAGGGAAGTGAAGCAGCGTGCAGCCAACCCCCAGCTCAGGGGGGGCACCCAGCACACGTCAGTCCAACCCCGCCGCTCCATCACCCCCCGCCCAAAGCAAAAAAGACAGATACAGGCTGCAAGGGGCGAATAAATGCATAAATATGGATGTGGTTTTATTGGACAATTAACAAAAGAGAGCTCCGAATCCGGGTTGGTAAACATTTCCTTTCTGCTCACAGCTAGTACTTTCCACTCGCGTCCCTTTGTGTCTCCTGATCCGCCCCAACAATGACAGCCGGTGCTGTCAGGGCTTTTGTTGCCATGCCCAGGGTCACAGCAGCAGCCGACTGACCTGGCAGATATTTTCAGGCCCAGCAGATGCGCAGAGAAGGGCAGCTCAGAGGCAGCAAGGAGCCATCATCCCACCCCAACCCATCCCACCTGAGCGGCTGCTGGGGACGATCCCTGCGCCAGCCCAGGGCTGATGTCAGAGGGAAGCTCACAGCCCCACGACTGCCAGAGTTTGGAGAAGCAGAGCCAGCGAGTCTGTCCCAAACAAGGACTGGCATGTTGTCAGCGCGATTGTGGCGGTGGAACCAGAACTGCCTGTAGCTCTGCAAGGGGAAATGAAACTGCAGCTCCGGCTGGAGGGCAGCCAGGCTCCGAGGAGCTCACACCCAGCTCCCAGCCACCACTGGGAAGCCGGCTGGGCACAGGGCTCTGCTAGAGAACAAATCCCCCCCCACCCCTCCCAACCCACCCCAACAGCTTCCCAGCCCTCCCATCCCAAGGGGAAGCACCTTGCTGGGGGGTGCTGCCCCAAACACAGCACTACATCGGAGAAGCAATGTGGTGTTGGTGAGCACAAGCAGGGGATGCTACTCATGGGAAGGCAGGAGCAGCAGGGAGGGTCAACCAGCACCATCCCACGGGACCCCAGATGGTGACCAAAGAGCAGGACGCCCATGGGACCACCAGAAACAGGGACCACCAACGAGCAGGACAGCATTACAAACGGAAAGCTCCCAGCTATGTGCCCCCAGGCTTTGGGACAGAGCAGCCCAGAGTAGAGTTGGGGAGGGGGGGTGGAAGGGAAACAAAGGGAGAACCAGGCACCCAAACCAATCTGTCCTGGTTCTTCCCAATAAGGACAGCATCACCAGCACCACCCTGCCCTCACAGACGAGCAAATAAAAAAAAAAGACCCAACAGATTTGAATACACTGTATTTATTTTTAAACAGATTCTAAAGAATCTAGTGAGTCTATGTCAAGCCCATCGCATGACAAGTGATACAGGTGTAGGAAAAAAAAACAACAACAACCAAACACTTAAAACAAAATCAAGTGCCATTCAAGCTACTGGAATCTTCCCGAAGCCCCCTCACAGGAGGCAGCACAGAATCACTGCAAGGTCTAGAAAATCTGGATTCAACCCATTCATAAGAGTCCCACCACGCGCACTCCGCAAACCAAAAGTGCAACCTCAACCTAAGTCGAGCTGTCAGCTGTAGGGAAACACATCTGCAATGGGGGGAGAGGGGGGGAAAACCTCGGTTTAGTGCATCTCTGTTGCTGCGGGTAGAGAGTAAGGAGACTGTAAGAATGAAGAGAGGCATGCTGCCTGTCGTGGAGCTTGAAATGGGAGGTGGTGGTCAGGATCTCGAAGCCGCCCTCGGAGCAGCTTTGCATGGAGCAGAGCACCAAGCAGTTTGCAGGCTGCTGGTGAGCCGTGCCCATGAAAGCAAAGCCACCCCATGGGAAAGCCACAGTGACACCCGGAGCTGCTGTGGCATTAACCAGTGCTTCCTCCATAGGATTTACTGGGCAGGAAGCAAAGCTGCGCCAATGGGAAACTTGGGTTAGTCGGCATTAAGTGCAAGAGCCCCCACGGCATCCCCGTCCCGCATCGCCCCTGCCCCCAAAGAAGGCAGCAATCTGGCTAGACACATTCCAAGTATCTAGACTTTATTTAGCAGGTCTGCCCGCCTGGTACAGTCAGCACAGGAACACAAACGAGTTAGTAGAGATACTGAGCCTGTTAGCCTCAGAGGGAGCACCCAGCTGCCTTCCCACCGCCCCATCCACACACAGATGGCCTGAGATGATACTCGGTGAGAAGGGGCAGCTCAGGGAAAGGCTCTTGGCGCTCTGCACAACCAACAGAGCCGCCCCGGAGCCCTCGAGACAAAATAGGGTTTGTTTGGAAGACAAAATTTCTCCTAACAACACCGACCACCCCTCGCACGGGACCCCAGGAGCTCAGCTTCCAGCTAGAGGATGAGTTCCAATGGTTCACACCGCTGGGATCACGGCGGCTGCTTCTGAACAGGACCTGCCCCAAAGCGGAGGAGGATCAGGGCGCTGGGAGAGGGCTGCGCATCCCACCCCCCCGCCACCTCCCCACCCCCCCCCCCCCGCAAGGACACAGCCCCCACCACGAGATAACCTCCTCCTGAACGCATTGTGCTTCAAGGACAAGCCTGCTCTTCCCACAGAGCCCCGAACGTGACGCCACGCCGCGTGCCAAGAAAAGCAGCATTTCCCATTCCCCTAGAAAACACAGCACCCTGTACAGCCCAGGGCTCCCACACTGATCTGCATCGTCCTCCACAGATAAATTCACCTTTTGGCTCTGCAGGATGGAGAGCTTCAGTCAACCCCCCCCTGCAGCACCCCCCCCCCCTCCACCCCGTTTCAGGCATTTACACACAGTCAATCCAAGCCAGAACCCCGGCTGCAATCCCACTCTCCCTCCAACCAGGCTACTAGAAATGATCTCACGACCCCCCCCTTCCCCCCCCCCCACCCCCACCCATACAACAGAAACATTTTCCACGCAGGACATCCCCACTTGGAGCTCTCAGGATGTCAACCCCTGCAAAAAAATATATATATCTATAACTATCTCTTTCTCTCTCTAGATCAGGTTTACAGTACAGTTGTGTTTATATTGTTACAGGCACTTAAACAGGATTCTTTGGTCCGTTCACAGGAATTCGCCACTCTGGCTTCTCTCATCAGAAACCACAAGTCTGCACACACCCACAACACCCCCTGCACTAAAAAAAAAAAAAGAAGGGAAAACAAAAAAGGATTCAGATCCATTTCAGGGCAGTGCAGATCTACCTCACCGGAACTCTACAATCTCCCCTCACACCCCCCCCCACCCCACCCCCAACCCCCATTGCCTACAATACATCTTCCCATCCGAGCTCCCACAGCACTGCACAGCCCATCACAGCGTGCAGGCCTGGCTCCGACCACCCCAGCAGCAACACAGGCTGGGAGGGGGGCAAGAGTGAAGTTTCCTTTCGTTGCAGTCCTGGCTCCCCCCCCCCCTCCTCAAACAAGGGAACACCTCGAGGGGCAGCCCCTGAAGTTCATCCCGGCTCAGTTACAGGGCAGCCACGTCGGGTAGGATTGGTTGCAGGGCAGGAAGGGCTGCACGTGGGTCACGTAGTAGTTGATGTTGATCTCGCTGACGTAGGGGGCCGGCTGGTAGTAGCAGGTGACGTTTGTGACGGTGGGGAGGATGTTCTGCTCGGCCAGGACCCTCACGGCCAGCGTGGCAATGAGGTTCAGGGTCTGCCTCCGCTCGTGTCCCATGAGGCAGACCGTGCTCTCATTGACCACCCGGTGGAGGGTCATCAGATAGTCATAGCGTTTGTCCTCCATGCCCACGAAGTGGCTCTGCAGGTAGCACTCCAGCTTCCTCTGCTGCTCGCCGATGTCGGAGAAGTCTATGAAAAACCTGGAGCACATGTAGCGCTGCAGAGCCTTCATATCCACCTCGGATTTGGGTTTGAAGCCCCTCACCAGGAGGTTGCAGTACTTCAGGAGCCCCCCGCCTCTGATCTCCTCCGGGTTCCGGGTGGCGATGACTCTGTTCCGCAGGTGGTCCATGGCCTCCTCAAAGTCCCCATACATGCTCTCCCCGGTGACCGTGGGGTGGAAGTTCTCCGCCATGGGGTTCTCCGAGCACTCCCCGAAGAGCAGAAGGGAATCCAGGATGATCTGAAAGGAATCCACGCTGAACTCGAACTGCCTCCTGAGGGAGTCCACGAATTTGAGCTCCACGTTCTTCCCGCTGTTGTTGGACAGGGAGATGAGGCTCCAGCGGTCGGTCTCGTTGCACACCTTTACCAGCTTCTGCACGTAGGCCTCCTTCAGGGTCATGGGGGTGATTTTGTCTTTGTTGACCCCCTCGGGGAGGAAGTCGAGGAGGCAATCCATCACCACGTCCTTCACCTGCTGGAAAACGTCTTCGGTTTTCAGATCCACCCCGAAGATGAGGTCGAGGTCTTTGTAGCCCAGCCCGCTGTCCTGGTGCAGCACATGGCTGGCAGCCGAGCCGTTCAGCCGCACGTTGTGCACCACGATGCCCTTCTTCTCCAGCCGACTGCGGACAACCTGAGGGACAAAGAGCAGAGATGAGAAGCGAGCACCCGTCCCCAGAACGGCCCGCCGACGGCGCCGGGATCCGCTCCCCATGCTTATATGGGTCACTCCAGTGCAAGAAAGCAAAATAAAGAGCTAACCCAGCAGAAATAGGTCACAACGGGAGGCATCCAGAGCTGTGCCAGCAGCTGGGGTGGGTCTCACACACTCCTCCCTCGCACCAGAGGGTCTCCCTGCAATGCTGCGCGCCTTTCCCTCCCCTCCCTGCCATCCCAGCTGCCCTTGGGCAGTGGGCTCTGCTCCTTGGGGCCGTCCCCAGGCTCCCCCCAAGGGCTGTGGACACGGGGTGGCTGCCGTCTCCGCTGATCTCATTGGGCTGCTCACTCATTTCAGCCATCCCCTTTTACCTGTCAAGATTAATTAGAGGCAAATCGAGGATGCCAGAAGCACTCAAAAGCCCTGGCCAGGTGTACTCAAGTTCGTGTCCTAACTAGTAAGTGTATCCTAACAATTTCCAGTGTGTCAGAGCTTCGTGCTGAACTTGGCGTGCTATCAAGCACAGGAGGCAGCTTTCATCTGACGGGTGTTACTCCAGCAATGTTAATGCTCAGCCCTGGCACACCCACCCTTACCTGCAGAGCTTTGTTCATTGAGTACGAGGCTGAATCATTTGCCCGATTACTTAACAGGCAGCAGGCCGGAATCACCCTAAGACCATACAGTGAACTGCCACGGACACGGCTTGTCGTTTAACAGAGCTCATGGATCTCAGGAAGGCTGGCTGAGCTGCTGGAGGAAGATGCAAACCTCACCCCCCTCCGTCCCTTTCATTTCTCCTTCCTGCAATTACAGAGCCCTGCAAACCTCCGCCTGCTCACCTGGTGCTGGAAGTGAGGAGCCAGCTTGGAAAAGCCCAACTTCGGGGTACAGACAGAGACCCCACCAAGGCACCCCATCCTCCCAGGGACACCCACACGCTGCAGCTCTGTCCTTTGGTTTAGAAGCAGCACAGGGAGATAGCGAGCTGCACTGACCCTGAGCTGCCCTTGCGGGGAGATCTATTATGAAAAACGCTCCTACAACTGTCCCACAACTTGTTAAATCCTAAGCCCGGGAGGCTGCTCGGTGTCCTGATGCAGCTCCACTGCTGGCATTTCCCCACTGCTCTCTGACATTAGGAACTGCTGCTCAGGCTGGAGATGTGCCCGGGCGCAATGCCAGCCCCACGGCGACGGTCACATGCTGGGCAACAGTTAACCAGGGAGCTACTCGCCGTCGGAAGTCCCAAGTCCCCACCAGCACATGAACACATTCGTCCTCTAAAAGAGGAATTTACTCCTCAAATCCAGGAGCTGTTGATCAACGGAACAGCTGTCAGAGAGCTGAACCCACATGAGCTCACCGTGGGCCGCTGCTGCAGGTGATGGTCGCTGAGTGCTGCAGCTCAGGGGCTGCTCTGCGGGGCTCAGTGGGAGGTGAGATACAGATCACAGAGCGACCAACGCAGAGCTGGGAGAAGGTCTGGTTCCAGTTTAACTTCCCAGACGCAGCCCAAGGATGGCCGCTCAATCCTACACTGAGCTCGGGGGGCTACGGAGCTTCAGCCCCATAACTGAGGCCCCAGACCGGGGGGCTGTTGGCTCTGCTAAGCATTGAGAGGGGAACAACCCCACTCTGACCCCAAAGCCTCAGTGCTGAGCAGAACCAACCCCCCTTAAGGGCAGGCAGCTCCAGTGGGGGCAGGAATGTGCTTTTCCCCATAGGGGCAGATATTTGGAGGGTTACACAGCTGCTGACCTGCTTCCCAAACCCGTGCCTCACCTCCACTGTGGTTGGGCTAATTGGCTCCGACAGGCAGCCAGCCCTACCCCAACCCTACCTGCTGCTCCCCACTGTCAATGAGTGCCTTTGGGGTTACTCCTCGAGATTACTCAGCCCCAAACACTGCGGGAAGGAACTCGGGCAGCATCCCTTATGGACACAGAGGGGGGATGCTATACAGGGGGTGCTCCGGCACTGTCCCAGCCCCATAGCAGCTCTTTGGGCTGCACACAGCAGCTCCAGAACCCAAAAACATGGAGAAAAAGAAGGAAACCAGCACAGAACCACGGCGGGGCACCCGGGGGGGGGGGGGGGGGGGGGAGGTAGGGGTGGGGGGCACCCGTCCGTCGGGCAGCCGAGCTCTGAGCGCAGCAGCCGCCGTGCCGAGAGAGCCGGCCGGGGTTCGGCTTCGCCAATCTCCTTTGTAATTAGAAGCCAACATGCCCGATTTTACATTTGATGAGTCATTACCGAGGAATGAAGTCGCCTCCCAAACATGAATATGCATCAGCTTATTTGAACTACGCTGTCAGTTTAATATTAAACACGGTTATGACTTTATGGTTAAACCAACAGAACTCTGGAATCAGACCGAAAGCCCCGTGCGGACCGAGGGCAGCGCCACGTGCGGGGCACACAGACCGGGGGGGGGGCGGGGGGGAACCTCCGGTAGCGCAGTGCGGGGCTCCTCCCATTCGCCTCCCCCCCCCCCCCCCATCGCCTCCCACCCCCCGGGACCGCGGCAGAACCCCGAGTGCCCCCCGGTGCCGCCCGGTTCTCACCTGCACGATGGTTCGGGGCCTCACGGACAGCGTAGGGAAGTTGCCCCTGCCGTGGATGGGGACGGTCTCGCCCAGGATCTGGTCCAGCCGCTGCACCTGCTCCCACGTCAGCACGCTGAAGCGTTCCCCGGCGCGCTGCTCCGAGCAGCCCGCAGCCTCCGCCGCCAGCATCGCCCCGCCGGCAGCTCCCCCCGGAAGCGGTGCGGAAAACAGCCGGAAATACCGGGCTGGCGGTGATGGGGGGAGGGAGAAGGAAAGGGGAGGGGGGAAAAAAAAACTAAGCCGGTGCCGAGCGGGGGGAGCTGCGGGGGGAGCTGCGGGGGGAGCTGCGGGCGGAGGCGGACCCCGGGGGGCGCTGCAGGGAACCGTTCCGCGCCGCTGCGCTCCCGCCCGCCGCCGGCTGCGCTCAGCACTGCGCTCGCCCGCGCCCTACCGCAGCTTTATATAGGCCTCCCGCCGCGCCCCCATTGGCCCGGCCCCGCCGCCAATCGCTGCCGGGTCTCACAGCCCCTCCTGCGCTCTGATTGGTGAAAGGGGAAGGTCGGGGCTCGGCGGAGCGCCAATCGGAACTAGAGGAAAGGCAAAGAGGCGGGGTGAAGAAGGAGGGGGCGGGGCTCCGCCGGCTTGCCCCGCCCTCTGGCACGGCCTGCGGCGTGGAGGGATCCCGGCGGCTTAAAGGGACCGCGCACGGGAGCGGCGGCTGTGGGGACACCCAGCCGTGATAGCTGGGATACCGCAGTGATGCCCCGCTGATGGCTCATTGACACCCCACTCACGTCCCATTGATACTCGGTTGATATTCCATTGTCATTCTATTGACACCTGTTGGTGTTCCATTGATACCGAATTGATGTCCCTTACTCATGCTGTTGGCATCCCATTGATACTCCTTCGATGCCCCATTGATGTCCTTCTGATGTTCCATTCACAACCCTAGGTGTCCAATCGATTCCAAATTGATGCTCCATTAACATCCCTTTCATGTCCCACTGGCATCCCATTGATGTCTCATTGATACCAAGTTGATGCCCCATTGATACCCTACTAGTGTCTACTAGTACTGATACCTGCTTGACATCCCACTGATGCCCCATTGCTGCCCCACTGATACTCCCTATGCCACCCAGAGATGCCCAATTGATTACCAAACTGATGCCCCATTGGTATCCCATCATGGAGCCCAGCAGGTCGGGCTTGGGAGCCTGAACCCCAATGCATGTCCCACTGCTGTTTTCTCCTAAGGGATTCCCCGGCCCTGGGGTCTCCCTCAGAACCCATCCCCACATCAGCACTCTGCTCTCCCACTGGAGAGTGGACATCTCCCTGTAGCTACCAAGCTCTGCTGCTGCTGCTGCCCGGTGCGTGTGCACATGGGGCAGCTGCCAGCAGGGCGTCACCAAAGCAGGACGCAGCCCGGGTGCCACACGTGTGCCAGGGTGCTGGATGGTTCCTTGGAAAGCCACAAAGCGGTTGTGCAAAAGGAAGTGAAGGATAGGGCAGGTGTTCAACTTGTGGGGCAGCCAGGACCGGGCTCAGAGCGTGCCCCATAACACCCTGGTGGGCGCCCACAGCTGCTGGGGGGGACACGGGGTTGAGCTGGGTGTGCTGGGTGAGCCCCGGGGCAGGAGCACTGCGAGGCCACCAGGCAGGTGTAGGGTGTGAGGTGCAGGGAGTGAAAGCGGTTTTCCATGGAACTCTGCAAATATTGCTGTTGCAAAACCCCTTTGGTGGCACCGGCAGAAGAGTTTTATCAAGATGAGTTTCCCAAGAGGCTGCTGGACGAGTCAAAGTGCTTAGGAAGTCAGGAGAGCATCCCTTCCCTCCCCTGTGTTCCGGGTCCCATCTCCCTCATCCTGTGTCCCCAAGTTCCCTGTCCTGTGTCCCATGTTCCTTGTCCCATGTCCCACATCCTACACCCCACGTCCCCTGTCCTGTGTTCCATGTCCCACATCCCACATCCCCTGTCCCATGTCCCCTGTGTTGAGCCCCCATGTTCCCCCGGTGCCTGGGCAGTGGCCGTGCCCTGCGATGCCATGGGATGCACTGCAGTGCCTGACAGCACTGAACTGAGCACCCACTCCTGGAGCCCAAACTGTGGCACTGGGGTGCCCTGGCAGGGCCTCTTGGCATATGGCACGGCTCAGGAGTTGGGGACAGGGGACACACTGGTGGCTCCGGAGAGAGCAGCGTCCTACTGGGGGCCATTTCCCAGCCCTTGTGGGGTGTCACCTTCAGAACTGTGTGCAGGGCTGGAGGGAACTGAGCCGGGCTGGGAGGGAACAGCCCGACCGAGGGGTCAGGAGAGGCCTTGGGGACACCCTGACTGAGTGGGACCGACTGCTGTCTGGCTGCCATTGCGCAGGTGAGCCGCCTCCCTGAGCAAGCAGCGGGGACCCAGCCCTGCTCCAGAGCCACCGACGTCACCCAACGTCACCGTGGGTAGCAGCAACGCTCCCTTCTACACGGCAGAAGTCCCCATGCGTGCGTTGCCTGTCCCCTGGCACCCGGCCCCGTGCATGCCCGGTGTCCCCATGCCACACGCCAGCTGTCCCTGCACGCACGGTGCTGCCTCTGTGCATGCACACATGCCACCATCCCCATGCAGGTGCCAGCTGTCTCCAGGTGCTCACCTGCTGTCCCTACACACACGGGTCACCATCCCCACGCTGTGCCCGCTGTCCCCGTGCACATGCCTGCTGCCCCACGCCTGCTGTGGATTTAGGAGGTGGATCCCAGCTGTGTCTGCAACCTCCTTCAGCAAACACAGCTCCCGGCCGCCTCCTGCTTGCACCATTTGTGCAGTGGTGGCACTGCTGGAATCCTGCAGCTCCCTGCTTTGTACCTGGGGGAGCAGTGAGCTGTGAGGATGGGGAGGACAAGGTGAGGATGGGGAGGAGGTGAGGATGAGGAGGATGAGGTGGTGAGGATGAAGAGGACAAGGTGAGGATGAGGAGGATGAGGTGAGGATGGGGAAGAGGAGGTGAGGTTGAGGAGGGGGGGAGGACAAGGAGAATGAGGTGATGAAGATGAGGAGGACAAGGTGAGGATGAGGAGGAAGTGAGGATGAGGAGGAAGAGGTGAGGAGGAGGAAGACAAGGTAAGGATGAGGAGGATGAAGTGAGGATCATAGAATCACCAAGGTTGGAAAAGACCCACAGGATCACCCTGTCCAACCTTGTGATGAGGATGAGGAGAACGAGGTGAAGAAAAGGAGGATGAGGTGAGGATGGGGAGGATGAGGTGGTGAGGATGAAAAGGGCAAGGTGAGGATGGGAAGAACGAGATGAGGAGGAGGAGGTGGTGAGGATGAGGAGGAAGTGAGGATGAAGAGGAAGAGGTGAGGAGGAGGAAGAGAAGGTAAGGATGAGGAGAAGGGGAGCATGGGGAGGATGAGGTGGGGAGGATGAGAAGGACAAGGTGAGGATGAGGAGGAGGGGAGGATGAGGAGGAGGAAGGCCTTATCGCACCTACGAGCTGCAGCAGAGCACAGAGATGCCTGGCAGCCTGAATAATGTGGGGTGGTGGGCACTGCCTGCTTGGGCTGTGGGGGCCGAGGGAAGGGAGGAGGAGGGGTTGGTTGAGTTCGGGCTCATTGATCCCAAAAGCCAAAGGGAGGAGGAGGCGGTGGTCTGGGCAGAGGGTTCTGTGCAGTGGGTGGGGAAACTGAGGCAGGAGATGCGGGCAGCACCGCCACCACCCTCCCATTGCCCCCAGCCCTTGGCTGAGTGACACCTGAGTGACACCACCACGGAGGGTGTCCCCACGCCAGCCAAGGCAAGGCTGAGTCCGTCCCCACCCGTGTGGGGGTCCCTGAGTGGCTCCCACAGCCCCTTTGGCTTCTGGAAATAACACTGATGGATGACGGCCGTGATGCCACCCCAGGGAGGTGTCGTGAGCCACCGAGGGCCACCTCTGAGGGCCTGAGATGAAAGGCACTGCGGGAGCACAGGGTGTTATTAGCACGGGTGACACAGAGCTGGGGAATGGCACCGTCACCTCCCCGGGCTGCACACAGCCCCGCAGCCCCAAGCACCCCCGGAGCGGTGCTGGGAGCGGAGGCATTGAACCCCATCCCGTGACAGTGACGGTGTCACCACTCTGCCCCACAACCCCCCGGAGTGATCCCAGATCTGACCCAAAACCACGCAGTGCTCTCCCAGCAGCGCCCAGAGCAACCCGTGTGTCCCGGCCTCGGTGGCTTCCTGGTGGTGTAGCACTGTTTGCTGGGCTTGACTCGGGATTTTAAACAGTGACGGTCATCTGCAGGGCTGCTCTTCATTGCAGCCTGCTAGGAAACCCCACCAGCCTTTCCCTTTGATTTTTTCGGGCCGTGAGTGCTGCCTGAGTGCAGGTCCAGCTGGTGGCACGCACTGTCCTACTGCCATCCCACTGCCATCCCAGCACTGTCCCATCGCTGTCCCATTGCCATCCCATCGCCATCCCATTGCCTTCCCATCACCATTCCATTACTGTCCCATCAGCATCTTATCTCCATGCCATCCTATCACTATCCTATTACCGTCCCACCTCTGCCCCATTGCCACCCCACTGCTGCTCCATTGCCATCCCATCGCCATCCCATCATGGACCCATTGCTGTCCCACTCCTGTGCCATTGCCATCCCATCACTATCCCATTACCATCTTATTGCTGCTCCGTTGCCATCCCTCTGCCACCCCATTGCTGCCCCCACTGCCACCCCACTGCCATCTCATTGCTGCCCCACTGCCATCCCACCATTGTCCCATTGCCATCCCATCACAGTCCCACTGCCATCCCATCTCAGTCCCATTGCCATCCCACCGTTGTCCCATTGCCATCCCATCACTGTCCCCGTTGCTGCCCCATTGCTGTCCTATTGCTGCCCCATTGCCATCCCACCAGTGTCCCATCGCCATCCCATTGCTGTCCTATCTCTGTCCTGGCCTTGGTGCTGGCAGTACGGCTGCACTGGGTGGGGGCACAAGGGGCGTGGGGACGCAGCATGGCAGTGGGGGCACAAGGGACATGGGGACACTCCCTGGGATCCATCCACCCCATGGCCTCGTGCACTTTGGTGGTTGCTCAGCAGCGCCAGCCCATCCCTGGAGCGATCGTTAGTCCTCCCTCATTAGGAGAAGTTACTCACCCCGTAAGACAGACACAAGAATATCCTGGAAATGCCTCCGTTTGGGGACTTGTGGTGTTCAGGCGATGACCGAAGCCAGGAGGGCGGCTGCACGTGATGCTGCCCTGCACGTGGATGCTCGTCTCACCGCCCAGGGCTGTCCCACTCTGCGCTGGGGGTCGGTGCTGCCAGGCTGGGCTGGCACTGCTGGGGTCCCCGGGCACCCACAGCCCCCAAAGCCACACAGCGGTGAGGTGCACCGGGGGGGCCGAACCCATCCTGAGGGCACTGGGGGGGAGGGGGGGGAGGAGGGGGAGGAGAACTGGAGCTTCAGGTATTTGAAGCAGATGAGCAACGCCAGCCATTATGAGCTTATGGGATGGCAAACGTGTGAGTCACGGCCTGGTTGAATCAGAGCTTTAATTTGCGGCTCTGGAACACGCTCTGGTGATGACTGCCTCCAAGAGAGGGGCTCTGCACCCCGGGGCTTCTTCCCTGCGGGTGGGAGGCTGCGTGCACCCCGCGGGCTGCGGGCTGTGGGCTCAGGGCTGCTGCAGCCCCACGAGCGGAGGGGGATGGAGAAATCATCCCTGGTGTCCAGCCAGGCGAAGGGCTGCGCGCTCACCTTCGGCTCACAGCACCAGGGGGGAGCAGAGGACACCCTCATGCCTTACCCTGCACGTTGGCCACGCTGGTGTCCCCTGGGCCATGGTGGGATCCCCATGGCTGTGTTGGTGTCCCCATAGCTGTGCTGGTGCTCCTATGGCCATGGTAAGATCCCCATGGCTGTGTTGGTGTCCGTGTTGGTGTCTGTGCAGGCATGGTGGTGTCCCCATGGCCACACCGGTGTCCCTGTGGCAATTCCAGTGTTCCCATAGCCGTGTTGGTGTCCCCATAGCTGTGCTGGTGTCCTCATGGCAGTGCTGGTGTCCCCATGGTGATGCTGGTGTCCCCATATCTGTACTGGTGTTCCCACAACTGTGTTGGAGTCCCCATGGCTGTACTGGTGTCCCCATAGATGTGTCGGTGTCCCCATATCTGTACTGGTGTCCCCATAGATGTGACAGTGTCCCCATATCTGTACTGGTGTCCCCATGGCTGTACTGGTGTCCCCATGGCAATACTGGTGTCCCCACAGCCATGCTGGTGTCCCCATGGCTGTACTGGTGTCCCCATGGCAATGCCGGTGTCCCCACAGCCGTGCTGGTGTCCCCACAGCCGTGCTGGCTCTCCACCACCCTGCCCTGGAGCTCTCCCCCCACTCCCGCACCAAGCGCAGTTCAGGCACGGACCAGCCCGGCCGGCAGCGGACGCATCGCAGCTCGGCGCCACGCATCTCCCTCTCCCAGCTGTTAAAGAAACTGAAGAAAAGAAGCAACGTTGGGAGCCCAAACGAGGCGCCCCGACCCGCTGCCACCTCCTGCACCCACAGCAGGGCGGCGATTCGGGAACAGGTTTGGGCTGCGAGCGCCAAACGCAGCCTTGGAGACACAAGGAGGGGCGCTGGGATCCGGGAAAGAAACCCACCCAAACGGCACGACAAATTAACATTAATTTATTAGAATATTCATGAAAAAAAAAAAACCAAAAAACCCAAAGAAAATCTCTTCACATGTGTGGTGTGGGGTTTTTTTTTGTTTGTTTGTTGTCTTTTTCTTTCCTTCCTATACAAGAGAATTGCCGTTGCTTATTGCTCCCTCCTGGAAGCAGGGCGCGATGCACGCCGGGGCGGCGAGTGGGAAATGCAATCGTGTGCGTGCTGCGCCGAACCCGGGGCTGTCTTTGGTTAAGGAACAGCTCTGCTTCCACCCCCACGTGGGGTTTAAGAAGGGGACATGCACGGAGCCGGGGCTGCTCAGTGTCTGGGTGGGATGGAAGGGCCCAGGTTTTGCAGGGCGCGAGGGGAGCGGCGACCCCCGCATGGCTATAGGATATTTACTGAGTAATACCCGGCGTGAATGCGGCACTGGGGTGGGTGGCCCCGTGGGGAACACAGCCGTGGAAGGGGGGGATGTCGATGCAGACCCTGGCCCTCCACACGCTGCACCCCGAGGTCGGGGGGTGCGGACGCAGCAAGCAAAGGAAGAGGCGAAGCCGTGCAGCCCCACGGGTGCCCCCGGTTCTGTAGCCACAGCCCAATGCTGCCCCATGGAGTCACTGTGGGTCAGGGTCACCTCCAGCACAGCCCCGTGCAGCACCGTCAGTCCTGGAGCCCAGGGAACGTCCTCACCCCAGGGCTGGGCGTCCCCCATCCGGGGCTCCATCCTGCTCCTCAGCGCCGGTTCACGGCTTGCAGGGCAGAGCTGTCCCCGCAGCTCCCGTCCATCCAGGACGGTCCCCCCTTCCCAAACCCAGTGTGTAGTGATAGAGGAACCCGAAAGTGTGGGGGAGCGAAGAAAGAAAACGAAGAGAGAGAGAAACCAGAGGAAGGAGCGGGCAGCCCAGCACTACTGCCCCTTGGGGATGAAGGGTTCCCCCTCCTCCGGCTCCTGCCGCGGCCCCGGGTCGCTCAGACACCGCAGCATCCGCTGGCTGCTGGGGCTGTCGCTGGTCCCCGGGGTGAAGACGTCGTCGGTGCCGGGGGAGGAAGGCTCCTTGGGCCTCATCACCAACCCCTCCTCATCCTCCTCGGGTGAGGGCGGCAGGCCGCCGCAGCCCTTGGGCACCTCGTTGGCCAGGTCCACCGACTCCGGGGACTGCGGGGAGGCCGGGTCGATGGTGATGATGGGGAGGTTCTCCGAGTCCGGCTTGGGTTCGTAGGCCAATGGGTCTGGGGGGGCACAGAGGGGTCAGGCAGAGAGCAGCTCACCGCGGTGCCCTGGGTAAATCGGGTCAGCCCGGGGAGCGCCAGCAGGAAAGGGGGGTCCCGGGGACCCTCAGCTAATGCACTGCAGGTCTTTGGGGGCTGCACCCCCGGCCTCACTCTGACTTTGGAGCCATTGTAGAGGGCCTTTTCCTGATCTGTGCGTCCTATTCGGAAGGAACCGGCCAGCCCAGCTCTGCCTGCACGGATTGCGAGGGGCGAAGCTGCCCTCTGCTGAGCAAACACTGCTTCAGCAAGCAGCAACGCTGAGCCGCTTCTGCTCGGGGTCCTCTCCTGCCGCCTAGCTGCTGTCCCCAGGGATGCACAAGGCAGAGGAGAAGAGGGGATGCGGGACAGCAGAGAGGACAAAGGACAACAGAAGGGACAGAGGACAATAGAAGGGACGTGGGACAGCAGAGGGGACAGAGGACAGCACAGGGATACAGGACAGCACAGGGATACAGGACAGCACAGGGATACAGGACAGCACAACCCCTGAGTGCCTGCACGCCCAGCGATGCTCAGCATGACACCAACACCTGCGTGCCCCCCCCAGCTCTGTCCCACCCTACCTGAGCCGATGCGAGCCCGGGACATAGTGGGAGAATCAATCTTGTTAGCTGGCACTGTCAGGTAGGTGTTCTGCAACCAGAGCACAGGGAAAGCAGCATGAGGGACTGCCTGCAGCCAAACGGCCCCGGGCTCAGCAGGGAATTGAGCCTGAGGCTCAGGGATGAGCAAGAAGCAGCAGTGGGATGCAGAGGGTAAACGCATCCTCCCAGCCGTGCTGCAAGGACTTGCTCTGCATCTGCCCTCATGCTGCAATGACCAGAGGGCAGGAACGGCTGTGGTGGAACCCCATGCAGGACAGTGGTGCCCTTCCCAGGCTGGAAGCCCCATCCACCTCCATGCCCACCTCGTCCCCCACCAGCATCCCCCTGACCTGGCGATCCGTGTGCCGGATTTTCTGCCTCCTCAGGAGCATTTGGTTCCAGGCTTCCTCATAAGGGTCAGCCACCAGCGTGTGCCGGTTGTAGGATCGCAGCTGTGAAAACACCCCAGAAAAAGAGATGGGTTGAAAAATGGAAAGGCAAAGGGAGGTCACGGCACCGTCACCCTTGGAGATGGGATGAAACAGCCGCCCGCGGGCAGAGCACTTCCCTTCCCTTGTGGCTCATCCCGTGGGATTCCTGATCTCACCCACCACAGCCCAGGAAGGGCTCAGCCAACAAGCCAGCCTCCCCCCAGCACCATCCCTGTGTCTCTTGGGGAGGGAATGCAGACTGGGAACGCACGGGGCCGAGCTCAGGATGGGCAGAGGGGCACAGCTGGTGCTGAGGGCTGCAGATTGAAGGCCACCCCCGGGAAGCAAAGGGGGAACTTGGGGCGAGGGCACAGCACGGGGCACGCCTCACCCTCTGCCTGGTTTTCTGCAGGTTGTTGCGAAGGATTTTCCGGATCTCCTCCTCCTTGTCCTTGGACAGGGCCGGGAGGACGCGTTCCACGGGGAGGGTCTTGGGGCTGATGTTCCTGCGTGGGCAGACAGCACTCAGAGTCACAGTGCCACGGCACACGGCGGGGCTCCTTGCCCTGCGGCCACCAGCAGGCAGTGGGAACTCACTGGATGGAGACGGCGGAGATGGTGGAGGGGATCTTGCCCAAACCCCCGCTCTCCACCAGCTCGATTGCCTGCTTCATCTCCATCTTGTGATAGAAAGCGATGAGCTGCGGCTCCTTGGAGCGCTCTCCTGCTATCAGGCACTTCTTCACATACTTCTTGTTGAAGCGATTCAGCCTTCCCGACGGCGTGGGGAAAGAAGGAGAGGTAGTGCATCACGTCTGCCCCTGCCCCAGCACACCCACTCCCCTGCAGATCACCTCCCCCAGGCACAGGTTGGGACCCCCTTCAGAGCCAGGCAGACCCCACAGCTCGCAGCCCTGAGCTGCTATGGGGCATCCTACAGGAGTTCCCCCCCTTTGCACGCAGCGTGGCAAAGCGGTGCAGCCCCACACCTCATTCACACTCAGCCCAGCACTGTGATTCAGTGGGAGGAGTGCGCGTGGCTCCCACAGCCTAAGGAAAACCCCAGCCCCGGGTTGCCAGTTGGCAACTCAGCCCCGTCCTCATCTCACCCACAGGTCCCACCAAACAGCCCTCCTCACTTGTCTTTCCAGTGGTGATGCCCGTAGTGACCACAGATATCCTCGATCCCCGTCAGAAGGTGATCCAGGAACTGCAAGAGAAGGCGCAGGGCACGGGCAGCTGGTGGGCTGCCACCACCTCTCCCCCCCCACCCCACACTGACACGGGGTGACGGCACTCAGCGGGGTGTGACATCAGGGCTGTGGGGCCGGGGGAGCCTCGGGAGGGCGGGCGGTCCTACGCAGCTCAGGCAGAGAGGGGAGGTGTGGGTCGGAGCGGGCATCGGACGACACAGAAGGGGAGAGCCCTCGCTCCGTCCCCCCTTACCTTGGGCACCACTTAGGGGCAGCTCCCGCTCCGTGCACCCGCCTGGGTACAGCGGTGGAGGTGGCAGAAGCAGAGAAAGAAGAGGGCTAAGGCAGCGAAGAGACGCGTGCCAAGGGCCGGGAGCGCGGCGTTACCTGCGTGTGGATCTCCTCGTTGATGGAGCGCTTCGTCTCCTGCTTCTTCTTCACGGCCAGCAGATCCACCAGGGGCCGGATGGTCATGCCCTGGGGAGCGGGGGCAGGAGGGTCAGACCACGGGCAGACGGATGTGGTGGGTGGGGGACAACCAGCCCAGGGCACGGGGTTGAGGCCGGGTGGGCTTTCAGGTCACCCCCGACCTCAGCCCTCCCTTCTATGTTCTATGAGCGGCAGCTCCTTGCTCTCGTCACTTCCACACCCCCGCGTGGCTCTCTGCCCCCCCGGCCCCACGCGCCACCAACCTGCACGAAGACAGTGAAGAAGATGACGGTGATGATGGCCGTGAGGAACATGTCCCTCATGTTAAAGTGCTCGTAGTCGAGGAGGTAACAGAGGGAGAAGGCGATGGCTCCCCGCAGGCCCCCGTAGGCAATGATGAACTGATCCTTCGGCGTCAGCTTCACGATTCGGAACTTGTTGATGAACCAGGTGAGGACCAGGACGCCTGGGAAGCGCACAGGGATGGTGAAGGAAGCCCCCAGACCTGAAGAACCCCCCTCCAGAGCCCAGAGCAGTGCTGTACCCTTTAACATGAGGGATACGTTCCTCGTGCCCTTGGGTGCACGCTCATCCCAACCCCACGCCCATCACAAACGTGGCCTCACCCCCATAAAGCCAACCACCAGCAAAGTCCAATGCCCGCCGTGGAGCAGTGCTACCCAGCCAACCCCGGTCTCCCCAGCACGGCAAACTGGGACCTGATAGCCCTGAGAGGAGCCCACAACCCAGGAGCAGCTCCGGGGACCGCCACCACATCGAGGAGAGCTCACCTAAAACCCTCGCGATGAGGCAGAAGAGCAGCGTGCTGATGACGAAGGTCCAGTTCCAGTAGTGCTGGCCAGCCACGGTGGAGACACCCAGGAAGATGAAGATGAGGGTTTCGCTCACGCTGCTCCACATCTTGAGGAAATACTTGATGGTGGTGTGGGACTTGTGGGAGATGTTGGCTTCCACGTAGGGCCGCATGACCACGCCGGAGGCGATGAGCCTAGGGGCAAGGTGGGGGCACTCAGCAGCCGTGGGGGCAGCCCCAAGCCCTGACCCTGCAGCACGGCGCTCGTGAGAAGCCAGGGCTCCAGGGAGGGCAACGTAAGGATTCTCCTTCCCCCTGGTTGGGCAGCACTGGAAGCAGGCAGCACAAACCCAGTGCGTTGTGAGCGCTCAGCGGGCCCTGCCTGCCACCACGTGCCTGGAGGAGTGGGAAATGGGCCGTCAGTGGTTTGGGATCTGTGGGACGGCCCAAGTGAGACTCTCTCCCCACTGCCTTCATGTCCAAACACAGCCCTGGCCCTCATCGGGCATGCACTGGCCATGCTGGGACTGCCATGGAGAGCAGATCCCCCAAAAGTGGGGTCCTGGGGCCCCCTAAAAGTGGAGTCCTCATCCCACCCACACCCAACTCACGCCATGATGCCGGAGAGGTGGAAGATCTCGGCAGACAGATAGGCCATGTAGCTGTAGAGGAAGACGAAGAGGGGCTCAATGACGCGGATGTTGGAGGTGAAGCGGGACGTGAAGGCAGCAATCAGCCCATAAATGACGCCCACGAAGACGCCGCCCAGAGACACCACGAAGAAGCTGAGGAAGCCAAGGATGATATCGATAATGGTCACTTGCTCAAAGTTGGCAAACTCCTCAAAAAGGTGGTAGAGGACCTGGGAATGAGAAGGGAGAGGGGGTTTCAAACCGCCCCGCTGGTAAGAAATCCATCCCCTCACCTCCGAGCTCTGCTTAGGGACCATCCTTAGGAGAGCACTGGAGGGATGCATGCAGACCCCCAGCATGGCACAGCCGAGGGAGCCTGGCCATGTCACACAGAGCTGCATCCTCTGCTTCAGCCAGCAGGAAAAGCTGGCGGTGCTTTGCTGTCACACAGCTGGACACACATCCGGGACAGCTCTGTTCTCCACTACAGTCCCAGCTGCCGTCCCTGGAGGGGTTTCAGGCAAGGATGACCCAGCAAGAGACCGTTCCCACTTCCCAATGGATAAATGAGGACACCCAACGGCCACATGGGGAGAAAAGCCAACAGCCGCCCCTGCTCAGCGCAGAGCACAGCCCAAACCTTCATGCTGTTTTGCAGCTGACGGGGCAGCCTTGCAAGGAGCCCACCCCAGACTGCAGCTTTCAATTCTGGATGTGTTTACTGGAGAGATTTTAAAGCAGGAAGGGGAATCTGGCTTCGGAGCATCCTGCAGGGTACTTGGAGCAGTGGGAGGGCAGGGTGCCAGGCCCAGCATACCAGAGCTGGTTCCTGGGGCCTGGGCTGGGACAGATGTGAAAGCAGAAGGCAAAAGCTTTCCTCAGGGATGGGAGCGAGGACACAGCCCTGGGCAAAAAGGGAGAAAAGCTCCTGGGAAAAGCCCAGTGCTGGGACAGCGTGTTCCACCTCACCCTCTGCAGCACGCTGAGCACAGCAGATGGGGCGTGGGAGAAGAGCCAGGGAAAAGCAGTGGGCTGGGAGTAAATGTGGAGGTCAGCGCTGCAGGGAGGAGGATGATGGCCGTGCCGGCACCTGGACACAGCTGTCCTTTGGGGACAGCACGGACCCTCTGTGCTCCTCATTGCTTTGGCTGGGTGAGCAGCAGAACCTCAGCATGGGGGGCAGAAGGCAGAGCAAGGCAGAGCGAGGCAGCAAAGCTCCACACTCCTCCCTGAGACGCGGGAGAGCTCTGAGCTCGTGCTCTTGGCCTTCCCAACCCGCCAAGTGAAGCACATCACCTCAAAGCACCTCTGCGGTGTTTTCAGCTGCTATATTTAGCTCTGCACCTGCAGAAGTTCAGAAGCAAGCACGGCACCGCAGCCCAGCCTGCGCCAGCAGCATCCCACGCACGGATGGAAGCAGCCCTGGTGCCACCCCAAAGCAAACCCCAACCCCTCGTTGCCCCCCACCTCCGCTCACCACGGTGACGGCGTCGTTCAGCAGGGACTCCCCAAAGACCAGGATGTGCAGCAGCTCGTTGATGTGGATCTCCTCGAAGACGGCCAGCACGGCCACCGGGTCCACGGCCGAGATGATGCTGCCGAAGAGCAGGTTGGCCAGCAGGCCGATGTGGTTGAGGCCGCTGCCGCCGATCTGGCACACGGCGTACATCAGCCCGCCCAGGAAGAACGCATTCCAGAGCGTCCCCACCACGGCGAAGATGAGGATGGTGCCCAGGTTCTCGGTGAACTGCCGCAAGGGGAGGAAATAGCCGGCGTCCAAAATGATGGGAGGGAGGAGGAAGAGGAAGAAGATGTCTGATTTGAGGATGGGGGGCTTCTCGCCCACCGCTTTGATGAGCCCTCCGACCAGAAGGCCCACCACGATGAGCAGGCAGCTCTCGGGAACCACTTTGGACACCGAGGACATCACGTGGAAGCCTGGAGAGGAGAGAGCAGAGCGCACGTTGGCTATGGGAACGGAGGCTGTGGGAATGAGGGACCGCTTCCCAGCCCTTCCTGCGGTCTTTAAAACCTTCTGCTCGCCTCAGTTTCCCCTTCTGCTCCGTGCTCCTGAGCTGTGAAGTGGAAACTGGAAGCCGGGCTGACATACGGTGCCACTGCTCGTCCTCACAGCACAGAGCCCAGGCCAACGAGGAGGGGCTCGGTGGACCCCCAGCCCCGTGCCAGCGCTGGCAGCACGCGCAGTGCTCACTCAAGCTGCTGCTGGCTCCAGCTCTTCCCGACAGTTACTCATTCCCAGCACACGTAGGCGCTGCATTTACCTCCCGTCAGACCTACACGGGACTCACACCGTGCCCGACGGCGATGTCCCATCCCTTAGGATGCCTCGGGGTCACCGCAGCCCCCAAGTCCACGCAACCTCCTCCAACACATCCCTCCGAGAGGGCTGCAGAGATGGGGAGGCCTTCCCTGGATCGTCTCCTGGGATTTAGAATGATGACTTTGAAGCGAGGCACATTCGTTCCCTGGCAAAGGGATGGGTTTCCCATCAGGCACCGCTGACGCCGTGTTCCATCGTTCCTTCTGGCCGTGCCATCTGCACGGTGTGGACCCAAACCCTCGGCGGCGACGCGGGCGGCTCTGCACCATCACACTGCCAGCTCGTCCCTCCCTCCTCTGGTGCAGCACAAACATGTCTGGAAAGCAAAACGCTTCCCCCTGCGCCTCCCCGAATGCCAGCAGTGAGTCAGCTGCCGGCTCCCAGGATGGAGCAAACCTCAGACTGCTCCTCTGCGAGCACCGCAGCGGCTGCAGGGCTCCTCACAGCCGAAGCCCTGGATGGGTCTGGCACGGCCCCATGGGGCTCTGCTGGCTCTGGAAGGTCTCAGGCGTTGTGATGAGAGGCAAGGAGCCTGCTCTCTGTGCTGGCTTTGTTGCAGCAGCACTGCCAGAGCAAAGCCCGGGGATGGCAGAGGAGCAGCCCCCCAGAGCAGGTTCCCTATAGCACATCATGCAGGAGAGCATCCTGGGTACCGCCGGACAGAGCCCGGCCCCATCCTCCTCACTCCCACCCTACGGATATCAATCAGTGCTGCTCAGATCTCTCCTTTCTACAGGGAGAAGCCCCGGGGCTCCCAGCCTGTCCCCATCAGGAGCTGCTCCAGGCCCCCACCGTCTCTGCAGGTGCCACGCACGTCAGGTGCAGCGGCATGGTGCATGATAATCCCTTCCCCTAGCACAGCTCATTGCAAATGGCATTCGGAGCACACCTCAGCATAAGCCAGCCCTGGCCACAATCAGATGGAAAGCTACACAAGCAGCACAAAGCCTGCAGCTCACACACCGAGCACATCCCATCATGAATAAAACACAAACGCTGACAATGAAGCATCTCTCACTGCTTCCCCACAGGCCCCGGGATCCCATCAAACCGGAACATTCGCACGCTGATGTGAATTTGGTGCTTTAGGTCCCTAAAAATACACTCACAAGGGCTGCATGTTAATCGTGCCTTTGATTCCGTGGAGGCAGCTCCTCTGCTATCAAACATCGTGCGTACCCACAGCAAGAACGGTTGGGTAAACACCAACCCTGAGAGCAAACAAGGAAACGTGCAAGCTGATGGGTTCAGCCCAGCTGCAGGGGGCAGAGAGGCTGCTGCCCTGCAGGGTGAGCACGGGGCTGCAGTGCAGGCTGAGGTTTGGGTCAGGGCAGGGCGGTGGGACCGGCTCTGCAGCCTGCAGGCTCGCCAAGGTCAAGTACAGCCCAAGCTCCATAGGGGGTAAAATCACTGCTGTGGAGATTTGGGGCCGTTGTGAGGCATTGCCTGCACTGCACAGGAGTTTGCCCTGCGGCTCCTCAGCGCCGGGTGTCTTCGTTTTGGTCTCCAAACATTTGCATGGGGCTGCTTCAATCCCAGCACAGCCAGCACAGGGCAACAACTCAACTCCTCGCACCAGCGGCTCCGCAGGGCAGCTGCCTTCCCCTTGCTGCTGCTCAGAGGCTGGGGATGCTCAAAGAGGACATCCAAGCGCAGCCCCATCACGGTGAGCCTCCGCAGGTCCCCACGCACAGAGAGGTGAATGCTGATGGCAAACCATGAGCTGCCACAAGCGAGAGCTCCTGGAGGTCCACCCATGTGCTGACAATCAGGACCTGGCTGCCTTTCCCCAGGCCCTCAATGCTGACGGATGTGGTGCCATGTAAACATTTACTCCCAACCCAACCACCCTGGACAGGCTCCAACCCACGCGCCGTTCTGTCCTTCCTCGGCTGTAACCAGGTTACGGCAGCGCCGTCGGATGGGTTGGATGCTGTGCCCCACACTATGTAGGCTCCATCCCACGGCTCCTTCTCTGCCTCCTGGCCCCAAACGTGCCATATCTGAGCTGCCTCCTGCCCAAGCTGCAGATGGGAAGGATACAGAGGGATAGGATTTGAGGACAGGGGGATGGGACAGGGAGGGACGCAGCTCAAAGACGAGATCTGATTGCCCCACGCTGCTCCCAGCCAGTTGGGAATCTCCTGAGGCAACAAGCACTGCGTGCCCACTGGGGAGCAGCCATCTGTCCCCCTGCACGGCCCCATCCCACCCACCCAGAGTTCCCCCCCCCCCTTCCCATCGCCCCAGTGCTGCAGTGCAGCTCTCCAGCATGGGATCCAAGGTCAGCTTAGTCATCGCTCTGGCAGCACTCGGTAGATGTAAAGACCTCTCCCTGAGCAGCACAAAAAGAGCGTTTTAATAACATTTTAATCAAATACTTTCCAAGAGCATTTATGGCGAAAGAAAAAGCGGCAAAGCCTTTGTGCACTTCTCTGCTCCCACCCCTGGGGCTGTGCTCGAGTCAGAGCCACAGAACCCCCCGACACCTAAAAATCACCCATGTTTGGAAGGAGCTGCGTCCTCGTGTCCGCCCTGCAGGGCTGCCCTTCTGAAGGACACTGCAGAGAGCGCAGGCTGTAGGGGGCACGTGTGGCTCAGCACCAGCAGGGCCCCTCTGAAAGCCACACGAACCCTTTTGGGTGCCACAGAGCCACCCGCGGGACAGCAGCCACCAGGGCTGGCCGACAGCACAGCCTCAGCACTGGGGCACAGCTGGGCCTGGGGAATGGAGCTGGATAGGTCCTGCTGGGGGAAAACAGGGACAGAAGGGGGGGCTGAGGACAGCTCTCCAACTGCCCAGGGTGCTGCTCAGCCTTCCCTCTCCGGTGACCCCAAAACCTGCACCTCAGAGCAAGAAACGCTGCGCTGCGGGGGGAAGGGCTGTGCCGAGCAGAGGTGGTGGGGAGGAGGTCGGGCTGAGCTGTACCTGGCAGTGTCTGCTTGTTGCTCTGCACCTTTCAGGTTTGGACTCACTGGGGCTGTCCCAGTGCTATCAGCACTGCTCTTATCTCCCGCACAGCAGCAGCTCGGGCTCGGTCACCTTCTCACGCCCGCCTGCCTCGCTGCACACACAGGGCTGGGCGCACAGGGCTGTGCCAGGCGGCCACGGCTCTCCCATCCAAACCGCCTCCCATTCATTTGTTTGCAGGGTGAGGGGCAGGGAAGGGGAACAAGGGGCGATTCAGTGCGGGGGGAGCAACGATTCAGCTCCGTTTGAGGGCGATGGGAGTGGGAAATCAGCTCTGAAAAGCAATGAGGGCTGTATCCCTGGCAAACAGCTATGGGTCTTAATGGCTATCGATGGCCACGGGACTGGCAGGGCTGTCACTGAGGAGCTGGGGGTGTTGGTGCACACGGATGCTGCCCTGCTCTGTGCAGAGCCCTGGGTGCCGAGTCACCAAAAGCAGCGTCAATTAATTAAGCTCCCATTCCTTGGCTTTTCTTCCTAATTAGCAGGGAGAAAATAACGAGGTTTGAGCACAACGCTTTGTTTGATCTGGAGCAAATCGTTGTGGCTCCATCTCCTCCTGCCTCGGGCAAAGCCCCATTCCCTGTGCACAGAGCCCTGCAGGAGTGAGGATGGAGCACCGCAGCCAAATGAACAGCACTGCCCTGGGACCCCGACAGCACTGCTGCAGTGCTGCAAAACGGGAGGAGGATGCAAACAGTCCCCAGCACACCGGAGAGCTGTGAATCATCTGCAGGCAGCGGGCATGTCAGCCTGCCAGGGCTGCTCCGTGCTGACAAACAAGCTGATGCAAAGCACAGAACGGCCATAACGAGGTGCACGGATCTGTGGCTGAGCCTCCCCATGTCCGCAGGCCCCGGAGCCCAGGAGGATTTCCTGCTGTTAAACTCAGGGTGCCCTCATCCCAATTAAAACCTGCTCAACCCGAGCGCTTCCCCCAGTGCTAATTAAGCAGGATGAGCTGAAATGAAATGCCGTGCCCCACTGCGCTCAGCAGCAAACCGCAGCCATGCAGGAGTCCTGCAGCAGGGAGGGACCCGACGCTGCTCCTGCTGCACCACTCAATGCGTGCCCACGTGGCTCAGCACAACCTCTGTGCGTGGGATTTGATGCCCAAGCAGCACACGGTGCACAAAGAAGTCAGCATGGGGCAGGGCTGGGGCAGAGCTGGCCTCCAGGAGGGGACAGGACAGCCCCCAGCACTGCAGGTCCCCATCACCTTCCAGCCATGCCCCAGCTGAGCACCGCTGCAGCACACGGGCAGTGCAGGGGGACCCGTATCAGCAAAAAGCATCCCTGCAGCAAAGCACCAGCATGGCAATCTGCGGGCAGGAGCCTTGTGAGTCCTTCGGAGGGCAGGGAGAGGCGATGCAACAAAAGGCTCGTCCCCTGGTTTTATCTCCAAAGCACTCACAAGAAATTAACAGATCAACTGGGAGTCTTTTACAGAGCTGGTATTAATTTCCTCCCGGCTGTAAAGAGGAACGAAGAAACAAAGGGCATTAAATGCACTTGTCTGTGTCCCCCAGCGAACAGTGCGTGAGCAGCTCCACGGCTCCCAATTTCCAGCCCTATGTTTAGATAAGAAAAGCCAAGGACACTCTGCAAGGAAAGCAGATCGTAAGGAAGATCTACCTGCTATGAATCGCAGAATCACCGAGGTCGGAAGAGACCTCTGAGATCAGCCAACCCAGCTGCCCACCTCGCAGCACGATCTCCCTGCTAACCCGCATCCCTCAGCACAGCACCTCGAAAGGAGAACCCTATGGAGCCCTGGAACAGCACCCAACAGCTCCAGAATTTCCAGTGGGGAGAAAAAGATGGGGACCGCAAGCAGCAGGGCTGGGCTGCTGTACAGAGCTGGAGCAAGGGGCCAAGGCAGGGTTTGGGTTGCTGTAAATGCATGACATGCCAAACTCGCTGCTGGAAAGCCCCAGTAGCTCCAGGAACTGCAAACCCGTTGACTCAATGACCGCATTCCTCTCCTGGGCACATTCCAGAGCCACTCCTGGATTGCAGCTGCAATCAGCACGACAGCAGGATGGCTCTGCAGCAGCTCCATGCAGTGCTTCACCCTGCACCGCCGGGATGGGATGAGCCTTCACATCAGGAAGGTTCCAGCAGCAGCACTTGGGCTTTTTGAGATGGCTTTCATAGAGGAAGGGCTCCAAAACCAGCTCCAGCTCCACAGAACAGGGCTGGGAGTTAAGCAGGGCTGCCCACAGCTGCACCTTTCTGCTCACATTTCTTAGCTGCTGCAGTGCACGCAGATGGCACAGATGGCTGGGCTGGGAGGGCTCGGTGCGGTGCAGCACCACTGCCTGCATCACCTCCTGCACCGAATCACCAAGGTTGGAAAACAGCACTGGGATCACTCACAGCCCAACCATCACCCCACCTGCACCGTATCCACTTGTGGGACAAAGCCAAACCTTCACGAAGACACCGCATTGCTCCAGTGAAGGAGATGCCTAAAACCACACTGCAACCACACAGAGCAGCATTGAACAAACGGCTCCTGGAGCCCTCGGAGCCTCAGAAGTGAACCTCAGGGCAGCCCAAGGTGAGCAAAGCCCTCCATGCCAATCACCCTTTGCAGGAAGGGCAGATTTCCTCGCAGGAACACGGGCAGGAAAGACAAACAAAAGCCTTTCAGGAAATAACCTGCTGGTGTCCGCAGCGATCGCAGGGAGGATGTGGCCACAATATTGCCCTGATTACTACCGGGCTTTGCCAGCTGAAACAAAGCGACTTAATTTGCAGCACACGACGGCAGCGATTTGGGAGAGTCAGCCTGCATCAGTGCTTCCTGACAGGAGGCTCCCCAGGGAAACTGAGGCACGGCACAGCCAGAGGCACAGCGCTCTGCCCTCTGAGCCGGCCTGACCTCCAGCGCTGGGGCAAGGAGCTGCCTTCCTTCTGACCTGCCTTCCTTCTGACCTGCCTTCCTTCTGACCTGCCTTCCTTCCCTCCCAACCTCCCTTCCTTCCCTCCTGCCCTGCCCCAAGCACCCAGCACGCTGTGACTCCTAAGCACTGGAAAAAGCCAGCTGTTAACATGCAAAGGGAGCCCAGCCCGCTTCTGCAAAGGTTCCTCCTGCAGGCTGAGCGGAGAGAGAAGGGATTTATTTCCCTGCCACCACCACCACCTATCATGCGGAACTCAGGAGATGCCCCCTGGGGCTGATTGCACCGCAGCCTTCTGGAGTGCTGCTGCGACGTCTCCGAGTCACGGCTGTGCAGCCCATGAGATGCACCCACCCCGTCCTGCTCACAATTAATTTGCACTCTTCCAACTTTCCACTCCAGGATCTCCCCCAGCTGTGGGCTGAGCCTTCGGTCACCGCTGTCCCCCACCAAGCCCACCCCATGGGATGGAGCCCTGCGGGTGGGTCGGGCTCTCCAAAGCCACCCGAAGCAAAGCTGCCCCATTCCCACCGCAGCAGCGATCCGACACGCAGCAACACGTATGTGCCTGCATTTCATGTCTCTGCTCCCAAGCAGAAGCACGCGTGTGTTCCTCCGCCTGAGGAAAGAGCAGAACAGAAAGCGATGAGATTTCCACCTCTCAATTAATACACAGATGCGGGAAAACCAGAGGGAAATCAGAGGGATGAGTGAGATCTCACCCAGCACAGATGGCAGTCACAACAACCTGCCTCGAGCAGCACCGAGCTCCAACACGTGGCCAAAGAAAGCACTCCCGAACTCAGCTCCATCGCTGCTCTTTGCAGCCGAGATGGCAGAGCTACAGCAGCCCCGACAAGCAGGGATAGGTGCCGTATGGGGATGCTCCTGATGGATTTCAGCTTTCATTGGAACAAATTAAGCCTTGGGGACCCAAAAGAAAAAAAAAAGAAAAGATCTCAAATGTTTAGGAGGCAGCTGCCGCAATTCATCACTGCTTCCTTTCAAGTTCCCCCTTTCCATGGACCCGCCTGCAGAGCAGCACACGGAACGGTGCTCTGAGAGCAGTGCAGCCCCAACACCAGGGCAGCCCCTGGAGCGGCTCCATGCGAGGTCTGGCCCTGTCTTGAGGACAGATGAGGAGCTTTGCTCCCCTCGAGTTTCGGGTGGTTTCTTGCTCAGCTTTCAGCAACAGGCAGAGCAAGGAGAACTGCCTGCCATGGCTGCTCCTCCTGAGCCAGCAAAGCAGAGGGTGAAGGCAAAGCACGGCGTTTGGATCCCTCCCCCATAAGGCAACGGGAACACACTGCATTAGTCAGGGGCTGTTTCAATTAATTAGCACGACAATTTTACACTTCTGTGGCACCAGCTGCATCAGTGCTTCCAAATCCTTTCCTGTTGTTCCCGACAACAGAACAGCCACCAGCTGATACCAAAGGGAACACGTGCTGTGGTTGGGGGTGATCTCACCCGGTATCTGCAGCCCGGAGGAACCTGAAGGATGTGGGAACCCCACATCAAAGAGTCCCACGGACTCAGAGCACAGAGCCCAGGCCCTGCAGCTGCCCCAGCCTCCCCCCCCCATCCCGCTGTGCTCACACCATGGCCCATTTCCAGCACGGTGATGCAGGTTTTGGGGAAGCACACCTGGCTGCTTCCTCACTGTCTCCTCCCCAAGCCCTTCAGGTGGCATCGCTGTCCCAGCAGCATCCCCAGGTGCCACCATTTGCACCTCCCAGCAAATCCTCAACCCCCACCCACGTGAAAAACCAGAGGGGGTGGCATTTGGGAAGCGCTCGGGCTCTCTAGCACCCAGCTCCGGCTGTCAGACAGCAGCTGTCAGCCTCTAAAAATGGTCCTTTGGCAATGGAAGCAGCGCATTGCGAGGGCATACAGCCCAACCTGCAGCCCCCACACTCTGCTCTGCTTCTCCCAGCTCCTATCCCTGGGGAATTCCTCCATCCCGCTGCTCCCCACACAGCAGCGGTGTCCCCACAGCAGCCCCGTGTCACCCTGCAGCGTGCACCCCTCTGCCAGCACCTCTGCCCCGCAGGGATGCACTGCCCAGATTGCTTTGCACCGTGCTGAGATGGAGATTTTCCTGCACAGGGACAGTGCTGGCTGCAGGGAGGCACGGGGACCTCAGACACAGGGACAGAGCGAGCGCTGCAAAGCAGGGAAGAGACATTGGAGCAATGACTCAGTAATTACTTCAGGCTCCGAGCAGAACCTGAGCGCTGCACTGGGCTCTGAATTCACGTCTCGCACGCAGCAATGAGCAAAAGGATGGCCCAGCTCAGGGCCACGCAGGGACCCCCACAGCACTCTGTAGGAAATAACAGCCCCAGAACCCATCTGCACTGCGGGGCACAGCAACGTGGCTGCTCCCTGAAGTGGGGCTGAGGGGACGTGGAGCTCTGGGATGCAGCAGGGCTGGGCTCCATCACAGCCCAGTCCTCACGCAGGACGGAAACGGCACCTCTGTGCTTTGTGGTTCTAAAAGGCAGAGCCTGAGGGGGTGCTCTGGAGATGGAGCTGAGCCTGACCCCTCCCCAAGGTCAGCAGCATGCAGCTGGGAGCAGGGGCTGAGCAGCACAGCTCTGACCACCAGCCCCAGCCCATGGCACGCCAGCAAAGGAACCACGCTGCAGCCTGCTGGCACATTGCTGGCTCATTGCTGGCTCATTCCTTCCCTTCCCCCTGGCAAAAACATTTACAACTGAACCCAAATTGCACTGTGACGGTTCTGGGACAAAGTCTGGCTGCAGTGCTCCCAGTAGCTCCAACTGATGCTGCTCCACCTCCGCCAGCACAGCCAGTGCTGGGAGCTGCCTGCCTGGAGCTGGGGGAGCTGGAACGGCACTGCTGAGTCTGTCCCTCACCCCCTCCCTCTCCTACACAGCCTTAAAATACCACTCGGGTGCGAAGGGAAGCGCTCAGCAGGAGCCTCCCCTTCCGTGTGGGATGAGGGGAAGCAGAAGCAGCTCACTTCTGTGGGACGCACATCAGTCACACATCAGTGCTGCGCCTCCAGGAAGGAAAGAAATACCCACCGGCCAGCAGCAAAAAGAAGGCACAAACCTCTAGGATGCCCCTGCACTGAGCCCCCACCGCCAGCCCAGATGCTGTTCATGGGGCAGAACACTGCCGTGGTTTTGCAGGGATAGCTGGGAGAGATGGCCAACAGGAGGCACCGAGCCGCAATTAGAGCCACGCTGTTAATTCCCGGCCCACACTGCGTTCATTCCCCTCTTTGAGGGATTCATTCCCCTCTTTGAGGGATTCATTCCCCTCTTTGAGGGAGCTGCCTCGCAAAGCCCCGCTGGATGTGCAGGAATGCCAAGGGATGGGTTGGGCTCACTCAGCATCCCCAGGGGAGACGTTGTCCCCAAAAGAACCCTTGCGAAGTTGCAAAGCAGCTCCTTCAGGAACGCACCCCTCCATCACAGCCTCGAGTAACGCTTTCGATGCAAAAGAACCAGGCTCAGCTCACAACCAGGAATAACTTCCCAACGGCACAAAGGGAAATGCTCCACGAGCTGCCCGGGCTCCACGCTGCGGCGTTGCTCACAGCCTGCGTGCGGCGTTGCTTTTGGCCCCTCCTTTCTCCTTCAGCTTCCGCACAGACACTCCGGATTTCATCACTCATTCCGTTCCGAGCAGGAGGACAGCAGTGCCACAGCCCCCAGCACTGAGCGGAGGCCGCGTGGTTTGGGGATCTGACGGCCGCGTTTCCTGGTGTGCGCTTCCTCTTTAGGCACCCTAAAGCCATGAAGGATGGAGCTGCACCTCCTGCTTGGCTGCGCTGCTCCGTTCCCTCCCTGCAGCGAGCTGCTGAGGCTGGAATGCTTTCCCTTGTAAATAAAACACGCAGGAAGGGGAAGGAAAATGGGGCTTTACCAAGCAGTGCGCATGGAATGGGGTGGGGTACGGCGGGGCACATCGGGCACGGTGTGCATTGGGGTCCCCTGGACCCCTCCGGGCCGAGCAGTGCAGGGTTTGGAGCACTCAGTGCCCAAAGCACTGTTCCCATTAAGTCACAGCGCTCTGTGAGGAACGCTGCTGTTAAACCCGATGGGAACTGAGGTGCAAAAACCATGGGAATGCAGAGCTGATCTCCCCACCCCCCCCCCACCCCACCCCAACCTCACCTTCTCCCAGCCTGGAGAAGGTAACAGCGCAGAGAAACCCTTGGAGCTGGGCACCGTCCACAGCCAGGGCTGCTGCACTGCATCCCACTCTGGGGTGATTCCCCCACTATCAAAGCTGGGGAAACACTCAGGCAACTGCAGCCGCTTTGTGCCCCACCACCCTGAGCTGTCACCCACAGCCCCGCTGCGCTGCCCAGCGGGTTCTGCTGCAGGCAGGGGTAGGAGGGAGGGGAGCACGGAGCTGTTGGAAAGGATTTCTCCAAGGTTACAAAAGGCACGGCGTGGTTTGGAAAGGAAACAAAGCACCGAACAAAGCTTCCTCCCCACGGGTGGAGAAAGCAAAACTAAAACGTCAGGGCGCGGGGAGACTCAGCTGCCGGGTGGCATCGGAACCATCCGTGGGGTTGGGGGGCACTGCGCCCGCTGCCAGGCCTGCGGCAAACACAAGGTCGTGGGGAGAGAGAAGGATGCCCACTGCTGCCATGGGATGGGGGGGGGGGTTTATGTGGGGTGTGCAGGGGGATCGGCACGGGGATGCACCGGGGGGCTGCCCTGAGCGGACAGGGGTGCTCGAGGGGCCGCAATGGGGTGCTCAGGGTTTGTAACCCAGGGGGTTGCATGGGGGTTTCAATGGGGTTGCAATTGGGTGCTCAAGGGGTTGCGGTCGGGATGTTCAGGGGGTCGCAATGGGGCGCTCAGAGGGTCGCGGTGGGGTTGCAGTCACGCTTCTCAGGCAGTCACGGTGGGGGTGCTCATAGGGCTGCAGTCGATCGGGGGGTCTCAGGGGTCACAGAGGGGTGCTCAGGGGGCGCACCCGAGATGCTCACAGCACCCACCCCGTGCACCCAAAGGGTCCCTCCCGGGGGTCTCCCAGCCCGCGGCGCTCCCGACCGCCCCCCTCCCCCCCCCCCCAGCCCCTACCCATCTTCATCAGGCAGGCCAGCAGGATCCAGAGCGAGATCTCGAAGGGGATGCGGACGTGCGAGTAGTCGATGCCCAGCACGGGGAAAGCTTTGCGGGGCTTGGAGTGCCCCTCGGCCGAGTGGTTGTGGTGCTGTTTGTTCAGCGGGTGCACCTCCTGGGCCGTGGCCGGGTGGGCGGCGGTGATACCCCCGGGTTCTCCCCACGGCTGCTCCGTGGGCTCGGAGACGCGCGTGGCGTTGGCCTGCAAGCCCTGGCCGGGCAGCAGCGGGCCCAGCAGCAGCAGCAGCAGAGCCCAGGGAAGGGCTCGGAGGGCCGCGGCCCCCATGGCGGAGGGAGCCGGGGCCGCCCCGCAGAGACGCCGCGAGGAGATGGGACGGCCGCGGAGCGCCGGTACATCCCGGGGCGGCCGGGGGGGGCCGCGGGGAGGAGGCGGGGGCGGAACGCGGAGCGCTGGGAGGGGACGGGGGGGGGGAGTGGTGGGGTTGGGCGGGGGCAGAGCCAGGCGGGGCGGGGTGAAACGGGGGGCACCGGGAATGGGGGGGGGGGGCTGTAAAGGGGGGCAGGAGCGTAGCGGTGTGCGGGGTAAAGCGGGGTACGGCTCGAAACGGGGGTGCTGAAAAGCAGGGCGCAACTGCAAAGGGTGCGGTGTGAAGCGGGGGGCAACTGCTAAGAGAGGGGCGGTGGAAAGCAGGGTATAACTTCAAGGAGGGGGTAAGGGGTGCAGGGACAAAGGGGGGTGTGCTGAAAAGCGGCATGCAAGGGGTGCAATGGGAATGGGCAGTGAGTGTGGTGCAAAGCGGGGTGCAGCTGCTAAACGGGGTGCGGTGCGATGCAAAGCGGGGTGCAGTGCAAAGCGGGGTATAACTTTAAGGAGGGGGTAAGGACTAAAGAGGGGTGCTGATAAGCAGGGTGTAACTGCAGTGGGTGCAATGGGAATGGGGAGATGAGGGGCATGATGCAAAGCAGGGTGCAACTGCAAAGCGAGCTGCAGCACAGAGAGTGGTACAGCCTGTGCAGAGGAGGGTGAGGGGTGCAAACGCAAGGTGGGATGTGCTGAAGAGCAAGGTGCAACTGCAGCCGGGGGCCGAGGGTTGCACTGCAGAGCAGGGTTGCACAGGGCAGAGGTGCAGTGCAAAGCTGGGTGCGACTGCAAAGGAGGGCAGAGGTGCAGTGCAAAGCTGGGTGCGACTGCAAAGGGGTGCAGAGGTGCAGTGCAAAGCCGGGTGTGGGGAAGTGGGGGGCTGCGGCTGACCCAGAGCAAAAAGTTGTGGTGAAACAGTGCAAGGACAAGGAAGTACAAACGTCTCACCGGGAGCCTGCACTGATGTTAGAACAACAACAAAAAGAAGCAAGGATGTTCTCTAGCGTGAGCTATGCGTAATTAGTGATAAGTCCTGGGTGGAGATCTGACATGATAATGAGCAACCACCTGAGGTTAATGAGCTGGCACTGAGCTCGCGCACGCGTGCTACTGAGCAAGTTAAGTAACAAAAAAGAGAGCCAATGGGTGATCCCGTGCCTGCTCAGGCTGGCACCCAGCTCTGGGTGTGCTCGCTTTGAGAACTGTTGCCTGGCACCCAACTCTGCAAAGACCTGAAATAAAAGTTAACCAATGCACTTCAGCTCGGCGTGCTGGTTGGTTTTAGGGCGCTGGGCGTGCAAGCAGCCCTTGCTGTGGGACAAGGGGAGTGCTAAAGCAAGGTGGGGTTCAGCTGAAAGGTGTGCAGAGGAGAGGCACGCCGTGCTGCAAGCGTCGGAGGGAGGTGGGGTGCAAGGTGAGGTGCTGGGGTGCAGAGCAAAGGGGATGTACGTGGAGGAAAGGCGTGCTGAGGCTGCGTTGGGTGCAAGGGCTCAAAGGGGCCATAATGCAAGGTGCGAAAGGAAGGGGGAGAAGGGGATCTGGGTGCGGGCCCAGCGGGTGCTGCTGCTGGAAGGGTGCAGCAGGGTGCTACAGCATGACACCGTGCCCTGCGGCATGGGGCTGCAGGCACTGCAGGGAGAGAATGCCCGGCTCTGGGGGCTGCAGAGCACTGGGAGAGTGCAGCAGCTGCTCACAGAGGGGAACGGGGCAGTGGGGTATGCAAAGCTGCTTCCAGCAGGGACAAAACTGGTGGGCACTGGCTGCTATTCTAGGCCAGCACACTGCTGTAACCCCATCTGCGCTTGCTGGTGCCCTTCGTCCCGGTCAGCAGCACAGTCTGAGTCACCAGGAAATCTGAGAAGGCTCTACTAAAACCCCAGGCATAGCAGGGGGTGTTTGCTCAGCTCTGCCACCCTGATTTCTTGGCTGTTCTGAGCTCTTCCTGAGCGTCACTGCTGTGACTGGAACTCTCGGAGCTGGCGGGAGTTTTGAGCTGATTTAACAGCAAAATGGGCAACAAGGCTTTTGTTAGAGACGCAGCCCCCGACCCTCAGGGGACACTTGGTGTGGGAAACACACGGGGTGTTGGCACGGCAGCTGAAACCTAAGAGCTTTGGAAGGTTACGCTCGCTGCTTTACATCGGTGATGTTCCCATTGATGGCATCGGCCCCCAAAGCGCTCGGGGAGGGCTGCAGGAAACGCCGACGTTTGTCCTCTGGCAGAGCTGGGCAGGAAGAGGGAGCACGGAAGCGTTGCTGGTGGAAATAATCAGCGTGAGCCACCCATTAACGTGAATCACCAGCTAGGTGTGTCAATTCCTTTCTTCCAGGTCTCCGTAGTCAAATTAATCTGTTTTACCAATTAAGTGAGAAATCCAGAACGTTCCTCGTTTTGAGAGAGCTTCTTTATATCTGGGGGAGAGGCCCGGCTGAGATGGCAGCGGTGAATGTGCGTCTCAGCTGGAGCAGGACTGCACCAGGAGCTCACACACAACCGCACGCTTGTTCAGGAGCAAACACTGGCCCTGCTTTTCTTCCACAAACAGTTAAGAGAAGCTAAAACTGGCACAGCGTTGCCTTGAAATAACGGGGTCAGATTCTTCCACCTCCTCACGCCTGGACTGAGCAGCACTCATGGGGGGTTGGCACGAACTGCCCGGCGCACGGCTGTTATGTGACGCAGCATCAAACGGACTGCTTGCTACTTTGCTGCTTGGCTGCATCGTGCAGACAGAGGCCTCCCAACTTAACTGAACCCCGGGAACGATTGAAATTGGTGCAAATTCACGACAAAGAGGAAAGACGTTCCTGCTTCTCCCCCATCAGGACACGAAGACCTGGAGACATCCAATTCAATCTGTGCTCTAGAGTAAATCAGCCAACGCTGCAGTGCTGCGATGTTGGCAAATATCCACATAGCCGAATATCCACCAGCCTTGGTGGGGTTTTTTTTCAGCTCATGTGCTATGGGAGCAGCCCATTTACCTGCAGTTTTATGGCCCAGCTGAGATGCTCTCTGCAAGTCGTGGAACTTACACAAGAGAGAGTAACGAGGCTTAAGCTGCTTAGCCTGCAAAGGGAGAGCAGTACAGCTACACGAGAGGGCAGACAGAGCTTTAAAAATGTCCAATCAAGCAAATTATATAAGTTATAATGCACCACAGCTTGCTGTATCTCAGAGAGCAAAATCACACCCTGTGGATACAGCTGCCTCCATATCTAACGTCATCGTTGTCTTCCCTGGAAAGACAAGCACGTCCCTGGAAATGCATTCCCCTCTTTCCTCCAAGCAGCCATGCAATGGGTACCTGCTGGCTCTGACCCCACCTCCTCCAGGCCATGGAAGCACACACTTTCATAACGCAGCACAGCCCAGTGCAGGACCCAGCACACGCCTGGGGTTGCGTTGACACAAAAGCCATGCAGAATTCAGTACTCTTATTGATAAGAGTCTGCAGCAAAGCTCTGCTGTTCCATCGTCCCTTTGATCTGAATATTTTCCAGCAGACATTAATCATCAAAAGGCAAACATCATTTATGCTGCGCGGGGAGGTAAACCCAGGCAGGCACACGAGAAGAAGGAAAGTGTTTGCTGTAGGTGTTCACAAAGAAGCCAGGAACGCAGACCTTGCTGGCTGAAGGCCACGCGGGCTACAAAGGAGTTTTCCTACATTTGTAGTCCATTTCTCTATTAGAGCCAGCCCTTTCTTTCTCATCTGTGTATTTATTCGATGAAGACCAACTCAGCACCACCAGCTGTGCGTTTACACTTTGTTCCCTCGCCCCCACTTCCAACTCACACATGGCTGAGCAAAGTGGATGCACATCAGGCTTTCCCTGCCGTGTGATTTTCTTTTCCTCTGTCCTCTGTCCTTCCTTTCCTCTGTCCTTCCTTATTCTGTCAGCACGGGAAAGTGGGAAATAAAGGATGCAAGCCATTGCATTTCATTTCAGCTGCTCTATTCGAACCACTTCCACCTGCAAACAAATCCTGGTCCAGCTCCAGCTGGTCAGATGTCTGCAGCACGTCGTGCAGCTTCTCTCTCACAGAGCAAGGCTGGTGTCTGTGAACCTGCATGCATGTGTGCTCCGACTCCTTCACTGCAGCACGCGGTGTAAACTTCACTTTCTCATTACTTATCTAAAGCTTTATTTATGTGTATATACATATACACACCTGAGTTTCTTTTTTGTGTAAGCTGGGGGAAGAACGGGAGCTCTGTATTTATTGCCAGCATTAAGCAGTGCCTTCCATCTGACTTAAATTGCTTTCCCTCATGTGTTGCACGCAGAACAAGCGCAGCTCGCAGGCAGTTTTACCCCTTGCTCTCTTCAGACTGAGAACCCAGCAGCCCTGTGCCATGAGGGTGCTCTCTGAGGTGGTGTTTATTCGGCTCTGGGAGGACAACGCCTTGTTTACATTCCCCACAGTGCTTCCAGTTCCCTCTGTGCCTGCAGCGAGCTCCTTAAACCGCCACGCAGGAGCAGCGATTCCCCTCAGCTCCCTTCCATTTTGGTTATCTCTGTCACCAGCTCTGTAAAAACGAAGCCTCCTCTGCCCCAATTTCCTCTCCGCTTCCATGTCAAGGGCATCTGCAGCCTGCCTGGTTTGCGTGGAGCTTCAGGTCCCCGTGAGGATGGCATCTGACAAAAGAAGATAAAGCCCTGCTGTAAGGGTGGTAGCAACGGATACCAATTGTTATTTGTTTAATTAAAAGAGCCTGGACAGACGCAAAGGCGGCAATTAATTACCTTCTGTAAGAACTCTGACCACAGCTGAAGAAATTAATGGGTTGTGAGATGGAGACAAATCATTAAAGCTAATGGTCGATCCGGCCTTTACAAAGCGGGGTGTGCAGGGAATTCCTCCACCCTCACGCCGTGCCTGGCGTAAAAGGGCCCTTTTGTGCCACGAACGCAACGGGGGAGCGGCGAGCCTCATCTGGGATTACCTGCGGGCTGCGAAACCGAGTTCGAAACGAAAATTCATTACGCTTTGTGAACAGAGCTCACAGCGCTCGTCGCAGGGCCGAACCCTGAACGCCCGCAATCCTTTGCAGCCCGGCTCACCGGGCGCTGCCATCCGCGCAGGGCCGAGCTGCAGCCAAGGCAGCCTTTTGCCGACACTGCCACCCGCTGGTTCTTCGCGCAGATCCACGTTTTTCCCTCAGAAATAACGGTGCTGCTGCGGGAGCTGCGCTGAGTGCTCCCAGCTGGCGGAACGGGCACTGCACGGCGCGGGGCTGCGACGGCAGCGGGGCCTGCGCGCGGCTCGCACCCAGCCCGCACCCCTCCTGCTGCTGGGCCCAGGGAAGCTTGGCCGGCGCTCCGCCGTGACTACAACTCCCAGCATCCCTTGCGCGGCACCCCGCTCCCGCCCCTCCCCTAGCCGATTGGCCGATTTCCGCCAAGCTCTCTCCCGTTTCCCGTTGGTTTGGCGAGCTGTCAATTACGGGACGACGTCGCTCGGGAAGGCAGGCTGGGGGAAGTATTCCCGAACTCGACTTACGCCGTTTGCGTGGCGCCGAGATCGTTGCGGGTGCCCGGGAGGCGGTGGCGCAGTTAGCGTGGCGCATGCGCGGAGCTGCGCGGGGCGAGCGGCTGCGGGGGGTGCTGCTGAGCCCCGGACAGCTGAGGGGGTAAACAGGGCACGGGCCGGGGGGGCACGGCCAGGGCTGCGCCTCAGGGCCCTCCCCGAGCCTCCCCGCGCCCGGGACACAGCGCCTGCCGCCTGCGGGGCCCCTCGGGCTGCCCCCTGCGTTCGGCCCCGCTCAGCGGGGGATGGAGCCTCACAACTTGCAGCGCCCGCTAGGCCCGCGGCCGGGAGGCCTGACAGGTAACGGGCCCGGCCCTACCCCCTCCCTCAGCCCTCCCCCCCCCCCCCGCGCTCCTCTCCTGTCAGTGACCCAACCCCCCCCGCCCCCCCCGTTCCTCCCGGTATCGCTCTGTGCTGTCAGCAGCCGCTCCCCAGCCAGGCCCCGCACCCTGCCCTCAGCCCCCAGCTCTTGGCCTACACCCAGGCCCCGCCCCCACCCCTCTGTCCCACAGCCCCGGCCCTGTCCCTGCCTCCCCCCCCCCCCCCCAGAAGGCATTGCCCCCCCCCGCCCCGCTGTGCGCTTCTGCCTTCACCTCTCCCTCCCCGAGGTGGGAACTTTCTCCTGCCCTATTGCTCTGCTCTGTAAAGGAAGGGGCTGTGGGGCGGCCTTCACCCCACTGCTGCTCCCCTTCCCGTTGGCCTGGCATCGGCTGCTCCTGTGCTGCCCTGCAGCATCCCTTCAGCGCTGTGCGTGACAGGAAGGAGGGCAGAGGGCTGCTGTCGATCTGCCCACCCTGCAGTGCAACTCAAAGTTTGCCTGACACTCCTGGTCCATCAGGTCTCAGCTCTTACCTGCGCTCCTCTGCAAGCAGCTCCTGTGCTGTTGGCTCTGTGTGCAGTGCCATCTGTCCTGGGGAGCGACCGCTGCTCCTGGCAGCACCTTCAGCTGGAGCAAAACCTTCCTTTTACTGACTGTCTGCTGTCGCCTCCTCTCGTTCCTCTCGGTTTGCTAATAGATCTGTATACGTATGTTCCAATTTGACCCGTGGCCTCTTGGAATGTCAAGGCATAGAGGAAGTAAGTTGTGAGCCTAAAGAAGCTTGCTGGGTCATGGGATTGGGTTGCAGGTGGTGTTTGGATGCGTGAAGTAATTTATCGATGCTGAAGGGGAGGGTCATAGGAATCTTCCTTTGGGGTGAATCACGTATCCGCAAAGCCTCGTCGTGCACAAAGTGCTGCTTTTTTTCGATGACCTTGAGCATGAAGACTGAAAAACTTGGGCTCCTCCGAACAGTTAGGAAGCAGATTGCTCATTAAGCTGCTTGCTGGAGATGCTGTGTTGCTGCTGTTTTCGGAAGGGCAGTGGTTGTGTGGTTTGGATTTGGAAGCATAACTTGTCTGTGTCGCTGCGTTGCTGCGGGTGTGAATGAGGTAGGGCTGTGCGGGGGGTGCTGTGAAAGGAAAACACGTTCAAATAAAAGAACAGCCCCCCGAATTCTGGCTGCGTCGGGACTGTTCAACAGTAAAACAGCTGAGTTGTTTGCGTTGTGAATGTTGACACTTTGTTCCTAAGCTCTGAGCAACTGTTTCAGGAGAATTAGAACAGCCAGCTGGGGAAAGTGAGAGAATCTGGTCACCTCCCCTCCCAGCACCTCGGAGCGGTCTTTGAAAGAACACTTTTCCAGGAGCTTCAAGGGCTCTGAAGTTGCTGTCAGTGTCAATACAGCCCAGCAGATCTTGGGATCGCAGCCTGCAGAAATCTGGGCCTTGTTAATTTTTGACTGCAGATTTTAAAGGCCAAGTGTTGCGAAAGTTTTGGGGTGTAATTTGGTTTTTTGTCCTCTGGAGCTTCGCGCGGCCGGAGCAGCAGAGTCAGACAAGTGGACTGCAGCTCGGCACGGGTGGGACGGACCTCTTAATGTTTCGGTCTGAGAAAAGGCTGTTGGGTGGATGAGGTGGCAGCTGTGAGTGGGGTATCCCAGGGGGGTTTGGCACAGTGGGGGTGAGGGAAGGTCGCCTCTGGTTTGGGACTGGGCACGGAGGCACTACTGAAAGGTGATGGTGAAACGTGCTCCAGCAGTCGTCTGATACAGGACCAGTAAAGGTTGTGGCGATCTCTGAGGCACAGGAAAGTGAATCGGCTTGTGTGATCATCGCTGGTAGCGACGGCATGGATTTATCCTCAGTTGTTCCTTGTCATTGGACCTTGATCCCCTCTTTTCATGAGTTGTCGTTGTTGTTTTTGGTGGTCGAATGCTAGAAAGCTTGCGTTGGCATCTCAGGTGTGTTAGGTGCACTTGGCCAGTGCCTGGCCTTGGTAATAGCATGTTTAAAGTCAGTTTTGCATTGGATATGTTGCTTAAAACTCTGTCTTTATTCCACTTGGTCAACCAAAGGGCCGATCTCATCCATGACTTTGTTGACCTTTACCTCTTAAGAACTGAAGTTGAGACGTGTTGCTCTCGTGCTGAGACCTGCTGAGCAATGCTGGGATGCTCCACAACACAGCTCTTATCCCAAAAACGTTGTGAAAGGTACCGAACTGCAGAGCATTGCTGTGCTGTCAGAAAACGTCTGCTTCACAGTTCCAGAACGTGCACAGCGCTGTGGCAGGACTGACTATTGGAGAGCAAGGGAATCTGTCTTAAGGGGCAGTGGTTTCTGGGCTGTGCTGATGCTCATGTCTTCCTCTGACCACGCTGCTCGTACAGTCGGGGAGTAGGTAGGCCGTGCTGGTGGTTTTGCTGTAACCTCTTCAGCAGTAAACGGACTGCTTGGTGTGGGCTGTGTGTGTGTGCAGAGCGCAGAAGAGCTGTGTCTTGCATTGCTGTGTGCATCCTTTGGGTCACTTGACGAACTTTCATGGCAGATACGTGTTGAGTAGAAAGGAGTTGTTTAGAAGCTAGCGTGACTAGAGCTAAGAGATCTGCTAAAAGTGCTCCCGGGGCTATGGAAAGCACTTCAGAGAGCCTTGGGTGTTTGTCACTGAGGAGGCGACCGCCTGCTTTGCTCCTTGGTCTGCTGAGTGTCCAGAGATCCATGGAAAACTGAGCTGTGCTTTAAGAGGAGGCTGAGAGGAGGGGCTGCTCAGACTGCCTGCTCTGCTTTAGTAGCGCTAAGATGGGTGGAAAGCATCCAGCAAGGTTGAGGCACTGAGATCTACTGGAATATTGTCTCTCCCGTCTCTTTATGCTGTGCTTTGTGTTGCTGATGGATCATTCACCTCTCTGGAAAGAGTTATCTCACTGTCATCAGCCCCTGGTCACAGGTTCCTGCAGAAGAGCGCAGTGGAAGCGCAGTGTGCAGCCACTGCGTTCCATGGGTTGTGTGGAGGAGGAGGGGAGCTCAGGTGTAAGTGAGTACCCCTGTCCCGTGCTGCAGAGGGATGGGAGGTCGCTGCCCTGTTGTCTGTAGGTGGAGGAAGCCCTGTGCATCCCAGAGGAGGGTCGATGTGAAGTCGCTCGGTGGGGATCCAGGCTGGGAGGAGGGCGGGTGGAGGCGTGCTGGAAAGGTGTCTGGGGTAAAGAGAGGTGAGAGGTTGCAGATAGTGCTCATCCCTGCAGCCTGCCTGGGTGCGGAGCTGCTTTTTGAGCTGGCAGTCCTCTTCTGCTTGCAGAGCTTAGCAGGAAAGGGTCTGGAAACCATGTTCTGCCAGTAGTCTCCAGCAGCATAGCTTGTTCAGCATGGCTGGTACGCTTGTGGCAAGCTAGCCTTAGGCACGGGAGTCTGCTGGACTGTCCTGGTTTTCCATTTAACCTCTGTGCTGCAAGCAGTAGGATCCACCTGACAAAGTACTGTGCTCCAGGTTCTGCCTTGGCTTGGGCTGTGTGAGAAAGGGAGCCCTGCTTGTTTGCTGCTGCTGTTGTCCCCTTGTAGACTTGGTCTCCATGAACAGGCAGAACAAAACCAATTCTAAGCCTGCATGGCAAGCTAGAGAGCGGGTATCAAAATCTGACAGCTCAGTCATCCCACTACAAGGATCAGTGTGAAATATTGATGAGGGAATGCACTCACAGTGGTGCCTCTTGCTATTAAGCCCGAGAGTGGAGCAACTATTACTTAACACGGGAGTGAATAATGCTAAGGATGCTTAAAACATGAGGTCTCTTCCTGTGTGTGTGTGCCAGCCTTGCTGGTGCTGCTTCTGGAGTCTGAGAAGCGTGGATTAAACACACGTGTGGTGGCAGATTGGACAGACACGTGGTAGCTGGTGATCAGGGGCAGTTTCAGGCTGCCTGGTGGGTTCTTGGGGAGCCCTGGCTCAGTGCCCCCCGCTCAGCAGCTGATGGCATTCAGCAGAAGCTCAGCTCGTTGCAGCAGTGCGTAACAGGGCTTAACGCAACCACGAGAGCTGCTTGCTGTCTGCAAGGCCGGTCTGCAAACAGCTCTGCTTCTTTCAACGTCGTATTTGAGAGCTCTAAAAACGCTGCTTAGGGGCCTGGCCATGAGAAGATCTGGCCCTTGCTTTGCTCGTGTGCCATTCCTTTGCTGTCTGTGGGCACGGTGATGCTCCTGCAGGGTCGCAGGGCTGTTTGTCGCCTCACTTCTGCGAAACGGTCTCGTTTCAGTGAATCAGCATTTCCTTGTTCAAGAGCATTTTTGGCTTGTTCTGCTTGCGAGCGCTCGTTGAAAGAGAATTCAGAGCCCTTGGCTTATGTAGGGCAAAACGGTGTGGAAACCTCGAATTTCTCCCAGCAACACCATTTAAAAAGATCACCCCTTTTCTGTTGCTGGTGTGATGGGGTGTTCTGGTGGTGGTGTCACCTGATGACGAGCTGTCGGGATTTCTAAGGAGCACTTGTGTTTGATTATTTACAACAGAATAGTTACCGTGACCAAACAGAGCAAATGAGAGAGGAGAGGTTACCAGAAATGTCAGTGCTTTGTGCACTGTTCAGGGTGTAATGAGAGCAGTGAAGTTGGACAGAAGTGGGAGAAGCTGTGAAACAGCACTGGTGTGAACACATAGGGTCTTTGCAGGCGTAGTAGTGTGGCTTTTCTAGGCTGGAGTTGCGCTCAGTCTGAGTTTGTTTGCAGTCCAGAGGGGGGACCCCTGAACTGGGTGTTCCTCAGTCCTGTGTTGCTTCTTCCCATCCTTGAGTTTCTCCAGCAGCCTGTACACAGAACGCTTCAGCTCTTGGCTGGTTTTGGGGAGGGCAAGGAAGTGCTTGATACTGTCTGTTGTTGTGTATGAGTGACCTGATACGTTTGTCTGCCTGTCTTTATTCCTTCCCTGTTTTGTTCTGCAGGTAATTAAATGCCCGTAGTGTGGATCTTCGCTCTGTTGGCATGCTCGGCTGCACAGCGGCTCTTCCAGTAACTTCTCCTCATCCACCCCATTGCAAGAGGATGGCGAAAGCAAACATAACTCGAGACATCATCCACAGGCAGATCAAGGTGTGTGTGAGCTGTGTTCCTTGCGTTGGGCGCAGAGCACGCAGCAGTCAGCACTGTTGCTGGGTTGTGAAGCACCCGCGTTGCCTTCAGCTCTGAAGGGATCTTTGCTACTTGCATATTGATAAGCTGCATAAGAAGCTTAACAGAACAAATGTACAAGGCCTGTCATCCTCCTTAATGAGGCACTGGGGCACGGTGTGGCATAACGAGGATATGGTTCTCCTTCTGAGAAGGAGCACACCAAACTGGCTCAACATCAGCAGATCATTTCCTTTAGAGTGCAGCCCTGAAGAGAGAGACCTGGCTACTTGTGTTTGGGCAACACAAAGGACCCTTAGCTAGCTTCCCTCATGAGTTTTTTGCCTACTTCTTTGTGTTCTTTTTGTGTGATCTTGCCATCAAAGGTATTTTCTGACTGTAGTAAGGCTAATGATCTCTCTCTATCTCTGTCTCCCTTGCTTGCTGCCTTTCTTTTTCTTTAAAGAAGTGGTGTGTTTGCTTCCTTTGTGTAGGAAAAAACTTCAGCTGTGGTCAGATCAGTCATCTGATGGCTGCATTAGTGAAATATCTCCTAACGTGAAAGGACCAGCTACAGCAGACACAATGGGCAATTATTGCTTAGACTGGGAGGCCTTAAAGCTTTTGCAGCTTTTCTGGTAATCAGCATTCATGAAAATGGACTGCTAGTGACTGGAACGAGGCACCAGGAGCTCGCATCCCCCACTTCACTGTGCAGTTTGGTACCAAACGTTGCACGATAAGCCTGTAATTTAATCCACGTGCAAAGATATGCTCTGCTGCCTAACGAGGAAGGGATGGTTCTGTGCTTACGGTGTTAGCCTGGGACTTCTTCACACCGACTGCTCTGCAAGACTTTCATGTGTGACCTTGGGAAGGTTGCAGAGTCTGACAGTTCCTTGTAGAAAAAGCACTGTCTGACTGCACAGAGCTCACAAAGCTCCTGAGGTTACAATAGCAAGGCAATTATAACTGCAGCACCTCGCTCTGGACCTGGGAGTGTTTTGGGAATGCTATCCTTCAAAATATGTCTAGGGGTTTGAAGTTTGTTGTGGAAGTTACTACAAAAGCCGGTGCGAGTTTATTTGTTTCCAATATCCTTATGCTTATCTTCATTTTGGGGCAGTGAGTGGAGCTCATTATTAACAGTGATCTGCAGAGCTGCCATGTGTCACACTCATTCTTTGTATCCACTCTACAACTGCTAACGTGTTCCCAGCGCCGTAAGTACGAACTTTGACATTGGTGTTGTCACCTGTATATGGTGATAAGTAAGCCTTAGGTCGTCTTCACCTGACTGCAGCATGTCATGGGGGGGACTGAGGCTGCGCTGGGTGCTGGGAGGGAGGCTCTCCTCAGATCTTAGGTGTTCCATCCAAAATATGACCTGCGTTCCCTTTTCTTCACGCCTGCCTCTGCGGTTGGCCTTCTTTCATTGAAGCCATCTGCTAACGCATCTGTGAACTCTGGGAGATCGCAGGGGAAACAACTGTCCTGCTTTTCTTCACCTTCATTTGTACTGACGCAGTTCTGTGGCAGCTGTTCTCTTCCCAGTAGAACGGGCCGTGCTGTGGTGCTGCAGCTATGTTGCTCCTGCCCCATTTCTGATGAAATAAACCATCTCAGGTGCTGTCTGGTGACATTCCCCAGTACATTTCCCATTGGTGGTGGTAGACTTGATGAGCAGTGAGGATGACGTGGAATTGCTGAGGTTCCAAGGGCTTGACTCAGGTTGCAAAGTGATGTTTTGTGCTTCGGGACGGATCCTGTGTGATGACAGACTTCTCAGCAACAATAATCCAGTGCTGTGGACTCGGGAGTCCATTGGTTTTGGAATGGTTGCCAAGGGTTTGAGATGGGCAACCTCTTTATCTTCCATTTCTGGCATAAAGTGTTCAGCTTTGTCTTGCTGTGGGCACCTTCAATCCTCATCTTGGCTGCCCAGCTGGAGCCTGGTGATCAAGTAGACATCATTTCAAACCGCTCCAGGAGCAAGGATTGCAAACGATGTGCCTGATAACGAGTGATGTCTTCCTACAACAGGACATGTCCCAGTGCTACGGACACCCCAATGCCTGGCAGAGCCCCAACTTGATTCGTACTGTTCTTGAATCTTTTCTCAGAAATTAAAAAAAAATAATAATAATAAAAATGACTGTTTTGCTTGCTGTGATCAGCGTAACGCTCCTTTGCTTCGTGCAGGAGCGGGGTGCGCTGGGCTTTGAGCGGCACTATCACGTCACCGATCCGTTCATTCGACGCCTGGGCCTAGAAGCAGAATTGCAGGTGAGTGGGCAGCATTCAGAGAGCAAATAGAGCGACTTGTTCAGTTTACTGGAGAAAGCACAGCATGCCGGAGTGTATGGAATTCTCCCTTGTGTGAGAGAGGGATGCTGACTGCTTAGTCCCTTAAACTGTATTAAAACCAGGAATAGCTCTGTAAGATCTTGTGTGAGCTTTCTGCATTACCTAACGCATCTGCAAGAGCCTTTAGCTGGTGTGCATCAGCTTACCCCAGCAGTGGTGCATGGAGTGGGCAGCTGGCAGCTGCTCGAGATACTCAGCTGTGAAGCGCAGTGGCGTCTAAAGGATGGGTTTGCAGCCTGGTACAAATCTTAGGGTTGTCTTGATTTGAGGGAGGAAAGAATTCTTCGGTCTCCCTTTTCAGCCACAGCTTCGATATCGAATGCTACTCGGTGCTCTCGTGAGTCTTTCCTGTTGCAGCTGTGAGCTAATTTGGCTGAAGATGTATGATGCAGTCACCCAGCAGCAAGGTGTTTCTGAAAGAGTTATCAAAAGTGCATTTTCCTTGCAATCCCAGAGAACCCGTACGTGTAATTTGTCAGCCTAGCCAAGGGCTGTTGAAGCAAAGTCACCTTTCTGTGCATACAGCGGGATATCATCAGTAGCCTCTGAGACTGAACTGCCATTATATTCAATGCTATGTTGTTTTGTTTCATTTTGCCTTTTCTGCTCCAGCCGCTTGTAGCAAGTCTGTCTTTCCCAGAGGTGCTCATGTGGGTGTTCTTTAGCGGGGTTGGAATAAAAGGCTGAGTGTGCCGGAAGAAGCTGCTTGTTGTCGTAGAGCAGCTCTGAAGTTTGTGTAATTCTGTCTTCCCTTTTCTTTGCTCAGGGTCACTCTGGGTGTGTCAACTGTCTAGAATGGAACGAAAAAGGAGAGTAAGTATGCGACTTGTCTGGGGGGATCTGACAGCCCAGGTGCTCCCAAGAGCTGGATGTAGGTCATGTTATCATAAGCATCTGCTTCTCATTCCTGGTAAAATGGGTGAAGGCACGGACCAGGTTTTGGTCTGTAGTAGAGCTCACACGTCAAAGAAGCTGAATTTTTGTTATCTGCATCTTTACGTTATTGGGAGTGTCCCTTTAGTCTGGGAAATGGTCAGACTATAAAATGGGGAGATTGAAGGCTGCTTCTCTTCTCTTAAGTGGTGTTATGGATTATAATGGATCTTTAGGATTTGCCCAGCTGGTGAGATGTGACATTTTCCTACCCAGTTCATTGTGCTGTTAAAGGCTGCTGCTGGGAGCAGATGCATCAGGAAAGGAGGCAGAGCATTTGCCCCTCCCTGCGCTTTTAGAGCAACGCTAAGCATTTCAGTTAACTGAGTGGAATAAAGAGTATCTGCATGAGAAACAACTGGATGGAAGGAAGAGCCTATATTTCCTGACATGCCTCTCATAAAACCCCAGCCTGCTGTCTGATAGTCTTCAAAATTATTTACCAGTGGAAATTTCATGTACTCGTGAGAGCTCTGGCTCCAAGGAAAGAAGTTTAAAACAGCTGAGGGTGCAGATGTCAGATTGTTTTGCTTCAACAGAAGATAGATGTAGAAGGCACAGATAGATGTACTGATCCCTGGTAATAATGCTGCCACACCCTGTGCTTAAAAAGCAGTCCATGAGTCACTAAGTGAGCCCTGCCTTGGGACTGCTTGGGCACATCCAAAGTCCGGGGATGAATAGCTTGGCTTGAGTTCTGCTGTGCTGCAGGAGCGCTGAATGCAGCCAGGCTGATAATGAACATGGAGGTCCTGTGTTTTACTGTTGACCAAATGCTCCTGGTGTTTCTGCTGTGACATCTGAACCTGTGGTGAGCTGGGTCAAGATGCTAAATGAAGATAAACCAAGCTTGCTTTATTTTCTGTGGAATTGCTATTTGGCTGGTTTAGCTTCCTGAGCTGGCTGGTATGTGGGAAGCATAAAGAGAACATAGCTGTGAAAAGAGGGAGGAAGAAGGGTTCCTCAGACCTGGAGTAACGTAATGACTGCCTGTGCTCAAACCAGTCTTAGGAATTGATCACAGCTCAGAACAGAAGAATATGGGATGCACCCTTTTCTCTTTCTTTTAGCCTGTTGGCCTCTGGCTCAGATGACCAGCATACCATTGTCTGGGATCCTCTGCACCACAAGAAACTCCTCTCTATGCACACAGGACATACTGCAAACATCTTTTCTGTCAAGGTATGTGGTAAGGAGGACCAGGTGGGTAAGAGAATGGGCAACTGGAGGAGAAAGAGAGGAGCTCTTTAAAAGCTGCTGGGAAGCATTTTAATGCCAGCAATCCATTCCCCTGTCCCCAGTCACTTCATAATTCTAACGTGAGGAAAAATGGCATTACATCTATTACCTGTGCTTCTTAATTTATGCTCTCAGTTCACGCAGCTCTTGAACTTGGCTCCTTATCTCTGTGAAGTCAGAGGGAATGGGTTGGAGCTAATCGGGAACTAAAGATATGTGATGAAGAAACCATTTTGTGTGTTACTGTCAGTGGGGACTCTTGAAAGTGCATAGCAGCGTGTGTGGAGTGTAGTTTGAATGTCACATCTGCCTTCCCCAGTTCTTGCCGCATTCGGGGGATCGGATCCTCATCACGGGAGCTGCAGATTCCAAGGTGCATGTCCATGACTTGACTGTCAAGGAGACCATCCACATGTTTGGAGATCACACCAACAGAGTTAAGCGGATTGCCACAGCTCCCATGTGGCCCAACACCTTCTGGAGCGCAGCAGAAGATGGGCTAATCAGGTACAGAACTCATTCTGCCCTGAAATGAAATGGATAATAATCCGTTGCAGTATGTACTAGGTATAAACTGAGAGACAGGCAGTCTCAATACTACGAGCTCTGGCTCATCTCTCTTTCCTGAAACTGAAAGGAATCATCTTGACATGTAGATGCATTTGATAAATATGCTAGCCAGCTGGTCTGTTTTCCTCCTCTGAAAGTGAGCCCAAGGAAGGAATAGCTGTATCAAATGGAAAGGAGGAAGGCAGGTAACACCACTGTGGTGATTTGAGAGGCCTTCAGCTTGGTCACCATGGAAAGCTGCACTCGTCTTCCTGCTGTTGCCGTTCTCTGGTGACATGGATTGCCTGACTCTCTCCTCCCTTTGCAGGCAGTATGACCTACGAGAGAACAGCAAGCGTTCAGAAGTCCTGATAGACCTGACAGAGTACTGTGGGCAGCTAGTGGAAGCCAAATGCCTCACAGTCAACCCCCAAGATAACAACTACTTAGCAGTAGGGGCAAGCGGACCCTTTGTGCGGCTCTATGACATACGCATGATCCACAACCACAGGTAACAGCTGGTTTTTGTGGTCCTTCCTGGCAGACTTGAGTGGTACAGAAATCTGTGCAAGGCTTTGGTGGGGAGGAGGAGCTGCAGTGGTCTCTCTCACTCTAGTCTCACTGTGCTGTTTTACTCTGTCTTTTCTATCACCCGGAGTCTTTCTCATCCAAGCAAGTACATGGGGTGGTGTGAGGCAGGTCTGTGATTGCACGGGTGTGAGGGCTTCTGCTTATTACGTATGAACAGAAAACGTCAGCAGGGCTCAGGCTTCCAGCTTGAGTGCTGTGATGGTAAGATTGGTCTTCTTTCCGGCTAGAAAAAGCATGAAGCAGTGTCCTTCAGCTGGAGTGCACACGTTCTGCGACCGGCAGAAGCCTCTCCCCGATGGCGCAGCACAGTACTACGTGGCAGGTACTGGGGGAGACTGACGGGGCTTTAGATTAATGCCTGACTTCTACCCATCGCACGAGGAACCACTGCTTGAAAGAGGGCTTTTCTATTAGAGAGATGTTCTACAGAATTGTAGATTATTTTGCTTCTGTGCTGTGAATTCTTGTTTATGCTACCAGCCTGCTTTCCCTGACTTGGCAGTGATGTGTGCTGCTGAGCCGGCCTTCCTCTTTGTCTAGCATAAATGTCCTCAGTGTCTTTTTGTCAGTTTTATTGCAAAGTCAAGGGCTGGATAACCTGAGGAGTCTAGACATCCTTCTGGAACTGGTTCCAGCAAGGGTGCTGTTTAAAATCTTCCTGGCACAGAAGTGGCTTGTCTTCATCTTGCAGCTGAGGAGCCAGGAATGCATTGTCTGGGCAATGTAGAAGGCATTCTTCTCCAGCGCTCACTGTTTATGATTTTCCTCCAAAATGTCTGTAGGTGGTTGTTGTTTTTTTATTAATATCTTAGACCAACACGTCCAGCAGACCAGTGTTGACAGCCTTGCTTCTGATGAGTCCCACTAGAGGATTTCGTAGGTCCCCTGAATTGGTCATGCAACACATCTGCTGTCTGAAGCAAAAGAACCCTTGTGTGAGCTGAATATTTAGGAGCCTTGGTCTGATTGTGCTAAGAGCTTTATTAAGGAAACCTGATTGGACAGTCAGAAATGGAGGCATTTGTTCGTGACTGGCCACAAATCAGAGAAGCTAAATCCTTAATGAATCCATAAAACCGGGATGTGCTGGGTTCCACAGACTTCAGTTAGCAAGCCAGCTGAAATCTGGTCTTCTCTTCCCTGTTTCATGGAAATAGCCTTGTAGAAATAGCACGTGCAGCACATGAAAAAGCAGCTCCGTACATCTGAGTGTTCGGGTTGCTGGTGGAAGGATTCAGCAGGCAGCGATAGGAAATGGAAGATCACTTGCTGCGTGTGCTTTATGCTCTTGCTCTCCTAACAACCTCTTGTAAAAGCACGGGGCTGGTGTAGGACAAAGACAACAGTTCTGAGTTGCTCTAATCCTGTGGACCTCTTCCCTCTGCAGGACACCTTCCAGTGAAGCTTCCAGACTACAACAACCGGCTGAGGGTTCTTGTGGCTACGTATGTCACCTTCAGTCCTGATGGCACCGAGCTCTTAGTCAACATGGGAGGGGAGCAGGTAAGAAGTAGGGAAGAGTTTGGCAGGAAGCTTCATGTGCAGTTGTGTTTGTTGGGTCGCCGCTAACCCAAGCTCTGGTGGACTGCTTCTTACCTGCCAGTACGTGTTTGATTTGTTTATGATCACTGTGTTAATTAAATGGTTAAAATGTCTTCTTGTTTAATCTTTTTGAATGGGTTGGTTTCAACCATATGAGGAAGACAAGGCTCCTGTTTCTCGGTAGTGTCCTTTGTAAATCCAGTGCTGGAATGCAGCAGGACACTGATACTGCCATTATTTTATGGGCACATGTCTATAAACAGATAGTAATATTTCCCATTTTCTAACACCAATGTGAAACCATCTAGCTTTGTTTTATTTCTGTCCCTTGAGCATCTATGTATCACTGACTTTTTGCTGTCAACTTTTCTTCTTTTCTTAGGTCTATTTGTTTGATCTCACATACAAACAGCGGCCGTACACTTTCCTCCTCCCAAAGAAATGCCATACTTCAGGGGGTAAGTGTGATGCTGTCATGAATTAAGTGGAAGGCGGAGCACAGCCTTGTACTACACAACCCTTTTCAGGGTGCAGCCCTCATCTGGGCAGGCAGGGAGGAAAGGAAGTAGGGCATGGCTGTTGCTGGGCTGTATCTGCACTGCAGCTCATACTCTGAGTTCTAAAACTGTTACACGTGGTGACAAAATTCTGTTAAAACGTGTGTCTGGAGGGGAGAAAGGAGCTGTTGAGAATTGTTTGCGTGTGTGTGGACTGAGAACACTTAAAGCTGTACCTAAAGGATAAAGCAGGCTTTGTAGAGTGATTGAAGTCCTAGCGCCTTGCCTTTAACTAAGGGGGAAAAACTTTTTTATGCAGACAGACATTAAAAAAAAATGGTGCAATGTTTTTATTTTATTTTATATGCAATGTAGAAAGCAGCTGTTATCCCTTTAAGCACCCATTAGGAAGGAGACAGAGCAATCTCTTTCCTGCTCTAAGAATGTGGCCTGGCATTAATCTCCCTCCTGCTGGTAAGCTAGTTGATTCAAAAAGCCATTTACTTGACAAATAAGTAAATCCAGGAGCCTTTTTATTCCTGGCCCTGTTTCTTACAGGGCCTGTTCGTACACAGACCCTGCAGGCAGTGCAATGAACATCGAGTGCTCTGTCCCTGGGACAGAGGCCGACTGTCTCTTATCAGGGAGTGTTCCCTGCCCAGCTCTGCTCTCAGAGTTCAGTCTGTGTACTCAGCTCGCCTTGGGCCTTAATCTAGCACTCACATCCTGGTTGCAAATAGATGCCCTGCTTGCTGTTCTTCTGTCCTGAATGCCTGCGGGTGATCTGTACTGTGGTATCTGGTGAGGTCATGCTTTACCATGGCAGGAAAAAGTTTGAACAGGTTTGTAGTGGTACAGCTTCAGCGAATGCTCCACCCTTCTGGGTACAGAAAGTTCAGGCAAGGACTGTGAAAAGGCAGCACGTGTACTTCATGTGCATGCACGCCTCTGCATACTGAGAGCTCTGAGCTGTTTGGCTGAGCAGTTGGACGGTGTCTTCAGTTTCCCAGCCTCTGAAGTGGCTGCAGGAGCACTCCCAGCTGCAACACAGATTGCAGTGTATAAAACTTGAATATTTTCTATAGAAATGGAAAGTGAGCTGGCTGCATCACCCCCAGAGGATTGCTTCAGCTTGAAGGTGTTCCCTGAGCAGTAGGGTGAGGAAAGAAAGAAAGAAAAGTGTCTGGAACTCCCTCACTAGACTTCTCCAGCAGTTCCATTCATCCTCTTTTGTTCTATTTCTGTGGAGATTTTGTGGTAAATATAAGAAGACAAATCAAATCCAAGCAGCTGGAAGACAGGGGTGTGTGGAATCGTGAAGCCTGTTTCGTTCTGCTCTGAATGATGCTGTGGCATTGGTTCAGCTGTGCTGTAAAATAAAACCCCAGAGTTTCAGGGATCAGTCTGTATAATCCACACTGATGCATAGCATGTTTGTATCTTTATTTTTTCCTAACCTTTAGAAGTGCAGAATGGGAAAACCTCCACCAATGGAGTGTCAAATGGCATCCATCTCCACAGCAATGGCTTCCGCCTGTCAGAAGGAAGAGCACATGTGAGGTAAGGCCTACCTAAATGAAAGCATGAGGCTTTGGTCACATCCTCTTCCTTTTTGCTGGGTTAGGTGCTGCTAAAGAAGGTGTGGAGTGCAAACCCACTTGCTTTGTTGACTTGATTGTCAGGCAGTCTCCGTCTTAGGGGCTGTATTTGCTCCTGGTGTATGGGCAAAGAACAGGAGTCAAATCAGGCTGTAGCATCCTAGGAGAAGCACGGTCTGCTACAATTCATCACCTCTTCTGAAGAATTACTGCAGACAGAACTAAAAAATGCCTTTTTGAGCCTGAAAGCAAGGTGTTCTTAGTTGTCCTGAGCGATCTTACTTCCTGACTGACAGAAACTGTGGTCACATACATGGGAGTGGCTGTCAGGCTGAAAGAGCTTTGCTTCCCTTGGCTGGTTTTCATTTTCTGCCACCAACTTGCTGCAAACTGAAGCTGCCAGTGGCTTTACAATAACGACGGTGGTGTTCTCACCCTTGCAGTCTGCACATGAGCTAGGAATAGGAGCATTCCTCCTTCTTACCATCCCTGCTGGGTTTTTTTGTCCCTTAAGAGCAAAGTGCAGTTGGGGCGAAGCAGAAGCAGACATACAGCACATCTTGCTGACTGGTTTTCCTCCAGCAGATGAGATGTGGTTAAAAGTCAAGGCACAGTTGCTTGATACCATATATGGATCGTCTAGGTTCTACCAAAGTCACTTTGTTGAATGTTTTCAGCTTGCTTCCTCTAGGTGGCCCCTCCACTACAGCAGCAGAGATGCTCATTTTGGTTTGCTGAGCATGGGCCTTGTGCAGCCCTGTGAACTCAGATGCTTGGTTTCCTTCTGAATTTGCAATCTGTTATGCATTGCTGAAGGAAGTTTGGATATGTATATATATAAAGCAAAGACGTGTCTGTGAAATCTGAAGAATGAGACACTAGAAATACCCACTGTTAATTTTTGAGTGTGTTTCTATGTATGAAGAAAAACTGGAAACTGTCAAATGATGGTCAAAAAGAAGCCCTTCTCCTGTTCAGGTTATTTGGTTGCAGGGTCTTTGAAACTTCCAGTGTGAGATCATGCGTGCTGGCACCTGCTAAGCTAGAACGAAACACTGCAGATATTTAACTGGGCCAGTGTTAGCAAGTGAGACTTACTTGTACTACTTTCCTCCTTTCCTTTCAGTCCCCAGGTGGAGTTGCCTCCATATCTGGAGAGAATCAAGCAGCAAGCCAACGAGGCCTTTGCTTGCCAGCTGTGGACTCAAGCCATCCAGCTGTACAGCAAAGCAGTTCAGAAAGCCCCCAACAATGCTATGCTGTATGGAAACAGAGCTGCTGCCTACATGAAGCGCAAGTGGTAAGTAAGCAGAGCTGTGTGGGACATGGAATAGCAGAGCTCCGTGCTGCAGGCAGTGTTTGACTTCCAAGTATCACAAATGCCATGCTGTTTGCTGGGAAGCACCAGGCTTCTTTATGTGCTGGGTTATTGGATCCAGCCTTACGTGCATTGCTTCTGGCACAGAACAAGGAGATTGTACAGCAGTGTGTGCTGGAGAAATTGTGGCCACAGATACTGTGCAGGTAAGCACACCTGGTAGTAACTCATCATTTTGCCCTCTGGTATGATGAGTAATATTCTGTTCCTTTCTAGTTTAAAAGGAAACCAAAAATCCACTTCTGAACAACAGCATTAGGAATGTCTCGCAGGGTGTTGGTGTTTCTTATGGTAGCTCTGCTCTGCGTTAGAGTATGTCTGTAAACTTGCTCTCGACAGGTGAGGTAATGGTTACTTGATATCATAGCGTGTCATGATATCAGATTGTTGTAGGACTGCCTGGAGTTGCTTTGGTTGCTGCCGGACCCAGGAGTTGGAGACTCTGGTGGTGGTTCCCGTGTTACCCCAGCTAACCCACACTCCTCTCAGCTGGATGCAGACCTCTCTGAGGGATTAGGCAAGGTGGCAACTGGTGCCTCGGAGTCTGGGAGAGGTTCTGTCTTGATTGCTGTAAAACACGTTGTTGGGCTCTGCAGTGGGTAATGTCCTTTCTGACCAATAGCCAAAGCTGCATCTGCAAGGTACAGCTGAGTTATTTTAATATCTGTCCCCTTGAGCAGAGTAAGACTGAGTAGTGTGGCTCGCTGTTAACATGCTTAGAAGAACTGAGGTCCTTCATCTACATTTGCTTTACGAGGAGGAAGTCCCTGGTTTGAATTTTCCCATCTTCTTGCCCAGATAAAGAGCAGCCGGCAGTTGTTGTGACTGTTGGTAACTGGCCTGCTGGCTGGTTTGCAGTAGCAGAGATTTGGAATATGCCTCAAAAAGACCTCCATCTTTCTAGGGAGAACAGCAGTAGGTTGGAATTAAGGGATGGAAGACAGAAGCTTAGCGCCGATCTTAGCGAACGATGTTTTTCTTATAGGCATCTTTTTTTCCCCAAAGTTTGTTGGCAGATCTGAACCTTTCTGCTTGTCAGCTAGTGCTTGCTGCAGTTTTCAGTAGCAGGATGATGTGAAAATGTATTCACAAAGGGTTTCTGTGGTGTGCAGTGATTAGAATGCAAATAGTGCTGAGCTGATACCTTCTCAGGTGCAGAGATGTGTTTTTCTGCTAGGAACAGCTACTAGTAAATGGCAGAAGAAGGCTGGGATGTCACTGAGGAGAAGAGTGAAGCAGTTGGACTGTGACCCACGCTGAACAACCCCGAATCTCTAAGGTGTCCTTCATGTTCAGGGCAGGAACAGCCATAGGGCTGCCCTGCAGATTGCTGCAGCTCTTGCTTTTTGTCTTGTTCTGAGTAGCAGAGAGATCCAGGAAAAGGAAGCTCTGACTTCCTAACCTCCCCTTGCTCACCTTCCTTAAGATGCTCTGCATACTCTGCAGCACTTCCAAGACTGCCCTTCAAAAGCTTGCTCATAAGAGCCAGCTGCATCACTCTCCAGATTGCTTTCTGCAGTTTGTTGGGATGTCTGTGGCCGTAGTTCAGTTTGAGGGGTTTTCGAGGGTGGTAAAGCAGTGAATGGCCCCACCAGCTCTGCAAATGGAAAATACCCGTCTGTCATCTCAACAGGCAAACTCCATTCCCTCCTTATTAGGAGAAAAGCAGTGTGATGCTGTGCATTCGGTCTCCTGGCTTCACACGCAGTACTGCAAAGGTAGATACAGACCTCAAGAAGCTTTTTCTGCTCTGCTGCAGATTGTACGGACGGGGTGCTTCACCTTTGGTACTGTACATGTGAACTGTAATTGGTGGCCAGTACCCACCTAGATATCTCAGCCTTCATTAATCTGAATTGAGAACCAGCACGCAAGGCTTGTCACGTCTCTCCTGCTTCCGGAGCACAAGCAGAGGTGCCTGTACTCCTACCACCATGGAATTTTGGGATGTCAGGCATTGGCACCGGTAGCAGTAAATAGGACGTAAAAATTTGGTTACGTTACCAATCTGCTGCAATGCTTATTTCCCATACTTCAAGTTTTTTTTGTCTTTTTTCCTCATACAAATGGGAAAAGAGTGCTGCTTTAGATACGTACCCACCAGGACTGCGAAGCGCGGTGGTTCTTAAGTTCCTCCCCAAGGACTGTGAGTGGCTGTGGGCAGGAAAAGTGCTGCCATGCTGAGCGTCCACAAAGGGGCACGCGTGAGCTGCTGTGCTCTGAGCAGCCCCGCTCACCATGCAGGAGAGACCTTGCCTCTGCTTGGCCAGAGGGCTTGTGCATCCTCCATCTTCAAAGGACTTCCCTAAATGTGTTGTATCAGTGAGGCTCCGTTCTGCCGGATTTAAAATGGCAGGTCAAGGCTTGCCAGGCTTGACTGTGTGGTCACTTGCAGGGCTGCCTGTATAAGCATGGAAGTGCATTCAAGAAGCTGGCCTCGGTCAGATGGTGCCCCTGGGACGCAGCAAATGCCATTAACATGTGAACTTGTGGTGCGTCTGCTTGCAGAGTAGTGCTGGAAACAGCAAGCTTTGGAGCGAAGCAAGGGCTGGGAGGTGGCAGTGCAGAATGTATGCTGTTTCTACCTGGGCTGTCTAATCCACCCCTTCCTTTTCTTCAGGGATGGGGACCATTATGACGCTTTAAGGGACTGCCTGAAGGCCATATCCTTGAATCCATGCCACCTGAAGGCCCATTTCCGTCTTGCTCGCTGTCTCTTTGAACTCAAGTACGTGGCGGAAGCACTGGAGTGTCTGGATGACTTTAAAGGGAAGTTCCCAGAACAAGCACACAGCAGTGCCTGCGATGCATTGGACAGAGACATCAACGCAGCCCTCTTCTCCAAAAGTGATAATGGTGAGTGCTGCTGTTCCATGGGGTTCTTCAAGGTTACTCTAAAATCTAACGAATTGACAAGGAGTTTTCTTCACCCGCCTCTATGAGGTAAAGCTCCAAGTTTTGAGAGATTGTTACTGTGCACAAGAACTGCCTGTTTTTTTTCCTTGTATCTGATCCTGGTTTGTTCTTAAGTGAGAGAACGGTACAGGGTAGTCTTTTGTATCTAGGAGATAATATGGAAGGAAGCTTGTGCTCTAAGCCCTTCTCCCTGATGAAATTGTTGAGCTGTTCCAGGATGCTTTCTGTTGTGCAGAACGTGTTCCTCCCCAGATTGTGATGAGGGAAATCTGTTCTTCTTCCAGCTGAGGACAAGAAAGGGGGTGGCCCCATCCGGCTGAGAGCCACAGGCCGCAAGGATTCCATCTCTGAGGATGAGATGGTGCTGAGGGAGCGCAGCTACGACTACAAATTCCGATACTGTGGCCACTGTAACACTACCACAGACATCAAAGAGGCCAATTTCTTTGGCAGGTATGTTGGCAGAGCATAATAGGGATGCAGGACAAGTGTACGAGCAGCAGCAGAATGTTCTCGTCCGTTGGATAAAGCCTCATGCCAGGCCTGAGTGACTGCTCATTAAGTGGCGCTGGCCCTGGTTTGCAGGGTTGAGAAAGGTGACAAGCTCTCATCCTTGTGTGGCTGCACGAGTAATGGGTACAGTAGCAGATCCACAGAGGGCTCAGTTGGGCTAGCGTTTCAGAAGAGCCATTCTGGGTTTGGAAACATGAATCCTGGGGATGGAGGGAGCCAACACGGAAAGCTTTATCTGGATCCACAGGCATCAGGGTAGCAGCCTACTGATGATAGAAGCCAACTGGGATTCTCGTGTCTGCTAGAGACTAGCTATGGCTCTGAGCCGTGATCTCCAGTCTCTGCTCCTTTTGCCCTAGCAATGCACAGTACATAGTCAGTGGGTCAGATGACGGCTCCTTCTTCATCTGGGAGAAAGAAACCACCAACCTCGTTAGAGTGCTGCAGGGAGACGAGTCGATTGTGAATTGTCTCCAGCCTCATCCCAGTTACTGCTTCCTGGCCACCAGTGGCATTGACCCAGTTGTACGACTGTGGAATCCCCGGCCAGAGGTGAGCTGTAGGAAAAGACTGTCTTGGTGACGTGAGAGGTAACACAGACCTCATCTTTCCTACTGGGATCTCTTGATGGTTGCAGCAGCTGTAGCAGCCCCTCTTTGGTCCTATCCCTGCCTTGCTGAGTTCTCTCCTTTCTTGTCTTGCAGAGTGAAACCCTTAATGGCCGTGTGGTAGTAGACATGGAAGGTGCTTCCCAAGCTAACCAGAGGCGGATGAATGCAGACCCGCTGGAGGTGATGTTGCTGAACATGGGGTACCGGATTACAGGACTGACCAGTGGTGGGGCTGGAGGCTCAGATGATGAAGACAGCTCAGAGGGGCAAGTCCAGTGCCGGCCCAGCTAAAACAGAACTGCCTCTCCTCCCTCTAATTGTTTGGCTGAAAGGGAACCTAGTTTCCTTGGTCCTGAACTTTCTCTGATGAATGACTGCACTGTATCGCACTATGCACAGAGTAGGACAAACTGGCAGGGGCAGGAGCGGCCGTCTCCTTAAACCATTACCACCACCTCCTCCTTCTCCCATCACGCTGCTGAGCAGCATGGCAGTGCAGTCTGGGGTTTGCCTTTAGTGGAACGTAGTCCCAGCAGGGATCTTTGAGTTGTCTCTAGGCAGTGTAAGCGGTGACTTTCTCCAGAGCTGCTGTATGACCTGATACAGAGCAGTGTTGCCTGCATTCATGCATTTGCAGAAGGGATGTTAAATTGCGGAATAAAATGCAAACCTAGGGCAGGGGTTATGGAATGAATTTACTGCAGTGATCTTGGTCTTGAAAGCCTGACTCTGCTCTTATGCTACCAGCCTGTCTAGAGGCCCCTGGTTTAGGATCGTTGGCCATGAAACGCCTGTTTTGACCCTCAGTGTCTGTCTTCTGGCTTCCATCTCTAACATGTTGCCATCATGCGTGGCTGTGTTGTGCTGAGGCCTGGATATTGCCTGTCTTGTCCCTGGGCATCCATCTTAGTTGATGATTCAGCGAGGGCAGCTCAGCAGGGCAGGATGTGTTTGCCCAGCTCCGATACTTTCTTCTGTGGTCTGCAAACCTGTGGAGAAAGGTGGCAGTAATGGGAGCAGGTCTGATCAGAGGCCCAGGACTTGTGCAGTTAAAGCTGCTGAGGAAAGGGGCTGGTAACAGCACTATTGCAGAGCTTCTCTCTCTATTGCCTGAAATGCGTGTAGCTGTGTTCACCTTCTACTACTCTCTTTGTCACCAGTGTTGGAGCTGAGAACGTTGCCGCCACGTACGTGTTGCACCCAATGCTCTGAGCTTTTAGACAGCAGCGTTTCTTTGCAGTTGGCTGCTCTGTCTTGGCCAAGGTGGGCCCTGCTCTGCCTCGCTGGTGTAACATCCGATGGATTGTGGTCCTCTCAGGAAAACCTCCTTCCTCTTCCCATTCTCCACACACTGGCTCTGGCTGCAAGGCCAGGAGTACGCCTAGAAATGCAGCACTGTACTTCCATTCCTTACCTTCTCATGTAACATGCAGCTCTGTTTTCCCCTTTTGCAGTTGCCAAACACTAAATATCAAATAGATCTTACACAGATGTGCTACAACCGAATCTGAAGAGGTTGCTTTTTTTTCTAGGACTATCAACTAAGACCAAAGAGCCCCTGGAGATCTTAACTGCTCTGCGCTGTCTTGTGTCTCTTACTGCTGAAGGTTTGAACATGCTAGCCTTGGTCCCAGGGGTGAGATGTGTGTCTGGGAGTATGTGAGCATGTATGTGTGCTGCATTAGGGCTGTTCTTCCATGTGGTGCAATCCCTGGTCTTCCTGTTCCTGCTGTGGAAGGATGAGAGGCCTCCCTTTCCTCCTCTGGCTGCTTCTGGCTGCCAGGCGTTGATGAGAGAGACTGCACACTGCTGACTGATCAAGGTAACTGGCTTTCTCTCCCTTCCAGAACAGTCTTTATGAGATGAGTGAGCCTTGTGCAGGAGGGAAGGAGGTCACAGTCTCATAGCTGGCAGCATCTCTCAAAGGATGCTTGCTGTTCCATGCAGAGAGATACCTCCCCCCACTCTCTCCTTGCAGTTGCAGTGAAGCTAACTGGGATCTGATCTCTACCCTGAGACAAAGATGTCCATCTGCTCTGTCACGTGTGGCTGAAGCAGGACCTTAGCAAGCCCTGGTCTTGTGGGAGCGTGCCCCTTAGCACCAGGAAACAACTGGCTGCCCTCGTGCTCTGCTGAGCTGGGGTGGCAGACTTCTGTTTTTCAGTTCAGTCAGGCTCACCCTCCATCTTCTCTTGCTGAAGCGGAGCTCTCCTGGGACAGATGGTCACTGCCACTTGGCTGCTGAGGGCAGTCTGCTTGTTTTCATGCAGTTCCAGCGCAGTAGATGCGACTTGTTACTCAGTTTACCTGTTTGGCTCCTTACTCACTTCCCCCACCCCAGGTGTGCCCTGGCACTCAGTGCTTTTCAAAACCCAGAGGCAGCAGAAAATTCTTCTCACTCGAGTGTCTTTTTGATGTGGTCTGGCCTTTTCTTTTTTGCTTAAGGCTTTCCTACCAGATGCGTCCCCCCACCCCAATCGGACTTTTTTTTTTCAGCTTTTGGTAGGCAGCGTCTACAGACTTGATTTTTAAACAGGGACTGAGAAGGAAAGCTCTGAAAAGAACAGACCTGTCCCTCCCCATTCACCTTTTGCTGTGGCAGCTATTTTTCGTTGTTTTTACCTTTGTGAGACAGTGCAGCTCTTTTTTACCTGCCGGTTGCAGTGTGAGAGCTATAAGATTCCCTGCCTCTGCAGTGGGTTGCTTTTTCTTAATGGCTGCTTTGATTAAAAAGATAAATAATAATGGGAGAGAAGGGGAGAGAAAAAAATCTTTCTGCCTCTAGCCCCTTTCCCCCTTGTTGCAGGCAGATCGCCTGCTTTGTCGCTTGTTAATGAGGAATTTGTATTTATTGGTGAAGGAAAAAACATGCTGGGGAAGTAGGGAGAAGATGTTGCTTTATTGACCTCTGCTGTTTACTTCGACCCCCTCTTCGGGAAAGCTTCTTCCTGCTCTTTCTGGTTAACTCTTTCTAGCCTGGGATATACAGGGATGCCTCCTTTATTTTTGTATTCTAGCAATGGACTCTCTGTAAGGAGACTCTAGGATTCTCTTAGTGTTGCAATGACCATTATTTGTAGCCTTTTCGAGTACTAAAGATGATCATCTCGTAAACTTTGCCCCTGCAGTTGTAGAGGTAACACACAAGCCTTACTGCCCTCATTAGAAGGAGCAGAAAACTTGTTTCTCTGGTCCCTGGAAGAGAAAGGGTTAAGCAATTAAACAGTTCTTTGTTCTAGTTCTTTCTTGGTGTCATTTTGTTGGGGTAGGGGGGTTGTTCTGGCTTTGTTCCACCTTGCTGCACTGTGGAGGTGGACAGGGGTGGGCGGAGGGTGGCCTGGTTGGGCTGGATCCTGCCTGTTCTGATGGAGAACAAAACTCCCTGCAAACTCATTTGGGAAGGGGGCTGGGGAGCCTGCAACGTGGGTAGGTGCTGTGTGAGCGCTGGTGTTAGCTCACCCAGGTGTGGGGACTCAGATCTGTCCGTGAGCGAGGGCCAATGCTGTGCTGGGAGCAGAGTCTCCTTCTGGCTTGGTTTAGAACTAAAGCTGTGCGTGTTGGGGTGAGGGTGAGAGGGGCTGCCTGGAGCGTGCTGAGGAAGAAAAAGTGCTGCACACATCTTACAGAAAGATGAACGGTCGTGTAATGGAGTTGTTTGCTCGGAATCATGTCAGGGTAGAGGATAAAATTAATAAAATCACAGCATGGCTGGGTTGGGAGGACCTCACAGATCATCCAGTTCCACCCCCCTGCTGTGGGCAGGGCTGCTGACTGCTACATCAAGCGCCAGGTCGGGCTGCCCTGGGCCCCATCCATGGCTCTGAGCTCCTCCAGGGATGGAGCACCCACAGCTCTGTGCAGCAGTGCTGATCTCTGGAGCACTCGGGCAATAAGCTTGAAAGCATCCGGCGCTCAGCCCCTGCTGCAAAACCTCCCAAATACTTCCCTGCCCTCCAAGCGTAGTGCTGGGCCTTGAGTTAGAAAGCCAGTCTGCTATTTTCAGCATCCATTTGAACTCTTCTCTCAGAAATTCCTGTTAGACACCTTTCAGCTGAAGGCCTTTTCAGGCCTCTTCATTTCAAATCCTGTCTGATAAAAATTACGACTTTAAAGGATGGCTCTGCTCTAACAAAGCAGTGTGCATCCACAGCTGGAATTGGCAATCAGCTAATTAGGTCAGCTCTTGGCCCGAACGGTTGGACAAAGAGGAAGCATGGAAGGGGAAGCCGTGTGGTTGAATTGTGGGTGGAAATGGCAAGAAGGACCTAGAAAATGGGTTTTATTTGCAACTCGAGTAAGAGGATTGGGTTGGAGGGGGAGTGGAACAACGGCCCTGCCGATGAGCTCACTCTTCTCTGTTGTAACTGTTTGCAGTGCCAGGAACAAGTCTGCAAAGGGCTCAAGATGGCTTCTGTCTCTGAGCAAAATGGGAGCAGGATGTCAGAGAGCTGCCTGCTGCCGCAGCGGGGAATTAAATCCTCTGCATGTTGTGCTACTTGTTCAGGCCTTGTTGCTGCAGGAGATGAGGCTGATGGGCAACCCCTCCAGGGAAGGTGAGGAGGAAAGGTGAGGGGTTATTTTTTGGTGGATTTCACAGCTGAGAAATCATCGTGACCTGCACGTGGCTCTTAGAGCTCCTCCACTCTGTGCCCTGTGTCCCTGAGAAGCTGCTGGCTTTCCCTTTAAACACGAAAGTTGCCCTGTGGACTGGCTGCGTCTGTTGGAGAGGGAGAGAAGAGGAAAATGCAGCTCTCAAGTGACAGGGAGGCAGAAAAGACCTGAAGGTTAAAGCTGAGGGGTGAGATGGCTTTGAGGCATGCTTTTGGGGTGGGTGGCCGAACCTGCATACGTTCTTGTGCTGGTGAGTAGCACCATCATCAATACAGATGAGAGTGACGTTTCTGGTTCACGCTGAGTGATTAGAGGCTGTCAAATTGCAGCAGGCACAGACCACAGGAGGGGAACAACAGAAACACCAAGCAACCCACCCCAGCATCACCTCCAGGGCGGGGGAAGGACGCCTTGGTGTCCTCCATCAGCCTGTGCCTCGGTGACATTTTAAATGGGCTCCTGCACGCGGTGTTGCCTGCTGCTGCTGTGGTTGTCAATGTCAGAAGGGGGAGGGGATCTCTTCCTTGAGTGGTTTGGTCCTGGCAGTCCCTGCAATGTTTGAGCTGTCACAACAGGGAAGGTTCCCAAGGAAGCCGCTTGCTGAACGAGAGCTGGCTGGGTGCCTGCTTCTCTCAGGCTCAGAGATGAGCCAGGGTAGGAAGGGGAAGTAACCCAGGGCTGAGCTGCAGCAGTGATGGCATGCACTGGGGCAAGCCCAGGGCGGTGTGGGGTCTGAGCTCCTCCTTCCCACGCTCTCAGGGATGCTCTGTGTCTCCAGGGTGCGAGCGTCACGCTGGTGCCTGCAGTAAGCAGGCAAAGATTGCTGTCGTGAGGACATCTTGGGCCCACAGGAGGTAGAGCTGCTTCCTTGCTGACAACAGGAGAGGAGCCACTGGTGGCAAGTTGCTGGCAGAAATGGGAACGAAACCTTTTGTTTCTTGTCAAATGAGAGACTGCAGAAACAATGGTGGCACTGTTCCTGCTCCCTACGTTAATCCACTATTGTAGTCGGGCAAGATAGCTGCAATAAAATGCCCGGCTGTTAATTTTATGCATGGAAAACTTCTTACCTGCTCTACCCCTGCTCCCCACCCCCTACAGTTTCTTTTCCAACTGCAGCTATTTTTCCCTGCTGACTTCAGGTGTTTTGTATTCTGCTTAGATCAATAGCAGAACAACAGCAGCAGCTTTCCAGTTGTCACTAGGAAGACCCTGCTGTCAGCTACTGCTCACCCATTTTCTGCCAGTGCGGTGCTGGGGATGGAGAGCCCTTCTGCTTGCCTGATGAACACAAAGAAAGCTGTGCAGTACAGGAGTGATGTATTGATTTTTTTTTTTTCTTTTTTGTTATTATTTTTTTTTTATTTTTTAAATCCAGCCTGGGGAAAATGGTGCTCTGTGCTCCAGCAGTTGGATTTGCCCTCCTGCATTTGGTTTAAGAGGCAATGAACTGGGCTGCCTGAGATGGCCCCTGCCTGGGATGGAAGGTGTGCAGTGGCACTGCGGGGACACGTGGCCCACGGAGGCTGTCAGTGCTGTCCCTCCTGTGTGGCTTTGCCAAGAGAACTGGTCCCTGGTGATACGCTGCTTAGCAGCCTGTGAGCCACCAGCAGGAAGAGCAAATCCATTGTCTAATCTGACAGACGTGCCAGGACCGCGTTAGCTGATGTGAACGTTGGGCCCGGTTCATGGCTTTCAACAATCTCTGGTACTTATGTTAGCTTGGAGCAGATCAATGCAAATATTTTTTTTTTCTTTGTAGAACAAAAGGTGTTCACTGGAACACATAGAGCCTCTGTGTGTATCTTCTATCCAAAGTGCCAAAATAGGAAGCGTATTTTAGAAACCAAAGCACTAGGCATGGCTTTGCTCTCCGGAGTGTCTGGGTTTTTTTTTTTTCCCTTTGCTTTCTCTCGTTTGGACCTGGACTGTTTTGTGAATCCCTTTGCCATCGGAATACTTGGAGCACGGGCTCAGGCTCTTGATCAGCTCTGATGCAATGACAGGTCATGCTGAGCTGATGCTGCACTGCAGCTCGACTTGAGCTGTTCCCTGCGAGTGCTGGGGTGGGTTGCTCTGTTGGAGCCCTCCCTCCTGGAAAGGTCTGTTCCAAAATGTGGTCTAGACTGGGAACTAATGGTAGATGATCTGCTGAGGGCTTGGTAAGAAAACGTAGATTGCAATGCACCACTGAGCTAGTTGAGTTGAAGCCTGAGTGCTCGTGTGACATTAGTGTGTATGGAGGGCAGGTAGGCTGCCTCTAAACTAGACTGTTAGCCAATGCTTTCTCCTGCTGTAGCAGCAGATCCAGACTGGGGTCCCCTCTGATGTCCCTCCCCCAGGGGTGGAGGTTCCTGAGCTCTTGGGCGTTCACACTGAAAGCTTCACCAGGCTGAAATGTTGTAAGCGTGTAAGCACTGCTCTGTCCCTGGAGTGCTGCTCTTGGGGAGAATGTGCTGACAAACGTGAAAGGCTGGGCTCAGCTCAATTTTTGAGCTAAGTCAGGTGCTGGGAAGCAGAGTGCATGAAGTAGTGATGAGAGGATTACCTGATGAAGGAGAGAGATTACAAGAAAAATATGGGACTGTTACGTGAAGGCCGTGACCTCACGATGCCTGTTGGGAACGTGGCTCTCCTCACTACCAGGGTTGGTCTGTGGATAACAAAAGCCAGCTCCTCGTGTGAGCGCTGTGCTCAGCTCCGCAGTGCTTCCATGGAGAATGAACACAACAATGTGCTGGCTGGGGGTGAGGCAGTTTGATTCACAACCCCTGGCACTGTGCTGCCTGAGCTCACAGCCGGCACGGAGAGCTGTGGTGCCACGAGCCACGGAACTGCGGCTCAGCAGAGGAGGAAATGAGTGGCTTCCATGAGGAGCAGGGAAGGATCTGAAGAGAAGAGTGGGGCCTGGACCTGCCCCATAGGAACAGCATCCCCATCCCAGCCCTCCTGCACTGTGGGAAGCGATGCCGTCCCTCTCCTCCTGTGGCACTGGGGTGGCAATCTGGAACGAACACCTTTCTTCAGCTTCCTCCCGTAGTTTGAATTAAACTTCCATTAGGAAATTTATTAAAAAGCAATCGTTATTTTTTTCTAAGCTGCTGCTTCATTTGTAAATGCTGTTACTCCTCGCGTGCTCCCTTGTCCTCCTCCTCTCTCCCAGGGTACCCGGGGTTGAGGGGGTGGCCAAGGTCTGGATGGAGAGCGGGAGGGCCACGGGCCGTGTGGCTGCACACGGTAGGCGCGAGGAGCGGGGAAACGCCGCGGCCCTACACAGCGATCGCTTGTCATGCCCGCAAAGCAAAGCCCAGGGCCCTTCCCGCACCCCACGGCCTAACGCCGGCAGTGCCGCTCCCTGGGCCCCGCCCGCCCGCGCGGCCTCCAGGCCTCTCCCACTTCCTGGTTACCAGCCGCAACGGGAAGCGACCGCGGTCTCCAGGAAGTGACGTCACCCAGGCGGCCCGGCGGGGGGCGGGCCCAGGTGATGGCGGAAGCGGAGACCAAGATGAAGCAGTTCAATGGCGGCGGCGGGGCTGGGCTGGACGCGGAGCGCGGCCGCTTCCCGTACTGCGTGGTGTGGACGCCCATCCCTGTGCTGACGTGAGTGTGGGACCGGGCAGCAGCAGGCCGTCCCGGGGCTGCCGCTCTCCTGTCCCCGTGTCAAGGGAGGGTGCGGGGCAGAAGGGCCGGGGGGGCACTTCGCGGTCCGGGGCTGACGGTTGTGCTCCGCCGTGCCGTGGTCCGCCTGCCCGGGGCGCAGGGAGGAGTTGGGAGCCGTCCTCCGGGCACGGGAAAGGGTGAGGCCGCGCCGTGTGGCTCCGGGCCGGGCGGAGGGCTGCTCCCCGTCCGCCTCGCCCTCCAATGAGGAGCGCTGCTGGGCCGGGCTGCGGGGCGGGCGGAAGATGTGGAGCGGTGCGCGCCGGGTTGGGAACGGCGCTTCCACCTCTGGAGGACTTCTCACTGCTTTTCACCTTCTTGCCCCCTTCCCCTCCCCCCCAGCTCGGGTGTTTGGGAGCTGTGCTGCCCCACTTTCAAGTCTCCGTGTCTGCCCGTGGGTTCCTTCCCCAGGGAGCAGCGGCATCTTCCTGTTGGTTTTGTCCTGCAGCAGAGATCCCAGCGTTGTTATTTGGCAGAACCTCTCTTTAGATTGCATAATTGCTCCAGTTTTCTCCCTCTGACATTTCCTGTCATCCTCGGGTTCGGAAGCTTGAAAGCTAGGCAGTGCTGAGAGGAGAATGGGAAACAAAAGGGAGGAACGTCTGCACCTTTGAAGGTGGCAATGCTGCGACAGCACTGTGCTCCTTCTGGCTGACAGAACGCTGCTCTGTGCAGACAGGGAGCTGCCTGCCTGCTTTGCACTGCGCCGGGTAGGGAAAGGCAGAGTTGGGGGTAAAGTGGCACGAGTGCAGAAGATCAAACTTTGCAGATCCTCCATGCTGTGGGGTTACATTATCGAAGAGAGATGAGTGCAGTTTATCTCCTTGGCTTTGCTTATCAGCACGTGCGGTTTGTCTCCTCGTTTTGATCACTGTAGGATCTCTCTAATTGAGCTGTGGCTTGAGAATCTGTTCCTTGCTGCGATGCCACCTGAGATGTTACTCACTGGGCACAGCCTTGTGTGCAGAAAGGAGTGAGGAATGGGAGAGGTCAGCAGAGTTGGGAAGGCTGCAGGCTGTGGGAGAGCGCTGTAACATCGCTGTGGGTGGGCTGGGATTCAGACCTGCTGCTCTCTGAGAATACTGGGGGTGAGGAGAAGCCTTTGAAACAAGGGGAGCGTTTAGGGGTGAGGGAACGTCAGGATCCAGGACTCTCATTTCCTATCTGCAGTGCCAAAATCTGGTTTGCAGTGAAAGGCTGCAGCATGGATGGGCAGCTGGGCAGGATGACCTTTTTATCCCTCATTTGTCAAAGCAAAAAGTGCAGTTTTATCCCAGGACTGCTTCTTCTGGATCTGACCCTTTTACGTGGGAACGCAGAGCTGGGAAAACATGGAGCCTGAGCGCCCCATGGAAGAGCCAACCCTGGGGCTGCTTGTTGGGGCAGCACAGCTCTGGGTGTTCCCTGCGTGCTTCTTCTGTTCGTACCACTCCTGCATCTGCACCTGGCAGTGGCTCACCTGCTCTCACCTCCTGGCTGTCTCATGCACCAACCCTGCCTGTCCTCGCCACGCTGTCTGTTGTGTAGCCACTCCAGCAGTCTCCTGGCAGCACACTGCACGCTCTCAGTGTGATTCCATTCCCTCTGTAGATGGCTCTTCCCCATCATCGGCCATATGGGTATCTGCACATCGACGGGAGTCATTCGGGACTTCGCGGGGCCGTATTTTGTCTCAGTAAGTAGAAGACGGGTCTTGGTGCCTAAGCCAAAATCTGGGCTTGGTCTGCATCTCAGTGAGCTTTGAGCCACCCCCTGTGTTCTGCAGCACGGAGTTCTGCAGAGCAGTGATGTTGGATGTCTCTGATCTTTGCCATTACTCTGTGGATTGTTGTCCGGTGCAGGAGGATTAGATGAACAGAGGCTGATTTAGGTTTGTGGGCAGGAGGTAAGAATCTCATAGCCCGTGCTCTTAATGTGAATTCAGGGCCTAAATCCTTTTGCATCTGGCATCCTGACACTGCTGGGGGGGCCGTGTGGCAGTCCCATTGCTGGGTGACGGGGGGTGTTCAGCCACGAATGCTGCACAGCATTGTCCTCATGAGACCCTTTTCCCTTTTGTTGCAGGAAGACAACATGGCGTTCGGGAAGCCAGTGAAGTAAGTGCTCCCTTTGGTTTTTATTTAACAAACAGCTGACCTGCGGATGTCCTTTAATCCACGGAGGCAGGCACACTGTAATGCTGCTTTTCGTGTTCAGGTCACCTCATTCACACAGACAGCTGCTGCGTGTTGTGCTTCTCAAGGAACCACGTTAAGCTGGATCTTCTTAGAGGCGTAACAGCCATGTAACGGTGCTGATATCTCTGTCTCCAAAATAATAAGATAATATTATTTTATTAGAAATAAGCTCTTATTTTTATAAAGGAAGGAAGGAAACAAAAGCCGAAACACTTAAAGATGATGTTAGCAACAGGTGTTCCACGTGGTGCCTGTGCTGTGCTGTGCTGTGCTGACAAAGTGCCATCGCTGGCATCTCGTTACTCTTTTTGGGGGGTGGAGGAGAGGTTCCTGGGCTTTGTAAACCTGTTGTGAAGGAGCAGCAGCAAAGGGATCTGATCTGTCCTTGTCTTTCCAGGTACTGGAAGCTGGATCCTGGCAAAGTGTACTCCAGCAGCCCCAATGCGTGGGACACAGCCGTGCACGACGCCTCGGAGGAGTACAAGCACCGAATGGTACAGCTCTGTGTGTGTGTGTGTGTGTGTGTGTGTGTGTGTGTGTGTGTGTGTGTGTGTGGTTCCTCCCCTCTGTGTGGCCCTTGTAGGGGTGGGACCTGTGCAGCGTGTGGGAGTGGGGAGCTTCAAGGACGGCGTTTCTAACGCTGTGCTCCTTTCTCTGTTCCAGCACAACCTTTGCTGTGATAACTGCCATTCTCACGTGGCTCTGGCCTTAAACTTGATGAGATACGACAACAGCACCTCCTGGAACATGGTCAAACTCTGCTTCTTCTCACTCCTCTACGGGAAATACGTCAGGTGAGCTGAGGAGCAGTCAGGATTCAGCAGGCAGCTGAATCCTCTTCTTTCATTCTCCCATCCTTCCAGAGCTTCTGCCTGTCCCTTGGAAAAGGGAGGAGCATCTTCCCCCCCCTTCCTCCCCCCCCCAGCGCATGGGTGAGAGGTCCTGGTGCCATCACTGCCTGCTGCTTGTTCTTAGGGGAGGAACCAGGAGTGTTTGCTGGGTTGCACTGGATGGTGCTCCCAAAATTCTGTCTCTAGCAAGTAATTCGGGGTGCCAGGAATTTGGGAAATGTGAGCTAGAGCAGATCTTCCCTTGTGTTGTCCTTTGGCTGGGTTAGGTCAGAACAGAAGGTCACAGGATGGCTTGTCTCCAAGGGTCACTGGTTTCTCTTCCCTCTTGAACCTTGTTTGCATTAGAACTAGTCTGATTTCCAACTTGAGCGGAGAGGGAAATCCTGAGCTTTCCTTGTTATAAAGGACGGGCACTTAATCTCCATTTCAACTCCTTGGGCCTGGAGAGGAAATTCAGTGAGAGCTGCCCTGCAAAACGTTTTTGTATCGCTTCCCTAATGCTGGGTCCGTTCTCAGACAGCAATTCCAGCTGTTATGGGCTGTGCTCCCCGCTGTGCCACATAAATACACCAACAGCCCGATCAGTGAGACCGACTGCAATGGCGTTCCGTTGTTTGACTGCACAGATGTGACACCGTGAGTGGGATCTGTGCTGGAAGCAGAGCTCAGCCCTGTGGTTCTTTGTGGACCCCACCACATCGTATCAAAATCTGTACACGATCTGCAGCAGTGGCAGCAGTGGGTTAGGAAAGCATTTGTCTCCCTCTGATTTCTCCATTTATCATCGCTTCTTTTTGTCCCCCCTGTATTCCTCTGCTGACTTTAAATCCTTTCCTTCTTTTCCTTTTCTTTTTGTCTTGCAGCATAGGGGGATTTGTGAAGACCTGGCTTCCCTTTGTCCTCTTCCTGGGGGCGATCCTGACGGTCGTTCTGACGCTTCACCTGCGGTGATAACAGCCGTGAGCTCCGCATCCCGTGGGCACACGAAGGAGGGAACTGTGACTGCTTGACTCAGTGAGACAGAGGCACGGCACTCCGGGAGGCTTCCTCTGGGAAGGCTGCAATTCCACTCCACTGTAACAGCTCATCCTCGTTTCCTGGAACTGCCTTCTTACCCTTCTGTTCCTGTTCTGTCGCTGGTGTGTCTCAACGCCGGGCTCCCGAAGCCTCTTGACTTCTCCCTCAATACGTTCCCTCTGCAATTTGGCAGTTGGGAAAGGAGAGGTGTGGGCCCCTTTGCTTTCAGCACGAGGCAGAGCCTCAAAGGCAAAAACCCCGCCTGCTGGTTCAGGAACACCAGTGGTTCCACCTCCTGGGGTTCTCTCCCATCACCTCTTCCTTCCTCCTGCCACGCTTCATCAGATGCTTCCTTAGATTTCCAGCCTCCGAGGAGGGGTCGTGTCCCTCTTTGCACGACTCTCCCGTAGCACACGTTTGGGAGTGGAGCTGTGGGGCTCCTCCTGGGGGCGTACATTGCCACAGCGCGGGCTGACGGTCCCCAGCAGTGACAGAAAGGTGTTGGTGGCTCAGCACTCCTCTGAGGAGACGCACGGAGGATCGCTCTGCGGCAGGGCGGATCCATCTGGTCCTGCTGGTGAGCCCAGAAAAGCAGGAAAGTAAATCGACCGGCTTGGGAACGGCTCATGGCAGTCTGCACGCTTTCAACAGCACGTTGCAGAGCTGGGACTCTGCTGCCAAATCCCTTTTAGCTTCTGCCAGAGAAAAATACAGCTTCCCTGCTTCTCCCGGTGCTCTGAGTGCCTGAAGTCGTCGTCGCACTTCTCACGAGCTCCTTAACTTTCCTTTGAGCCTCCATGCTTTGCATGGCACAGAATTCCTGCCTGCAGAGGTGGCGGTGGGTGGGTGCTGCTGGGACAGAAGGCTTCTTGTAGGGCTGTGATAGCATCCGTGCCTCCAGAGCAGCACCTGAGCTTTGTGGGGCTGATGGAGGTTTAAGGAGAGGCTGAGGGCCTGGCAGGCAGACGTGCTGTACCTGGGCTTCGTGGCAGCAAGCAGGGCTCTGGCTTTCCTCTGTCCGGCATGGAGAACAGGAGGGTGTGGTGTATTTTGCACAGCACACCTGGGGTAAAAGCGCTTTGCAAGGCTGGTGTGGCTGTGGGAAATGGTGTTCTCACAGTGCTGGGTCCGATGGCCCTCCTGTGCCCTTGTCAGGCAGGATGGGTGCTGGGGGATAGGAGTGCTGGGCGGGAGGTGGGTTTGGATGTGGGGTCTCTGAGGTGCTGGCCTGCAGGTGCTGCTTTCCGTGAGGCTTTCTGCAGAAGTGTCACTGGAGGCGATGTGCCATTAGCAGATCCCCTCTGATGGCAGAGGGAGGGTTAGGTTTTTCCACACGTGTCCTGATAGGCCAGCTCTGTACTCCCACTGCCTGCTGCATTTCGGCCTGGAGGAGCGCTTGTGGCTGGGAAGGGAGCTTTTCTTGTCTGCACACCATCCCTGTGGCTTCCTCTGATGCGAAAGCCCATTCCAGGCCCCTGCTGGCTCCCCGTGCCTCCCCTCTGCTTCCACCTCTGCGCCCCCCAGCCGCACAGGGGACTCCCTTTGGGTGCCTGTTGCCGTAGTTCCTCCTCTCCCACGGTCCTGTTTCAAGGTCCCTTCGCACCCCTCCCTTCTCCACACCCCCCAGCTGTCTGTGTCACCTGGTGCTGGGCTGGGGGTGCACAGAGCTCAGTGCCCGCCCCCACATCCCCACACGCGGAGGTGTTGGTGTCTCTGTGCTCTGTCACTTCCTGCCCAGTGCAAAGCAGGCTGCAGGGCCGAGATCTCCATCGGAGAGAACCTCACTCGGGGATCGTGGAGCCTTGCCGAGCTGCCCTGCCTGGCTGTGGGCTGGTGTGGATGGGAGAGATGAGTCCCAACGTGCCCCAATTCTGAATGGAAGTCTGAGACCCTCCAAGGATGTGCCAGGAGCCGTGGGGCTGAAGCCAACCGACCCATCTTATGCAGTAGCAATAACCTACAGACTCGTAGGGCTGTGTCCCCGTGTGATAGAGATAAGCTGTACGAGCATTGCCAAAGCTGAGGCTTGGAGCTGCTGGGGGAGGCTGGGATCCCTGACAATGTCCAGTGCCATTCCCGGTGCTTTTATACCGGATCTGAGTTTTGAACAGAGACTCTTCCCCTGCAGCAGCAGCAGCGGAGCCCTGCAATCAATTGGGCTGAGATGAAGCAGAGGTCCCACATCGCTGCCCCAGCCCTCACCCAGCACACAGAGCCATCTTTGCCCGTGGAAGGGAAGGGGCAGAACGCAGGGACTCTCGCATTTCCTGCTTTAGCACATTGCTGGTGTGACACAAAGCCGTGCGAGTGGGGGCAGACCCACCGCTGCGTCCCCGCGGCTGGGAGGTGGCAGAGGGGTGGCCAGACGAGAGGTGTGCATCCGTCACAGCGTCCCCCACCTCCCCGCTGTGCCCCCATCCCTCAGGTTGGCTCTGTCCCTTTCCTTCCAGCTTCACTTCTCCCCCTCCGTTGCGGAGCCCCGTGGCTTTGCCGCTGCTCTTCGGTGGGGGCCACCCCTCCATCTCCCCTTCCTTTGTTCCCTTGATCTCCGTGGGGCGCTGGATTACTTTGTAAATACTTAAACTCTGCTTCTGTGGTTTCGTAATCCTGACGGTAGGGGAAATAAACTTCTGCGGATGTCTCCGATTGCCTCTCTTGTTGTCGAGGCTTTTCTCTTTCAGAAGAGGCGATGCTGTCCCCTGGGCGAGCTGAGCTCCGGACCCAAAGGCGCCACGAGGAGCTGCACCTCGGGACGGCAACGGCCCTCCGTCCCGTGGAGCCGCCCTCGCTGGTGGCAGCAGTCACAGCCCTGCGGTGCGGAGGGGTTTGGGAGCAGCAGGGCTGGCGCTGGGAGCCGATTGCTGCAGAGCAGGAAAGCTTTGCTGCAGTGCAGGCAGAACCAGCTGCTGTGCCAGGGCTTTCGTGCCAGGCCTCCAGAAGCCTCGGAGCTGCAGAACTGCGTCCCTGCCCTGAGCTGTGAGGACGCTCCTGCAAGTTCAGCCCGTTTCTCTCCCCCAAACCACCCGGGATGGCCCCATGTGGGGGGAGCAGACCCCGCTCGGGGGCAGAGGAGCAGCTAAAAATGCACTGAAATCCCCCACTTGGACGTGCGAGGCTCCATCCCTGTGTGCCCATCCCTCACAGCCACCTTAAAAGCCTCGGTTTCCCTCCGTGCCCCCCCCCAGTCCCTCCTGGGGGTCCCCAGGGTGTCTCCCTCCCATGAGCCATCAGCTGCTCTGTGCTCCCTGCCTCGGTTTCCCCCCGGCAGCGCTGAGACCCGAACGATGGATGTGAGGATGTGGGGTGGGTGTGGGGTTGGGATCTGCTCCCAAAGCCTGGCTCCAGCTCTGCCCACGCGCTCCCTACACCCGGTGTAGAAATGAGGCAGAACCTGTTCTGGGTGCCCGCAGGGCGGCTGCCAGCACCCAGAGCTCAGAATCCCATACCCTGAGCCCAGAATCCCGTACTCAGAGCCCATAATCCTGCACTCAGAGCACAGAATCCCATACCCAGAGCCCAGAATCCTACACCCAGCACCCACTGAGATGCTCCTGTGCTGGATGCCTGGCCTGCACTGTCTCTGGCCGTTGCAGTGAACAAAGCTCAGCTCCAGGATGGGCTGAGACCTGGCAAACTCACCACCCCAGTGCATCCATCCATTGCAGTGGGGACTGCTGAGCCCCAGCAGAGACCTGGCCGTGCTCACTGCATCTCTGCTGTACCCACAGGAAAAGCAGTGGGAGGGGGGCGGGGGGCGGGGGTGCTGTGGGGCTGGGGGGGGGGGGGCACGTGTGCACAACTCTGAGCACCCCATGGGGAGAGGAAGGGGAGGGCGGCACACAGACAGACACACAGACACAGACAGACACACAGACTGCAGCTGAAGCCTCATTTCCTTAGAAACAGAGCTAAAAATAAATCACCCTTTGCTGGGGGGGGCTGAGCTCAGCAGGGGCTGCACCCCCCAAATCCCCCCCACCCCAGCATGGAAAGTGGGGGGTGCAGGGTGGAGAGTGGGGCTGGGGTGCAGCACTGCCGGGTGGGGCTGTCCTGACTGGGGGGGCAATGGGGTGGGAGCCATGGGGTTGTGGGTGCGCCCATTGATGGGGGTCCTTCACCTCCCCCAGGCCCCAAAACTGCCCCACGTTTGAGCTGGCAGGGTGGGGTGGCACACACCAGTTCCCCCCCAGTGCAACCCACAGCTGGGGCTCAGTGGAATCCTTCCCCACACAGCTCTCTGATCCTCCATCGTGTTGGCGATGCCCCCACCCACAACCACCTCCACCACCACCACCTCCAACCGCCCTCGGTGAATTCCCCTCCCAGTCAGCCTGGCGCCTCCCAGTGCAGCCCAGTGCAGCCCAGTGCAGCCCAGTGCAGCCCAGTCCCGTCCGTTGTGCACCTCTGGCTCCACTCCCAGCTTTGGCACCGCCGGGCGCGGAGGTTCCTGCCCTGCTGGGGTTGACTCAGCCTTAGGGCCGCAGCAGCAGCGGGCACCGTGCGGCCCATGGCCCCCCCGCAGCCCCGGGCGAGGTAAGGATCGACCCACTGCCAAACAGGGAGACGTGGGGGGGGGTCTCCTCCTGCTCTGAGGGTGGAGGGGCTGCGCTCTGCCCTCTGCTCTGCTCTGTGCTCAGCTTTGGGTATGCGTTGCCTGCAAGCCCCGAGGCTGTGGGGTGCAGGGGAAGAGCTGGGGGGGGAAGGGGCTGCCCATCCTGGGGGGCACCCAGAGGTGTTTTGGGTGGGGGGATGTTTGCTCTCACACCACCCGTCGCCCCATTCCCACAAAGGGCTGTGCACCCCCCGTCCTGCAGCTCGCTGGGAGCTGGGACTGGTTGGACTGGTTCCACGCATGGGGGGGGGGGGGGGTTTGCAGCTCCCCCCCCCATGCGTGGCCACCCAAAGGATGGGGGGAAACCACAGTTGTGCGTGGGCTGACCCTTGGTGACATGGTGACATTTTGGGTGCTGCTGTGCTCCGGGAGGGAGGGGGGACAACGGGACAGGACACCCCCATGGGCCAGGCCTGTGTGTAAACAGGATATGGAGCAAGCGTGGGGCAGAGGGGGCAGGGAGGGATAGGGCCCCATCCCACTGCCAGACCCCTGAGCACCACAGCACAGCACGGAGTCACCAGGAGGGGTGTGGGGTGACATTGGATCAGCAGTGGGTTCTGCAGATGGGGCAGTGGGGGGGAGGGGGGGGAGGGTTAGGGATGGGGGGGCTTCCTCAGTGTGTGCCGTTGCAGACCCCATGGTGTGCCATCATGGTCTCTGTGCCATCGTGGTTGCCACAGTGTGCCATTGCAGGTCCTATGGTGTGCCATTGTGGTCTCCATGGTGCGCCATCATGGCCCACCTCCCATTATGGTCCCCATGGTGTGCCATTGTGGTCCCCGTGCCATCACGGTCCCCGTGCCATCTTGTTCCCCCTGGTGTGCCATGGTGGTGCCCGTGGTGCAGTGGCACTCACACCCACTGCCCTGCTGTGCAATCCCCATGCTGCCTCCCGTGCTGCCCACCCGGCACCTCGCACCGCTTGGGGACAGCAGGGACCCCCCCAGGGCTGGGATGGGGACACACGTGGGGCTGGGATGGCAGCCACAGCCCCCCCCCCCCCCCAAGCGCTCGGGGTCAGGGGGCACATGGCCATGTGGTGCCGGTGCTGACATCCCAGTGGGATTTCTCTGGGGGGGTTGGGTACCTGCACCCCTTTCTGTGCCCCCTCTCTGTCCCCTGGGAGTCCTGCTGGGAGGGGCAGAAGTGAACGCCTTCGATAAACAGCGGCCGGGCTGACACGGAGCTGGGGAGGGAGGGGCGGGGGGGGGGGGGGGGTCCGTGCCACGCTCTGGGGGTGTCGGTGGGGTTGGTGGGGGGGTCTTTGCGCCCGGCTGCCCCCATCTCATTGCAGAGGGTGGGGATGCCGCGTGCTGCCCACCCCACGGCAGCCCCACCGCCCCGCGCCCGCACCGCTGAGCCGCGCTCAGCCCCCCCGCCCACCCCCCAGCCCCCCCCCGAGCCCGCAGCACCCATGGAGCTGGAGCCGGGCCCCGAAGCACTGCTGGACCTCAGCTTCCTGACCGAGGCGGAGCGCTGCGCCATCGCCGAGGTGCTGCACCGCGACGCTGTGCTGCGCCGCACAGAGGAGGGCCGCGTCAGGTGGGACCCCCAGGGGCCGCCCGTGGGCAGGGACGGAGGTGGGGTCGGCCCGGGGCGGGTGGGGGTCCCGAACACTACGGGAGGTGGCTGCCGCCCCCAGCCTGGCCCACGTCCCCCAACTTGATCTGTGTCCCCTCAACCTCATCTGTGTCCCCAACCTGATCCACGTCCCCAACTTGGTCTATGATGTCCCTTCAACCTCACCTGTGTTCCCCCGTTCTGATCTGTCACCAGCCTTGTCTGTGTGCCCCACCTGGTCCACGTCCCAAACTTTATCTGTGTCCCAACCTGGTCTGCGTCCCTTCAACCTCATCTGTGCCCCAACCAGTCTGGTCTGTGTCCCCAGCCTGACCAATGTCCCCCACCCAGGCCATGTCCCCCCACCCTGGTCCATGTTCCCAGACTTTATCTGTGTCCCAGCCTGGTCCATGTCCCCTAAACCTCATCCGCATCCCCTCCCAGTCTGATCTGTGTCCCCAACCTGGTCTGTGTCCCCAATCTCATCCATGTTCCTGACCTGATCTGTGACCCCAACATGATCTGTGTCCCCCCAACCAGGTCTCTGATGTCCCCTCAGCTTCACCTGTGTTCCCCCAGTCTACGTCCCCAACATGGTCTGTGTCCCCTAAACCTCATCTGTGTGTCCCCCCCAGTCTGACCCATATCCCCAGTGTGATCTGTGCCCCCTCAGCCTGGTCTGTGTCCCCCACTTGGTCCAGGTTCCTCACCTCGGTCAATGTCCCCAACCCGATCTGTGTCCCGAATGTGGTCCATGTGTCCCCAACCTGATCTCTGTCCCCAGCACAGTCCATGCCCCCAACCTGGTCTGTGTCCCCAACCTGGTCCATGTCCACCCAACCTCATCTGCGCCCCCCGGTCTGATCTGCATCCCCCCATCTGGTCCACATCCCCAACCCGACCCATGTCCCCAACCCAGTCCATGTCCCCATCCCACTCCCTGCCCCCCACCCGCTCCGTGCCCTCCCCCACCATGTGGAGGTGTGATGGGATGAGGGGCCGCAGAGTTCCCTGGCGGCACCCGGAGCTGAGCGGTGCTCCCATGGGCGAGCAGCAAACTGCGCCAGTCGGTGTCGGACCCGGTTCGGCTGCGGACCCTGACGGGGGAATGGTTCTGCGACATCCGCGCCCGGCGCCATCGGAACCTGCTGGGATCCGAGCTGGTCCGTGCGTCCATCCGGCGTAGGAGGCGGCCATGGGGTAGGGAGGATGGGGGGAGGGGGGGGGGATGGATGGATGGAGAGATGAATGGATGGAGGGAGGGATGGAGGGGTGGGGGGGTGGGTACACCCTGTCAGAGCCCACTGAGGTCCCCGCTGTCCCCAGGAGCAGCAGAGCTGGAGCGCGGGCTCAGCCAGGGTGAGCTGGATGCCATCAGGGAGCGGCTGCTGGAGGAGAAGGAGGACGAGGAGGGTGCACGGGAGGAGAGGTGAGGTGAGGGCAGGCGGGGGGCTGCGGCCTGATGCTGCACGGAGATCTGCTGACCGCTTCTCCTCGCAGCCCCACTGAGGTTGGAGTCCCGGCAGCCACGGAGCCTCAGGTGGGTGCTGGGCCGGCGCGCGGTGCTGCGGTGCTGGGCCCGGTCTCACCCACTGTGCCACCCCCAGCCCGACCCCACTGCCCCGGAGGGGACAACGGTGTCACCGTCTCTGCAGCAAGGTGACGTCCCAGCAGGGGAACAGGACGACCCCGGACAGCCAGGTGATGTGGGGCTGCAGGGAAAAGCAATGGGGGATCAGGAAAAAAGGGGACTCCCCTCCTCCTACGTCCATTCCTTGCTGTGTTGGGACCCCAACCCACGTTGTGCCCCGCAGGCGGCAGAGTGGATGGGAACCCCTTTGGCACCTCCAGTGTGGAGGAAGATGAGGAGGAGCCCAACCCTGCAGACAGCAGGCCTGGTGTTGTACAGGTGGGGTGGGGGGTTGTGGGGGGGTGTGTGGGGCTGAGTGGGGCTGTGTGGGGTTGAGTGGGGTCTGTATGGGGTTGAGTGGGGTTGTGTGGGGTTATAGGGTCTATATGGGTCTGTATGGGGTTGAGTGGGGCTGTGTGGGGTGGGGTAGGGTTGTGGGGTCTGTATGGGTCTGTGTGGGGCGGTGTGGGGCTGAGTGGGGCCGTGTGCCCGAGCCGCTAACAGGGAGCAGCGTTCTGTGAGACCCCACACAGTGGATGCAGCCCTATGGACACGTTCCCCCTGCCCCCCCCCCAGGCGGACCCCTCTCCTTTTCCTCCCCAGGACACAGAGCCCCCCCCAGACGGACGGACATCCCCGCAGGACGGCCGCCCTCCGCCGGGCGTTGCGCTCAGCAGCAGCTCCTCCATCTCCAGCCTCAGCTCCTCCACGGTGCGCCGCGCACCGACGCCTTTTGGGTGCGAGTCTGTGGGGATGCTCAGCGCTCCGTACCCCATTCCTGACTCTCCCTCCTCCTTCCCCCCCCTCAGCTGAGCGGCAGCCTGCTGAGCCTCTACAGCGACTCGGAGCTGCGCCGGGTGCCGGTGCGGGGCTGCGTGCAGTTCTCGCTGCGTTACGAAGCGGCCGCGCAGGAGCTGCGGGTGCACGTGGTGCGGTGCCGGCAGTTGGCCGAGGCGAAGCGGCAGCGCTCCGACCCGTGAGTGCGGCACCGTAGGGGGGGGGGGGGGGCACCGCCTCTGTGTGTGCCACCCCCCCCGCCCCCCCCCCCAACCCCATCCCCGTCGGCTGCAGGTACATCAAGACCTACCTGCTGCCCGATAAGTCCAACCGCAGCAAGCGCAAGACCTCGGTTCGGAAGCGGAGTTTGGACCCCGTCTTTAACGAGACCCTGAAGGTGCGCTTGGGGCCGGGGGGATCCCGCACACCGCCGTGCCCCCCCGCCCGGTCACGCCGCTGCCCCCCCCATCCCCGCAGTACAACGTGCGGAAGGCGGAGCTGCGGGGTCGGACGCTGAACCTGTCCGTGTGGCACCACGACGCGCTGGGTCGGAACCTCTTCCTGGGGGAGGTGGAGGTCCCGCTGGGAGAGTGGGACTGGGCCAACACGCGGCCCGAGTGGTTCAACCTGCAGCCCCGCGTGAGTCCCGCACACAGCCCCGCGGCCGCCCCCCAGCGCCCCCCAGCGCCCCCCAGCGCCCCATAGCCCTGCTCCCTTCCCCGCACTCCCCATAACCCCACTCCCTCCCTGCCCCATAGCTCTCCATATCTCTTCTCCCTCCCTGGCCTTCCTCACCCCATAACCCTGATCCCTCCCCAGCCCATATCTCCCCCATAACCCTGCTCCCTCCTTGACTCTACCCACACCATCATTCTGCCCCCTCCCCACCCCATACCCCCATAACCCCACCCCCTTTCTAACCCTCCCCAACCCATGCCCCCATATAACCCTGCTCCCTCCCCACCCCATAGCTGTCCCGTAACCCTGCTTCTTCCCTGACCCTCCCCACCCCACAACCCTGCCCCCTCTGTGCCCCATACCCTTCCTCCCTGCCCCACACCCCTCATAACTCTGCTTCCTCCCCACCCTCCCCCCATAACCCCACTCCCTTTCCGGCCCTCCTCACCCCATACCGCCATACAACCCTGCTCCCTTCCCACCCCACAGCTCCCCATAACCCCGCTCCCTGCCCCGCACCCCCCATAACCCTATTCCTTGCCCCACACCCTCCATAACCCCTCTCCCTCCCCACCGCAGACCCCCATACCCCCAGACAGCCTCCCCAACCGAGGGCACCTCAACCTGGCACTCAAATTCATCCCCGCCGGCTCTGAAGGTGAGTGAAGGCTGTGGGGATGAGGCCGTGCAGCCCCCCCAGGCCCTGACCCGGACCCCCACCCTACAGGTTCAGGGCAGCCACCCACAGGTGAGCTTCACATCTGGGTGAAGGCAGCACAGGGCTTGGTCCCACTGCATGGCAGCACGGTGGATGCCTTCGTGCAGTGGTAAGCAGGGAGGGCTGCATAGCAGCACATGGGAGGGCTGGGGGGGAGGCACAGCATGGGGATACAGCCCCCCCTCCCCCCCGCTCATTGCTGACCCCCCTCCCCAGCTCTGTGCTGCCCGACGACAGCAAGGCAGGCCGGCAGAAGACGCGGGTGGTGAAACGCAGCCTCAGCCCCATCTTCAACCACACCATGGTGTACGACGGCTTCCAGCCCCACGACCTGGCCCAGGCCTGTGCTGAGTGCACCCTATGGCACCGGGATGCCTTTGCCAAGAGGCAGCTGGGGGGGCTGCGGCTCAGCCTGGGCACGGGTGAGGGGGGAATGGGGATGGAGAGCTGGGGGGGGTTCTGCGAGGTCCTGAGGGGGGGTCTGTGGGGAGTTATGGGGGTTTGTGAGGAGTCTTGGGGGGGGAGATATGGGGTTCTGTGGGTGCCTGTTAGGGTCCTGGAGGGTTCTGTAGGGTCCTGAGGGGGGTCTATGGGGAGTTACAGGGGCCTATGGGGTTTCTGAGGGGAAAATATGGGGAGATATGGGACTCTATGGGTCTCTGTTAGGGTCATTGGGGGTTCTATGGGGTCCTGGGGGTCTATGGGGAGTTATAGGGGTCTAGGAGGAGTCTAGGAGGGAGATATGGGCTCTGTGGGTGTCTGTTGGGGTCCTGGGGAGTTCTATGGGGTTTCCGAGGGGAAATATGGGACTCTGTTGGCGTCTGTTGGGATCATAGGGGGTTCTATGGGACCCTGGGGGGGCGGGGGGGGGGGGTGGGGGCTGTGGGGAGTTATGGGGTTTCTGGGGGAGTAAGGGCGGATATAGGACCTCCCGCTCCCACCATCCACCCGACCCCGGGGCAGTTCTCCTCCCGCTGGGGCTGGGGTCGGTACCGCCGCGTGGAGCCACGGTTCGGTGGGCACTGGGGGCGGAGATGGGGGGGGGAGGGTTGGGAGATCTCAGCTGCCTTCCCAAACCCCCCCCGGCCCCATAACCGAGCTGGGTCTCCTCCCCCCCGCCCCCCGCAGGGAGCAGCTACGGGCTGCCCGTGGGCTGGATGGACTCGACGGCGGAGGAGCGGGCGCTGTGGGGCCGAGTGCTGCGGGAGTCCGGGCGGTGGGTGGAAGCGCTGCTACCTCTGCGCACCGACCTGGTGCCCCGCGCAGCTCCGTGAGCGCAGCGCGACCCCGGGATGGGGAGGGTGGAGGGGCGGGGGGTGGGTCGGGATGTGCCCCACACGTATGGGGCTGTGCCCCCGCTGTCCTTTGGGCTGCAATGAAGCACCGCACGCTCTCCTGGGTGGTGTTTATTGCTCCGACGGTCGCGTCCCTCTGCTGTCCGCTCCGTGGCGGCGGTCCCTGCGGTGCTGCACGATGGCTGCCCACAGGCGGTACGCCGAGCCGCGCCTGTTGGGGGGGCGGATATGGGGCTGGAGGGGGGGCACGGGGACGCGTCATCCCATGTCCCCCCCCCTCCCCCCCGCCGGCGGGTACCTCATCCCCGTGTAGAAGAGGTCGTCGCAGGTGGCGGCGCCCAGCAGGTCCCGCAGGGTGAAGCCGTGGGCCAGGAGCTGTGGGAGGCGGCGGTGAGGAGGCACAGCCCCACGGCATCGGTGGGGCGCAGCCCCGTGGGGCTCCGCGTGGCTGTGGGTCTCACCGCTGCTGTGGTGGTTGGGTCTGTGCCGCGCCGCCGCAGCCACTCCAGGAGCAGTGGGTCAGCCCGAGCCCCGGGGCTGCACTCAGGGCACGGGGCTGACGGTCCCCGCCCCACAGCCGTGTCCCCCCCGGTGTCTCCCCGCTCACCGCGGAGTGGGGGGAGGTGGGGCAGTGCGGTGTCCCCCGAGCAAAGCGCCCGCTGTGCCAACCGTTGCCACTCCTCCTCCTTCTCAGCCAGCTGCCGGAGCAGCCTGGGGGGCAGCAGGGATGGGGGCTGGCGTTGGGGGGGCGCACGGTGCCGCCCCATCCCCGTGCCCCGGGACGCCCGGCCCCACCTGCCCGTCTGTGCGCGGAGGCGGCGGAGCTGCGCCAGCAGCGCTGAGCAGCCCTCGCTGGCGCCGCGCTCCGTGGGGTCGTCAACTGCGCCCTCGGTGCCGTCCTCCTGCAGCTCTGTGGGGCACAGGGGGCAAAGCGTGCGGCACAGCCCACCCCACAGCCACCCCTGGGGGCTCAGGCCGTGTCCCGGCCGTCCCCCGGTGCCACCCACCTGTCACCAGCACGGCCAGAGCTGCCTGCACCGCCTGGCTGATGGCAGCGTCCAGAGCGAACACCCAGTGGGGCCTGATGTGGTGCCGGCGCAACACCCGCCTCACCTGGGGGGGGGGGGCATGGGTGGGCTGGAGTGTCACCGTGTGCAAGCAACACCGTGCCAAGGCAACACCGTGCCGAAGCAACACCATGTTGGAACAACACCGTGCCAGGGTAACGGCACGCTGGAGCAACACTGTGCTGGAGCGTCACTGTGCCTGAGCGGCACTGTACCAGGATAACACCGTGCCGGAACAACACCGTGCAGGAGCAGCCCCACCCCCACACCATATCCCAGGCACTCACCACGGCCTGGAAGCAGAGCAGCGGTGCCTGCAGTCGCTGCACGCCGATCCCATCCTCCCGCAGCCGTGCTTGCAGCTGCAGGAGGTCGCGGCGCAGCCGGGGCTGCCGGGGGCACTGGATGTAGCTCTGCAGGCAGCTCAGCAGCTGAGCGATGTGCTCTGAGCTCAGCCGTGGTCCCACCGTGCTCTGAGCGGGCGACAAAAGCCCTGAGATGGGCTCCGTCCCACCCCCGCCCCACGCCGTGCGCCCCGCAGCCCACCTGGCTCTCCCGCAGGGCGGCGGTGATGCCCGGTGCCTCGGCTCTGAGGATGCCCAGCAGGGCGGTGCGGCGCTCCATGTCCTTGCGCAGCACGAAGCCGTCCCCGCTCCCCTCGGGTGAGGATGAGCGCGGGGTGAGGTCGGAGCTGGTGCTGCTGTGGGGCACGGTGGGGCACGGTGGGTCGGGGCTGCCCCATGGCACACGTGGCATCGTGGGGCGGTGCCCTGCTGATACCCGGGGAAACCACCCAAGCCGTTCCCAGCGCAGGAGGGGATGGGGAACGACTGAAGGTGACCGAGAGCCACCGCAGCTCGGCCTTCCCGAAAGCTGTTACGGGGTTATGGGGCTAATGGGGGGGATCAGCACAGGGGGTGCTGGGCTCCACCTCAGTGACCCAGCAGCACTCTGTGCCTCCCCTTTCCCCCCCCCCAGTCTGTAACAGAGACAGCTGTGCCACCAGCACGGTGTGGGGCCATCTGAGGGTCACTCACCAGAGGGAGACCAAAATCCAACCCCACATGGCCCTGGGATGCCACCACCCCAACCCACCTGTGGCCTGGCGCTGCCTCGCCGTGGCGCTGTGGGAGCGGGCTGCTGCCCGCCGTGCCCCCCACCCCAACCCCCTGCATGGCAGGACATCCCCCGGTGCCGTCGGTCCCCACTGCGTCCCCATCACGGCGCTCCCAGCGGGGTGAACCGCCTGCCAGGGAGAGGAAGGAGTGGGGGGAGGTCAGCGGGCAGCCGTGCCGGGACCCCCCGCTGCCCCCCAGCTCACCCCTCGCTGTGGGCACCCCCTGGCTGCGGGCACGCCTGGCACCAGCCAGGAATGGGTCCTGCAGCAAGGCAGATGCTGTCGCCCTCTTGGCCGGGTCGGCCTCGAAGCAGCGCAGGATGAAAGCCTTGGCCTCGTCCGACATGGAGCCGGGCACCTCCGGGTGCGCCTTGAACATCCCCACCTGCGGGACGGGCTGCACAGGGACCGGCCACCCCAGGAGGGCACTTCGGGGCTGGGGAGCCCTCCTGTCCCCCCCTTCCGTCCCCCCGCCCGTGGGTACCTTGAACATCGCCGCCTGGGGGCTGCCCAGCTCGTAGAAGGGCGGTTTGCCCGTGGCCATCTCGATGACGGTGCAGCCCAAGGACCAAATATCCGCCGGCTTCCCGTAGCCCCACGGCCCTCGGTCGATGATTTCGGGGGCCATGTACTGCAGGGTGCCTGGGGGGGGGAGGGGGGGAGGGGAAACGAAGCCCCTATTTGTCACCTAGACACCCCACAGCCCCTCTCCCCCCCGCCCAGGCTGCCCCTACCCGCGAAGCTGTCGGCGCTGGGGCTGATGCCCGCCAGCCGCTTGGAGGTGCCGAAGTCGGAGATCTTCAGCACGCCGCTGTACGTGTTGATGAGGACGTTGTCTCCCTGGAACCCCAAAAGAAAGCCCCACGGCCTCGAGCTGAGCGTCCCCCGAGCGGGGCTGGGCAAAGAAGGGCAACCCCCAGCCCCCCACCCCCCACCTTGATGTCCCGGTGCACGATGTGGTTATCGTGGAGGTAGCTGAGCCCGTCGAGGATCTGGCGGGTGTAGAAGACGATGGTGGGCTCGTTGTCCTTCAGGGGACCCCACTTGGAGCGCAGCAGGGACGAGAGGCTCCCTGAGGAAGGGGCAGCACCCACATTCACCCTATGGGTCCCCAACTCCCCCCACCCCCAGCCTCGTAGCGTTGCCCACCTCCGGGCACCTCCTCCATGAAGATCTTGATGAAGCCATCCTGGCTGATGGAGCCCAGGTACCGCACGATGTTCCTGTGCCGCAGGCGCTTGTGCAAGGCGAGCTCCTCGTGCAAGGGCTGCGAGTAGCTGCACGGGGGGGCAGCAGGGTGATGGGCTGCACAGAGACCCCCACCCCCACCCCGGCACCGTTGGACCCACCGGCTGTCCCGCTCTGGGATCTCCTTGATGGCGATCCTCACTTGGGTGCCAAGGCAGCGCCCGGCGTAGACGACCCCATAAGTGCCCCTGCCCAGGACCACGCGCTCACCCGACTCGGTGCACTCATAGCTGTACTGTGGGGGGGACACGTGGGGGTGGCAGCCGGACCGCCCGGTGCCCCGCGCCACCCTCTGTGCCCTCCTCACCTCCAGGATGGGCTGCGTGCTGCTGGGCAGCTCCTCACCGCCCTGCTTCGCCAGGAAGGATTGGACCCGGTCACAGAACCTGCGTGCGGAGAGGGGGCGGTGCCGAGTCCCAGCGATACCACCGACCCCCCCCCCCCCCCCCGCCACGTGCCACATCCCCGCCCCCCACCAGCACAAAGGCTGTTTCAACTTCTGTTTGTCCCCTTTCCTCCCTAGGGCGCAACCTGCTGCTCCCATGGGGGTGGTTTGGGGCTCCTCCACACCCCAAAAGCAACGTGGGGTCCCCGTGCCCCCCGCTCACCACTGGCAGTGCTGCTGGGAGGGGAAGTAGAGCTGGAAGTCCTCCTCCGTGTGTACCACATAGAGGAAGCAGCCCCGCTCATCGCTCTTGCAGATGCTGCGAGGAAAGGACCCCCCCGTCACCCCCCACAAGCAGTAGGGCTGGGGTGCAGCCCCCAGGGTGGGGGGAACTGGGGACATGCTCACCTGATGCCCCGGATGGCTGCGGGTGGGAAATTCCAGCTCGACGCCGCTTTCTGCAGGAAGGAGGAGAAGGGGTGGGTGGGAGGCGGCCAGCAGGACCCCCCCAGGACCCCAAACCCGGCCCTACCTCCTCCGTGGGGCACACGAGGGTGAGCGTCACAGCGGGCTCCTCTGCTGCACTGCGCACCGCCAGCCGTGCCGGCTGCAGCACCTTGCCGTGCTCCAGGACGAGGACCTGCAGCCACCACGCACGGTCACCCCGCGTCCCCCCACCCGTCCCCAGGTCCCCGGGGCTGCTCCCCACCGGGCAGCACGGCTCAGGCACGAAAGGCTGGCAGGAGGTGAGGAGGAAGCCCAGCCAGAAGTCAGCCAGCTCCTGCCGGGCGGACGGCACCGCCGGGCGCTCCTGGAAGTGCTTGTAGAGCAGGAACGTCTCCATGACGGACACCAGGTACCTGCACGGCGGGCATTGCGGGTGGGGACGTCCCACGGTCCCTATAAGCCGCAGAGGGTGGCCGTGTTGGGTGTGCACAGCCGTGCCCCTGGCGCTCACCATCCCGGCGCGTTGAGCTTGTAGAGCTTCTCGGAGGCCTGGATGACTTTGCCCAGGTCGTTGGCCAAGATGCCGGCCCCGAGGCAGAAGCCGACGTCCCAGTAGTGCCGCAGCTCCTCCGGGCTGCCCTTACGGCCCTGCAGGCAGCTCAGCTTCACTCCTGGATGTGGGATTGTGAGCCGTCAGGGATCAGCGCCCCGATGCCCGCAGGGATCCCCGTGCAGGTCGGGGCGCACCGATCTGCTGCAGCCGCAGCGACGTGGCGAAGCGATGGCCGGAGGCGACGAGGAGGACGGCGGCGTTGATGCCCGCATGGAGGCTGGGCTCCAGCTCAAAGGCTTTGCTGTACCTGAGCAGAAGGCATCACCCCAGTGTGGCGCTGGGGACGGCACGTCCCGCCTCCCAAGCAAACCCCTCCGTGTGACACGGGGCTCCAGAGATCGAATGGTGGAATTGTGAGGGTTGGAAAAGACCTCTAAGATCTCCCGGTCCACCTGCACGGCGCGCTGACCGCGTGCGAGGGGAGGGAGAACCGAAGGCCCTGCAGGCTTCTGCCCTGCTGGGCAGGGATCTGAATGGGAACCCACACACAGCCCACGGGGTCCCGGCCCCGGGTGCATCCCCAGCCCCATCCCAGCCTCACCAGTACAGCGCTCGGTCCCTCATCTCCGTGTCGCTGAGGCCGGAGCTGATGAACATATCTTTGTAGATGCGGCCGCAGAGGCAGAGCAGGTCGGGTGCTGCCGTGTCCCGGTGCTGCACGGCGGGCAGCAGCACTGACAGAGCCTTCTCACGGTCCCCAGCACGGTTACGCCTGCGTACGGTGCTCAGCAATAGGGCCGTGGCTCCCTCACCCCCCCACCCCAGCCCCGTGGGGACGCCGGGACCGGCACTCACTGGCTGAGGGCGAAGGCGTAATGGAAGCGGACGTTGGGCTGCTCGGCCACGTCGCAGGTGGGCAGGGAGCGCAGGGTGTCCACCAGAGAGATGATGGAGTCATAATCCTGCGGGGACATCTCCGAAGGCTGAGCCGGGACCGACCTCCTCAGTTCATCCACAGCCTGGGGGTTGTGGGTCCGACGGGGGGCGACGAGGAGCGGGGATGGCAACGCAGCGCCCGGCTCCCACCTGGGCGTCGCGGTAGGACAGCAGCAGGCTGACCACGATGTCCAGGCTGAGCAGCTCCACGCTGTCCAGGCGCTGCTGGATGCGCCTCAGCTCCCGGCTCAGCTCCTCGCCCCGGAACAGCTCCCGCACCCGGCGGATGTCACGTCGGAGGGTCTCCCGAAAATACCCGCTGTTGGGGGGCAGAGATGTGGGGCCGGGCACGCGGGTGGCTGCCCTCCTCTGAGAGCAGCTCGGTTCGGCACCGGGGCTGGGTGCTGGTACCAGGAGTTGGTGGGGACGCCCTCCAGCAGCCGGACGAGGCGTGCTGTCAGCGGGGTGAAGGGCTCCGTGCGGCAGGTGGGCTGGGGGGGCTCAGTGGGGGGCTGCTCAGCGCTGTTCTCGCAGCACAGCACCTCTCCGTGGGCCGTCACCGTGTAGGGGATGAAGGTGTAACTGCCACACAGGTCCTGGAGGGCGGTGGGGGGAGGCAGGGCTGAGTGGCAGCGCCGTCCCCGTTCACCCCCCCACCCCCAACGCCCATCATTTGGGGCTTTGGACCCCACCGCTGTCATTATGCTCCAGAGTGAACGGTCCCGTTGGCTTTCTGGGGCTGCTCCCAAACCATCCTTGTGCTTCCTTGCGCTGCTCTGAGCCGTCCCTCCCCATAACTCAGCTCTGGGGTTGAGGTCTCGCTTCCCACATGCGCTGCCCATGCGCTGGGGGAGCTCGACCACCGCCCCCCCACCCCCCACCCCCCAGCACTGTGGCAGCAGTGAGAGCAGCAGAGAGCCGTACCGAGTTCTTCTGACAGATGTCCTCCTGGGGACGGAGGGAGGGAGGGAGGAGGGACTTAATGAGGAGTTCTGGCACAAAAGAAATCAGCTGATTTCAGGATCCGGGGTCAAAGTCACCCGCAGATGGCCCCCGCTCACCTGCAGGGCCTTCAGGGCGGGCAGGGCGGTGCGGCAGCAGAGCAGCACGTTGTGGGGCATCTCGAAGCTCTCGCGGACCCCCAAGTGGTAGAAGAGCGAGGGCTGGCAGACGGCATCGCTCAGCTCCACCACGGCCACATCTGCCGGCCAGGATGGCATCAAGCACCGCCCCGAGCTGGGAAACCGAAGCACCCACCCGGAGAAACGAGCGCGATGGGGGGTTTTCCTCCTCCTCACCTGCGTTGTAGAAGCGGTCCAGGGCTGCGGTGTCCCCCAGCGCCAGGCGGCCGAAGGGCACGGACTGCAGGCGGCCCCGCAGCTGGCGGCAGGCGGCCCGCAGGCAGCGCAGCGCCGGGCACGGAGCCGGCTGGTGGCTCGGCACGCACACCACGCTCAGCGCCCGCCCACACCGCGTCCCGCACACCGGGCGGCACATCGTGCCCTCCACCGCCAGAGGGTCCTGCCAGCAGCTGCCCGCCCCGGGGGCTGCCATGGGATGGTGGGGGGTCGGGGGTCGGGGTGATGCCAAGCACCGAAATCTGCGCCGGGAGAGCGTGAATGGAGCGCAGGGAGAGCCCCGAATCCTGCACCAAAGGAAGCCCGAAGCCACGCTGAGAAAGCCCCAAATCCTGCAGTGAGAAAGGCCGAACCCCACACCGGGAGAGCCCAAACTCTGCACCAGGAGAGCCACAAATCCCACATCGGGAGAGCCCAAACCTTTCACCGGGACAGCACAAACCCCACACCAGGGAGGGCCCAAATCCTGCGCTGGGAGAACTCAAACCACGCACTGGGAAAACCCCAAGCCCAGCACTGGGAGGGCTCAAATTCTTTACCGGGAGAGGCCAAAAACTGCACTGGGTGACCTCAAACTGGACACCAGGACAGCCCCAAACCCTGCACCAGGAGAGCCCAAATCCTGCACAGGGACGGCCCCAAATCCCGCACCAGGACAGCTCCAAGCCTGCACAGGGAGAGCTCAAACCCCGCACTGAGAAAGCCCCAAATCCCGCACCAGGAAAGCCCCGAACCGTGCAGCCAGAGAGCCCAAATCCCACGCTGAGAAAGCCCGAACCCGGCACCGGGAGAGCCCCGAACCCCGCACAGAGAGAACCCAAGCCGTGCACCAAGGAAAGCCCCAAATCCCACAGCAGGACACCCCAAACCCCGCACCAGGACAACCCCGCACCACGCCCGGCACCGCAGAACCCGCTCCCCGCTCTGCCCCGCTTCCCACCGCCGAACCGGTCCCGCTCCGTGCCGGGGTCTTTGGCTCTTTGGGTCCGGTTCCCCCCCCCCGGCACCGCGCTCCGCTCCGCCCCGCCCCGCCCCGCCCCGGGCACCGGCACCGCTTCCGCCTGTCCCGGAGTGACTCAGCGCGGCCGCGTGGGGACGGGACGGGACCTATGGGATCCGACGGGATGGGGCAGAGCCCTGTAGGACCCGATGGGATGGGGCCTATAGGACCTGACGGGACAAAACCCTTTAGGACTCAATGGGACGGGATGGGACTGTGAAGGACCTGATGGAATAGAATGGAACCCTGCGGGACCTGATGGGATGGGATGGAACCCTATAGGACCTAATGGGACAGGACCTATAGGATCCAGTGTGATGTAACCTTCTAGGACCCAATGGGTTGGGATGAGACCTATAGGACCCGATGGGACAGGACAGAACCGTACGGGACCTGATGGGACAGGACCTGTAGAACCAAATGGCATGGGACAAGATCTATAGGACCCAGTGGAATGGGGCAGAATCCTATAGGACCTGGTGAGATGGGACAGGATCTAATAGGACCCAGTGGGATGGGACCAAACCGTATAGGACCTGGTGGAATGGGATGAGATTCTATAGGACCCTATCGGACAGGACTTATAGGACCCGACTGGAGAAGATGGAAACTTAAAGGACCCAATGGGATGGGACCCTATAGGATCCGATGGAATAGGATAGAACCCTATAGGACCCAATGGGACGAGACCCACAGCGCCGGGTGCTGCTCCCATCCTGGTGGCACCATTTGCAAAGCAGGTGCTGAGGAAAGGGGAAGCTGTGGGGCCACAGCGAGTTCCTTCCCCCTGTGCTGCTGCTGCACGGCACGCATGGGTGGGGTGAGGAGAAGCTGTGGTTTTCCTGGGGAAGGGGGTGGGCAGAGCCCTGCGTGCCCATCATGTCCTCATCACATCCCACCACGACTCCACGGTGTCCCCATCACGTCCTCACCAGCACAACCCCATGGTGCCCGCCGTGTCCCCATCGCACCCCCAAAACGTCCCCACCGTGCCCCCATGATGTCCCCATCAACACATCCCCACAGGTTCCCCACTGTGTGTGTCCCTGTGGTGTCCATCGTGTCCCCATCACATCTCCACGGTGTCCCCTTCGTGTCCCCGTCACATCCCCACCACGTCCCCATGGTGTCCCCATGATGTGTGTCTCCATCACGTCCCCATCGTATCTCCACGGATTCCCCATCATTTCCCCACCAATGCATCCCCATAGTGCCCCCCGGGCCAATTAAGGGACATTAATAGGGAAGGGAACAGGAATAGGACGTGGGAAGGGGGTAACCATGACACAGACACCAGACATGGGAGGAAAGTCCTTTATTGGGTCTCTGCCCCCACTGTGCCAGCCCTGGGTTGGGGGGCAAACGGCCCCCATCCTCCTTCCCCCACAGCTTCGTCCTGGGGGGTGTGTGTGGGGGGCAAAGCTGGGCTGGATGAGCCCCCCCACCCCACGCCATCGAGGAGCACTGGGAACATCCCAGCAGCATCCCATGCCACGTTGGGGACATCAGACTTGGTGACACCCCCCCACCCGCCCCCAGGTGCAGCCCCCCCTGAGCAGAGCCAGCTTTGCATAGTTGCGGTGCAGGTGGGGGTCCCGCAGCCGGGGGGGGGAGGGGGGGGGGGGGCTTTGGGATGGTCCCAGTGTGGGATGGGGACACAGAGGTGGTCTCTTCTCCACCTCCCCGGGGGGGGTGAGGGGAGCGTCGTCCCGAGCTCAGACCCTGCAGCAGCAGATAGAGAAGAGTGCATAGCAGGAAGGGCCCGGGGGGGGGGGGGGGGGGGTTGGGGGGAGGACAGCACCCACCCCACTGCCCCCACCCATGGGCGGGCGGGCATCTGGGATGTGGGGGGGGGGATGGGGGATTGCTGCGGGGAAGGGATGGGGGGCACAGGAGCTCTGCAGGCTTTCCCCCACCCCACCTCCAAGACCCCCCCCCCCCCCCCCCACCCCCCCCCCCCCCCCCCCCCGGACACGACACACGGACACCACCCGGCAGAGTTTAATGGGGGCAACGGGAGCGACAAACCTCAGCCCACAGCACACAGCACGCAGCCCCCTCCCCAAAACAGCACACAGGGGGAGGGGAGACACACAGGGACCTCCGTATCCATCGTGTCCCCCCCCCCCCCAACCCAGGAACACAGAGGCACAACAAAAGCACACAGCAAGGTCCCGGCTCTGCTCCTGCAGGGGGGGTGGGGGGACAGTGGGGACAGCGGGGTCTCAGGGCTGGGGGAGCAGGAGGGGGCAGCGCGTGGGGCCGGGACCCTGCAGGATGCGATGGCACCGGGATGCTGGAGCCGGAACCAAGAGGGGACCCCCACAGGGTGCAGCGGGGGGGGGGGGGGGGAAAGGGGATGCACACTGTTGGGTGCTCTCTAATAGAATAGGGTTGCAGCCCCCACCCCAGCAAGGGGCTCAATGGGACGGGGGCTGCCCACCGCCTCCTTGGGGACACCGCAGAAGGGACGGGGGACGTGGGGACACTGCACAGCCCTGGGGAAAAACAGCAAACAGCAGAGAACCCCCCCGCCATGCAAAGGAGGAAGGTGGGAACGAGCCCCTTCCCCCAGGGGGAGCTGTGGGGCTGCGGGGCAGCTCCCTCCCATCTTCTGGCAGCACTCGGCACCTACTGGTTGTCCTCTCTGGCAGCGTGCAAGGAAAGAGAGCCCCCCCCCGTGTTAGAAGCCCCACGGTGGGCACGAGGAGGGGCTGGGAGAGCGTTGGACCCCCACGGGGTGGGTCTGGGGGCTGCACGGTCCCTATGGGGAGCGGCGGGGCAGCAGCACACAGACAGACACAGAAAGGGTTCAAACCTCCACGTGGAAACGAGGGAGGACAACCCAGACCCCAAATCCCCCCCACCCCCATGGGAGGGGATGGACAGACAGCCACGGGAGGACACAGCACCCCACGGCGAGACGGGACGTGGTGGGATGGTGGGGCTGCCCCACAGCGTCGGTGTGACCCCACCGAGCCCCACAGAAGACCACGGGAGCCTTACAGCGTTTGGTAGGCGCTGTCCTTGGACTTGATGAACTTGAGGATGAAGAAGAGGACAGCCTGCACGCTGAGCACCAGCACGATGCCGCCCACAAAGCTGGCCGTGTCGAAGCCCGGAGGCTGGAACTCGGGGCTGCCTGTCAGCGGGGCATGCGTGGTGCTGCTCCCTATGGGACGGTGTGGGGCTATAGGGGCTGACAGCCCCACGGCTGCCACCCCCCCCCCCTCCCGAAGGATGGGGTCCAGCGGGAGGGAAGGGCTCGGCCCCTTCTTGCTGGAGCAGCGCGGGGGCATCAATAATTCAGAGCCGCAGCTCCGGTTACGGCCGCATTTAGCCCGGCGCTCTCCAGTTCCCATTTCCTGGAAGAGGCTCCGTCTCCACTCCCAGCCCCATCCCAGCTGCCCGCCCGCTCTGCTGCCCACACAGGAATTGCTGCTGCTCCCCAGGCCCCCCCGGCCCATCCTGCACTGCTGCAGCGCCGGGTGAAGAGCTGTGGGTCTGGGGGCACGGCTGGCACCGTGTGCACGGCCAGGGGTCAAAGCCCACCGATGTGACCCCGAGAGCACAGCACTGCTCATCCCCAGGGACACAAAATGTACAGGGAAGGGGGTGGTCCAGTCCCATGCCATCCCATTACCCACCATGCCGTGCCATCTCATTCTGTCCCATCCCATCCCACCCCATCCCATACTATCCAACCCCAACCCATCCATCTCATCCCATTCCAACCCATCCCATCCCATCTCACCCCATCCCACTCTATCCTACCCCAATCCACCCATCCCATTCCGTACTATCCTACCCCACCCCATCCATCCCATCCCATCCCAACCTATCCCACCTCATGCCATCCCACCCCATCCCACCCCAGCCCCACTCACGTGGGGAACGCGTTGCAGGCTCCTTGCTAGGGGGCCGCGGTGGCTCTTTGGTAGGGGATTTCAGTGCTGCTGGAGACAACAGCAGAGGACAGGAGGGAGGAGGGCTGCAGGGGGCACAGCCCCGGATGGTCCCATCCCCATTGAGGCCCCATGGCTGTAGGGTTACCTGGGCACAGGGCACTGCTGTTGTAGAGCACACATGTGTCCCGCGCAGCCGCCCCACTGTGCATGCAGCTCCACGTCTCTGCAGGGAAGGCGGGCAGGGGGCTCCCAAGGGGGTTCTGGGGTTCACTGCTCCCCCAGAGCCAGCCGGGCCCGGAGCCCCACACCCCAGGCTGAAGGATGAAGGGCACCGGGAGGGGTGAGGGGTTCAGAGCTCACCCGGTGCCCCACAGCCCCCCCAGAGGCAGCCGGTGCCGTTGGGCGCTGGAGGAGCGGCTGTGCACAGCTCGCAGGACAGCAGCTCGCTGCATTCTGCAAAGCAAAGGGAGGAGTGGGGTCAGGGCCGGGTCCGTCCCTCACCTCCGAGTGGGAAGGACCGGTGGCCCCTCCTGGTGGGGAGCAGAGTCCCACAGGGCGGACGTCCCTCACCCCAAACCACCCCATGGCACGCAGGGCTCACCCCACTGCCCACAGCCGTAGGATGGGGATCTTCTGGGGGCTGCTGCGGGGCCATCCCATCCCGGTGCCCCTCTGCCCCCCGGAGCCCCACTCCCCACCACCGTGAGTCACCGCTGTGCCACCAGCTCTGCCCTCCCCCCACCCCCCCCACGCACTCATCATTAATTGAAGGCAACATCAGCAATGAGGCCCCGCTCCGGGTGCCCCCCGCACCCCACATCCCAGCAGTGTCCGCACGCTCTCAGGACGGGGCCCGGAGCCGTTCTCATGGGGGTCAGCAACAACGGGGTCAGCAGGGCCTGGACGGGGGGGGGGCGGGGGGTGATCACCCCATCCCGGGGGCTGTGCAATGCGCCGCTAATCAGGAGCGGTGGGAGGATGGGAGGAGGGCTGTGCATTATTGATGTTGAGCTGCACGCGGGGGGGGGTGGGGGTGGGGGGCAGGAAGACCTGCTTCGCTCCCCCTGTGGGTTCTCAGCGCGTGGACCCCATTGGGTGTCCCCCCCTCCCGCCCCGCACCTGCGGGTCGCGGCCCCAAAGCGCTGCCATCGGGGTGAGGTGGGCACCGCGCTCTGGGCACGAAGGGGGGGAGGGGGGGAGTCATCGGAAGGCGAGCCCCCAAAGTTTGTTTTACTCCTCCCCTCCTTCAGCCCCCCCCCCCTCCCCTTACCCCGTGGGGCAGCTCCTTACCTGCGCGGGTAGCGACGGATCCCTGAGCGCACAGAACCGCGCACAGCACCGCGCAGCGCAGCGCTCCGGCGCACGGTGGGGTCATGGCCCGGCCCGGCCCGGCCCGGTTCGTTCCGTTCGGTCCCGCGGAGGCGGCGGTGATCCCGGGAGGGCTGAGCGGAGCGGGGACGTCCGCGCCCTCGGGAGGCGGCCCCGGGGGTGGGGAGGGAGGGGGGCGGCCCCGCCTCGTTCTGCCCCGCCCCACCCCCCACCTCCTCCCTTCTGCGGGGGGGGCCCGTGGGAAAGCGGCGGCTGCGGGTCCGGCTGCGGGACGGTGCGCACCCGGAGCGCGTTGCACGCGCATCGCACACCCCGCGCACTGCACGCACCGCGTGCGCTCTGGACACGCTGCGCGCCCCGCGCACCGCACGCGCAATGCCCGTCCTGCGTGCGCTGCACCTGCGCGCACGTTGCGCGTTCTGAGCGCTAAGCGCGCTCCCCCCGCACTGCCCCCCGTGCACCCCCCCCCGGAGGCCCCCCCCTGGATCCAGGGACGTGTCCGGAGCCGTCGGGAGGGCGCCGTTCCGATGGGTTCCACTCGAGGACCGGGAAGGGTCCCCTCCCCTCGGGGCAGCGCCGTCGGGGGACCCTTCAGCACAGCGAAATGCGCAGCCTCCCCCCCCCACCCCTCCCGGCCGGTCCCCTCTCTGAGGCGGTCCCGAGGGGGGGCCACGCACCTCCTCCTCCCCCCACCCCCCCCGAGGAAGGCCCCCCCCCCCGCCCTCCGCCCTTCCCGCAGCCCCACTCCGGCAGTTTCCGGCACTCCCGGTGATGAATTATTAAGGGCTCATGATGAAGGATTAATTATTCCCGGCTCCCCCCGGCACCGCAATGGCTTTGGGCAAGGATGTGGCGAGGGGAACCCGGGTCGTGGGGTGCGGGAGGGGGGGGTGCGGGCGTGGGCCGGGTGGGGGGGGGAGGGGGCTGTTTTTATGAATGGGCCGCTCCCGCCTCGCTGCGATTACGATGCGGCGCGCGCGCGCGCCCTCGCTGCCTCGCGGAGCGCTGATTGGCTCCGCCGTGCGCTGACGTCACAGAGGGGTAAGCGGGGCTGCGGGGGGGGGCGGTGATTCACACCTCTCTGCCCCCCTTTTCTCCCCCCCCCCCCCCCCCCCCGCCCCACAACTCAGCGGGGTTCGGTCAGTATAACTCGGCAGCGCCCATGGCTGCGGGGCGGCACAGCACAGCCCGGGGCCGGCAGCCCGGCAGGTGAGTGCCTGGCACGGGGCGGGGGGGGGGGGGTTGGTACTGGGATGCACTGGGACTGGGGGGATACTGGGATGGGAGACACTGAGATGGGGAGATGCTGAGATGGGGGGGTGTTGGGATGAGGGGTGCTGGAATAGAGGAAGACACTGGGATGGGGGAGGGGTGGCACTGGAATGGGGGGCACTGGGATGCACTGGGACTGGGGTTGGCACTGGGATGGGGGCTGCTGGGATGAAGGACCACTGGGATGCAGTGGGATGGGAAGGCAATGGGATGGGGGACACTGGGTAAGGTGTTGGAGATGAGATGGAGGACACTGAGATGGGGGGGAGTTGAGATGGGGGGTGCTGGGATGCACTGGGAAGAGGTTGGCACTGGGATAGGGGGGGCACTGGGATGGGGGGGATGCTGGGATGAGGGGGTGCTGGGATGGGTGGTACTGGAATGCACTGGGATGGGAAGGCAGTGGGATGGGGGACCCTGGAAAGGGGGGGCACTGGGATGAGTTTGGCACTGGAATTGGGGGATTCCGAGATAGGAGGGTGTTGGGATGGGGGATGCTGGGATTAGAGAGCACTGGGATGCAGTGGGATGGGAAGGCAGTGGGATGGGAAGGCAGTGGGATGGGAAGGCAGTGGGATGGGGGACACTGGGTTAGGTGTTGGCACTGGGCTGGAGGGTACAGGGGAAGGGCTGTCAGCCCGTTTGGGTAAATGGCCACGGCAAGGGCACCAGGGGTACCCCCGCACACTTAGGGCTGTGCTGCCCACTCAATGCCCCCTCAGAACCCCAATGCAGCACCCCCTCCTCTCCCCAGTCTAAGGGTGCTGAGGGTGCAGGGTCGGACCCGTGCAGTGGGGCTGCCCCCATAACCTTCCCTCCTTATTTTTGGGGTGGGGCCACGAGGCGGGGCGGGCAGCGGGGCCGGTGCTGCTCCCAAGGATTTCTCCACCACGTTTTGCGGAGCTCAGATCCCCACGTGCTGCGGGTGCTGCCCTGGAGATGGGCGCTGAGGGTCACCTCCGGCTTTGCCCCCCACAGGTGACCCCCCCCCCCCCCCCACCCCGTCACCGTGATGGAGGTGCGGCCCCCCAACGCAAGTACTGGGCGGCACAGCAGCTTTGGGGGGCAGAATGGCAGCGTTCGCTCCTTGGAGCTGCAGTCCACGCTCCAGCCTTCGCCCTTGGACCCGTGGGACGTCGTGCTGTGCGTCTCCGGCACCGTCATCAGCTGCGAGAACGCGGCGGTGCTGGCGGTGCTGGCGGTGCTGGCGGTGACGCCGGCGTTCCGCGCTCCCACGTTCCTCCTCACGGGCAGTTTGGCAGCCGCCGACCTGCTGGTGGGGCTGAGCCTCATCCTGCGCTTCGCCTCCATCTACCTGGCGCCGTCGGAGCCGCTCGGTTTGGGGACAGCGGGGCTGCTGCTCACCGCCTTCACCGCCAGCGTGTGCACCGTGCTGGCCATCGCCGCCGAGCGCTTCGTGTCGCTGCGCAACGCGCTCACCTACAGCTCGGCGAGGGCGGGCGGCCGGACCCGGCTCACGCTGCTGCTCACCTGGGGGGCATCGCTGTGCTGCGGGCTGCTGCCCGCCCTGCGCTGGAACTGCGCGGGGGACCCGTCCTCCTGCGGGCCCATCCGGCCGCTCAGCGGGCACCACCTCACCGCCGTGTCCATCTCCATCCTGGCCGCCTTCGCGGTGCTGCTGCAGCTCTACGCTCAGATCTGCTGCATCGCCCGCCGCCACGCTCAGCACGTGGCCGCGCAGAGGCACCTGGCGGGGCGGACGGGCGACGGCGCGGCGCGCAGAGGGGCGGCCACGCTGGTGGTCACGCTGGGCTCCTTCGCTTTGTGTTGGCTGCCCTTCGCCGCGCTCTGCCTGTCGGGTCGCCGCCCCCCTGCCCACCTCCCGCTGCTGCCCGCCGCCGCCAGCTCCGTCCTCAACCCGCTCATCTACGCCTTCCGTACCCGCGAGCTCCGCGAGGTTCTGTGGGCGCTGTGCTGCGGGTGCTGCTCCGCCGCGACGCCCTTCCGCTCCCGGAGCCCCAGCGACGTCTGATTGTACCCAAGGGATGCGTGAGCGTCACCCGGCGACGTCCGGTTGGGCGCCTGAGGGCGTCTGGTTGGCACCCGGCGACATCTGGCCGTCCCCAGTGATGCGTGGCCGTCAGCTGGTCGCACCCGGTTGTCGCTGGTGATGCCTGGTTGGCACCCAGCGGCGGCCGATTGTCGCCCGCTCACGTCTGGTTGTGCCCGGTGAGGTGTTACTGTCACCTGATGGCAGCTGCGTGTCACCCAGCGACGTCTCGTTGTCACCCGGCGATTGTCACCCAGTGCCATCTGGTTGCACCCAGCTGACACCTGGTTGTCACCCACCAACAGCTGTCTGTCACCCCTCACGTCTGATTGTCGCCTGCTGACATCTGCCTGTCACCCGGCAGCAGCTGCCCCCACTGACGTCTGTCTGTCCCCACTGACGTCTGTCTGTCCCCACTGACAGCCATCCCACCCCCAGCCCTCCTGCCCATCTCTCCCATCCATTTTTGGGCTGGGTTTTGTTCCCCCCCCCCCCCCATCAGCTCCCCCCATCCCCGTCCTTTTGTGCGCGGCCCCTCCCTCTATTTTTCCACATACAAGAAAATGTATTTTTATCCAAAATAGACCCAATATTTACATGTGCACGAGGAGGGGGGGAGGGGGGGGGCATTCACTCCCCTTTGCTTTCTTATCTCAAGGGGGGGAGAGGGGGAATCGCTGCAGGAAGGACCCCCCCCCCCCCCCCTTATATTCATCTCTTTATTCTGGGCAATTCCGGGGTCGCAGCGCTGCCCTCTGCTGCCACCACTGCCTTCCGGATGGGGGGTGCCCCCATTAGACCCCTCCCTCCCCCCCCCCCAAGAGCACTGGGGCTGCCCCACACCCCCACCAAAGCGTTCCTTTGCACCGGGGGGTGGATTTGCACTTTTTCTGGGGTGGGGGGGTTGGGTTTGGGTGTTGATTGCAGCCGTTTTGGGGTGGGGAGGGGGGGAATAAAAGCGATTTGTGATATGAGATGTGGCTGTGTGATGCTGGGGGGGGGGGGGGGCAGGTTGGTGTCCCCCCTTTGCCCCCATTGAACGTGGTTGGGAAACGCGACTGCCGACCCCCAGTGAGACCGCGGGGGGGGGGGGGGGGGGCTCGGGGTGACGTGGGCCGGGGTGGGGGGGGGGGGGCAGGGGTCGATTGCATTGAACTCCATGCAAAGCATGGGGGGAACACACACACACATAGCAGTAGCACGGGGAAGGCAGGGTTAATGATCACAGCGCTAATTAGGGCAGCTTGTCCCCTCTGGGTGCGGGGCTCTGTGCCCTACAGCCCCCCCCCCCCCCCCCCCTTGGTGCCTCCTGGGTCGCTTTCAGGCTTTGGAGCACCCGCAGGCACGTGGGGATGTGGCATCTCAGGGAGGGGGAGGAAGAGGAGGGGTCCTTCCTCCCTGGGGGGTGAAGGGGACGCCCAGAGAGCATCTGGGGGGGGGCGGGGGGGACACACACCCCTTGGCCCCATCACAATTAAGGGAATGGAGCAAAGCTCGGGGGGTGCGGGTACCCCAAGTGGTTCCCCCCCCCCCCCCCCACACACACACTGGGGCTGCTGACACCTCTCTGAGCGTGGGGACACTGCGACAGCACACAGTTCCATGCTGGGACACCCCCCCCCCCCCCCCCAACACTGAGACAGAAGACACCCAGTGTGAGCCCTGCAGCGAGGTGGGGGGGGGGGGGGGGGGGGGCGTTCTAAACGCCAACTCCAGCTCGTGGGAGAAAGCACTGAGCTCCACACAGCCCCCCCGTGGTGGTGAGGGGGGTTGGCGGAGGGGTGGGAAGCTCTGGGCTGCAGGGATTGCAGTCAGCAGGACGGGCACGCATTGCTCCAGCTGTGCACACATCTGGCACGCAGCCCTCACTCCCTGCAGGGCCGGGGTGAGCTGTGAGCCACGGGCAGCCCCTCACCACCCCCCCCCCACCCCCAGCTCTGCTCCCGCGGCTGCACAGGGCCGGGGGTTCTGCTCCCCAGCTCTGCTCAGCACGCGCCCAGCAGCAAGGCCGTCGGGTTGGCAGTAACCATGGCAAAGGCAGGGCTGCTCCCCCAGCGCGGCCTCCATCCCAGCGCCAAAACCAGGCCTCTGCCAAAGGGAGGGGGGAGGGAAGGAGGGAGGCCGTGCAGCCCCCAAAGCCCCAACGGAGGTCAGGGATCGGGGAACAGAACCGGGATGCCGCGCAGAGGCTGAGCGGTTGCGGTCGTGTGCCTGGGTTCCGCCCAGATGAGCATCCTCTGCCCCGGGGTCGGAGATTGTGCTTCCCTGGAAGTGCAGACAGCATCCAGGGGTGCTGCTTCACCCGTCGGGGGTACAGGGTGGGAAAGTGGGGAACAACCGCACAGACAGCAGGAGGTGGGAAGGGGGGGGGGGGGGTTGTTTGCTCATCATGCAGCATCCCCCGATTCCCACAGCACGGCTCTGAGCCCAGGTTGCGCAGCAGGGATGCAGGGTGACCTGCAGGCCGTGCCCTCATCCGAGCAGCCCCAACCCGAACGCGGCGCTGGGTGACGGCACGGAGCCCTCCCTGCAGCCCACGCAGGCGGTGCGAGCGGCCGAGGCCGGCACGGAGAGGCTGCCCTGGCAGGCTGCAGAACCAGAGCTCCAAATCCATAATTCCTCTGGCACCCCGCGGTTATTTGCGAGCTGCTGTGAGCAGATGGAGGAGTTGCAGATAAAGCCATCCGCAGCACGGGAGCCGCTCGCCTTCCCCGCTCAGCGCCGCGTGGGCAGGGGGGGGAAAGAAATCAAATAATAAGGAAAAAGGGGAAGAAAAAAAAAAGGCAAGGAAAGGAAAGGCGGAAAAAGGAGAGAGAAGAGGAAGGAGACGGCCGGCCATTTGTGCGGGGCTGAGCTGCCATCTCGCACAACTGCGCGGTGCTGGGCCCTCCGTAGGGAGCACCGCCAGCCGCAGCCATGCCGGGGTGACATTGGCACTGCCAGGCGTGGGGCTGAACGCTGATGGGAGCTGGCAGCACGTCGGTCCCGGAGGGGGGAACGGAGGAGAGGAGCTGACGTCAGCGGTGGGAAGGACACGCAGCCCACTGGGCCGAGGCTGCGGGGTGCTGCTCACACCACCTCCAAGGAGAGAATTAAGCGCTGCTTTGGAGACGGGCGCCGCTGCGAAGCCGGGGCTGTGATGCGGTGCCCAGCGCCGTGGCAGACAGACACACAAACATCAGACGGGGCTGCGGTGCCAAGGCACGGCCCCAGCGGCTCCTCCGCAGCAAACAGAAAGGGCTCGGGGCCGCAGAGCACCAACACGGCGCTCATCTCACTGCTGGGCTCCGCTCCCCGCGCACGGCCCAGCCCCGCCATGCTGGAAGGCCCCTCCGCTCCGCCGGGCGCCCCACGCCGTGTGCGTGCACACACCGGGGCTGTTCCCCCACGGCAGCCCTGCAAAAGCAAAAGCAAAAGCCCTGAGGCGGCCCCAACCATCACCAGTGCGCCGCAGCTCCCCGGCTGCTCCTGCAGACGCGAGATGGAGCCCGCAGCCATCGGGACGCAGAGCCCAGCGCTGCTCCTTCCCTGCCCTCCGTGCCCCAGCACGGGAAAGGCCTCGCTGGTTCAGAAGCTGGCGAGGCCAATTAATCTAATGAGGTTTTGCAGCCGGGGACTATTGTCAGCCAGGAAAGGCACGGCGCTGCGGAGCGAGCGCGCGGGGGGCTCTGGGAAGCCGAGGGGATTTGGCACGGCAAAGCACGCAGGCAAAGCTTCTCCTTTTGTTGCTCCCCATCCGGCAGCAAGAAACGGGCTCACAGCGAGCCCAGGAGGCACACCTGAGAGCACAGGGACCTCGTGGAGCTGAGATGGAGGCAGAACCCAAGGGCAGAGCGCGGCTCACTGCAAGGCTGGGGCTCCTCAGTGCGCCGCTGCTTCTGGATGGGGGTTCTGCCACGCTGAGCTCCAACGGGCTCCAACACCAAGCGTGCCCAAAGGGCGGCCCGGCCGTGCACTGCAGGGCCCTCGCATGGCTCTCCAGGGCCCTCGCATGGCTCTGCAGGGCGGCAGGAACGGCAGCTGTCAGCCCTCAGCTCGCACTGCCCTGCGTGCGCCACGGGAACACCACGGCTCCCCACAAAGAGCACACGAAGGCACGGGTGGATAGAAAGGTTTGTTTTTTTTTTATCAGGTTGGAGCTTTTAAAAACAAGGACCGTCGTGCTTTGTTGGCTTGGTTTTCTTTTCTTTCTTTTTTTTCACAGGTACATTATAAAAAAAAATAAACCCAAACTTGCAACTGAGATCTTCATCCGAGGGGCTGAAAGCAGCAGCGGGAAAGCCCGGCTTACACCGCGACCACCAGATGTGCCATCAGCGTTCGCTCTGAGAGGGCAACAACCGACCCCGGGGAGACAACAGTGCTCCTCACACGGCGGCTCTGTTTGTAACCCTTTCAGCAGAGTTTCAGTGCTGAAACTCCTTTGGTCTGAAGTGAGTAACCCAACTCCTTCCTTCCCCCCCCCCCCCCAACCCCCAGCACCCTGAGAGCATCGGCCCAACGCCGCCCTGCTCTGCAGCGCACCCCGGCCACACACACAGCATAGCTCTCATAAATATATTTGTGTCATATAGGACAAATAAGGCACTTTGGAAGGGTTACAGCTCGCCTAAGACATTCTAAGCAGGAAGAGCAAGGAGTTAGTTTCTGAAATGGATTTAAATGAATGTTAATACGGTAATCAAACCCAGCGAATCCGCTTCCCCGCTTCAAGGCTTTGTTTAAAGAAATCAAAAAGGAGGGGAAGAAGCAGCCCCGAAATGCAGCAGCACGGAGAGCTGAGATGGGGCAGCAGCACCTGCCCTGCGAGGTGCTCCAAGAGCACAGCACCGTGCATGAGCTCATGGACCGAAATATCCCTTCCCTGAAATGACACCGTGCGGCTCCACGGCCATCTGGGACCTCGCAGAGCCCATTCCCTCCATCCAGACTGGTGCTCTGGGTCTGATAAGGAGAGGAGAAAGCGGTGAAGGTCACTGACTGCAGATGAGGCTCCGGGCTGAGCCCGGGGAGTGGGGCCACAGCCATCCCTGTGCGCCAAGGAGGGGCGGTGGGGGAGCGGCTGCCGGCAGCAGCAGCCAAGCACTGCGGGCAAAGGCAGCAGGAGAATGTCTGAGCGGGGCAGGAGGGCAGCGGCTGCCCCAGCTCCGTGCAGACATCCGTGGGGACGGGCAGAGAGGGGAGGCCCATGGCTCTGCTGAACGCTTTTGGCCGTGCAGAACGCTCGAGGCTCCCTGCTCAACCCAGCCCAGCGCGGCGCTGCCACGGCGAGAGGCAAAGCTGGGCAGGAGGAGAGCACAGGGCCTGGGCCCTGCAGCACTGCACAGCTGCTCTGCTTTGCAAAGGTTGTTTTTGGCACCTCTCCTCCTCCCCTGCTGGGTTCAGAAACACGAGGCTCGCTCGGCGGCCCGGCGCTCCGTGATTCTGCAGCACTGCTCACAGATGGACACCTCACACCCTTTGTCTCTCGGGGATCTCCACGCTCAGCTTTGTCATATCTGCAATCCCTCCGCTTGGGATCCTGCAGTTCCGCCTCTCAGCCCGGGTCTGAAAGCAGCCGTGGGTAAAAGCGGGCTTGCACAGCCAGAGCAGCATCCCTCCTGCTGCCAGCAGGGCTCCGGAGCAGGCGAGGCATAGGAAGGAGCACAGCGCTCCACCTGCGGCTGCACCGCTCGCCCACACAGCATCCCTGTGCCACAGGCGTGGGGCGACCGCAGCCCCAGCGCCCCGAGGCACAGCCCTGCCCCACATGCTGGGCTGCAAGGAGCTTGGCACTTCTCTGCATTTCACACGACAGAAAAACTCGCTCCCCTTTCCCAACAGGGGGCCGAGTCTACTTAAGGCAATTTAAAATTAACCCAGGTTTGGCATTTGTGAGCTCCGCGCTTCCCTGTGTGATAATGCTGTCAGCCTGGCTTAGCTCAAAGGTCTGTTTTCCCCAGGAACCTGTCTCCAAGAGCAGCCAGAGGAGGATGCTTACAGAAGGAGCAGAAAAACAGGCAGCGATTCTCCTCCAGCCCCCCTCGCCCAGCGCGCAGCACCGATCACTTTGCATTTCCAAGTCCCTCCGCCGCACGATGGCTCGCTGCCACTCGAGGGGTTTCTTTCCCTCTTCCAGAACCTGGAATGAGTGCTGCTCAGATGTTCCCAGCCCGCCGGGGTGCCTCTCTACGTCCTCTGCATCCTGCTCTGCACAGCCCATCCGCGGGCAGAAATGTAATGGTGGAGAGCCTGGTGAATCTCTCCTGATTGTGCACAGGGCTGAGCCAGATCTCAGCCCGACCCACACCCCAGCAAAGCCCCTCCTCCAGGCCCTCATCTGCTGTGGCACACATTAAAAATGCACCAACACACGCGAGAAATCAGTAAGAACTCGATGGCACAAACTGAAATCATCAATCAAACCCCCAAGAAGGGTTTTCAGCAACCCAGCAGCCTCCAGCTGGGCCTGGCATCCCAGCTATCAGCGACGCCATGAAACAAGGCAAGCTGGAGAGGGAACGACAGGCACAGGCTGGCAGAATACTTTACAATTAGAAAGGCAAAGAGGTTGGAGATTCGGTCTTAACGGTCCCAGCCCACGTCAGGCTGAGCCGTGGTCTCCACAAGGCTTTGGAATGGCTTTGTGAGACAGTGGTGCCCAGATGAAAATACAAAAAGCACACCTGCAGCATTGGGATATTTGCTTCTAGGCTTCCGAGATACGCAGATATTCTGTGTAATATAAAACAGCAGTAACACCTAGGACTGCTGGTTCAAGTTCTCCATTTTCTCCCCCCTGCCTGTGGTGAGCAGCCTGGGAATCCGTAGGGTTAGCTGGGAGAAGAAATGTTCTTAACAATTAACTGATCAACTACAATAACAGAAGGCGGGGAACACCACGGGTTAGGTCCGACGTAACCGATGGGCGACTCAGCTCACACACACGAGGTGCTTTTAGGCACACAAATCCCCCCCCCACCCCGCCAAGTCCTGAGGTGGAAGGGAGGAGCAAGCAAGGGTAACACCAGCAATTCCTGCAGCAACGCTCGCTGCAAACGGCGCGGTCGCTGCGGTAGGAAAGCAGCGGGTCAAAAAGGGGCCTGGTGCTCAGAGCAGCCCTCCCCGCTGCCTCCCTGCTCTAGGCACTTCTGGGTTTGGCTTTGTTTTTTAAGCACGCTCCCAGCACGGAGCGGAGCCATCAGCTCAGCCCTCCCTGCAGCAGGAAGCCAAGCAGCCGTCCTGCTGCAGCTCTGCATCCCTTTGTGCGAGGCTCTCTTGTGGCAAAGCAGACCCGGAGGTTTTTAAGGAAGGTAAAAAGGCAGCTTTAAAAAAAAAAAAGAGTGCACCCCTCCTCACATTGCACCCGATGCACCCTGCAGCCCTACAGCCAGGAGTGCACCCCGTGGGAGGGGGGGGGGGGGGGGTTAAGGCTGGAAATCCTGAGGAGGGTCAGAGGGGAAAGAATTGTGCACTACTGCCGAAAACTGATTATGTGACAGTGGGATGCGGCAGAGAACAGACATTTAAAGCCCATTTTCTTGCAGCACTACCAGTATTCACCGGAAAGGAAGAGCCACTAGATCGACTGCCTGCTGTTGCAATGAGGAAACTGGCTGAAAATGTCCTTCATCTGAAAGGCCACGCGGCCACAACAGGATCATCCATCTCTGCTTTAAAAATCCCTCAGGACGGAGGGGTTTTGTGTGCTCTGCCTGGTGGCATCGGGAATCTGGAGGTTTAGTTCTCTTAAATAAGCAACCGTTCCACTCCCTCCAGCCAAATCCCGCCGCCGCCCAAGAGGAGACCTTTTGGAAAGGCAGAGCACAAAGTCCTGCCAAAGCCTGGGAGGGGAGGGGGAGGGGAGATATGCTGGTGGTCGTCTGAAAACCCTTGGCACATCTTTGGTTACGGGATGAAAAGGGAACGGTGGAAGGTTTGGCCACCTGGTTCTTTAAGAAGCCGTTAACCCAGGAGGGAAGGGAACCGAGGGGATGGGACCGTGGTTAATCCGACCATTCGTCCTCATCGAACTCTGAAGAGTCATCCTCAGAGTCGCTGTACTCCACAGCGATGCGGCGCGACAGGATGGTTGCCACGTCGTTGCCCACAACGTCCCGCTTCTCCTGCTCCCGCTGCTCTTCCACCTTGCGGAGCTGGAAGCCTGATGGGAAGAAGGCAATGGAGGGGATCGTTCAAAGGCTTTGGTCACACTGAAATCCCCAAGGCAGCCATCCCTTTGATGAAATCCTCTGAGCAAGACAGCCCGTACTCTGCCAGCAAGTATTGGACACGCTATGGAATAACAGTGATGGTGAATGACAGCCAAGACAGGCTGGGTGGGCAGGTGGAATGGGAATTGAATCGTTTCTGTGCTCCTCTGAAGGGTTACACCACTGTCATTCAATCCACTTTGCAAACTTGGACCATGGCAGTTCTGGCACTGCCGTCTCCAAGGAGCAGGCAGAGACACACAGCCATCGAGGCCATCATCTGGGTGGGCAGACACGGGGAGCCCACAGCAAAAAACCTCCAGCAGTGGGGCAGTCACAGCCCTGCTCGTGAGGCAGCTCCCGCACGCTCTCGCCCAGCACACCGTGGGTATTCCACAGGCTATGGAGAAAGCTGGAGCTGGAACACAATCTTACCTTGACGAATCGCTGAAAGCAAATCGCTCCTGGCATCGCTAACCGCAGGCAAGGATGACTTGGGCTTGGAGGAGGAGGTGTCTGAGGGTGGAGGCGGTGCTGGGGGCCCATCGAGGCCGCTGGAAGACAGAGGTGGGGGGCCAGGAGGTGGGGGGGGGGGAGGAGGGGGTGGTGCGCTCCCACCGCCCGGCTGGGGCAGAGGAGGGGGCTGCACGCTGCTGTATTCGGCCGCTGGAGGGGGCGGCGGTGGTGGCGGGGCAGCAAACTCGGGGTGAGGTGGGAAAGAGGGGGGAGAGGGCGGAGGGGGGGTCCCTGGGGACGGGAAGCCCACAGGGGGTGGTGGAGGAGGGGTGCTGCCCATCAGTGGTGGTGGTGGAGGCGGTGCTGGAGGGGGAGCAAAGCCCGGCCTGGCCCCGGCGGGGGATCCGATCGGAGGAGCCGGTGGTGGGTGGCTTGGGCTAACCAGGCTGGATCTTTTGGTCCCTCCAGAACCAGAACCTCTTTGGTTGTCTACAGGATAGCTGTTGCAAAAGAAGGAGAGACAAATAAGGCTGTTAGCTTTGAGGTCAGCCCATGCAGTCTCCATGTTAATGAGAATCATGTGTGGTTGTTGCAGTCCAGACGAAATCTAACTTCCAGCTTCAGCTGGTGTTTCCATGCTCCCCGGGTTTTAGCTTTCTTGCAGGGTTTCTTTTGGCTACCACCACCAGAACAAAGGAGAGCTTCTGGGGACTGGCAGCGATGCTATCATCTGTCCCATCTCCCAGGCTGACAAGAACACGAGCCATCTCACCTCCCTGCCAGAGGCCAGGCGTCACATCCGAGCTCAGAGAAGCCTGTTGGCTTGAGAGCTCCTGCAGCACTGCTAGCTGCTACCCCTCCATGCTGAGGTCAGACTTCTGACACGCCAAGCGGGGACATCTACTGTGATAAATGGCACAGGGACTGGTGGGTACGCCAGGAGAACATATGCTCTCAACACCTGCTAGGAACAGATCTCCTCACTGGATTCCGTGGCTCAGAGCAGGAGCACAGCAACCACGTCTCACAGCTCACCGTGGGGACTGAAGGGATGAGCACCCAGCGTGCTCTTAGGGAGAACACCGAGTTCCCATTTAAGGGAGCTGTGCTATAGCAGAGAACAATACTACTCAGAAGAGGCTGCAGTATCCTACGTGCGTGTAAACGAAGCCCTAAACTGACGACATCTCGCACTGCAAGGCAGAAGAGGTTTGGTACGTTTGCCACAAAAATGTCACAGTTTTTGGCAGTGCACAAACACTGATCCACGGCAGAGCACTGGAGATCAAACCTCACTCCCAGGATTCTTTAAAAACAAACCACCAAAACAAAACCGGAGAGGAGAAGATCTCTGTGGCTGGGCAGAAGATCTGAGGAACCGCATAAGGCAGCTTAAGCTTCATCTGAAAGCTCATTTCTGCTCTGCCCTAGAGGAACATGCTGCAGAGTGGAGTGCTTGGTCTCCCTGACACATCAGAAGAGCCTTTTCTGCAGCACTGCTGCCTCTGGATAAGATGGAGACAAGCTAACGCAGTCCTGCCTATCAGACATACCGCCTTTAAGAAAAAACAAAAAGCTGCTCTCTCATTTCAATCCGCGTCTCAAGCCACTGCCGGACCACAGTGCTCATCTCTGGAGGTGAATGGAAGTCACCATTTCATCTGATACAAAGCAGCTACCTGAACTGCTGCTGTGAAGGAGCCAGCTGGTGTGTTCCAGTCCTTCAAATTTTATTACATCTACATCTTCAGCGCCCACATCATGCATTTGTCAAAAATCACAGGGCAAAAGGCAACAGCAAAGAAAACCACGAGTGAAAGAAAGTGCTCTTTGCGAAGGTCTGTCAGGAATGTAAACCTACATCCACTGGAAGCACTGTACTGCAAAAGGGGGACCGATCCAACCCATGCCATGGAGCCGGACCATTAAACGTGACCCTGCTCTTTTAGAAAGCAGAACGACTCTGCTCGAGTCTTCCTCCAAATCCATCCTCCCCTCCTGCACACGAACAACAGCAGTGGATGAGAAGCACACAGAGTGGCTGTGCCGACTGCAGCTCTGCCCCGCTCTGCTGCTGCACCTCCCTCCAGACAGGAGCACGCTGCTTCCCATACAGCGCCCGTCAGGAAGTTCTGCTGTGCCATCTCAGCCTGTCTCCTGTCATCCTTTTACACCACCTACTACTCCCCGGTGACAGAAGGGATCCCGTAGGCTTACCTAAATTCCACCGGGGGTGGAGGCAGGCTGTCATCTGGGAACGAAGGAGGTGGTGGCACAATAGAGTCAGTCTGCGGCGGTGGCGGGTAGCAGTTCACGTCCATGCTTTCATTTGAGCCGATGCTGCCGTTCTGATACACCATGTTAGAGGGGTACCTGAGAAAGAAAGGCAAGCACTGCGTTTAAAGAGTTCAAAGCAGCATCTCAAACTCATTTTCCCCCTCGCTCACAAGAGCATTGCCTCCCGGAAGGGTTACAGCATTACAACTGTGCGGCAGTTGCACCAGTGATATTAACCAAGTAGATGGATCAACCTGCAAGGCTCAGAAATTAGGTTTCCAAGCGGGAAGGCTTTTCCCAGCACAGCTGGACCTGCCTTGAGGTGGGACCTTATCAACCACCACAACAGGACACACGAAGCAAAACCTTAAAGCCACAGTTATAAACAAGAAGCCTCCATTTCTCAGAGCATCCTATACGGAGAACCACGTACGGTTTACTCTGCGTAATCCCTTTGCTGGGTACTCTCCTGCTTGGTCCCTGCTACCACAAATCAGAAGACCGTTACGTATTTTAGCCAACAACAAGAAAACCAAACATATTTTTGAAGTATTTGATGAGAGAAAAAAATAGAAGAGTGCATTTTGAGCCAGTTGGCCTCGAAAGACTCTGAGTTACACCGGGCATCGTCAGCGACAAAAAGAGAGCTACTAAAAAGATAGGACACGCCATTAAAAGGAAGCATCCCAAGCTGAAGCACTGCTAAGCAAGGGACTGCTGCTGTTCAGGTGTCAGAGGGCTCATCTCACCATGGGGTGAGGTGCTGCAACCGCTCCTCAGGGGCACTGAAATGCCTGCACACATTGACGCCAGAGGAGCAAGGAAACGGTGCTGTTGTGCTGCTCGATTCCTCTGCTAGAAACCAAACCTGTCCTCCTATTAAACTAAGAGCAAGTTTTATTTTTAGCCGGAGAGTGTGATTTAAAGAGAGATTTTTCTTGTATGAAAGGAAGCTGCGAGGAGCAAGCAAGCGAGAGGTGCATTGTGGGGAATTCAGTCTGCTTCCAGCCTAGCTGGTGTCAAAAGTTAAATGAATTCCCAAGCCAAAAGCACTAAAGAGAGATCTGTAGCTTGGAACACTTGGATGGGAACTGCCCCCGCTTCAACTTCAGGGCGTGAAGAGCCGTTGGTGAGATGTAACAAAGCCATCACACAATACCACCGAGATGCCACCCCGCTCCTCAGCACCAGCCCCAGAGCTCGGGGTGATGGGAAGGGCACCGCCACGGGCTGCGGAGCCAAAGCCGCCTGCGTTCCGTGCCCACGAGGCAGGCAGATGGGAGCAGCCGTGCTGCTGAGGCTGTTCCTGCCACCTCGTTCAAGCCGTGCAGCTCCCTGATTTATTTAGCAAATTCTAAATCCGCAGATGGATTTACTTTGGAGAATCTGATTAGTGGCAGTATCGATCCGCGCTGTGCAGCAGATCTGGAGAAGCTGCAGAGCAGGGTGAACTGCATTACAATCAACGCCCGCCCGCTACCCCTTGCTGGGGAGCAGAGCAGAGCCCTGGACTTGCTTACCCAGCAGGGCCGTGTTTGTCCTTTATCTCAACAAATTCTTGTCCCATTTTCAGTTTCTCCCACTCTTCTTTCCGGGTTTTGATTTTCCGTGGGTTCACATTTCCTCGGTTTGGATTCTCCTTTTTCTCTTTCTAGGGGAGGAAAGGAAAGGAAAGGGAGGAGGAATCAAACAAAAGCCTTATTTTGCTTTAAACTCACCGGGAACAGGAAGGGATCGGACAGACCTGCAGCAGTTTCAAGAAAACACATTCTCTGAGAGGGCCAGGATTTGTCATTCATTTTCCTGATCGCTGAAAGCTCCGACGTCCTCCCAGACAAAGAAGACGGAGCAGAGAGAGCAGCAAAAGGCACCACCCAGCTTCCTCAGCATGACGCCAGGGCTGCAGCCTGGCACGGCCACCTCGGGGGCAGCGAGAGCTCATCAATTTCCCCTCATCAATTCTGCTTTCGGCCTGCGTGCCAAGGCTGCCAAACTCCACCACTGCCTTGCTGGTGTCAATGCCTCGGGTGAGCAGCACGAGCGCCTGCCCACAAAGAACCGTGCTTTTGTGAGCCTCGTTTTGTGTGTTCTGACACATCCTGGCTCCCTCCTTGCTTACTCTGCCATGGAAAGAGCAGCACCTGTTTTGATATTTAGGACTTCGGTTGCCCAAAAGCCAAACAAAATAGGCTCAAACTGAAGCTTTTATGGTGTCACTTCCAGCATTGGTTCAAATCCCCCAGTAACCAAACCAGGAGCTCTACCTGGTGCTTTCAGCTCTCATGGCTTTGCTAAGCCTCCCGATGGCCGCCCGTTTAACATCACGGCCTCTTCTGGTGCTCCTGAAGGTTTTCTCCTCTTTTTTTTCCCTTTTTTGACTCTTCCACAGTAGAATTTCTTGCAGCACTTGGCAGAGCACAGTGCTGGGGCAGCGGGATGTGCACTGCTTCAACACTGGGCAGACCCCTACGCAACACCACAAGCATGGAGAAGACTGACACAGCCCTGCTCTGCCGGCTGCATCAGCGCAGTGTTTGAAGACACCAAATTAAACCCTTCTAACAACACAAAGAAGATGGCATTTGGAAAAACAGATTAAGGGTATCCTTGTTGTCTTCTTTTTAATTAACAGCGATGAAAGGAAAGCAGATCAAAACTTCTCTGAATTGATCCCCAAAGAGCTTAAGAGAGTAAACCTCAATTTTGGATAGCAACTTTGGAGCCCGCAGTTCATTAACGCTTTCCACCTCCTTTCCCAGCCCGACACGCTGCTGTTGGCAGAGATCTCCCATTTCCTCACCCTGTGCTTCCGCTTCTCTTTCATAATATCCTTGGTGTCCTGAAGCATTTTCTCCTTCCAAAGGTCAAAGAAATAGGAAGGATCCGTGTAGAATTTAAGCGCCTCCTTGCCATCGTCCCTAGAACAGGGGGGAGAAAACACACACAAAGAAGCGGCCAAGTCACGCAACTGTTTGCAGCCCAAAGAAAATAAAAGCCACCAGCCCAGACAACAGATTAAAAGCCTGCAACGAGAAGGTCAAACGCTCTGCTCTCGCCTCTGTCCTCCATTTCAAAATAGGCAGCAGACCCACAGCAGCCACCGCCCGTCCCAGCACTCCCACTCGCCATCGCTTTCACCCTCACGCAAACTCTGGATTCCAGAACCTGAAGAGCTCGGCTGCTCCGAGCAATCGCCAGGAGAGCAGCAGGTCTCTCACTCCAACTCCCACTTGTTTGTGTTGTATTTTTGGTGTGAAAAAATCTTCTCCAGCTCGGGAACCCTAAATCAGACCGGCAGCGTCCTTGAAACTCGTGTGTGCACGCACACTCACTCTCCTACTTTGCAGTGCAGCTGCGTCTGGCAGAAGACAGCTGCCTCCAGCTATCTGTAATTACTTTTTACCTGCTCAAAAGATATTTATGGATGTGGGCTAAGTCTCTGTATTCTGACCCCCTTGCTTCTACTATGGACAAGATGAAATGGCACAGCAGGACCGCTCGAGAGAACGGTTCACGCAGCCCACCTAGGTCACACTGGATGTCTCAGGCCAGGCATGGGAGGCCATGGGAAGCATCCCCAGACCTACAGGAGCCTGCTGCACCCAGCGGGGTGAGAGCCACACACAGATGGACGCTCTGCAATTTGCACTGCAGCTTGCTGGAAAGAAGCCACGGGGCTACAGTGAAGCACAAGAAAAATGCATCACCTGCACAATACCTAGCATGTTTATGCAGTGCAAGCCAAGCCCTGCCCCAAGGCAGTCACAAAAGTGACAGCAGGTAACCAAACGTATAATTTTCTAGCTATGCTCATTTGTACAGCCTCAAAAGCAAAGTTTCACGTAATCCAAAGGATGGAGGCTTCCCGGTGGATCTCCAACTCTATTTCCTATTGAAGATGGCTACTTCGATACAGCAGGGGATGGGAAACGACCTCAGCTGGCTGGGAGGAAGAAGCTTCCTCTGTAATGGAACAAGTGCCAATGGAGGTGTTGTGGTGTTACCTATAAGGGGAAAGAATGTTGAGAGGTGGAGGAGTATTGCAGGTCCCATAGGTTTCAAGGACAGGCACTGGCAGAGAATCTCTGTCGAAGAGCTTCTGGTCCTGAGTAGTGGAGCTTTTGAAGGCCTTCCTGGTGTTAATGCCTTGCAGGGAGACTGTAAGAAAGAGAAAAAAGCAAGTGAAGAGCGGCTTGACCCAGGCCAACAGCACTGAGGATCAAGCAGCAAACATCTGATTTCAGCTGGAGTTCCTGGCGTGCTTCGCACTCCTTAAGCTCAGGTTCCTTTTCCCACAGATCTCTTGGGAAGCCCAGCAAATCTCAGACCATGCTGTGACAAAATCTGCTGCTGTACAGACATGGCTTGAGAGCTGCCAGTGTGCTTTCAAACCTCTGCAACCAAGACTTGTGAAGCCTATGGCTACCCAACTGCTGAAGGACGAGCTTCCACACGGAGACCTGCTAACAAGCAAATCTCTCCCCAGCCAGATGGATGCTTGCATGGCAGCACCGGGCTTTTTTGGGAGGGGTGGAACAGTCCCACTTAGTCCAAGAGAAGACATTCTAACACCAGTCATAGCACTGTGTAGGGCCATGGACCAGCCACGCTCCAAGAGAACCTTTACTATGCTTTGTCTGCAAGGACTGTGCTGCACTCCATTACCTTCCTCCTCTTTGGGATCCAGCTGAGTGACTTTGACTTGCAAGCGGTCAACTCTCTCGACAAGAACGCTCACCCGGGAGGCAAAAGTGTTGGCTTGAGTAAACAACTCTCCAAATATGTCTTCTGCAAATTTACCTGCAATATTAAGGTGACCGTGTTACCCTCACGAGCCACATCAAACCACACGCCATCTCCCACTTTGTTTTCTCAAAGGAAGAAAGAAAGAAAGAAAGAAAGAAAGAAAGAAAGAAAGAAAGAAAGAAAGAAAGAAAGAAAGAAAGAAAGAAAGAAAGAAAGAAAGAAAGAAAGAAAGAAAGAAAGAAAGAAAGAAAGAAAGAAAGAAAGAAAGAAAGAAGAATGAGCTGCGCTTCTTTTCAAGTCTGCCAGGGTTGGGTGCAACATCCAGCAAGACAACACTCCTTTCCACCAAAACCTGACATTTCTGAGGCATCTTTAGGCCACGAAGAAACAACTGAGACATGCTTTCAAGTCAGTATTCAAGTAATGAAAAAGAGGGCTGACAACGTAACAGTGGTCTGAATCCGGATGGGTCTGCAGGTCCTTTAAGATTCACTGCTGCTGTTTATTAGACAAGACAACACAGACTTTTATTGCTCTGGAGAAGCTCAAAGGCTCCTGGTCTCCAGCAGCCCTGCCTCCAGGGTAACTGGCACATATTTACAAGCTCAAAGAGCTCTGGAACCAGAGAGTAGACCCAGTCCTTGATCCTAAAGCCTGAGCTATAACCACAGACAAAAGCACTGACCCTTTTGTTCCTTCAGGTGGCAGTGTCTGAAAAATTGATGCATTCACGTTTATTCTAAATCAAAACCAAAAGGGAACTTCTCCAACAGGAATATTCTCTCTGTAACAGCTTGGCTTGCCCAGTGGGCTGCGATGACAAACATCATCCATCGTTTGGATGGTGAGAGCGCCTTGGGGCTTGGATCAGGAGCTTGCTGCACCACTTACAAGCCTAACAGAAAGAAGCCCCCTGTTCTGAAGAGTTTAAAATCTACACATACAAGGAGAGATGACCACACGTGAACAGAGATGGGCGAACTGAAAGAAAAAGAAGCTAAAAGGAGCATCGTCCCTAAAGCTCCGCTCTCCAGCATAACCTGAAAGTGGGAACCCCAAAGAACCACGCAGAGGACGGCACTGATGGGATGGGAACAGACTTGGCACTGACAGCAGTCAGGCCCACCGAGTTCCCACTGATGGGAAACATTTCCAGCCACGGCTGCTGAGCACGAGGCTGCTCCCAATCAGCCGTCTGGTTTTGTAAGCGCATCATCACACGGTCAGCAGTTTGTTCTGGAATCTGTTACTCCCAGAGATCCTCTCCGACATTCGGGAAAGGATAAGCAGTGGGAAGCCTGACTTTAACGGCAATGTTGGAAAATGTGGCTGTCTGCAACAAGTCACAGTGGGAAGATCTCCTCCACGAGGCACAGCAATGGCAGCCAGCAGTGCCTGTGCAAAGCCTTCCGGCAGGGCTGACCTGACACCCGTACCAGAGGTTGCTCATTCCCCCCCTGTTATCAGTGACTTGTTCACAGTGCCACGCAGTTCTCCTTACACCGCCAAGCACGGAGAACAAGGCAGGTTAAAAATCAACCTCCTCCACCCTTTCTGGTGGCACTGCCAGCTTCAAGTGCCTGCAGAAGGTAAAGGCTGGATGTGAACTTCAGCTGACCTCCTCCCTCGGCTCTCCTGGACAGCACTGACTCCACAAACGCCCCGCTAACAAGCCCAGCCAGCTCTCCCCAATCTCACGGGGAGGACTGCAGCCCTGGAGACCTAAGGGCTGGATAGCTCTCACTGCAGCCAGGTTTCACGAGGCACTCTGTGCTCACCATCAGCACCAGCTCTCCTGTTTGAGCAAAGGAAGCGAACACTTATCTACGTGATAATTTGTTGCCCCTCACAGCAATAGCTCATAAAGTTGTAATTTGGTTCTGTGTTAAGGAGAACCGAGAACCATTTCCAAGTTTCACAAGGAACTGCGACAAGCAGAAGGGAACACATCAAGGTCTGCGGTGCTGAGTGGCATATTCCAGGCATAAAGCAACACCAAGAGCACTGCGCGTGGTGTCCTTAACCCCGTAAGGAGCAGGGATGGTCGGTGTTCCCTCACCTGTGTAAGTGCAGCAGTCCTGAGTTAACATTCAGGATCTTGCATACGCTTCGGTGCTCCACGTGCAGTTTTAGACGGGGAAAGGCAGAGATTCATTTTTGGTTTAGTTACTTTGACTGTTGCAAAAGTGCAACTCACCATCAGAATTATCTTTGTCACGCACTGGCAGGAAGACAGACGGTGTGATTCAATAGGTCTCTCCATCTTTAGCTCGTGCATTCTATAGCACTGCACAGCCGGCTTATACAGAGCGCTACCAGCTGTGATAGTAACGAAGGGTAAACTCACTGGAATATGAAAGTTTGACAAGATTTATGTTTGCATCTTTGTAAAGAGACTGTGGTGCAGCAGGCATGGCTGATTATTCACTTGACAGAGCTGTCACAGCCTACTGAACCTGCTTCGCATTCCCGCAACGCTCAGCGTACGGAGTAGGAGCGGATTTCTTCCTCCAAAGTAAGAGAGGTAAAGGAGGGGGGCAGGCGTTTGGTCACCTGGGTGTGAGTGCTGTGCAGCAGCGAGTCCAAATAGCTTCATTTAAAACACTGCTGACTCCAGGGACGCGGATAAGGGATGGTGCTCATTATCCCCCCTGCGTGCCCTGCTCCCCATCACACAGGGACGCCTCTCCCCAAGGTACCCGGCTGCACGCACCTCCCTCCCTGCACCACGCAGACATCCCAGGGCACCTTCCCAGGAAAGGAACCCGGCTGCAATTTGGCTCCCAGTGCTTTGCTGTCTCCGCTGAGGCAGACACGGAGAAGCTTTGAATATCTGAGCTGTGCAAAGACGGCCTAAATCTGCAGGATCTCACCAGGGCTCTGTCACACTAACCCGCTGCATGCCTTTGGACTGGGATTAGCTTTCTCTGCAGCTGAGATCTGCGCAGCTTTACTGCCTCCTTCCTCCTCATTTCACATGCACGAGATGGATTTGCCTCGCGCTCCACAACCATCCTGGCTACCAGACCCACCATACGACCAACAAGGGTCAGCGGGATGTGAGCGGACGGACAGGCCCTGCCTGCGCAGTGACATTTCCACAGCCCAAAACAGAATGTGACACCAACTGGCAGCCGTCACAGACCCCGATTTCAGTTGCAGCCATGCTTTTCACTGCCGGAAAGAGACTGTAGCTGAGGTTCTCCTGCCACATTAGGCAAGGGGCTTACTTTGCAGAGCAAGCAGAAGTGCTCGCAGACACCACCAATAAGCTCAACAATATATTAGTTTGATTCTCAAAGACTTGCTTCAAGGGCAGAGGCGGCTAATCAGAAGCCGGAGCATTTCAAGAGAGTACGGAGCCATCCCACAGAGACCACAATTAACTCTTCTCTCCTCCCATGGCATGCAGGCCCACGTTTTCCCTACGGCCTTTCCAAGGCCATGGGGCAGCCCGCCGGAGAGCTGAGCTTGGTGCTGCTGTTTGAGCGAGCAGCCCTGAGCCCCCAGTGCTCCAAAGGCAATGCTTGGGGACTTTGGGTCTTCCAAGGTAGCAAACAGCAGGGGCAAACAGGCTGCTTCTGCACGGGTGCTTTAATTATCTTTCATTAAAAAGAAGACTACTTACACGCCGTAGCTTCGGCACAGTCAAGCTCCATTTAGTAGCGCACGCAATTAGAGGCACATTCTCTGACACAAGATCCTGGCTGTTCCGAGAGCCTCCCATTTTACAAGCCTGAGTTGTGCTCCATCCTTCCATCTGCAGCTTTGCTGCAGCCCTGCACACACGCACGCACACACATGCGCACACCCCCTCCCCAGTTTCTTCAAGATGGGGAAGGCAGTGGGACCAGGGATATGAAATTAGCATCGGATTTCTTTAGGAAAACATTTTAGCATTACCCGGGGAAGGCAGATGGGGGAGAAATAGGAACACAAGAGTAGAAAGGGAGCTAAATAAAGAGCACTAGCGACTCCTGAGGGCAACGCGCAGGCTCGCCATGGTACTCACTCAGGCTGCCCAGCTGTCGAATGACATTTGCCAGGGTGATGTTGGTCATGCATTCCAGCTCGCTTCGAACGCTAGGCAACGTCTGACGGCACAGGTGCCTTGGCTCAATGTTCCTCGTTACTAACGGCATGGTGGACCTGCTTCAGGCACTGTTCTGAAAGATGAAAAACAACCCAAAAAAGAAACAGGAAAGGATTACTCAACCGCAAATTCCAGGCACACCAGAGCCATGGTGTTCGTTTTTCCTGCTCTCAAATGGCTTTATTTATAAGCCTCCTTTCCCCCTCCCTTCCCCGACCTTATAATACTGGTTCTTCAGAAATAAAGATCCCGCTGTTCTGTGACTCTCAGTGACAGCAAAGTCCCACCAGCTCAGGTACGGAGGCAGAGATGGAAAACCACACAGCTTCGCCCACACGCGAGGTGCTGCCGGCATCGCCGCCGCCGTTCCCTCCCTACCCATCCGCAGCCTCCTTCCTTCCCTGCTCACACACAGCATCTCAGCGAGCCTTCAAACCCTTCTTCAGGACTATGTTAAACTGCAGACCGACGGCTTTGCTTCAACCAGAGCACGAGGGCAGGAGATGGGGGGGGAACAAAGCACAGCTCCTCCCGCAGCGGCACAAGGCGGCTCTGCTGGAACAACAGGAAGCGCTCGCAACTGACCAGGAAACTTTCTGCTGACTGCTCCTCATCCTGCAGGCTGCACCCAGCGGCCCTCAGGAAATCCCCCAGGGCTCAGGTTTACACTGGGCCATTGTCTTTTGTGCTGGGGCAGTTTAACCGTAAGGGAGCCCTAAGCGGGACAAGGAGCTTTCAGCTGCTCAGCCCTTCCAAGGGACAAAAGTCTCCTTTGCCAACAGGCCGAAGCGTCCAAGCAACGAACATCCGTCCTGCAACGTCTGCCCCTGAGCTGGAGGGATGCCTGGGTAGGCAGAGCTCGGAGCAAGCCGTGCGACACAGGCCTGAAATCTTCAAAACTCAGCGAAAGCAAATACAGCCCAACTTCGTGATTAATTTAGAAGGGGAAAGAATCACTTTTCTAGGTCAGCTGAGGAGCAGCCCTAGAGAAGCAGCCGGCTCCCATGTGATAGGCATGCTGATCTGCTCGGGCTGGGTGTAAAAATAAAACAGGAAGCTAACAGCTTGGGGAACATGGCTTCCTGTCACCAACAGCAAAAAACCAAGAACCATAAAAAATCAGCTGTTTGCTCTTGACTTTGAGCCACCCTTTGATAGTCTCTGTGGCAGCTGGCAGCTTATCTTTGAGGTCCAGGAGTCCTTCCTGGATGCTTTTCTATCAGGGTGTTAAGAGGAAGAAGTGGGCATTATCCCTCCTAATTACCTCACAAGCCAGATTTTGAATTGCTAAATGTGACCCATTAAGGCAGAGGAGTTGGAGTGCTGCAGCGCAGGGCTATCTCCTGGACAAGCAGATGGAGGATGCCATTTTGAGCCAGGGACTGCGTGCGCACAGCCCTGCACCAGGGACAGGGCCCCAAAACCATAAACCTCGGAGCAGAAGGGAGCTGGGTTTGCCTCCAGGTAAATAAAAGCCGAGCTTCTCCAAGGACTGAGCCCTGTGCTGCTCTTCGCCGTGTCCAAGCGCTGCAGCAGCCACTGTAACTGCTGAGATATTTAAAGAACAGGGTGAACCAAGGAAGGACTCTGACCTTCGCTTCCAAACACCCCGTGTTTTATTGATTACAGCCCAAGCCCTGCAATCTTTTGCCAGCTTTAGCACTTTAAGCCAGACAAACTTTCCCAGCTCCCCCCAGACTGCAGTCTGCAGCTCTCATAAACAAGGCAGCATTTGCAGGCTGCCTGCATCGAGCTTCTCCCTCGTGCTCCCCAGGGCTCGGTGGGATCTGCAGAGCCGGGACAGACACCAAGCCTGGGCTGGAAGGGGGAGAGATGCAGGTGTGCATATGGAATAAAGGGAAATAAAATAAACCACCAGCAGCACCACGAAAAAAACCAACCGCAAAAGATGGCAGGCGTGCTGGGTCAGAGAGAAGCGCTCATCGCTGCATGGATACGGAGAAGAGGGCAGAAAAATGGAGTAACACCCCCAAATTCCCATGCAGAAACTGAATATATGAATACAGGCCTGAAATGTGCCTATACCCGTACCTTGTCTATACTTTCCCTACCCCCAAAGCGTTTGGCTTCAAAGCCTGTTCTGCAACTAAAGGCAACGAGTAGCGGTGCAAATCGCCTCTTTACAACTGCGCTGCACAACTACAGCACCAATCTGCACCGGTGCAAGACAGCCAGCAGCGATAAGGGCTAAGAAAAACACTCCCTTTATAGCCTAGCTCATCCTGGCAGCCACCCCCACCCTCCCAGCACAGCCTGCCACACTCCACTGCAGAATCAAGAGTTTCGCCCTTGTGATGGCTCCGACAGCACAGCACGGCAGCGCTGCTTCTTCCCAAGGCAACGGGGCCGGCCCTGCTGCCCCTAACCCCAGCCAGGAGCTGGCAAGCAGCAGTGAGACGTGAAGGCATTAACCCTGCAGAGCGCTGGAGATGAGCGAGGCAGGAAGGACGGGATGGCAGCAGGCAGACAGCCCCGTGCTCCTGCAGCAGCGCTGGGATGAGAGGCACCGAAAGCAACACTCCATCTCCCTTCAGCTTTGAGATATCAGGTGTTTTTACAGCACGGAGAGAGGAAATCTGGGTCCTACAGAGCCCAGAGGCAACGCTGGCAATGAGAGCAGCGCCCCCCCACAAGAAGGCACTTCCCTGGTGGACCTCCTTCTTCCCCATCAGCCTGTGGTGGGAAGGTATAGAGATAACAGCTAATGGGCTCCTGTAAAACCTTCATGCCTCATGAGTAGGTGGGACAAAGATTAATAGTCTGGATTGGAAAATAAGTGGTGTGTTTTGAAAGCAGCAGCCGGGAGGGGCAGGAAATAAAGCGTGGAGAAAGGAGAACGTCTGAGAGCAGAGGGAGAAGGAGGAAGCAAAATGCTGGAGACGGCACGAGGTGTGCAGCTGGGGGCAGGGGAGGGACGCAGCCAACGAAACAAGGAAGGGACAGACACAAAAACAGCTTTCCAGGAGGTTCTTGCTTTTATTCTTTAAAAGAGTCATTAAGAAACTGATTGACAGCACGCTGCCAGCAAGGGCCATCCAGAGCCGCTTTCCTTTCCGTAGTCAGGGCATGACAGCACAGCAGTTTTCCACCCCAGCTAGCCAGAGTGGTCATCAGGCATTAGTCACTGTCACGTAACCACTGCAGACCATATATTATAACTAAATCCTACCATTCGGGAGCGAGTCAAATGAATTGTGAGGCCAATAACAACAATAAAAAGAACCCCAACCCTTATGTTTTGGGCAGAGAGAAGCATTTCCACTTGCTCATTAATGCTGAAGATCTGATTTGCTGTAATGTTTGGGGTGCGCACGCTGCAGGGGGCACGGAGCACCTCCCCAACCTTGCTGCAAACGGGGAGGACACAGAGTATGGTAAAAGTGCCTCTATGAAACACGACTGTCTGCAACAGATTTGTAATGAACATGGAGAAAAAAACAGAAACCAAGGCATCAAAGGGAAAGCAGCTCGAGCTGTGTGTGAGGAAGCACAGTGCTCCGTGCTGGTTGGGAGAGTGGAAGGGAACGGCGCCGGCGCTGCTCCTGTGCCAAATCCACCAACGCTGTGGCATCCAGAGAGGCTCAGAATGCCCGTCCCGCCACCCGCCGTGCCGCACACCTTCCCAGCAACGAGAAGGAAGGGTTTTCCTCAAGTTAACCAATGTTTTTCTCTCCCTCTCTTGAAGCGAAACGTCCCTACCTGCTCCGGGCAAGCATTTCTTCTCCAGTCTCCGAGCCACGACCCGAATCACAGAAGGCTCCAAGCCTTGTTATGACAGCGGTGACTAAAAGCCAAAGCACCCAGAGCCCAGCTTTGTCCCGGAGCTTTCCCCTTGGCCTCCCCCCGTGTCCAGCAGGGCACTGCCAGCATTCCTCATCCTTTCCCCTCTCCCCCAAAGCGCTTACACACACATTGCTGAGCGCCGGGCTGCTCACAGCCCTAAGCCAGCCCGGAAAGTTTGCTGAGCACGACAAAAGCTGTGCAAAGCAAGATCCCCGCTCCTACATCCCTAGCAACCTTCCAGCCACAACAGGCACCTCACCGTCCTTCCCTCAGCCCCTGTGCTGCATGCGTGAAGTCTCAGCCTCTTCGCACTGCTGCAGGAAAGCAGGATTTGTGCACGGTGCTGCCTAGCCGAGTCCCCATGCCCTGCACAGCAAGCAGGAATGCCTCGCTCACCGCGTTTTAACGCCTTGCTCACCACGTTTTAAGTGCATTCTGACTGTGGCAGTCGTTCCTGCAAACACTCTTGGGGTGCTGGGGAACAAGCGTGGCAAAGCACGGGCCAGGAAAGGGAAAACAACAGCGCGGCGTGCCGTTTTTGCTTCTCCTAATCCGGCACTTTGAGGGAAGCACAAGGTACGTTTAAGACAAGCACGCTGCTGTAGGGTTTCTCATTGACTGCTCTCCCCAGGAGCTCTGCTGTAGCAGATCACACAGGAATCCTGGCTCTGGATTAGAATCAAGCACAATTGGTTTGCTTCGCACACGAGCCGCCGCTCTATAAAGCCCTCGCACAAAGCCACGTCTTATTGACTATTTTTAATGAAGAGGGCTGGCACAGTAAAATTGGACCATTGTTACAAACAATAAAGGAGACAGACTTTGATTACAAGTATTGGGGAGCAATGCAGGGATGTTTGAGGATTGAGCATTTGCTTTCCAATGCGAGTTCTGTCAACTGAAAACAGCAACTCAGAGCAAATAGTCCTTAACAAGCAGTTTGGAGACGAGCAGCAAACAGCACCGCACAGCAAGAGAGGAGCTGCTTTCTGCAGCTAGCACAGGCAGCACAGCAGTGCGGGGAAGGCAGGCAGGGCTGCAAGGTGAGATGTGTGTGCAGTGCACACAAAGAGCTGTAAATAACAGCCCAGCTCAACACAGAGACCTGGCAAGGCTCTTCTCGCCGCTACCCGACCGGCCAGCATAGCATTAGTGGGAGTCACCTGGGTAATTCCCTGCTCAATGTGACACACCACCTCTCAGATCAGGGACCATCTGCAAATAAATCTGGACCCCGGCAGTGATATCATCTGTCACAGTGTCTGGTGCAGCACAAAGCACCTAGGGAGGACAGAGCCCATTTTTGGGGAAGGGGAGCAATACAGAGCTCGGCTTTTGGGTCCGTGGGGGTGAGCGGTCACCGTGCACACAGCGGGGCTCACAACAGCCACAGCCTGGAGACGAGCAGGCAGTGAGGGCAAGCACAGCAAGCGCCTTGGAGAGAGCCTTCCGGAGTGCCCATGGGGGGACAGGCTGCAGCAGCAGGCTTGGGAATGAGGGAGGAAGGAGATAATCAGATCTGAAATTCCCATCAGTATGAAATGAGACTTAACTCAGGAGCTTGCCAACGCAGACTGACTGTTCTTTCTAATGTCTGTGACAACTCTGCCTCAAATTTCAAGCTCCTCTCAGCAGTAACTACTCCCCCATGCAGCTGTAATGGCCAGAAAGAGACTGGCTTTTATGTAACCCCAAAAGGCGAGCAGAAAGGGAAGCAGCAGCCACACACACACATGGGGAACTGGGGAGGGAAGGAAAAAAAATCAGCAGAAGGCTGTGCTGAGCGCTCAGGGCGATATCCGAGCTCACAATGCAGCCACAGAGAAGTGGGATGCAGCAATCAGAAACGCTACGCTTCCACACTCGGAGAGAGACCCAGCAATCAGTGCTGCATCCGAGCAATAGGGAGCGAAATTATAGAGCAAACTGCCATGCGATGCCACAAACTCCATCCTGCCAGCTGTAACAAGTATTCATTCCCAAAAACGCATCACGGGCTCATCTGTCATTAAGGGCCCAGCCTGCCAGCAGCTGAGCAGCAGTCAGCAGTGAAGGGCAGCTGCGGGGCTGCTTCCTCTCACAGTGGTCTTTTCTCCCCGTGAGCCGCAGGGGAGATGCACGGGTAAATCCCCACCATCTCCTAGCACTGCAGTGTGCGGGCTGCTTCCTCACCCACAGCACACACAGCTTTCCCAAAGCAGGACCTACCCAAAGCACGGCTTCTCCCCTCAGCAGAACCCCCAAAGCACCCGCCGTGTGCTGACAACCCACCCCAACCACCACCTCAACAACCCCAGGATGCAACAAGGCCATGTTACCAAAGAGCCATCCAGGCAGCAGCACGGGGCAGCAGCGGCGCTGCACTCTTCCGGGGCCATGTTCTGACATTGGGAAGCATCAGCTCTGCTCTCACAAGGTAACAGCACTGTACAGCATGCCATGCAGCCCTCGGGGCAACAAACAGCCATGTTGCTTTGTTGGAAAGGGCTCACTGGGTGCTGCTGCTCCTGGGGAACACACAGCCCCCCTTTCAACCCCCCCCCTCCCCAGCCTCTGCCTGGCTGCAAGCAGAGCCAGCTGGCTGACCTCGGCATTTTTCACTCCTGAAACCAAGCTGTTGCCCTCATGGATGCTTTCATTCCTCCAGCTGACCGACATGTTGAACAAAGAAGGTCACCCAGCGCTCCCACCAATGCCCGAGTGGGGCACGGGCAGAACGAACGCATCGAAATGGAACTCCGGGAGAGACGTGCCAAGAGAAAGGCGGTTTAGTTCAATTAAAGAGAGCTGTCAGAGATTTCATTCTCAGAATACGGAACTATTGATTAAACAGGAATTAAAGCTCAGAACCAGAAAGGTTTCAAGGTCTTTGCTGGGAGGATACATGTCAGGAGGGAGACGGGGCTCCTTCAGCGCGCACTGCTCCAGCTTCGCTGCCTCCTAGGAAACAGGAGCAGCAAAAGGAGCACAGCGCTCCCCATTAAACCCAGGAGTGATTTTGGCAAGGACACAAAGTCAGTGGCAATACAGCCTCAATCAACAGGTAGCTTCGGCGTGCTCAGGGCCAGAGGAGCCCCTCTGAGGTTCTCAGTTACCCCAGGAGCACAGAGGCAGCCACACCATGGCGACGCCTGCAAACTCCAAAGGCATCTCAGCCTTCCTCCTCAGCAGATAAGCCCCGTCTCAGCCCCACTCCTTTAACACACGCTCAGCTCTTTGGATTAATGAAGGAGTGTAGGAACAACCCGGTTCCAAGTGTTTTCTATACAGCTCAACTGCTCTTTCAGTTTCCACTCACGCCTGGATAATTATATCACAGCTCCGAGTGCCCCCACCCTTCTGCTGCACTTGGGGAATACTGCAAAGATAAGTCTTTTCTTAATTATTAAATGTAAATAGCTCATTAAATATAATCCAATTACTTTAATTGTAAGAAAAAGGAAGTAATTACAATATGTACACGGCATTCTTGCCTGAACAGTTTTAAATATCTTAAACGGATCTTTGCAGCATTAATATTTTAAGTTAACCTTTGACACGAGCAAAAATAAAGAGAGAGGCCCCGATGCTCCCTAGGAGCGTTGTGTGTGCTGGGATTTCGGTCACAAAAAACCAAGCTAAAACAACAACAACAACGACGAGAGGACAGCCTGGAGCGTCCGAATTCAAACGGCTTGCAAAAAGCACCTTCATCAAGTCACAGTAACACGGGAGGGTTTTTGACTGCGGGAGGCAGAAGCGCCGTGCGCGATGCTGCATTCGGAGCCCTCATGGGGTTGTTGGGTGTAAGGAATTGAGAGATGGAGACAGGAGATGGAGGGAGGGCAGACAGAGCGGCCACTGCGGGCGTGATGGGGAGATGAGCCCCCAAACCCCGATCCCAGGGTTCTGCTTCCCCACTCCAACAGCTGCTCCAGCAGTGCAGGGCCGGGTCTGCCCACCCGGGCATCACCTCCTGCGCTTCGGATGTGGAGATGGCCACCTGTGTAATGCCCTTGGGACAGCCTGACAAACAGCCCTGTAACCATCACTGCCTCCACGCTGCGTTCCGAGCCCGGCAGTGGCCTCACCTCATGTAACCTGTGCAACCCTGGGCTCTGCCTCGCCCCCAAACTACTGCAGAGAGTTTGAAACCATCACTTTATCGAGCTGATCTTTGCAGGAGAGATGAGGCTGCACAAGGGATGCTGAAGATGCAAGTCTTTCTATCAAAGCTCTGCGATAAGCTGCTTTATGGAGCCCTCCAACTGAAGGCAGACCCTACGTGTAGCCTTGATACAACACTCATCCTCAATGGCAACCAAAGGGCCATTCCATGCACGCTGTGTGTCTCCAGCTCCACCTGGAAAGGGAAGCGGCTGCTACAGAAGGTAAAGGTTTGACACAAGCAGTGCTTAGAGCCACACGCCTCCCTCCAGCACACCATTGGCTCAGCAGCTGTTGCCATTGAAAGAACAGGATCTGGGTGTGTGCACCGTTCTCTCTTTTTGTGTGTGTGTGTGTGTGTGCTTTTTGCAGCTGCAAGGCCAAACCCCTACACGTGAGCTGTCTCTTACAGCGCACAAAAGCAGGGTGCCTGAAAGGGAACTCCTTCCGCTCTGGCAAGCACTCAGCACACTGTGCAGGGCTAAGGGGTGGTCGGGGAACTTTCACCCATCCATTCAGCCAGGCCGCCGTTCCCCCTCCCTCTCAATTAAATCCCATTTTTTGCACTCCATGCATGAAGCGCGGCTACGCCAATACATCAGATATTGTGGCTGATAGCCTTCTGTGAATGCCACTTCAAGCCCTCCAGCACGGAGCCGCCTGAAAGCAAAGCATCATTCATTCTTTGAGCAACAGAAAAAGACTTTCGCCGCGCGAGGACTTGAAGCGAGGCTCTCAGAAGGAAGGAAAGGGCATCCAGTGAAAGAGGAAACGAGAAATTAAAGCCGCATTCAATCTTATTAGCGGTGATAGAGGAGGTCAACAAAGCCCTCTGCAAAACTGCGTGGTGTGAGAGCAGATTTAGGCAGAGCTTGCTCCCATGCAGTGACACCGACCAGCCTGGCTGCTGCGCAGGGAAGCAAAGGCTGTGAGAGGCTCTTGCACTGAGCCAGATGGAAGGGCGAGGGCTGGAGGCATTACCTCATGTATGCTAACAGCACTGGGCCGGGAGGAACCTTCCCCTCCTCCTCCTCCATCTGAAACGTTTTCTCTCTCTCTCGGGATTTCCAGCATCTTATAAGCGAAGCCTCTTTGAAGCACCGCAAAGTGGCGTTGCTCATCATTGCGGTAATGATAGTAAATAAGCTCCAGTATTTTGTTGAGCCTTTTCCTTCTGCTTTACAAACAAAAGGTCAGAGTCATTAGCCCAGTTTGATGAGGAGGAATAGGAGCTGGCAACGTCGCTCCGGAAATATCAGCAAGCAAACAGGACACGGAACCGACACCGAGAGCCACTCCAGCACGGGGGGATGTGGACCAGAGCACGGCCAAACTGCAAGGTGAGCGCAGAGCAACAGCCCTCCCTGCTGACCTTCTCCACCTGAAGACCACGCTGGGAGGAACGCTGCCATTCAGACCCACGTGTGGCAAGCAGAGGGTCTCTGCTTCCTATGGAAACTGGCCAAATGAACGCATCACCGTGCGCATGAAATGAGTGCCTTCCATGAGGAAGGTCCTCTGACTGCAGCAGACAATGCAAGGGAAGGTCTCAGCTCTTACTGAGGACTTCCCAGCAGAAACCAAAGCGATCAGCCCGTGGTTCAGGTTTGGTGGAGTACGAAGGAATAATTCTTAGCGCAGAGATCTGTGTGTGCTGTCCCTCCCACCCTCTGCAGCACACCTTACCGTGCACAACCGAAACCTCCCAGCCGGCAGCCATCTCAGAGCCACAGCTCCACAGCGATGGAGCAGCAGCCTGCCATGCAGAAACTATGCCTTAAGAACAGGTGCCAAGCACTGCTGCCTTGCAGGCAGCTCCCATCCCACTCTCCCATACCACAGCATCCCATAAAGCCCCCACGCTTCTCCCACACTCAGGTCCACGGCTGAGCGTGTGGTGAATGCTCTGGAACACTGAGGCTGAGGTCTGGGAAGGGCCTGCTGCCTCCTGCGAGGAGAAAATCCTGCTGACCTTCAGCCAGAAAAGCAAACCATGCCTGAACCAGGACCAGGCCTCATTCCGACCCCCGTGCAGAAGCTCCTGCTCACGCTGTGCCCTTCGCAGTGATGCCCTCCCCTCCTCACAGAGGAAACGCACGGCGTCCTGATTGCACAGGGTTACTGAAATACAAAGGAAGTCAATGCCACCAGGGTGGTTCTGCTCTGAGCAGTCATTTGCTTATTACCCAGAAGCCACCTCCACAGCATTTACAAATACCCCAAATATTTAAATAAACGTTAATCTGCTGTAACCAAGGGCCTGATCTCACAAATATTTACCCTTGCGCAGCTGGTATAGACACACAGCTCCTTCCTAGGGCTCCCAGAGGAGTGCTGCTGGACACAGCACCCCATCCAGAGGGACCACGGTCATCCAGCTGCATCACCCAGGGCTAAGCACCACCAAACCCACTGCCAAAACAGAAACCCTACACTGAGAACGAGCCTGGAAAGCCTACAGAGGAGCAGCAATTCAGAAGGATCAAAGCAGCGCCCTCGCACTTGTTGGAACCTTCCTTATTACAGCCCATCAGAAAACCTCATTTGGTGGGAGCGTTAATCTTCACCTTTGGTCACCCATCATCATTTAAAAAAAAAAAAAAAAGATGGATTTACCAACGTAACCATGAGCACATGAGGCAATCGCTGCAGTTTTAACCCCTCCGCCCACGCTCTGTGATTATCTAAGCTTTGTGAATGAAATCAGCTTTTCCTAGACCAGCCCAGAAGAATGAGATACATCCCAAGTATGCTGAGAAACTGGGCTGGCAGTTATCACAGGGGTTCTATTATTCATCATGAATCACCACTGCCTGCAAATACCTTCTGAACCACGACTCCAAAACGCACCGTTCTGCTCGGCATGCTGTGTTATTCACGAAGGAAACAGCCTTACGTGCTGCTCCAAAAGAACACAGAGCTAAAGCAAGAAGCACGGCTGAGCCCACGGGCCAAGGGGACGAAAAGCATTCTGCTGCCCCTCTGGTTTCATAGGGCTGGGAGCAGAGAGGTTGAGAACAGTGAAATGAAGCAGGACCTTGCTAGCATCGCCCTGCAGCAGCTTGGGAAAGCCTGAGCAGCAGCAGAGAGCTTGGAAAGGGTGGCATTTGGAGCATTTGCTTTTTGAACTTGCTGCAAAATGAGAAAACGAAACAAAAAAACCCCACATTTAGGTTTTAAAGCAGTGCGCGTGCACAGTTTGGGGGAAAAGCTGGCATTCAGCTTGTAGTCAGAAGGCTTCCCCCTTACAGCTCACATTATGTACTGCAAGGGAAACCCGCTCTCATCCTGCACACAGCCAGGCTTCAGAATCCTAGAATGGCCTGGGTTGCAAAGGCCCACAGTGCTCATCCAGCTCCAACTCCCTGCTGCGTGCAGGGTCACCAACCAGCAGCCCAGGCTGCCCAGAGCCACATCCAGCCTGGCCTTGAATGCCTGCAGGGCTGGGGCATCCACAGCCTCCTTGGGCAACCTGTTCCAGTGCGTCACCACCCTCTGGGTGAAAAACTTCCTCCTAAGCTCCAACCTAAACCTCCCATCACCAATACAAGGCGATGGGTCAGAAGGCAGAAGTGCTGCATTCGATCCCCGCAGTCACCAACCCGCCCACGGATGGCATCACCAAACACCAGGGTTAGGAGGGCTCTAAAGCATGGGCAGCACTCTCTCCCCCAAACTTTGGAAGCACAGTCCTCACAAAGGCAAAGGGAAGGAAACAAAAGCATTCTGCTTACTGCACCCCCGCTCTGGGACCAAGCTTGTCCTTGGCTGTGATTGCAAGCAGACTGTCAAAGCCACTCTTATCAACGCACTGCCTGTGTTTTCAGTGGGCAGATGTTAGCTTTGGTTTGCTTTTAACTAAGCTCTGGATGAAACTCTATCAGTTTTGATGACAAAATCCCACTCGAGGTCAATGTGAGGCAACCCAGAGCGAGAAGCGCCGCTGTGCAGCGCTCACAACTTCTGCAGCAGCTCATAGCAACCCATTCTGCAGACATCTCACACCGATGGAAAACAAAACCATTCCCCTCCTCATGTGACCGAGCTCACACACTTCAGTACTTCCCACAAAGTAATGCTATGCATCAGCTTTGCCACAGGGAAGCTCACACACACACGCACACACACACACACTGCTGGCTGGTCACGTCCTTCGCTCCCAACTTTTCCATTCTCACAAGTCCTGGGGAAGGACACACGAGAGTGAGGGTCTGGTAAACCACAGCCCTGTGTGAAGCAGGTGGATTTAACACAGCTTTATTATCACTGATCTTATTTCACGTCCACTAACATCTGCAGTGCTGACGGCTTGATGTTACCGGACAAATGAATCTCCTGAAAGCCAACGTGGTGTTTAGAAGCAGGCATTCTTTGTCACAGCTGAACAGGCCTGCTCTCTTAACCCACTGTACGGCCCCACCAGCAGTCTGATCAATGGGAAGGCACACGATCCCGCTGCTGCTGCTGCTAAGGAAAGCAGAACAGCAGTGCCAAATGTGAAACTTACGGAGGGGATAAGCAGAAGAAAGTCTCCGGGGTCAAATAATAGCTAAGAGGGAAGCACTGCCATCCCTTACCTTTCACCAAAGGGCACCTGCTATTTGTATCCCAAAGGAGCAGCCCCAACACAAGCCTAACCACCAGTGAGGCGCAACCCTGAGGACATTCTCCAGCAACTTATCCCTTCTCTGAAAGGAGCACGGGCTGAGGTCACTGCCAGGTCAGTGCCTTTGACCAAACTTCCCCACCAGATCCCGTTTCGCCCTTCGAAGCTTCTTTTCAGACAGAGCCTGAGAGGAAGGCATTTCCAACACAGCTGCCTCACCCCGCACTGTGATGCACCGTGTGGGGGTCACCGTGTGCCAAAGGAGCTCCCACTCCTCTGTGAAGTGCAAGCACGGAGGGTGGGGCACACGGGGAGCTCCCGGGCTGCGAGCGCTGCACCACGCAGCAGCAGCACCCAGCTGGGCACCGGGCACGGCTCTGACACGGGGAACAGCCAGGCACGTTTCTCACATGCACCCTTCTCTCGGGCTGCTGTAAAGCCGTACAGCACAACCCTGGCACAGGATGGTGCCCAGCACCCCCGCCAGCAGCACCCCAACCCCCCGACGCCCCCCAACCCTCGGTCCCAGCCCCAGCAGGGGCCCCCAGCGAGGCTTTCGGACAGCCCCACGCAGAGCCCCGTCCCACCCCGGCCAGGCCCGGCTCGGCTCGGCCCGGCCCGGCCCAGCCCAGGGCACGCTCCCCGCCCCGACCCGCTGCTCCCGGGAGGGGCCGACGCGGACGGCAGCGCCGGGACGGAGCCGTTCCCTTCTCCGGGGGCGGAGAGGCCCGGAGCTCACGATGTGGCAGGAAACGCTGACCGCCTCAACCCAAGAGCTCACTATTTAGCAAGGGCCTAGCGGCCCACCCCAACGCCTCTGCCGCTCTCCTGCGGGACGAGGTGGTCGAAGAAGACCGGGGAGCCGCCACTCACCCCTCTCGCACTCACCCCGCTCCGGTGCTGCTCTCTCAGGCCCCCCGGGCTCGTTACCACCAGGGCGGGCCAGCCCGGCCGTCCGCCATTCCACAGCTGCCCTGACCGGGCCTGATCCCGCCTCCTCCCGGCCGCCGGCCCGCGGCGCCATTGGATCACCGCCCAGCGATACGGCCAAGCCATTGGCTGAAAGTGGCTGTCTATCAAAGCCGCCCTGCGCCACTTACGTACGAAACTGGAGCAGGAGGGGAACCCCACCCAAGGAGCCGCGCAAAAAGAGTAAACAGGGCGGAACGTACCACGGGGAGGACGGGACGGCGGAGCCCGGGCGGCTTTGGGACGCGTCCCCGCGACAGAAGGGAGAGTCGCGACACCACGACCAGCTACAGCACTTTGAAAACAAGCCTCTGGGTTCCGTATGGCGAGATCAAGGCAAAACTCCTTTCGACTTTGGAAGAAAAGCGTCTCTTTTCCACCCTCCCCCCCCCACCCCCTCCGAGAGCCGCACTTGGGTGTTGCCTTTCGCCTCTATGGTCTGACGTCCGGGGAGGAAAGTTCCACCTGGGGGAGTGGGGGTGTCACGCCAAGGCGGGGGTCGGGGCAGCGACAAGGGAGGGGGAGGGGACAAGGCTGAGGGTGGGTGGGGGCAGGTGCTGGGGCTGGGCTGGGCTGGCGGGTGTTGGAACCACCAGGAGAGCTAGGGGCAAGGCCGGCGGGCCCCATGTGGGCTCTGGGACGAGGCTGGAGGGTGTGGGGCCTGGGGGTACCAGGCCTGGTGGTACCCACTGTGGGGGTACTGGGAGCTGGAGGTATAGGCAGTGGGGGTACTGGGAGCTGGGGGTATGTGGGATGGGGTTACTAGGACCAGAGGTACCCAACATGGGGGTACCAGGCCCAGAGGGTACCTGGTATGGGGGTACTGGGCCTGAAGGTATGTGGCATTGGGGATACCAGACTTAGGAGTACTCAGCACAAGGGGTGTCAGGCCCAGGGCCACCCAGCTCTGGGGTATTGGGTCCTGGGAGTACCTTGTATGGAAGTGCTAGGCTTGCGAGTACCCAGCATGGGGGTACAGGATCTGGGAATACCCTGCACTGGGAGTACTGGCCCTAGGGGTACCCAGCGTGGGGGTCCAGGGCCCAGGAATACCCAGCATTAGGAGTGCAGGGCCCCGGGGTACCTGGCACTGGGCCCTTGGGGAACCTGACTTGGGGTTACTGGGGGCCTGGGGCTACTCAGCATGGGGATACCAGGCCCAGGGTGGCCCAGCATGGGTATACTGGGCAGTAGGGTGCTGGGAACTGGGGGGTACTGAGCCCAGGGATACCCTTGAGCTTTGGTCACCATCCTCCAGCTCAGCCTGGTCCTCAGCAGGGTGGGGGCAATGCTGGGGACCCCCCTTGTAGGTCTGCACACAGCACGGGTTGCTATAGAGCAGTAATCCTCTGCCTGGAGGAGACACCCTTGATGGGGAAAGGAAGAGAGAGAACAAAGATTTCCATTGTCCCAAGCTGCAGGAGCAAATACTTGATCAAAAATTAACAGCGCGGTGCACCGCTGCCACAGCGCTTCTGTCTGTGCACCTGGAGCATTAAATCTTTCTTCTCCTGCCTGATTACAAACAGGAACGCTGGGTTCATTTCTGCCTGGAGAAGCTGGAGGGGAAATGAATGGTGTGAGGTGCAGGCAGCTCAGCTGGGGGCTTTAAAACCGACTGCTCCCAAATCCAACCAACCCGGACATTGTGGTGCTTGGACATCGGGGTCTCACCTCCACCGCTGCCTCCTTTCACACCTCCTGGTTGAGATGGGCACCTGCACGTGGTGGAAGTGGCCGATTCTCACCTGTTTTGCACCTCTTTCACATGCACAGCGCCCTGGGATGGGATGCTCAGCTGCAGCCCCCACCCGCCAGCCCCATCCATGGGTGCAGGGACGGGGGGTGGGAGCGAGGATGGGGCCTCGAGGCGCAGCTGGAGGCCGTGGGCTCCAGGTTTTCCAGGCTGCCAGCCAGCCGTTGCCTTGAAGAAGATCTGCTTCTATCTCAAGGTGTCACAGCCTCAAGGGAACCACCTAATCTGTATCTGCGCCGCAACCTTTATCTCTCCCCGCCTGTGTGAGAGGCTCTGTTTATAGCTGCCGAATAATACCTGCTAAATTGCAGGATCCAGCCCCCCCGCCGTACCCCCTGACACTTGTTTCTCTGCAAGAGGGATGCTCTCGCCTGCCAGGTGCCGTTTTCTGGAAAGAAATGATGCTCTGGGGGCCAGGGACAGGCAGCCAGGCTGCTCCTGCCTCTCCCCTGGGTGGGCTCCAACAATGTCCGAACCCCCACTCACCCTAAAAAGGCCCTTCCCCACACTGCTGCCCCTCTGGCTCCGTCCCACCCCTTTTCTCCTCAGCCTGGGCTTTGCTCCTCATTAAAATCAGATGGTATCCAGCAGATCCAGCCTTGTCTTTCCTCGCCCCGCAGACAGGGATGAGCAGAAATCCTTGGCTGAAGGGATGAGCTCCCAGCTTATCTTGTGCTGTGCTGCCCAGCCTTGCATGAGGCCATGGCCACGTCCTCACCCAGGGATTGTTGGGGGGGGGGGGAGGAGGAAGCATTGGGTGCCTGTCCCCAGCTGGCTGCCCCTGTGCTGTCCTTGCACACAAAATGGCTGAAGAGAACACAGCATGAAGGCAGAGCAGCTCCAGCTGCATCCCTGCAGGAAGGGAGCCAGGGCTGGCAGCACCAGAGCTGCAGAGATGCTCTGGAAACAGACACACAATGACATGCTCTGGGCTTGCCCTGCTTCTCATGAGCCGCAGCCCTACCAGCATCAATCTGGGCTGCAGTGGGAAGCTGGGGTGCACAGAGGATGTGGGGTGCACGGGGTGCTTAGGGTGCATGAAGTGCCCGGGGTGCCTTAGGGCTTGCAGGGTGCAAAGGGTGCAAGCAGCACCGAGGGTGCTTAATGCATATGGGATGCATGAAATGCATAGGATGCATGCTGCATTGGGGGTGCACGGAGCGCATGCAATGCACGAGGTGCCCGTGGTGCATGGGATGCAATGCAGCACATGGGATGCACGGGGTGCCCGTGGTGCATGGGATGCAGTGCAGCACATGGGATGCACAGTGTGCCCATGGTGCATGGGATGCAATGCAGCACATGGGATGCACGGGGTGCCTGTGGTGCATGGGATGCAGTGCAGCACATGGGATGCATGGGGTGCCCGTGGTGCATGGGATGCAGTGCAGCACATGGGATGCACAGTGTGCCCGTGGTGCATGGGATGCAATGCAGCACATGGGATGCACGGGGTGCCCGTGGTGCATGGGACACCCAGGACACACGGGGTGCTGCTGGGCAGCTCAGCAGCGGGCAGTGGCTGTGCTGCTGACATTTACTAATCAGCTCTAACCTCCACTGCACACCCGCTCGTCTCGCTTGCTGTCTTGTCTCCATGGAGACTCCGCAACCTTTGCTCACTCGTTAATGGTATCTCAGCAAACGAAACTCCAACGCCACCCAGCCTTCCCCTCCCGGCCCCGGCGAGGGGGAGCATCGCCCATGGGAGCCATCCTCCCGCCGCCCCGCATCCCATCCCCTCCTGCAGCCGGGGATGAAAGGGACGAGGCCTTGCTAACGAAGGGCTGAGCCTTGCTGGGCCGAGCCGAGGGCAAGTTCTGAGGGTAGGCAGGAGGAGGAGGGCGAGCGGCGTCCTCCAGAGCCGGGGATGCTTCGGCTGCAGCAGCGCTGCTGGGCTGCGGCTGTGGGCTGTGCAGCCCTTCCCGGTGGGTTTACGAAGCGCGGGGCGGCAGCCGTGCATGGGGTGCCCCCCGCGCCCCCACCCCAAAGCTCCGTCGCCCGCTCTGTCGCCGCCGTCCTGCTCTCTCCGGTTCTGTTTTCGAATTAACATGGGAAAGATGCCCATTACCTGCTTCCAGATAATGACTATGATTAGGCAGAGCTCTGCTGCCAGCCGAGATCTGAAGGATTTCTGTGCACTCCAGCAGCGCTTGCCGGTGCAAAAACAAGAGCAATAAAGTGTAAATAAAAGACTAAAGAAAATAGCGCGGTCCATCAGCGGAAAGGCTGCGCGCAGGCAGCTCCAACGCCGGGCTTTGTGTGGTGTCGGTGGTTCCAGCCCCATCGCAGCCCAGGTGAGGTTGGAGATGGGGCTGCCCCACGCCCACACCCCACGTTTGAACCCGGATCAGCCTCCGGTTGCTTAGAACTGTGTGTGTTGGGGGGGGGGGGGGGGTTGGAAAGAGGGAAACAATAAATAAATTGAGCCGCGCGCTTGTTTGCGGTGGGAAGGAGTAGGTGAGCTGCAATGTAATGAGCAAGGCTGGCCTTGGGGAGCTCCTGCCCGGCAGGAAGAGCTGTGGAAGGGATGAAAAAGCCAACCCTGTCTCCAGAGAGCTCTGCACAGAGCGCTCCCGGCTCAGAGCCCGCGCCGCGCTGGTACCTGGGGTGCCCAGCCCTGTGCCCTGAGGCTGGCGGGGTTTTCCGTTCCCCAGAAGGATGCTGGCAGCCCCACAGGGCAGGGAGCAGAGCACGGAGGCAGTGGGATGGGATATGCTGTGCTCTGCTGGCTGTGTGCCCCCGGCTCAGCCAGAGCATCCTCTTCCCCCTGGGCAGGGTGGCAGAGCCCTCGCTGGCCCCACAGGCTGTCTTGTGGCCCGGAGCAGCGTGACTCAGCTCAGTCTTCATCCCTGGGAGGATGAGGATGGACCAGAACACGGTGAGAGGACTGCGGGATGGCGACATCTGTGGTGCACCCACAGGCACATCCATGGGCACGTCCACGGCAAGTCCATGGCAAACCCATGGTGCATCCATTGTGCACCCATGGCAAATCCATTGTGCATCCGTGGGTGCAACCATGGCACATCCATGGCACATCCATTTTGTATCCACGGCACATCCATGGCACATCCGTGGTGCATCCACTGTGTATCCATGGCTCACCCACGGGCGCACCCGCCCTCCCCCTGCTGCTCCCTCTGCCTCACTCATGCAGGGCTGAGCTGGCAGCGGGGCATTGCTCACCTCTGGCCCCACATTACCCCAGTGGGAGGGACACGAGAGCCACGGGGCAGCCCCCCCAGGTCCCCATCCCAGGTCAGGTCGCAGTGGTCCCAATGCCTGCAGGCCGTGGCTGGGCGAGGTGCGGGGTGGGAGCTAATCTCTGCTCCGATTAGGCACAGTTCCCAGCAATGGAGGTTTCTTCTTCTTCGGTTTTTTTTTTTCCCTTCTCCCCCCTCGGTGATAACAAATAATAATATAATCCCCTTAATCCCTCCCCGAGGAGCCGGCGTGCACACCGAGACAGGAAGCGCCGCGCTTCTGCCACCGCTGATAACTCGCAGCAGTCGGGCCCTTGGAAAAACAAGCAGTGGGGTTGGCACCGTACCCCATACAGCCCCACACTGTACCCCATACAGCCCCACACCGTACCCCATACAGCCCCACACTGTACCCCATACAGCCCCACACCGTACCCCATACAGCCCCACACCGTACCCCATACAGCCCCACACTGTACCCCATACAGCCCCACACCGTACCCCATACAGCCCCGCACCGTACCTCATACAGCCCCACACTGTGCCCCATACAGCCCCGCACCGTGCCCCATACAGCCCCGCACCGTACCCCATACAGCCCCGCACCATGCCCCATAAAGCCCCACACCGTGCCCGTGGGCTCCCACCCCAAACCCCACACGGACCCCAACCCATTGCCAGCCCCAGGTGGGCACACCTGGCCTCACTCCTGGCTGCTTCCTACCGAGCTGGGCCACCATAACCCCAACAGCTCTGCCCTTGTAGGACCCAGCTGCCCTCCCCGCCCCACCGCCTCGATGCCCCTACAACCCTCCCGATGCCTCCTGTTTCCCCTGCAGAGAAGCCCCCCCAGGGGCTGAGCACCCCTCTGCTCCCCATAGCACTCTGAGTGCCCCCAGCCTATGGGGTCAGGATCCCCTGTTTCACCCCCAAAAGGAGCACTGCCTCCCACCCCATTGAGCGGGCTGTGGATACACCGATGTGGGGTTCCCCATCCCCTCCCAGTCCCTGGGTGTCTGGGGGAGCCCAAACCTCCAGCTGCCAAACCCCACTGCCCTACTGGGGGCCGCGCTTGGGCTGGGCACGCAGCCCCCCCGGCTCTGTCAGCCAGCAAACATTACTGCAAACATTACTGCCAGCCCGGCAAGAGCCTTTGCTTCCCTCCCCTGCTCTCCTGGCCCCCTCTCTGCTGATCTCAGCTCCTCCGGCTCCAGCACGGCTGTGAAAATTACCGGAGAGTGGAGATCTGTGTGAGGCTCTGCCCACCCCACCCCCCCACGGCCACACAGCACCCCCCCCCCGCTGCACCCCAGGATGGGAGGCCATGGTGCTGCCACGTTCAGGGATGTGGGGCACAGTGGGGCGTGGGGATGTGCTGGGAGCAGGGGGATGCAGTGGGGGCTCGGGGACACATTGGAAACGGGTGGCGTGGGGCACGTGGGGGACTTGGAGGTATACTGGGGACAGGGGGCTGCAGTGGGGACATGGGGATGCAATGGGGACATGGGGACACATTGGGGACATGGGGATGTACTGGGGACATGGGGGCATGGGTGCGCAGGGGACGTGGGGGTGTGCTGGGGGCATGATGGGGACATGGAGGTGCTCTGGGGATGTGGTGACACACTGGGGACGTGGGGATGCTCTGGAAACATGGGAACACACTGGGGACATGGGGACACGTGGGGGACTCGGGGACGCTCTGGGAATATGGGGGAGGTACTGGGGACATGGTGACACTTTGGGGTTGTGGGGATATACTGGGGACACGGAGGGGTGCTGGGGACATGGGGGTGTACTGGGGACGTGGAGACACAATGGGGACTTGGGGACACTGGGGACACGGGGGGTGTACTGGGGACATGGGAACACGACGGGGACAAGGGGACACACTGGGGAGCTGGGGACGCGCTGCGGACATGGGGATGCACTGGGGTGTGTGAGCAATGCGGGGACACACTGGGGGACACGGGCACACGGCGGGGAGGTGGGCGTGCGCTGAGGGACGTGGGCACACAGCAGGGCAGCAGCGCCCGGCGCTGGCAGCGCTGTGGGTTCGCAGGGTGCCGACCGTCCCGGTTATTTGCACGGCGCCAGGCTGGGCTTGATTAAAACAGAGGCAGGGCAGAGAGGGGACGAGATGGCTCGGGGGAATGTTAATGGGCTCCAGAGCTTTCTGCCGGGCTGGGCTGAGTCCAGCACGTGGATGGGGCCAAAGGGCGCAGCTGCAGCTTGGTGGGTGCAGTGAGTGCGACGGGGCTCAGCAGCACCCCAAAATAAGGTGGCGGTCCTCCAACACTGCTCTCACCGTCCCACCCAGAGCCCCAGTCACCGCAGGAGGAGCGGAAGGAGGACCGGGGGGGGGGGTGGGTGGGGACGGACACGATGGGGGGAAATAGCTTCCCAGGGCCTGGCCCTTCCTCTGGGAAAAGCAGCACTGCAGCTGAGGCCCTCCCTGCAGTGGGGTCACCGCCATGAGGGGACACCTCTGGCAGCCCCCGCCCCCTCCCTGTGCTGCAGTGGGGTCGGGGCTGAGGGTGGCATTGCTGGGAGCTGGGGGGGGGGGTTCGGTGGGGCGATGCCAGCTGCGCCGGGCTGACGTGGGGAATGGCCTCCCTCCCTCGTTAGCTGTGATTAGCATGTCAAGTGGGTGAGCTTCGTGGGTATGGAGGACGGGAGCGAAGAATAATGGCTTCAATTTTCTTCATGGCACTGCCATTAATTTGAAGGTGGGGGGGGGGGGGGGGGCGGTGTCCGAAACCCTCGGGTGGTACCGTGCCCCCCAAATGGCACTGGGGCAAAGTGGAGGGATGGTGCCCACCAGCACAGTGCAGACCCTGGAGTTTGGGTGGCACCGGGGTGGGCACGGGGCATTGCTACCCAATGGGTCCCCCCAGCTCAACCTGCGTGTCTGTGGGATGGAGATCATCTCTGGTGGATGTCAGTGGGATGGGGATGGTCCCTGGGGATGGGGTGGAGGTCTATGGGATGGAGGTGGTCCTTGGGGATGCAGTGGGCATCCCTGGGATGCAGGTGATGATGCTGCAGCCCCCCCAAATGCCAGCAGTGCTCTCCCATCCCCTCCACCCACATTCCCCCCCCCCCCCACATTTTACCCCAAGGACCCTGGGGGGCACTCTGGGTGCTGCAGACACTGCAGAGCAGCCCTCCCACCCCCCTCCCCCCAGTTTGCGCCCTGCCGCACAGCAATGCCTCCTCCAAGCCCCAACCTCCTGCACCTGATTGGGGGGCGGGGGTGGGGGGAGGGAGGCTGCACCCCACCTCCTCCTTGCTCCCAGCATCCCGACCCTACAAGTGGATGTGAGCTGAGCTATGGGGCACCTTTCCAACCCCATACACCTTTATTTTGGGGGAGGGGGTCACACGACACCATGCAGACTCCCCCCATGGTGCTGGCAGTGCTCCCCCCGCACCCCTCGGCCATCAGTATGCGCTGCGCACTCCTCTCCATAGCAACCTCTACCTCCACCCCCCTCCCCAGACCCCCCCCCCACACAGCACTGCTCTGCGGCAGCCCCCCTCAAAAAGGCCATAGGGTGCCGCAGGGCTGAGCCCCATCCCTACAAGTTGGGGGGCACCCAAAGGCTGCTGGTCGGGGGGCGCCGCGCTCCTCGGGGGGACGGAGACACCCCAGGGGACCCCACTCACTGCCTCCCCCTTCCCATAGGCCGCAATGGGGCTGAGCCCCCCCCCACCCTCCCCATCAGACGCAGGAAGCCGCACGCCACAAAAGCACAGCGGATGCGCAGGGCTGCAATATACAAGACACGATTTATAATAAAACATTATATACAATAAATAGGTTATTGTCACTTCTTTGTTTGGGGTTTTTGTTTTTTTTTTGGGGGGGGGGTTGGGTTGGGTTGGGTTTTTTTTTTTTCCTTTTTTTTTTTTTTTTCCTTTTTTTTTTTGGCTGTTTTTTCCCCTCTTTCTGCCTCGGTTGATCCATCCCGAAGGTTTCTCAGTGCTGGGATCCCGCTCTTCTCTCCGCGTTGTCCCCCTTTTTGCTTCAGCTTTTTGCCCCCATCCGATGCTTTCTCCACCTTTTCCCCCCTTTTTCCTTGTGGTTTTTTTTTCCTTGGGGGGGGGGGGGGGGGTGTTGAATTTTTTTTTGCCTTTTTTGCTTTTTCTATTTTTTTTTTTCCCCTCCTCTTTTCCGTTTCGTTTTGTTTTTAACCTCAAAAGTATTTACAATTGCTGGTTTCTTTCTGTGTGTGTGTGTGCGGAAAAAAAAAACGAAACTGAATACAAATGAGAAACGAAAAGTCAAAAAGAATCGCCGTTTCGAAACGCGAAGAGTCCCCTCTGCTTCCGGTGGGGGGGGGGTTGGGAGGTGGGGAGGTCGGGGATGGGGGCGGGGGGGGGGGGGGGGGGCGGGGGGAGGCGGCGGGGAGAAGCGGAGCCCCCTCCTCTCTCCTCTCCTCTCTGCTCTTGGGGCCGGCGGAGGGCACGGGGTGCGTTGCTGGGGGAGGCTGTGGGGGAGAAGAAGGGGGTGGGTGGGGATCCCCGATGGGTTGCACCCATGTAATGGGGGGGGGTCCTGAACGCCCCCACCCAGCACCCACATGCGGGGTTCACCCACACCCTGGTTTGGCATCCACCTACCCAAAGGTCTGGTACCCAAATATCTGGGGGTCTGGGTCCTCTTCACACCCATTCAGCACCCGAGGGTCTGGGGTCCTGGTCCCCTCCATCCAACGCCCACATAGCCAGGGGTCTGGGGTCCCCCTCACCCCAGTCTGGAGCCCATATACCCACGGGTCTGACACCCAAGTGCCCAGGGCTCTGGGGTCCTGTTCTCTCTCCTCACCCAATGTGCCCAGGGGGCTGCTCACCCCCACCTAACACTCACATACCCAGGAATCTGTCACACTCCCATACCCGGGGATCTGGGGTCCTGGTCCCCTCCATCCAACACCCACACACCTGGGGGTCTGGGGTCCTGCACATCCCCCATCATCAAGCACATACCCGGGGGTCAGGTGCCCACCTACCCAGGGCTCTGGGGTCCCGCTCAGCTCCATCCAACACCCACATACCCAGGGGTCTGGGGTCCTGCACATCCCCTATTTAATACCCACACACCTGGGGCTCTGGGGTCCCGCTCACCTCCATCCAACACCCACATAGCCAGGGGTCTGGTGCCCATTGACCTGGGGATCCGGGGTCTCAGTGACCTCATCTTGGCACCCACATACCCAGGGGTCCGACACCTATCTACCCCAGGGCTCTGGGGTCCCGCTCAGCTCCATCCAGCACCCACACACCCAGACGTGGCACCCACATACACAGGGACCCCCATCCCCTCCCCATACGGCACTTACTGGGCGACAGCTGCGTCTCGGGGACCCACGGCGAAGCTGCCCAAGTCTCCTGGCGCTCAGCTCTCCGCGCTCAGCACCGTCCGGCACAAAAACACCCCCAGCAAGCGAGCAAACGGGAGGGAAAAGCAAAAAACAAACCACATCCCCCCCCCAAAAAGGGCGGCCGAGGGGCCCCACGGCACCAGGGAGGGGGGGGGGAGGGGGGGGGGTCCAGGCTGCTGCCCCCCCCCCCCGCGTCCGTCCGTCCGTCCGTCTCGATTGTCCTCCTGTGGGGCAGTCCGGAAAGCAGCGCCGGGTTGGGGTGAGACGGAGCGGCCGTAGTACGAAGTGTTGGGGGGGGAGGGGGGGTGGAAAACAGGGCTTGTCTCTCTCTTCTTTTCTCTTCTTCCGTGTTTGTTTGGTTTTTTTTCCCCTCTTATTTTATAATTTTTTTTTTTTTTGCCTTTTTTTTTCAACTTTTTTTTTCTTTTTTTTTTCTTTTTTTTTTTCTCTTTTTTTCTTTTTTTTTCATAGAAAACAAAACAAACGGTTCCAATCCCAGTTAAATACAGAACTTGAAAAGTGTTCCAGAAAAAAAGTGCTGGCTAAATTACCTCTGCAAGAGAAACACAACACGGGGCGGGGGGGGGGGGGGGGGGGGAGGGAAGAAGGAGGGGGTGAGAAGGGCCCCGTGCCCCCCTATGCCCCCCAAAGCCCCCCCCAAACCCCCCTCCCCCCCCCCCCGGCACCACGCCGCACCTACCCTGTAACAAAACCTCGCTGTCCGCTTGGCACGTCAGTGGCACTACAATGAGGTGACCGTAAACGGTGTCCTCGGGGTGCTGCTCCACCATCGGCCCCAAGAACCCGCTCTTCTGGGCTGGGGCCATGACGGGGTGCCCCTGGGGTGCAAACGTGGGGTACCTGTAGTTGTCCTGCAGCTGCAGCATGGAGTCCCTCGGGACGGGGGAGATGTTCAAGTCATTGATCAGGGGACAGGCGTAGGGGCCGCGGTGGTGGGCGCGGGACATCTCCAAGGGCTCCTTCTCGCCCTTGGAGGGGTGGGGGCCGCCGGGGCTGCTCAAATGGGGGGTTGAGACACGAGGGGTCCGTCCTGCCCATGAAGTCCACCAGCATGCCGGCGCCCGCCTTGCCGTCGTACGAGGAGGGGCTGCGGGTGCTGGCGGTGGGCGAGTACCAATACGGGGGGTTTTTGCAGCTGGGGGACTCGTAGTGCGGCTGCGGCATGGCGAGGTCGCGGCACGCCACGTGGGGGCCGTGCGGGAGGGCCCCCCCCTGCATGCTGTGCTTGAGCGAGTCGCAGGCGGGCAGTTTGCGCAGCTCGCCCGCCCGCAGCTCCTCCTTGAAGGCCAAGGTGGGCGAGCAGTTGGGCGAGAAGGCTTTCTGGAGGCCGGCCTCGAAGACAGCCTGCTGCCCGGGGGGCTGCCAGCTGGTGGGGCAGGGCGGGGAAGTGCTTGCCCTCCAGCTCCGGCTGCCCCAAGCCGGGCGAGTCGCTCTGAAAGCCCTGCACGAACGTCCCGTCCGACGGCGTCGAGGGGTTCATGGAGTAGGGCCCGGCGTAGTCGCAGGGGTCCCGCTCGCCCACCCCGAAGCCCCGCGACTGGGAGGGCAGTGGGGACATGCTGCTGTCCCCGCTGTAGTAGTCCAAGCCCAGGTCCGTGCTCTCGTGGAAGAGCGGGTTCACCGCCTGCGCCTTGCTGGGGAACTTGGCCTTGCCCGTGCCCCGCTCCTTCTTGGAGGCGCACGCCCCGCGTGAGCCCCGCGGCTGCCGGGGCCCCGTGCTGCGCTTGGAGGGGTACACGGAGGAGGAGGAGGACGAGGAGGAGAAGCTGAGGTGCGACGCGTCGAACATGTCCACCTTCTTCCGCCGGCCCCGGCCCGGCTTGGAGTTGCTCTGGAAGAGGACGCTCTGGTTCCAGTTGTAGCCGGGGGCCGAGGACGCCTCGTTCCAGTCCATCATCAGCTTCTCCAGGCTGGACAGGCTGGACTGGCCCTCGCTGGACGAGGCCTCGCTGTTGGCGCGCCGGTATCCGGCCGGCTGGTTGAACTGCGTGCTGTCGGAGGACGACTCGGAGAAGGTCTCCGACACCGTCTGCTGCTTGGCCTTCTGCGGGTGTAGTTGGAGATGTCCAGGATGACGTTGGGCTCGTTGAGGTGGCACTCGAAGCCCGGGTTGTAGAGCTGGCTGAACGCCTCCGAGCTCCACTCCAGCCCGCCGTAGCCCCTGCCGGAACGCCCACTGCGACGCGCTGGGGAACGGCCGGCAGTTCTCGGGGGAGGGCTGGAAGGAGGCCGACCCTTTGGGCACCATGTAGCCGCCGGGAGAGACGGTGCTTGGCGCGGCTGTCGCAGCGCAGCGGGGGTGTGCGCGGCGCTGGAGAACTGGCCGCCCTCGGCGCTGTTGAAGAAGGAGGCTTTGCCCAGCGGCAGGCTGGGCCCCGCGGTCTGCTGCGCGCGTAGCCGGCGCTGTGCGCGCTGCTGGGGGACGAGGGCAGGCTGCTGCCGCTGCCGTAGGCGAAGCTGCAGTCCTTGCTGGTGGGGCACTCCTGCGCCGGGGGGGTACTGCTTCCCCGGGGGGAAGACGCTGGCGGGGGCCACGCTCTGCCCCGCGCTGTACCCGCCGTACTGCGGGTAGCCGGCCGTGCCCGCCGGTGCGCGGTGGGCGAGCGGGAGACGGCGGAAGGCGGCACCAGTTTGGGGAAGGCCTCGGCGCCGCGGCACTCCGAGGAGCCCGCCTGGCTGACGCCGTAACCGGCGGCCGGCGGCCGGGAGGGAAGGCCTGCCGGGCCTGCATGGCGGCGTGGAAGGCCTCAGCGCCGGGGCCCCTGCAGCTGCCGGCACCTTGCCGCCCCGCGCCGGGTAGGCCGCCAGCCCGCCCCGCTGGGCCGCCATGGCGCCGGGTGGGGCCGCGTAGGCCGCCGACTTGCGGGACTCGGAGCGCGAGGCCGAGAGGGCGAAGTCCAGCAGGTCGGAGGAATCGTCCGAGTCCAGCAAGGAGCGGAAGTACCCCGTGAAGAGGCTGTGCCGCTCCTGGCCCACCCTCGGCCTGCGAGGAGCCCGCGCTGCCCGCGTAGAAGCCGCCGCGGCCCGAGGAGCCCGACTCCAGCGCGGCGGCGTGGAAAGGCCGGGCCTCGGCCCCCTGGTAGCCGCAGTTGCGGCCGGGCTGGCCGGCGGCGTGGCCGTGGTGCGGGGCCCAGGGGCTGCCCTTCTCCCCGGCCCACTCGGAGGCACTGTCGCTGAAGCTCTGCCCGGGGTTCTGCTCGGGGAACAGCACCCCGTTCTTGCGGGTCCGCCGCTTGCGCTTGGGTTTGCCCACGGGGTCGGGCTCCGGCCGGCCCCTCTTGCGCGGGTGCACGGGGTCGGCGTGCAGGGCGGCGGGCGCCTTCTTCTTCTTGCCGATGCCCTCGAAGAAATCGCTGAAGGAGCAGCGGGAGGCGCGGGCCCGCGTGGGCCCCTCCGCGCCCGCCGAAGCCGCCCGCCTTGCCGCCGCGCCGCCGGAAGCCCTGCACGCGGTGCAAGAAGTGGGAGATGCTCTGCGTGTCGGGCGCCTGGTGGATGGACTCGGGCTCGCTGGGCGTCCAGCAGCGCGGCGGGGAGCAGCGCCCCGAGCACTGGCTCTGCCGGTTGAGGAACGCCAGCTTGGCCAACACGTCCGAGTAGTCGGCCTTGCTGTCATTGGTGTCGGCGATGTAGGAGGGCTGGGGCGAGGCCAGCTTCTGCTTCCTCCTCCTCCTCTTCTTCACCTCCGGGGCCGGCTCCTTGGGCTTGGCCTGGCCCAGCAGCAGGTTCTTGGGAGGCCGGCCCCGCTTGCGCTTCAGGATGATGGGCATCTCGCCGGGGGGGAAGACCACCACCACGTTGCGCCCGTTGTTCTTCATCTTGAGCAGCGGCGTGGGCTCCATGGAGCTGCTGGCCGCCAGCTCCTTGCCCTCCAGGTTCAGGTTGCTGCTGAGCGACGACACCTTTGTAGGTGGTCTTGTTCCTCCTCCCCAGCGACACCGGGATCTTGGCCATCTTCACCACCATCTTCCGCACCCCCCGGCACTTGCTCTTCTTCCCCGCCACCGCGGGGGTCTTGGGCACCTCGTCGGGCTCCAGGGCTTCGGGGGGCGGCGGGGGGGCCAGCAGCGGGGTGCCGGGCTCCTCCGGCCCGGGGGGCAGCTCGGCGGGCAGGGCGAGGGGCAGGACGCGGCTCTCGGGGACAACGTCAGCCCTCCGCCCTCGCCCTGCCCTCCTCCGGCGGCACAGCATCTTTGGTTTGTCAGTCCGGCGCAGCGCGTACTTGCGGTGGTCCTCTCCGCACCTCCCGGCCCCCCGACCCCCGCAGGGGCCGCGTTTCACCACGCCGCTCAGCGGGCAGCCCCCCAGGCGGGGCTGCAGGCTGTGGGGCCGTAGGGGGTCCCCGGCCCCCGGCTGCGCCTCCAGCAGCTCCGGCACGGGGCCCAGCGGCTGCGGCTGCAGCAGGGATGGCTCGGAGGGCAGCAGCGGGGCGTGTGCCTCCAGGAGCTGCGGCTCCAGCGCTCCGGGCAGCGGCTCCAGCGTCTGCAGCCCCAGCGGCTCGGCCAGCGGCTCCAGCGACTGCAGCTCCAGCGATTCGGAGAGCGGCTCCAGAGACTGCAGCTCCAAGGATTCGGAGAGCGGCTCCAGCGACTGCAGCCCCAGCGGCTCCAGGTTCTGCAGCTCCAGCGACTCCGGCAGCGGCTCCAAGCTCTGCGCGTCGAGCAGCTGGGGCTGCGACTCCAGGGACTGGGAATCCAGCAGCCGGGACTGGGAGTCCAGCTCTTGGGCCGGGAGCAACTGGGGCTGCGGCTCCATCGGCTGCGACTCCAGCAGCTGCGTCCCCGGGCATGCCAGCGACGCCAGCTCGTTGAGGATGTCCGCCTCGGCCAGCTCGGAGTAGTCACCGGCGTCGGGCTGCGAGCACCCCGCTTCCTCGGCGGGCGTTTTGCCGGAGGCTGGGGGCTGCGGGGCGCTCCCCCCACCGCCCCTCACCTTCCCCGTCGCGGGCCGGGGGCCGGGGGTGCCGCGGCGGCTCGGCTTTGCAGAGCACCCCGCGCTCCTCGGGGCTGCGGATGCTGTTGGCCAGGGAGGGCGAGGAAAAGAAGCTTGTACTGCAGGTCGCGGTCGGCGGGCAGCAGCCGGCCGTCCCTCGTGGCCGCCGCCGCCGCCGCCGCCGGTGCCGCGCAGGCTGCCGCAGTCCAGGTGCACCCCGCTGCTCTTGAGGTCCTCGGAGAGGCGGTTGAGGTCCTTCATGATGTCGATGAGCTGCACCACGGGGTGAAGGTTGATGTGCCCGTTGCCGCACTTGCTCCGGAGCAGCGCGACGATGCTGTCGACGTTGCAGCGGCCCGAGGCCAGCGTCGCGTTGGGGAAGGTGTCGGGCGCCCGATCGCGGGCGGCTGCTTCCTCCGCGCTGCCCCCCAGGATCCGGGGTTCGCCGGCGCAGCCCAGCAGCTCCTCGGCCTCCTTGGTGCCGCCGTGCACGCCCTGGCACCGGTCGGCCGGGTCGCCGTGCAGCAGCGAACCCGCCTGGTGCTCCCGGCCGAGCGCCGGGCACGAGCCCTCAGGGAAGCTGAGCACGCTGCAGGATAAGGCTTTCTCCGCCGGGCAAGCGGGGGGCCTGCTGTGCCGGGTGCCCCGGAGGGTAGAATTTGGGCTCTCGGACGTAGTCGGGCGAGCCTCGCACAACGCTGGTCGTTACCACTGGGCCCGGGGGCTTCACGCGCATCCTGACCTCCTCCTCCCCCGCGTGCCGCTGGGCTGAGCAGGTGCTGACATGGGGGTCGGGGAAGGTGAGGCGGGGACCTGAGGGGGGGGGGCAAAGAGGGACGGTGAGGATCCCGCGGCACCGCCCGCGCCCTCCCCGCCCCCTCTCGGGTTGCGGCCGCCTCCCCCCGCCCACCACGGCCACGGCTTACCCTCGGCTTTGCTGCTGCTTCTGCTATTGCACTTGAGCTCTCTGCAAAGGAAGGGGTGCAGAGGGTTAGCCGCCGGTGAGGGGGACCCCGGTGCCCCCCCGCCCCCCCCACCCCACCCCCCTCGTGCCAGCGCCAGTCCCTGCGAGGGCCGTACCAGGGGCTGCTCCTCCCCGGGGTGCTCCCGAGCCGGCACAGCCGGTGCCCATCACCACCCTGGCGTCGGGGCTGCGCGCGGGGCAGGGGCTGGGGGAGGCCGCCTGCGATCTGGGGACAGAGGGGATAGGTTGGCCGGCCCCTCCGCGGAGCCGGAACGGACTGCGGGGCCGAGGATGCTCGGTTTTAACCTCCCCAGCCCCACCCCGTCCGCGCAGCCCGGGCTTTGCGGCGTGCCCCGGGGTGCCGGGCGACGGGAACGGGGCGGGCGGGGGCCCTGCGGCCGCATTGCCGCTAGGTGTCCCCGGCGAGCCGCGCTGCCCGCCCGCAGAGCTGCCCGGCACGGCACGGCACGGCCCGGAACGGCTCAGCGTGGCCCGGCGCGGCCCGCACTGCGCAGCCCGGCCCGGCATTGCATAGCACGGCCCGGCACTGCATAGCACGGCACGGCATTGCATAGCACGGCACGGCTCGGCACTGCTCAACACAGCACGGCACGGCACGGCTCGGCACGGCACGGCATGGGGCCGGGGGGGGTCGGGGTGGGCAGGAGGAAAGTTCTTTGTTTGTGGGCAGACGGGAGGCGGGAAGCTGTTGGTGCATCCCCGGTAGGGGGGATGGGGTGCCCAGGGGGTGCCATGGGGGGGGCTGGGGGCCTTCCCCTCGTGGCACGCCAGCAGAGGGGACGCGGGGACACGTGGTGGTGCAGCCACGTGCAGAAAGGACGGCCCGAGGGGGTGAGGCACCGGACGCCCCAAAGCTGGGGGCTGTCCACCCCATCCCCCCCCCCCCCCCCCCCCTCTTGCAAACACAGCTCACGGAAAGTCGAGGCTGGAAAGAGTGAGCTCAGCTCCTTGGCAACCCCGGCCCAGCGCCGCTGCGTGCTGCCCCCCCCCCAGCCCCCCACCCCGTACCTCTCCCCACTTCCTTCCCTGCCCCCCCGGGGCCACCCCACGCACAGCTGCTACCCTAAGCCAGCTGCAGTGGGGCAGCACATGAGGTGACCGCAGCCACAGCATCCCCCCACCACAGTTTCCCTTTGCTGTGAGTGGGTGGCACCGCGGGGACACCTCTGAGCTCCGCACGGGGACACACGGCTCTGGCACCCAGCAGCGACAAGGGGCACCCAGCACCCCACACCCCCCTCTTCCCAGCACCCCCCACTCCCCTCCACACCCCCAAGCTGAGGGATCCACCAAGCGATGCCTCTCCGTCCCCCTCCCGCCGAAGCAAAGCAAAGCGGCTCGGTTCGCTGCCCCCCACCCCGGTGCGCCCCCTGCTCCCCACCCAGGGCCGAGGGCCCCCCCCGGGCTACCTGGGCCGCGGGTGTTTGCAGTGCAGGTTCACTCGGAAGCCGCGCTCGGGGCCGTCGCCGTCGCTGCTGGGCTGGCGGGGGCCCTGGGCGCGCGGGAACCACTCTGCAGGCGGGCTGGCACCGTTCTCCAGTGCGCCGGGCTGGCAGGCGACCGAGCTCCCATCTGCCGAGCAAGCACAGAGACCCCCACGTGTCAGCCCATCGGCCCCGCAGCGCCCGGGGACCCCCGCACAGGGCACTATGGGTCTGTCCATGCGGGCTGGGACGTCTCCCCGTGCGTGCGTGTGCGTGGGTCTGTGCTGTTCCTGCAGCTTCCATGACGCTGGTGGTCGGGGACCCCGTGCCCGTCGGCACGAGGGGTGCAGGCGCAGCCCCCCGGCGCGGTGCCATGTGCCACAGCCCTGCGTGAAGCTCTGCCTGTTCCCTCCCTCCCCCCAGCGCGCACGCACACACACACACACACACACACACACACACACACACACACCCGCTCGCCGTGATCCAGGCTGTTCCTGGTGTCTGGATTAGCGTGACAACTTATCAACAAGGCAGGGAAGGAGAATTCAAACCTGTCAGGCCGTCCTCAGCCCCCTCCCGTCTCCCCGCTCTCCTGCGGGCGCAGCGGCGCTGGCACCGGGCGCAGCCCCACAGAAACGCGCCCCTGTTGCTGCCGGGTGTAGAGTTACACCGAGGGCAATGTGGAGCAGGAAAATATGTGCTAGAAAGACCGGTCGAGTCTCTGATGAATCTGCTAATGTGCCCGGAGCTGAGAGCTGTTGGAGGGGAGTCAGGCAGGAAGGAAGCAAACAGGAGGTTTTCCAGAACAGCCGCTGGGAGCCGGTCCTCGCCGCGCACGGCTCCACGGGGAGAACGGGGCGCAGCCGCGTCCCCGCGCCCCCGTCCCACGTCCCCATCCCGTGTCCCCGCCCCGCGTCCCCCACTCTGCGCCCCGGGTGCCGACGAGGGCTCCACGGGGGTACCCCGACGTATGGGGGCGCGCAGCCCTCCCCGCGCTGACGCGCCCTGGCGCTCGAGGACGCGCACACCCACGGGTGCCGTCAGCCCCGCGCCGCCCGGCGCTGCCCTCCTGCCCCGGGCCACGTGGCCGGCGACGAAGCGCTGCGCCCCACACGGTGCCGGCGCTCTGCCCACCCCACAAACCCACCTGCAGCCCCCCACCCCGAGCCGTGGGGCCGGGCAGAGCCCAGCAGCCCCCAGCAGCACCGGGACGGGATGCTCGCCGCGCCGCCGCGCTCACTTTCACCTCCTCAGCTCAGCCCCAGGCAGCTGCCACATGTTTCGCATTAGGCGCTCTGGACTTCGCCATTCCTGGGTTGCTAGCCAGGGGTAGGGCCGCTTTCCTTCTTTTTTTTTTTTTTTTTCCTTTTGCTGGTTACAAAACACCATCCGAGACCACACAAGAGAGGAGGGATGGAGGGAGAGAGATGGATGGGAGCGGCGCTGCGGCGGGCGAAGGGGGGGGGGGGGGGATGGAGAGCAGAGGGGGGGGACTCACAGCCACCCCTGCATCCACCTCCTGACCCCTGGAGCCTCGCAAAGATAACAGCCCCCGAAGACTGCTGACTCGCCGCGCAGAAATCCAATATCCGCGCCTGGTGAACTAATCGACTACCTGGGCTGCCACCTCCCCTGCCCGGCCTTAATCCCGCTGCTGCAAAGCTTTAATTAGTTTAACGGTTTCGGGCTCGGCGCAGGCTGCAGGCAGGGTGGCACGGCCGTGGGGTGGGAGAGGTGGCACCGGGGGGAGCCGCATCCCTCCTGCTCTCCCCCCCCCCCCCCCCACCGCCCCCTGCCGGGGGCTGCCGGCGCCCGGACCCTCCCAGAAGGGCTCTGTTGGCAGCGCTGCGGCCCCGCAGGACGCGGACGTGGGCTGCTGCCCGGCTCCGAGGCCACCCAGATGTCGGGGTGGGGCCGGAGATGCCACCGGGAGACGGGAGGGGACCGCCACACAGATGGGGACGCGGCGGCCCCCACATCTCCCAGCGGGGTGGGCTGCGCTGGCCCCAAATCCACCCCCACCCCCCCCAGAGGGACACGGGGACGAGCTTTGTGCGCTGGGGGTCACGTCTGCCCCACGCGCGATGCGATGGGGGCTTTGCACACACACACGAGGGGGGCTCTGGGGATGTGTCCCCCCATTGCATACACAGACATGGGGCTGCACACACAACCCCTGCACAGCCCTGGGGCGCTGCCTCTCCCTTGCGCACACACACACACACACACACACACACAGAGGGGGCTCTCCCCCCTTGCACACGCACCATGTGGGTACCCATCCTATATGTCCCCACCTCTGCCCCCACCCCTCACACGCTCTCACACTCGCACTGCTCTCTCACATGCACCCGGGCCCCCCCCGCCCTGCAAATCCCCCCCAGCCCATCCAGCTCCTGCTGACACCAATGGAAAATCCCCTCCAGTGACAGCTTCCTGGCAGGCGCTTTGCTGAGGGTTTCCGTGTTCCCCGGCCAGCCCCCCCCCCCCCCGGCCCGCACCACGGGGGGCGGGGGGGTCAAGCAGACCCCACTTCACCCCACTCCCACCCCAACACCATCACAGCCCCCTCCCCAATGTGCACGGCTCCCACACCCCATAAACCCCCTTAGAGCATTCCCAGTGCCACCAGTGATGGGTTGGGACCAGGGGTGCTGGGGGGGGGTGGTGCTCCTATGGCCGTGCAATGCCATTCATCCCCACTCCCCCCGGCTCTCCCTCACCCCCTCCATTGGTAATTAGGAGACGGAGCAGATGGTGCCTGCGTTTCATCTTAGGTAACGGGTCCGGCGAGCTGCTCCACTGCCCGTCCCCATTTCTGTAGGGCACCGGAGCAGAGAGGTTTGGGGGCATCCCCAAAGCAGGGCGCTGGCAGGGAATGCTCCCCCCACCACAGGGCTGGTGATGCTACGGGAGGGAAAGGGCACCGCTGCGAAGGGTTTGGGGATTTGGCTGCTGGGGGGGGTGCAGGCAGCATGGAGCTGCGGGACGGGATAGGGGGGAGCCCTGCATGAGGCATCCCGGGGGGCTCGGGAACTTGGGGGGCTCTGGGACCCACAGGACATAAATGCTGGGTACCTGCGGCTGCTGGCAGCCCCCAACCACACCCCGCTGCTGCAAGGCATGGTGGGAAAATCCCTGTGCCAAAACATCTCGGAGATCGAGGGGCTGGAGAGGAGGCAGGGAGCCCGCAGGCACAGATGGCACAGCTGACACTGCCGGGGTGACACAGGACTGGGGGGACGCAGCCGTGGGGACACCACTGGGGACGCAGCCGTGGGGACGCAGCGGTGCGGATGCAGCCCTTCTCCTGGCCTCGGCCCGGCGGTGCACCACAGACCCCATTCCCACCCGCCCACCTACAACGACCAATCCCCCATAACAAACCCTCTCCCCGTGCCCTACAGGTTTGACGCCGCACTGCACGCACCCCCCTGCCCCACCCCCGGGGCTCCCAGGACCCTTCCCTGATGTCCAACCCCCCCCAAGCCCCGACGGCATCCCCCAGCCCGGGCGCAGTGCTTCTCATACCCCATCCCTCTGCCCCCCAACCCTCACCCCATAGGGGTCCCGCTCCCCTCTCCAGCCCGGGGGCGGGAACGGCAGGGCTGTGCTGGGGCGGGTGGTGGGTTCCGAGGGTTGGGGGTGGGGGGGTTTGGGGACGTGTGGCTCTCGACAGATGGACGGCAGCGACGGTGGCACCTCGGCCGGCTGGAGCCGAGCGCCGCGGTTCAGCGCTCGCAGGGAAACGGGCTAAATTTAGCCGCTTCCCTCGGTGCCAGCTTTGTTCCCCCGCCCCGCTGAGCCGGCGCGGGAGGCAGCAGCCGGCCTGGCCCCCCCCCTTCGGCCCCCTGCCCAGTGGGGGGGGCGGTGGGGACACCCCAACCCCCGGCCTTTGGGTGCCAGGTGCTGCAGCAGGCAGCGGGTTCTGCAGGCGCGACCCCACGCGGTGCCATCCCCGGTGCCGCGCAGCTCCTCGTGCCCCCCAGCCCCGCGTGCCGCCCGTGCCCCCCCCCCTCCTCGCGCTCCCGCTTATAGCCCAGCATGACTCACAGCCCCGCCGCGTCCCTGCCCTGTGCCCGGCCACGCTGGGTCAAGTCACACCGTGCCACCCCCGCGCCCCACAGAACCCCCACGGCCTCAGCGAGGGTTTTGGGGACGAAGCTCCCCCCCCCACCACCCCCATCGCCCCCAGGCAGCTGCGGGGCCGCGGAGCGCTGCGGGTTAACGCCGAGCGGGGCCGGGATGCTGCGAGGCCAGCAACATTTGGAAGGCGCCAGATGGACGCGTGCCCGTGCCGAGGGCTCGCGCGGCACAGCCGATGTCCCCCAGCGCCGGGCCTGGGGGCTGCCCGCAGCAGGAGGGGGGGGGGGGGGGGGGGGCGCACGAGGGGCTGGGGGACAGCGGGTGGTGCCCAGCGGGCCGCGGGACAGCCGCTCCCACCCGCACGCCCACCACCCCGCGGCACTGCGGACCCCCCAAGGGGGGGAGGTTGGGGCGCCAGGTGTGCGGGGTCACCCCGCTGCCCCCTCCCCCCCTCCCCCCCCCCCGGCAGCGCCGCAGCCCCACGGGGAGCAGCCAGGTGTGTGCAGCCCCGGTGGGGCCGGGGGTCCACAACGGGGGGAGCCGCCAGTTGCCTCCCTCGGCCAATTTTAGAAACTGGCTAGACAAGAAAGGCAGAGGGCCGGGCAGGATTTACGGCCGCGCTGGTGGCGGGGGGGGGGGGGGGGGGGGGGGGGGGGGCGGAGTGTGTGGGGGGGTTCTTTCTTATTTTCTTCTCTGGAGGTTTTTCTTTTAGCTTTTTTCTTTCGGAGGCACAGAGGAGCGGAAGCTCCTGGCGCTGGGTCCCGTTTCCTGGGAGATGTGGGGCAGTGTGGGGCCGAGATGGGGCGGGAGGCACGGGGACAGCACCGGGGCCTCGTGTGGCACGAGGGCAGGCGCACACCCACACACACAGGTGCACACACGGGTACACAGGCGTGCACGCGCGGGTGCACACAGGTATGCACACACGGGTATGCACACACGGGTATGCACACACGGGTATGCACACACGAGTATGCACACACGGGTGTGCACACACAGGTATGCACACACGGGTGTGCACACACGGGTATGCACACACGGGTGTGCACACACGGGTATGCACACACGGGTATGCACACACGGGTGTGCACACACAGGTATGCACACACAGGTATGCACACACAGGTATGCACACACAGGTGTGCACACACCGAGCTGCACGCTCCCTCCCTGCACACGTGGCATTTTGTGCCCACCCAGGGCGCAGCGCCTGCACCCTGCTGGGCACCCGGGCAGCACCCAATGCATTGGGACCCCTCCCCCCCCCCGGCACAGCCATGCAGCTCCCCCCAGGCCCAGCTGCCCACCCCCCAGGTGTACTCCTCTGGGCCGAGCCCTGAGCGCAGCAGGTGACCCCGAAACGCAATTAACCCTTTTATGGTGATCATTATGGCCATCGCTTTTTTGAGCCCTCTCAGCATTAAGGTGGTTCAGCCCTGTAAAATCAGAGCGCCAGCACAGCAAGCGGAGGAGGGGTGGGCACAGGGCTGGGGTCTGTGTGTGTGTGTGGGGGGGGAAACTGAGGCAGGGGGTGGGGTGATGCCCCCGAGCTGTGCCTGCCTGTGTAAGGAATCGCCCAGCGCACACGGTGCCCACGCAGGGCCCCATATCCCAGTGCCACCCCACCCAGGGACTGGGACAGAGGGGTGACACGGGGTCAGGGTCAGGGTTAGGGTCGTGCCATGGGGCTGAGCCCCCCAGCGATGGGAATCGGGCACCCTGGTCCTCATCCCGGGGCGCTCTGAGCCATCACCCCTCACACACCTCCATCCACGTGTACCCCCTCCCCCCCCCTCCCCCCCCATCACCTCGCTGGGAGCGTTCCATTAAAATTGGAAGAGCGCAACTTGCCGGCAGAGCCCCGGCGCGGATCGTACACAGCCTGTCACTCACACATCACTTTGTAGATGCCCATAAATTGCTTCATTACCTCTTCTAATTGAGGAGAACGCAGCTGCTGTGGGGCGGTGACGGAGCGCCTTCCCTTTGAAGGATGCCTCGCTCTCCAAAGCCGGGTCCGGCACAGCCGCAGAGCCCCGCACCATCCCAGTAACAACAACAGCACGATGGGCACCGGCAGCAGAACCCGCACCGAAGCCACGGGCGTGGGGCAGGAGGAGGGCGAGCAGCACGGGGAGCCCATCCTGGTGGGGAAACTGAGGCACGGTGAGGGAACACCGAGCCCCGCATTACACCAGAGGGGGACCGCAGTGATGGGGGGATATCCCACAGGGCCAAAAGTCCCTGGAAAAGTCCCTGGGGAACTTCCCATCCCAGCGGAGGCGGTCGCGTCCTCACCAACGCGACGGCACGGCGGGCACCCGCTGCCACCCCACAGCCCCGCACCCGGTGAGGGCACAGCGCTGCGCCCCGGCCCCGCGTGGGCCCCCGGCTTTGTCTGGGAGGAGCGGCGGCTGCGGCTGGGCTCGGTCCCCTTGCAGGATACTGCAGAAGGATTTACTGTATTGCAGCTTGTGCTGGCTGCAGCCCAGCGCACAATAGATTAGCTGTAGCCCAGGGCAGCACGTTGCGGGGGAAGGAAGGTGGGACTCATTCGGATGCAGATTGCAGGGCGTTTGCTGCAGTATACTGCAGGATCCGGACCCCCGCCGCCCCGCTATGGGGCTGGCAGCTGTGGGGCTGTGAGGGACCCACGCGTCCCCACACGTCCCCACGCATCGCCGCCCCCTCCAAGCGCACCCGTGGCCGCGTTCCAAAGCGGCCCCACGGCTCGCTGCGCCGTCCCCAAGTGTCCCCTGTCCCCAACATGGGGCGAACACGGGGTGTGGAGGGTCCCCCCCTCCCCCCCCCCCCCACCCCGGCCCCCCGGTGCCGGCACAGAGCTGGCGCAGGGAGGGACGGGTGACTGCGAGCAGCACTAATTGATCGCGATTAATTCAGCTCCTACCTCCCCGGGTGGCAGGGAGAGATGCTGAGACACAAACGCAGCCCACAGAGCTCCCAAAACGGGCTGTGCTCTCCCCCGCGCACCCCTTCCCCCAAACCCGGGGGGGACGAGCACCCATCCATCCCTGCGGTGCCAATGGGGGGCAATGGGGTGCTGGGAGCCCGGCTCCGCTGGGTGCCGCCCCAAAGGTGTCGGGGACACACGGTTGGGGCCGGGTCCTTGGGGCCAATCTCCTTCCTCAGGGTGTTTTGGGAAAAGCTGGCAGAGGGGCTGTGTGTGGCTCATCCCCTGGTACCCCGACCCCTTGGGATGCGGGGATGGGGGGTGGAAGGATGGGGGATGGAGGGATGGGGGATGTGGGATGTGGGGATGGGAGATGCAGGGATGAGAGATACTGGGATGAGGGATGAAGGGATGGGGAACGTATGGACGGGGGATGCAGGGATGGGGGATGTGGAGATGGGGGACATAGGGATGGATTATGCAGGGATGTGAAACTAAGGGTTGAGGGATGAAAGGATGGGAGGCGCAGGGATGGGGGATGTGGGGATGAGGGACAGAGGGGTGGAGGATGAAGGGATGGGGAGGGTGGGGATGGGGGATGGGGGGATGGGGGGGTGCAGGGATGGGAATTAAGGGATGGGGGATGTGAGGATGGGGGACATAGGGACAGGAGATATGGGGATGGGGGATGAAGGGATGCAGGCATGGGGGATGCAGGGATTGGGGTTGAAGGAATGGGGGATGTGGGGATGTGGGATATGGGGAGGTGATGCTTATGGGTACCAGAGGGGGGAACCAACAGCCTCATGGTGATGTCACAGCACCTTTGGCACCATCACCGCGTGCCACCCTCCTCCATCACCCAGCCCTGAGCTCCCAACCCCAAATGCCTCCTTTTTTGGAGTGTGTGCACATGTCTGGAGCGGGGGGGGGGGGGGGGATTGGGGAGAGGGGTATAAATCCAGTCGTCCCCCCCCCCCCCCCATCCTCCTCACCACGGTCTGGCTTTCAGGGGGGAGACTTTGGAGCCTGCAAATTGAGGCACCATAATCCTACGTCGGATGCAGTTTCCACAGCAACAGCGGGTCAGAGGGCAGCGAGGGGAGCTGGCTGCTGCGCCGGATTGCGGTTGTGCCGCAGCCGAAACAGCCGGCAGGGCGCGGGGCGAAGGCCGGGCGATGCCGGGGTGCGGGGGACGCGGGCAACGCCAGGGGGAGGCGGCGGGCAGCTCAGTGTGCCGCTGTCAGCAAAGATGTCACTAATTTGTCTGCAGGAGCAGCAAAGTCTCGTTAACCCTTGGGCAGCCGGCGCCACGCCGGAGGGGGTGGCTGTCACCTGAGCGCCGCTGGGGATGTGGGGTCCGGCGGCAGCGCCCTGGGAAGCTCGTGGGGCTGCTGGGACTCCCCCCCCTCCCCCCCCCCGCCCCCCAGGGGGCGTCTGTGGTTTGGGGCGCTGCCCCGTGGGCTCCGGCTCTGCGCAGGGTCAGGGAGGTGACAGCGGGCTGAGGGGGGGAGCGGTGGTGACCAGCAGGTGGGACAGGGCCGTGTCCCAGCCCTCCAGCCAAGGGGTACGGCTCTATGGGGGGATGCCTTGGGTGAGCCCTGCGCCTCGCTGCTGGGATGGGAAAACACCACAGTCACCCCACCCAAAAAATGCCACCCCCCCCCCCCCCCAGTGCCGCCCCACCCCGCTGTCCCCAAGGCCGGGTCATGGCAGGGATGCACAACTTGGTGGGGGGACACAGGAATGGGGACAAAGCTGCGTTCCCACCCCACACAGCCACTGAGATGGGCGCCCTGGGCAGGTCCCTGCAGCGCAGGGGACTCTCCCAGCCCTTGGCACTACGGGCTGGGGCTTCCTGAGCCTCGGGACACACATTTGCATTGCTGCAACGCTCCCTGCTCCATCCCTGCATGCCAGGCCAGTGCTGCAGACAGCAAAGCATCTCCAGTACAGCTCACTGGGCACATTGGGCATCCCACAGCCAGCAGTGGCTGGAAGCACTGCCTCATTTTTGGCACTGCTTGGAGATCTGCTGCCTCCTTGCATCCCACCACGCTCAAACATATCCCCGGGTGCAAACCCAGCCCTGGGTGTGAACCCATCCTTGGATGCAAACCCAGCCCTGGGTGCAAAATCCCTGAATGCAAACCCATCCCTGAATGCAATCCCACCCCTGGGTGCAAATGCAGCCCCCAGCACTCTGCTCCCTCCCCGTCTGCTCCATCCCATCGGTGCCACCCGGTCCTCCCCCGCTGCCAGCCTCACCCTCCGGATACATCAGACAGGTCTCTTCCCCCCCCACCTCCCTCCCCAGCCCCCCCCCCCCCAGGCTCTCTGCTCGGCGTCTGGCTGAGCTAAGCGTATTTAGCGCTTTTAATTGTTCTTAATAAATCAATCCCGCCAGCCCCTTAAATCATTTTTGTGGCTTCCCTCTCCGCCGTCCCCGCGGCTGCGCTCGCGTGGAGCCTGCTGTCTGCAGCACTGCCGGGGGGGTGGGATTGGGGGGGGGGGGGGGGGGGTCCGACTGCACCCCACGTGTCCCAGCACGCAGAGCTGGGTGCTGGGGGGGGTTCTGCCTCAGTTTCCCTCACTGTGTGGTGGGCAGGGGGGGTACAGCGGGCTGCAGGGCCCCCACATTGGGGGGTACCAAGTAGGAGCAGGCCGGTTGTGCGCCCACACGCCCCGACGGAGGGATGCAGATTCCCATCCAAGCGTTGCCGTGCCTCAGTTTCCCCCCACCCTGGCGCCCACCCACGGGACCCCCACCTTCACCCCACAGGGGGGCTGCGCTGCGTGGGGGTGCCCAGCGGGTGGGTGCCTACGGTGGGTGGGGGGGGGGAGGGTCCCAGCACAGCCTGGCGGGGCGGTGGGCGGCCTGCAGACCCCGCAGGGCTGGAGGAGAGAGCTAACCTTGACACAGTTGCAGCAGTCGCTAATAGCAGGCAATACGCCTGTTCTTGGGGGACTGTTGCAGTTGCTAAGATACTGGCAGCCGTGTGAATGGAAATGGGTCAGTAAACCTGTGGAGAGATAGTGTGACACTGTAACCAGCACAGCTGTTGCAGCCTACATCGAAATCCCACCCTTTCAATATTTATCACTCCCGCCTTCAGCTCCTTCCTCCCAGCGATTTTCCACCTTCCTCCCCGCGCGGCGCTGCGCCCGGAGGCTGCGATGGGGAGAGGGGATGAGGGGATGAGGGCTGGGCTTGGGGGGCACGGGGAGAAAGGGCCGGGATGGGGCTGGAGCGGAGCCCCTCGGATGGGTGCCCCCCTCTGAGCGCAGGATGGAACCCGTGCTGAGAGAGACGGAGCAGGAAGCAGCCCCTAATCCCACCCCCACCCCCCCCACCATAGGAATAGGGGTGAGAAGGTCAATTCGCTCCTGCCCCTCCTTCGGGCACTGTGGGGAAATTCCAGGTCAGGAGGGATAGGTCCATCCATCCGTCCGTCCGTCTGTCCGTCCGTCCCACTGCAGGGCCACGTGGCTCAGCTGGAGCCTTGCACACACGTGTGCACACACGAGGGCCATGCACGCCCCCCATCCCCTCCACCCACCCTTGGCACAGAGCGCAGAGGAGCACCGTGCATCCCCAACACCGCGGCATCCCCAAATGCTTCAATGTCCCCTCCATGTCCCGGCGTCACCCACACAGCGCAGTGTCCCCAAACAGTGCAATGCTGCCCCAAATCGTGCAGCATCCCAAAAGCTCCGGTACCTCCCTGAATGGCCCAGCACCCCCTAAAGGCTCCAGCAGTCCCTGAAATGCTCCGGCACCCCAAATGTTCCAGCATCCCAAATCCTACAGGATCCCAAATCCTCAGGGCTCCCAAACCCTTTGGAATCCCAAATGCTCCAGGATCCCAAATCCTTGGGATCCCCAAATCCTCCAGCATCCCAAATACTCCAGGATCCCAAACACTCCAGGATCCCAAATGCTCCAGGATGCCAAATCCTTCAGCACCCCAAATGCTCCAGCATCCCAAATCCCCCTAGGTCTCAAATCCTCAGGATCCCGAAATCCTCCAGCATTCCAAATCCTTGGGAACCCCAAATTGTGCAGCATCCCAAATCCTCCAGGATCCCAAACCTCAGGGTCTCCAAACATTCCAGAATCCCCAAATGCTCCAGCATCTCAAATCCTCCTGGGTTTCAAATCCTCAGCATCCCAAAGTCCTTCAGCATCCCAAACCCTTGGGATTCCCAAACACTCCAGCATCCCAAATGCTCCAGGTCCCCAAATGCTGCAGCATCCCAAATCCTCAGGATCCCGAAATCCTCCAGCATCCCAAATGCTCCAGCATCCCAAATCCTTGGCGTCCCCAAATGCTGCAGCATCCCACATCCTCGGGATCCCAAATGCTCCAGGATCCCACACCCTCGGGACCCCGAGCCGCCCCCCCATCCCCCAAATCCACACACGGTCCCAATGCTGCAGCCCGGCCCCAAGGCAGCGCCGCGCACACACACGTGGGAATCCCATCTCGCTCTGCTCCCTGCGCTGTGCGGGGCCGGGGGGACGCCGCGGATCGGGGCTGAGCGCCGCCCCATTTCCCGTCCCCGACCCCGCAGCGCTCAGCACCGCCGGCACTCAGGTGCGGGATGCGGCCGGCGATGTCCCCACGGCTGCAGCCGTGAAGGGGGTGGGGGGTGGGGGGAAGAAGCTGCGAACATCTGCTCGTCCCGGGAAAATGTGCAGAGCTGCTGGAAGGGGCCCCGGCCGTTCGGGCTGGGGGGGAGAGAGCTTTGCCCCCCCCCCCCTGCCCCCTTCGCCCCCCGCGACGCTGCAGCTGCGCTGGGGCTCAGCGGGGAGTGGGGGCAGCGGAACGGGGTTGGGGGAGCGGGGAAACTGAGGCACGCAGCGCAGGAATGCGCTTTGGGGTCAAGCCCGTATCCCACGCACATCCCACGTGCCTCGGGTCGGGTCAAGGAGCACGGAGCGGATTTATAGCTCGGGATGCGGCACCGCTGGGGCTGGGGGAAGAGTTGTGGGGAGGCTGTGAGCGCGCACAGAGCTCGCCTCCGCCCCAAAGGCGCTCCCTGCCATCCCCACCCCCCCATCCCCACCCCCCCCCCGCAGGTGGCTGGAGCAGAACGGTTGGTATGGAGACAGGGAAGCACGGGCTGCCTGGGTAAGGTGACATTCGGCAGATGCCAGGCTCAGGCTCGCCGCAGCCCGCCCTGCAAAGCGGCACAGGGAGAGGGGGCAGCGGGGAGGGGGCGCGGGGACCGCGGGCTGAACGGACCCCCTCCCCCCCTTCCCCCCGCGGACTGACTTTGCAGAGGGGACAATTAGCAGATGGCTAATGAGATACTCCACGCTTGGGGCGAGCACGCGGTTCGCACCCGGGTAAGGTGACACCGCGTCCCACGGTGGGGGCACCGGGGCCGCTCCACGCAACCCATGGCCCCAGCGCTGGAGATCAAAGGGCCGTCAGCGGGGCCGGGACAGATTCCCGTCACGCAAAGGGCCGGGAGAGCTCATCCGTGCCGGGGCAGGAGGGCCGGGGGGGGCCCTGGAGCGGCCCACACAAAGCGCCCGCGGCCCCGCGCCCCCCGTGCCCCCCGCCCCGGGCTGTGCTCCCTGACCCCTGCGCTGGGGAGGTTGGAGTCCACTAATGAGCTCAGCGCAGCCCCAGGCCCCGCAGCCCCGTCAGGTGTGGGGTCACGGCTCACTCCGGGCCGGGGGGGGGGCCGCGTGGCACGGAGTGGATGCAGACGGGAGGAAGCCGGTGATGCTCAGCGCTCCGCATCCCGCCCCCTCCCCCCCCCCCCAACCCCCAGTGCCCCCCATGCGCTTCGTTAGGAACGCTCTGCAGAGCGCAGCCAGAAACAGCACCGCTATGGGGCACAGGGATGCCCAGAGCCGCGCACCCAACGCGGGGACACCGCACTGCCCCGCGCCGCACCTTCCTCCTCCTCCTCCTCCTCCTCTTCCTCTCTGCCCTCAAGCAAGGCAGCTCCGCACCGCTCTGCCGAGCTACGAACTCCACTTCCAGATTTTCAGTGCGACCTTCTGGCTACCTGGCTCCGGCAGTGCTCGATGCCCCCTCTGATCTCTCCTCCCCTCCGGCCCCACAGCGTCCCCGGGGAGCGTGAGCTGGGCTGGATGGCTGCGGGGGGGGCTGCGGGAGGGAGAGGTCAGCCTGCACCTGGCCGCCGTGCCTCACCGGGACGGGGTGAACCCGACCCGAGAGGAAGAGGAGGGAGAGCGACGAAGGGCTCCTTTGCAAACTGCTTGCACGTGTGACGGTCGCTTTTGCTCCCCCCGAGTGCGCCCCGGACCCCCAGATCCGACCCTGTGGGATGAGGGATGTGGGGTACGGGGTACGAGATAGGGGATGCGGGATGTGGCGTATAGGAGATGGGACGTGGGATGTGGGATGCAGCCCCGTCCTCACGCCCCGACGTTGCCGACCCCGCGTCCACCGGCACCGCGCCAGAGAACCGGAGGGGAAAGAAGGGAGGAAAGACGTAAAAGCCCCAAAATATCCCGAAGTCGCGCTGGGAGGGGAGGGCAGGGCGGCGGGGCTGCTCGGCAGGGCACCATCGGCTTCCCAACAGCCAGCGGAAAAGAAGAAAAACCCCAACCCAACACCAGGCACGCAGATGGAACCCCCGCCCCGCAGCAACATCCCCCCCCCCCCCCCCCTCCGCCCCCCGCCCCAGCCCTGCGCCCGCAGCCCCCTGCCCGCTGCCCGCCCCGCTCCCCCCGGCACCCCGCTCCCCTCCGCTCTCCCTTGCACTCTGCTCGTTGGTGTGTTCCTCAGCTGCAGGAAATTCCTGATGCTCTCCATCATGCAGGCTGCATCCCCCGCCCTGCCAAGGCTCCCCTCCAAAGGACAGACATGTGCTGGACATCCCGCGCACACGACGGCACAGGAATCTCTCCCCTCCCCGCAGCCGCCGGGGATTTGCTCTGCGCTCGCCGCTCCTTCTCTCCCTTTTTATTTTCAACTCCTGCAAAGTGAGCCCCCTCCTCCCTCCCCGCGCTGGCGGTGACGGCGCTGAGCAGCCCAGCCCTGGCCGTTCCCCTCCTGCCTTTCCCTCTGTCTCCCTCTCTCCGCGAGACCGCTCCTGATCTTATTTTAATTCGTCTCAGACGGTGTTGGAGTGTTATTTTAAGAGAGAGGATATGCACAGACATTGTGTTTTCTGCTTTTTCCTGGCCCCGAGCCAGGCTCTCTGGGCTGTCAGCTACCCACTGTGTTGCAGTCACGTGTGGGAAGAGGCAGCCAGAGCAGCCTCACAACTCCTGGTAGCAGCATGGAAATCAAGTGTGCACTTTCTTCCCTCTGTATGTGTCTGTATTATTAATAGCGTCTCTCTCTGTGAGTTATCCATAATGTATCTTAATACCTGTCCGTCTGTAAATGATGTATTACGGCGCACACACACAATGGTGTCGGGGCTGGGTGGGGGGATGCTGCCGTGCAGTGTCACCGTCCCACCCTACGGGCAGCGGGGCAGAGCTCAGCCCCCCTTTGGGACGCCCCTGGGGACGCCGGTGATGCCCACACGGTGCCGTCAGCCCCGGGCAGCTCGGTGCTCCCCAGGCACACTGCGCAGCACGGCGCGAGGGGGATGCACCCCCTGGAGCTTTCTAGGGGCTCGGAGCCCCCCCCGCCCCCCTGAGCAGTGCCTGCAGCACCCCACGCCAAGCCCCGGAGCCGCGAGCGCTGCTTGGTCCCCAGCTCGAGGGGACCCTCAAGCGTCTGCCATCTCGGGGTCCCCCCCCGCGTGCCAGCAGCGCAGGACAGCAGTGCAGCACCGCCGAGCTCCGCGCCGCTCTGCAGCCACACGGTGCACACGTGGGTGCAGCAGCGTGCAACGTCCCGACGTGCAGATGTGCACAGCTGTTGTCCCAGCCTGCCCGCACGCCGTGCTGCACATCACCGCCCGGGCACCGCGCACGCCGCCGGCACTGCCCCACACCGCACCCCACAGCAGCACCCTGACCCCAGGCCTCCCCCTCCGAGCCACCCCCACGCCCCAAATCCCACATCCCAGGGCTGCCGGGAGCAGGAATCCAGGAAGGCGAGCAGGGAGCTCCAGGCTTTGCGTTTCTGGATTCTGGTTCCCGTTTCTCCTCCCGGCTGTTTCCATGGAAACTGGCGTCGGACCTGGGAAAATAAGGTTAGGGTTTGCACGGGGGCCCGACGCCAGCGCCCGCCGCCCCCCGGCCGGTGGGCACACACACACGCCGTGATTCGGGGGCACGGCATGCTCTGACATCCCCCACGCTCCCACCTCGGGAGCCCAAATCACGGCGGGTGTCGGGGACGCACAGTGCCACGCTCAGCCTGCCGGCCTCGCCGCGTGCGAGGCGGTCAGCGGCGCAGGGAGGTGGCGGTGACCCCGCTGAGCCGCGCATCCCCTCCTCGCCCTCCTCCCCATCTCTCAGCTCAGCCCTACGGCGAACTTCACCGCAACGTGGCGGTGCTGGGAGCGATCCCACCCCGCGGACACCCACCGCCCCAGCACGCAGCCGTCGGCCCCACAGCCCCACGTGGGCTTTCCCAGCGCCGCCGGAGCTCCCCGCCCTCAGGACCCCCATTTTGGCGCTGGGGAAGGTGGCGGGGAGCCGGAGCGAGGAGAGAACCAGGACGCGGCACCCCAGGGGAGCCATGCAGCCTAATGAATGGAGGCTTTTAAAAAGCACTTTGAGTGAGAAGTGCCGGAGTAGGAACTAATTATTCCTCCTGCGTGCGCAACACACTCATACGCACACGCGTGCACGCGCGCAGGCGCCCTGCTGCCTGCCGGCACCGCAGCTCCACAGAGCACAGCACAGCACCCAGCACCATGGCAGCAGCGATGCCAATCAGCGCTGCCACAGCCCGGGCTCTGCTTTTTGGCCGCCCGCTCCCCTGGGCGCGGCCGCGGGACCCCCGTTGGGTGCCGTTGCCGGTAGACGGGCGGGTGCTGTCGGGGCGCGGGGCGACGCTCCCGCTCGCGCTCCTCTCCCCCCTTTCCGCGGCTCCCGCTGGTTTTTGGAAGGGTTCCCTCCGCCCCTTCCTCATTTTATTACAGATCCGCCATTTCACGGAGCTCGAAGGCCGCCCTCTCCCCGACGGACGGCACCTGGAGCTCCGCGCAGGTGCGACCTCGCCGAGGCCACCGGGCCGGCTGTCATTATGGGATGCTTGGAGCCGAGCCCAGCCCCGCGCCGCGGCCCCGCTGCATCGCGCCGTGCCAACAGCTTTGGGGACGCGGTGCTGTCCCCTCTGCGGTCCCCGCGGTGCGCTGCACCATTTTGCATTCTGGTGCTGACCGGGCCCTGCTAACCTCCCACTCCCACCCCCACAACGGGCTGCGTTTCAGCTGCTCTTGAAATCTGTCCAGGCTGGATTCATCACAAGAGCCCTCAAGCGGCTGCAAACAAACAGAAAAAAAAGAGAGAGAGAGAGAGAGAGAGAGAGAGAAAGGGAGCGAGAAAAGCGATCGATCGGCGCTGGGGGGCCCGAGCCCCTCCGGTGGTTCCGACCCGGCCCCCGACTCACGGCCACACTGAGCACAGGGGTGCGGGGAAGGGGCTGCGGGGGGGTTCGGGCGTGGGAACGGGGTGCCCGCAGCCCCCGGTGGCGACGCGGTGTTGCTCCTCTCCGCTCCCCTTCCCGGTGCACCGCTCTGCAACTTCCCTCTTGTGGTTACTGCAGTTCAGAAAGCAAACAGGAGACAGAAATAGGAAATCGCAGGGATTGCGGCGCGGGGGCCGGGCTGGGGTGCGCCCTGTGCCGTGGAAGGGAGAACCCCGCGGGGTCGGTGCACGGGGGGGCAGAACCCGTGGCGTGGCGGGGGGGGGGAACGGGGGACACGGGTCGGGTGACACGGGGTTACGCCGGGCACCCCGCCCTGTCCTGGCTGGGATGAAGGGCAGGGAACATCGCGGAGGGAATCGGTGCGGCGCGCTCACGGTGCCGCGCCGGGTTTTTAACAGGGGCCGGGTGATTTTAGCACCTCTAACGATCCCATCTGCGGTTGCCACGCTCCAGCTCCGCGCCCGGCTCTGCTCTGCCCTGCCGGGGCCGCTCCGGGGACGAGGATGCTGCAGCCAACGCGGTGACACGGTGACACGGAGCCGCGCTGCGCACCGGCTGCAAACACCGCAGCTCTGCAAAGGCTTCTCCGACCCCGACCCTCCCCTGTGCTGCAGGAGTTGCCGCCGCCAAGCCCAGCTCCCTTCGGCTGATTAGCAGAGACGGAGATTTACTGCTAATTACCCGCGCCGCAGTTGCGCTCGCAGGCCTGGGCATGGAGGGGGGGGGGGGGCACGGCGGGGTAGGGGGTGTGCGGTGCCGGGGATTCAGCCCCGCGCTGTCACCGCGTTCGTAGCATGAAATATAACTGCGGCGGGGAACAGCACCAAAAGGTGAATGGGTGATGCAGGTTTGGGTGTCACCGCTGAGCCGAGGAGCCCCGCGGGTCCCCCAGCACTCAGTGGGACCGCTCCCGTCCCCCAGCCCCGCGGCTCCTGGCTCTGCCTCTGCCTGAGGCACGCGCAGAGCACAGCACAAGCCATCCTCCATGCCTTTAAGCGCGCACACACGTGGGCCGAACTCTGCCCTCCGAGCAGGGGAAGCTGCTCCAGCCCCCGCCACCCCTGCCACCCATGGTCAGCTGGCAGCCCCACTGCCAGGCACCTGCCCTCGCCCCCCGTTACGACCACCCGTGGACAGCCACGTCCTGCTGAGCCCCTTACACCGCAGCACGGTGCCTGTGGGGTGCGGGCAGCTCCCCGCAGCCCATCACCCACCCAATACCACCATGGCAGGAGGAGAGGGGCACGGGGCCGGCGCTGCAGGGCTCCTCTTCCTCCCGCAATGTCAACCCACTGCTCTGCATCCGCCAAGGCTGCCCTTGGACGAGCTGCCGGCTGCGCTGCCTGGGTTGCCAAGCCCAGGACAAGCTCTTTAGCTGGGCTCTGCCAGAACAGATGCCTGGGCTACTGTAATTCTTCCTAGCACGGATTGGGAGGGGAAAAAAAGCAACCTCGTTGAAGCACTGCAGAGGCTGCCGCTCCTGCAAATCCCACCCAAGAGGGACCCCGAAAGCCGGAGCACGGAGCAGGGTGGCACGGGAACGGCTGCGCTGGGAGGGGAGGCGATGCACAGCGGTGCACGGCGATGCACAGCGAAACGTGGCTCCGTCGCCAGCTGGGGAGGAGAGAGCAACCCACTGCAAGGACAAGTGGGAACCGCGCGCTCCGTGCCACCGGTGTCCTTGCAGCCGCTCGCCTGCTTCACGTCGATGCTCCCCACCAAACAAAGATCCCGTTCTCATGGCAATGTCCTTTGCAGAACAGGCAGGGAGCAACGGGCGGAGGATTCAGCGGAGCCGTGGGGAGGAGAGAGGTGGACCCAAACAGAGCGGTTCCCTGCGCTGCTCGGGAAGGTTTGCGCTCCTTCTCACCCTCCCTGGGAGTTTCTCCCTCTGCAAACCCCCCCGGTGCACCCAAACCCCCCCGGACACCCCACACTGCTTGGCCACAGGGGCAGGAAAAGGCTGTGCCACGGCCGTGGTGCGCAAAGGAGGCCAGCAGCGTTTCCACAAAGATAGTTTCTTCCATTGGCTGCAGTTTGGGGCTGCCAAAAGCCAAAACAAGAATGGAAACATCCCATTTTTTTGGCCAAAATTCAAGGCAGGTTTTTTTTCTTTCTTTCTTTCCTTCTTTTTTTTTTTTTTTTTTCTTTTTTTTCCCTTGTCTTTGGTTAGGAACGGAAATTCCCTGCCATGAAAACATGACGAAACCCCAAACCAAAACACAGCTCGGAACGAAACCTTCGCCCAGCTCCCCGGGGATGCCGTGCAGGGCAGGTCCCAGGGCTGGGCACGGCAGGGGAAGCGGTGCCGTGGGGGGAGGCAGTGCCACAGGGACCTCTCCACCCACCAACATGCTTCCCCCTTCACGTGCCTTTGGGTGACACCAGCACTTCCCGTCCCCACTTTGCACTGCTAGATGTCAAAAGCGGTGCGACGGAGCTGGGAAGGGGCTGCTTTGCATACAGCACACCCAGAGAGTCAGGGCTTCTGTCCGGTTTCCATCCATCCTGAGCTCCCGTGCAGGGTTTGTGTGTCACGTCCCAGGGTGCCAGCACCCCCCCCCCCCCCCCCCAGCACGCCCAAATGCTCGCAGCAGATGCTCTGCTGCAGGATGAATGGCCCTCCCCAACCCAGGCCCCGCTCTGCAGCTCCCGTTCCGGAGCCTGGATCCGGCCATGCAGGCTGAATAAGGCTCTGCCTTTGTCCGGCTCCCCCCGTCGTGCTTCCCCTTATCTAGCCCGGCCGCCTTGCCAAGACCACGAGGCTGTGAGCAGGGAGAGGCCGTGCGGCATCTCCTGGGGCTGTTAACTCTTCTCTGCTCTGAGCACGTTCGCCCAGCCCCATCCCAAAGCCCTCCAACACACCCTGCTCCTCCTCACCCCCGCAATCCCAACCGCCCCGCTGTGTGCGACTGCACGCACCCCTCCCATCTCCTGGCACCCCCGGGGGCTCTGGGGGTGGGCACGGAGCCTCGCAGCCCATGGGTGTCCCCGGGGCAGAGCACAGCCTGGCGATCCGCTGCACTGCTGTGCGCAGCAATTAACCTCGGGAGAGCAGCGCGGCCGCTGCCAAGAACCACATTAGGTGTGTGTGGCAGTGTCTAGACATGCAAGAGACCAGAGGCCTTGATCTGGAGGAAGGCGGCTCAGTCCCTTCCCCCCCTCCCCGTCCCCCTCCCAGCCTTGGCACGGGGTTCAGCCGCCCCAGCGCCGTTTTTCCCAGCAGGGATTGCTGGGTGCGGGGATGCTCAGCATGAGGCTGAGCCCTGCCCCACATCCCAGCACAGCGGGGGGGGGCTCTGGAAGCATCACGGTGCTGTTCAGCACAGCACGGTCACAGTGCCACGCAATGGGTGCCCCAACACCGCATCCCCAAGGTGAGCTGTGAGCAGGGAGGGGAGGAAGGCAGCAGCAAGCTGCATCCAGCCCACCTCCCAGGCAAGAGATGCGGCAACCATCCCAACCATCCCAGGGGGAGCCAGCAGCAAGCCCCCGGCGCCAGGGATGGAGCTGGGCAGGGCCCCGAATCGCCACCTCCCCGCATCCATACCCAACAGTGCTCAGCCACATCACACAGCCTGGTGCTGCCCACCCCCTCCTGGCATGCAGCGCCGTGCTTGGCGGCCCCGTGGGTGCTGCAGGGACAGGTGGGCACTATGGGGGATGGGGTGGGCGCTCCCCCAGCACCCCCTGCTCTCACCTCCACCCCAGCCGGCTGCAGGATGCTTCGGGAGAAGAGATTTTCCCGACGTTAATTAATTAAAATAAACAGCAAATTAAATACAGCAAAATTAAAATAGCTCCGGAAATTAATTTTCAACAAAACCCACCTGGAAAGGCTGGATATTTAAAGAATTAATGGAGCCCTCTGAGACCATAAAGAACCGCCGAGCTCCCGGCATCCGCCAGCCCCCTCCGACACCCCCAGGGAGCACGGGGCCGTGGGGAAATGAGGACGGGACCCCCGACCGGAGCCCACCCCGTCCCCACACGCCTTGTCCCCACACCGCCCGGTGCCGCCGCGTGGCCCTGCTGGTGGCTGCACGTGGCTGCCGTGCGAGAGCGAAGCAGTGAGGGAGAGGAGGGAGCAGAGGGAGGAGAGGCTGAGCTCGCTGCTCTGCTCCTCCTGCTGTGCGCTGCGCGGCACAACGCGCTCCGGCTTGCACCCTCCCAGCACAAACCTTGCAAAGCCACCACCTCCAAAAACCCCACTGCTCACCCCACGCTTAATCCCCATAACCACGGCTGGATTAATGGGCGGCAGGGCTGAGCAAAGCTCCTTACGGGGGAGGGGGGTGCGAGGGGCCGGGACCCCCCCCCCACCCCCCACAGCCGCACCGTGCAGCGCGCAGGGCTGGGAGCCCCCCCCCCCAGGCCTCCCCCGTGCCGTTTCCTCTCCCCGCACCCTGGGTGTGTGCGCCGGGAAACACCGGTGAGCAAAAAAGCTCCGGAAGGAAACAGAGAAAGCGAGAAGAAGCGCGCAGGTGGGGAGCAGGGGAGCTTGGGGCCGCCCCCAACCCGGGGGGAGGGGGGGGTGCACTGCCTGCAAACCGCACGCGGCCCACAGCCGCTCCCCCCCGTGGGGAAACTGAGGCACGGAGGGGGCGGCTCTGCACCCCCGCCCTCTCCAGCGCTGTGGCCGGGATGACACCAACTCCTCCCGCTCCACCCTGTTCCTGCAGGAACCCACGAGCCCCAGCGCCGGGCGCACCGCCAGCACCGCCGCTCCCACCCGCACACGGCACTGGGATCGGCTCCGGCCTCGCACCCGCACCGCGTCCCGCAGCCGGTCACGGCGACCTCGGCCCCGCGCCCTGGCAGGTTTCCCCTTCATTTGCCAGCGATGCCAACGGGCAGAGGTGGAGGACGATGCAAGCAGAGGGCGAAGGAAGGGTGTGCGTGGGGGGAGGGAGGGGGCGGCTGTTTTTTCCCCCGTTTATTTTCTTGCTGCAGACAAAGGTGGCTCTGCGTGCCGGCCGGGAGGGCATGGGACGCCGGTGGGGCAGCCGCTCCGGGGCTCTGGGTGGCCGCTTCCTCCGCACACAGATGGCTGTTTCGACTCAGTCGAGCGCTTGACCTAAATCTCCTCCTGATCCACGGGAGCTGCAGTCCCTCAGCAGCACAGCTCAAGGCGAGGAGGAGGAGGAGGAGGAGGAGGAGGAAGGGAGCCAGCTGCAGACCGGCGGGAGGGTCACGCCGTGGGGTACCCACCCCGGGGCTGGCGGAGGGTGGAAATCTCCACCGTGTCCGACCTATCTCCGAAACCTCGGAAATCTCCGAAATCTCCCACGCTTTGAGCCCCGGCACCCACATCCCGCGCCTGCGCGCCCAGCCCCGCAGCTTCGACGCCCCGGCAGCCACTTCCTCGCCCGGGGGCCTCGCAGAGGAAGCTCCAACGGTTCCGAAAGTTTTCGGCTGTGACTCAGCCGCTGGCTGGGGTGGCCGAGGTTGGCCCCGACGCGGGGCCGCGGGACCCCGGCGGTTCGGGGGGATTTTTGGGCTCCCCAGACGAGGGCTGTCTGCACCGCGCCGCGCTCCACCCCCAGTGTCAGAGCAGCCCAAACCGGCTCCCAGCGACAGCAGAAAGCTTTTAAAATCCCCTACGCGCGGCATGACTCACTCCAAAGCCAGTGCCCAAAACAAGCTCCGACACGGAGAGGAATGGAGACGGCAGAGATGTTGGGGGCGGGCAGGAGGGGCTGGGGAGGGCCGGGGAGGGGGAAAAGGGGGAGAGAGGGAGACAGAAGGAGGCAGAGAAAGAGAAGAGGCAGAAATAACAGCATCTGAAACTCTGCCTGCTGGAGGCTAATTGGTTCCGGCACAGCCTGGTTTGTTTGGCAATGTTTCCTCTAATCCTTCAGGCTCCGCGCTCCCAGCCCCAGAGACGAGGGGACATCGCTCCGCCCGGCACCGACACCCGGGCAGCGCCGCTGCGGCACTGGGAGCCGCCAACCCCCAGCACCGGCAGTGCCCCCCGGGGGTCTCCAACTGGGGGCGGCGAGCACCCGCCGTGGGGACAGCCCTGTACCCCTCGGGTGGGAGGATGCTCGGAGGCAGCGGCAGGGGCGGCGGAGGGAAAAGGAAGGGAAGGGGAGGAAAGGGGGGGGGGGGGGCCCACGGCCCAGCATGGCCGAGCCAGAGCACTCGCCAAGAGTCGGCAGCTTTGTTCCAGGTGCCGGCTCCCTTTTTTTCATTAGGCTAATGGGATGCGGATGCATTATTCCATTCCACATGCTGCTAATGAACCACTCAGGCCAGTGCATTTGCATTAATGTGCAAAGCACTGGAGGAGGGTGGAGTGGCTGCATCTGGCCAAGCCTGACCTTCCCGCGCCGCCCAGCCTTCCCGACGCGCGGCCCCGCAGCCCCCGAGAGCCGCGCGCTCCCGCAGCCCCGCACGGACCCTTGATCTCCCCGGGACGGCTCCGGCACACATTCCAAGACACATTAACCAGCCCCAACCTTCGGTGGCCCCACTGCTGTTGGGCCCCGCTGGGCTCCGTCACCCCTCCCTGCACAAACGCAGGCCGGGCTCTGGTGCCCCGCGTGCCGGGGACTGTGGCAGCGCTGCTGCGCACTGCGCCGCTCCCCTAGAAGCCACCACGTCCTGCAAGGAGCCGCCCCTTCCCTGACCATAAGCCCCAGCACCGCGTGTTGGTGGCGGGACCTCCCCAGGCTGCTCTGTTCTGTTGGGTGAGGGGAGCGGGGGGCTGCCCTCCCCCCCCCCCGGATCCCCCTGATGCTGGCACTCAGTGCTGGGCGCGGGCGTCATCGGAGCCCTTCGGTTGTTTGTTACAGCTCCCAACTGCCTCCGTCCCCGGAGAGGTTTCGAAGGCGAGTGACCCAAGAACTGGAATGCGCAAAGCCTCCAGCAAACAGAGCCAGCTGCCTGCGCCCGCGTAGGGGGGGAGGTGAGGGGAGAGCAGCCGGCCCCGCGGCACGGCACGGCACGGCACGGCACGGCATGGAGTGCCATGGAACAGCACGGCACGGCACCGCACCACGTGGCACAGCGTGGCACGGCGCAGCGCAGCATGGCACCACTTGGCAAAGCATGGCACGGCGCGGAATGGCACGGCATGGCACAGCATGGGATGGCACAGCTCGGTGTTGCACAGCATGGCATGGTCCTGCATGGCATGGCATGGCACGGCGCAGTGCACTACGGCACAGCACAGTGCTGTGTGGCGTGGTGCCGCATGGTGCAGCACAGCTCGGCGCAGCACAGCCCCATGCACATGGCCCCAGCCTGCTCTCCCAGGGCTGACTGGATTGAAACGAGGTTGGCACATCCCCAGCTCTGGCAAGAGGCCTCACTCTGCCCCACAAACCACTTGAGCTCCCCTTTCCTCACTCCTGCCTGCTCCCCGCCTGGTTTCTGGAGGCCCACGGACATGCTGGCTTAGAGACATGTGTGGGGAGGATGCTCTGCCCCCCACCTGGCTCCAGACCTGAATCCCTGGGTGGCCAAAGGGCCTCTAGGACAAACAAACCCACCCCAGGAGCCAGGAAGGAGGGAGGACAGACACAGCCCCGCTGCCCTCCAGGTCTGCAGGGGGTCTGGTGGGGTCTCAGACAGCTCTGTGCCCGTGAGCATGCAGAGCCCCAGCGCCCGAGCGCGTGCACGCGGATGTCTGGGTTTGTCACAGCCTGGTGAGCAAGTTAATCTCAGGCTCCCTGACACGTGGAATAAAATCGCGATCCCATAATGGAATTCATTCGTCTTCCTGTCCAGGCAGAGAACAAGCCCCCTGCCGGAGCCAGGGCGCGGGAGCCAGGGCCAGGCACTCACTGGGGGACCCCACTGCCCTGCTGGGAACCACAGGTGTGTGGGAGTTCCTGTGGGGCACCACGAAGCACCCAGAGCTGTGCTGTGTCCCCTCCCTGGGCACGGCTGGGGAGGGCAACGTGGGTCTGCCGGGCTGGACCTGCAGCATGCGTAAATGGGAAGGGGAACTGAGGCAGGTGGTGGTGCAGGGGTGAAGGCAAGGCTGGTGGCAGAGCGAGGATGCGGGACAATGTCCCCGTGTCTATCACCTGTGATGGTGTCAGAGCAGCCAGCCCCAGCCACAGAGACCCCACTGGGATGGCACCAGCTGGGACGCTGGTGCCATGATGGCTTGGCACAGCCACACAGCCCTGGGGGCTGGGTCACACACTGCATTTTTCCCCTCTTGATGCCACACTTAGTAGCGATGGATAAAAGCCCTTTTGGGAGGCTGAGCAGAGTAGGAGGCTGCAGGACAGCCTGGCTGCTCGGGGCCTCAGTTTCCCTGCAGCACCCAGGGTGCCCCCTGCACATGGGGTGGTGGTGCCAGCAGCGGGCAGCGCAGGGGCAGCTCCCAACACCTCCTTGGAAGTCTCAACTCAGCAGTGCCGAAGGTTCGCCCACGCTCCTGAAACGTGGAGAGGAGAAGAAGGAGGAAGAGGAGGAGGAGGAGGGCTGCTCCTTCCTGGGCACACAAAGCCCCTTTCATAGGGAGTTGAGTTTGGGTTTCCTCCACCAGCCCGGCACCTCACTGCCTCCTGCCCTGCCAGCACAGCGAGGCGGGGAGGAACGCTGTGGTGGGAGCGGGACGGGCGCCCGGTCCTGTCCTGGCCTTTGGGATGTGAGTGGGGCAGCACTGGGCACCGTACTCCCACCTCCCCAGTGCACTTCAGGATCCTATGAGCAGGCAGACCCTGGGGGTACAGGGGGATTGGGTGGCCCCTTCCATCGCCCTGGCCCTCCCCATAATTTTTGCCTCCTGTCGGCTTTTAATTACGCCCCTAATAAAAGTGGCTTGCAGGAAAACGGGAGCTTTGTTGCTCAGGAGCTCATCTGCTCCCGCTGCTCCTTCCCCGCTTTAAACCATAATCCTCAGCTGGGGATGCTGCAATTAGCCACCGCGGGGCCGGGCGCCGTGTCATGCAGGATTAGGGCTCCCTTCGGCGGGGAGGTGGGGGACCCGGCCCCAGTGGGGCGATAGGCCCGGATGGGGTGGGCTGAGCTCCCTGCAGCCCCCAAAGCAGCTGGGACCCGCGGCCGCAGCCCCACTAAGGGCCCTGCAGGAAGAGCAGGTTTGGCAGGAGATTAGAGCAGCTGGGGGGGGGGGGGGGGGGGGAGGAGTGGGGGGATGAGATGTTCTCTTACAGCCTCAGGGCCCCCCCCGGCCATGCAGCCCCCTGCGGCACTCGCTGATCTGCCCCCATCACTGCACTGATGCCAAGACCAGTGGGGAATTTTTGGGGCATCAGCAGGGGAGGCACAGCTCCCCCGACCCTCCAGGCCTCCACAAACAGGCAGGCTCATGGAGGTTCATACAATGTGTAAAAACAAGGCTCCTGATCTCCTCACATCCAGCCCCAGCGCCTGCCCCCAGGGCCTGGGAAGGGAAACTGAGGCACGGGGACCGAGTTCTCACAATGCAACAGCCCGCTTGGCAAGGAGAGATGTGGAACTGCCACACTGGCACACTTGGGAGACGGTGACAGCCCCGTCCCTAGGCAGGAGGGTGGCACTTGGAAGGGGTGCAACACCTCCCGGGGTAAAAGACCTACAGAGCCGTGCTCAAATCCAGCAGAGGGGATGGGGGCCACGGGGCCCTCCTGCACAGTGCTAATGCATATAGGGATGGAGCAGCAGGTTGGGTCGTTCAGCCCCACAGAGCCCCCCAAAAAGAGCCTGCGCACAGCTCCCCAGCGCCTGCTCACCAATCAGCCTCTTCCCACGGCTGAGGAGGAGAGCGGGGAGCAGAGGCGCTCGTTAGCGGCCGCTCATTAAGAGCCCTCTGGGAGGACCAAGGTACCCGGGGCACCTGCACCTCCTTCTAATGAGCTGCAGCACCGGCACAGGGCCCCGGGCTGCGGCATCACGGGGCCACGGCGTGGGGGCTGCCCCCTATCTGAGCTGCAGTGTGGGTTCCCCATGGCCGAGGAGAAAGGGAGGGACGCGGGAGTTGAGTCACAGTGACAACTGCAGCGGTGGCAGCTGCCGAGGAACGCCCTGAGCTCACTGCCAGCACCGGGCAGCTCTTGGGGACACGCGGGCTGCCAAAGTGCCACCCCTCACCCGTGGGTGCTGCACTGCAGAGACAGGATGATACCACGGTGATGTCCGTCCCCTGTATGGGATCCTGGGGACCGGTCCATCCAGAGGGTGTTCCCAGGCTGGGACGGGGACCCAGATGTCCCACCCCTGGGGACCTTTCCAGCACCAGCACCGAGCGGCGCAGGGGGAGGGCAGCTCAGGGAGCGAGGGACACGGCACTGGGATGGCACCGAGCCCCCACCCTGCTCCCGCAGCCCCCAGCCCCGACCTGCGCGGGGCTCCCTCGTTAATGTTTACTCGGCTTCGTTAGCGCCAGCACGTCACCATGGCAACCATGCAAGCTGCGCGCCGCCATCGGCGCCACCGCCACGAGGCTCAGGAATGGCACGTGGGGTCACCGCGGACCCCCGCCACGGCCACCGCCCCACAGCGCTATTTGGGGCCGGGGGACGACGGGGTGAGGGGACGTTGGGGGTCACCTTCTCCCTGCTGGGCGCGGTGGCCTGGTGTCACCCAGCCGTGGTGACAGCACCCGAAATGCCCGGCGCTGCAGGCTGCTCGGCTGCAGGCGTGTGTGCAGCGCTGCCAACACGCCTCTGCGGTGCATTATTTATAAAACACAGGAGCAGAGGGCTCGGCAGCAGCTGCCACCCCGCCTGGCGTCACGGAGCCACCGAGCATGGCGGCCTGGTGGCACTGCGGCCCCGGTGACCGGCAGGGACAATGGGGATGACAGTGCCTGTGGGGGCTGGCAGAGCCACGGGGTGACCAGATGCCACCTTCCCGCATGGCACGTGGCTGCTGCGGCACGTGGGGACATCCAGCGCGTCCCCACATCCCCCACATTACTGCAGCACCCCGAGCTGTTGGGTGAACCCGCTGCACACAACTCTGGGACCGGCCAAGGGCTGCCCCCGCCCTGTGCCCAGCCAGCCCCGTGTAGCCCCACGCAGCCCCCCCCCCCCCCCCCCCCCAAAATCAGGATGTGACCCCAGCGTCCTGCTCGTGCCATCCAGCTCCGTCTGCTACGGCAAACAGGTTTTCCACAAGCCTAGCAGAATTCGCCCGCCTCCTCCTCCCCCCCCCCCCCTTCCAGTCCCACCTCTGGGCCGCGGGAAGGCTGAGTTCGGGCTTTAATTTTTCATTATTAATTTCCCATCGACGCCGAGAGGCGCCGGTGCTCGCCCAGCTGCCCCCAGCATCGCCCCCCGCGCTCCCTCGCGCTCTCCTGGAGATCTGCACCGGCTGAAGGCGAGCCAGGCTGCCGATAGGATTAATTCTGCATGACTGCCCATCTCCACAGGGGTATCTAAGACCCTCAGGCCTGCAGCAATCTTTAAAATTCCTCCAGCCCAACTTAATTCCCTCTTCCTGCAGAGCTGGCGCATCTGCTGCAGTCAGACACGGAGAGAGGGAGATGGAGGGAGAGGGGAGAAGGCACCCAGGATGTGGCGGCACTGCTCTGTGGCTGTGTCCCTGTCCCCGAGGATGTCCCTCGGGGCCACCCGAAGCCACACCGGCCGCCCATCGCCAGAGAAGGTTTGCGTTGGGAATGAGGGAAACTGAGTCGCCCTCAGGATAGCCGTGGGGATGGGGTGTGCACCGTGGCCCCGATGTGCTGTCACCTTTGACGCACTGCTTGGACCCCATCACCAGGAGGTTGACCTAAATTTCCCCTTCCCCCCCCCAAATATGGATGGTTCTGCCTTGTTGGAGGCTTCTTGATCACCCCTTGGCACTCATCCTCTGCTTCCCTGCAGCCCTGAGGAACGGAACACAGGATCTGAGCATCGCCTGGGGGCACTCCGGGGCCATGGATGTTGGGACAGCTCATGCAATGCAGCTACGGTGGGAAAACGCACCATGGAGGTGCTGAGCACACCCCAGCCACCCCCACTGCATCCCTGGTGCTCCTCAGCATCCCCTCCATGCACGGGCAGAACACGGGGGCTGTGAGGACGAGCTCCACCATAGGGCACGGAGCTGGGACTTGGCCCTGCTGTCACACCGGTGCTACCCCATTGTCACCCTTGTGTCCCCAGCTGAGGCTCTCGTGGGACAAAGATCTCAACATCACACATGGGGACTGCGCACAGCCCAACCTCACACTGCAGGACCCTGCACTCACGCAAGACGTCACCGAACACAGCCAGGCTGCAGCGTCCCCCCCAGTTCCACACCGCGCTCCGTGACAGCCACGTGTCCCCCAGTTTTGAAGGCTCAGCCTCCACCACCACAGGGGTTCAGACAACCTGTAGGGGTTGGTTGGGGGGAGTCTGCTGACAAACTCCCACCCCTGCCTCTGCCAGCATCAGAGCTGCCATCCTCTTCCCCTTCCTCCTCCTCCTCATCTGCAGCGACCGCCACCAAACCCAGGAGACCCATCCCTCTGCCTCCTTCCCTGCAACTTGCACCATTTGCCTGGCAGCCAGGAGGAAGGAGGGGAGCGCAGCCCATCCCAGCTGCTAGCGGAGCTGGGGATACATGCATTTAAATCACTTATATCTTTACTTTCTCCTGCGCTGGCTGTGAGATGGGCTTTTTTTGCATGCGTAATTAGGGGGTGGAACAGATGGTGGAGGGTTCGTTTAAAGTAATGCATCCATTAAAATAACCTTCACTGTCGGGGACTGCGCTCCGACAGGGGCCTGTTTCACCGGGGGCGGTGGGGAGGGAGAGCTTTGTTCTGCAGGAAGGGGTCGGACTTTTGGGAAGGTGGATGGGGACCCAAGTGCTGGATGCATCACCTGGCTCATGGGAGTGAAGCTGGCATGGATGCTCCAACCCATATTACCAGCACAGTAACCGGGAGCCTGGCCCAAGCTGGGACCGGAGTGGGGATAAATCAGTCCTCTGTGGGGCTAAAGTGGTTCCTTCTGGGTCTGAACCGGTCCCCTCCAGGACTCAGTTTCCATAGCAATATGGTGTGCATCCTGCAGTGAGATGGTGGGAATGGGAAACCCTTTGGCCAGTCCTTCAGGCCAGACCTCCAACCATCGCCCACAGTGGTGCGTTTTGGAGGAGGCCTCCAGAACAGCGGGGTTTTGCTGCTTGGTGGAGCATTGGAGTGATGCTGCAGTGTGGCACAGAGACTGCAAGGACCGTGCCCACCACCACCCACCCACATCTCATCTCCTGCCTCCTGACACAGCACAGAAGGGGACAGCTCGCCTTTCCTGTCCAGCAGCAACCACCTCTCCTGTTTCAAGCTCCCGGGAGAGGCAGGAGGCTTTGTTCAGGAATTGGAGGAGCGGAGGCCAGAGAAAGCGCGAGTGCCCTGCCAGCTCTTGTGTTTCACTCCCGAGGAATGCCGGGGAGGGGAGGGGAGCACAGCTTTCCCCCTTCCCGATGGGCTCTGGGCCCGGCTGCAGGGTGCTTTACTGCTGCAGGGAGGAAGAGGAGGGTGTGGGTATGAAGGACAGGGGTCTGGCTGTGATTCTGGGGAGGTGAGCAGCATCAGCGTGGCTCACAGTGGATGCAATGGCAATCATGGTGGCACAGCAGTACCATGCTGGTTCTGTTGGAGCAGACGTAATAATTCAGAACAAGAGCTGCCAAGCAAATATCACATCCTGCCTTGAAACAGGAGAAGCCTGTTACCCATGGGTACCCCAAATCTGTAGTCTCCAGAGGAGCACACACCACTCCCAGCAACAGGGTCACGGCTGGGGAAGGGCAAGAGCAGCAGCAAACCCAAACCCACCCATGCGTGTTCAAATATTTAGTGTGCACTTGCTAAGGTGCTTCTGCTGCCTTTAGGGCATCTCTGCGTTTGAAGCATCAGAGAGGAGTTGAGGTGGGAACATGGGGGATGGGGAGCAAATGCCAGGGCTGCAGGGCTGGGGGGTGTTCTCTCTCCTTCCCAGCTGGACCCAAGGGGACGGCGTGGCCTGGGTTGCCTCTCACTATGGGGCTAAGAAGGAGGGCTCAGACAACCCCTAGGACTGCCCATCATGGCCACAGCCCCCCACCACACACCTCATCCTTTTCCTCCTCCTTCTCATCTCCCAGTCCCAGTGCTTGCAGCACCCTGGGGCATCCCCAAGCACCGCCATGGCCTGGGGTACAGCCAGCAGCTGCAGCAATGCGGGGGCTGACGCCAGCAGCCAGCAGCTCTGTGCGACGAGTGCAGCGCAATAAGGGCAGCAATGGTGGGGCTGGCTGAGGCGACATGGGGACAGCAGCAGGCCAGGGAAACTAACAGGCAAGAGGGGCTACCCAGAGAGGTAAACTCGCCCTGCTGCCATCCCTCTCGCTCATCCCTTTCCTCATCCAGGTTCACCTGCAATTACCCACAGCACCCACCCACTGCCCTGGCCGGGCCTAGTCCAGGACTTGAGCACGCCTCAACTAGGCCTCAACTAGGCCTCAACCAGACCTCAACCAGGCCTTGACCAGGCCTTGACCAGGCATTGACCACGCCTCAATTAGGCCTCAACCAGGCCTCAACCAGGCCCTGACCAGGCCTTGACCGTGCCTCAACCAGGCCCTGAAGGCCCCAACCAGGCCCCAAATGCCACAGCCAGGCCCTGGCAGCCCTTGACCATGCCTCAACCAGGTCCTTAAGGCCCCAACCAGGCCCCAAATGCCACAGCCAGGCCCTGGCAGCCCTTGACCATGCCTCAACCAGGTCCTTAAGGCCTCAACCAGGCCCCAAATGCCACAGCCAGGCCCTGACAGCCCTTGACCATGCCTCAACCAGGCCCTGAAGGCCTCAACCAGGCCCCAGCCAGGCCCTAAACAATCCAACCAGGACCCGACCAGGCCCTGACACCACCACAACAACCACCCCCCAAGTACCCCCTTCCCTCCCCACCAACTCCCCGAGCTGCGTGCTGAGGGCAACAGCTCTGGGGAGGCCACAGCTGGCCCCTGCCAACAATGGTGGCCTGTGTCAGCCCCGTGCCCACAGCCAGGCAGCCATCACCTCAGGGCACGCCGCCGGCCACTCTCACCTCTACACTCTGCTCGCTGCTTCCCAGCTCCCTCCTGACAAATCTCTGCTCCCGATCGCTTCTCCTCCCCGCGGGTCCATATTAAGCTACATTCTCCTTTCAGCTGGGTGGAAAACAGCAGTAATAACCATGTGGAGAAAGCCGTGCCCCCCACCTCCACTTCCCTCCCACTTCGGGGTTCAAATTTCATTTCAGCAAAAAAGCTTCCCCCGCCTCCAATTTCTTCCCCCAAACCAAGCCGCTGTCGTCTCGTCTGATCTCGGCAGGGGCCGTATGGATGCTCGGCTCCTCCTGGTTCAGGATCTGCTGCCAATCTGGACCTCGCAAACTGGTTCTCACACGGCTCCCTCCTAGCGCCTCCCTCTCGGCATTTATTATTTCATTATTGTCCTTCCTCAGCTCGCTCCCATGCCACCGCCCCGGGTGCCCCCAGCTCCTCATCCCAACCCCAACCACCGAGTTGGCCGGGTGAGATTTATTCCCGGCGAATTCCCGGGGGCCGGCAGCTGGAGGAGCCCGGAGCTGCCTCCCTCTCTCCCGCAGCTGAAGATCTCATCTCCCTCGCCCAAGGCGCTCCGTCCTCCTCCTCCAGATATTTTAGGCCCAGGTTTTGCGAGGAATTTACAGGCGCCGAGCCCAAGCCGATGCGCTGAAGTCAGCAGGAGGCGAGGAGCGTGCGCAGGGCTCGGGGCCCCGGGGGTGGCGGCGCAGGGAAGGGATGCTGCTGCCGGCCTGGAGCTCGTTGAGCCGCGGGAAGGGCAGAGGTTGGGGCTGGCGGATGCCAGAACCACTCAGCTCTCCCTCCGCGAGGATCAATACCACATTTCAGCTTCCCGCCTCGCCAGGCTGCCGCAGCCCTCGCGCCTGTGCAGGGTGGGCTTTGGGTGGGAGCGGGGGTCCCCGTGCTCTCCACCACAGCGCTGTGTCCCTGCTGTCACCCACCTCGCTCCCTGTGATCTACATGCCGGCCCCATACGCCGACCCCTCCTGCCGCCCCACGGCTCCCCCCATGCGCTCAAGTCACTCCGGTGTCCCCGTAGGCTTCACTCCCACTGCAAAGGGAATCCTCGGCACACGGCTGCCTTTGTCACGGCCCTGCTGGCACACACCCGCCCTACGTGCTCCAACAGGTGAGCCCCCAGGGCAGCGTTCCTGCCCGGGCCAGTAACTGTCCCCACCGGGCAGCGGACTCATGGTGCTGTTCCGCCCGGCACGTCTCTCCCTGCCACATCCTCGGCCGGTGAGGCACAGCACGGAGGGGGGGGGGGGAGGGGGGGGCAGCAGATTTAATGAGCTCCCCGGAGGCATCGCCGCGCACCCCCCTCCCGTGCCCGGGAACCGTCACTCTGAAACACAACCCCTCGGTGGCAGGGCTGGAAAAAAACCACAGGGCACATTGCTCTCCCCCCGCTCCTTCCCCGCCTCCCCCAGCTTTTTGCTCTCCTGCCGATGCCAAAGACCCAGCCGGGCTCTTGTGCTTTCACTCGCAGCTGCAGCTGCCGATTTTCGCTGTAAGCCCTTGTGCCTAGAAGGCCCAGAGCGAGGGATTCTGGGACGCGGTGATTGAAGACAGCACCAGCGCAGAGACCATTGCTCAGACTTTCCCTGTCTGTCGCCCCAACGCTCAACCCACAGAGAGGGAAATAAAAAAAAAAAAAAAAAAAAAAAAGGGGGAAAAAAAAAAAAACCAACAAAAAAAGAAGCAAAGCAGAGAGCAAAACGGACTCAGCTCAGCTCGCCCCTTCCCACCCACGCGGCGCTGCTTGCTTTGCTCGTCGGCACCGCCAGCCCTCGCCCCGGCCGTGCAGCCCCAAAACCAGGCGGTGAGGTCCAGCTGCACCGCTCCGTGCTGCTGAGCTGCCCCCCAACACCGCTGTGCACAGCGTTAAGAAACTCACGGCCGGCACCCAGCAGCATCCCGGTTGTTTCCCTGCTATGGTATTTTTGAAAGGGTGCACCTTTTGCAGAGCGAGGGAAATGCTGGCTTGCACGGCTGCACACCAGGTGTGATGCACCAGCACAGCGGGGTCCCCGTGCAATGCCTCGGGATGAGCAGCAAGAGCAAAGCCCTGCACACGGGCGAGCTGCTGTGCACAGAGGGGCTTCAACCGCTATGGGGGAACCTTTGGGATGCAGCCCTGCAGCTGGGCGAACGTCCCCAGGTCCCTTCTGCATGCAAAGGCCCCTGAGGGATGGGGTTCCTAGTAGAGGAGTGCAACGGGGATGCAACGCCTGCCCCGCAACCCACGTGCTGCACCAGGCACGGCGCAGGGCAGCGTCCCACTGACCCCAGGTGCAGCAGCACCAACGCCAACCTCGACGAGGAAGAGCCAAACGCGGAGCCCACCACGATGCACAGCACCCTGCGCTCACAGGGGGGCTGCACCCCAAGGGACGGAGCCCGCAGAGCCACCCTGACCTTCCAGGGCTGTTCTGCAGAGCATCCTCCAAAGAGCCGAGCCTGCCCCGATGGCACCTGCAGCCCCCAGCACTACGCAACACACCGCAGCCCCGAGGCCGGGGAAGGGACGGGGGGGTCTCAATGCAACCAGGGGCCGCCCCACAACCAGACGGCCCCGCCATGGCCCTGCAGCAGCCGGCCAGCCCCTGGGGAGCCTAGCTCCATCGCCGTGCCAAAACCCCCCCCGTTCCTCCTGCTCCCCCCAAAACGCTCCCGTCGCGAGCCCGGAAGTAGGAAACAGCCCTCCCCAGCGCTGCCCTGTTTACCAAGAGCTGGTTCCAAGCACTCGGGAGAATAGCAGGAGCATTTCAAGGCCCTGTTTCCACTCGGCTGACACACACTATTTATAGAAGCCCACAATTCTCCCAGAGCTTTCCTCGGGATCTCAGCAGAAATAGCCCGCCCCGGGTCCCTGCAGCCTGCTCTAAGGAGGGCAGGGCAGCGCGGCCCCCCCAGGCTCCCTATAACCTTCCATGGGCTTCCATCCCTTCTCCTCCTCCGGCCGCCCGCTCCCGGCGTGTCCTTGGCTCCCCCGTCCCCAACGCCGTGCCAGCCCACAGCCTCTCCCCCCGGCACAGCTTTAGGACGAGGACCCGGGGGAAAGCGGGCGGGGGGGGGGGGGGGGGGGTGACAGCATGCCACCTCCCGCCCAACTGCATCGGAGCGCGGCGGCGGAGCCACGGGGGGACTCGCACCGGGGATGGAGTTGGCCCTATTCAGGTTACAGAGACATGGCAGAGCGGAATTTGGCGCCGCGCCATCCCTTCTCCAGCCCCCCCCCCCCTCCCCTTCCTCCCCTCCCCACCACCACCACCACCACCACCACCCTCCTCTGCAAATTCCTGAGAGCAGCAGTGTAAGGGGACACCTGGGGGGGGGGGGGGGGGGACGACGACGACACGAAGGGCCGCGGGGCCCCGCTTTGGCCGCGCACCCCATAACCCCCCCAGCTGGGCAGGATGCATGCCCGCGCCCTCGGGGCTCGCTTCTGCTCTCTGTCACGCCAGGATAAATCTGGAGTGACTCCACAGCGCGCCGGGGCTCGCACCAGCACACAATGAGCTCAGCCTGTGGCTTTTGGTTGCTGTTCTCACAGCAACCGGCCAAGTGGCTTTATGCACAAGGCCACCTGGTCGCGGCCGGGGCCAGTTCCTCCCACGGCGAGTAAACAAGCAGGGACCCGGGGGTGCCTCCACCTGCCCCCCACCTCCCTCGCGGGGGGCTCTGGGGGGTCGGCAGCGGGGTGACCCGATGGGGTGGCCGCAGCCCCGTGTCCCCCCGAGGTCCGGCCGTCCCCACGCAGCACGCCGAGGGGCTCAGAGCTCGAAGGCGGCGGGGAGGTTCCGAGCATCCGACGCCCGACAACATTTTGGGGCGGCACAAGTGCAAAGCGAAGGCATCGCGCGCCACGCGAGTTGGCAGCGGGGATGGGGACCCCCTCCCCTCGTCGTCGTCCCCCCCATCTCCCCCTCCCCGCCCCGGTGCCATCCCGCAGCTCCCCGCGCTGCTGCAACCGGGGGCGGTTCAGCCGCGGGGGTCGGGGCGGTCGGGAGGGGGGGGAGCTCCGCACGCCCCCCCGGGCTGCGAGGATAACCCCAAATTTTGTTGACATGTTCCGTTCCGCCTTCTAGCGGACGGAGCCGGCTCTGACAGCTGTCACTCAGCGCTCGCAGCCCGGGGGGGAGGCGGTAGGGGGGGTTGGGGGGGGGGGGACAGGCTGAACTCATGGCAATGGCACGGCGCACGGCGGGGGGCCCGCGGGGCCCCCCCTCCCCTCCCCAAGTGCCATTAAACTCCGCGCTGTGGCACCAACTCGCCGCGCAACTTCGACGGAGGGGACGACGCTTGGGGGGGAGGGGGGGGCGCCCACCCCCCTCCCCTCGCCCCAAAGCGGGGTGCCCCCCCCCCCCCGAGACACACACGCACACACCCACACTCCCTCCCTCCCGCCCCCTCCCGCCCCGACCCCCGCCCCAGCCCCGCACAAAGGGGCACTCACCCGTCGGCTGCAGCGCCCCGAGCCCCGCGCCGTCCGCCGGGGCTGCGTCCTGACCGCCCGCGGGACTCCCGGAGCTCTCGGCACCGCTCGCCACCTTCAACGAGAGCATTATCCAGCGCCTCCTGCTCACATTCTCCCCAAGGCAACTCCTCTCCTGCCAGCCCGCCCCCTCCTCCGTCCCCTGCCTGCTCTCTCCTCTCTGCTTTCCTCCTTCCCTCTCCTCTCCCCCCCCCTCCACCCCTCTCTATGTGATTTTTCTCTGGCTTTTCTCTCCCCGCTGCCGCTCGGTTTTCGCTTTTTTTTTTTTTTTTTTTTCCCTCCGCTTTTTTTTTTCCTCCTTTTCTCCTCTCTCCCCCAACCCCCCCCCCGAACCCCCCCCCTTCGCCTCGCACACACACAAAAGGCAGCGGAGCGCGAGGCGGAGGGGAACCGACCTCCCCTCTGCGCCTCCGCCGCTCAGCCGCCTGCGGAAAGCAAAGAAAGACACAGCGCAGCAGAGCCCTGCTTGCCGCTGCCTCCCCCCTTCCTCCTCCTCCTCCTCCTCCTCCTCCACCTCCTCCTCCTCCTCCCTCGCTCTTGCCTTCTGCCGCTCCCGGCTTTGTGGGGCTGGGAGCGGGGGGAGCGCAGCCGGCGGCTCGGCGCGCCCTGCCCTCTTCCGTGCGCGGCGGGGACCGCGCTCCGCTCCGCTGTCAGCGGCACGGCCAGCATCCGGCACCCCGGGGAGCCGCGCAGCACCGCCGGGGCATGCCGGGCCTTGTAGTCCTTCCTCTCCCCCCCCCTTCAGCTCCTTCCCTCCTTCCTTTCCTCCCCCCGCCTCGCTTTCTCTCCTCCCCGTTGCTGCGAAGCGCGCAGAGGAGGCGGGGAAGGGCTCAAAACGGGTGCGCGGCTTTTGCGCTCGGTTTTGGGAGGGGGGTTCTAAGCGGTGGGGGGGTGGTGGGTGGGTGGGTGATCCCCCCCCCCCCTTCGGGTGCTTTGCACCCCCGGGATTTCCCCCCTCCCCCCCCCTCTCCCCCCAGCGGGATGTGTGGGGCATTGCTGCCCTCTCCTGGGTTGCACCCGCACAACGCGGAATGCGCATCTGCCCCATGCGCGCACCCTTTCTTTTCCCCCCTTAATTTTAAAATCTCCTAATCATTATTATTGCTATTATTATGATGATTATTATTTTAACTTGGATGCTGTCCCAAGGGTCTGGCGGTGCGGGAAACTTCCCCGCTGTTTCTTAACTCTTGGAACCACCGAATCATTGAGGTTGGAAAAGACCTCCAAGACCACCAGGTCCGACCCCAACCCGTCCCCACCAGCACTGCCCACTGCCTTAAGTGCCACATCCACGGTTCTGGAGCACCCCCAGGGGCAGTGACCCCCCCGCACCCCCCGGGGCAGCTGTACCGACGCACCGCCACTCCTCCTGGGATGACATTTCTCCTAACCCTCCATGCGTGGGGATGCACGAGGATCTCCTCATCCTTGGCACTGGCGGGCTGAGCGATGCCCAAGCCCCCAGGATGGCAGTGGCAGAGCAGTGGGCTGCCCCCCAGCCCCCCCCCCCCCCGCGTGACCTCCATCCCCCAAGCATCTCCCCATTGCTTCTCCTCCAGCACTGAGCCCGGTAGATCCAATCTCATTAAAGCAGATAACGCCGCCGCTGTTTGTTGTGACACTGTTTGTGTGAGTGACAAGCAAAGGGTTAACTCCAGGGAATTGGGAATACAGCCTGGCTGCTAATAACACGTGAGTCACCGCCAGAATAACACATGGGTGCAGGGAGAGACACGGCACCCAACTGCACAGCAGCCCTCTGCCTCCAGCGTCGGGGTTTGCCGCGTGCAGTGACCCCAAAGCCGGCCAGGGGGAGGAGGTGAGCTGCTGGGGTCGAGCCTTCCAGCACGGAATTATCACACCCCCCAAATCCATCGGCTCCATCCCTGCACCCCAACGGGATGGGGGGGGGGGGGAGGGCGGTCACAGGGATGGGGGACAGAGAGAGGACAGAGACCCGCACGCATCGCTCCCCACCTCCTGGAAACCACGCGGAGAGGAGCAGCTCTGCCTGCACTCCAGCCCGGTCAGCAGAGGAATCTGCACACGCAGACAGGATCGTTGCAATCGCTGGTGGCTGAGTGAGCAACTTTGCAGGCTTCCTCGTCCCCTCGCCCTGAATGTCAGCTTTGAATTTTCTTGCTATTTTTAGGGATGATTCCGACACGAGGAGGATCCCTCCGTCCTCGCCTCGCACCGTGTGAATATTGCGAGGCCGTCTATCGCTGCACCTGCCCCCGTAGATATTGCTACTGCCGAACCTGCCCTATATATACTGCTGTACCTGCCCCGTGTGCTGCTGCACCTGCCCTGCACGTGCATTGGGACGGAGGGTCGGGTGGGCTGCTTTGCACAGAAGGTCGCAGGGAAAACATTCCGTTGCAAGCAAGGATGGGTTAGAATGTAAAAGATTTATTAATTTAATCCGAAGCATTAAAAGGTCATGTATTAATCAAAGAGATGCTTAAAACTGTCAAAGTCCTTTGTCAGGTTTGAAGTGCATCTCTATAGTTATCATAAAATATATATAGATATCAGGCTGGCACGGAGCCCTCGCTGGGCTGGGAGTGGAGGGGGGGGGGGAGGAGGGGGGTCCCCACGGGTGGGCTTTGCCCTGATTCGAGGGTGGGGGGGGCAGCACCCCCGTGTCCACCCGGGTGGGTCAACCCGAGGTGTGTGGTTTGAGTTGGGTTGGGCTGAGAGGCGGGAGGATGCTGGGGGTGGGAGGGGGGGGAGTGGAGTGGGGTCCAGAGCCGCGGATGTGGGCCGTGCTGGGGGTCGTCGGCGAGGAGAGCAGCGCCAGCACCGCTCGTGTCGCAGCGTCGCTCATGGCCCCTCCTGGCTGCGGAGTGGGGGAGGGAGGCGGCTCCCCAGGGCCACCCGGGGTCACCCGGACGCGCTGTCCCTCCCGCAGACAGTGCTGTGTCAGCAGCGGTGCCTTGGGCTTACGCTACCATCTAGCGGCTGCTGCGCCGCGCGGGGCCACCGCTGTCCCCGCGTCCCGGCGCCGTGGGGGTGTCCCCGTGTCCGTGGCGGTGGGCGGCTGTCCGGGTTTCCCCCGCAGCCCCCTCCCCAACCCTTTAGAACATCGGGGCGGTGGGTGACCCTTTGTCCCCGTGCGCTGTTTTGTCCCCCCGCGGTTTGTGGCTGGCGGCAGCACTTGGGACCCCCCAAAACCAGCACCAGATGGCCGGGGAGGGGGCCCTGGGGGTCGGGGGAGGTTTGGGGACAGCGAGGTGGGCGCAAGAGGAGACGGAGAGAGGGGCTTGCAGGGCTGCGGGAGCTGCTTTTGGGCAGCACTGCAGGTCCTGCAGCTTCAGTTGAGGCTGAGGGCTTCCAGCTGCGGGGCCATCCTGATTTTGCCCCCATCACCACAGCGGAAAGAGACTCAGCCACCCCCGAAATGGCAGAGCAGGGCGTTCCCCAGGCAGCGAAACCACCCCGGGTTTGGCTCAGCTGCCAACATTGCTGAGCGTCACCCCGGCTGAGCACCGCTCCCGCTGTGACACCCCGCAGCCCCAAACATCCCCGCGCTTCGCTTCGCTCCCCAAATCCCCACCTCACAGCCCCAATCCCTCCCCATCAATGGGGCCGTGCGGCCGGAGAGCCGAAGCTGTGGGGAGAAGGTGGGGACAAGGAGGCCACGTCATTAACGCAGGCAGGAGGCGAGCAGCTGTGCACAGCCTGGCGTGCTCCCCAGCTGCGGTCACAGGCCGGTGCGTGGCTGTTCCTCCACTCCATCCATGGAAAAAACACGTCCCCTCCCTGCGCCTGCTGCTGAGCCGTGGGGTGACTGCAGATGGCTCCCTCTGTGCCTCGGTTTCCCCTACGGGCACGGCTCCCATAGGGCAGGAGCAGCGCTGGTGCACCCGGCCAAGCCTCGCGTTGCGTTCTTGGCCACTCTCCACTGTTGTCTGGTCATCGCCGCCGCGGGGACGCAGATCCGCTCCGTGACCCGGGAGCACCGCGTGCTGCCGTCCCTGGGCAGCGCAGCTCCGAGGGGACGAAGCCACCCCCCACCCCCAGCACCGCGCCCGCTGGGGTTGGTCCTTCCAGAGGCTCTCGGCGGCGCCAGCTTTGGGTGAGGGTCCCCACGGTGGGAGCTGGTGGCAGCACCGCGGCTCCGTCGTGCCAGGGCTGCATTGTTGGCCATCTGCAGCGGTCTCACACCTGCGCCCACCGCTTGGCACAGCGTGGGCAGCCCTGGTCCAACCCAACCCAACCCTCCCCCCCGCCCGGAGCGGGGCTGCGTATCCGGGAGGTATTAAGGGAGAGGGGGGCCCTGGGGAGCACCGGGGAGACACGATGCCACGCTTCCACGGGGTGTGGGGACGGGAGGTGATGCTGAGCTCTTTTCCTTCCCCTCCAGAAGACGCCGCAGGGATCCGGGCAGCGGGGGAGGGGCCACCTCGTAGCCCCCATCTGGGACGCCGTGCTCTGCCCTCCCCACCCCGGGGCTGGTGGCTGTCCCTCCACCCACCGCTCGCCGGTCGATGGAGCGTGGCATTAACATCAAATCGATGCCCCCCCCCCCTCCACAGCCTGCAGCCACGCTGGGCCACACTGCACCCTTTAACCCCTTCACTGCCAAATGAGGCTTCTTCTGCTAGGGCTGAGCTGCAGATGGGCCCCGCCAGCACTGCCGGGGCGCTGCGGGCACCTCGCTTCATTTAGGGGTGCATCAGCCCCCCGTGGAAGCAGGGCCTGCAACGGGAGTAGAAAAGGACAACACAGCTGTCGCTATGGGGACGAGGGACACATCCTTTGGGTGTGGCGTTTGCTCCCAGCAAGCAGTTTTGGGCTGAGGGTTGAGTGTGCACGTGCACGCAGCGAGGAGCAGGGTGTGCAAGCATGCAGACACATGCAGGCGCGTGCACAGAGGTAAGGCAGGATTGCTTGCTCCTTGCACACGCATGTGCACACCGACTCCAATCTGTACGCCCAGCCCAGGGCCAGGCAGAGTGCATGCATGGCATCACGTGTGCACAGTGCAGGCAGGGAGAGCCGGGGGGCAGAGCAGGCAGAGGGGGTGGGGGGTGGGGGGGTGACGGAGGCACTGTGATGCCCGCGGGGTGCAGACATCCCCGTGGGTGCAAAGTGGTGACCCAGGAGATGAGAGGTGCGCGGAGATGGCAGCGCGTCCCCAACCCCCAACCCTGAGCCCCCCATGTGGGGCCGGGCCCAGGCCCCTTCCATCAGTGCTGGGGAATTCATTAGCGGCCACAGCTGGGCCCTGGGGGGGGGAAGAGTGGGAGGGGGGGCTGAGCTGCAGGGGAAATTAACCCCTTCCTCCCCAGACTGGCACACAGGACCCCCCTCTGCCCTCACACAGGGGTTCCCCCCAGGTAGGGCCAGAAGGACCCAGCCCCCCCCCACGCTTGTTAGAAAGGTTTTATTTCTCTCTATTTACAGATTGAATTTTCTAAAAAAATTAACAACAAAACCTTCCCACCCCCTCCCCCAACCCCCCCCCCGGGGAGGGGGGGCACAGCCTGAGTGCACAGCTCTGCTCTGCCCCACATCGTAGGGGGCTCCTGGCCATGACGAGGGCCCCCAACCCCCCTCAGTGCCATCACATTCACTTTGTGCCTTGTGTTCCCCCACTGCTCCCTCCATCCCATCCCCCCCCCCCTCCCCCCAATTAATGCTCGCTGCAGGGATTTGGGGGGGTTTGAGATGAGCCCCCGTAGGCACTATGGGGGTGAACCTGCCCCATGCTCCCCTCCTCCCTGTTCCCGTATAAGGCAATGGGGCCACAAGAAACAGCCCCTGAGACAGACCTGCCCTGGGTCCCCCCAGGCCCCCTTATGTCCCTCCTTCAGTGCAGCAGCAGTTTATGGCTTTCAGGATTTTGGTTCTGCTTTAAGGAGAGGAGAAAAAAGTGGCAGGTGGGGCAAGGAGCACCCCCTCCTCCCCCTCCTCCTCCAATATAGGGGTCCTTGAGGGGGAGATGGCTGCTGGGAGGGGTTATAAATTAAAGACAGTACTGGGAGGGGGTGAGATGACCTTCCCCAGGATTTGGGGTCTGAACCCCCCAGCTACACAGAGCTGAGCTGGGTGACGAGATGGGGCTGGCATGGGGAGGGGGGCACCCTTAGGTCACCCGTGTGCTGGGGGCGGGGGGAGAGGGGCACATTCCTCCCCCATCCAAAGCACTTCTCAGGTTCAAAGCTGGGTGTGAAGGCAAGGAGAGAGGTGCTGGGGGAGGGGGGCACAGCTGGGCACGGCGCAGCCCCCTGAGTCCCAAATCCTTGTGCAAAGCCCCCCTGGGGCACCCCCTGCACAGCCCCAAAGGCACTCGCAGGGCAAGCAGGCGATGAGAGCAACAAACCCCCTGTGGAAAGGGGAGGATTGGCCCCCCCAGCCCTCCCAGCGTGGGGTCACTGGTTGTCCCCGGGCTGGTACTGGGGCTCAGTGGCTGTGAAGTAGTCCTCGAGGAAGGACTGAAGGTACTCAAAGGTGGGACGCTCCTCCGGCTCCCGCTTCCAGCACTGCACCATCACATCGTGCAGGGATGGGGGGCAGCCTCCCGGGCACTGCATGCGGTACCCCCGCTCCACCTGCTCCAACACCTCCCTGTTGTTCATCCCTGTGAGATATGGGACGCCCCACCGCCATCAGCGAGCAGCACTGGGAAAACTGAGGTACGTGGGGGTGTGGGAGGGGAGGCGTGGCGGGGCTGTACCTGGGTAGGGCACCCGGCCTTTGGTCACCAGCTCGGTCAGCAGGATGCCGAAGGACCAGACGTCTGACTTGATGGTGAACTTCCCAAAGAGGGCTGCCTCCGGGGCTGTCCACTTAATGGGGAATTTGGCACCTGTGGAGGTGATGGGAGGCAGATGAGTCCTGGCTGGGCACCCCGAGGAACCCGCACCTGGGGTACCCCACACCTGCAGCACCAGCACTGGGGATATCCAACCTATGGGGAACCGTGCACTGAGGGTATCTTGAGCCTGGGGTACCCAGCACCCAGGCAAGCCATCACTCAGGGTATCCATCATCCAGGGTACCCATAACCTGGGGTACCCATCATCCATAGTTCCCATAACCCAGGGTACACCCTTCACGTAGGGTCCCCAAAACCTGGGGTATCCATCACTTGGGCAACCCATCGCTTGGGGTATCCATAACCTGGGGTACCCATAATGCAGGGTACCAATCACTTGGGGGACCCATAATTTAAGGTCCCCCATAACCCAGGGTACCTAACGCTTGGACAGCCCATCACTTGGGATATCCATAACCCAGGGTACCTGTAACACAGGGTGCCAATCACTTGAGGTATACCCATCACTTTGGGTACCCTTCACTTGGGGTCCCCATCATCCATAACCTACAGTACCCATAACCTGGGGTCCCCATCACTTAAGATACCCATCACTTGGGGTACCCACAAACTGGGGTACCTATAACCCAGGGTACCTGAAACTTGGGCAACCCATCAGTTGGGATATCCATAACCCAGGGTGCCTGTAACCCAGGATACCGATCACTTGGGGTACCCATAAACTGGAGTACTCATCACTTCGACTACCCACCACTCGGGGTACCCATAGCTTTGGGTACCCATCATTTCAGGTACCCATCACTACCCATCATGCACAGAACCCATCAACCAAGGCACACAGCACCAGGGGTGACCGGCTGCGGGTACGGGGTGGCACACAGCACAGCGGGGAAGGGACAGCCGCCCCCACCCCCCCAGCACAGCCGTGGGGCTCACCCTGGCGTGCCGTGTACTCGTTGTCCTCGATGAGGCGGGCGAGGCCGAAGTCGGCGATCTTGCACACCAGGTTGTCACCCACCAGGATGTTGGCAGCACGCAGGTCCCGGTGGATGTAGTTCATCCGCTCAATGTAAGCCATGCCCGCGGCGATCTGCAGGTGGGGAAGCCTTGAGGACCCCTCCTGCACTGGGTGCAGTCCCTTATGGGCCATCCCACCCCACACCGGCCCTCCCAGTACCTGTGCAGCCATGTCCACCAGCTGGGGCAGCTTCAAGTAGCGGCCATCCCCGTCCTTTAGGAAGTCCAGCAAGCTGCCTGTGGGCAAAGGGTGGCACTGGGAGTGCTGTGCCCCTCCGGGGGTGCCCACCCCTATAGGGACGCGGCCCTTGGACCAGGTCCCTGCACACCTCAGCCGTGCTGGGTGATGCCCGTGTGGGAGAGCAGCTCTGCGGGTGCCGTCGTCCCTCACCTTGGCTCATGAACTCGGTGACAATGTAGATGGGTTCCTCCGACACCACGGCGTAGAGCTGCACCAGCTTATCGTGCCGCAGCCGCTTCATGATCTGAGCCTCCTCCAGGAAGGCCTCGGGGGACATGGTGCCCGGCTTCAGCGTCTTCACTGCCACCTTGGTGGTGCCATTCCACGTCCCTGAGTTGGGGACATGAGGTCACCTGGAGCCCCGGAGAGAGCTGGCCCTGATCGGACCAGGACAGAGGGGTGCAAAGATGCAGCAGTGCGTGGGGGCATGCATGGTTGCATGGATGGGTGGATGGATGGATGGATGCATGGATGGATGACTTGAGGGCATCAGGGCAGGGCAAGAAAGGTCCGTGATATCATCATACCCGACCCAGGGCAAGGAGTCTTCCTCACTTCCACACAAGGCACCCCATGGGCTCAGCTAACAGCCTTACCCCATTCCCCATCCATCCACAGCGCAGCGATGCTGGGGTCTCCCTTATGGTGGGCACCACCCGGTCCCTGTGGTGCCGCCCGCCGTGGCACCGGGCTCTGCCTGCCCCCAGCCCCCCCTTACCCATCCACACGTCTCCAAAACATCCCATGCCGAGCTTCTTGTCCAGGCTGATGGACTCCCGCTCTATCTCCCAGGCGTCCTTAGCTAATCCCAGGGTCTGAGGCTTCATAGCGGGGCACGCGCGGGTTAGCAGATGGCACAACCCATCGTTGCACTCTGCAGGGGCGCAGGGAGGGGAAGGAGGGGAGGGAGGGAGGGAGGGGGATGCCATGGGATGAAGGCAGCATGCACACCGAGCAGGGGGAGCGCGGGCCCTACCCATCCACACTTCCCCGAACTGCCCGTTGCCCAGCTTCTGGAGCAGCTGCAGGGACTCGCGGGGGATCTCCCACACGTCTTTGGTTTTGACCGACAGGTCGGCCAGCTTGGGGGTCCCTTTGGGGCACGGCACGGCCAGGCGGCAGCACAGCCCGGCCGCCCGCTCTGCGCACCGAGGGGGCGGGCATCAGCAAGGGGGGGCGGGGGAGGGGGGGTGGTCCGTGCCATCACCCCCCGCCCCCGTAGAGCCGCACTCACCCCCGTGACGTGCATGGGGTTCTCCCCCCAGCAGGGCCAGCCCTGCATCCCCACCAGCCCCAACGACACCCACCCAGCCCCGGGGGCCATTTACCTGCTCCGGAGAGGTTGGGTGCTCCTTCCCAACAGAGGATCGGGCACACCTGGGGGTCCCCCTCCTCCTCCAGTTACACCCGGTTAGCCAACCAGCTGGGGGTCCCATCACCCCTCCCCGCTCCCACCCGTCCCCACCTACAAATACCTATGTAGTGCTGCACCAGCTGCTGGATGCTGTCGAACTGTGCCCGCGTTGTGATGTAGTACCCCCCGCTGTCCAACTTGCGGATCTTATAGTGCTTCACGTGGTCGCCCTTGGCCTCATCCCAGTCCCGGATGGAGAGGGAGTAGGCACCTACACAGGGGCAGGGGTCAGGAACGGGGCAGGGGGGGGAAGCAGGCCCGGCCCCATTGCTGCCCCCGTACCTTTCGTCGTCTCACTCTCACGGATGAGGAAGGTGCCCCTGCAGTTGCCGTGGCACAGGAGCTGCCGCTCCGCATCCTTGCGCCCGATCTTCCCAAAGTACCACCTGTCGGGGGCTGCCGTCACCCACGGGTGCTCTGGGTCCCCTTACCAGCCCCGCAGCCCCACGCTGCCGTGGCACCGCCAGGGGTGCCCACCCGTCCCCCATACTCACTCCTCTGCCTGGATGGAGTCCACGGGGGCCACGTAGTTGCTGGGGATGTAGCCCGTGGCACCCGAGCTCAGCGACCGCGCCTCCCACCAGTCACCCTCGCTGGGACAGAGGGACAGACAGTGAGGAGGAGGGATGGACAGACAGACCTGCCTGCCCTGCACATCCCTTCCCCACACACGGCACACCCCCCCCTCCCCCCCAACCCCGCTCTGCTGAGACCGGCCAACTCGTGGCGCGTGCTGGGAGCTCACGTGTTGTTGATGATGTGGAATTTCTCCCCTTTCTGGAAGCTCAGGTCGTCCTCCGTCCTGGCCTCATAGTCGTACAGGGCGATGAAGAGCGTCACACCCCCACCTATGGGACACAGCGGGGGGAAGGGGGGACACGGGTGAGCCCACCCCACCCGGCCACCCATGGGTGCAGCCCACCTCCCCTCCCCCCCACCCCACTGACCTGTGATGCTGCTGTGTGCCTGCAGCGTGTTGCAGGGGTAGAAGCCCGGCCCTGAGAAGGGTGCAGGGGAGGGCACGGCTGCAGCGTGGAAGTTGTTGAAGTCGGGGATGTGGGTGAAGGCACCGCTGAGCTGTGTGGGGTCGGGGTCGTACTGCGAGGGGGGGTGTGCAGGGGTCCCCGTGCCGCTCCCCCCCTGCCCCTTGCCGGACTTCTTCTCCTTGCAGTGCACACAGCCCATCCTGGCACGGCCTGTGGGACAGATGGACGCAGTGCTGTGGCCCCCCCCTACCCCCCCTGGACCCCCCCCCAGCCCCTGCCCAGCCCTGGTGGGGGGCTTTGTGTCCCCCCCCCAGCACCCACGGGCGCTGCCACCCGTGGTGTCTCCACTCACTGTGACAGCTCCTCGGGTCACTTCAGCTGCTCCATGTCAGCTCGGGGAGGAGAGGCACCTGCAGACATTGGGGGAGGCATCAGGTGGGGGGCGGAGCCCTGCAGTGCCCGAATGGGGGCTGCAATACCCCTTTTTGGGGCTGCAGTGCCCCTGCATAGCCTAACCCAACCCTGCATGGGCTGAAAGACCCCCACACTGGTTGCAATATCTGTGCAAGGGCTTCAGCACCATCGCATGGGCTGCAACAACACCGCATGGGCTGCGAGGGCACCCACATGGGCATCACCCAGCATGGACTTCCGTCCCCCTCCATGAGCTGCAGCACCCTTCCACGGCCTAAAACATCCCCGTGTGGGTTAACAGAACCCGACACGGGCTATAAAACCTCATGTAGGCTGCAAAAGCTCACAAGGAGCTTTGCTGCGTCTCCAGGAGCCCTGCACAGGATGCAATCCTCCTGCAAGGGCTGAAAGGTCGCTGCAACGGCCCTGCAGGAGCTGAAGCACTTCTGCATGTGCTGAAACCACATCCCGTGGTGTCCCTGACGAACCGACCGGCCTCACCCGAGCAGAGGGGCCAGAGGGAGTGGGGCAGGGTGAGCCAGAGCCCCCAGCTCTGTCCCCAGAGCTGCCATGGGTCGGGTGGCTGCGGGAGGAAGGGCTCTGCTCACTGCCTGTGGCCGTGGCCATGCTTCTCCATCCAGAGCCATGTGGCAGCAAAGATGTCACCGAGGAGGAGGAGGGCTCCTGGTGGGGACAGCTGTGTGCCCAGCACTGCCTCCACCTCCTGTGGGTACGTGGGGTTGGGGTTGGGGGCTCACAGCCCCGTTGGCTGGTAGTGCCATGGTGGGATGGGGGCCGTGGTCCTGCTGCAGGGGTGGGAGAGCCCGGCGCAGTGGTGCTGGTGGTGGGGCCAGGGGGGGTTCCTGTATCACAGTGTCTGATTCTCCCTTCCCTCTCTTGGCAGAGGGTTTCAGAATGCCGAGCAGAAGCAGAGCCGGCTCCCCTCATCCACTTCCTAAACCAACGGGGGCTGCAGCTGATGGGGCAGCGTTGCCAAACCCAAAGTGCTTGGCTGCTCTTTGGGGCTTCCTCCTGCAGACACGGGGTCAGCGTTTCGGCTGCCAAACGTCCCCAGCTCTCACAAACCCCACCACGGGAAGCGCCCACCCCTTCGCAGCAGCTTCCCATTTCACTCCACCTCTGTGCTGAACTGACAGATTCCGGGGTCAGCAGAGGCAAAGGGCAAACTTCCAGGAAAACACCAACCCCCCAAAATCCCTGCGCTCGCAGGGCTGCCCCGCGGCATCGCACCCACCCCAAAGCTCAGCCCCCCAATCCGCTCCCTGGTACCATCACTGGGGGGGGGGGGGGGGGAATGCGCTCATCCCCGTGCCCCACAGCCACGTGCTGGCACACAGCCCTACAGCAGATGGCCACCGAGCCCTTCCCGGCGGCCCCACCTGCCCCATTGCCATCGTGCTGCCAGCGCCGTGCCCTCCATCAACCCCCAGCGCCGCAGGTCCGGCATCGTCACCGCTTCCCATCCCATCTGCTCTGATTTCCAGGGCCTGATGGCACGGGGAGGTTCTGGCAGTGACAGCCACGCGGCCACCAGCAGCAGGGGCACACACAGGGTGCCGTGCCAGCCCCGGCCCCGCGGTTTGATCACAGAACTGTGGGATCGTGGCACATCCTGAGCAGGGGGGACCCACAGCGAGGTCACCCTGCGTGTCATCCCATGGGCCTTGAGGACACCGTGGTGACCAACACGCAGGGCTCAGCCATGACCACGGGCTGCTCTGGGAGAAGGAATGGGGCCAAAGGGGCCCGGAGTGGTGGCCCCAGCCCCTGGGAACGTGTGGGCAGCAGCAGGAGGAACCACGTCAGCCCCACAAGCACCTCCACCAGGGCAGGAGGAAGCGGCTGGTGAGTGCAGCAATGAGGAGGAGGAGGGGAGGAAGGGGAAGGAGCTGCAGCCTCCAAGGGAACCTCCTGGCAGGCACAGACCCAGGCTTTGGAGTGGGAAATAGAGCAGGGATCCCAGCAGGGCTGAGCACCCCAAGCTGTATGCCACCCCCGCACCCCACGCTCTCTGCATGTCCTTCCGCATGGCCCTACAGCCCCAGAGGTGCTGGGCACCGTGCTGGAGCCCGGCCTGGAGAAGAGGAACCAACACTGCAGCACACACAGCACCCACAGGGCTGGACCTTGCAGCTCCCAGCCCCAATCCCAGCTGTAGGACCTGCACAGTGGGGCAGGTGGACGTGGAGGAGGGGAGGGGATGAGAGGATGTGGGGACAGCAGCAGAGATGGCGGGGTGGGATGCAGCCAGGATGCAACAGCATGAGAGCATGGCCCAAGAGCAGCCATCCCAGTGGGGTGATGGCGATGGGGACAGGGTGGTACCCCAATGGGGACAGGGTGGTACCCCAGTCAAAAGATGGTGGCACTCCAATAGGGACACGGTGCGGCTCCAATGGAGACACAGTAGTACCCCAACAGGGATGTGGTGGCACCCCAATGGGGACATGGTGGCACTCCAGTGGGGTTACGGTGGCACCTGAATGGGGATGTGGTGGGGCACGATGGGGACATGGTTGGATGCGATGTTCTCCAGCCAAAAAGCAGCCAAGAAGTCCCTTCCCCTGCCTGTTCCTATGTGGGGGCTGTGGGGGCTGCTGCCCACCCAGTGTGCTCCCCAGGAAGCAGTGGGACGTTGCATTGCCCCCCCCCACAAATACCCCGGGGCGGAAGGCGATGAGACGAACCACCCCGACCCACCCCAAAGCGTTTGGCCCTGAGCAAACCCACCTGCCCTGCCCCATAGCTGGGGGTGCCCCTCACCCCCCGCCCCAGAGGTGATGCCTGTGGCACAGCTGTGCCCCCACCTCCCCAGCCCCACCGCTGGCAACGAGAGCAGGATTTCCGCTGGAAGAAGAGCAATTCCCGGATCCGAGGGGGCTGCGGCGGGGGGGGGGGAAGGCCCTGCCAGGGCTGCAAATACAATGTCCCGGGAGGAGCCGGGCGGGGAGGGAATTGTGCGGGCAGGAAGCGGCCAGTTCCTGCCCGGGACACACCGCGGAATGGGGGGCGCGGGGGGGGGGCACCCCACGTGTGAGGGCTGCGTGCACCCCCTGCTCCCAGCCCGGCTATGGGGAGGGGGTGGGGGGGTGGAGCGCCCAGCACTGCGGGGCCGTATGGGGGGAGCGGGCGCCCCCAGATTTGGGGAGGGGGGAGAAAGGAGGCCGCCCCATGCCCCCTCCCCTGAACGGTTGTCCCGCCGCCGATCAATGCGGATGGGTGAGCTGGGGCTGACCGCCCCCCCCGCAGACAGCAGAAGCCGGGGGTCTCCTGCACACCCACACACACCTCCATCCTCACCGCAGGACCGCGGGAGCATTGACCCCCCCCAACACACACACACCCCCCCAGTGGCATCAAAGCCCCCACCCCTCACCGGGTGGGTGGGGGGCAGCTCACAGCCTCCCCCTAAAACACGCAGAGAAATGATACGGAACCCCCCCTTCAAATAACACAAGAGGCAGCCGTGCCCCCCACCTGCCCTCCCCCCTCACCCCGCGCTCCCCTCTTACCGTCAGCGCTCTTCGCATGGAGCCCCCCGGAGCTGCGCCCCGACCCCCTCCCCCCCCCCCCCCACCACCGGGGCCGGGCACAGCGCTGCGGGGCACAGTGCGGGGAGAGGCGGAGCGGTGCGTGCGGTTCCCCCGTTGCCTCTGAGCGGCTCTATCCGCCGCGCGGAGCTTCCCCTCCCCTCCTCTCCCCTCCCCTCCCCTCGCCCCCACCCCCCCTTCCCCGAGATGATGCTTCGTTATAACAGAGCAGCGCCGGTCCGTAGGGCTCGGGGGGGACACGGGGTGGTGGCACCGGGCTGTCCCACTCTGCTCGGGATCTGCTTAATGCTTACAGGGCTTCAGTGGGATGGTCGCCCTCCCGCTCCCATCCCGAAGGAGGCGTGTGTAGGGTCAGGGGGCTGAGAGCCTCGGGACACGGGACAGCATGGGGACAACGGGACCACGGGGTGGGGTAAAAAGTCCCCTGGCCATGGGGTGGGGTAAGAAGTCCCCTGCGGGTCGTGCACCCGACGCTGGATCCTTATCTCTGGGACGAAGGTGCCGGTGGGAGGAACCCAACCTTTGGCATCAACCATTCAACAGCACGAACCTCAGCTGAGACCTCCACACCCTGCTGGGACCCCACACCCTGCCCAGACCCCCGCATCCTGTCCAGATCCCCACACCCTTCCCACACCCCTCACCCAGCCCAGGCTCCCCATGAGGGTTCTGAGCTTGGGATACTCCTTACAGAGACAACTCTGAGTTTTGGCACTCTGACCCCTGGATCAGTGAGGTCCCGATGAGGTGCAGAGCTGACCCACAGGGAGGCTGCTTGCCAAAAGCAAAACCTCCCCAGCTAGAAATAAATAGCCTCTGTGGTTGGAGTGCAGCTCTGACTGGGCCTGACCCAAAGGACCGGACGGCCTCAGCGAGGGGCTGCTGGTATTTTTACCCCCACCACAGTTTCCTGCCGTGGGGCCGTGCTTCCAAGGGCTGATGGTGCATGGGGAGGGGATGGAGCTTCAGCCCTAAGCTGCTGCATCCAGCCTGGGCTGCTTTGGAGGATGGAGGCCCTTCGCTGTCCCTCCAGAGCCTTCCTCCTCCTCTCCCTCCTACCTCCCTCCCCCTCCCCCCAGTGCAGCTCATGGTGGCCTTTGCAGGGTGGCTGCTTTCCTGTGTGACAACAAGTCCAGCCCCAAAGCTCTTCGTGTTCTCACGCTGGGTCACAGACCCCCACTCGGACAGGGATGTGGCCCCATCACTGCTGTCGTGAGGGGCTCAGCCCCCAGTGGGGACGAGGCACTGCAGGATGGTGGCTGCTCACAGTGGTCCCCTGCAGCACCATGAGCCCTTCCGGGCTGCACCCAGGCACCACATTGCAGCCCCAGGTGCTCTCCTTAACACCGTGCCCATGAAGGAGATCTGGTGCTCTGGTACAGCATAAATGCTGCCAGCACAGGGGGACGAGGCAGCTCTGAGGGGGTCCCAGCAGCACATGGGGACCTCAGAGCCCTTGGGGGCAGGTAGGGACACGGGGAGGTGAGAGGCTTCTGCGTGCTGCTGGAAGAGCATCTCCCACTCCACCTGCTGACCGATGCCTCAGTTTCCCCCCTTCCAGCCCAATTCCCAAACCATGGGGCCCAGGATGCCAGCATTTCCCTCTGCCCCACAGCCCCCATCCCTGCAAGCCACTTGGAGTCCAAGAGGGGACCCTAGGGTGTCCCAGTGCTCTCTGGTCCCCCAGCTGCACCACCTTTTGGCCGTGCCGCCCATCCCCAGCCAGCACCGTGCAGCTCTCCCAACACACAGCACCCCGCTGCCAGCCGGTCCCGTGCACCACATGATTTTGGTTCCTTCCCTCCCCTGGGGAGGGCCCAGGTTTGGGCTTAAAGCCGAGCTCATCCCTACGAGGAGCTGTGATGATGGGTGTGCTGGGCTGGCTCGTGGCCGCCGCGCTCGGCAGCTCCATGCGGGGTGAGTCGGTGCCCTTTGGGGATACCCGTGGGTGGGAGCTGGGGATGGCATCTCCTCATTGCTGGGAGGGGAGGAAGGGGTTTCCTGCATGCTTTGTGGGGTTTCCTAAATTCGAAACCCTTCAGGGCTGTGGGGTGGTGAAGTGCTTTGGTAAGGGGGAAGTGTGAAAATAGGGCTGCGCTGAGGCAGGCTGCTGTACCTCCAGCTGGTTCCTTGTTTTGCAGAGGGGCGGGCAGGTTGCTGCCGGAAGCAAAGGGAGGGGAGAGCGGAAGGGTCTGTGCCCCTCTGGGAGGGACAGTGCCCCCCAGGCCCCCCCCCCCGAGTGCTTGGAACAGCTCATAGGGCTGCTGGCTCCATCACTGCTCCCCACACCCCCAGCACCGCTTGCCCAGGGCACAGGGTAGGGGGGCCCTGAGTTTGGGTGCAGCAAAGCCTTGCCAGGTCCTGGAGAAGGTTTTGTGAAGGGGAAGGCAGCGGGGCACGTTGGTGTGGGGTTGCACAAGCCCCGAGCCCCAAGCGTGGCTCCAGCAGCCCCACAGACTGCGCTCACCCCACTACTCTGCCTTGCAGGGCACGACGATGCGCTCTCCCATCCGCACCCCCACTTTGGCTCCATCTACCACGTGCGAGGTAACGGCCCCACACCAGGACCCACAGCGCTGTGGGGGGAGAGGAGGGTGCTCAGAGCTGAGCCATCCCAGGGCCAAAATGGGGCGGTTCACTGCGTGTGTTGGTGGGGGGACTGTGGGGATCTGCGGCTGGATTTGGCTGCAGGACTGAACCCTCTGCGTCCCCTGAGGCATGCGGTGCAGTCAAGGCTTGGGGAGGGAAGCCGGGTGCTGGGGCTGAGCTGGGTGTCCTGCAGGGGTTATCAGTCTGCCCTACGCTGAAATCGAGGAGCCCTTTGAAGCCTGGTACAACCTGACTGGGAACAAGAGCCGGATCCAGTATTACGGGGGTAAGTGCTCTGGGTGCACCCATCCACGCCATGCCGTGCCTGTCCCTGTGCAGAAGGCTGAGGCGGGACCACCGTGCCTCAGTTTCCCCTGCCTGGTGCAGGGCAGGTGATCACATATCAGCTGGCCGGGGTGAAGCCCTATGGGATGCGCTACAAGATCACCCCCGAGACCACCGAGAAGGAGGTGAACGCCCGGAAATGCTTCCAGCTGCCCGGCTCCAAAGAGGACGTGGTCAAAGCTCAGAGTGTCTTCCCCAGCTTGGATGGCTTCAAGGTGAGGGGTGGGACGTGCTGGAGCCTGGAGCAGACCGCTGCCTGGAGCATCCCTCGGATTGGGTGCTGCACAATGCACCGATTCCTGCAGGGTGCCGGGCAGGCTGCAGCACGTCCTGCACCCACGGGCACAGGGAGGGTCATTTCCCCACCCGCATCGGGGCCGGATGCCCGACTCCTTTCCCAATCCTGAGCAATGCCGGGACGTGCCGCAGCCCACACAAATGCCGGCGTCTCGGGATGGCTCGGGCAAGTTGCTGCATGGCGGCGCTGCTCCTGATGTCCGCAGGCTCTGGGGCAGCACCAACAACATCCCGTGTGGGGAACGTGACAGACATGGCTGCTGGATCTGTCCCAGGAGCCTGGCATGGGCTGGGTGCCCAAGGCAACGTTGGGTGCCCAAAGTGATGATGACTACCCAAAGTGATGATGGATGCACAAAGCGGGTTTGGGTGCCCAAAGTGATGTTGGGTGCCCAAAGTGATGATGGGTGCCCAAAGCAGTGTTAGGTCCCCAAAGCAATGATGGGTGCCCAAAGCAGTGTTGGGTGCCCAAACTGATGACGGATACCCAAAGCAATGTTGGGTGCCCAAAGTAGTGTTGGGTGCCCAAAGAGATGTCGGGTGCGCAAAGCCATGATGGATACCCAAAGCGATGTTGGGTGCCCAGGGAGCCATGTGCTTTGGGGTCCATGCAGGGTTGGCACCCCAAACACCCATCCCCATCCCCCTAGTTCCTGCGGGAGGAGTACTACCAGGGCCGGTACTGCGCCGTGTGGCAGAACATCACCCACTGGGAGCAGAAGAAGAACGTCTACACGCTGTGGGTGACCAACTCCAGCTGCGGGGTGGCCCCGGTGCACTACGAGATGCATGGCTACAACAGCCTGCTGGGCTCCCACTACGACAAGTACGAGATCTCCTACACAGACTTCGACAACAGCTTCCCCCCATCCGTCTTTGACATCCCGGTGAATGGTGAGCGGGGTTGGGACCCCACCTCAGCGCTGGGAAGAACTTGGGCTGACGGCGTCCCCTCGTTGTACCCCAGAGACAAAGAAATGCGGGCTGCTGCCGGGGAGCGTGGCAGAGCACCGTGTGCTGGCGAACCCCATGGAGGATCTGGTGGGGCGGCACCAACCGTGGGCGCATGCCGTGTTCCACCACTACCGCCGGCGCTTCGGGCGGCAGTACGGCTCGGCACGGGAGCTGGAGCACCGGCAGCGCATCTTTGTCCACAACATGAGGTACGGGCACAGGGGGGACCCATGGGGGAGACCCCACCCATCTGGGGACACGGTGGGCTCGGTGGTACCACCCCCATCCCCAGGTTTGTGCACTCCAAGAACCGCGCCGCGCTCTCCTACTCGCTGGCGCTGAACCACCTGGCTGACCGCACGGCCCAGGAGATGGCTGCGCTGCGGGGACGGCGCCGGAGCGGGGACCCCAACCACGGGCTGCCCTTCCCAGCTGAGCACTACACAGGAATCATCCTGCCTGAGAGCCTGGACTGGAGGATGTACGGTGAGGGACCCGGCCTGGCTGGGAGCACGGACAGCCCTCACCTCCTGCCTCAGTTTCCCTTCACACCCCATCGGTTGCCCCGCTGTCCCCAGGCGCGGTGACCCCCGTGAAGGACCAGGCTGTCTGCGGGTCCTGCTGGAGCTTCGCCACCACGGGCGCCATGGAGGGGGCCCTCTTCCTCAAGGTGGGAGCGGGGACCCAACGCTTTGGGGTGCCCAGAGGGTTCCCGTCCCTGTCCCTACAGTGTGTCCCCCCGCAGACAGGCGTGCTGACCCCGCTGTCCCAGCAAGTCCTCATCGACTGCTCCTGGGGCTTTGGGAACTACGCGTGTGATGGGGGTGAGGAGTGGCGAGCCTATGAGTGGATCAAGAAGCACGGTGGCATCGCCAGCACCGAGTCCTACGGCACCTACAAGGGGCAGGTGAGGGTGGCCCCACGCCTTTGTTGGGTCCCTGCCATTGGGATGTGCCCCGTGAGCCCTGCTTGGGGACGGTCCCCATCGGATGCTCACGGGCTCTGGTGATGGGGAAACTGCCCCAAGGCACGAGAGTCCCCATGGTTCCATGCAGGCTGAAGCCAAGCCCTGAGGCTCGGCCAGGTTTCATCACTGCCTCAGTTTCTCTTCTTGCAAAACAGGGACGATGCTCCTCCGCCCATGGGAGTGTTGCATCCCTGCGGCACAGGGATGGAGCAGGGCTGCCTGGGGACAGGGACAGGGCAGTGCGAGGGGGTTGGGTGCAGTGTCTGGGACAGTGTCCCTGCAGGGGGCAGGAGGGGCTGGAGCGGGGATGCTGGCACAGCCCCAACCCCACATCTGTCCCTGTGTCAGAGAAGGGGGCAGCCAGGGGCACGGCAAGGGGACGTGGGTGCCCCCAGTGATGCAGCCCCCCCCGGTGCTGCAGAACGGTTTGTGCCACTACAACCAGTCTGAGATGCTGGCCAAGATCACGGGTTACGTCAACGTCACCTCGGGCAACATCACAGCGGTCAAAACTGCCATCTACAAGCACGGCCCCGTGGCTGTCAGCATTGATGCCTCGCACAAGACCTTCTCCTTCTATTCCAATGGGATCTACTATGAGCCCAAGTGCGGTGAGTGAGGTGGCACGCAGGGATCGGGGTTCTCAGGGTGATGCCAAGACTCCCAGTTCACCTGCCTTGCTGTTGAGTGGCTTTGGCAGGGCTGGAGGAGGTGAACGGCCCCATATGGGAAGGCCAGGTTGGATATTAGGAGAAATTCATACTCCAAAGGAGTGGTCAGGTGTTGGCACAGGCTGCTCAGGAAGGTGGTGACTACCACTGGATGCTTTCCAGAACCATGGAGATATGGCACTGAGGACATGGTTAGGGAGGATGGGTTGGGGTCAGACTTGGGGATAGCGGAGTTCTTTCCAACCTTAATGATTCTGTGATCATAGATCACATAGAAGATAACATCCCCAGGGCTGCTCTCCCCCAAAGACCACTTCCCTTGTTGTCCCTGCAGCAAACAAACCAGGACAGCTGGACCACGCAGTGCTGGCTGTGGGCTACGGTGTCCTGCAGGGAGAGACCTACTGGCTCATCAAGAACTCCTGGTCCACCTACTGGGGCAACGACGGCTACATCCTCATGGCCATGAAGGACAACAACTGCGGCGTGGCCACCGAGGCCACCTACCCCATCCTGGCCTAAAACAGAGCAGAGCCTTTGATGGTGCTCCCAGCACACATCCCTGGATCGGAACCTTTGGTGGGACCTCCCGGTGGAGGAGGAAGATGGGGACGTGGTGGGACAGGACAGTGGGGTGCTGGCAAAGCAGCCACAGGCTTGCCAATAAAGACCCTGGAAAAACACGAATTGGTTTCTATGGGAGGGATTCAGTTGGTGGCTGCCTGGCTCAGCACAGTTCCTTGTTCCCAGCCCTGTGGGATTGCAGGGCCCTCCTGGGGAGGGGACGGTGGCATTTGCAGAGTCTCAGCCGCTCAGGGGGAGGCTCCTGCAGCCCTATCTCGAGGTGGAGCACAAACAACTCCAGGATTTCTGCTGAGCTGAGACATTCTTGACACACGGGGGGAGCAGCCACCCTCTGCCCCAATGCCTGGGCTGTGCTGGGGCTCAGCGAGGTGGTGGCACTCAGGGCAGCACTGTGTTTCTCTGCACCCTGGGGGGCTGCTCCCCTCTATGGGGTCTCTGCTTTACCCTCAGACCGTTGCTCATCGGTGTGCAAAGGGAGAGCCTTTGCTCTTATAGGGCTGTGGCACTTGGGGAACACTATAGCACGGGGGGCACCACCCACACGTGTCCCCAGCAGTGCCTGCAGCCCTCTGGCACCCAGCTCCTATCTGCCTTGTTTGGGGTTCGCTGTCACCTTGGGCAGGGTTCCAGCTGGATGTGCTGCAGGCAGGAGGGGTGAAGGCCACCACTGCAGGGACAGCGCTGCTCTCCTTGCTGGGTCCTTCTTTCCCATGCAGCTCCTCAGATGTGATCTGTATTTTCCTCCTTTTATTTTATTTTTTTCCAATTAACTCCCGTAACTGCAGACCCTGGGTTTGTGCTGCTGGCTTATCCAGAGGGATGCAGGAATTCAAAGTCCCCATGGCTTTGGTGGGGACATTCTGCCAGGAGGGTGGGAGCACCCGGGGGGATTTTGCTTTCTTGCTCTCCTGGGGCAGCTGATGAGGTTTACCTGCAGCTCCTGCATTGCTGTAAGTGCTGCTGCAAGCTACAGGCAGCACAGCCTTGGGAGGGAGCACAGGGGTACCCCCAGCCCCCACAACCCCTGGGTGCTCATGGCCGGGCAACCCAAAGCCACCCCCCCTGCCCTCCCTCCCTCCCCCACCCCTACCCCCACCCCATGGTCCCATCCTGGCTCTGGGAGGGCTGTGCCTGTTGGCTGCCACCAGCTCCCTGCCCACCCGGTGGTCCTATTTAAGCAGGGCAGTGGGTGGGGTGGGTGGATGCAGGATGGAACTTTGGGGCTGGTTGTTGGTGCTTGGGGCTGCAGTGCTGCTGGGTGAGTGCCCAGTTCTGGGGAGGGGGGTGATGGCTGTGCCCTCTTCATGGGGAGATGCCCCCCTCGTGCTGGTGAGCTTCTGCCCTGTCCCCATGGCCTGGGAGGAGTGGGGACCGTTTCCCCATTGAACCCCAGCTTCAGAATCCTCTGCCCTGGATGGGCAGGGTGGGAGCACTCCTCTGCACTTCCCCCCCCCCTCCCCTCCCCCCCACTCTGTCCCCTCTTCCTGGGGTTTTATGCAGGCATTGAGCCAGGGACCAGCTCAGCTGCCAGCCCTGCCCTTGGAGAGGTGGGCAAGCAGCATTTTAAAGGGCTTTAAAAATTATTGCTTCCCTTTTTTCCCTCCAGGAGCAGAGAGCAAAGCTCCTCCAGACAGACCCACGTTTGGAGACGTCTACCATGTCAAAGGTACTGCCGGGGGGGTCTGGCACCTCTGGGCGCTGCTTAGTGCATGGCTGCTGTGGGTGGGATCAGTGGGGTGACACCATGGGGTGCCCACAGGAGCCATCAGCCTGCCCTATGCCGAGATCAGGGAGCCCTTTGAAGCCTGGTACAACCTCACCGCAGGGAAGAGCCGCATCGAGTACTACGGCGGTGCGTGCAGAGAGCTCATGGCCACCCCACTCCTCCCCTCCCCATGGAGCCACCCCAGTGGCAGCACCATGGCTGGAACCTGGTGCTGCACCTTCCCCAGGCCAAGTGGTCACCTTCCAGTTCGGCTCCATGGGGCCCTTTGGTGCCAGCTTCAAGGTGACACCGGAGACCACGGAGACGGAGGTGAATGTCCGCAAGTGTTTCCGCATCAACGGCACCGACGGGGACCTCGTCACCCCACAGAGCGTCTTCCCCAGCCTGGAGCACTTCAGGGTGAGCCCCAGGCATGGGGATGGGGAGTGAGACAGGGGAGGGGATGGGACGGCGATGGACACGGTGGTTGTCACCGGAGCTCCCAGTGAGAGGGCAGAAGTGGTTGGGAACGGGGCAAATGCGAGGCCAGGTCCAGGTCTGGCATTCTGGGGGACACAGTGCACAGCTGGGGACGCGGTGGCTGTGCGGTGTTGCTGACGTTCCGTGCCCAGCGGGTGCGGGAGGAGCAGTTCCATGGGCAGCAGTGCGCCGTATGGCAGAACATCTCCTACTGGGGCCACAAGAAGAATGTCTACACGCTGCGGGTGGGCAGCTCGGCGCACGGCCCCGTGCCTCTGCACTACGAGGTGCGGGGCTACAACAGCCTGCTGGGCTCCCACTACGACAAATACGAGATCGAGTACAGCGCCTTCGGGCACCGCTTCGCCCCCAGCATCTTCCAGCTCCCACACGGTGAGCGGCCGCTGCCACCCCAGAGCCCTCCTGGGGATGTGCCTGCATGAAGTGCAGCTCTGTGTCCTCCTCTTTAACTTGCTTTAATGAAGTTGCATGCACCCTCTAATTTGGGTCGATAGGTTCAGTGATAACTGTAGAGATCCTAGTGTTGGGGAACCCAATTCTGGTGTGTGCAGGAATGCTCCAGCTCTGCTTGCAGATGTAGATCCCACATGCAGACCCCTATATAGGGTGGGCACTGGGTGCAGACCCTGCCTGCAGACCCCTATATAGGGTGGGCACTGGGCGCAGACCCTGCATGCAGACATCTATATAGGGTGGGCACCCCATGGCCTGCAGGTGCCATACACCCTGCTTTGGGGTCAGGAGCTGCTGTCCATACCCCGAGGCCGCAGCCCCACTCTGTGCCCCATAGGTGTGCAGTGTGAGCAGTGGCCCACAGCCGGCCCCGAGCACCGCATCATGGCCAACCCCATGCAGGAGTTTGTGGGGACAGCCCTGGACACAGAGCACGTCCACCACCGCCTCTTCCACCACTATAAGGAGAGGTTTGGGAAGCGCTACAGCAGTGAGGAGGAGCACGAACACCGCAAGCACGCCTTCATCCACAACATGCGGTGTGTATGGGGCTGCGGGGAGAGAGCTGGGGGCTCAGTAGGGCTCCCCTGAACCCACAGCATCCCTCCCCATCCCCAGGTTTGTGCACTCCAAGAACCGCGCCGCGCTCTCCTACTCGCTGGCGCTGAACCACCTGGCTGACCGCACGGCCCAGGAGATGGCTGCGCTGCGGGGACGGCGCCGGAGCGGGGACCCCAACCACGGGCTGCCCTTCTCCATGCAGCTCTATGCCGGCCTCGTCCTGCCCGAGAGCCTGGACTGGAGGCTGTATGGTGAGGAAGGACCCGGCCTGGCTGGGAGCACGGACAGCCCTCACCTCCTGCCTCAGTTTCCCTTCACACCCCATCGGTTGCCCCGCTGTCCGCAGGCGCGGTGACCCCCGTGAAGGACCAGGCTGTCTGCGGGTCCTGCTGGAGCTTCGCCACCACGGGCGCCATGGAGGGGGCCCTCTTCCTCAAGGTGGGAGCGGGGACCCAACGCTTTGGGGTGCCCAGAGGGTTCCCATCCCTGTCCCTACAGTGTGTCCCCCCGCAGACAGGCGTGCTGACCCCGCTGTCCCAGCAAGTCCTCATCGACTGCTCCTGGGGCTTTGGGAACTACGCGTGTGATGGGGGTGAGGAGTGGCGAGCCTATGAGTGGATCAAGAAGCACGGTGGCATCGCCAGCACCGAGTCCTATGGGCCCTACCTGGGGCAGGTGAGGGTGCTGGGGGTGCACACACCCCATCCTCCCCTCCTAGATATGGGATGCAGGGAGAGACTCCTCCTAAGTTGCCATCATCTCTTTGTTGGCGGATGGATGCTCCCCTTTGGTTTGGTTATCTTGTGCTGGGGTGGGTTGGATCCCCTACAAACCTGCCCTGGACCATGATGTCACCTCAGTGTCCCCTCCCAGAATGGCTACTGCCACTACAACCAGTCGGAGCTGGTGGCCCCGCTCGCCGGTTACGTCACCATGGAGCCAGGCAATGCTGAAGCTCTGAAAGCTGCACTGTTCAAGCACGGCCCCATAGCTGTCAACATTGATGCCTCACACAAGTCCTTCACCTTCTATGCCAACGGGGTCTACGAGGAGCCCCACTGTGGTGAGGGGGGTGGGGCACCCAGTGGAGAGGACGGAAATGAGGATGGATGGAGATGGGGATGATGGGGATGGATGGAGATAGGGATGATGGAGATGATGGATGATGGGGATAGAGGTGGGGATGATGGAGGTCAGTGGATGGGTGGCAACGGGTGGAGATGGGGATGTCTCTTTTCTGTTCTCTTCCCAGGCAATGAGACATCAGAGCTGGACCATGCAGTGCTGGCTGTGGGCTATGGTGTCCTGCATGGCAAGAGCTACTGGCTCATCAAGAACTCCTGGTCCACCTACTGGGGCAACGACGGCTACATCCTCATGGCCATGAAGGACAACAACTGCGGCGTGGCCACTGCTGCCTCCTTCCCCATCCTGGCCTGATGGCACAGCCCCACGCAGGCGCTGTCTCCACTGTGTCCCTCTATGCAGGCAAGGGGATAGCACAGGGACACAGGGCCCTACGAGGTGGCTGTGGGGTGGAGGAGGGCAGCCCTACTGGGAGGGCAGACGATGCTCTATTGAGGTATTTTATCAGTACGGCAATAAACATCCATAGAGAAGCGATCCCATCCATCCTGCTGGCTGTGCTCTGTCACCCTCAACCCACCCCCAACGCCCATCCCCTACACCTGATGGCATCCCCTCGTATCTGCGCGTGTGTATGGGCTGCATCCTCCCCATAATGGGCTGTGGTGGCAGAGAGCATCCCTGCCCCACGGCTACACCCTTTCTTGTGCCCAGCAAATGGCCGGGGGAGCTGCTGTGCTCCCTCACCACGGGCAGCACCGCGGAGCCGCGTCCTTCCCTGATTGCTCCCGATTGAGGGTGGCAGGTCATAATATTTTCTTGTTTTCCTTCCCTTGTTCACCTGCTTATTTTACAATTTGCTGCACTGATTTCTGAAGTGGTCTTTAATCATTCCCAGCAGGGGTGCTGACTCGAATTCACGTCTGGGAGAGAAACGATCAGCGTGCAGGAATAATGTGGTTTATTCCGTGGGAGTCCGGGGTCTCCAGATCTTTCATTCTCTTGGCTGCAGTCAATAAAACACGCTTTGACTTTCAGGGAACCGTGACTTTCAGGCTCCCTTTGGATGGGTGATGCTGTGAATTTGCTGCTGAACACGCAGGAGGCTCCGGGAGCTGCAGGCTGTGCAACCCCAGAAGCATTTATCAGGAGCTGAACATTTTGCATTTGTGGCACTGGGGACAGCAGAGGCTCCAAGCGGGGGTCGTTGAGCAGGGATGGGACTTCAAATTAAGGTCGGTTTGTTTTCTTTGGAAAAGGATTTAGGGATGGAGGTGTCTGAGAAGAAGTGCTGCAGAACTGTCATCCCAGAGTGGTTCTGGGGGAAGCGCCCCAGATTTGGTACTGGATGGTGAAACAGAGCTGAGCTCGGCGTGCTTTGAAGGCAGTGAGCACCGCCCTGTGTGTGTGAAATGTGATTTCATCCCCTCCCTCCCCCATCCCAGCCCCACATCACTGCCTGGTGCCTGTAACAGCACTGCTAAAGAAGCAAAGGGTGAGATTTGGGGGTGAGGGGCTGCCCTTTGGCACCGCAGGTCCTCACGTGCCTGGCCACGTGAGCGCACATGGCTGGGGAGCAGAGGGCTCTGAGCTTCTCCACTCATCTCGGCAAGGACTGTTTCCACTCTGCCAAGCCAGAAGAGGCAGAGCAGGACTTTGTGGTGCGCTTCCAATAGGGCTGGCAGCCTCCTGGCTGCCCCTTTGTGACCCCAGGCCCTGTGCCACCGCAGTGTCCCCATCATGAGGACACAAACATGGCGGGGACGACCCTGGCTCCATGCTGAGTTCTGACCCACACGCTCCGAGCCCTGTGCTGGCTGAGACATGGAGCGAGATGAGAGAGCACAGCCCTCAAACAACCCCCCCCCCCCCCCCCCGCCACACACACCCCAAGGCGTTTTGTTCCAGCAAAACGTGCATTCTGCGGGTGAGAGCATCCAGATCTGCAGGATCAATCTGTCCACACGTCCAGAATCTCAGGGCAGGCTGCATTTGCCAAGGTAAACGATCCCCTGAGGAAGGGCGGCGGGGATTTCAGCTGGGTTTGCTTCGCGCCCTGCCCTGGGCTGTGCTGGATGCTGCATTTCCCTCCAGAGAAAGCTGTGCTCCGGCACAGACCTCTGTGCAGCAATGCCAGGTGGCCGCAAAACGAGCTCCAGCCCCAAAGCTGGCTGCCTTTCAGCGCCGGATGAATTATCTGTGAAAACCTCTGGTGGTTCGCACAAAACAAGGTAATTATTCAGAAAGCGGGGGGACACGGAGAGAGCCAGCGTATGAAAATATTATCTGTGAGTGATTTACAGAGAACCACAGACAGAGTCGGAGAACAGCAGCTGGATCAAAGCGGGTTTGGCAATTCCTGGGCTCCCAGATGCTCCATCCGAGCGGGGCTGTCATGAACTCCCAGTTGGGGTCAGGGTTCCTCGGGTCGCTCTGTGGACAGGAGGACACGTGTTGCACAGCCCTTTGGCTTTACGATGACAAAGAGTATGATTTGGGGCAGAAAAGCTTGCTTTTTCACCATAGAAACCGCAGCATTTCGGGGCAGAAGTGATCACGTCCAGAAAGACCTAAGCGGTCACATGACCTCTGCAAGACAGTTTGCTCAAAGCTGCTTTGTTGCTAACGAGGCTATCCTGGAAAATCACTGAGGCAGCGGCTTTTTAAACGTTTCTTCTTACACTTCCCTCAGTAGCAGCTTTGCAAACGCTCTTCCTTAGCCAAACGTCCTTCCCTTGGCGACCGTGACTGCTCTGGCAGGTTTGCTGTTCTGAAATGAACCGCTCCTCTTGCTCAGCTCCAGAGATTTGCAACCCACCCGGGTGTTGGAGGCTTCATTCCTTGTAACCAACGGCTCGCGGCGTTTACGTTTTCCAGGTGTGCCGTCAAAACCCCTCCGAAAGTCCTCCACCTCCACCCCATTTCCCTAAGGAACGATTCTCGGTGCATCCCAGCCCCCTGGGCAACGAGGAGGGTTTTGTTTAACGCTACCCACCGCCTCTGCCAAGCTCTGCCTTCTGCTCTCACCCACCGCTATTTCCCAATCACCATCCAGCACGCAGCACAATGCAACAAATTTCATGAAATTAAGTATTTCTCCTACACACAGCATATTTGCCCGGTGATTATAACTAGTCCCCGAGGTAGCCAAGCACAGCAGAATTTCAGTTTAATATGCACACCCACGCAGCCTTACTAAAAACCCAAGACACTCCCCCGGTCCTTCTCAGGAAAGGCTGAGCACTGCGGTGAGCATCTCGTATTTCAGCCTCACCGCTCTCACAAACCACGACTGGGAATACTCTGTAATCCACTGTACCAAAAACCAAAAGGTGGGGAAATAAAGTTTCCCAAAGATTTCAAGGTTTCCCCCATGGCCCAACAGCGAGCGGGGTTTGGGAACTCAGGAATGTCAGGCAACAGAGACACAGAGCAACCGGATCGCACCGCTGTGCCCTTATGAACACAACCACCAGTAGTTGCTGCTTGATGCGTTCGCTTTGTCTTGGATTTACAGAGTGAACTTTTAACTCCAAAGTGCTTCAGTTCCCTCATTTGTTTGGGCAGGCAGCAAGGCTGTGCGTTCGCAGCACCTGGGAATGTCACACTGTAAAAATGACAAAGACTCCATTGAAAAAACAGAGCAATTACCCGCTGTTTGCACAGCAGATGGTTCGCCCTCACCTCGCTGCAGCGACCCGAGCCCAACCTCACACCCAACCTCACACCCGAAGCAAAACGGAGGCAATTTTCCCCAACGGCGCGAGCTACAAACTGCAGCACCCAACCCGTGGTGTAAACACAGCAAGCTGCAATTTGCATTGCCTATCCTGCTCCAAATGTGAGGAGATCCACCCCTGCAGATCACAGCTTGCCTTGGCAGTGCCTGGGGCTTGCAGACGTGCAACTGCCCTCACAGCAACCACCAATTTCTACAGTTGTAGCAAAAAGGGAAACAACCCCGTGAGGAAGTTCTCCTTTTGCTGCAGATGCCACCTCCTGCCTCACTCTCCCTTCCTTTTCCTCCAATTTGTACATCCGACCCTTCAGGCACAGCTGCGGCTACAGCATCCATCATCCTGGCTCTGCTTTCAGGCTGAGCAACCCTGCAGCCTCCTGCTCTCCTTCCTCCATTATCCCTCAGCACCCCATGCCCTGGCCTCCTCTCCTCTCCTTTCCTCCCTCCCTCCCTCCCTCCCTCCCTCCCTCACTCACACAGGACAGCCACGGCTCTCACTGAGCCTTATCCTAGCTCGGTGATGCCTTTCCCCATCTTTCAGCTCAAGCCCTTGCCCTTGGTCCAGTCTTGGCCCTGCCTTCGCCTTTGGACAGGCCCAGGCCCAGGCCCAGATCCAGGTTGAGAACCAGGCCCTGTTCCCTGCCCTCACCCTCCTCCAGCTTTTGCACGTGCTGGCCCCTGGCCAGGCCCGGCTTAGCTCAGCTCCTGCACTCAACCCAAACCCAAACCCAAGCCCAAGCCCAAGCCCAAGCTCTTGCCCACGCCCGGCCCAGCTCGGCCCCTACACACAGCTGGACTCAGCCAGCTCCCCCGCCCCCCTGCCCTCAGCCCCATCCCGCCCCACTTCCGCTTCCGGTTCCCCTCCCCCACCCCAACCCCGCGCAATGCCTTCTGGGCCGCCCCCGCCTGCCGCGGTCTCGCGCGACCTCCCCGTCGCCCCGCGCGCGCCCCCGCGGCGGTTACATCACAGTAACGCGCCCCGCGTGACGTCAGCGTTCCTCTCCCTTTCCCCAACGCCCGCGGAAGGGAAAGGGCGGAGGGGAGGAGGTGGCTCCGCCCCGCCCCATTTCTAGACCGACGTCTGCGTGAGCCAACGAAAAACCGGCTCGCCGTGAGCGATGCGGAAGGCAGCCAATTAGAGATGCGGGACGGCCGGTGGGGGCGGGGCGAGCAGGCGGGCGGCCGCGGCGGTTTGGGCTGCGCCTGTCAGCGCGGCGGCGGGATGGCGGCGCTGTACGCCTGCACCAAGTGCCACCAGCGCTTCCCCTTCGAAGCGCTCAGCCAGGGCCAGCAGCTCTGCAAGGTCCGGGGGACGGCCGGCGGCGGGGGGAGCGGCTGGGGCTGCGGGGAGGGACAGCGGAGGGGGGTGGAGGGTCACGGGGGGTCACGGAGGTAAATGCCGGGGGCCTCTGAGGGAAGTCGTGTTGGGGGGGGTGAGGTAAAGGGGGATCCTGAGGTAAAATGGGGAGTGGGAGGACTGAGGTGAAGGTGGGGAGGTTTAGGTGTAAAGGCTGTGAGGTAAGGACACGGGGAGGCCTGTAAGGTAAAGTCGGGGAGTACTGAAGGAAAAGGGGGGTCCTGACGTTAAGTGGTTGTGATTTTTGGTGGAGGGGGCTCTAAGAGGGAAATGGGGACGTCCTAAGGTGAAGGTGGGGGGTCCTGAGGTGAATTGGGGGTCCTAAGGTGAATTGGGGGTCCTGAGGATAGAGGGGCACACCTCTGAGGGAGCAGAGGGAGGTGCCTGAGTTGAAGGGGGGTTCCTGAGGTAAATTTGGGGTGGAGAGGTTTGAGGTAAAGTGGGGGTGGTTCAGGTGTAAAATTGGGAGAGTTCTGAGGGGACGTGGGGCATTCTGAGGTAAAGTGGACAGTCTCAAGGTAAAGTGGGAGGGTGCTGAAGCAGAGAGCATGTGCTGAGGTAAACTGGGGGGTCTTGGGGGTAACGGGGGTGCCTCTGAGGGAAAGTGGGGAGTGCAGAGGTAAACCGGGGATCCTGAGGGAAAGTGAGAGTGGTTCTTGGTGTTTAGGTGAGAGGTCTTTGGGGGTGGTTCTTGAGGTAAGTTGAGGGGTCTTGAGGAAAAGTAAGGGGGGTGCAGGGCAGCAGGGGTGCTGTGTTTGAGGGAGGGCAGCTGAGAGGGGATTTGGTGACACTTAGAGGGCTGCTAAGGGGGAGGCCCTGGGGGCTTCTAGGATGGCTGAGGTCTTGGAGTGGGGGCTTTTTGGGATTCATCAAGGAGAAGTGTAGCGGGGGGGGCTTGGGGTGAATGGAAGGTGGTGGGTGGGTGGGGGCGTTTGGGGGAAGATAGGGGTGGGGGGGCAATTGGGAGAGCCTGAGGGGCCTGGGGGTGTAGTGTTGGGGGATTGTGAGGGGCTGTTCCTCGGGGGGACTGGAAGGAACTGAAGGCTGTTTAGGGGTGTGGGGGCATTTGGAAGGGAGTCACAAAGCTGTTGGGAAGATGTTTGGGGTTTATGGGGGGGAGGGGGCTGGGAGCTGTGGGTCACTGGGGGCTCCCTGTGGCATCTGGGGGCAGGTTTGAGACAAGTGGCCTTGGGGGCACTGAGTGGACACTTGAGTCAGAAGAGCTGGGGATATCAGAAGCTTGTGAGGGTGGCTCATAGCAAGCGGAGAGGTGTGGGGCGGCTGGGGGGTCCCAAGGTGTTTGAGGGGTGTCTGGGGACATTTAGGGGCAGCTTTTGTGGTATCTTGAGGGTGGGAGATCAATCTTGGGGGACAACCTGAGTGGGGAAGAATGAGATCAGGGATGAGATGGAGAAGGGGGAGAACCTTGATGATGAGATGGAGAAGGAAATGGAGCACCCTGGGGTGGGTGATGGAAATGGGGCAATGCAGGAAGGTGGAGGGGAACCTCCTGAGTGTGCTGGGGAGGGGAGAGAGCTGGGCTGGAGGCGCTGTGGGCACAGGAAGCTTTGGAGAGCAGGAAGGTGAATGACTGTGATAGGACTGTATGTTCTGCACCGGAGGTGAGGCCAGCTGTGACCCTTGTCTGTGGGCGTTGGGCACAAATAGCCCTTGTTACAAATCACAGTTTACTTCTGGGTCAGCCGTGACACATGCCATTCCTGTCACCCTTCCTCTGCTCTCAGCCCTTCTAAGAGCAGAGTGACTGTACAGGGAGGAACCGTTTGATGAGTGTGAGTGTGTGTGTGGTGGGAGAGGAGGTCAGCAGGAGAGCTGGGGTTTGGGGAAACGGCGTGTGGGAGAAGCACTGCACCTCACAGAATGTTGTATTGTTGCAGGAGTGCCGGATTGCACATCCCATTGTTAAATGCACTTACTGCAGGACTGAATTCCAGCAGGAAAGGTAAATGACTGATGTGCTGGGCAGGCTGATGGTTTCCTTAGGACGGATGCACCTGGAGAACTGTAGTGTTTGCACACCTTTGATGGCTGAGCCTGATAGTTGTTGTGGGAGACCTTTGGCCTTAAACGTCTGCTGGGCGAGTCAGCGTGCCTGTGCAGTGTCCTTAGACCAGCGTCTTCCAGTGAAGGATCTGGGGGAATCTTCCCATGAGTTTTCTCCTACCTGATTCTCATATCTAAAAAGCACTGGATACGCTTCCTTTAGCTGTGATCCTGCCTCTTGCAAGTTGTGTAGATGACAGAGGAAGGATAGGTGAACCCAGGAGCTGATGAGCATAACTTGTGAGGTCATTGCAATGGGCTGTTCTTTCCTGTGTTTGTTGGGCAAATATACCTCTGTGCCTGACCTGCCTTAACCTTGTAATCGAGCACAGACCTCCTCCAGAAGTGAGGCTGTCACCAGTGCTGAATCATGCCTGCTGCCAATTAGCCGGTGATCACACACATGCATTTGTCAGGACCAAAAACTGACGTCATCTGGGGATGCCTTAATTAAAAGATACCTCCTAGTAATTCCGCTTTTTTTTGTCAAATTATCCTCAACTAGATGGGAATAGGAAATGCATTTTGGTATTATCAGGGTCCCTAGTGAAGATGAACGCAGTCTTGCCACTAGAGAGCCTGGGGGAGCCTGGGATCCTAACCACAGAGATGTAGTTTTCTTTGGGGAGGTGTTAGTGATATGGTCTGTCCTTCTTCTTCACAGCAAAACCAACACAATATGCAAGAAGTGTGCTCAGAACGTGAAGCTCTATGGCACAGTAAGTGAGCGGGGCTCGTTCTCACCAGCCTCTTCTCCTTTCATCTTTCTTGCCTTTATCGTACTGAGTCCCAAAGCAGTTTATGGGCTGACTCTGTTGTAATAGCACAATTGATCGATAATATGCAGGTCTCTCAAGCATGAAGCTTTTACCTTTTCTTTTAGTATGGAAAAGAGCAGCTCTGCATCATTTTAGGTCAGGAAATGAACCGTTCCGTATCCAATTGAAACAGGAACGTGGTCGTACAAACTGAGGTTGCTTACTGGAAGTAGTGATAAATCCGTTTTCCTGCTCGTGTGAAATCTGAAGCAGAGATTTTGATTGTTTCTGTTTTGGTGATAAATACTTCTGAAGGTTTCCTAAGCCTTGATAAAGAGCATAGGTTTTGTGCCTAAATAAGCTTGGCTAGAGACCTGGGGTCCAGGTGTAGTTATGTCTCCGGGATCAGTGTTACACTTAGCTTGGTATAGGGAAATAGATGTTTACAAGTGCTGGGGGGGAAGGGGAAAAAGCAATGCAATAATGTCATCAGAAGGCACTGCTATGTTGGTCTTTCTTGTTTCTTTAAGCCAAAACCTTGCCAGTACTGCAACATCATCGCAGCGTTTATTGGCAACAAGTGTCAGCGTTGCACAAACTCAGAGAAGAAGTATGGACCTCCACACTCCTGTGAGCAGTGCAAGCAGCAGTGTGCCTTTGACCGGAAGGATGACAGAAAGAAGGTCAGTATCTCTGTTAAAGGAGGCTCAAAAGGTCAAGGGGCTGATCACAGTGGCTCTTCCCTCCTTTCACAGATCTCTGGTGTTTCTAAAGGGGATGCCTCTTGACTGTCAGATATTTTTTGGAGTTGAGTTGTGCTCTGAGAGCCGCATTTTGGAGCCTTTTAGCCTTCGTGCCCCTTTGCCAGATCTTCTGAGAAAGATCTCTTGAATTTGGCATGAGGGTAGGTGAGGGGGCAAGGGAGGAGGGGCCTCTGAGCCAAGTGTGAGGTGCCTGCAGGGGGGAGGGATGGGTGCAGTACTGCTGCTGTAGCCTGAGGTGCTGGAAGTGTGTTCCTCCACAACTGTCCCGTGGCTCCTGCGCATCCTTTGTTTAAACATCAATGCTTCTTACTTGTGTATTTCTAAGGCCTGCTTTCTGCAGGCTATAAAGATCTATTGTTTGTTTGGAGTCCTGTCCTCCCGCTGATCCTCCTTGAGCAGAAACTGTGGCTCTTGTGCACTCCAGTGATTGCCCTGTCATCTGCCATTCCTTGGCTTTCCTTTGACGGAAATCCCAGTGGAGTTAAACTGTCCCGTTGATGTCCTGGGTGTTATAAGACTGTCTGTAAGCAGAGCTGGAAAGAGACTGAATTTAGGATGAGTTAGTTGCTGTTAATGAGTGCATTGCACCAGCCACGCCAAGTGGCTTTCTAAGCACTCAAGGGATCCTTTTTGAATTGCTGCTCATTTGTACATGATCTTAAAGCCTGAAGGTGCTTCTTGTCTTCTCTGCTTTCTTTGTGGGCAGGAAGCAAGACAAAAATGTCTCTCTTTCATGCCCTCCAGGTAGATGGAAAGCTGCTCTGCTGGTTATGCACGCTGTCCTACAAACGGGTCCTACAGAAGACCAAAGAGCAGTGCAAGCACCTGAGCAGCTCCTCCCGAGCCAGCCTGCAAGAGAAGGAACAGTACAGCAGGCTCAGCAGCAGCAGCCATTATAACAGGTAGCCTGCACAGGCTGTTCTGTTGTATAGGGCTTTCCTCTGGGGTGAGCAAAGAGAATGTCAGGCTGCTCCACATGCCTCAAAGTAGCATGGAGAGCACCTTGGCCATCAGCAGCAGTTTGGCAGTTGGCTGTTGTTGGGGTGAATGTGGCTAAGTCAGGCCTCGCTCCTTAGCAAACACTTGTTGTGGTGCAGACTTTTGACCTGAGAGTTCTCAGCGATCCAACTTGTATACAATTAAAGCTAAGCTGGGTTTGTAAAATCTGATGATTGAAATATAGATATTAAGCATGAGTTCCTCAGCTGCCTACTGACTGGACCGACACGTTGTTTTCTGTTTGTTTTTAGTCTCCAGCTGCTCTTCAAGGAGTGATTTTTAATTGTTCTTTCTTGCACTTAGAAATCTTGTTTTAATGGGCTGAAAGCGGGTGGGAATACGTATTTGCTCCTCAGTCTCTGACTGCAAGTCATTCAGGCTCTGACATACAGTTTCCTTGTTTTTCTAGCCAGAAAACCTTATCCACCTCTTCTATTCAGAATGAAATCCCAAAGAAGAAAGCCAAGTTTGATGCCATATCTGCCAATGGTGACAGGTGAGCCTGTTATCTGGGGAAGTGGTGGGTGGGCGGGTGGTCTTGCTTGCTAAGTTTTATATAAGAGTTCTGTGTGAACAGTGGGAAACTTGATGCTTAGAGCAGGGATCTTGGGCTCTGGGACCTCAAGGGGCTGCTTCAGCAGCTTCCAGAATCTGACAGGCCAGCGTTAGTGAGCACTCAGACAGCTTTGGAAAGGGAAATAATACCCGGTGCCTGTACCTGTTAGAACAGAAGCTGCTTGTTGGCTGAGCTCCCCAGCAGTTACAAAGACTGCAACCCGATCAACTGTATCCTCCCACTGCAGCTGCAGGGGAAGGCTGGCTGTTGGCTGCACTGTACAGTTGAGTTGTGTGGTTTTTGTGCTTTCTGGGCTCTCAGAGGAGAGATGGCCTCAGAAGAGAGGATCAAAGCCCACCTCCTACTTCCCCTCCTGCCTTCTGGGGGTGGGACGAGCAATCAGGCTTTGCTTGAAAGCAGCCAATCCCATCCTGCTGTCACAGTTTGTGCTGTCGTTGCTGACTGCACGTGCAGCAGAATGGGAGGCACTAGCAGAAACAGGAAATTGAGCTGGATTTTATTTTTTTTTATGGTCTTGTACATGCATATTTTCATTCCTCCCTTTCCTCTCTGATTCTCAGCGTTCCTTCCTCTCCCGAGATGCTTTGCCCCCCTATCCAGAGTGCCCCGTCCACGTTGGCGCAGTGGGCTGCTTCCCAGCAGAGTCTCGGTGCCCACCATTGTCCTGTTTCTCAAGGCACTGACATCCTGAAGTGAGATCACCTGTTGTTTTCTCCCCCCCCCCGTTGCCCTCCCTCCCTGGGAAATGTCTCACACATGGAAACTGGCCCTCTCGATGGATCTGCTTCCAAACAGCAGTGAGATGGGAGCGTGGTGCAGGCTTCTCAGTGCCAAGGGGTCTGTTAAACCACTGGTAACTGGAGGTCTTTTCTCCACGGTTGCACGTTACATCTCTCCCGTAGACACTGCTGATATCTAGTCAATGTTTGTTAATATATGAAGTGCTGCTATGTGAAATAGAGTAATTTTATAAGGCAGTGGTTCCCACTGAGCAGTCTGCAAGACCGTTTATCACCTGAACAGAATTTTCAGTTAAAAGTTGGGAAAAAAAAAAAAAAAATCAGAGTTAAGTGGGTTAACTGTGGCTTAGGAGCTCCAGTTGGGCATGAAGCGTTCAGAGAATTCATCTGACTGCTTGTCATGCTGGTGGAGCTGGAGGAGAGACTGGAGCCAGATCTCTGCAGCAAGGTGTAGCCCATCCATACTGCTTTCCCTCTGGAGCCCTGTTATCCCCCTGCTCCCCTCCTGAGGCTGCAGTCCGGGCTGTAGGACAGGACCAGGGGATTTCACCTGCTTGCTGAAGCCTGGGCTGAGACAAATCTACTGCTGGCTTGAAAATATCCAGGGAGCAAAAAGTCCCGTGCTCTGTCATCAGTTGCTCAGCCGTTTGTTTGCAATCAGGAGCGTGCATTAGAGGAACCAAATGCCTTTATTTCTATTTGCTTGTGTCAGATGCTGTCAGCGTGGCTTCTGCCAAGGCTGTGCTCCTTGCCACGGACTTTTTTTTGATGAATCCCAGTAACAAACTGTGTGTAATTTTAGCAGCTCCTAAAGAGCTCCAGCAGCATGCTGTGGAAAACGCTACAGCTGCCTTAAATAGACCCGTGGCTTTATTTCTTGAGTGGAATAATAATGGTGCTTCACTGTGCTTGTGGAGCTGCAGAGGACGAAGCCCCCAGCAGCCCCCCATCCCTGCACCATTTTCTGTGAGGGTTTCCACCCCACAGCCCTCTTGGAGCTGCAGGCTGGGTATGGAGCTCAGGGCTGGCTTTGTTAGCAGCACCTTTCTTACGGTGTGCCTCAGCTTCTGGCTCCAGCCAACCTTGTGCAGCCTTCAGCCAGACAGAATTTGGGCATGCCTGGTCTCTTACCTGTGGCGACACCCTCAGCAAGGTCCAGCTTACCCCAAATGGTTGCTCTTTTGTGGATGCAATGGGAATTTCTGTTCTGTGTCCTACTGAACTGCCTCTGAGCTCAACGTATTTGTGTTCTCACGTTTCTGAGCAGAGGATGCTCTCAGTGCCTGCGTTCAGGGGGCTGAGCGTTTTCCAGCAGTCATTTAATGGGTGGCTTTGTGTGATTCTGGGTGGGCTCTGAGAGGAGTTAGCAGCACCCCTGCCTCACACAGAGCAGTGCTCCCCAGCAGCAGCTCTGGGTGCAGCTCCCAGCAGATCCTACCTTACGAACCTCACTGTTCTGCCCTGAGCACCCCGGCTTCACCTGCAGCCCGTTGTGCTGATTCCTGAATGGGCTCTTGAGAACTGAGTGTATTTTTGTCGTAGGTGAAATCCGGATGCTGGTTTGGTCAGCTTGCATTGTGCCCCCTTGAATAGCAGAACCTTTAATCTTGGCATTTATTTTGCTTAATTTCATTCATTTAACAGGTGTTGAGGGTAAGGCAGCCAGTTTGCTTCCTGTTCCACTCCATGGAAAGAGGCAGGTGCCTTTGGACGGGCTCCATTTTTAACTCCATCTCCAACGAAAGCAATGGGAGCTCATCAATTTGCTTTAATTAGAGGCGTGAATTTTAGGCTGCTCACACGTGGAGAGCACACATCCCTCCGACCTATCCCAAAGGGCCACAACCCTGCTGATGGAGTTTACTTACAGAGAGAATGTGTTTGGGGTCGGTCAGTTGGTTTAATTTTTAATCTGGTAGTTAAAGGAGGGGAGAGATGTGCCTTTGGCATTTTTCCTCCTTCTCTGCAGGAGGCTGGTGGCCTTCCTGTCCCTTCTCTCCACTGGGTGGCAGGGCCACTCTCACTCCATGGCTCCGTTGCTGCAATAGAAGCTGCCCAGGAGCGAACTGCTCCTGCCTGAGCTGCTCAGGGAAACGTGGGCGCCTCCCAGCACTCTGCATCACCCCAGGACATGGCAGCAGGGAAGCTTGCCTGGGCAAGGGAGTGGTGCAAGCCAGAGTTTGTTTTGGGCCAGAAGAACTCAGTGAGGAAGAGTCGAGGGGTTTTTTTGCCCTCTGTGCAGGCTGCTTTTTTTTTTCCCCCCCCCCCTTCTTTTTCCTCCCTTTGCACTGAGCGGGACGTGAAAGCTACTGTTAGAAAGGCACTGGAGCACCCACCGTCATGTCACAGAGCCTCTGCTTTCAGGGAGCTGCGCTCAGGCATGGTTTCAAAACAGAGGTGCAGTCTGCATGTATGGACATCCGCATTCAAGAGCTGCAGTGTGACGAGCCAATAGCAAACCCAGAGACCTGCGGCATCCTAATGGAGCGGGCTCTGCTGTCAGCATGCTGCAGCTGTGCAGAGCAAGCTGTCCCCTGCAGACAGCTCTCCCCAGCTCTGGCTTTCCCCTTGCCAAGCTTTCTCTCAGTGCTGCAGGGCTGACCTGTGGCTTTCAGGTCGGTGAAGGTGCTGCCCATGCTTAGTTCCCCTTGGTAAACCCTCAGCGCGGCGATGGAAAAGAGGTTTTCTGCTACATTCTTGTTCTCCAATCCAATCAGTGTAGGCTGTGCTTTTAATTAGAAAATGGATTCTTTCCAGATGTTGGAGGAAACCTCTGTGCGAGTAACCGGTGCTCCATCCTGCTGTATAGCTGTGGATTGGGAGCCTGGGGGTGCTTGAGAGGCAGCACTGGGGGAGCTTTGTTTGCCTTTAGACCTGCAGTGCCTTCCTCCAGATGCTGCAGCTCCCAGTTTTAGTGCTGGATGTGAGCTTCAGGACGTGTGTTGATCCGCTCTGGAGGCTTTCAGAAAATGTCAGCATTCAGGTATCCCGGGCTGTTTGCAGCGGCGGTGCCGTCTGATAACGGGCAGACTTTAAGTAACCTTCTAGGTGGGACTTTGTTGTCGCTTTTATTACTGTTACATTTTTATACGCAGCAATTTCAAGTGTGCGGGGCTGGGAGCGTGCTGCCCTTTTAGCACTGCGAGATAAAAATCAAGCTTACCATTACGGCGGTGGGGAACAAAAGGCAGGCAAAGATCAGGTGAGCAATCTGGGCCTGTGGCCGCAGCTTATCATATCTTATGATCTGAAATGCAGCTGTAGTGCGAGGCTGTGGATGGCTGCCCTGATCCCTGGGTGTCTGACAGGGCGATGTGTGGATTACCTTTGCAGGGTGATTTACCAGACGGGTTTTCAGCTGTTGCTTAAGTTTAGCCTGGGCTGTTTCTGTGCAGGTCCTCAGCTATTTCTGTGTTCCTGGAGAGAGTCCTGTCTGCTCCGCAGTGGTAACGAGGCTTCTTCCTACGTTGGTGTATCATGGAGGAATCAAAATACAAAAGTCCAGCGTGTCTTTTTCCCCTTCTGCCTGCTGAGGACAGCGCTGACTTTAATCTAGGTGTCTGTTTTGGCTTTGTTTGTTGAACTTGGAGGTTGTTTGTTTCTCTTTCGTGTTCCCTCCTTGCCAACATGTTTGTTTACATCGAGTGAAAAGTTTTGCTGGACATCCAAGGACTGCCTGTGAGCGAAGAGAGTTCCTGAGTGGTTGCATAAAGTTTCATGAGCTCTCTGATTGCTGTCCTCAGCTCTTTGGTTTGAAAATAGATCGTTACTGTCTGATTGCTGCAGGTGCCAACTGGTGTGCACCCCTAGCAGCCCTGTGTCCCTGCTGGTTGTGCAAGAATACAGCTCAGTTTATCACACTTTTTTTTATGCCCATCTTTGTATGTGCTTCCCAAATTCCCTGTGGCATTCAGGGCAGGGCTGCAGGTAACACCTCCAGACCATGCTTGCAGGGCACAGTGCGTGTTCTGGAGCAGTTCCCTTTCTTCTTTGAGTGCCGTTTGTGTGGGAATTCCTCTGCCTTAGTGGAGAGAAGGGGTTGTGATGAGAGCCATTCCCTGTTCTTTGCTGCAGTTTTTCTCCAGACCTCGCCCTGGACTCTCCTGGCACTGACCACTTCGTTATCATCGCCCAGCTGAAGGAGGAGGTGGCTACTTTAAAGAAGATGCTGCACCAGAAAGATCAGATGATTTTGGAGAAGGAGAAGAAGGTACAGCCTTTGGCTTGCTTCCCCCACCCCCAGCATGCTGACAGCTGGCATGTTCACACAGATCACACTCAAACCAAGTCTTGCTTTTCATACTGTAGTCAGCAGAAGGCTTTCTGGCTGCTGCTAGGCTGCCTCCTTTCCAAAGCTGAAGAAGCTTTCGGGACCCACCTGGGGCAAACGTTTCATAAAGGGTCATTTTCCAACCACTCTCTCATACCTCCATGTGGGGGCAAGACCCAGAAAAAACCTACAGCTCGGTACAGAACCCTGGGTGCTTCTGCTGCTCTGTGCAGCTCTGTGATGCACTGATGGTCCTGTTGCTCTCCCCCTGCTGCCTCAGTGTGTTCCCAAACTCATCCAGCCTCAGACAAATTCTGTAGAGGCACTTTCTGTGGCAGAGTGCGTGTAGGTTGAGAGCAGCCACTTGTTCCATCTCATGCACTCTTTGTTGGTGTGTCTGCAGATCACGGAGCTGAAGGCCGACTTGCAGTACCAGGAGTCACAGATGAGAGCAAAGATGAACCAAATGGAGAAGACGCACAAGGAGGTCATGGAGCAGTTACAGGTGACAGCATTTTTGTTTTAATTTGCTGAGCTGTGCTGCACCCAGGGGTGACTGAGGACACTCCTGATGGGAACAAGCCGTGAGCCTTTGCACGCACAGCTCTGCCAATGCTCCTCAGCCCTGTCCTCCAACCTCTGCTCTGCCTGGCAAGCCACCCCCCAGCTCTACACCAGGCTGCAGTGCCTTGTACCCCCTACTTACATCCTTCTTGCTCTCTACTTGGGCTCAGCCTTACCGCATTGCAAAGCGCTGCGCTGTCCCCCCTACGGGCTAGATGGGAACTGTCAAACTCCTTTGACTTATTGCCAAAATCAGGTTTAAACCTGTTCCTCCAGACTGTGGAACCTTTGTCAGCTCCTCACACCGCGTAGCTCTCAGTGTGATTTATGTGACCAGTAACCAAAGGGAACAAAGATCGAGAAACAACTGGCGGTTTCTTCAGCGCAGTATCTGTAGTCCAAATAAAGAAGTCCCTGAGCTGGAGGGAACAGGGAGAGCAGGATTCTTGTCACGGCCATGGAAACACTAGACAGACTATCAGCATGAATACACTGCGAGGCACTGAAGAGATGGGGTCAAAGGGGAGCTGGTTACGGGGAAGAAGTCAGACTTAGAAATGAACTTTGCACCCCTTTAATTACCCCGGGGTTTATAATGGTCTAAAGCCCTAGCAATGAGAGGTGGGAGGGGATGAGACAAAAGGCTTATGCTCCTGCTGAGAAAACAGCCCCTCCTCCATCAGCACACACCCAAGTTAATTATTAGAGAAGACGACAGGTTTTGGAGGCTACAGTTTTTGTCAGAAAGCTGGCGTCCATCACAGCGCACGCTGTGGAGCAACGTAAGCCTGTCTGAAAGCTGGGATGGTCTGCGTGGTGTGCAGGGGGCTGGGTGTGCTCCCCAGGGCAGCACGGTTGGTTGGTGATTCAGGGACTGATGGCAGCCAAAACCTTGGCTCTGTGTTCTGCTTCCTTGATCCTGCGCTGCCTGCTTCAGCCTAGAGCTGCTCCTCTCTCGGATCTTTGGGTGGCCTGCAGAGGATGCCTTGCTGTTCTGAACGCTTTTCCACTAGCACAAACCCCCACGTTTTGATTGCCTCCCCAGCTGGGAGATGACCTCCATCCTTGCAGCGGTTTCCCAAGGCAGGGTGGGAGGAGTATGTCCTGAAGCTGCCTTTGCTGCAGTTATAAGAGCGTATCTGTCTTGAAGGCTGTCAGACACCTTCCAACAGCTTTAAACTTGCTCAGTTCTGAACAGAAAGAGGAAGCATCAGATCCACAAGCGGGTTTGCCACCCTCCTCTGCTGGGCGGAGAGGGGCTTGCATGTCTGTCCCCATGGTGCTGTCTTGTCCTTAGTGGTGGGACTGCCCTGACCTCCTCCTTTCTGCTGTCTGAATGTTCTACTTCAGTTGCTATTGACTGAGGCTCTGGAAACTTTCCTCACTGATTCCAAAATAAAAGTTCGAATCGTCTTGGTGTGCTGTAGGTGCCTCAAAGTGTTCGTATCGTTCACTTTTTGAATGTGCTCCTGGTTTATTTTGTCCTGGTTTATTTTTCATGGGGGGGGTCGGGGGGGGAAGCAGGGGGGACTGTGTTCTTCCAGCATGTAGGAGGCAAAAGAAGCTGCTTTACCACACGCAGCACTGGAGCTGAGGGTTTAATTGCTCTAATAACGTTTGCATGTCCAATCGTTCACTACAAACCAGTGCGGAAGGGCTGTAGCTGGATTTGCATGGGTTCTCCCCTTGTCCTGCTGAAATAGCATGGATTACTGTGTAGGCTGCAGGTGAGCGAGCTCAGAAGTTGGGTCGGAGAGGCTGAAGAGCCTTGTTTGTGAGTTGCCATCGTTTTGAATCTGTTTCAAACGAGAGAGAGTCGTGGTTTGGTCCTGCGATGTGTTCGGAAGGCTCCTTGTGGGGATGAATCCTAGTAGAACATTGGCAGCACCTCAAGAAGCTGAGGGTGAAATAAAAGCGGAGGACAGAGCGAGCTCTTCCTCCTTGCCCTCTGGATGTGGGTGAGTGTGTGAGATAGGAGACGTTTGCCTTTGACTCGCTGAAACAAGAGTCGAGATGGGAGCTTGAGAGGCACTCGGAACTTTTCTCCACCGCTTCTTGTGCTGCCAAAGCGCAGTGGCTGATGGAAGGGGAAGGGAAGGAAGGAAAGCCAGCCCTGCTGACCTTGGTGCGTGTCCTTGGCTGGCTCGGTGCATTTGTCACATTTCTCTGTGGAAGCTGTTAAGGTCCAGCCCACGTCTCAGTTACAGCAGGGGGATGTGAGGGGGAAGGGGTGGGAAGAGCCCTTTCTGAGTGGTGGCGGTGAGGTGTTTGACGTGCGCTGTGGTGCCACACAGCAACACCTCCCTCCTTCCTCCTCTGCCAGCAGTTCTGTCCAGGCGTTGCTTGGACCCCGAGAACTGATGGTGATCCCTTCAATTAAACACCCATTTTCACTGTGTTTTCAGGCCAAGAACAGAGAACTCCTGAAGCAAGCAGCTGCCCTATCCAAGGGCAAAAAGCCTGAGAAGTCGGGAGCAATAACCTCCCCTTAAAACCAAACCCACAGTGTGGGAGCTTTCCCCAGCATTAGCCAAGGAGTCTAGGAGGCCTGCCTGATCGCTGGAAGCCAAAACCTCAGTGTTGTCACTGCCCCACTGCTGTGGACTCGATGGAAGCGCCTGGGGTGTGTTGCCTTTTGACAGCATGCTTGAGTGTGTCTGGTCTCTGAATTCTGTTCTGTATCATGGTGATCCATGGGGAGAGGTCCCAGGCACCCCAAATCCCCCCCGAAGTACTGCTGACTGGAAGAACTGACCAGTTACTACCACTGCCAACTCTTTGTATTAGCAAACAGGAACCTGCTGCGTTACAGACTGCTTGCTGGTTTCAGACCTGCTGCTGTGAGGCAATAGCCATGGCCAGTTGTTCTGCAGATGAGACAGGAGCTGTGTGGTGGGAGCTTGATTTCTCTGAACTGTTCCCTCTTGGAAAGGAAGCCGATCCATCACCAGCCCTACAGCTGTTACTGGAAGGTTGTGCCACTGCTGAGAACGGTTCGTCCATCCTTTTGAGAAGGCTTCCAAGATGGGGGCTGTGTATTTATCTTGGAGGGTTGGGGGGGGGGGGAGGGGGGTTTTGTGTGGTTTTTTTCTTTTTTTTTTTCTTTTTTTCCTCTTTTATTTTTCCGACGTCAGCTTTGACAGACTTGGCTGCTTGGTTTTGGGTTTTGTTACGATAGCTTTTGGGTTACGAGCCAGAGGGTAAGGATACCTCCCCAGACCCACCTCGTCCCCCAGTGCCACGGTCGCTTCGTGGCCTCTGGGTCTTGATGCAGTCAGGCATTTACTCCATCTCTTTACATCAGGACAGTTCAAGGCTTGGCTGTTTCCTGCACTCCCTCAGACCCTGCACTGAGTTCACCCTCTCCCCCCCTTCCCATGCCCCTCTGCTCCCTTCCAGATGCAGAAGCAGAGGCCAGCTTGGCTCCAGGAAAGTGCTTACTGAGGCAGCGTCCCAAGGCAGGAAGCATTTCTGGGGGCTCTCCGGGGACATTTCTCACTGCCAACCCAAAGCCAGCAGAATAAAAGGGCTACGAAAGCTCCCTGTGCTTCTCAGAAACGGGACGAGCGGAGCCCACGGCCCCTTCTGCTGAAGCCTGGGGGGGGGGCGGGGGGGCACAGAAGCACTTGGCAATGGGAGGAACCAACAGGTTGCTCCGTGGCATCCCAGCTCCATGCAGGGCGTGAAGAAACAGCTCAGGGCTCGGAGCCCCTCGGGGCAGAGGAGGAGGGGGTGACCCCTTAGTGCAGAGCAGCAGCGAGGGGTAGGTAGTGGAAAGGAGAAGCAGGGCCGCGTGCTCTGCAGGGCTTTTTATTCAGCTTTTGACTCCACTTTGCGATAGGGGTGGTCGTTGGTGTTTTTTTTCCTGCTTTTTGTCGTTACTGAAGATGACTTTACTCAAAGGCACTTTTGGATGGTGTTGGCTTCCGCCGCGGAAGGAGCACACGCTGCAGCATCAGACACTGCCACATCTTTCGGGTTGTTTTTGTTCACTTTTGCTTTTACCGAAAGATTTCGGAGGTGAGGGGGGGGAAAAAGGGGAGAATAAAACAAAAGGGTTGTTAGGCTTTGCCAGGGCGCAACAGCTGGAAAATCCCCACCTGATTTTATACTTCACTCGTTTTTAGAAAATGAGGTGCATGGGTGGGATTGGTTTTTAAACGGGGGCTCTGCTTTTCTTTCTGCTTCCCTCCACAAACAGACCCGGGGTGGGGGTTGGGGGGGGGGTGGGGGGGGAGGCCCTGTGCGTCCTATTGAGGTTTTCTGTTGTTTTGGGGTTTGGTTTTTTTTTTTTTCCTTCTTTTTAATGGTGACAAAGAAAAGTTGAGTAGCGGCTGATTTGTAGTAACAACGACCTCGTTTCCTTTGTATGTTTGTAATAACGGAGATTTTAAAAAGGGATGCTTTGATTTGTACCAAACTCTGACAAATGTTAAAGCGTTTTCCATGATGCTCAGCCGTGTGTCTGATGTTCTCTTTGCCTTAAAGCAAAGCACCGACCCCGGGTGCTGCTCCATCCCCTGCAGGTTGTGGTTCAGCCCCACGCCTTCAGGCTTTGGGCGCCTGGGAAGGAGATGCTGCTCTCCATCGTTTGCCCCGCTCCTACTTTTGTTTCTATCTTTAAATCCCAATCAAGGCTGTTGCTAGGATCCACGTTCCTTGGTTACGTCCCGCTTCCCAGGACCGACCTGCTGCTATCAGACCACAACCACACCAACAGAGACAGAGCGCAGACAGGATCTCCTCCATAGGAAACCGAGGTGTGTGGTTCTTTTAAGGTGTGGATCTGAATTGCCCAAGGAGGCTGTGGATGCCCCATCCCTGCAGGCATTCAAGGCCAGGCTGGATGTGGCTCTGGGCAGCCTGGGCTGCTGGTTGGCGACCCTGCACGCGGCAGGGTTGGAACTGGCTGAGCACTGTGGGCCTTTGCAACCCAGGCCATTCTGTGATTCTATGTGTAGGTGCCGTTCCTGAGTCTGCCCCTTCTCTCAGCCGTAGGTAGGGCTGTTCCAAGAGGAAAACAGGACCGTTTCTCTTGTAGCAGCAGCAATGCGATAGCCAAAGGTGATTCCCACCTGGAAGTGCCCCCCACCCCTCTGCTCAGCCCCTGTGGGTGCAGCTTCGTAGCGAGGCACATGGCAGGGTTGGATACAGGCTCTCTTCCCCTCTCTCTGGGGAAGGCTTGGGCTGTTTCCGTGGCTGTTTTCCCACTTCCTCGGGGTTTTCACTCCAGGTTTACTGGATGTGAGCACACGGAGCAATCTGGGCTTGTTTCCATACCGGGCAGCACTGCAGAAGTGTGCCAGTAGGGCTTCGCCTTATCTCTGCTGAGCGCAGCGCAAACCTGGCCGTATCCTTGAGCCTGCCCACTTAGCCCCGTTTATAGCAGGCAGGGAGGCAGATAAGAGCTTGGTTTACCCAAGGCTCGGTGCTTGCAGCTTCCGTGCCCCCAGCTCTGCACCTCCAGCGGAGGGTTTCAAAGGGGCAACGTGTGCAATGCCCAGCGATGCCTCTCGAGTGGCTCCTGCCTTTATCTGCCAGCGCACGCTTCCTCCTCGCCGCGGCTCATCCGTTCCTCCTGAAGCACTTGGAATGCTTGCAGAAGGGTGTCTGCGTACGTCCATGTATTACCCGGGGCTGTGATTGCACCATTTCTATTTCAAAGCCTGAGGAAAAGAGGGTTTTGACAGCGGTTGAATGCGCTTGTAAAGGGTGTTACATACTGATCTCTGCCAGCTGAAATCGGGGGTAAAAACGGGCTTCTCCATTTCACCCCGGTCTCAGGTGAGCAGGCGTTTAGCTGCCCTGGCTGCTCCCAGCAACAATCTCCTGTCCCAGAGACCCCTTAGCCCAAGGGCTGCAGTTTCAGCAGCGCTGAGCTGTGCAGCTGGAGGTGGGACTTCAGGGCACCACGAAACCCCCCCCGCGAAGCGTTTCTCCAGCTCTGACCGAGGGGATCAGTGCCGTTTGTTTGTGTTTCAAGTAATCGCTTGCAGCAAACCGCTTTCCAACCTCGCAGGCCCCTTGGCAGGGATGTGCAACTCCTATACAGGAATGAATAAACAGTTTTGCAGCCTGACAACACGTACCTGCAGCAGGAGTGAACCCGCAGCAGAAGCGAACCGCCTTCCCCAGCCGGTAATTACCCCCAAACACGCTCCCTTCCACTCCTTGCCTAATTGCTGGGGCTTGCTGGGAGCGCTGGCTCTGTGGCATGCCCTGGGGGCAGCAAGTTTGTGTCTCAAAACACACAACTCGGGGTTCTTCACGGCCTTCAAAGCATCAGAAACTCGTGTCGTTCCTGACCCGGGGAGGCGAGCGCCAGCCTCGCTCTGCCACAACTCGCTGCCCTTTGCCTTCTTCCAAAGGAAGCCTCAGGAGGTGCACGAGTCCAAAGGCTCCCCGTGTGAATCCTTGCGTTGCTGCAGAGCTGAGCGCTGCGTTTTGGGTGAGGTCCCCTCCGAGCGCTCCTGCACTGCGCTTCCCTGCTCCCTGGGCAGCCCCGCTTCAGCCCTTCCCCGTCCTTGGGGTCCCGGAGGGCAGCAGCTCACCCCGCACCACCCCTTGTTTGCTCTCAGGTGATTTATCTGAGGCAATCAGGCTCGCCTTCCTGTTTAGCTTTCTTGCAGCGCGCTGTTAAACTGAATCAACAGACTCGTCCGCTCAGCATCTTAACTGGGGCGTTCTCAGGCCCCGTGTCACTAGCGAGCTGTGATGGGTGGTTCTGGAAGTGGGGTGCTCAGTCCCACACCGGGTTTCCCCTCGACAAAACGTTGCTCCTCATTGCCGCCCTGCTTCCAATGGGCACCGCGAGGAGCCGAGCTGCTGCTGCGGAGTGAATGGGCCAGGATTAGGCAGCACAGAGCCAATGCCATACCGTGCCGTTTTACTTCCTAGCAAGCTCAAACCGGGACAAAACCCTGCCTGAGTTTTCCACAGCGGCTCACAGGGTGGGCAGTGAGGGAATCCTGGCTGTCGTCCGTCGGGACGCTGCCAGCTTGGGCCTGGGGAAGGAGCAGGACCCTGTGGGATGGGGCCAGAGAAACCCCCCGGGGCCAGAGGTGCCTACAGGGCAGCTCGCTCTGCCAGGCTGCTCTCGAGGGGGTGAAGCTGCTGCCAGCCCACACCGGCTGCTGCGTGGGAAGGAGCAGCACAAACAGAACAGGAAAAGTGCTGAGGCTGCAGGGGAGGCCGGGTTCGCCTGACCCGGAGCTGAGGAGCAGATGGGGAACGGTGTGCAGCTCCTTATTGCTGAGTGAGTGCACAGCAGCACAGCACGCGGCGGGGCACGGCCCAGCGCTGGGCCAGCGTCCTCCTGGTGCAGCCCTCGTGGCCCTCAGAGGGGATATTTTGGGGTTAACTGCTTGGCAGCGCGGCCGGCCCCTGCCTGGTGTGTGCCCGTGGCCCCAGTGCGCCCCTGTTGATGCTCAGGGCTTTGGGGAGGGGGGAAGGAGAGGCAGCCCCCCCTCCACTGCCCCCAAAATGGGGCAAACCCAAACACTCCTGGTATGGGGTCACCCAGGGCTGCAGCCTCTCTCTCTGTGTTCCATCCTGCAGATTTAGGGCTGGGAATGGAGAGGTCTCCACCATGGGGAGGGCTGGGATCCCAGCTGCTCAGGGGGCAGTTCAGGGTGGGGGGGGGGGGGGGGGGGAGGGAGAAAGGGAACTTTGGGCACCCACAGCTCCAGGTGCTCATCTCTGGGGTAGAGATCGGGAGTGCCCTGGGCTGCATCCAGCCCCACAGAGCCCCCTCGTTGCTCAGCCCGTTAATTACGTTGCCTCCCAGCACCCAGCTGCTCAGCAAGCTGCTGCTGCTGCTCCCAGCGGAGCTGAACCAGGTCACGTTTCGGTCCCCAAATTCCAACCCCCTCCTCACCACCGGGGCTGACAGACGCGGGGATCCCCACCCCCAAAAACCCCACAACCGAAACGGGGGGGGGGGGGGGGGGGGGCTGTTGGCAGACCCCAAAGCACCGTGAAAGGAAAGGGGCGCTGGAGCAGCTGCCGGCTCTGGATCTCACCCCTCCCGAGGCCGGCAAGGCGCCAACGAGCCGGGCTGCCTGCCGCTAATTGGCAGCGCCCGGAGCGGAGCGGGAGGAGGCCGTTACCAGGCAAAGCCGGAGTTGTTTGTGCAGCGAGAGCTGTTTGCTGGGCTTTGCCGTGTGCGAGCTGTCAAGGAGCACCAGATTGTTATCAGCGCTTCTGTCTGGGGCTGCTGGGGGGCTGCTGGGAGCGTTATTTTGATTAGACTGCACGATTTTATGACGATTCCTTCATTACTTCGTTGTTCTTTCGGCTCATCCCGCGGCTCCTCGCCGTATCCCAGGCGGTCCCACGCGCTTCTCAAACTCCGCGTCATCGGGTGGGGGTTGGGGGGGGGAAGGGGCTGCGAGAGGAGCAAAACAAACTACAGCTCCCAGCATGCCCCGCGCGCTCATCGCTGATTGGCGGGCGGGTAGGCGTCGGTCACGCCCCCTCAATGCCATTGGTGGAGGCGACGGGAGGGGGCGTGGCCGGCGCCCATTCACACCCTCTATGAAAGAGCGCTCCGGGTCCAACGGCCCTAAGAGGTGCTGCGGCCCCGAAAGCGGCCCCGGAGCGCGGTGCTGTGGCGGTGTTGTGTGGCTATGAACGCTCCGTAGCCGTCCTCACGGTGTCCCCGTCGCGGTGCCATGCTGGTGGCCGGCTCGCAGTGCTGCCCTCCGGGGCTGGAGGAGCGTTTGGGATGCGGGGCTCTGCGGGGTGAGGAGGTAAGGGAGGGGCGCCGCTGACCAACCCGCGGGGCCGTGCGGAGGTTTGGGGTTCGGGTCCTCCCCCGGTGCAGCTCTTGGGGTCGTTTGGGCGAAGGCTCGGTTGTATGGGGAGCTCCCGCTGTCACGAACGGGGCGGTCCCCGTCTATAGGGGATGTTGGGTGGCTGCGTGGGGTCCACGGCGCCCTCCGGAGCTGCTGGCGGCGGGGGGTGTGTGGGACAATTATGGGGTCTGGAGGGAAACTGAGGCACGGATGGCGGTGGTGGGATGTCCGTGTGCTGCCCGGGGGTGTCACGGGGCTGCGTCCCACCCCACGGCTCCTGCTGGCTCCCCGGTGCCGTAGCGTTGGGGGAGCTGAAGTCGGGGTGCTTTGCTCACAGCATCTCTGCAGCCCGTCGGGTTTAGGGCAGGCGATGCGTGGCCCCAATGCCAGGCAGTGCGTGGGTGCTCCGCTGTGCTGGGGCTGCATGGGGCAGGAGGGCGGTGTGACCCTGAGCTGAGTCCCCATAGCTCTCAATCCCCATCCCGGCGGGTCTGGGCTGCCATACAGGTGTAGGGCAGCAGCCCTCCGGGTCCCACGTGAGGCCTGGGGCCACTCGAAGGGCTGGGAAGGGTCCCACAGAGCTCAGGGCTGTTTGCACTGCGAGTCCTGGGGTGTCCACGCAGCTCCGCAGGGCCCTCCTGCTGCATCTCCCCCACATCTGGGAGTTGCCTCTGTTTGTAGGCAGGGGCAGAGGTCGGGGGGGGGGGGGGCTGTGCTGAGCCCCCAGCCCGGAGATGTGGGATGGTTTTCAGAGGGTCTCTGCAGGGCGTTTGTTTAACCTTGCCTTATCAGGAGTGATTTTCCAACACCTGACCGAGCCCTGGCAGCAGCGCAGGGCAATGCTTGGCACTGCTCTATGGGCATTAACTCCTTCCCCCGGGGCTTTCCATTTGGGGCTGAACCCACCCTGCACCCCCTACAGCCTGGCTGTGCGCTTTGGGGTGGGCGCATCACCGCCGTGCCTCAGTTTCCCCACCTGCCAGAATGCAGCGCTGAGCCGCTGTGCCCCACAGCAGCACGGCGGGGGTTAAGAGCAGGATTGCTTCCCGCAGCAAAACATGACAGCAATGATTAAAATGCACCTCCAAAGGTCACCCTGAGCTGTCACAGCGGGGAGGGCTGCGCTGAGTCCCGGCTGCTTTCAGGGGGTGCAGCTTTGCGTTATGGGGTTTCTCCGTTGCTCGTCGCCCCGCTGAGCTGCTCCTTCTCCACCGGTTCGGCTGCTGTGAGTCAGAGCTGTGCTCAGCACCCATGGCACGAGCCTGGCCCTGCTGTCACCCTGCTGTCACCCTGCTGTCACCCTGCTGTCACCCTGCTGTCACCCTGCTGTCACCCCACTGCTGCTTCCGCCGTGACTCAGGGCAGGAGCGCTCCGTGCGCTCGGGACCGTGGGAATGTGGGTGCCCATGGGGTGCCCGTGGGGCTGTGCTGCCCATGGTGACTCACTGCCCATCACGCTGGGAGCGCGTGGCCACACTGACAGCTGCCACCTGGCTGCCCCGTGTCACCCCCCCCCCCCTCCCCTCCCCATCCCATCGTCCTATTTGGGATGGGCGCTGTGCCCCCCACCCCGCTGCAGTGCTGTGTGTGGGTGCCGGCGCTGCTGGAAGAGCCCACTTGCTGGGGGTCGGGGGGGGGCACGTGCTGCCCTGCTGTGCCATGTGCCACGTCCTGCAGGTGAACGCGCTGCTGCTGCTGCTGCTGGGGGGTGTGGGGCAGAGCTTTGTGTCAGGGGGCTGAAGGAGCACGGCTGTGCTTTTGGGGGGGCGTTTTGGAGGGCAATGCTGGGAGATGCGCTGCTCGCTCCGATCGATGTTGCAGGGATCCCATCTGGGGATGTGGGAGCTCTGCTTGGGCTGCATCCCGCCCTTCCCGGCCCCACAAGGTGTGGGTGTCTGCTGTGTGAGGCATCCCAGGAGCACAGCCTGTCCCTATTGCTGGGATCGGGTCCCGGTGTCCCGCTGCTGCCCCACATCCCGCTGGCAGAGGGGCCGGGGGAAATGGGAGCTTGCATTGGGGGATTGCTGTGGGTGCCCCCCCCCGATGCAGCAGCAGTGCTGTGTGCATCTCCCTCCGGTGCAATAATGGGATGGGGGCTGTGGGGGCAGCCCGGTGGGGTGTGTGGTGGGGGGCGGGGGGGAGGTTTGAGGCTCTGCTGCATCCCTGTGTGCCAGCACTGTGAAGGAGGGTCTGGGTCTCCCAGTCCCGCAGTGCAGGTGAGCACGGACGTGGGGCGATGTGACACAGCCACCGTGCAGCTCCCAGCACCCCCACAAACCCCCCCTCGGGGCTCTGAGTTTTGCTTTCCCCCCATTGAGGCGCCGAACCCACGCGGGGTGCACGCACGGCTGTGCAGGCTGGGGCTCCTCCTGACCCCGTCCTGCTGTCGCAGCTCCCAGCAACACCCGGCTGTGATTTCATCAGCCTGACGCAACACCCGCCGGCGATGGCCGTGGCTGGGGGGGGGGTCCGGCCGGCTCGCCGCATCCCACGGCCCTGAGTCACCCATCCGGTGACAGCCCCACCGGCACTGCCCGGGCTGACATCGCTGCTCTTTCCTCCCTACAGGACAGAGGGATCCCGGTGCCCCCACAGCTGGGGAGGGGGCCCAGCGCCTTCATCCCTACGGAGGAGGTAAGAGGGGAGGGGGCGTCGCTGCCAGCGGGGGGTGCGTCCCTCGTGGGTGGAGGGGATACGGCGCTATAGGGGTGGGGGCTCTTAGTGGTGGTACCCGGCCGGGAGGGGCTGGGACGCTGGGTTGGAGCGTCGCTGCTTGCCCAGACGGTGCTCCCCGTGCAGTGCTGGGGCTGTGCCTTCCTCCCAGCCCAAAGCCGGGGATCCCCGCAGCCCTATCGCAGCGCCGGGTGCCGACACGCAGATGGTTCCTCCTCGGGCAGAGATAGCGCTGTGCTTTCGTCACCGTGCCGAGGGGGGCGGGGGGGGGGAGGTTGCTGAGCGTCGGCTCCTCCCCACTGCATAAACAACCCGGTGCTGAGCGGGCTGTGTGGGGCTGGCATGGGGTCCCCTGATCCCGGTTCACCCCATGGGGATGGGGGGTCAGGCGGTGGGCACGGCCGGAGGTGCCCATTCCGGGCAGCGGGCGGGCGGCTGGGCGCAGCCTTTGGGGTGAGCGGCCCTAAATGGGGGTTGGGGGGGGGGGGGGGCATCCTTTGGGGTGAATGGCCCTATATAGGGGCTGGGGTGCGTCCTTTGGGGTGAGGGGCTTTAAATGGGGGCTGGAGGGGCATCTTTTGGGGTGAGTGGCCCTATATGGGAGCTGGGAGAGCATCCTTTTGGGTGAGTGGCCCGAAAGAAGGGCCGGGGGGAGAATCTTTTGGGGTGAGTGGCCCTAAAAGGGGACTGGGGGGATCCAGATCCTGCAGGAGGGCATTGAGAGCAGTCGGCGGCAGCTGCTGATCGAAGCCTTCGTCTCTGCTGGCCGTGTGGACAACATCACGATGGTGATGGGGCTGCACCCCCAGTACCTGAGCAGCTTCTGGAAGACTCAGTACCTCCTGCTGCGCATGGACGGACCCCTCCCCTACCACAAACGCCACTACATCGCCATCATGGTGAGCCTGGGACCCCCGGGAGTGGGCGATGCCATCCCTCAAAAGCCACTCTGGGGTTGGTCGTGGGGTACCTGGCACGCTTTACAACCAGAGGGCTGATGTTGGGGTGCAGAACCCCCCGTGGCTGAGCACTGTCCCCAGGGAAACCCCTCTGGGTGGTGGTGGGGTCCCTGTGTGGCTTCTCCAAAGGCTCGGGTTGGGGTTGGGGCTGACCACCCGGCTGTCCCCGCAGGCAGCAGCCCGGCACCAGTGCACCTACCTGGTGGGGCTGCACATGGGGGAGTTCCTGCAGGCGGGGGGCAACCCGGCGTGGCTGCAGGGGCTGCACTGTGCCCCCCAGAAGCTCAGGAACCTGAATGAGATCAACAAGCTGCTGGCACACCGACCCTGGCTCATCACCAAGGAGCACATTGAGGTGGGAGACCCCAAAATGCAGTCGTGGTTTGGGGGAGGGGGTGGGGGTTGGTGGTCCCGAGGGTCGCATTGCCCCCTGGATTTAACCTTTTTGGGGCTGTAAGTCGGGTGGGTGGATGGGGAAGGGGTGGTGGTGGCGGGGGGGGGAGGGGGGGGCGCACGTCCCAAATGCCAGCCCACCTCCACCATGGGATGTGGGGGCACAGAGCCTGACCCCCGGTTGTCCCCCCCCCCCCTCCTCCCCCCACAGGCGCTGCTGAAGACGGGGGAGCACAGCTGGTCGCTGGCAGAGCTGGTGCAGGCACTGGTGCTGCTCACCCATTACCACTCTCTTGCCTCCTTCGTGTTCGGCTGCGGCATCAACCCTGAGGCAGGGCAGGATGGGGGGCACGGCTGCAGACCCCCCTCACCCCACAGCGACAGCAGCCCCACCGCTGAGGACAGCACGGGGTGCTCAGGGGTAAGAGGTGGGGGGGGGGGGGGGGGGGAGGAATCCCCACGATCTGGGGGTGATGCCGTCCTGCTGGGTCTCCCCATAACCCCCAAGGGATGCAGTGTGGGCCGGCCCCTTGTATGGGGTTCTTTTTTGAGGGGGGGGGGGGGGGCACAGTGCTTGCAGCCCCCCAGTGGCACTGAGCCTGCTCCCCCCCCCCCTCTTTCCCATCCCCTTTCCCCAGGGCAGGGATGCTGTGCGTGAGGTGGAGGCGCTGATGGAGCGGATGCAGCTGCTGCGGGACAGCCAGAGGGAGGAGGAGGGCGTCACGCAGGAGGAGATGGCCACGCGCTTCGAGCTGGAGAAGACGGAGAGTTTGCTGGTGGCCCCATCGGGTAGGAGGGGGTCCCCGTGGTGAGGGGCGGAGGAGGGGGGTGGCCCCATTGCTGGGCTGTGGGACGGCCCCATCCCGGCGCTCACAGCTGCACCTTGCAGATGTCACAGACCATGCCCTGCAGTCCGGCTTGCTGTGCTTCGTGGAGGACCCCGAGTTTGGCTATAAGGACTTCACGCGGCGCGGCGAGCAGGCGCCCCCCACCTTCCGTGCTCAGGTGGGTCCCAGGCACCGCACTGACACGGGGGGGGCTGAGGGCTGGGACTGGGCTGGAGCCAAAGCAGCGGCGTTGGTAGCTGGGGGAGGGAGGGAGGGAGGGAGGGAGGGATGGAGGGGTGACCGTCCTCCCCGCCCCCTCTCCCCTCAGGACTACACTTGGGAGGACCACGGCTTCTCCCTCATCAACCGGCTGTACCCCGATGTGGGGCAGCTGCTGGATGAGAAGTTCCAGGTGGTTTACAACCTGACCTACAACACCATCGCCATGCACTGCGGCGTCGACACCTCCATGCTGCGCCGCGCCATCTGGAATTACGTGCACTGCGTCTTCGGCATCCGGTGGGTCCCTCCGTGTGCTTCCCCCCGAGCCCTGCAGCATCCCCTGGGTTCAACTAAGGAGGGGACGCGGCTCTGGGCTCTGGAAATGGGTGCCCCAATGGGCAGGGGTTGTGGCACAGGGCTGATATTAACCCCCCCCCCCCCCCCCCACCTTCATCACCCCCCAGCTACGATGACTACGACTACGGGGAGGTGAACCAGCTGCTGGAGCGCAGCCTGAAGGTCTACATCAAGACAGTGGCCTGCTACCCGGAGAAGACCACCAAGCGGATGTATGCGCAGTTCTGGAGGCACTTCAAGCACTCAGAAAAGGTGCTGCCCCCCTCATTTTCCCCCCTCCCCCTCATTTCCACCCCCCCCCTTCCTCTGGGGCTCTGGGGCTGAGCCCCCCCATGCCCTGACCCTGCTGTCCTGCTTTAGGTCCACGTCAACCTGCTGCTGCTGGAGGCCCGGCTGCAGGCTGCCCTGCTGTACGCCCTGCGTGCTGTCACGCGCTACATGACCTGACAGCCCCCAGCTCCCCCCCCCCAGTCCTCCTCCTCCTCTTCCTGGGGGGGGGGGGGGGGCTGGGGCCAGGGGGGAGCCAGCATTGTGAGGACTGTGTTGGGATGTTGCCTCCTGCCTTATGGATGTAGAGATACGGGGGGGGGAAGTGGGGTATCTGTGCCTCTTATCCTGGGATAGGGGGGGTCTCCGAGTGCCCCCCGTGCCCCTGTGGGGTGGGTGGAAATGGGGCTGCTGTGTGCCTTGTGTGGGGGGGGGGCCCGTGGAGCTGAGCCCCTTTCCCTGGGGTGACCTTAGCAATGATGCTGCTGTGCCCCTCCCCGGCCCCATCCTGACCCTCAGGTTTGTCCTCCTGCACGGGGACTGGAGGGGGCTGAGGGCACCGAGGTGTTGGTGTCCCCTCTGCACCCCCCTCCCCCTGCAATTGGGGACTGGAAGTGCCTTGAGCCCGGGCCCTGGGCAGGGATTAGGGTGGGGGCTGCAGCACCTGCAGTGCCTTTCCTCCCCCCTCTGCCCCCCCCCCCCCCCCCCCCACCATGCACCCCCTGCCCGCTCTGTGCCACCGCAATGGGGAGCTGGGAGGGTCTGTGTTGCATCCGCCATCCCGTGCCGTCTGTCCCTGCCTGCTGCTGAGGTGAGGCTTCACTCCCTCCTTCTGCATCTCCATACCCCCATTGCCCACCTCCCCCTGGGTGCCCCCGTACCGGTGGGGGTTGGGTTGGGGTTGGTGTCACCCATCAGCTCCGCACTGTGCCCACTGGGTGCCACCCCCCCCCCCGCTGTGAAACTCCCCCCATGCATGCACGGTGCTCTTGGCTCTGCTGCAGCAGTGCTCCCTCAGCTCTGCTCTCATGCATTGACTCCCATGTTTTGAGGACAAGAGGGGTTGCTGCCCACCCCCCCCTTACCCCCCCGGCTCCCTTTGGGGCAGTGGGGCTCAGTGCCAAGAGAAGGGCAGCACTTCTCCTCTCCCTGCCCATCACTCCAAAGCGTGAGCTTGCTGCACACAGCATGTCAATGTGGTGGTGGGGAGGGGGCTGTTAGAGGGCAGCTGAGCCCCCTTTCCCCCTGCAGCACGAGGGACCCCCAATACCCCCCCATCCCCTGCTGCACTTTATTGCACAGCGCACTGCCTGGGGGGGGGGTTCCCTTGGAGAACTGCTGGGCTGGGATATGGGGTGCCCATACCTTTTCCCCCCCCCCCCCCCCAACCTCCACCCCATGTGCCTTTCCCCTCAGTGCGGGTCGCTGGGGGAGCCATGGGGAACCCCCCCCTTTCCCCCCCCCCCCCTCCCAATGCTGCAGCACCGCCCTGGGTTTGTCTCTGCTGCACCACGGCTCCACTTTAACTTATTTCTGGTTGCTGAGTGTTTGTATTCCTGCGTGGGCCCGGAACCCCACTGGGACTTCAGTCCGGCCCTCGTCTGAAAAAGGAAATCAATTCTTTTGTATTATTATTGGCTGGTTGTTGTTCTTTTCCCCAACCGGCCCTGAGCTGAGCTTCGTTTCCCACCTCCCCCCCCCACCCCCCCGCCTCCATGCTGCGATACGGGGTGGGGGTCAGCGAGCAGCAGAGCAGCAGCACCCAGTGCTTATCAGCACACAGCAGCCCCTGGGAGCTGCAGATAAGAGCTGGGGGGGGGATGGGGGTGGGGGGTGCTGAGCAGCTGCGCAACCCCTGCAGTGCTGTGGGTGCAGGGGAAGCCCTGAGAGTGAGCTGGGGGGGGGGGGGGCTGTGTGCTGCTGGGATACCTTGCTGGAGCAATGAAGGGAGCAATGGGGAACCCAAAGGGGGGTGGGGGGGTCCTGGGGGATGGGGGATCCTGAAGGCCTGGGGTTGGAGGGATGGGGGGTCCTGAGGGATTGGAGCTGCGGGAATGGAGGGCGGTGGGGGGGGGCACAGGGCTGGACTCGTGTGCGGGGCCGCGCCGTTCTGTGCTGACTCACAGCCCCCAAATAGTTGCCGGCGCTTTTCCAGCCCTGCAGACGCCGACAGCTGCTTCGGGGCTGCGTTTCTGTATGGAACCCCGTGGGGTGACACCGAGCCGGGGGGGGGAGACGGGACGGAGGGGCTGGGAGCCCCAGGTTTGTGACTGCTGATGGGGCTGCAGCCGAGCCCCGTGTCCCCACCTCCCTCCGGTTGTGCCCAAGCCCAGACCCCCCCCCCCCCGCCCCCCCCCCCGCCTTTTCTCCCAGCAGAGCTTTGCAGGTCCGCGCTGCCGGGAGGGGAGCATCTCGCACTGCAGCTCCCACGGCTCCTACGCAGTGCGGTCCCAGCGCTGCACCCCACCTCGCTGCTGCTCCTCTCCCCCCTGTTTGCACATCCCCACCCGTTTCGTTCCTGCACGGCTCGGGTTTGGCCTCCGAATTTCCCCCCCCCCCCCCCCCCCCATCTGTCTCCCAAACGCCGCTTCGTTGCAACCCCGGAAGGCTTTGCTGCGGGTCCCGGCAATTCCTGCCCCTCAGAGCAAGGTTTTGCAGCGCACCGAGATGCGCGCAGCGCTGCAGCCGCCCCTTCCTCCCCTCCCCGTTTCTCTATTCCTGCAGCAGGAAGCGGAGGCCGAGCAAAAACCGCCCCGCGATGAACACGGAGCGCGGCGATGCAGTGGGAAAATAACGGGCAGCCGTTGGGGGGGGGGGGCTCTGCAAAACCGCGCTGCAACGACGGGAGCAGCGCTGGGTGCAGCCGCGGGGCCGGCTTGGTGCCGCGGGGTGGGATGAAGGGGGGGTGCTGCGTTCACAGCACGCTGAGCGCTGCCGTTGCGCTTTGCCCGGAGCAGCGGCTCTGCCCCCAGCAGGGTGCAGCTTTGGGGGGGGTGGGGGGGGGGTGGGGGGGGGACCCACGGGCAGCGGGAGGTGGAAAGGAGGGGCCGCCACCACCCAGCGGGTCGAAACCAGCTCTGTCAGAGGACGCGGGGAAGAGCTTTGCGTGCTGCGTGCACCCAAAGCTCCCGGCATCGCTGGTTGGCATCAGGGGGTGCTGGGGGGGGATGGGGTGTTGGGGGGGGGGGGGGTTTCGCTGAGCCGCCGTGGGCGCAGCGCTGCTCCCGGAGGATCGGGGCTTTGCTGGGCCGGCAGCGACGCTCGCTGGATGCGGACAGCAGAGCTGCACCCTGCCCTGCTGCACCGGGAGCTGCAAGCCGGCTGCTGCGTCCTGCCCCGCTGCGTCCGGCCCCGCTGCAAGCCGAGCGCTGAACCCGCAGTGCTGCGACCAGCCCTGCTGCAAAGCTGCCCCACGTCTCCATCGCAAACCCGCAGCAGCCCCTCCCGGAGCTTCAGCGGGGAGGCGGAGGGCAGCGATTAACGAGGCTGCAATGGATGGGATGCAACGCGAGGGAAACTTTGCACGGACGAGTCGGAGGGTGGGGGGGGGCTCGGCAGCAGCAGCAGATGCGGGATCCGAGTGGGGCGCAGCGCCCCGCCCCCCTGCCCCAACCCCTCCCAACCCCACAGTCCCCCAGCATCCCGACTGAACCCCAAATCCCTGCCCCCCCCCCCCCCCACTCCTCTCAGCCCCCCCGGCCCACTCCCACAGCCCCTCTCATCATCCCCCTCCCCGGACCCACAGCCCGCCTTATCCACCCCCAAAGCCCAGAACCCTTTAACCCAACCCCCCAAACCTCACAGACCCCTCACCGTCCATTCCAGCACGAATCCCCCCCACGCCCCATAGCCCCTTCCACACCTCCCAAACCCCCTGACACAATCCCCCCAGCCCCCCAAGCACCCACAACCCCCCTTAACCCCACTCTATCCCCCTATAATTACTCCAGCACCCCCAAACCCCATAGCCCCATCCGTACCTCCCACCCCGCAAACCCCGTGACCCAAACCCCACAGCCCCCCCCAGCACCCACCCCACGGCTTCAAGCACCCACGGCCTCGCCCACCCTCACCCCAACCCCCAGCTCCCCTTAACCCCAACGCCATAACCCCTCCACAAGCCCCACTTCAAACCCCAACTGTCGTCCCCCCCCAGTTCCCATGCCGTGCCCCCAAACCTCACCCCACGGCAGGGGGCGTGGCCTAAACAGGGGCGTGGCTTAAGGTTGGATTGAAGGCGGAATCTAACCCAGCGGCGGGGGCGTGGCCTAGCGCGCGTGGTGGGCGTGGTCTAAAGCAGGGGCGTGGCCTGACCCCGCTGCGGGGGCGTGACCTAACACAGGTGATGGGCGTGGTCTAACTCAGGACGGGGTGTGGCCTAAACGGAGAGGGCGTGGTCTTACCCGGAAGGGAGGCGTGGCCTAAACCCCCCGGTGCGGAGGCGTGGTCCGCACGCCTGGCGGACTACAGCTCCCGGCATGCCCCGCGCGCCGCCCGGTTTCCGTCGGGGCCGGCCCTGGGGAGCGGCGGAGCTCAGCCGGCGGCCGCGGGCAGCAGGTGAGGGCGGGCGGTGCGGGGTTCGCCGCCTGCGCTGTGAGGCGGGCGAGGAGCGGGGCCTTGCGGGGTCGTGGGGCAGCGAGGCGCGGGGCTCCGTGCGGCGGGGTGGGCCCGAGCGCCGTGCCTGGACCCCGCCGTGCTCCTCCACCCTTGGGGCCGGCTCCGCTCCGTCCTCCCCCTCTCCCCTCCCCCCCCCCCCCGCGATCGCCTCTCGGGCCGCGCTTTGTCCGCCGGCTCCTCCCGTCCGTTCGGCCTTTGTGCAGCCGTGCGTGGGGCTGCGCTCCCCGAGCCGCTCCGTTTCGCTGTGAGCGCCCGCCGCTCTCCGGATGTGCCCTTTGATTGACTCCGAATTGCCTTACAGAGTCGGTGAGACCCGAAGCTGTGGTTTTGCAGTGCTCGGATTCCTTCTTCAACGAGTGGGAAAGCAAAGGAGGAGGAAATAGGCCGACGCAGGTCTATTTCAGCAGCGTCCCTCCTTCTGACGCAGGGTGCATTTAAACCTGCCCTCTGCACCGATGCTGGATGTGGCAGGCGGTGTCGGGCTGTGCTGTGCCCGGAGGCGCTGCTGGGTGCTGAGCTGCCCTCCTGCATCGCCGCTGAGCATCCTCTGCCCCGGCAGGGCCGTATCTCCACACCCAGCTCCTGGTTCCGCAGTGGTTGGTGTGTACTGAGATGGGCTGTTAGGTGGTGGTGAACGAAACCTGAGTCTGCTTTGGGGGGTGGGGGGGGGCTGGAAGCAAAGCGTGGTGGGAGCCGTGCTGGTGCTGCTGTCACACGCTGCCACCCATCGAGGTGGCCGTGCAGGGACGCGGGAGGGCATTAGCAGTGTGAAGCTGCTGCTCTGCTGCTGCTGCTGCCCCAGTTATCGGCCCTCCAACTGCAGCCTCCCATCCCTGATTGCCTTTAATCATCGGGAAGGGGTGGGAGGGCTGACGGCCCCCAGAGGGAGGCTTGTTGTGAGCGGGTTGGTTGTGTGGAAGGTGAAGCACAGCGGTGGCAGAGCTGTGCCTGGAGGGAGGCAGAGGTTCCAAACGGGTGTCCTGGAAATAGGGTCTGCTTTTCCCAATCCATTGGAGGAGAGAAAGCAGATTGACTCAGTGCTTCCATGCTCACGGTGTGCTGATGGCAGAGCAGCCCGGAGCTGCTGCGCTGTGAAGTTCAGACCTCGTGATGGGCAATGCGTTACCATGAGCTGGTGCACCACAGCCACTCTGGTGCAGCACTGCTGGTGGCAAAGTGACAGAGCCACAGGGTTCCAGCTGCCTTTGCTCTGCGGGGACCTAGAGAAAATAGTCAGCCCACCCCTCCTTTCACTGATGAGTGCGTTTGTGAGGTTGCTCTGTTGCTGCTGGGACGTTAAGTGCGGTCCATCTGTTGCATGGTGTCATTTCCTGCTGGCCTGTTATTCCACCTGGGTTTGTTCCCCTGGATGGTGCTTGTACGATGCTGGAAGAGGACAGCTAATGAGAAGCTGAGTCGTTGTCCCTCAGATCTCTGATTAGAGGCAGGAGAGAAGTGGCACATCTGCAGGCTTCATCTGTTTGGCCCTGAGAGCATCCTGCTCCAGGCTGCGCCCCGCAGCTGAGCGAGGTCACGGGTTTCCTTATTGATTTAACCTTGTATTCCAAATCCATTTTGACCACGCAGCCCCATAATTATCAACAACAACAACAAAAAAGCCAAATCCGACCCCAAAAGGTTCTGATGAGATTGCAGGCATCTTTAAAGGCCATCTCTCAGCTCAGCTGCACCGTCTCAGAGCAATGCCCACCTTTGGGGTGGGGCTGTCCGGTGGGTGCTGTCAGGCTGTCAGGGCTTGTACTGTTTTCCAGCAGTTTAGCAATTAGCCACGGCTCGAGGCCATCTGCTTTTTGGTTACCTGTTCAGCATGCAGTGAGGAAGGCTGATAGACGACCGACACGGGGAAACTCGTAGCTGCTAACTGAGCCTGACACCCAGCATCACCAGCAGTGGGTTTTGCTGCTGTTCTGGTTCTGTTTTGCTTGTCTGGTAAATATCGGGCTGCCTTCTTTTCTGATGATGGAGAGAGGTGCCTGGGTTGGCAAACTGTGCGTGGCCACCTGCCTGTGAGGTGGGGAGAGGGTGATGTGAGCGCATGGGGTCAGGAAAGCAGGAGGAGGGAGTGCTGCACCTCCAGCATCCGACCCCTGTGATTACATGGCTCAGTATTACACACATCGGGTATTCCTGCAGGGAGCTGTTGGCAGAGGGGCTGCTGCGTTTGTGGCAGCTCAGCACGAGCGTGAGGGCTTGTTTGCTTGTTTTACTGCCCTGCTTATCTGAGGAGCAGGATTCCTCACGTGGGTGTGAGCTCCCTGCCTTCCCATTGCCAGGTAGGACAGCAGAGCTGTGTGATCACATGTGGATGGATGGATGGATGGATGGATGGTGCTGTGTCCTTCCAGCACTCCCTGCTGCTCACCCTGCTGGGCTTTGCCTTCACGCAGCCCCTTCTGCTGGCCACAGCAAAGCTGCTTCAAACCCCCACCTCACTGCAGCCCCTCCTCTTTGGTGCTCCCAAGGTGACTTTGCAGCAACCATCAGAACCTCCCATCTCAGTGCCAGCAGTGAGGGCTTTGGTTTGCATGACGGAGATAGCACGGCAGCTCCGTGCCTTTCCAGCCTCCTGTCTTCTTGCTCTCACACCCTGTCAGAGCACAGCATGTGCCTGACCTCAGAGCACCACATCAGCGCTGGAGAACAGCGTTAGCACCTCGGGGTGGCTGCCCTGCCGAGCCAACAGCGCTGCAGTTGCTTTGGAGAAGGTGTGAGCTCTCCTAAAGCTCTGTTTCTGCAGCGTTGTCACAGCACAGGTCCTCAGTTCGGTGTCCCCCACAAGCTCTGCCTTCAGAAACAATTACCTGCTGGAAAGAGCCGACCAAAGGGCCGTGATGCATTGCAGTTGCTGTTTGGGTGTGTTCAAAGCAGCCCTTTGGGGCAGAGTATTTGCAGCTGCTTGGCAGGTAGCTTCCTTCAGTGCCCTTCTGCCTCTTGGGCAGATCAGGTGGGTTTTGTGGGGTGGTTTTGTAGGTTTTGTGAGCCTGGGCAACCAGAGGGGCTGTGTTCAGTGGGGTGAGACGTGCTTGGTTTGGATGGGCAGAAGTAATTAGGGGTGGCCAGGTAGAGCAGGGGGGGATTCGTGGCTCCTGGTGCTCGTTGCATTCAGTGCATGTTGCAAAGCATGGCAGGGATCATCACCTCCTGTATTCGTTTTCTGCCTTGGCAGTACCAGCAGACGGTGTCTGTTTGGAAGGTGGGCAGTCGAGCACTGCCTGCATGGTGCTGAGAGCCAGACCCACCCCAGGTGCCTACAGGCCATGGGCGCTGCAGGTCCTGCAGGGTGGGAGGTGGGCTTGACTGTTTTATTGCCCACTCTCCAGACTATTGCTTCCTTTGGAAAAGGGTTATTTCCTTCCTGCAGTGCAGCATGGAGCAGGAGGAGGGTGCGCAAGCAAGGCAGACCGCACACCAGCTGCTGCAGTGTTGGTGCACCATTGCATTTTGAGATTCACTGCTGCTCTGTCCAGGGCAAGGAGTGCCTCCAGGAGATGGTAGGACGTGCTCTGCCCAGGGGAGAGGGGCTGTCCTCAGAAATCAGCGCGTGTGCTTTAGCAGATTGTGAGCTTAGTTGGTCGGTGAGTGGGCTGGAGCAGTTCTGGTGGCTGCAGTTGGTGCTGCAGTCCCTTGGCAGCACGGCTGTTGTGCAGGCAGGCTGTGCTCTGCTCTGCTCTGCATCCTTGGCCCTGCAGCACAAAGGCAGTGCTGGGAGCAGAGCTGCCCCGCGTGCCCATCTGTCTGTGCCACTGATGGGAGCTGCAGCTTGGAAATGCTTGCCATTGTGCAGGGTGCAGGTGGTGTGCCATGGCACGGCTCACAGAGCTGCTGGTTCTCAGGGAATGGGAGCAATGAGGGGCAGAGGGAACTGGTAGAACTGGAATGCCAGGCTGTGGGGGGTGCACGGAGCTGGGCTGGCATTTGTTGGCACTGCTTTAAATAGCAGTTTGGAAGTAGACCTGAAATCATCCTATAAACGTGAGGAAGGAAGCCTTGTCTTGCCCAAATCTCAGATGCTGGGGGATCTTGGAGCAGCTCGGGCAGAGGTGAGGCTGTGGGGTGGGGAGCAGAGCCCTCCTGGCCTGGTAACCCCCCGTGTGGCTGCAGATGGTGCTCCCTTCAGTGCAGAGCTCTGTACAACACCTCCAAGCGCTACGTGTGCTGGAGGAGCCCTGTGTGCATTCACTCCCTTCTCATACACTGAGCAAGTGTTTGCTTATGGCCACGTGGCCAGCAGATTGAGGAACTGGACTGGATTGAAGCCAGCTGCTGCTGCTGCCCTGGGCTGGCTGTGGAAGGGCTCAGGGATCCCGTGGCTCTGCTTCCTTCTGAGCAAGGCGCTGGGGTTCCTTGGGCCTGGCTTTGGGCTGTGTGCTGTCCCCTGCCTCTATACTGCTATGGAGCTCTGCTGGCTGTGGGGAAGGGCGCTTCCTCACCTCTTGATTCTTATGGGAAGCTGCTCCTTGCTTTGGCTCACCCAGGTGGATGCGTCACAAGGCTCACGCTGTCCCAAATTCATTAGCGTGATGTTGTTGCAAGGCAGCAGAGAAGTGGGGTGCTTTGGTTCCTGTCGCAGCTCTTTGCTGTGCATGCACAGGTGTGGGACACAGACCTCGTTAGTTAAGGCTGTGATAAAAGCCCCCTGCTGTGCTTTCTGCAGTAAGATAGCCCAGAGCTAACCCAGCCTGCAGGGGAGCCTCCGTTGGAGCAATGGAAGTGCTGCAGCTGAGTGCTCTGAGCTCTGCCCTCTCCCAGGGCACGGAGAGCCACAGCTCCCAGCAAATAGCCCTGCGTTCCCAATGGAGGCAGCTCTGGGGTTCTGCCTCCTGGGGTGGACACAGAGCTGCCTCTGGAGTCTGAAATAGTGCAGTGCTTTCCCTTTGTTTCTGGTTCCTATGGATGGCTGTGGATTGCGGTCCTGCAGGGGTTGGCTGCCCTATTCAGGAGCATTTCATTGTGCTGCTGGCTGGGATCACCTCTGGGGGGGGGGAAATGGGTAGGTCTGTAAGTGGTGCTGGCACCTATCAGAGGGCTGCGTGTGCCAAACAGAGCACCAGCTTTGATGTGCTGGGGGAGAGGGGGGGGTAAGCAAACCTGCTCTCACATCCAAGGACGCAGCAGTGGAGAGCTCAGCAGATAGTCAGAGCTTGCAGCGCCATCCGCTCGTGTTGAAGCCCCACGGAAGGCCCAGCAGTGCAGGTTGGGTCCGAGGTGTGCACAGCATCAGTGCTTCATGTGCTGCAATGGAAACAGCAAAGGGTTGGGCTTTTTTCTACGGGGGAATTTGTCATTCAGAAACGTGGTGGGGTTGTGTCGGTGCTGTGCTGCCTGCTGGTGTTACAGGGGGGCGGGCAGGTCGGTTTGTCAGGGTAACAACATGGAATTGCACTCTTTGCTGTCTCAATTCATTAACACGCATCTTGGTGCTGTGGATGTGTTGATAAAGTGCTGTGTTCTCATTCTATGGATGACCAGAACCTCGTTAACATCCTGTTTTAATTCTATCAGGCGTAATCCCCGGCGTTGTTTCCCTCTTCATCTTTTGCTTTGCTTCATCTCTGATCTCTGCAAACGACTTACCTCATTCAGTGCACTGCAATCACTCATGTAGGCCTTCCTCTAATCTAAAAGGTTTCCCACCTCCACGCTGGCGGTGTTGGATCACTGTGCCACTCGCAGGCAGCTGCCACAGCACAGAGAAGATACGTGCTGCTTTCTCAGGGAGCCCATTATCAAGTGCTGTATCTGCAACGAGGAGCTGCTGGTTTCCTTAGCTGCTCTATGAGGATTTCTCCCACCTGGGTTGCTGGCTGTGCTAATTGCATGTACCGTTGTCATTTGCAGCTCTGTTTCTGTGTTCGTCCCTTCTTCCACAAAGCCCATCCATCTCAGCAGCTGCAGAGCTGCAAGCCACGTCCTGGGTGGAAGCAATGGGACTTCCAGCATAGTGCAGCAAATGATGATGGAACGGTGATAACTGAAGGATGTGAGCAAAGCACACTGCAGCAACTGCAGCCCAGATGGGTTTCCCTTGTGGGGTTTAAACTCTTATCTGCAACCGAGCTCTGAGCTGCTCTGGGCCCCGAGTTGTTTTCTTTCATTTTGTGGGTGCTTATGGTGAGCATCGGTGCTGGACTCTGTTCCTTGGGCTGCTGGCTGTGGGTTAACCCTCTGCCCCGCTATGGGGACGCAGCAGGTGTAGTTTGGGACCATTATAGGGATATCCTGGCTGTCCCGTGTGCTTTTCTCCTAAAGCAGGGGGAAAGGCACGCTTCTGGCTCACTGCAGGAGAGCCTTGCCATGCTGTCAGGCACGTGTTGGGAATGGGGACAGGAGCTGGGCTGGCAGAGGGCAGCTGGGGGTGCAGGTGGTGATGCCCCACTCCCACCTGGGGGTGTCACAGCTGTACATCAGCTGGGAATAAAAATGAGCCCTGCACTGCTTTGCTTCTGGCTGGACTTGGAAGCATCCCTCTGTCTTCTGAAAGATGCTGTTTGGCGTTGGAGCAGAAGGGGAGCAGCCTGAGATCAGAACCTGCGTGAGGGCAGAGTGGCACAGCTAATGAGCTGCACTGTGAAGGCAGCTGATGGCACATGGAGGATCCGAGCGCTTCAGGAGTGGGCTGCTGCAAACGGGGATGTGAGAAAGCAAGGAAGGTGGTACAGCAAAGCCTGGGGCTGGGGGAGAGCAGCACCAAGACCAGGCCCCCAACCCACGCTGTGCCTCTTGCAGCTGTTTGGTGAGCACCTGGCTCATTCTTCTGACTGCTGCTGGAGTGAGGAGGAGGGCTGCAGCCCGTCCTGTGCCTGCAGGGCTGCAGCAGGCAGGTGTGCAGGGCTGGGCCGTGCTGTGTCCGGCTGCAGTGGGCTCTGAGCTGTAAGAATGGTGCTGAGAGCTTGGCGTGGCAGTGCCTCATTTCTGCTGCAGAGCTGGAAAAAAAGCCGTCACCTCACCACGAGATCAGAGCGGGGTCAGTGGAAAAAAGATGTATTCTTAGATTGGTACAGAAAGCTGAAGGAAAAAAAAAAAGGGGGGGGGCAAAAAGCAGCGTTTGAACTCAGCAGGCCAAGGCTGTGATGGCAGGGTGGCACAGCAGAGGGGTGTGAGCATCCCAGGGCAGTGCTGGCACGTGGCTCATTGGTGCAGAGGGATCTCGCATCTGAACGCTCACACAAAGGTACGTGATGGACCCGCAGCGTGTGCTGTGCTGAAAACAGCAGTGACACCCAGGATTTCTCAGGCCTGCACACCTGCTGGCTGCAGGGGGGGATGGAGCATCTGGCAGTGGGGGATGGCAGTAAGTTCCCATCCTGCAGGGCGAGTTGTCTGTTGCAGAGTGGCTGCAAAGTTGACAGCTCCTGGCTAGCACTGCAGCACGGTGTGCACTGCAGCACCCACTGCCTTGCTGAGAACTTTCCCAGCAAGGCAGGGACGTGTGTGCCTGCTTTGGGAACAGCAGAGGTGCTGATGTTGCTCCCTCTGCTCTAACCAGGTTAATAACTGGGTGCTGGGGTTTAGCCTTGTGCTGGAGGGATCCCTCCTGGTTGGGGTGGAGATGCTTCCAGCCGTGCTGTCCCCTGGTGACACGTGTCCTTGGTGCACACAGCTGCTGCCTGGCCCTGAGCACGCTGCCAGCATCAGTATTCCAGGCACAAGCACAGCCCTGCTAACATGCAGAGCTCGGCACTGTGCAGGAATGCCCTTGAAAGGCAAATTAAGCCAAACTCCCCGGTGGCTTTGGGGAGCAGCAGGGCTGCTGTCATCTCTGCTGAGGATGAAGTAGGTTTTGAGGTGTCTGCTTTTGCTTCTCTTGTGCTTCCCCTTCCCAAAAGATGTGAGCTGCAGACGTGATGTGGGGCTGCTGCTAAGGGGGGTTCATGAGCAGGTGCTGAGTTGGTGCCTGGAGATGCAGCCTTCAACAAGGAGCGCTCGTTGTGGCTTCTGCACGTGGTGTCTTTGCTCGTGTAAGCATTTAGAGCAGGTTTTATTGAATGCGTGTGCTAAAATCACAGCCCTGAAACACGTGTGTGTTTTAGCAGCGTTCGTGGATTAAAGTGGAGGGGTTCTCGGGGTGTTTCTCAAGCGACTGCAAGATAAGCTGCCTCTGAAGTGAGCGCCACGGGATGCTCTGGGCGGTGATTTGCTGTGCAGAGTCCTCACAGATCACACTTTGCCTTGCTAAGCTGCTTACAAGCCGTGGTTACCAGCCATGCTCTGAGCACTGATGTCTTTATCGAGGAGTTCTCCCTATCTGGGTGTCCTGCAGTGTTCCTGGCTGATCTGTGCAGAGCGTTTCCAAAATGCTGAGCGTGTTTGTGTTGGAATCCAGGCGTGTCCCCGTTTCCCCAAACTCAGTTCCTCTCACACCTCATTTCAGAACTCTCCCCAGACAACAGCTGGGCTTCCTACTGTGATCCCAGTTCCTCCTTGTGGTCCTCTTTCCCCAGCACGTTCAGCACTGCCTTGTGTGGGAGCTGTGCACGTGCTGCTCTCATTGCTGTGTATGCACGTGCTGTTCCCTTTGCAGCAGGCATGTGGGGTCCTGGTGGAGCTGCAGACGTGAAGGACCAAAGCTTTGTGAGTGCTGCCCCTCTGCTTTGTCTCCCTTTTCCTCTCCCGTGCGCTGCGTGCATCTCCGAGGCGGAGGGACAGTGTCACTCTCTGGACTGGGTACCCTGGGGAGGTTTTGTGCCCTGTGTTCTCTGCACAACAGCTGTGTGGTGCTGGTGAGGAAATGAGATTCAATGTGGGCTTTGATCACACTTGGAATTCTAATCTGTGTGTCACTTTTGTTTCCTGTTCTCGTAGGAATTGCTCGGACCATCCGTGGTTGGGAGGAATGGAGGAGAGCACTGGTGAGTACTGCGGTGCTGTACCGTAGGCTGTGAACCTGTTCCTTCTTCCTTGGGTAAGCACTGCAGTGAACCTCATTATTTTGAGCCACACGCCTTTAATTTGAGGCAGATGATCAGCAAATGAGATGGTTTGCATCAGCTGCAACTCTGCTGCACAAATGGTGTGCGGCCGGAGCCGACGGATCTCTTCTGAAACCTCCCTTCCTTCCAAGGTGGAATTGGTCTCTTGAATATCCCAGGCTCTTGGAAGCAAGCAACATCCCCCTTCTTAAGAGGGAGGAGGCCAGGAGCACTGAGCTGGTGTGCGGTTGGAGCAAGGCAATGACGAGTCAGAAGGAGCAATCAGCTCCTGGTAGCTCCTGATTTTGCTGTATTTATTTCCCTGGGCTGCTCTGTCTTGCAGAAGATGTGAAGTTTTTAATTGGAATTGGGCTTTAAAGCTCTTGCTTTAGGCACTACTTACCACTCGCCCTGAGGCGAGCAAGCTCCTTCCTTTCAGCTTTAACCGATGCAAGAATTTGGTTTCCTCTAAAACTAGCAGTTTTTTGGCTCAGTGTTCTTGAATGAGTGTTCCAACCACGTGCCAAAAAGGGCCGTGGAAGGTGCTGGTTTTTTCCATTACCCTTTTTTCCATCGCCACTGAGGTGGGCCTTGCATGGCGGGCAGCCCATCATCTCCACAGGCGTCTTTGGACCACGCTGTCGCAGCCAATGACTCCCACCTTGTGCAGCTCTGCGAGCACAGATGTGATTTCCAGGCTCTTCCTGTGCAATCAGGTGATGCCATCCTTAAGCTGGAGGGGCGCTGTGTGTGACAGCAGCGTGGTGTGCTCGGGGTGCCAGGTCTTGCCTTCATGCAAAGCTGCTCGGCTGGAACCCAGCGGCCTGCTTGGAGAGAGCTGAGTGCACAGGCTTATAATCCTGGTGGCAAGCATTGCTGCTGTGCCTTCTAATTGTTGGCCTGCAAGGTGCCCATTTAATTGGCGGTGGTGTTTCCCCTGCGGTTTGCTTGTGGCAAACTGATCCCTGGTGAAGCCTTCCTGGGGAGGTGGGAGCGGTGGCTGTGCGGATGGCAGCTCCCTGCTCAGCCCTGGGGTGCAGGCGGCAGCAGGGCGAGTTGTTCCATCCCTCCAGCCTTCACGGCGTGGCTTCGAGCAGCACTGAGGGCTGTGCTGGGGCTGCCCGTGGCTGGCTGCGTTCGTGTCACAAAGCTTCACATCCCTCCTTGCTCTGTGTATTGGTGTGCTGGAGCCTGCGGGGCTGCCGGGAGCTCTGTTTGCTGATGGGAGCAGTGCTGGGGCCTGGGATGTGAAAGGCCTTACGTTCTGCTTACGTCTCAGCAGCTGAAGTAGAACCGCTTCCCCTTCAGGATGGAGAACCTGGGCTCAATCTTTGCACACTCAGAACCCCCAGAGCTGACCGTGAAGCTTTGTGTCCTTAATGCTGGGAGCTGAGAGCCCCATACTCAAAGCAGAGTAAACAAACGGGTCTCTTATCACTATTTTTTTTGTAATTACTTTGCTTTTAAGGACGCTCATTCTGCAGGTGCTGCTAAGCTCAGGACTCCGGGGTTGCTCCGGGCACTGGGGCTGGAGATGAGGTAAGGCAGAGCTACGTGCAGGAGCTGAAGCCCGTGCCCTTTGCTCCTGCAGAGCCTGGTGCTTTTTGATGCTGCCCTTAACCTGGTTGTATATTAACTGCCCTCCCGATGCTGCATGGCTGGCTTTTGTTTTAACCACGTTGGCGCGTGTTCAGAGCTGGTGTGCTTCGAATGGCCACTGGGACTGCACAGTCAAGCAGAAATCCTTTTTAGCTGTCAGGCTTCGCTGGCCACAGTGGGTGGGGGAGCTCCTCTTGGCTGGATGCCCCAGCTAATTAAAAATGAAGCGTGCTGTTGTCTTCAGACTTTAATTCCTGCTCGCCCCCCCCCAGGGCTGGTGGAAGCGCGGTCTCCGTGCGGCTGCGGGGAGGCTTCAAAGCTTGTTGGTGCACATTTTAGAGCAAGTATGCAGCTTAAAATTTGCTCTCAACTCTACCCTGGGTTATTTTTCCAAGTACGGAGAAGAGCACAGAGCAGCTTCTTGGGCTGTGGCCCTGAGTGAGCGTCTGTAGGTGGTTACAGCTGGTCCGTGGTGATGGGGACGTGCGTGTGTTGCAGCCGCAGCAGCATGGCATGGCTGCTGTTCTCTGGGATGGATGGACTGAGCAAAGTCGGGTTATTTCACTGCAGGCTGTGCCGTGCGATGGCGCTGTGAGCTGGCAGTGATTCGGGGTCTGTGTGAAGTCAGGGCCCAGCCCTGAGGGAGCGGTGCCCGTGCTGTGCTGTAGGTGTGAGGATGGAGGTGGTGGGAGCAATACGTGGGTTCTAAATACACACACGGCACGGGGCTGAGCTTCCCTTCTTCCTGAGGTCCAACCTACCCAGCTGTCTGCTGAAGGGAAATGGCACTGCAGCATCTCACCCCCTTCAGGTCTTCCTGTCACTGCAGGGAGGTGCAGCATCACCTTCTATTTTCAGGGTGTTTCCGCTGCGTTTGCTGCCCTCTCACAGGGGCTGCTCCTTTCTCAGGGTGGCACGAACTGTATTTCAGCCCTTTCCTTCATGGAGGTGATGCAGTGGTGGTGCAGTGACCTAACGAGGACGCAGGCCAGGAGCTCCAGAACAAGCAGCTTGCTGGTCCAGCGGGCTCCGTTGCCTCCCTCCGAGGAAGGCTTTGCTCTCCTTCAGCCTTCAGTGCTCCACTTAAAAGTTCTATTGGTGGCACTGGGACGACCCTTTGGGCAGCTGAAGGGCAGCTGCTGAGAGAACTGGGAAACGTGAGCAGCCTCTCGCACACGCCGTTCTAGGAGAACACTCGGAGTTTGTGGATGCTTGAAGAATATTCTGCACTTATTTCTTTATTCAAGACCGACTTTCATCCCCTTCGTCTCCTGCTGCGCTCCTTTTTTTTTGCCAGTTCTTTTCCAACTAAAAATAGGAAATGCTGCTCGAGTTCTTAAGCTCCGTGTAGACAAAGCAGCAGTTTGTTTCAGCATCTGTGCTTGGCTGCTGGGCTGCGTGCCTCATAAGGAAACCAGCGTGATATGGATCTGCTGCTTTTGGACACTGGGGGCTCCAAATGGAGTCTGAGGAGAGGAAGGGGCTGGGAATGGGAGTGCTGCTGTGCCATCAGCGTTGCTCCTTGCTCCCAGCAGGATGCGTGGCTGAACGAATGCCAGCAGATGCTCCAGAGTTTGGGAAATGAGTGCATGACCGTCGCGCGTGCAGATGGGTTCGCAGATCACCTCTGATTCAAAGCACAGCCACGCTGCTCCTTTGGGTGATGCCCTGCAGGGAGGGTTTGTCCTCCAGGAAGGCACGAGCCACAGTTCCCTCATGAGATGCCATATATTACGTATACAGCAGTATAACTGTTTCGTGCAGTACAATAGAAGAGCCAAAGTGCCTGAGATTAAACGTTTAATTACGGCTGAAGTGTGCTATGCTGCGAGAGAGGCCAAACCTGACCGTGCCTGAGACACATTTACCGCAGGGTTGTGCTGATCTCATTTGGGACCATTTGACTTTTAAACGAGGTGCAGCACAGAACACTGGCTAACCTGCCTGAAAGCATTACTTTAAGTAGGTGAGTGCACTTGGCAGGCTAGCAGAACCCTTTGGGACACAATCCTGATGCTCTTTTGTTCTTCAGCTTGCAGTTCCCAGGGTGCGTGGGGCGGTTAATGGGATGCCTGCACTGCTCTGCCTCTGCAGGTGACCTTGGCACTGCAGCACCCCATTCCGGGCTGCTGTAAAGCTGTGGGTGCTCAGTTTGTACAGCTTTTCTCTGCCTGGAGGAGAGCAGAGCTCGTTGTGCTCCGGTGGCTGCGCTGTGGGTGTGTGGGAATGGGATGCCTGGTGTGATGGGCTGGCAGGAGCCAGGTAGGGGCGGAGGCTGGAGCTGAGTGAGAGGTGTTGCACCTGCTGCAGTGCTCAGATTGAGTTGAACGGTTTCCTTGTATTGAGAGATAAGGCTGTGTAGGACGTGTAATCAATCCAGGCCAACTCGCTGGGACGTGGCTGGGTAAGTAGGGCGCTGCTGGAGGGCCTCTCAGCTCAGACCTGACGCTCACATCACCCTCTGCAGTGCTGGTTTCTGTAATTTGCCACCTGATTTCAGTGTTGGATCTCACTGGGGCTGGGAGAGAAGCCTGCCTGGAAGCCGAGGTATGAGGGCTTGGTTTAAATGGAGCCAACGTTGCTAGTGTTTTTTGGGTCATGAAGCAGCAATGCCTGAGATGAATGGCAAACCCAGCCCTATGGGGTGGGATGCTGTCACTGATGCTGCTGTCCTCGCAGGTGGGATTGGCTGAACAAAGCTGCTCTTGGCACAACGTTGGGAAGGAGCCCGGCTCTGTTTACTGGGGGTGGCTTCGTGCAGGTGTGGGGCTGAGCCAGCAGTGATGAGCAGATGATAACCACAGGTTAATGGGTGTGAGGAGAGCTTGGGAAAAGCAGCCCTCCATCTTGACTGCCCTTGCTGGCTTTCTAAAGGACTTGGCAGCTGGGTTATGGGGATGTTTCATTCCTCTGCGCATTACCAATGAGGAGTGCCTGTACTCCGTTCTGCCTCCTGCAGATGGCACAGCGCGGCTCCTCCAGGCTAGGCGCTGCAGTGCTGCGGCGCGGCCGCCAGGGGGCGACCGTGAGTCGGGCGGGAGGCGGCCGGCGGAGCTCCGGGTGGTACTTGGGGGGGATAATGGGGGAAATAATGGGGGGGATAATGGGGGAAATAATGGGGGAACTGGGGCTGCGGGGAGCTGGGGGGGGGCCGGAAATACTAAGGGGAGGCTTTAGGGGATGCATCGTGTGCCTTCTTGTGAGGAACGCGGCAGCTGGCTCTGTCTGAGCGCGGCGTGTTGCAGGGGTTAAGTTGCATTTCGCTTTGGGGAGGGATGGAAAATCTCTCCAAGTAATTAACTTAAGATGCAGATGCTAATGAAGGGCTTTCAAAGCTGGGGCTGTTTGGGGGGAGGGGGGGGAGGGGTCGGTGGGAATCCCCCGTTGAGTCGATGGCAGCAGGGCCTAAGGAGCGATGCTGCAATTATTAGGCTGAAATGATGTCGAACACGGAGCTAATCCCGTTATCTTGCAAATATGGAGGAAACTGCTTGCTCCGGATAGCTCTGTAATGGGATTATTGCAGTGAGTGGCACTCCTGACATTCACTGTCTGCTCAGGGTGAAGCATTGATCAGCACTGATCGGCCTTCCCGTGGGTGCTTTGCTGGGGGGGGGGGGGGAGGGGGGCGGGCACTGCAGTGTTTCTTTTGGAGGAAAAAGCAGCTTTGATGCTGAGCATCCTCTCCCCTTGAGAAGCCATTCCCTCCTCCACGGCAGGGATCCCTCGAGCTTCCATCTCTAAGGAAGAGACCTGAAGGACGAGGATGAAACGAGGCGTCTGTTCGTCATGCCTTCCTGGCACTGAGTCCCCAAACCATTGGGTCACAGTGTGAGAAGGACACGCTGCAGAGGGTCCTGGGGAGCCACGAGGATGCTCTGAGGATGGAGCCCTCTGCTCTGGGGAAGGGCTGCGGGAGGTGGGGATGTTGTGAGCACCAATTGCTGTTGGGTCTTCAGAAGAATTGTCCCTGGGGTCCCTGAGCCACCTGTGAGATACGCTGCTGTGTCAGCAGGAGAGCACAAGAACCAGGATGACCCAGCAGCAAGGAGAGGAAGGCCCTAATGAGTAAGCCTGCCTAGCTCGGCTGTGAGCTTGCTAGCTCACATAGCGGGAATAGCAGCACGCCGTAACTCTTAACGCTGCACGAGTTGAGAAGGTGAGCAAATATTTGCAGGGCTCATGGCTCAGGCTGCAGTTGGAGCTGGCTGTACCAAAGGCGGTCCCAGTAGGCTGTGGCAATCAGCCCTGCTTGCATTTGTCCGTATGTCCCACCCGCAGTGCAGGAGTGCTGTTTGGTGGTCACGGTTTGGGTTTTATGGCTGCTGTTTTGGGATCGTGCCACTTGCTGCCAGGCAGGGTGGCCGTGTTGGCCCCCAAAAGCAGCATCAGAAGTGTGAGGGGTCCTGATTGCAGCGGGGCTACAAGCTCAGGGAGAGAACTTGCTGCAAGGTGATGACGAGCTGTGCCTCCCAGGCTGTCGGTATTATCTAATCCTGGGCTGTTTCCTTTAATTATATGCAATGTCCTTGACACTGTAAACAATTGCCATGGCATTGTCTGCGCAGCGCTGTGAGTCAAAGATGACGCATGGCCAGCGTTGGGTTTGGGGACCAGAGCTGGGCTGCGTGTGCCACACTCACGGCTGCTCCGTGCTGCCAGCCCTGCCTTGTGCTGGCACAAAGCAGAGGCTGTAGCTGTGCTGCTGGGGTGGGGGGCACACAGAGCTCACATCCAGCTTCACCTCTGGGCCGTTTCACTGCCCTCTCCCAGGCAAACAGGTTCGAAAGGGCTGAGCAAGGGAATGATCCGCAGCCCCCAACCACGCGGCGATCCTGCTGGAGCAAAAGCATTTTGCCAGGCACGTTTCAAACTTCAGCCTTGCTGCTGTGTGCTGACACCTCGGGCGCTGCACGAGAGCAATGTGTGGGGCTGGGGTTGGGGGGTTTTGCTGTCCTGCTGGGCGCCAGTGGCGTGGGACTGCTGTGGTTGTGCCACTGCTCGGGGCAGTCCCTGGGAGCCCTATGGGACTGAACTCCCTACGCGTTATCTTGGTGCTTAAATAGAGAACGAAGCTTGTATCAACGTGAATCACAAAGTTGATAAACTGGAATGGTTCCTCTCCGAGCTGTCTTGTTGTGTGGAGCAAATATTTATCCGCATTGTTTCAGAAGGCAGATTTGTGCAAGTCGGAGGTCAGGCCTGTCGTTACAAGCGGCTTGCGGAGGCACACTGTGCTTGGAGGGAGCTTCTGTGCCCAGCGCTGGTGCGTTAGGAAGAAATGCCAACTGTAGGAGAGCTCTGAGCTGCATGGGTGCAAAAAAAAAAAAAAGAAGTCAGTATTTTTTCTTGTTGGCTGAAAGGGACCGAAGCCAAATCTTTCTGCTTTGCCCTCCAGATCCTGCGCCGTGGCAGGAAACTTGGTTTTCTCTTCCAAACGAATCTGCTCGAGATGATCAGAAGCTGAGATTGTGTGCCAAACTCGCCTTGCATTTTAATGAGGAGTTTCTGGCCTGGTCGATAATGAGGGCAGAGCAGGTGCGGTGGATGTTGGGTGTTCCCCAGAAGCAGAACCATGGGGCTTTTGTGAGCCTCCCTGGGCAGAGCCAAGTGAGGGGCGGTGGGATGCCCTGGCACCGGTGCTGCCTGCTGGTAATTGGGGAAAAAAATGTGACTACAGAGCGTGGCTTGGAGGTGTTGAAGGGTAATTGGGCTTCCTGGTGCCTGCAGCGAGCGCTGTGAGGCGGAGGACGTGCTGAAATGCCGTGCTGCAGTTTGGGTTTTTTGGGATGAGGGGTGAGTTTGCTTTCTGAGGCTTCTACCAAACGTTAAGAGGAGGAAAGGAGGCTGGTGATCCTCCTGCCCTGCTGACGGGCACGTCCACAAGGATTAGGGGTAGGAGAAGAGCTTTGGGATGGCGAGTCTTGTGATGAACGTGAGCAGAGCTCCCTCCTGCTGTCCGTTTGCAGCCTGCAGTGCTTTACAGGGCCAGTCGTATCCCATTGCTTTACAGATGACCCTTTGCCAGAGGGCTCGGTTGCTTGTTGTAACATCCATGTAAAGCCACGAGGTGTTGGAGCAGGGCATGCTGAGTGCGTTGGGTTTGCCCAGGGGGGCAACCAGCTGAGTGTGTGCACTCATCCAGGTCAGTGGGGGAGGTGTTGAACCAGAGCAGACCCCTCGCAACCCCTGAAAGGAGAGGGATGTGCTGTGTTTGCAATGGAGCTGCAGCGTTCTGCCTGTCTTTGCTTCCAGTGCTGTGCAATAGGAAGCCTTGGGTGATGTTGGTTGGTGTAGATTCTTCTCTTTGTTGTCTGAGGGAGAGGGTTGTTTTAATGGGTAAAACGGGAGTTAAGCTAAATGCTGTTTCCTCCTTAAGCAACGGAATAATTAATGTAATGTTCTCCATGTTTTTGCTGAACATTTTCCTAATAATATAGCTGCAAGTGACAGATGGGCATCTCGCCTCCGAGTGCTTCGCTGTTGGGAATATGCTGTTGCTTTGCTGATGCCTGATGCTTTGCTGGAATGCGTCCTGTATCTGTGCTTCCTTTGGCTCCTGTTTGTGCTGCTCCAAGGCGCTCCAAAAAGTCAGTTGTTGGCTTTGGAGGTTCCCTTGCTGAAGGACAGCCTGGCCGTGAATCACTGCAGCCCTCGAGTTAGCAGAGATGGGACCGAATCTTTAATTTTCAGGATTGCATTCCTTAGCATTCCCTCATCTGTAAACAGGAAAATATTTAGCGTATGTGGTAAGTAATTAGGGCGAATGGTGAGGAGGCATTGAAGGTGTGTTTTCAGTGCTGGACAACGTGTGCTCCCATTGCAAGTCCCACGTCTTCCATTGGGAATCAAGGCTAGGGGGTGCTTTGACCTCACATCCTTGTCCTAGAGCTGCTACAGAGCATTTCCCTGCTCCCTGGGACAGGCGGGTGCTCCTTTTGTTCCTCTGCACCGTGAGGATACCGGCTGGGTTTCTCCTTCTGAGTCCAGCTCAGCTGCTGGGCGGCGTAGGACCACGTTGGCTGCGGGATGCTGACATCCCTGGCACGGAGCACGTGGCATCAGGATGCTGCCTGGTGTGCCAGCCCCATCACCACCTCGCTGACCCACCGGTGGGGATGAGGGGACAGGAATGCTCTGCGATATGGGAGTTTCCCATTTGGAAAAGTCTCAGGAAGCACGGAGGAAATCACACGGCTTGGGAGTGCTTACCTCACTGCTCTGTCTCATCCAACGCAGCAGCTTTCATCAAAGCATGCAGGACCCGAACAATGCAGTGCCAGCTGGCTTATAAATAAACACGCTTCCGTTTCCACACCGGGATGGCTTTAATGCTGCATGAGGGGAAAGGAAGAGCGTCACGTTGTTGGCTTGTGACCTTTGAGCCCAAACCATCGGGCTGTAATGGATAACTCCTCCACATCTCCTTCCGAGCACAGGAATGGTCACCTCTGTGGGCAGCTACGTGTTGTTTTCACTCTCATTCCTCATTCTGCCAACGTGCTGAGATTGGCCGGTGAGCAGATTGTGAGGGAGGGCATCCAGAGTTGGCTGTCCCCAATTCTCCTCCCTTCAGCCCCGGTGAGAGGCTCCTGTGGGCATTGGGAATTCCCATTGGTATTTCAAACAGGAGCATTTTGGGGCTTCCTGCAGTGACTGCTGATGGGCTGGGAAGGAAAACGCCCAGTATCACTGTGCTCACACCACCGGCTCCGTCTGCAGGGGTGGGATAGTGCAAGAGTCCTTAATGTGCCCGTGGCTGAATCATGGGATGTCAGTGCCTGAGTCACTGGAGATGAATGCGGTGTTTCACGTCGGTGCGAACTGCAAGGTGAACAACAGTGTCTCTATTAGAGCAGCTAATAATACTTGTGCTCATTACAGGTTTCGTTCGATTTTTAAAGTGAAAGAATCAGGAAGAGTTCCTCCTGCAGTGTGTATGGACAGACCGGGAGTGCTGCGGTGCTGGGTCTTAATGGGATGCTGCTCTGGGTGGAGAGGAAAGGAAACTTCAGAGGGGAGCACCTTTGTGACGTATCCTTGCTCCAAGCGTGGCTCTTCTTTCACCTGGATGTGCTTGGTTTGGGGCTGAGCTGTGCAGGCCTGGCGTCGTCCTGCCTGTGCGCAGCCACAGATTTGTCCCATGCCAGATGGGGGAGCAGTGGGCTGCTCTCATGCCGTGCTGAGGCAGGTGTCCACATTAAAAGCTGACGTTGCTTTTGGGTCAAATTTCTGCTGTTCCGTGCTCTGCTGTCCTCCTCCTGGTGTTCCTCCCCATGAAAGAAGAGTTGCAGCTGCTATCCCTCAAGTGTCTGAAGCTCGAACCAAAGCTGCAGATCTGCAGGTCTTTGCTCCCTGAGCAGCAGAGCTCTGCAAGCTTCAGTGAGAAACACTGGTAAAGTCTCACTGATGGTTCATGAGGCCTCATCGGTGATGCAGGGACGTGGCCGTGCTTTGCTGCCTGCTTTTGTGCACTCACAGCCCTGAGAGTCACAGGAGCACCAAATCTCTGTGGCTGCGCCAGCTCGTGGGCTGCCCCGCTGCAAATGGAAACAGTGCTTTAAACCTTCCATTGAAACCTGATGGTATTTCACTGACGTAGAAGTAAGGATTGGGTGCTGATATGCTGCTGTGCTTCAGCAAGCTGTTGTGTGTCAGCTTTGAGCACTCTTCGGTCACTACAAGTGCAGCATAAAATGCACTGATGCTCTCTGGAAGTCAGGCAGCTGCAGAGTGAGGGTACTGCTCTGCAGCAGGGAGGTTCTTCCCACCTCCTCCCAGGGCGTGCAGCTGATGCACAGTTTGGAGAAGGCATCCAGCCTCCATTCTCTGAGCTTTATGGACCTTCACCAGCTGGCTGTGGATTTAAATGGCCTTAAAATGGCTTTTTTTTTTTTTTTTTTCCCCCTTTGTGTCAAAGCAGAGAGCCCTGAAACGAGGTGGAGAGAGCATGCGAGTCCGTCTGTCCTCATCGGGCTGCTATCTGAGCACAGAGATGGGGCCGGAGGTGGGTGGGTGAGAAGAGCAGCCGTGCTGGGAGCGTCGCTTCAGCTCCGCGCGGTGGAGGCGGTGGAATTTGTTGGTCCGCCCACCCCGCGTGAGCTGATCCATCGCTCCCCCACCTGCTGCTGCTGCCCTGCTGCTGGTGGAGGTGTGGGGCACTCCTGCTTCCTCCCATGTGGTCACAGCTGTGCTTCAGCAGGGAGCGTAGCAGGCTGCGTGCCGGCGCATTGCGTGGCAGCACAGGGGCTGAAGGTGCCAGTGTTTGCCAGGTGTGTTTGTCACTCAGGTGGAGATCTCGGATGTCACAGCTGTCCCCTTCCTTAGTCCTTTTGGGACCAGCTCCCACCCCACACGTGGGTCAGGTGCTCCTTTGGGTTCCTCTGCTTGCTCCCGGCTGTAGGTCACTGAGATCCTAACAAATTCTGATGGAAAACCAAAAAGGATCCAAGTCGGCAATGGTTGAACTCTGCTGCGAAGCGAAGGGTCAGGGGATGCTTGCAGCTGGAGCTGTCGAGATGGGACACAAATTAAAAAGAAACTCTCGTGTCTTCCTTTTTGAAGAGCAGTTCTCCTTTGTGAAATTGAAATGAGAAGGTGCCCTCCCTTCTCCTGCCTTCCTCCTGGTAACTTTAGCAGGGAGAGAATTGACATTGAATTGCATTTTATTGCACATCTGCCTCAATGCATGTCAGCCCTGGCACCTCTTTTGAGATCCCCTTTAAACTCAGAGCAGTGCAGCCTCTCCATCGCTCAGGGTGCCAGGCTTTCTCGTTCAGCGTGGTGCAGTTTGTGTTTGGGTTTGTGCTGTAGCGGAGCCCCCAGCTCTCCTTGCTCCCGGTGAGGAAGGAGCGAGGGGTGTTGATGCTTTGGGTTGTGCAGCTAAGTGGCTGGAGCGTGGCTGTCTCCTCCCCTTCCTGAGCTTCAGCCCCAGCCAGCGCAGCTCTGGAATGACAGGCATTCCTGCGCCAGGGGAGCTGGCATGGGCGCCTATTTATGAGAATCAAGTGCCTGGGGAACGGGGAGCGGGACCCGCGTGGCCCACGGGCCGCCCTGTGGCTGCTTCTCCTCCGGCAGCTCCGCTCGTGCCGCGTTGGACCCCCCGGGCGTGCAGTGACCCGTTTGGAGGACCCCGGTGCTCTCCCAGGGTTTGGATTCCTTCCTCTCTCCTCCCGCCGCCTCCTGGAGAGCGGCTTCGGAAGGGATCTCATGGGGCAGCCGCGCTTCTCCAGACCGGTCCATCCAGCTGCTGCTGGTGAGTAATGGAGGGCGAGGGAACGGCGGGGACGTGGGGCAGGCAGGCAGGCTGCAGGTGGGACGGGGCACCAGGAGCGGGGGAACGTGGGGCCGGGAAGAGCCCGCAGCAATAGCTCCGCTTCCTTCCGTTCTCTTCCCCAGCGCTGGGCTGCAGGCGGTGTTTGGGATGGCTCGTCCCTCACCTGCATGGCTCGGGGTTTGCCCAGCTCTCGTGCTGCGGTGAAACTCCTCAGTGCCACACTGGAAATCGGTCCCAGGGCTGCTTCCTTCAGTGCGGGCTCTCCCAGCCCTTGTGGGGCAGCTGCAGCAGTGCTGGGGGGAGAAGGGCCTCGACAGCCGCCCGCCTGCTGCTTTCTGCATCTCGGAGTCTGAGTTTTAGGGGATGAGATTTGGTGGACGGGGGATTGCTGTCCGACGTGGGTGCCTGTCAGCCTCACTGGGCGCAGTGCTGTGCACCGGCTCACTTCTATTTCCAGGGCTGTGATGCACAGAAACGAGGACGATGCTGTCACCTCGCGCTGAGCTGCTTGCTCCCTTTGATCCCTAACGTGGAATTTGCTGATTTGTATTGAAACAGCCAACCCCCCCCTCCCTCCAAGGGACTAATTTTTTTTTTTCTTTTTCCACTTTTGTGACTTTGAGCCTCCCCAGCGTTGTTAGGGCTCAGATGAAACCGGTGCCTTTTCTTTGCCACCCCCGGGTCGCTCCGGCCGGTTGTGTTCAAGAGCTGCTAAAAATAAGTGGTGCTGAGGGAGAATGGAAGGGAGAAATAGGACTTCAGCCTCCTCCATGCCGTCAGGAGCTGCTAACAGCATCCCCTTGGGTCTGGGGTCCGTTAAGAGCCCCATCTGCTCTTCTTCCCCCCCCGAGCACCGGAGTATTGGTGATTTTCAGGGGAAGGGGCTCTCCTGGTGTAGGACTGTAGGTTGTGGGTTCTGCTGCTGCTTGTGGGCCACCCAAAGCCGCTCCTCGTGGTGCTGCTCGCAGAGCTCCTGCTGTGAGTGCAAGGAGGTGGTTCTTGTGTTCCTTCTGGCAGGGTGCTGTTGGAAGGAAAGGTGTGCTGAGGAGTTCAGTGATCAGCAATGCCCCAACCCTCAGCTGCTGCACTGCCTGAGGCTGCTCCGTGACTGCGGCTGTAGTGCTTTAAGGCTGGGGTTCTCCTCTTCCCTGGGCCATTCAGGCAGCGGACACAAAGCTTCTCGGGCTGCTCTCAGAAGCTAGCAACGTTTAGCCAGAGAGCTTCTGTATACTTCACCCTTAACAGCGTTTCTATCAGAAGTGTGTGCTGGGATGGACGGGGGCAGAGCAGCTCAGGGCTCTGTTTGGGGAAGGAAAGTGGTGTGTTCTCAGCGTCCTCCTAATAGCTTCATCCTGCAGCCCTGTCCCAGGCTTTGCTGACCCTTCCTCCTTGAAGGAGGATTGTGCCATTTTGCTCCTGAAACGAGCAGCTTCCCCCTGGGACGTTTGGGATGAATTGTCAGCATCTGTTTAGCGATGCTTTGGTTTCCTCCCATCCTTCAGCCCTGCTTTGTTTGGATCTTGAAGTGATTTTCAGCTCATGTCGTGGTGTGGCAGCTGAAAATAACACCAACTCCTCCCTGGCCGTGCTGCTTGTGGAGGTGTGTGGCCTGAGTTACGGTGCTTTGAACACTCACCAGGACCTGCTCTGCGGTGGCCGCCCTTCAGCACAGCTTGGTTCTAATTGTAGTTGTTCTCATGCTCTCCACCAGAGCTGCATGTACCTTCCCCCCACAGGGGCAGCCCCTGGTTGGTGCCGTGCCTTGTGCTGGGCTTTGATCTGTTCCAAAGGGTCTTCTGGGGCTTGATTTGAAAGGTGAGGATCAGCTCTGCCTGCTTGCAGCGGCTCCTTCTGCCTGGGATGGTGGTGAGGCCATCACGCCATCGTACAGCTGTTCATGTTTCCTAAAAGCTGGCCCCATCACTGCTTGCTGCCATGTCCCATGTATGCAACACAGCATTCCCAACAGCCCCGCAGATCACAGCTCTGCCACTCCAACCCAATGAGAGCTGCCTGTGCCATGGCAGGGCAGTGTTGTTGCCCTGAGCCTGATGGCAGCTTTGGGAGTGGATGGCACGCAGCCCCTTGCTGACCATGACGTGTTGCAGCCCACCCGTGAGGCTCCAGCTGCTCCCGCTGACATGGCTTCCCAGGAAAAACATTACAGCAGAGCAGCCTTGCACAACAGCTCACACCTAGCTAGGGGTGCAGCAGGAGGAGAGCTTTTCTCCGATGGCATTTTAATTGCAGGAGCAGAGCACAAATGTGTGGCAGTGTGCAGGGGGGAGGTTGGTACTGGGCGACCCTTGGACTACTCTGTGCCCGAGGAGAGTTGCATCCCTCCTTGTTGGCACGGCCCAGGGATGCAGGAAGAGGCAGAAAGCTGCAGCAGCACCAGTTTTGTGATGGATCCCGAGCTTGCTTCAGTCTCAGTGTTTGGGTTAAGCCAAATCTGCTGTTTGGACAGCTCCCATTCACCTGCTGGTTTTGGTGGGAGAGGATGTGGGAGGGTTGGTTTTGGACAGGGAGGTGGGACACAGCCCCCTCCGCAGACCTGCTGGTCTGTGAGGCATGGACTGGGGCAGGCGTGGAACCACAGGCTTCCCCAGCTTGGAAGGGACCCCCAGCGGCCCAGCAAGCCCAACCCCTGCCCCTCATGGCAGCACCTATGGCTAAGAGCTGTGCCCAGTCCCCTCCTTGCTCCCTGGCAGTGCTGGGCCTGATGCACCACTGCAGCAGACTTTACTCCAAGGTTTTCCTGTACGAGATGCGGGGGCCCAGGGGGCTCCCCCAGCTCCAGGGCTGTGTTCCTGCAGTGGGCACTTCCCTATAGCTGTTGCAGAAAGGCTAAACCGGGTCGTTCTGCAGCACGGGGACACACTGAGACCTGCTTATTGGAAAGCTCTTGACCTTCTAATGAGGGCTGCCAGCTTCACCCTCCAAGACCTCATTTAACCTTTGTAAGAAATTTAAAACAGGTTTACCAGCCCGGGACGGCAGTGGGGCAGGTTCCTTCAGCCTGGGTGCTGAGCAGAGCCAGGCCCACCATGTCCCTTTGCAGCTCTTGGTGAAAATTTGAGCTGGAAATGGGCTGTGGTTGGCACTAAAGTCGTTTTCCAGGGCAGTGTGAGCACTGTGGTGAGCAATCACTGAACAATGAGGGTGTTTAAAAGGCAGATCATTAAAAGCACACCTACAGCAGCTGATCCGCCTGCTAATTAGCAGCAAATGTTAATTCATAATTGCATCATAACAGACTATTTTAAATGCCCGTGTCCGCGTGGTAATTAAGGGATGGTAGAAGGAAGAGTGGAAGGGACGGTGGGTTGTGGGTTCTCCTGGAAGCAGCCTGGCACTGGCATGGGGCAGAATGCATCCCTGTAGAGTTAGGGGGATGGTTTGGGGGGAATCTGTGTCACCCCATGGGCTGGAGGTGCTGTAAGGAGGTCACGCTGTGTTGGGCTTCGTTCTGCCCAGGGTGAAGGGGATGCTGAAAACAGTGGTTGTGATCTTATGCTGGCAGTGTCTGCCCCTCTGTTCCTCCTGCACTGTTGCTGTTAGGCACGGAGCTGAGCACAAAACACCAAAACCCCCTTTTTTCATGTTGTTTGAGAGCTGGTTCTGAATGCAACCCCACAAGCTGGTGGGGCAGCATGGCAAGCAGGCCAGAGCAGCTGTGTTGGATATCAGTGCTGAACATCACAGCCAAACCTGGCTGTTGTATTCACCTGCGCGCCTGGCACGAAGCTCCTCCCTGAGCTGGCATTCAGTCCAGCAGCAGGTCCCTCCCCTCGGGATTAAACTTACTCAGGGGCTTTTCCCCTCTGTTCAGCTGCTCCTGGTGCAGGAGCTGTGTGTGTCTCCTGCACTATGGGGAGCTTTGGGGCACTGGCTGTAGGCTCAGCAACCATTCGGGTGGTATTTGGGCCTCTGAGCATCTGGACAGTTCCTCTTGGCTTTCTGGGTGCATTTTTTTTTTTGTGTCTTTCCTTCTTCCCACCCTGTGTTCCAGCAGGAAAATTGCAGGGTAGAGCTGCAGGACGTCCTGGATTGGGGCTGACATCGTGCGTGCTGCTTTCCACCTCAATTCTCTCTTAAGGCTCAGCTCAGGCATCGCATTGGTCATGTTTCTTTGAGTAAAAGTTGGCTGGCGTTGGTTTTTTACCACCTCTGAGTGAGCTTTGTTAGGGGCCGGCTGGGAAAAAATAAAACATAATAAAAGGGGAGAAAAAATTAGAGAAAGAAAAGTTCTCCCCCAGGTGCCCTCAGCTGTCACTGCAGGAAATGTGGAGCTGGAGGAGAAGAACCTGGGCAGCACTGAGTGCTGTAGGTAAAGTCTGAAATGGTCGCAGTTGGCTCTGAAGGTCCTTTTTCCCCTCCAGTCCGCACAGCAGTGGAGCCCTTCCTTGCCAACCTGCATCCTGGGCTGGATTTCCTCTTCTGCTCCGTCGTTTGGTTCAGCACTGTGCTGCTCACACGGGATCTGGATCCCAGTGTTGAAATTCCCTCTGGTTTTCCTTGTGCTGCTCCTCTGTTCCCCATCTTCATTTCAGCTGTGCTGGTACCATGCTGTGCAGAGGGTCTCCTCCAGGGCCCAAAATCCCACATTGGGCAGAGCTGCATGTAGGGCTCCAGCAAATGTCAGCGTTGGGGCTTTCCTGTCCTTGGCCTGTTCTTCCCTGCGCTGACAGGGAGCTGCCTTTTCACATCAGAGTTCGTCTCCGTGGTGGATGTTTATGTGATATAACAGATACGTTTCTAGCTCTTTGTCCTGCATGCAGCATGGCTTTCCCCTAGAATTCCTTTCCCAATCTCTTAGCCCTGGGAGAAGGGATTCTTGGCTGACCTCACCGCGTGGCCCGGGGGGTGTTGTCTTTTCTGCAGCACGCCGTGGAGGCTTTGCCTGAGACCGACTGAAAGGGCTTTTGTGATCCCAAAAGGCTTGCAAACTGCGGAGCATTTGGCTGGAAGGCTCCGAAATGAGATGCAGAAGTGCAGTCAGTTCCAGTCTGTTCTGCACACCATGAGTGCTCCTGGATGGAGCGTGGTGCTCCTGCAGTGCTGAAGCTCTGGGGTTCTCACTCTGCAAACTGAGGCCATCAGCTGGCTTCGCTTTGCTTGTGTGCACTGTGATGTTCGCTGCAGGCAGCACCGGGTTCTGCTGATTGCAAGCAGTCCCTTACGGTGCATCAAACACCCCATTAACAGCCACCAGCGCAGGGTTTTGTGCTCTGGTTCTGCTTATCAGGTTGTTTCTTTAGGAGCTTTCTGCTGCAGTGAGTTGGGCTTTTCCTTTGTGTGCATCCCTTCCCGCCTGCATGTCCTTCTCGTGGTGCTCTCCAGAGACCTCAAGCGCCATAGGTGGAGCACAGGCTGCATTGTGCTGCTTTCCTGTGGAGCTGCTGCTCTTGGCCAGCGATGCTGGCTGTGTTTCTAGAGGAAAAAGCAGCAAAGCTCAGTCCCAGCACCGGCAGCTGGTGCAGTGGGGTTGCTAGCTTCGCTGTGTGCTGATAGAGATGGGCTTCGAGGTATCCGTGCTCGTGTTGTTCTGTGTGTCTCGCACCAGGTTTGCAACTGCAGCAAAGCAATGCGTGCTCCTGGCACGAAGCTGTCACGCTGCTGACTGACACGAGTCCTTGGTTTGTTAGGAAGCTGCCTGTCAGTCACCCTGGTGCTGTTAAGTTGGGAAACCCCCCTCGTCTCCCCAAGCTAACGCCAATTGCTGACGGTTACGTGAAGGCATGGAACCTCCCTACCTTCTTTGCATGAGCGTGTCGCCGTTTCCCTGTGCACAAGGGCTGGGAGCTGGCAGCAGCTGCGTGCAGCACCGGGGTAACTGCTGTGCTCCTCTCCCTGCAGCTGAAGAGGTGGATCATCCCCCGAGTGATGCGGGTATGGGGGTCGACGTGCTGGAATCGGGTGACACCACACCTCCTACCAAGAGGAAAAGCAAGTTCTCGGGCTTCGGCAAGATCTTTAAACCTTGGAAGTGGAGGAAAAAGAAAAGCAGTGATAAATTTAAAGAGACTTCAGAAGGTAAACGGGGGGCGGGGGGTCCCTTCTTCCACCTGGGAGACCTGCAGCTAGCGAGTAGGCCTGAGGGCTGGCACGTGTGAGAAGCAGAGCAGGAATCAGTGGTGAGCCGGCACCTGCAATCTCTCCAGAACACCTTGCCATGGAGCTGTAGTTTCAGACAAACAAATTCCTTCCTGGAAGGAACCTCCCCAGGCTGCCGTGGGGAGGGAGGGATTGCTCAGGCCCCAGCGCACGGTCCCTCCGCCCTCTCATCAATCTGTGCCATACAATGAAATCTGAAGCCCTTTTATTTCCTCTGCAGGACCGATCCCTTTAAAAATAAACCGTATCTTCTTGAACTTCTATCCTGCCCTGCTTTCTGAGTGCTTTTTTTTTTTCTTTTTTTTTTCTTTTTTTCGATTTAATACCAGTTTTAGAACGAAAGATTTCAATGCGAAAGCCAAGAGAGGAGCTGGTAAAAAGAGGGGTTCTATTGGAAGACCCTGAGCAGGGTGAGTCTGCAAACGAACTTATCCTCACCTGTCTGTGTTCTGTGTAGCTCACCTCTCTCTGGCAAAACCTCACCCTTCAGCCCTTCCGGGAGATGAATTTAAGGGCTCTTTGCTGGTGTGCTTCCTGTCTGTCTGTCTTACCCTTTTCAGTACTCTCTCTCATCTGGCTGTCCTGGTAAGGAAGGCAGTGTGCTCAGTTAGGAGGGTGTTCCCAAGGGAGCACAGCACCTGTCCTGCTGCCAGTGGGGAGGGCAGGGCCAGCCCTTGTGTCACCCCATCCTCTCCTTCTCGTGCCTGTCCTGCTCCAGCTGCCCCGTCCCATCCTGCCAAGCCCCCCATCACCACAGGCTCACCCTCTCTGGTTTGTTCTGACTGTGCTCTAAGCTGCATTCCATCCACTGCAGGAGAGGCAAACCTCAGAGTTCAGATTTGAAAGCTCCAGGTTTGGAAAAAGAAATCATCTGATGTCTTCAGGCTGCATGGGTAGGGGTTTCCTCCTCCAGGGGCTGAAGATGGGAACCTTTGTGGTATGGTGTTACAGCTGATCACAGCTAAGCTTTCCCTGCCCTCAGAGAAGCCTTCCCTGCTCTCTGTCATCCTCAATGGCTGAATTGGGGCCACGCTGTAAGGATTCCTTTTCAGGCAGATGTGCTCACCTGGCTGTGCTGGGGGGTGCTGGGCACTGCTTTGGGTGGCAGCGTGGTCTGTGGAATAGAGCAGGGTATAGCTACCTCGAAAGCCATGCTGCAGAGTTAACCTAATGCAAATGTTAGGGTTCTTCTAAGGAAGATACAAAATGGAAGTGAAAAAGTGGCTTCCAGTCCAAGCGGCTGAATGATGGAGTTAAAACTAACAGAGTTGCTTGCAGCTGCCCTGTAATAAAAGCCACCTACAGCAACCCGAGGGTGTAAGTGATGGGCTGCAGGAAGGACTCGCCGTGGTACAAAAGCATGTGAGGTCATGGGGTGAAACTGGAAGAGAGATCAAAGGCTTTGTGCAACCAGCTTCCAGCCAGTGGTGGTGGAGGAGAGGTCCTCCAAACTGTGAGGGTGTAACAGGAGCGTGGCTGCGAGGGGGGGTTACTTTCTGCTTTCAGTCATCTGATTGGACTTAAGAAACAGAAGATGATTATAATCTGAATAAAGCACAAACCCAGGGTATGAGGGAGTGACCAATATTGCCAGGAGGGTTAGATTAGAAAGCGCATTATCATAATCCCTCACTTCCATGATGATTTTAAGACACCGGGGTAGTCATAAGATGATGGAGGTAGGTTATTCTATTTGCAGTTTCAAAACCTGCTCTTACAAGGTCAGTTAATTTTCTTAGGCAAGTTGGTAGTGACAAAAAAAATCCAGAAACCTTTGGGGAGGAAACCTTTGCTGCTGCTGCTGCTGAGCTTGGTGGTGGCCCTGGAAGTGGAGTCCGGGGTGAAATGGTGTGAGAAGGGCAGCAGGAACACCCTGCTCTGCCTGAGAAGGGCATGCCAGGTGTGAATGACTAAGGGGAAGCAAAATCCTGCTGGTCTGCCTCCCCTGCTGAAAGCTTCAGCTTGCCAGAGGCAATTGCTGCTATAAAAAGCTGCAGCTCATCTCTTGAGTTTCAGCCCTGGCTGGAGAGGAAACTCCCTCTTGCTGCCGTCTGCGCTTCCTGCATTTCAGGGCAGAGCTGCTCTGCATCTCCTTGCAGGAACCAACGCTGTTTTGTTGCAGAGAAGAAAACCTGGAGAGCTTTCAGCTTGGTGCTTTGCGTTCAGCTCCCGCATAACACCTTGGTGTGGGGAAGGAGAGGAGGTCCGGGGAATCAGTCAGAAGTTGGAACAACAGCACGTGCTAGGTCTGACACCTGGCAGGCGCTTAATGCTGAGCTGTAATTGTCTGAAATTGCCAAGGATTTTTAATCAAACTCACTTTTACTCAAGTTTTCTTGAGAAGGAAAGCAGTCGTAGAATCATAGAAGCACCAAGGTTGGAAAGGACCTCCAAGGTCATCCCATCCAACCATCTACCTACCACCAGTATTTCCCACGTCCCCCAGTACAACACCCAGACAGGCATCCAACAGCCAGAACAGGCGCTGCCCCATTAGAGTGAATGTGGGACGTTTTGCATAGAGCAAAACATGATCTTTGTGCTGAATTCAGGGTTGGAATCGTAAGGAAAATAGAGGTGCTTCAGCACACGTGAAGGCACTGTCAGCATCTGTTGTTTGATGTGCAGTGGGTGACTTGGCTAGTGTTGGATTTTGTATTGCAGCACAGAATGTGTTTTTTATGATTACTCCTGAGGTGAGTTGGTGTGGAAGCTGCTAGAAGTGAACAGTGATTGCAGCTTCCTAGTCCAGTGGTTTTTAAACGTGGTAGCACTCTTTCTAAATAAGGTGGGAGATTAAGGGGCTGCTGAAGAAAGCCCTGCTTGGTGGGGTACAGTACTGTGCCATTCTGCTTGCTGCTAATGAAACGAAGAGCTCTCAGCTCAAGCTCCTGTTGCTGTTGCTGTGCTCTCCTCTGCAGAAGGCAGACTGAAGATCTGCTGTTCCTGAAACCAGGGAGAAATCGGTGCAGATCGATAAGAGCTCACCTCAGCTGTGTCTCCTCTGTCTTGCGCTTTCTGAATGTTTTCTGTTTGCTTCTCTCCTCCCACCCCTTGCAGATGGTGAAGAGCCAGACAAGGTGAATCCGTCTGCACTGAAGAATGGCCACACGGTGCCCATCGGTGGTCCTGGGGTCAGTAACCTGCACGGCCAGGAAGAGGAGGCCACGAGGTCCTCCAGCCTTAGGAAGTCTGTTCTGGTTGAGGAACCGAAGAAGAGACACGGTAAGAAACCAGCTGCGTGCCAAATGGGATTCTTATAGTGCTGTCTTTGAATTCTCATCTGATTCTTCTCACCTCCTCGCTGCTTCCTGGTCTCTTACACCATATCTCTTTGCAGGTTCATCCAGCAGCCACCCTGGTTCTGAATCAGAGCCGCCTCAGGAGCCACATGTTCCCCGCCAGCCTGTGCTTCCTCCCAAAAGACCTCCCTCCACTTCCCAGGAGGCAAATGAACCGCAGGGAAAGGATCCCCCACCTGCCAGCAGCACTGCAAAAACTGACCCCTCCACCGCAGCCCCCGCTGTGACAAAGACAGTCATTTCCACAGCTGCCCCCTCCCCAGCCCCCAGGACTCTGCCCCCTGTCCTCACCAGTGCCAACACTACTGCTCCTACGAGTACAACCAGCACAGCCCCTGCCAAACAGCCTCCTGTACCCCCACCCAAACCCACCAACAGGAACAGCAGCTCCGTGATAGGTAAGTGCCTCCCAAGCTGCTGCAGTGGGCGTTCTCAAGCCCTTCCCTCTGAGAATCTCTTCCTTTTGTGAGGGAATGTGTTTTATTATGATGTGGAGAATGATTTATCATGAATGTCGGGTAGTTTTTCCTGCCATAAGACATCCAGTGTGTCAAACATGCACTCCAGCGTTACCTGCAGGAGGGAATCCCTGCCTGCTTTGGGGTGGTGCAAGGAGAGGGCGTTTTAAGACTGTCTTTAAACGCTGGTGTTTCATACAAGAGCTGGGATTCATCTGTGGACAGCTGGGAGTGGTGGATGGCGTGTGAGGTTTTTGCTGTGCAGGGCTGTAGTCGCTGAGAATCAATGCTTTTAGCATCGATTAAAAGAAAATCCACAGCACGCTGAGCAAGGTGTGCTATGGCCGGTGTGCCAGGTGCTGGCCGGGGTGGTTCAAACTTACTGGTTATACTCAGGCACCTCTTCTAAGGTCTGTGACAGGGTATTGCCATGTCAGTCACGAGTCCTGTGTCCTGTCCCACAGATGAGTGCTCTTGTATAATTCAAGCTGAATCTTCACACTTTGAGTTCTTGAATTCTTCAGCTTTCCAAGGAGGTGGTTTGGGGAGGGCTTCTTAAAGCAGAGCGAGGTCCTGCTCTGTTCAGGAGATTTATAGGCCTTAAAGATGCAGCAGTGCTGGGATCAATGAGACAACTTCAATCCGTGTGATAAGCTGCTGTGTGTCACAGCCCTGCTGACCTTTGGGTTGGGTCAGCTAGTGCAGGTGAGGAGGGAGGTTCCTGAGCCAATCGGTGAGACACATCTGCACTGTTAGCACAGAAACTGGAGGCGTTACCCAGGTGTGGTTGGGAAGGCAGAGCCGGGAGCCTGCTTTGAGTGAAGTATCCCGAGCCACTGCTCAGAGCACGGGCTGCATCCCTCCGTTCTGTGTGGGGCTTCTTGCTCTAGCAGGTTTTGCAAGCAACCTTGGTATGGTATTAAACACTCCTGTATGCCAGACCAGCTTGATTAGTCCTGACCGTGCCTGAGCGCTTGATGAAATACTTTCTTGTTTTCTTTAAGCTGCTTGCACACATCAGAGGTGGTATTTGAAATGCCCCGGTGCTAATTGCAGGAGGTTCCTGTGGTACAAAAAACGTGGCTGAAGACAGCAGTCTGTCAAAGCTGTGCTCAGCCCCAGCCCTCTCCCACATACGGGCTGCAGAGGCGAGGAGGGGAGCAGCTGGCCCTGGGTGCAAATGCAGACGCAGAGAGGTTTTGCAGCTCTCTGCAGGGCTGTGCATTCCCTGCACGATGGGCTGTAACTGCAGCGTGCGTGCTGTCACTGCAGTGCAAACCTTGTTATGTTGCTGTGGATCAACAGCGGCAGTGGGATTGGCTTTGTGAGCTCTCTGCTGGTCTCTGATGCACGCTGTGACTCCAGGCATGCAGGGGCTGAAAGCAAGAGGCTCAGGGCTGGGGCAGCAGCTGCGCCGTTCGGTACAGGGGGCTCTGCTCATGGGGGGGGGATGCTTTGAGTGCCATCTGACCCTTCTCCATCTCCTCTTCCTTCTTCCAGCCACTCAGTCCCTTTCAAAATCTGTCTGCCCTTTCCTAAGGGTGACTGGAGCCTGGTCCCACCAAGCTTGGAGCACTGCTGAGGGGATCCTGAAACCCTCTTGGTTGAGGCTGAAGGGAGCCGAGGGCACTCGGTGTTTTGCACAATCTGACTCTTAATCTACAAGAGGAAAGTCTAAAAATGCAAAACATCTCAAAAATGTGCTCACCTCTCTGCAGCTATGCAGCCTTATCTCAGCGCAGCGCTCCCTGCTCGCAGCACCCTCTTGTGGTGCCGGGGGCTGCAGGTTCCTCCAGCCCCTGCATAGGGCCACCACTCTGACCATCACCTGCAGGTGGCACGGTGTCCCTGGGCTGGGTCTGGCAGGTGAGGGGAAAGGAGGAGAGCACTTTGCTGCCTGCACTTCTGCTGACTTTTGCCTTCGGGTGAGATTTCCCCAAAGCTGTTGAATGTGCGAGGGATGTGTTAACACAGGTGGGTGCCATGGTTGTCTCAGATCCCCTTGCAAACAGAACTGTGAACACAGCCACAAAGTGTTCTGCGTACCTTGGCGGAGGCAGAGCTGGATCAGGTCGAGTTCCATCTGCTGTCACTGGCGGGCTGCTGCTGTTTTCCCCGAAGCAGCAGGATGTCCAGACCTCTCCCAGCCTGCTTGGTTCTGGCTGCTCTCCCAAGTCTCACCTTTGCTGCAGGAAGGACGAACTAGAGGCTTGCAATCTGCTTATTTCTGGCACCTGAGTGCTTTGCCGTGCTTGTTCCACACAAGCAAAGGGAATCTGGCAAACACCCTTTGTGCTTTTTTTTGTTTTCAGCGGAACTTTCTCAAGCAATGAACAGTGGCACAGGCTTGTCCAAGCCTTCCCCTCCTCTCCCACCGAAGAGAGGCCTTCTGCCTACCAACCCACCGGAGGCAGCCCTCCCCTCCAAGCCCCCAGGTGACCGGACAGTGACAGCGAGCCGCCCCACACTGCTGCCGATGCACATGGCACCCACGTACCCACCGCCCTCACCATCCCCACCGCTGCCCACTCACATCCCTCCGGAGCCTCCACGCATGCCCCTGCCCAACTCCACCCCTATCTTGGATGCCCCACGCTCCCTGGACCTGCCCAAGGAGGCCCCCCCTCCTCCCAAAGACTTCAGGTCCCTGGAGGTGTCGAAGCGGACGGCAGAGCAAGGCTTTGGTGAACCTCCCGGGCTGCCCCGTCTGCCCCAAATCCCTCTGCACATCCGGATCCAGCAGGCCCTGGCCAGTCCCCTGCCCGTCACCCCCCCCGCCGAGGGCTCACACAGAGCTCACTCTCTGCTCTTTGAGAACGATGGCTTTGGGGAGGACAACGGCACGCTGGGCAGGACGAGGTCCCTGCCGGTCACCATCGAGATGCTGAAAGTGTGAGTAGCTCTGTTGCATGGTGATGGTTCGCAGCAAGGCACGCTGCTCTCGCCGCGGGGCTGTGATGGTGAGAGCCCCTGCGCTGGGCTGGGTGCTTTGTCTGCAGCCATTTTGCCTGTTGGCTGAATCCATTTCAGCCTCTTAGGAACCTGATACATCTTCTCATGAAATTAACCCTGATTCTGGAATTTCATCACTCACAAAGGGAAATGTATTCCAGAGTACAAACGTAGGCTGATGCCAGGAATCTGGCCTGTCTTTAATTGCACTAAGACAAAACAAGATCCTGGATTTAATCCATTTTGTGGCCTGCTTAGTCTTTCCTTTTGCGAAACAGAAGTGGGAGAAGGACTGTCCTTTGTTATAACAGAGTTGAACTCGAAATCCCAGGGCTGGGTAGTGAGAGGGCTGTTTTTCTGCAGTGTCTCTGGCCTTTACTCTGTTCTCTTGGAGAGGGGATGGTGGGGGATCACAAGGCTGGGGCTGCTCCTCCTGCTCAGCTTCCTGGGCTCCCCACCGTCCCGCCTTCAGTGGGCTGAGTGGAGCCAACAGGGCATTATCAGTGGGGTATGCTAAGAAATGTAATAGTGTGCTTCTCGTTAGTCCAGACGATGAGGAAGAGGAAGAGGAGGACCAGGAAGAGGAGCAGAATTCAGGCCCACGTGTGTATATCGGGGACGTGCCGTCCATCACCGTCATCCCAATGCTGGTACCCCAGGTCCTGCCAGAGGAGCAGGAGGGAGAGGAAGGGATGAGTGACTCTGACTCAGAGGGGCCCATCCTGTACAAAGATGATGAGGAGGATGAGGAAGAAGATGAAAGCCATAACAGTAAGGCTTTGACATTGCAGCTGTCCTTTTTTTTTTTCTCTGCTGAGCTTGTGCCTGGCTGTATTGAGCTCGGTATCAAAGAGCAGTTCACACAGTGCTTCAAAGCAGCTGGCTCTTGCATCATCTTCATGATGCACCACGTGTCCTCTCCCCTACCTTTTCAAAGCCTATGGCAGCCAAACCCGTATGCTCATCTGACAAGATGCTCCCGCTCCAGCTGCAGGTGGCCTGTGCTGTCCCACCCCTTCAGCTGGAGGGGCATTGCACAGGGATGCTGGCTGTTGCTGTAGTGATCAGACCCAGCAAGTTGGGATCTGTAGTGAGCTGGGAAAGCAAGCCCTAGGGGAAGCACAACTGCCAGTGGCTCCTGTCACTGCACTCAGGCACTGCAGCCTTCAGTCCCATCCCATCCCTCTCCCACCCCACAGGCACGCTGGCTAACAAAGTAAAGAGGAAAGACACGCTAGCTATGAAGCTGGGGAACACCACCACAGTGCAGGAAGAAAAGATTGTCTTCCCTCGGAAAAGCAAAGAGGAGTGGAATGAAATTCGGCAGCAGATCGGGACGACGCTGATCAGGTACGAGGAATGGAGGAGGGCGGTGTGTCTGAACCGTGAGCACGAGCTGCTGCTTGTCTAAGCAGCGTCTGCTGGAGCATGGCAGGTGGTTGGGCAGCACTTCTGGGTCAGGGCTGGAGGCTCAGTGTTGCTTTTCCCTCAGTTACCAAGGCTGGAAGTCTCTCCTGGAGCAGAGCAGTTGAGCAATGTCTCCTAACAGGGCTGTTTACAGATGTTAAATGCTTTGGGAGCAGAGAATCTCAAGGACTGCAATAACATTACCGCTGTAAAATACAGTTGGCATATAAAGATGTGAACAGCTGCAGTCTGCGTGCTGATGCTCAGGCTGTTGATATTCCAGCCTCTGTCTGCTTGTCTGCACTAAGAAGTTGTCCCTGAGCTTCTGAGAGGCCACAGTGCCTTCCTGGCTTGGGCCTGTGGGTGGGCTGCTGTTGGAGTGGAGGGGAGTTGAGCCCGAAGCAGGGTAGCAGTGGCTGGTGGTCTTTGTCCCCTACTGATGAGCAGATAACACATGATGCACTCGTCATGCTTTTCTTTAGGCGACTGAGTCAGAGGCCCACAGCAGAAGAACTGGAGCAGAGGAACATACTTCAGCGTGAGTAGCGCTGCTCTGGTGGCTCCAAGTGGTAAAATAAAAGCTGCCTTGTTTTGCATCTGACATTTTAGTCCAAGCGTACGCGGAGACTGCTTGAAACGTAGCGATGGAGGTCTGCGCTTTGCTTACACCGCTGTACTAAAGCAGTCCTGCTGATTTTTACTGACTCTGGTAAAAATCAGGCCGTAGCAGGGACAGCACACAGTCCAGTTCAAAGCATCCCGTTACAGAAGGGCCGCCCATCCCCTGCCTGACACCTCAGGGAAAGGTGTGCAAATTGGTTAAGACTGCTCTGAAGTTGCACAGCAAAGTTTTTGTTTGGACTGGACTTGTCTTTGTGGCCCAGACATTACAGCATTGTAGTGCACGATCCAAAAAGTTCATTGTTGAGTGAGCGCTGTTTCTTTTGGCCATACCTTCTTCTGCGAAAGCTTTAAATAAACATATTGGGGAAAGGGAAACGTCAGTTCAGGAAGCTTTAAATATTTATCTGCACTGCTTTTCTCTTCAAAACTCTTAGTATAATAGCTTCGGGGAGGAGTAATCTGCCAAGTGGTTCTGAGGGTACAGCCATTAATCTTAAATACACAGAGAGCTGGAGAGAGTGGCTCATTCACGCTGTGTCAAGGCCCACAAGACCACTGAGGCACTGAGCGGGCTGCTGGTGAGGAAGGGTATCGACGGAAGGCACTTTTCAAAGCCTGTGATGCTCACGGGAAAACAATGTTTGTTTGTTTGTTTCCCACTTGGCAGCGAAAAACGAAGCTGACCGTCAGGCTGAGAAGCGAGAGATCAAACGCAGGCTCACCAGAAAGGTACTGCTGGCTCTCGTGCTGCGATGGCCATCTGGCAGAGCTGTCGGGGTTGGTGGTGGCCGTGAGGTGCCTGGCTGTGGGTGAAGTCACGGGGTTGTTGTGTAATTGTCCCCAGCGCCCTCTGACCGCGGTGACTTTGGAATGTGGATTGTCAGAGCTCTTGGCACCACAAACAGGTTTGGCACTGACAGATTTGAGCTGGCATCAAGCGTTAACAAGCTAGATGAGAACTAAATTTGGCACCTGGCACTTGAAAGGGATGCCAGCCTGCCCATAGAACCATAATTCAGTGGCTGTGATGTTCACATCAGGCTCCTCGAAATCCATTTCCAAAGTAACAACAGCTTGAGAGAAGTTGTGCAGAGCAACAGCTGCTTTAGCTATGGCGCCCAGGTTACACACTGCTGTTACTCATTGCTGGAGAAAAGCTTCCCATGAATGCTGGTGTCACAGTGAGCAGGAGCTCAGTTCTGTGGTTCAGGACCGGTGAGGGAACTGCTCTTTGCTGTGCATGGAGTGACTGGTCCTGAGCTGCTCTGGGGACAAGGCACAAACTATTTTCATTCTTGTGTTCAGCTTAGCCAAAGGCCTACAGTGGCAGAGCTGCAGGCCAGGAAGATCCTGAGGTTTAACGAGTATGTGGAAGTAACAGATGCTCAAGACTACGACCGGAGAGCAGATAAGCCATGGACAAAGCTTACACCTGCTGACAAGGTAACAGGGAGTGCCCTGGCCCCAGGGAAGGGCGGGGAGTTAGATCGGATGTCCCAAACAAAAGGGTGAGAGCCAAGGTGAATTGCTCTGTTCTTTCCATCTCTGGCACCCCCACCCACTACCACCAGTTCACCTTCGCCCTTGTGTGCTGGACTCAGCCCTGCTTCCTGTCCCCTCCAAGGGGACACAGAGCCTCATGTCTGCCCTGTAGTGGCTTCTGAGCGATGATATAAGAGGATGCAGGGTACAGGGTGTTGGTTGTAGGAGTGTGGTTCCTCACAGACTGAAGCAGGCTTAGGCAAGCTGGCAGGGAAGACACCCGTTCTCACCTTCCCTGGCTCGTATAGGGACTGCCCAGCCCTGGGTGCAGAGGAGGTGGAGCAGGTTAAACAGCCTGGTGTGAAGTGACTGCGAAAGGTGGGAGTGGCTGCTGCAATCTGAGCTCCTTCCTCTACCAAAAAGATGCTGAGGGATTCAGGCTTATGGTTAAAATCTGCTGTTACTCTTCACTTTACCACCAAAAGATGATACAGATCAGCTCAGAGCAGGAATGCTGGAGCCACAGTGCCTCCTTGCCATGTCTGAAGCTCACTTAAAATGGGGGATAGAGGGTGGGAGATAACAGCTCGCTCTCTTCTCATGCAGGCTGCCATCCGGAAGGAGCTCAATGAGTTTAAGAGCTGTGAAATGGAAGTCCATGAGGAGAGCAAGCAGTTCACACGGTGAGTGAGCACTTACCATTATGGTGCCTGTAGTACCAGCCTTAGCAGGGTGCGCTGTACCTCCTCAAGGATCGTGCAATGCTGAGATCCTGCTTTTAGGCTCCACGTGTCCTGCTTATCTAGGAAAAACAATATTCCCTAGACAGAAGTAAAATGTGCCTCGTGGCCCCCCATGGCTGAGCTGTGTTTGCAGAGCGCAAGAGCTTTCTAAGGCAGAGATGAAAACTTTGGATGTAAACAGCTTCACCGAGGGCTGAAAGTTCAGAGATAATTCAGTTTACTTCTAGCAATCTGGAATGCTTCCGTAACTGCTTAACCCAAGTTCCAAGGATGACACTTGGCTTTTTCACTTGGCTTTTAGGTACCACCGACCATAATCTTCCAAGAGGGGACAAGAAACCCAAGAGGACTGGAAGTTCTCTGCATCCCTCTCCTGGGCAATACAACGAGGGCACAACCTCGACTCTTCCAAGATTTGCCTTCAAAACGTATCCAGAAAAGGGCTTTCAGCCAGGGAAGGGGGATCCTGTCTGAATGTAGCATTTCACTGGAACAAACACGTCTCGAGTGCCATCAGGCTGGAACTGAACACTATACCTCGTGCAGCTCAGCAATACGCCTCTCTTCTGGCTCCAGCATCCCTGCCAGACCGTGCACACATGAGCAAATGGTTCCTTCCCCAGCTCCCTTCCTGTGGTGCCAGGCCCAGTTCTCCTTTTGGGAGCAACCCCTTTGTTTCCTCCTCCTTAGCAAGAGGAGAAAAACCAGCTGGCAGCTCTGGTGCCGTTGAGCCGAGGAACGGAGGGCAGATGTGCTAGGAGGCACATGTGTAGATTTGCTGTGTGCAGAGCCCTGTGCAGACGCTGTCCTGGCAGACAACTGACATCAGACTTGTTGTTTTTTTGGCTTTGCTTACATCTGTCGTTATCTTTCATGTCCTGAATCACTACTGACCAACGGTTTGTTGTCCTGGAAGGGAATTGTATAGATATTAACATATGCTGCGTCTTTTTTTTTTTCTTTTGTAAAAAATAGAAAAAAATCTACAAAAAAAAAAAAACGAGCAAAAAAAACCAACACGAAGGTATAAAACATTCCCTCCCCACTCTCTCACACTCGCTGTGATGCTAATGGATCTTATTGAGGTAATTGTGTTCATTGAACAAATGACAGAACCAGGAAGCGACTGTTGCCTTTTAAGAACTCTTTAATTTGGGGAAGCCGTGATAGCAGTCAGTGCTTTTTATTGCAGCTTCCTTTCAGATGGTTTATTTTTTTTTTACTCTCCCAAATCAGGGTTGAATTTGCCTTGTCTCATTTTTACAGCAAAACCTACTGGAAACTTGATGTTATCACTGTGCGGGGCGGGGTTTAAAAAGTGACCTTAAAATAGTTGTTATCGTGCACAACACAAACCCACCTTATGGCACTGAGCATGAAGGGAGGATCGCAGCACTGCAGGGCTGTGGGAAGGGGAAGGCCTGGCCTGGCTCAACCCCTGCTGTGCTGCCTGGGCCGGGCAGGGCCTCACTGTGCCAAGGCCTGCAAAAGGCCGCGGCCCTCACAGCGTCCCCGTGTACAGTACGGCTGTAGACTACAATCATTTGCGTTGTATATCTGTCTCTCCTCAACAGATTTTAATTATTGAATAAAAGTATTTTAGGATTTTTCTTTTTAATTTTTTTAAGCTGCTCCCCCGGCTGCGTTTCCAACGCCTTCTCTGTGCGTGCGCGGAACCGCCTCAGGAACGCAACCGCCGTTCCCGCCTTTCCACTGCGCATGCGCACGCTCCCTTCCGCCGCGCCGCCAATGCCCGCGCTCTGCACACGGCCCGCTGCGTTCTGCTCCTTGCGCCTGCGCGATCAGGCCCCGCCCCCTTCCCGATCTATAAATAACGGCGCTGCGGAGGGGACGCTCTCTTCTTGCGGCGAGCAGCGGTGTGAGTAGGTCAGTGGGGAGGGGAGGTGGGGCAGGGCGCGGCTTTATCTGCCTTGGCTGTGAGTGTATGGTTTCTATTTTCTGCTTTATTTTCTACCTGCGTTCGCTGTGATGGCAATGAGGGCTGGGAGGGCCCACACTCCTGGCCTAGCAGGCCCTCACAAGCGTTCTTCTCTCCCCCAGGCTGGTCGTGCTGACCCGCGGCCCAACCCTGCCCGCTGCTGCTGTGAGTATCGCTGCGCTCCGCCTGTCCTTAGGGAAACGGGGCTTGGGGCGGGGGGAACACACAGCCATGACCCAACGAGGACACCCGGAGAAGTAGCTCTCTCTCGGCTCTGTCCGTGTGGCGCACGGGAGCGTAGGCCTTCGGGCCCGAGACGTATATTCCCCTTCCACATCGTTGGAGAACAAGCCGGGCCTCGTGCCTGCAGCCTGCATATTCCTACTGCTTCTCTGAGCCCTCGGGCAATGACAGAGGAGATAAACCATGCAGGAAACACATCCGTGCCTAGCGGCCGTGGGGCACGTGGGAGGGGGGGGGGTCTGCGGTGCTCCTCGTGTATTGATAGCAGTAAGGACGGCCCTTGTGCAGTCACAGAGCTGGTTGTGGGTCAGCCCCACAGTGCTGTGTGTGTGGAGTGTAGTGCTGGAATACTGGGGCTGGATTGGGGTGGGGGGGTGGTAGGCGTGCACTGGGAGCACGTGGCTGCGCTGTAACTGAGAAACACGTCTCTGATGGGATAGCACAATGGACCGTATGCTTCCTGCCACGCGAAAAAGTAGTAAAAACCCATGTGTGGCTTCAAGTAATGAAGTTTTCTTGGTGTTTTTGTTGTTGCAGATGCTGATGAAGATCTGTAGTTGAAGGTCAGCAGCTGAACCTGTGCAGTAACGGTGAGTATGCACTGAGCACAGCGGTGTGAGTGGACGTGGTGGCCAAAAATGGATGTATCTGAGGTGTGTAATCCAACCTGAGCTTGGAGCAGTGTGGAAGGGGCTGTAGGGTGGGGTCAGGCCATGTGCTTCGTGCTGCTCCTTGCCCGCTCCATGGCCTCCCAAGCAGTGCTGATACAGAGGGTGCCCCTCGTTGCACTTGGGGTTTGTGTGAGCCTGTGTGAGGAGAGCATACAGGACCCCTGGGCTCGGTGGGTGCCTCGTTGTGCCAGCTGGGACAAGCAGATCTTTGAGCAGCGCCGTGTGCTCTTCCACCCAACAAGGAGGCTGAGAAGCAGAGGCAGCTGCTGAGGAAGGACCAATGGTGGGGAGGAGGGGCTGCGGTTGGGTGTGCTGTGTAAGGTGGGCACAGCAGGTGCTGCTTGTCCACCTGGGGAGGTCTGAATTACTTCTGTGAGCGTTATGAGGTTTATCTGCATCGGTGCCTGCCAAATAAATGACTTTGAAACGCTGCTGTGTGGTTATTTTCTGTGGTGTGTCTGTGAGCTGCTGTGGGTCATCCTATGGAGCTCAAGAAACCCTGAATTAAGCATTGGGGGGTTTTAGGGCTCTGTGGTTGGGTTGCCCACCCGTCCTCAGGAGATGCTTGGAGCTGGCACAGGGAGCTCATAACTCTGCTGTGCTTAATGCTCCGTGTGTTCTGGTCCCAGTGAGCGCTGGTTCTGTGTCCTTTGCAACCAGCACTGCTTGCTGCTGTGGGGCTGAGTGGGTGATGGGGGAGAGGGGGGCGTTCGACCTGTATTAAGGGTAAAAAGCGATTCGTGGTAAGCGTACTTAGGCGTTGTTTCCCTCTGTTAAGTGAAGGACTTAACGGCTGCTTTTATACCCGTTGGCTGCTTTTATTGGACCTTTGAACGTTTGGATCTGGACTGTAAGTAACTTTGCTTTATGGGAAGGCTTCCCCACGTGGCTCGGGGAGCAGCAGCAGCAGCGGGCGGGCCGTGGTACTGGGGAAGGGGGGGGATGTGGTGGGCTTCTGGACTGGGAAATTGATTGGAGGGGAGAATGGCTGAGCCTGGTGAGTGGGGGAAGTTGGGGAGAAGGAACTCAGAGAAGGGCTTCTTGCTGAAGGGGCTGCAGTGGTGGGGGGGAAGGGGAGCCGACCCCTACGAGGCGCTGCGGCTCTTCGGATCTTCCCCAGGGGTAAAAGGGCGATCAGGTGAGAGCCGGGAGAAGCACCGTACGGGCATTCACCGTCTTAGCGCGGGGTGTTGGGGGATTTTTAGGCTCCTCCTGCGAAGATCTCCCCGAGCTGCCCCGGGATGGGAGGGACGCTCCCGTGCCCCGCGCGTCGCTCCCGCGGAGGCGGTCCCGGACCCCGCCGCCGCCAGGGGGCGCTGTGCCGCCCGCCGTGCCTCGGCGCATGCTCCGGGCGGGGAGCGCGGGGTCGGGAGCGGCGGCGGCGGAGCGGCGGAGGTGGGTGCGCGAATATGGGGGGGGGCGGGGTACGGAACGGGGCTGGGGGAGGGGGCTGGAGTAGGGTGGGGGTGGGGGAGGGGTCCGCGTGGCCGTGCCGATCCCGGAGCCTCTCGGTCCGCTCGTGCTCGGGGAAGGCCGGGCCTGCGCGGCCCCACGTGGGGTGGGGAAGTGGTGGAGTTTGGGGTGGGGGGAGGGCAAGCGGGAAGTTTGAATCCGCGGCCCCACGCGTGTTCCTGGGCTGGGAACGGGGCCGTGCGGAGCCCTCGGTTCTTCCTGCGGTGTGGGCACAGCGTGGCTGGCCCCAAAAAGCCGCGCAGCCCCCCCCAGCCCCTTCCCCAACCCGTGGTGATGCGGGCGGCGTGGTTGATGGGAACGGGATGCGGGCTGCCCCGAGGGCGCTTCCACCTCCGGAGCCGGGCAGTGGGGCCGGGTGCGATGCTGGGGGCACAGCCTGGCTCTGCAGCTTTCCTCGGTGCAAAGAGCCCGGGGGGTTCATTTCCGCACGGCGGGATAAAACGCGAACAAGCGGTCTGTGTTTTCTCAAAGCGGGAGGAGAGATCGGAGGCTGAGTCCTAACGCGGCGCCCACAGTGAGATCCGGGCTGCGGTGCTTGGGGAGCAGAGGGGGACAAGCAGGGTTTGTCTCCAGGAAAGCCGACCGACAGCTGCACCGCAGCTCTGCAGCGCTCTGCCGGCTGGGCAAGGCCCGAACAGAGCAGCTTTCATTGCTCAGATCCCAACCGACATGTCTGGAAAACGTGCTGCCAAAAAAAGCCCCGTGTTGGAGCAATCTCCTGAAAGGAAGAAACTGAAAGGTAAGGGAACTCCCTGCGAGGTTTCTCATTCCTTCTGCTTTCACCTCCGGCTCCATCTGTCCTTTCTGCCCTCAGTCAGCCACCCGTCGCACCGCACGCAGCCCGGCCTGGTGCTCGTGTTGGGCCAGGGGGACGTCGGGCAGCTGGGCCTGGGGCAGGATGTGATGGAGAGGAAGAAGCCGGCCTTGGTGCAGCTGCCGGAGCTGATGGTGCAGGTGGAGGCAGGAGGGATGCACACCGTGTGCCTGAGCGAGACGGGCAAAGTGAGTGCGCTTTGGGGGCCTGTGGGGAGCTGGCCGGGGGGCTGAGCGTCCCCTGCAAGCGTAGGGAGCTTGGCTATGTCCTGGAGCGGGGTTTGAATCGTGCCTTGCTCTGCACGTGTGGGGCTGGGGCTGGGGCTGGGGCTGGGGCTGGGGCTGCAGCCTCCCTCCCCCGCAGCTCCTGGCTGGTCTCTGTGTTGCTGTCGACCTCGGAAATGTTGGTGTGCGGGGGGATAATTCAGCCTGGTGGGTCCCCTGGCTTCGCGTGCATCCTGCGGAGCTTCCCTGCCCCATCCTAAGCAAAGCTTTCTCTTTACAGATCTACACCTTCGGCTGCAATGACGAAGGCGCCCTGGGGCGCGACACCTCGGAGGAAGGCTCAGAGTGCACACCGGGACCTGTGGAGCTGCAGGAGAAGGTGGTGCAGGTCTCTGCAGGGGACAGCCACACAGCCGCGCTGACGGATGACGGCAGGGTTTTCATCTGGGGCTCTTTCCGGGTACGTCGGCCCTATGGCAAATCACTGGGAGCTGTGCTGCTGGCTGCTGGGCGGCGTCGGTGACTCATTTGTGTGCACCCTTCTCTTCGCCCAGGATAACAACGGGGTGATCGGGCTGCTGGAGCCCATGAAGAAGAGCACGGTTCCTGCGCTGCTTCAGCTCAATGTACCCGTTGTTAAAATTGCCTCAGGTCAGCAAAGGGCACGCACGGGGCAGGCTGTTCAGCCTTAGGCAAGGGGTGAAGGTCCAGAGAGTTCCTTTCCTATTTCCTCCTCCTAGCTGCGCTGAGCTGGGTGAAAGGATGGGCTTCTATGTCTCTTTTAGCCCCTGTGACGGTTTAAACTCAGATGGGGTCAATTATTAACATGTTTTACAGTTAGTTAAGAGTTATTCTGCAGTTCAGCTTAACGGTTGGTTGAAAATGCTTTGCAGTTTGTGCCCTGTCACACCACAGGGTCAGGGCACTCGCCCTCTCTAGATTTGGGGAAGCCAAGCAGAGCTGCCAGGGAGTTTGCCCAGGATCCAGGTGAGGCTGTTTGGCTCCTGTGCCTCTGAACCATTCAGTGAAACTTCCCACTGGGGGAACCTCAATCAGCAAGAGATCTTAGGTGTGTCAAGCGATCCAGAAGCTGCCAGAGGCCACAGAATCCTGGAAAGCTTGGACAGATGGGACTGGAGGGTGGGATGTCCCCCTGGTGGGATCTGGAGGGCGACTGCTGCACTCACCTCCCCTGTCTCTTTGCAGGGAACGACCATTTGGTGATGCTGACGGTGGATGGCGACCTGTTCACGTGTGGCTGTGGCGAGCAGGGCCAGCTGGGCAGGGTGCCTGCGCTCTTTTCCAACCGAGGAGGACGGAAGGGGCTGCGTGAGTGGTTTTGGTGCTCAGAAACATTTGGGGCTGCGGCGAGCAGGCTGTGTCCTCGGGCTCTGTGCAGAGCTTTGCTGAGGAGCGGAGGCACTCTGTCTCTCCCTCGGCTGCTCGAGGGCTTGTTTGTAAATCGGTTGCTTAAATTCAGTCATCTGCAACTGAGAGGAGAGGAGAAGGGTGTAAATCATAAGCTCTCTTAGGATGCCTTGGTTCTCGTCCCCAGAGCGCCTGCTGGTCCCCCAGCGTGTCCCCGTCAGAGGCAAAGGCAAGATGCGCTTCCAGGATGCCTTCTGTGGGGCTTACTTCACCTTTGCCATCACACGGGAAGGGCACATCTATGGGTTCGGCCTCTCCAATTACCACCAGCTGGGTGAGTTTCATTTGCATCCCTGCAGTTCTCCTGCCTTTGGGGCTCCAGAACGCCCTGAGCCCACTATGCATACCCAGTGCCCATTGCAGGACATAAAGGAGCTGGAAATTACACTTGGGGCTCTGGGTTTGGTTCCCAGCCCCTTCAGCTGTTTGGATGCGAGCAGAAATTGATAACCTTCAGTGCTGGGACCAGGGGAGCAGGGCTGGGCTGGGCTGTGTCAGTGAGGTCAGCCCTGTGAGGATGGCTCAGTGCCCGTGCCTGATGTGCTGGGCTTTGTGCATCTCGCCCTGCAGGGACCCAGGGCACCGAGCCCTGCTTCTCCCCACAGAACCTGACATCCTTCAAGAACTCCACCAAGTCCTGGGTCGGGTTCTCTGGTGGGCAGCACCACACCGTCTGTGTGGACTCAGAAGGTGAGCACCAGTGGGATGGAGGGGCTGCCGAGCAGATCGGGGCTCCTGGGGATCCCAATCCCTTTGGGGGAGAATTTGGGGTGAGGGTGAAATGCTGAAACACGCTGAGTCCTTCGTGTTTGAGGCAGCATGGTGGTTGTGGCTATGGGTGAGCTGCGGAGGGGCTGTTTGGCTTTAGCAGAAACGTGGCTCAAATTGGAAGCGAAGAGCAGGGATGGTGACGGCCCCCACCTCCCCCCACAGTTCTGTATCCCACTGGGGAGCCCAGGGTCAGATGGAGGGTTTGCTGAGGGATGTGGTAGGGAGGGGCGATGCTCCCAGCTCCTCCAGGGTCAGACCTGGGGCAGGAAGGGTCTGGCTCCAGCCTCCCGTGGTCCCTTCCCTCCTCACTTCACCTCTCCTGCTCTCTCTATCATGCCCTAGGTAAAGCCTACAGCCTGGGCAGGGCTGAGTACGGCCGGCTGGGCCTCGGGGAAGGGGCGGAAGAGAAGAGCACACCCACTGTCATCCCAGACCTCCCCAGCATCTCTTCTGTCGCATGTGGCGCATCGGTCGGCTATGCTGTCAGCAGTGATGGTGAGTGCTGGGGCCTCCTTGCCATGGGGGGCTCAGGAGCTGCCCTCTACCCTTCCCACCCCTCATCCACCTCTCCCGGGGCTCTGCCCAGCCCATCCCTTCCCAGAGCTTCATCACACACTGGGTTGGGACTCAGCCCGTTCCCCACGTTGCTGCAGCCCCCAGGTAGCACCCAGCCCAGGGGCAGCAGCTGCTCACGTGTTTTTGTGGGCACTTGGCAGCGGGGTTTGTCGGAGAACTGAGCCGTGAGCTTGCTGCTGCGGGAGCTCTTTGTGGGCTGTATGCAGTGCCTGCAGCTGCAGGAAGGATTTGCCGTGGCATGAGAACAGGCAGAACATTGGTGTGTTTGCATTGCTCCTTGGGGGCAAAGCGCTGGCTTTAAGGCAGTCCATGCAATGAAACACTGTTCTGTGGGAGGCCCAGATGCCTTCTCCCTCCTCTCCCCCCCGGCCTGCCCCCTCTGGAATCCTTTGGTTACCCCCTTGTCCAGCTGCAGATGCTGTTTTTACCCAAAGCCCAAACTCACATCACCTCCTTTTGCAGGACGGGCGTTCGCATGGGGAATGGGCACCAACCACCAGCTGGGCACCGGCGAGGAGGAGGATGTCTGGAGCCCCGTGGAGATGACAGGGAAACAGCTGGAGAACCGCCTGGTCCTGGCTGTGTCCAGTGGAGGCCAACACACAGCCCTGCTGGTCAAGGACAAGGCACGGAGCTGATCACTCCGTTGGGGCGCAGTGGGATCGCGGGGCCCACGGGCGTCTCCTCCTGCCATCAGCCCCACCTTGGGCAGCTGCTTCCCAGCTCTGCTGTCTCCCAAACCACAGTGGGGGAAGGCAGAGGGCTCCCAGAGCCCTGTCTTCTCAGGTGCCCCGTCTTGTGTTTCTGTGTTGCCTTCCAGGTACCTGCACTGGGAAGGGAGGCGCTGCGAGGATGGATTTTATACATTAAGTTATAGCAATAGGGGAGGGGGAAGCTGTGTGTGCTTGGGGCTGGTCAGGATCCTGGGAGCTGTACAGCAGCTAATGTTGACTTTTTTTTAAAGCAAATGTAAAGTATTTTGGTTGATTGAGGAAGAGAGGGAGCGGGGGGGGGGGGGGGGGAGGAAAAAAATCTCTAAGAGTTTGGAATAAATTGAGTTTTGATAAGTGCTGGGTTTCCCTCTGTGTTGAGCAGGACAGGCTGCTGTGGGTCACACAGTGCTGCTTTGGTGCTGCGTGATGCAGTGCATGTGTGCAGCTGTGGGATTCGGCCGCAGGATGGCAGCAGTGGGAGGAGTGCTGGGGATGGCAGGGAGGAGGGGAGGGTCCCCAGGGGGTCCTGCTCACCCGGTGCTGTGCCTGACACCACTGGGAGCTCGGGCAGAACGGAGCGTGGCAGAGCCTGGAGTTGAGTGTCAAAGCTGATGGGTCGCCTCATGGCGTGGCCCCAACCTCTGGTGTTTGGTGTTAATTAGTTAGGGAGCAGGTTTCTTAACGAAGCTCCAGCTGGGGGTGGGGGTTTGGTTGGATGCTGCAGTGGTCTCGCTGCCCACGGCCCTTTGCACATTTTGGGCTGGGAGGGATGAGCTTGGAGGTGCAATTAGGGCTGAGCATGAAACTCTGCTCCTCCTCTCCCACCACCACCAAGCAGGTTTGCGTCTGGACCCAGACATCATCCCTTATTACCCAGCAAGGAGCCCATTCCCTGCAAATCACCATCAGCACGGGCTCACCCCAACCTAACGCTGCTCCTGGAGACCATCGCCCTCCATTTGGTGCTCCTCCATCACCCAGCGTGACCTGGTGGGGGGAACGGCTCCTTTTCTTGGGTCTGATTCCTGAGGATGGGCTCATTTCCAAAAACAGCGCTGTTATTTTTATACCCCTTCCAGCAAAAGATAGCAACCCCCCACCCCCCCCTCCACGCTTTGTGCTTTGCAGCCCTTCTCTGTGCCCGCTAACACTGCTGTGACACAGGGCTGGGGTGGCTCCTTCCCATGTGCGTCTGCCCGCGTCGCCTCGCTGCCCCTATTTATAGCTCAGAGATGTGGAAGGAGGTAATCAAGGGAGACGTGGGGATCCTCGGGGGCTGTGCTGGGAAGGAGGGTGTGTGGAAGCAGGAGGTGGAAGGAGGCAGCTCCGGTCTGGTGGGTTGGGATGGGGTTGGGGTTGGAATTAGGTCAGATGGGATTTGAGTTGGGATCGGGATTGGATGGGGCAAACCCCATTAGGGGGTTTCCACAGTTAGGATTGGGATGGGATGGGATGAGATTTAGGTTGGAGTTTAGGATGGGTTCGGGGTTGGAATTGGGATGGGGTTGGATGGGATTTGGGTTGGGATGGAAGGAGATCGGGGTTGGGCTTGAGTTTGGATGGGATTTGGGTTGGTGGGGATGGGATGGGGTTGGGTTGGGTTGGGTTAAGTCGCCAATAAGCCTGGGTTTGGATCCCTGCATTGCATTCCCTGGTGGTGTGAATGCCTCCCAAAGAGGATAATGCCTCTGTCAAGGTGCCGTCCTCTTGGCAAGTTGGAAAATGTTCTTAGGAAGGATGAAAGGTGAGGGCTTGAGTTCAGCACTTTGGACACCCCAAGCCCCTGTTTGGGGCCAAAGCGCAGCACGTGCAGCACTGGGCTGGTGGCACTGCCCTACACGGTCCCCAGTCCAGAGCTGCTGCAGCCATTTGGGAACAAACCCCAGCATTCCCCATCCTGTTCCTGAGCAGGGAACGTCCCCCAGCCAGTGAGGAGCCTGCGGCACTCGTCAGAGTGAGGGGGCTTTATTGAGAAAGAGAGGAAAACGCGGATGGGGAGAACAATGGCACGAATAAAAAGAGTTTAAATTTATCAGCAGTGATGAATCGACTCGCGTTGTCTTGGGAGCGGGAGTGACACTTCAATGGGACGCTGTGTGGGATTTGGGGAAGGGATGTGAAGGAAAACAGCCTAATTGAGGTAAGGGAAACGTCTCATTAACGCGGCTCTGCTGTGTGCGGGGATGGAGGAGGAGGAATTTGGGCACTGGGGTAGGATAGAGGGGGGATGAGCCTTTCCCCATCCCCGTAGTGGTGGTGGGGTCTGGGTTTGGTGCACGGCTGGGGCTTGCCTCCAAAAGCAGAGGCAGAAACGTGCATCCATTGCACCGTGGGGCTTTAGCATTGGTGGAGGGCGCTCAGGGCACATCCAGCATCGCCTCCCTGAGCCCCCTGCGTGGCATCCGTGGGGGGGAACGCAGCCATCACATCCAGCACACGGCTGTGCTGTGGCGCATCGGGGCCGTGCGGGGTTTGCAGCTGGGAAAGGAGAGGGAGACAAAATGGAAAGCCTCAGTCATTATTCACGACGAGTTGGGTTTCTAAGTGAAGCCAGGAGTGTCTCTGAGAGCTGGAATGCATCCTGGGCTGCTCCAAGGGGGGTGGGAGAGCTCTGCATCCACGCCACCAAGTCATGGCCGTGTGCGTAATAATGCAATTATGGCATTGCTGCAGACAAAGAACCCGGCGGCCGCGTCATCGATCACACCTATCAGAATCAAGTGTGCTGCATGAGGGCTCATTATTTAATGGATTAATCAACAGAACAGCGAAAAAGGGAAGTGTTCTAATAGCAAACGTCTCCTCAGGTTGCAAATGCTGGTCCCTGGGAGCTGCCTTCTGGGTGCACGTGGGCTGCGGGGAAGCACCGTTCGGTGCCGTGGCATCGCTGCATCCCTCTGCCTCCGCTCCTCCATCAACACCTCCGGCCCCCCCCCCCCCCCCCCCCCCGCCCCGGCCGCCCCCTCAGAGCGCCCCGGGACAGCCGGGCTCTGCTGCTCCCCGTCGCTGCACCCACTGAGGCGGCAGAAAGCGATGAAAGGCTTGAAAAAAAACCCCAAGGTCTCATTAAGCTCGAGGAGAGTTGCCGGCTCCGACGGCCCCTTCCCATTCCCTTCCGCACTAAATCCTCATTTGCATTTAGATTACTCGGGCCGGGGCTGGGTGCTGTGCCGCTGCAGTAATGAGCACAGAGGGAACCATCGGTGCCACCGCCTCAGTGCGCTCAGCGCTGGGATCCCGGCGTTGCCCCCTTATGGCAGCCCCAGGGGGCACAGACCCTTCCCACCCCCCAGAGCATCCCTTCTCGTTTTCAGCTTTGGGGAATGGAAGCAGCGCTGGAAGCTCTGGGCTCTCTTTTATATCCCAGAATGTGCAGCTCCTGTACAGCAATGGCACCGAGTGACAAGGGCTGGGGGCTGCGGGGTCCCAGTGCCATCCCTGGGACACAGCGGAGGGGACGGGGATGGGGACGCGGGGTCTGCCTATGGATAGAGCCACGTGCACATAGATATGTTTGTACGAGCGTGCAGAGTGCCCTCCCCGTCAGCATCCTGACTGGGGTGGTAGCAGGGTTATGTTTTTTCCTCTGCTTTCTGTTTCTCCTCGTGCTCCTCTGCCTGCATCCCGGGCTCCAGCTCTGCCGGAGCGTGGGTGAGTTTAAAAAATAATGACCGAGAGCCTTTTAACCCACTTTGAGGGCACTGCAGCACGTTTTCCAGCAGGCTGAGAGAGCAGCTGGGCCCCGAGGGGTGGGAAATGGTCCTCACGGATGGAGCTGCGGTGATGGGGTCACTTCCCTGTATCCCTTGTGCTGCAGTACCCAGATCCCAGGGCACCTCAACCACACAGGGACACCCCAACCCTACAGGACATCTCAGTCCTACAGGGACATCCCAACCCTGCAGGGACATCCCAACACTTCAGGAACATGCCAATCCTATATGGATGTTCTAACCCTGCAGGGACACCCCAGTCTTATATCACTCCAACCCCACAGGACATCCCAAACCTACAGAGACATCCCAACCCTGCGGGACATCCCAACCCCACAAGACATCCCAATTCTACAGGGATACCCCAACCCTACAGAGACATTACAATCCCACATGATACCCCAATTTATAGGGACATTCTAACCCTGCAGAGACACCCCAGTCCTACATGGGCACCCCAACCCCACGGGGCATCCCAATTCTACAGATACCCCAACCCTGCAGGACATCCCAATCCTATAGGACACCCCAATCCTACAGGGACATTCTAACCCTACAGGGACAGCCCAATCCTACAAAGACATCCCAACCACAGAGGGACACTCCAATCCTACAGGAACATCCCAACCCTACATGGACACCCCAACCCTACAGGGACATCCCAATCCTGCAGGATGCCCCAACCCTACAGGGACAGCCCAACCATACAAGGACAGCCCAATCATACAGGGACATCCCAACCCTGTAGGACGCCCCAATCCCCGCATGGGGCTGACGCTCAGCCCGGTGGGAGGCACAAGCAGACAAAGCACTGCAGTGCCCCAGTGGTCCTTGACTTGAGATCCAAATGGGAAACGGGCCCTTTGAAGAAGAAATCGGTCTCGGCTGCCTCATCAGCTCTGCCTTGCAAAGGGGCAGGCTGCAATCCCCAGCAGCTCTGCAGCAAGGTAAGGCTGGTGCGGAGAGGTAATGACCTTCATTAGGCTCAATTGATGCAACTGGAAAAAAACCAGAGCCAGGAGGCAGCCTCTCCTTCCAGCCCACGCGCCCCAGGTGCACCCGCGCGCCCGCCTGCTTCCTCCAGCGCCATCAATTTGTCCAATAAAAGCCATTAGTGCTCCTTCCAAGCCCCATCCTCGGTGGGCTGTGTGACCTCCTGAGCACAGAGCTGCTGCAGGAGGTGGAGGGGACGGAAGGTCAGCGGCACCAGGGACGCATCTGTCCCCGTTTAGCAGCAGTAATGCAGTGCAGAGCCCCGGGGCCGATGGCTGCAGCAGGATGCGCTCTTGTCGAGGTGCTGCTGGGGAACGGGGCATCCATCTGCGGGGTGCTGAGCACAAAACCTCAACCCTGGGTTGGGCTCTGCCTCGCGTGGCTGTGAGCGCATAAACTGTCAGTGCTGGAGAGGAGGAGGGATGGATGCGCCTCCCTAATCGTGTTAGCGCTGCGAGAAACTCCTCAAGTCCCCACCAATTGCTCTGTAATGAGATCTTCCTCGGGCTGGCTGTCTCTGGCAGCAGATAGATGGGAGCGGTACCAGCTGCCCTGTGGGATGTCGGAATGCAGCGTTGCCGTGGGGCCGGGCTGGGCCCCAATGTCTGCATTGCCAGCTTTGCACCCACGGGCAGGGTTGCCAGTGAGATCCCAATAGCACAGCAATAGCATCAACTCAAAAGTCCTCCCTGGGGCCAGAGTTGACTTGCAGGTCTCCAATAAACCACTGCCCACCCGACGGGGTTTTCCATGGGCCGAAAGACAACCCCAACCCTGCGCACGCGATGGGCGTCCTCTTGTGGCTCAGTGAGTCCCCACCAATAAGAAAACTCCTTGCGGTCCGTTTGTGCTCAGTCCCAGCGGGGCTAAAGCTCGGTGCTGGTCTCCTGGGTGACCTCTGAACGTGGCTCATCCCCAGCACCCCGCTGCTCACCCACGCCTAGTCATGCTGGCTGGCCTCGGCCGTCCGATGGGGCGCAGGTGGAGACGCGCTCCCGCGTGGTGTTCCGCGCTCGGGAGAAGCTGTTCTGCTCCACGCGGGCTCGGAAGGGCAGGCAGAACTCACGGAAACACCTCTTGAAGTTTTCATCCAGGAAAGCGTAGAGGACGGGGTTGAGGCTGCTGTTGGTGTAGCCCAGAGCGATGCAGAAGTGCAGGCTGGCCACCACGTAGGGGTTCTTCTTGTCGATGTCCACCAACGTCCAGACGATGACGAAGATGTGGATGGGCGTCCAGCAGATGATGAAGGCTGCCACCACCACCAGCACCATGCGGGTGATGCGCCGCAGGTTGCGGTCCTTCTCCTTAGAGCCCGAGAGCAGACGGACGCTCTTCAGGCGCAGGATCATCAGCCCGTAGCAGATGGTGATGACCAGGATGGGCACCATGAAGGCGAAGATGAAGACGCAGATTTTGGTCACCGTGTCCCAGTAGATGGGAGGGTCGGGGAACTGCAGCGTGCACAGCACTGTTCCATCTGCTGGAAGAGCGACCAGAGAGGGATTAAAACAGAGAGAGCAGACGGGGTGTCTGCTGGGAACTGAATGCTTCTGCTCCGTGGTGGCAGAGCGTCTCCGTCCGTGCTAAAAGCACCAGGAGATGCATGCCCACGTGCCATCTCCTTGCAGATTCACACAGAGCTTTGAGGTGCCACCAAACTGGGGATGGTTCCCTGCAGAGCCTTCTGCAGCATCCCAGCCCCTGTGGTGGTCACATCCCTGTGTCACCTTCCACTGAAACTGCCTGCTTCTGCAGGATGCCCTGAGCTCTCCCAGCAGCCACCAAACAGGAGCTGCAGAGCTGGGCGTGGGCCAGCTGGGGACTTCACTATATACCCAGTACACCCATTATACCCCAAGCGCTGGGCATTGGCACCTGATTCACACCCCAGGAGTGAACACCTGGGACCATTCCCAACCTCTGCAACCAAAATGGAAAACAGCACCGTGCTGGTTTTCCACCACGGGCATCATGGAGGGATGACCACCACGGAGCACAAACATGGTACAGGACAGAGTGGCCCGGTAGGGTCACCCCAGGAAGCACAGATGGGACCTTTCCACAGAAGCCCACTTGCCTTTTGACTTGGTGACCGCCATGACCATGATGGGCACCCCGATGATGGAGGAGAGCACCCAGATGCAGACGTTGATGACCTTGGCCTTGGCCGGCGTGCGGAAATCCAGCGCCTTGACCGGGTGACACACGGCCACGTAGCGGTCCACACTCATCATGGTGAGGGTGAAGATGCTGGTGAACATGTTGTAGTAGTCGATGGAGAGCACGAGCTTGCAGAGCAGCTCCCCAAAGGGCCAGGTCTCCATCAGGTACTTGGCGCTCTGGAAGGGCAGCGTGCTGGTGGCCAACGCGTCGGCCAGCGCCAGGTTGAAGATGTAGATGTTGGTGGCTGTCTTCATCTTGGTGTACCTGAAGGGGAGGGCAGAGGTGGGGGCTGGCGGGTGCTCGGGGAAACAGAAATCCTTCTGGTTTGAATTCCTATTGAATTTGAGGGGGGTGGAGAGAATCGCTGAGCAAATGTGGCGCTGAGGGGGACGGTCAGCGGGCAGGGTGGTGGGGTTGGGTTAGGGTTAGACGTGGGGATCTTGGAGGCCTTGTCCAACCTGAACGACTCCGTGATTCTATGAGTGGGCATGGTGGGGATGGGTTGAGGTTGGACTGGATGATCTTAGTGGTCTTTTCCAACCGTAATGATTCTATGTGCCCATGTTGGGAAGGGCTGGAGACTTGCTGCTGTGTTGGGTGTAACCAAAGGAGCCTCTCCCACACGCCTGGACAGGGAAAAAACTCTCATTCATCTGCCTGCCTCCTCTTGGAGATCAAAGCAACTCTGAAGAGCTTTTCAAATAAGTCTCTTTTCCAATTAAATCGATTTACTCCATTTCCCCGAATCAGTTGCACAATGTCCTTTACCTCCTGAAACCTCCTCTATCTGATTTTCCACCCAGTAAATCGTGATTATCCAGCCTGCTTCCCCGTCGAGTTTCCTTGCAGAAATTGGATCGATTACCCTGGAAACAGGCCAGCTGGGAGCAGCACCACCAGCATGGCCAGAGCTGCCCACGGAAGCCTTTGGAGAAGCCTGGCCCCATGCATGGCACAGGGACACAGGGACACCGGCACTCCTGCTGACACTCCAGCTCTGGTCCTCATCACGTTGTGATAGGAGCAGTGCCTGGATCCGGTGCTGACAGCTGAAGGTCCCCAAGGTCACAGTGCTCGGGGGACCCCCGGGTTGTTTATGGGATGCTGGGTTCAGGGCTGTGCTTGCAGCTCCATCCCCTCCATGTGCTCCTTTGCAGGCAACCCCACAACTCGGGGCATCCTCTGCAGCCCCCAGCTCATTGAGGTGCACCCTAATTGGTTAGCAAAGCATCTCTGTGTGTGGAGAAAGCTGCTTGCAGCATCCACAGGGGGTCAGGCTGAGAACTGGGGGAGGGTGCTGCACTGTGGATGATGGATTTGGCTCTGGGGCGTGGGGGGAGATGATCCTGGGGCTGTTGGGGCTCAGCTTAGAGAAGAACTCCATCATGCACAGAGCAAACTGGGGTGAGGTGGGGCTGCAATTCCTTTAGCTTTCCCCACCGTCCATCATGAGACCCCGAGCCGGGTTGTGCTATCAGAGATGGAGCTGCAGAAATGGGGCTCTGCACAGCAGCGAGCACATTCCTGCTGCAGCCCCTTGCCTGGGGGAGGGTTGGGGGGGGTGGGGGGGGGGAGCACATCTGATTGGAATTTGCTTTTTAAGCACAACATGAATTTGAGATTTCCTTGAGAAATTTCCCTTGCCCGTGCCGTTGCTCTTTGGTGAACGCACATCTCAGCAACATCTCCTTCAGGGTTAAACGAAAACCTGAGGATTTCTGTACGCTGTCAGGTTTTTGTTTTGGCTCACCCAGGTTAAAAATAGCCATTCCAGGTAGATTCACACTTCTTTGATCTCTGCTTTTTGCACAATGGGGACAAATGGGTGACTCGGGCCGTGCAGCGCAGTGCTGGGTAAGCGCTTCCGCAGCCACTGCCAGATGTGCCCCCTCCTCTGGAGGGTTTTGGGGAAGGATTCAGCCCAGTGTGGGGGGTCCAGTGTGGTGAGCCCCCCCTCCAAGCGGCCAGTGCCACCAGTGCTTCCAGGAGGGGGCTTAAACACTGCAGAAGTTGTGATCCGTCGGGGGGTGGCTGGGTGCTGGCTCTGGGCTCCTGTTTTGGCTGCTCTGGGCTTTTGGTTTTGGCTTGGATGGGCTCCAGGGTGGAGGGATGGAGGTGTTGGGCTATGCAAAGGGTCCTGCGTGGGCTCACTCACCAGCACCCACAGCACATTGGAGAATGGGGTCCCTATGTCCCCATGTCCCCGTTTCCCCAAGCCCTGCTGGTGCACCCCAGCCACAAACACCCCTGCAGAGGGATCTGGACCCAGACTGTGCTTGCAATCACACTGACAGTCCCATCCCATGCAGCTTTCCCCTTACCAAGCCTACCCAACACAGATCAACCCACCCAGGTAGCGAACTGCTCTGTCCTTACCCTGCTTTCTGCTGAATGCACACAGATGCCAAAAGCTTTGAGACCTTCAGTTTCAGGAGGCTGAGCCCCCACCTCGTGCAACAAACCCCAGAGAAGCCCTCCAAGAACCACCAGAGGGGCTCAGAGGACCGTGCACATCCATCCCCCCCCAAGAGATACAGCATCTGGGTCAGGGAGTGGGGGGCCAGAAACCATGGCTATGTGCTCTGGCTGCTGCACCAGGCTGCGTTCATTAAGCACGGGCAGCAATTAGGCAACCGCATGAGTTTGCTGACTAGGATGCTGTTTGCCACATTCAGGCTTTTTCTATCTCAAAATGCCGTCCCTGCTCGCCGTGCAGAGGCAGCTGGAGGGGTCTAACCATGTGCATCCCTCACTGTGTGTTTCCCCTTCATTTCTGCTTATTTTCTTTCCGGGGTCGGCTGTACAGCTGCTTTGGGTGGGTGAAAAACCCCTGTTGGTGCTGTGTCCGTGCCTCCTGCCCGGCACAGGGCTGCAGAAAGGAGCTGCCTTTGTTCTTCAGGTGATGCTGCACAGAAGCCCGGGCAGCTGCTGTCCCTCCTCTGAGCTTTGGCATTGGGTTTGCACGCTGTTCCCTCTCACACCACCGATTTTGGGGGCCCCAGGAGCCAGGTGGGAAGGTCACACCGCTGACCCACTGCAATGGAAGTGCTGGGATTGGGGGGAAAGTGGGGCAAAAGGGGGAATCCCACACAACCCCCAGTTGCTGGCAGGGGTCCTGTGGTCCACAGAGCTGCCCCGTTCTGTATTAATGGGGGGGGGGGGGGGGGGGACACGCATGACCCTCTGTGGTCCCCCCCAGCCATGAAGGGCAGCAAGGGGATCCTACAGGGTGCCTGCAGGAGGGAGGGGAATGGGACCCCCAGATACCATCTCCTGCACCCCTGTGCTGCTTCACGCACACACAGCCTGCGCTTTCTCTGTGTCCCCTCTCACCTGCAAGCCCCACACACACGTGTGTGCTCACACGTGGCTGCATCACACCCAGCTCAGCGCTCCTGCCGGGCTCACCGCGCCCGGCTCACACCCACCCGCACTCCTGCGGTCATCTCATGCACAGCGCGCACTCGCAGCCCTTGCACTCTCACTCACAACCCACGGGCTCTTACACCCTTTGCACGCTCGCACCCACTGCACGCTCACCACGTTGCACGCCCGCCCGCAGCCCCGTGCCCTCTCTCACCGCACGATGCCGTACATCACCAACACGTTGCCCAGCAGCCCCACCACGCACACCACCGAGTACAGCGCGGTGATGACGATGGCGATGAGGATGGACGTGGCGTTTTTGGCCCTCGGATGCCCCGTCTCATTGCCGCTGGCTCCGGGCAGGGCATCCCATGCGGTGCGGTTATCCCACACCGCGGGCGGCTCCGTGGGCAGCTCCGTGTTCAGCTCCATGCCCCGCCGCGCCCGCACCGCGCAGACCCAACGCCGCTGCTTCGAGTCCCGCTCCCGCCCGGCGCCGCCGCCTCCCGCAGTCTCCTTATAGGGCCGCCGTGTGCCCCGAGCCACGTGGGGCCGGGGGCGGCCCTGCCGCCTTCTGCCGCCTCCCCCCGCACCCTCCCGGTCCCTACCTGCATCCCAAACCCCTCCCAGCACGGATCTCGGCGGTCCTTATTGCCCTCTGCCGCAGCCCACCCCCCCCCCCGGTCCCTGATCCATCCCGGTCCCTGCCTCCCCCACCTCTATCCCTGCTGCACCCCCACGCCGTGCTCCTGCTACCCCCGACCCCAGTCCTTACAGCATCTCGACCCTTCTGGACCTTCCCTGGTTCCTGCTGCATCTCCCCCTCTTTCTGTAGAGCCCCCTCACCAGCTCCCTGTTGCCCCATCCCACTCCCTGCCGCCTTTCCCCGGAGCCACTGAGGGGGCCCGGACCATCCCGGGGGGGTTTCAGGGCTGGGGAACATCGGGTTCGGTGCAAACTGCGATACTGATCCGGCTTCCTTTTGTTTGGAAGAAGGCAGGAGAGGGGTTGGGGGGTGGGCAGGAGGGAGGGGAGAAGGAATGGGGGGAGGCAAACAGCCCCTGTCCCAGCAGGGAAGCTGGGGGCTCCGAGATGGGATCAGGGCTGCACATGGGAACTGGGTTTCAAATGGTGTCGGAGCTCCGAATGGGATCAGGGCTGCAAATGGGATCGGTGCTCCAACAGGTCTGGGAACCCAACGGGTTGTGCTGAAGGACCTCTGCTCCTCTCGTGGGCTGTAAGGAACCCCAGAGATCAGCGGGATGGAGGCACCCCACACTGCCCAGCTGCGGGTGCAGCTCCTTTAGGTGGGGATATTTGCTCCTCGCAGAGCTCTGCTGGTTGTGGGTCGGACCTGGGGTAGGAGCAGCGCATCACCCCACACCCCGCAGCTGTCGGGATGCTTTGCGGTTTGCAGGAAAGCTCTTGAGGAGCACCGCACACGCTGAGCCCTTCCCGCACCGGCAGCACCGGCACTCAGCCTTGAAGAGGAACACGGGCTGAGCTCCGCCGTTTGTTTTCCTACGTCAACAGCTCTGAGTGCTCTCCTACCTCTCCGGGCAGCTGCTGGGAGAGAACAAAGCCCGGCGTCAGGGGAGTCCAAAGCAGCTGAGCTCCTTCCCTGACTCTCTCTGTGGCTTTGGGCAGCGTTACCCCCTCCGGTGCTGTGTGGGGTCGGGGGGTTGCATGGGGAACCCCTGCCCGGTGCACTGGTGCTGCAGATGGTGGTGGTGTCACCTATGCTGCCTCTGTCCCAAAGATGTTCTCACCTCCTGGTGGCGGTGCCAGCCTGCCCCGAGGCAGGATGCATCAGTGGTTCTGCCCTGCGGCCCATCCCCATGAAAAACACCTTAGAATCAGCCTGAAATGAAGGCGGTTGCTTCAGAGAGGGGGTATCAAACCTTCCCCCCCCCCCCCCCCCAACATCGTGCCTGGCCCCACAGCAGGGAAGGATGCGAGGCCAGCTCACGGCTCGCGGGCACCGCCGGCGCTGCACGCCCATCAGTCCCTATGGGAGCTTTATTTTTCTCTGATTGTCGCTTATTTTGGGTATTTTCACACCCCCCTCAGGCTGACAATGGAGCTCTGATTGCACACTGGCAGCGGCCGCCCAGATTTGGGGAGATGCAGCAGGGGATGCTCCCCCCCCCTCCCCCCACTCCTGCACTGCTTGCATGCGTTGCGGCATTCACATGGAGTGAGTCATCGGGCAGCGAGACATCCAGGGGGGACAGAGGCACGGCTTCCAAAGGACATCACCACAGCTGCGTGTCTGTCTCCCTATGGCTGCACACGGAATTTGGAGTTCTGCCCCCCAGCGTGGGGACCTGTCAGAGCCCCGGCTCACCCCACACCCGCTCGCAGGGGAAGGCACGCAAAGCATTCCCTTTTCTTTTTGCCTCCCCAACCCAATGCCCAGACACGAGGATGCTCAGCTGTGGCTCCTCGGTCCCCGCAGCCTCAGCCCACGCACCCACCTCCCCCGGGGAAGGAGGGGATGCGGGCTTTGATGTGGGGAATTCAGGTCAGCACTAACCCAGATCCATCCCCGCTGCTCTCCCGTCGAGCTGCTCTCTGTTCCCATCCCATTTCCCACCCCACGCTTTGGGCTCTCCCCTTTATTTATTCATGTGCCTGCAGCTGTTCTCCCCACACCGACGGGGTTGGGTTTGGGAGAAGTCAGAGCATGGGAGCGTTTGGCTGTGATTTGTATTTGGACAGAAATATGGAGCACCCACAGTCCCGGCTGGCTTTAACAGCAGCAGCAGTTCGGGGAGGCTGTGTTGCATGTGCAAAGCCCTTCTCGGAGCTCCAATGCAGCCAGCAACACGGGTGAGCCATGGGAAGCCACAGGCTTAGCTGCAACGATGCTGATTCAAGGGTTTTCATCCTTTTTTTTAGCCCTTCCTTCTGCAGGAAGGCAGCTGGGTGCCTTCCAACCCAACCCACTCCATGGCTCTACGGTTCCATAACCAATGTGCAGCAAAATGCCCAAGCTTAGGTGTGGGCAGATGAATGGATGCAGTGCAGGAGTGGTACCCATAGATTCAGGAGTGGTACCCATAGATGTAGGAGATGGAGCCATAGATGTAGGAGTGGTACCTATAGATGTAGGAATGATACCCATGGATGTAGGAGTGATGCCTGTGGATGCAAGAGTGATGCCCATAGATGTAGAGGCAATACCCACAGATGTAAGAGCTGTACCCATGGATGCAGGAGTGATATCTATAGATGTAGGAGCAGTACCTATAGGTGTAGGAGTGGTATCTACGGATGTAAGGGCGGTACCCATGGATGTAGGGGTGGTACCCATGGGTGTAGGATTTGTATCCATAGATGTAGGGGTGATACCCGTTGATACAGGAGCGATACCCACGGGTGCAGGACAGCTCTACCAGCCCATCACCTGGATGAACACTCTCCAGTTGCACCAGGGGATACTGAGGTTGGGCACTGGGATGAGAGCCTTCACACAAGAGGGGTCAGGCTCTGGATGCTGCCCCGAATCAATGTGCCTCTGCCTGGAGGAGGGGTTGGTGGCACTGGGGGACTTGACCCAGGGCTGGCAGCACATGGCCATGGGGCTGGAGCCGCGGGCAGGCGGCAGGGGGACGTTTTTGCCTCTCCACAGCCGAGGTGCCTTATGAGCAGAGCGATTATTCTCTCTCCTTGTGCTTCTCCTTTCCTCCGTATCCAGGCGCATCCTCGGCGGGCCGGGATGAGTCACGGCGGCGGCAGCGCTGTAAGAGCATCAGCACACGATTCCCCCCGAGGCTCCGCTGCTCCGCATCGCCCTTCGCCAGCAGTTCCGCTCCGCACGCACGCAGCTCTCTGCCCTCGGGAAATGCCACGTCCTCCTGCCAGGTGGAGGGGCAGCGCGGTGGGTGCCGGCCCAGCAGGTGACATTGGGACCGCAGTACCGCAGTCCCAAACAAACCCTCCCCCCCCCCCCCCCCCCCTCAACACGCACACTCAAAGCAGGAGCTCAGCGCCACAATCCTCGAGCAGCAGCGGTTAACTCCCTAATTACACACCCTGCACGGCCAGGCTGCTTTGCAGAGTGCAATTAATTAACGTTTGCATCCCTGGCGCTCTCTGACCCTGCCAGACTCGGAGCAAATCGGCCGCTGCGGGTAACGGGTTTGCTGCAGGACGAGTTATTTCTGAGCTGGCTTTGGAAGTCAGGGCGGCTGCCGGATGGTGCAGCCCCGTGTTGGCAGCTGGGGCTCATCCGGAGCTCGGGGGAGTGGGGCAGAGGTGCAGGGGGAGCAAAGCAGAGCCGTAGGGTCAGCATGGGCCGTGCTGTGCTGGCCGTGCATGGTCAGGGCATCCCGGGATGCTGCTTTGGGGGCAATGCAGGTGGGCTGGAGAACACACAAACGTTTCCCTTGTGCAGCACAAACCCTGTCCCGTTGTGTGGATGGCACAGATGGGATGCAGAGGATGTGGGGACGGGACGTCGAGGTGAGCTCCCAGCCCAGAGCAGGGCAAACCCCAAGAAATAAACGGTTGCACCCTCAGCCTGGTTCCCTCAAGCTGCCCAATGCTTCATTAGATCACTGCAGATCAATCTGCTGCTCTTAATTGCTGAGTGCCTGCGAGCTCCTGGTGGGGAGGATCACAGCGTCAGGTGGGGAAGCTGCTGCAATCTTTCCCCCATTATTATTTAGGTCAGTTAACCCCTATGCAAAGCTCAGGGCTGGGGGGTTAACCCGATGGGAAAGGGGGGGAGGTGGCTGCTTTGTGTCTGGGGGCAGAGGCAAAGCTGAGACCCGGGGAAGGCTGTGCGGAGTCAGCAAAGCCTGAAATCACCACACACCGGGTCTACTTTTGGGAAAGAGAACCTTCCATAATCCTGCCGTTAATCCATGCAATGCGTTTCACCCTTCCAAGCAAAGGTTTGGGTCGGGGTTATCTCAGTGGATGCATTTAATCACCGACAGCCCGGGGAGGGGCAATGGGTGACGGTTGTGGCACTGCAGGATGGCATCCCCGCAGCTCAGCCCGCTCCCCCCGGGTGCCTCACAAAGGTGGGGCAAGTCTGTGGGGATGTGCTGGGTTGGGGGGAGGGGGGCAGGGGGGGATGCTGTGTGGAAATGATGCCTACCAGCTCCAGCTGGAGGAAATCTCCTTGGGAGGACGAGGAGCATCGCTGTGCTGGGATCGGGGATGGGCGCTTTGGGGGCTGCTCTTCATCTCGTGCATCCCCCGAAGTCAGAGCCTCCCGACCTTTAAGGGCAGAGAAAAAACTGCCGATGGTGCTGTGGGTAAACAGCAGCTGTGTCCCAGCACCGCACAGCATGCAACCCCCCCACTCAGTGCCACTCCCCCGGTCCTCACTGCCTCCTAAACCCCCACAGTGCCCGACCCAGCAGTGCGCGTTAACGCCGCCCTATGGCCGTGCTGAGTCCCCAGCCTCAAGCTGCAAATCAAAGCACGACCCACCCAGAGAAAGAACTGGGAGGGGAGAGAAGCCAACAGGAGAAGGTGGGGGACATCCCCGGGGGGAGCAGGGACACCTGGACACAACGCAGCCCCCACTGCTCCACCTCATTCCCAAGAATCCCACAGAATGGATTTCCCCTGCTCTGCTCCAACCCCGCGGATGGGCACCCATCACTGCAGAGCCTGGGGGACAGCGGGCGAAAGGACCAGGAAATGGGGTTGTCATGGAAACCAACGAGCTGCCAGTGCTGATTTCAGTTATTTATTTATTTATTTGTGTATTTATTTGCTTGTTTTTGTCAAGACCGGGGGGGGGGGGGAGGGAGGGACGAAGGGCAGAGGAGTAGGAGAGAAGGGCAGCATCACTGCTGGGATGGATGGATGGATGGATGGATGGATGGATGGATGGATGGATGGGCAGATGGATGGAGGAAGGGATGGAGGGAGGGATGGAGGGAGGGATGGAGAGTGGAATGGATGGATGGATGATGGGTGTGTGGATGAGTGCAGGGATGGGTAGAGAGATGGAGAGATGAATAGAGGGATGGATGGATGCGGAGATGGATGAAGGGATGGAGGGCGGTGTGGAGGCTGGGATGGAGGGATGGATGGAGGGATGGAAGGGTCAAAGGAGGGATGGAGGGAGGGATGGGTGGATGGAGGGAGGTTGGAGGGAGAGATGCTGTAGAGGTGCTTTTTGGGAGCCGCGGGGCCCCAGTGTACATAGCAGTGAGATGTTGCAGGTGCAGCCCTGAGAGGGGAGTCAACACATTTTAGTCTCCTCCTGAGCAGGCTGGGGGATGCTGAGCAGGTCAGGCGGCCGCCAGCTGTGTGAGCAAAGCCCTGGGGATGTCACCTGCATGGCCTCAGGGGGTGACACAGACCCCAAACATCAGATCCCAAATGCCATCGCTTTGGAGACCCGCAGTTGGGCACTGGGTTTCCCAGCAGATGCAGGTGTGCACAGCCTCCCCATGGGTTGGGTTGGAGGCTCAACCCTGGGACCACCCGCCTTGAGCCGCCCAGAGCCAACATCAAGCCCTGCACGTGGCCAGAGGTACCCTCGCTGTCCCCTGCCCGGTGACACCCCTGCATCCATCAGCTCCCACAGCAGCTGCCCGTGGCTATTTACAGCTCTGCACAGGAATTCTGAGCAGAGCAATAAATCCATCACCTGTTCCCAACCTCCCAGTGCTGCCAGGCCATAAGCTCACGTCGCTGGGGGACAGACAGACACAGCTGGGTGCCGGGGCTTTGCTACCCACGGCACAGCGACGTGGGGCTGTGCTCTCTCTGCTATTGCTTGGACCTTTCTGCAGTGCTGTCAGTTGCACCAATGTTTTATTCATCCACCGTATTCCTTAATTGCAGCCATATTTTACAAGTGGAACTAATTGCCTTCTTGGCTCGCTAATGACCTTGGTATGCTAACGAGTACCAAAGTCCAAGGTGTTTTCCCAGTGGTGTGGAGGTTCATGGCCCCTCTAAGAACCACCAGGGTGCAGGAGAATGGGGTAACAGCATCCAAATCTGGGAATAAACATCCTTGAGCCTTCGGGGATGTGCTTTCCCTCCCCCAAACACTCTGCCCATGGAGACCCCCCCGTCCCCTGGCTGTGCATACCCAATGCAGAGCCAAATCACATCATCCCACATCACCTCCTCGCCATCACAGAGGAGCAACCTGGAGGAAACTGAGGCACAGGCGCTGATTTCCCCTTCAGAAAGCACTCAGTGCTAGAGACAGCTCGTGCTTTTATTGCCATCGCTGGAGTCTTTCTTCCCACTCCTCTCCTCCCATCCTTTCTTCTTTCCCGAGGCGCAGGGTGGACAGTCCATATGGCACGGAGCGGAGGGGTGCAGCAGCACGGCACCAGCATCCAGACACCGCTGCCACCAACCCTCCATGTCCTCCCACTGCACTCAGTAAGACAAGGGGAAGGAAGGGCTTGGGGCCCTTTCCCAGCCCCGCATCCATGGGGCAGCGTTCCTCCTGCCCCCAAACCAAACCACACCAATCCAGGCTCCCAGTGCAAAAGGCTTGAATTCACTGGGTTCTTCCCGAGCAAACCAGTGGGAGGCTCTAGGGAACGCAGTGCAATGGGATGGGGAGCAGGGGGGGCTGAAGCCACCCTATTGCTCCCTCATTCCCACTCCAATGTTCTGTCACCACATCCCATCCATGTCGCGTCCCCTCCAGCCCCACTGGGAGCCATCAGCAGAACTGCAAGGGAAGCAGAGCCGAGGGTTGGGGGGGGGGGGGGGCAGCGAGTCCCATTGCTGGGCGGTGCTGGGGGGCCCTGCCACCCCCACTTTGGAGTCCTGGATGTGTGCCCACAATGGGGTCGGGGGGGGGGGGGGGCAGCAAGGGGGACCAGCATCCTAAAATGGGACAGGGGAGGCTTGGGGGATGCTGAGCCCCCCTCCCCACCCGGTACGCACCTTCCAGCGGTTCCCACATTCGTTGCACAGCACGAACGTCGTCATAGGCTCATCAGCACTGCGGGTCTGCACCTGGGAAAGGGAGCAGGCAGCCGGGTCAGCAGGCATTGATGATTCCCCCACATTATGGGTTGGGGTCCCCTGGGTGTGCCCAGGCTCACCTGGTTGTAGGTGCAGTTCTTCTTCTTGCACTTGCCGCACTGGAAGAGGTCGGTGACGGTGCCGCCCGTTTTGGCCATCTGGTGCTCACGGATGGCCTCCTGGGTCATGGCGTTGCGCAGCTCCTTCAGCTCATCGCTGGCCATCTCCTGCCATAAGGGAACCAGGTCAGCACCCGTTGGTCGCCACCCGTGGGTGCCAACAACCCCCCGTAGGCCCTTCATCCTCCCAGCTCTGCAGGATTTGGGCTGACCAGAGGCCAACACTGTCGGAGAAGATCTCTAAGGTCATCGAGTCCAACCGTCAATCCATCCCCACCACGGCCCCTCGTAGAATCATTCAGGTTGGAAAAGACCTCCAAGATGACCGAGGCCAACCCAAGCCAAGCCCACCGCCATGCCTACTGACCATGCCCCCAGCTGCCACATCTCCACAGCTCTTGAGCACCTCCAGGGACGGTGACCCCACCACCTCCCTGAGCAGCCTACTCCAGTGCATTGCCATTGGGCTTTTCCTACTATCCAACCCGATCCCGCTCTGTGCTTCCTAAGGGACTCCAACCCACCCAGGGGATCGAGCACCCCATCCTCAACCCCACATCTCTGTGCACCTCGGCGGTCATACGGGCAATGAGGGCGGGCGCGATGGCCCCGCACAGCACGTTCCTCCGCAGGTTGGGGTTTTTGGGGTCCTTCAGGTTGCTGATCCTGCTCCGCACCCGGTTGCGATACTTCATGTCCGTGCTCTTCAGCTCCTGGAAGATATGTGGGGCCAGTCAAGGAAATCAAATTCCTGGAGGAGGAATGGTCTCTGGGTCGCTGATCGTGGCCAAAGGGGAGACCCCAAAGCATGAAGTTGGGGGTGATCAGGATGTGGCCCTGTCCCGGTAGAATGGCACAGCCCGGACGCTGCACTGGACCAGAACCCGGCACCCACAGCAGTAAGGATGCCTTGGGCTTATTTCATTCCCTAGGGTGAAAGACATGTCCCCATGCAGAAGGAATGGGGACGTGCAGCACCAGGGCAGGAGCATATGGGATGGAGCAGCCTGCGGACGCTCAGCATCAGCCTTTAGTACGGGCTCGGGGCTCCCTCTGCAGGCAGCGGGGCCAGGCAGGCCTTGGCAACTCTCCTCACCTCCTGTCCCCGTCCCTGTCGTTCCTGTCCCTGTTTCCACCACCTTGTCCCTGTCCCCCACCCCAGGACCCCGCAGCAGCAGCAGCCGGGTGACCACAAAGGATATGGTCTTCTATCTCAGATGCCATCTTCTCACAGTTGACACCGAACTCCTTGTAGTCATCTGCAGGGAGAGGAAGGGGGTGGTGTTGGGGTTGGAACCAGAAGGGCCTCATTCTGCACCCACAGAGCTCCAACAAAGCAGCCAACGGGGCATCTCCAATGGGAAACACAATGGAAACCCAAAGGGAAACTGAATGGGACACCCAATAGGGCACCCAATGGGGCACCCAACAGATACCCAATGGGGCACCCAATGGGAAAGTCAATGGAAACTCAATGGAAACCTATTGGGGGCTGTGCCCCCAAACTTATCCTTCTAAAACCTTACCCCCTTCCAATGACCACACCCAGACCCCTCACCCAAGACCCCACGCATCTCCTTTTCCAATCCTTTAGGGCCAAACACCCCTCACCACCCCACCCCACTCACCGTCCATGCGCAGGGCGGCCGTCAGCATCTCGATGCATTTGTCCCGCACGGAGTCCCCGGTCAGGTAGCAGGGGGGCAGGAGGCAGATGCTGGGTGAGAAGGAGGGGCTGCTGGGGGTCCGCGGCGTCTCTGCTTTGCCCTTGCTGCTGTTGGCTCTGTGGAGGCATGGGGAGGTTTTGGGGTCCCGCACAGTTTGGGGGCACGGCAACCTCATGATGGGGGCACAGATGGATCCTACCTGTCTCCGTTGCTGTCGCTGGAGCTGCGCCGGGAGCTGTTGGGAGCTGGTGAGGGGTTGGCACCTGTGGAGGGTCTCCTGGGGGTGACATGGGGGGGACGGCAGTGGTGACACCAGCGATGGGGCATGCAAAGCGTGTCCCATGGTCAGAGCGTCCCCAGCAGTGCCAGGGACGGGGAGGTTGGCACCAGCAGCCACCACCGCCACCACGGTGCCCATCCCTGAGCCCATCTCTGGCAGATGCAGAGCTGGGGGTGCCCCCCCTGCCCCGTACCTCTCTCCTGAGGGTCTCTTCTGCGGGGAGGAAGAGGAGGATGCGGCCGAGGACCGCGAGTCGGCAGAGTCCCTCCTGGCAGGAGCAGCCCAGTGTCAGTGCACAGCAATAGGGACCGAGTGATGGGTCTGGAGTCCCCCCCAGCCCAGCCCAGGGCCCCCACCTCTCCTTCTTGCCATCCAGAGGTGATTTCTTCGAGGGTGCAGTGGGGCTCCGCCTGGTGCTGGGCTCCCTTCATGGCAAAGCACAAAGGAAACTGGGGGATGCTCTCAGCTCCCAGCACCCCCGTGTCACTGGGTCCTGCCCACCCCCACCAGTAAAGTGCTTCCCAGCCCCCCCAGAGTGCCCTGCATTCAGGGGGAGGTTGGTGGGTACCTCTCTGGGTTGGGGTCAGTGGGGTGGCCCTTTGGGGGTGCCGCATGGGAGCCGGACTTGCTGGGCTTCCTGCAGACAAAGAGAGTGGGGTGGCTCAGCAAGCAGCCCCAAACAGCCCCCACTTTGGCACAAGGAAAGGGAAATCCTGGTTCTGTGGCACTGCACCAGGCGCTGAATTCCACACCTCTCCTTGTGCTTCTCTCTGTGCTTCTCGGTTGGGTTCTTGGGGTGCTTCACTGGTTGGGGGTTCGCCCCTTCACTGGGACTGGGGACATCCAACCTCTTCTCTTTCTCCTTCTTCTCTTTCTCCCCATCCGTGTCCTTCTCCTTCTTTGGGGGGGCAGAGGACTCTGGGGATTGAGTGGAGTGACAGGCATGGCGCGCACCGAAGTGTGGGATGTGGGGCTGGAGGCACCAGGACCCCACTATGGGCATTTTGGGGGTGGCTTTCCGCCCCTCTCACCCAGCAGCCTCTTCCAGTTCTTGATGAGGATCTTGGCCGAGGCCACCACCTCTTCATCCGAGCAGTGCTTCCGCACCGAGTTGACGGCCACCCCGATGCGCGTGGTCTGGGGGTGGGCGTTACAGGGTCACCTTCCCCCACTGGTGGGGTTGGGATGAGCAACACCACCCCTTCAGGTTCCCCCGACCCCTCTCACCTGCAGCAGCTGGATGGTCATGGTGTAACCAGTGAGAGACTTGAGCAGGTCCAGAGCCCCTTCCTACGGCAGAGGGAGGAACACGAGACCCACAGGGGATCTGCCATCAAAGTGGGGACACCTGAGGGGTCCCTGGAGTGGTCGGGACTGCGTGCCCACCATCAGTGATGCTCCCATCAAACCCAAACCTGCACCCATGGGAAGGGCTGGGGACAGCAATGCATCCCCAAGGGCCACACGGCACCAGGTTCCCAGCCTGGCCCTCAGGCACACGGTGCCTGTGGGGTTATATATATCCCAGCATGGCTCTGCATGGGGTCATCTTCCTCCCCGGTATTTTTAGAGCTGCAGAAACAGATGGAGGGTGCAGGTAGCATGGTGGAGTTGCGTTGCTCAGAGCTCCCAGCACAGGGGACATCCCCATACTACCTCCCAGCTCTGACCCCTCCCCAAAGTGGGGTAAAGCAGGAGGGTTGGGGGGCCGAAACCACAGCCTGAGGCTGGGCAAGGTCACCTGTGAGCCACGGGGTCATTCCCAGCAAGGGAAACTGCAGGGAAGGGTAATTGCAAAGGGAAGAGCAAACTGCCCACGTGGCTGCTGCAGAGTCTGAGTTATTGCATTTTTAGCATCCCCGAAAGCACAGGGTTTGGGAGGATGGCACTGCTGTGAGCTGTATGGGGCAGCCTGCACCTTGCCAGGGCAAAGTCTGGCTGGAACAGTCAAATATTAACCTTGAGGGCTGGGCTGTCCTCCATTCCTCCCCCCCCCCCCTCCACCATGGAACCGGATCACCACTGGGTCCTCACCTGGTGCACAGGAGCGGGGCTGTGTCCTGGGTTGCATGGGAGCCCCCCCCCCCCTTTGCATGGTTACAAAAGGCACAGCTGTACTTGGGGTGCTGGGGGTGCTGCTCCCACCCCCTATCAAGTTTTCCTCTGCACGTCGCTGAGCTCATGGTGCCAGCCCTAACCCACGCTGGGTGCTGGTGGCTGGGCTCCAAGCACCTGTCACCCACAATGGTCCCACACCAAAGGGGTGCTCAGAACCACCAGCCCCCCACCCAGGACCCTTCCACAACACCCCATCCCCATGACCTCTAGCAGCGGGGTGCACCCATGGGTGCCTGCTGCAGCTCCACGGTCCTGAGCTGGGCAGCACCCTGGGGTGCTCAAAGCTCCCTGTGCTGTGAGCAACAGCAGCGGAGGCAGAGCAAAGCCTCCTCCTCCTCCTCCTCCTCCCACCCCACCTTGGGGAAGTCTGTGCTTTCCCTCCCTTCCCCATCCCAAGCCTTAGCTGCACCCTCCAAACACGCCCGCACACGCCTGCAAAGATGGCAGGGGCGTGCAAATAGGCAAGGCATGCAAATCTTGCACCCGTGTGCAAACGGGCACGAGGCTGCAAGTATCAAACCCCCGTGCAAAGAACGCGACACGCGCCACCGACTGCACACGTGTGCAAACATTGCACTCGCAGCCCTGCCTGCCTTACCGTGCTCTTCCTGGCCACCATCTTATCCAATTTCTTGGCAATCCGGACCAGCTCCTCAGCAGGCCCCATGCTGGTAGCTTGAAGTGTTCCAGGCTTTGGAGGTTGCGGGAATAAATTGTGGGGCTGAGGTGGGTGCAGCAGGCATGGGGCAGGGGCACGGAGCGGAGAGAGGAGAGGAAAAGGGGAAAAGAGAAGGAAGGAAAGCAAGGGAGGAAAGCAGAAAGGAGGTGTGGCTGTCCCGGCCAGTTATAAACTCCTGCCAGGCAAGCGAAATAACACGGGGCAGGGCTAAATATAACCCAGAGCAGAAGCAGGACAAAGATTGCAGCGCTGGGGGAGGCGATGCAATGGGGACGTTGCGCCCTTTAGGGCCGGGAGGCTCAGGGGGGCTCCAGGAGGTGCCGGAGCCCAGGGTCGGCAGTGGGAGGGCGCTGGGACGTGGCCTCGGTGCTGCCCGGAGCCACGCGGGCTTGATGCAAGTCGCTGCAAACATTGCACGGTGGGGGAAGCGCCTGGACTTCACCCCGTGGCACCGACGGCCCCAAGGAACCACGGCTGGGGCTGAGCTGCAGGGATACCCCAGCACGGCACCGACGCTGAGGTGCTGTTGGTGTTTCCACAGCCCGGAGCCCATCCAGTGAGCAAAGGCAGAGCTGGGAGGGAAGGATGCTGCTGTCATCCGTTGGCACTGCTGGTGCACCCCGGCTCCCTGCTGCCACCCCTCCTGTCCCCAAGAGGGAGCCCAGCATCAGGATGGAGGGACACCACCCAACAAGGAGGGGGAGGGGGAGGGGGGGAAATGGGGATTGCACACCAGGCGCTTATTACAAAAGGAATGGTTTTATTAGAAATGAGAGAGAGAAAACGTGAAAAACAACAAAACAAAGAGTTTTCTTTCTTTCTTTGAGATGAAACGTCCGACGCACAACGAGGTGGATGGGGATAAAGCAAAGGGATGGGGGAATGTTGGTCCCAGAAAGCAGCTGCAGAAGGGCCCCATCGAGCACCCCTCATTCCCCCCCCCACCCCCCCCCCAACCTTGAGACCCCCATGGCCAGGCGGTGACCAGCACCCACCCGAAGGATGGTTGGTGGGGGTTTTGGAGAGGTGTTAAGGCATTTCCCAGCCCTGCTGCCCTGGAGGGCTCTCAGAGACAGGGGGTGGGGGCAGGCTGTAGCTGCAACCCCCACCCCCAAATCCCGAAAATGATGGAGAAAAGCCTTATCCTTTTTCCTACCAATCGCAACCAATTCACAGTTGTGGTAGAGGTGGCACATGGCAGCTGACCCCAGTAGGACTGGGAGCTGCATTCCATCCCCCCCCCTCAGGGAAGGGAGGGTGAGGGGCAGCCCCCCAGCCCCAAATCCCTGCAGCTCTGGGAGGGGCTGAGCCCACAAATCTTATGCCACCGGTGCAGCAAGCGTGTCCATTCTCTGCCTGACGGCCACAGAGGGGGTGGCAGCCCTTGGGCTCTCCAAAGCCACCATCCAGGGGGGATCTTCCCAACATCGGGGTCCCCAAGTCCCCCTGGAGGGCAGCATCCAGCACGGTGCCATGTCATGGACCCAATGCCAGGTGGAGAGGACGGCAGCAGAGAGGGGACGGAGGACGGCCACAGCCCCCCCCATGTGCCACCAACCCCGTGGGGACGGAGCGGGCGGTGGGGATGCAGTCAGTCCTGCAGGAGGTGCACGAAGCTGGCAGGGAAGACACCGGTGCGGGAGCCGTCACCTTCAATGAAGCCAACCTGGGGGTGCAGAGAGGGAGGTCAGGGGGTGAGGGGTCATGCTGTGTATCACAGGGAGAGAGACATGTCACCCAGGTGACCCCCCCCTAGACCAGGCGTCACCCAGCAGCGTGCTCCAGAAGGAAGGGAATGCAAGGACAGCGGGGTGGGGGGGGGGCCGTGGCACATAGTGCTCACCCAGCTCTGCTCATCCTCCTCCCGTGTCACCACGATCACCTCCCCTTTGGAGAAGGTCAGCTCCCGTGCCTTGTCTCCCTTGCAGTCCACCACTGCCTTCACCCGCTTCTGCCTCCCCTTGGCCTGCACCAGGAATGGGGTCAGTGAGGAGGGGGAGGGCAGCGGCACCCCCACCCCACATCCACATTAGATGTGATCCCCCCAATCCCTCCATCCTGGGAAGAGAGCAGCAAGGATGCTCCCCCATATGTTGTACCCCCTCTGACCCCCCCCCCCCCAAACCACAAGCTGTGTGTGACACCTACCGGGGCGAAGCGTCGGGGCATGGGCACGGGGGGCACCTTGCTGGGACTGGGGTCCTCGGGGCTCTGGGGGGGGGTGGCTTTGCCCACCACACCACTGATGCGCCGGTAGGAGCGGGTGCTCTCAGAGCTGAGGGGACATTGGGGACCGCATCAGCCCCCCCCCCACCCCGGCCATTCCCTGTCTGCCCCCCACCACAATGGGACCCGAGGGAGTAGGGTGTCACCTGAGGTGGTGATGGAGAAGGACCTTTATTGTAAGGTGGGGACATTGACAGCCACCAGCAGCCCCCACCCTCCTTCAAATCATTCCCAAAAAGGGACAGAAGAAAATTCTGGTAACTTCCCATCCGGCCCTATTGGTGTCCCCCCCTTAAGAACCTGCGTCACCTCTAGGGAGAGCCCCCCCTTCCCCTCCCCACACACTGCCCCAGTCCCCTCCCATGTCCTCAACCCCTGGCAGTGGAATGGTGACATCTTTGCTCCAGTCTCACCCCCCACCTCCCCCCATGCACAATTTGGGGTTCCACACCGCAATGTGGGGTCCTGCATCCCACGCAATGGCTGCACCCCCACCCAACATCCCCCATACATTCCCTCCTACCCAAACTTGACGGGGGTGACATCGGGGCTCACAGCAGCCGGCGGGGGCTGCCCGGGGGAGGGGGCACTCAGCTCTGTCCCTCTCCGTGTGCCTCCGCTCTCCGTCTCTGAGCGCGTCTCCCAGTACGCCGCCCGCCGCGCTTCGGGGGGGCTGCGGGTGCTGGCAGCCGGGGGGGGCACAGCTGTGCCCTCCAGAGCCCCCGCGCTGCAGGAGGAAGAGGAGGAGGAGGAAGAGGAGAGGCTGCGAGGCGCGGGGGTCTCCGTCACACCAGCAAAGTGCGGCTCTGACGTCTGCCGGGGGAGCTCAGGGCGCTCTGGGCGCTCTGGGGCGAGGGGACACAACGGGGACATAATAGGGACATGATGGGGACACTGAGGCTGGCGGCACGGCACCGAGCACCGCCAGCATCCCAAGGGTTTCCCCCCCTCCCCCATCCAGACTCACCCGTGGGGCTGTGCTTAGAGCGGGGGCCGCCCCGTGTGGGGTTTTTGAGGGGCAGAGGAGGGGGCAGCTCCTCGCTGTGCGCCCGGCGTGGTGCGGGACGGGAGGCCACCAGGATGCTCTCGTAGGTCTGGTTGGTGATGTCCATACCTGTGCAGCTCCAGCGTGGGGGGGGGGGGCAGGCAGGCGGGGGGCTGGCAGCCAGTGGCGAGGGGCCTTTGAATGAGCGCTGCAGGGGGCTCACCTATGGCCAGACCCAGAGATGCTGGTGGGCTTCTTGCATCACCGCACCCCAGTTCCGCACCCCTACAGCCCCCCCCCACAACCCACCTGCACTATTTTGCCCCAATTCTGTACCCCTACAACCCCCTACTCCAATCATTCCACTGCACCCCTACAGCCCCCCCCCAACCTGCGTGCACTGTTTCACCCCAATTCTGCACTGTACCCCCACCCACACCCTCCTGCTCTCCCTCACCCCACCCACACCCCTTCCTGCCCCCCCCCCCATCCCATTGCTGCGCCCACAGGGTCTCCCCTCCCTGCCCCCCATCACAGCCACCTTCTCCTCCAGCTCGTCCTCGCTGTCATAGGTGTAGTCCTGGGGCGGTTCCCAGTCGTAGTCCACGTGGACCTGCAGGGAGAGCTTCCCCGCCTGCGCCTGCTCCAGCTGCACCACACCAGGGTCTCAGCACAGGGTGTGGAGGGGGGGGGGGGGGGGGGGGTCCCAGGTGCCCCCTACCCCTGCACCAGCCCCATCCCCGTGCCCCCCTACCAGCTCCTCGCACTCGCTGTGCTTCAGCCTCCGCGCCACGTCCAGCGCCGTCTCACCCGCTGCATTCACTGCACAAAGGGGATGGGGGGCTGCAGCCTGGGGAGCACCCCGCTCCCCCCCAACCCCTCACCCCCATATCCCGGCCCCATTACCCGTCCCAAAGGCGGCTTTGCCCTTCAGCAGCAGCTTGATGCAGTTGGGTTGGTTGTAGAGCGCTCCGTAGTGCAGCGCCGTGTTCCCATCCTGCGTCACCCGGTCCAACGTTCCCCTGCACAGAGCCAGGAGCAGCTCAGCACCCTGTGGGGATGCTGCAGCGCCATCCGGGGTGGCAATGGGACACGATGGGACGCACCCATTCTGGATGATGAAGTCCACCAGCGGGAGGGACGATCGGTCCGCGCAGCGCACGGCCACATGCAGCGCCAGCTCCCCTGTGTCCTGCTGCCAGGAGGGAGGGGATGGCTGACCCCAAGGATGCTCACAGCACGCAGGATGGGCAGAACCCCAAACCCAAGGATGCTCGAACCCACACAGGTGGGCTTTTGGGGGACATTTGGGATGCGCGCAGCTCACCTGGCCCTCGGGGCTGGCCAAGGGCTTGGTCAGGTCGTGTCCTTCGGCGAAGGCCTGCAGCAGGGCCAGGAGGTCACGGTTGTGGATGGCATCCCGGAGGCGGTGGGGCTCACTGAGCCCCCCCCGCTGCACGAAGCGCCGCTCCATGTATTTGGCCACGATGAACTCCTTGCGTGCGCTCCTGCAGGGAGGGCAGCATCAGCATGGGACCCCCACACCTTCCTGCCTCCTCCCATAGTGCCACAGGGGGGGAGAGACCTCTGCAAAAGGTGCAGGACCCAAAGAGCAGCGGGGACAGCGGGGTGACCCATCCTTGAGCTTTCTCATAGGGATTTGGGGGGGTGGGGGGGCGGGTTAGGGTTAGGGAAAAGCAGGAACCTTCCCATCCACCCACCCTGCGCTCCCCCAGACTCACATATCACTGCCAGCTGAGGGCTTGGGGCAGTCCTGTGTGGGCAGCGTGGCCTCCATGATCTCATTAAAGCGTGTGTTCCCAATGCTGACAGCCAGCTGGGGTGATAGGGCAGAGGGAGTGAGCACAACGCATGGAGTGACCTCCCCCCTGCCCCCCAAATCCTGCCCCCTTGCAAGGCCCCTTCCTCATCATGGCGAGGGGTGTTCACCAGATCCACACAGGATCTTCCCATCCAGCCCCCCCAGGGATGAGCCTCTCTCATAGGAGAGGTCTGTTAGAGGAGGGAGGGGGTTCTGGGGGGGCAGCCAACATCCCCTTATCTCTTCCCAGGGCTTCCTGCAGCACCACATGGGGGACTGCAAGTCACGGCTGGGCAAACTGAGGGCAGCTGTGAGCAGTGGGTGCAGAGCAGAGGGAGGAGGAAGGTTGAAATCTGCACCCAGACCCCAAGCAGAGGGTGATACCCAGCGGATGCAAGCCCACCCCAAGGTGCAGGGAGCCCCTTACCAGCAGCTCAGAGGTGCTGAGGACATCCAGGGTGAGGGACTGGATACGGGAGTAGTGCACACCCAGCTCCCGGTGGATGCCAGAGCACTCAATGCACGTCAGGATGCCCAGGTTGGTGGAGAGCCACGTGGGGTCTGCAGGGTGGGGGGGCTCAGCATCACCTCCCCTCTGCGACCCCCCCCTGCATCCCTGCATCCCAGAACCCCAACCTACCCGGCGCCCCGCAGTCACAGCACTGCTTGTTGCCTGGCATGTTCTTCACCTCGCTGATGACCAGCTTGGTCAGCTCCTGCACGCTGCCATCTGCCCCACTGCCTGCTGAGGCCGCCCCGCCGTTTGGTTCACCCTTGAAAGCATTGCTCAGGGCTTCATCTTTGCTGTTCTGCAGCACCGAGACCCACCTGGGCAGGGGGAGCAGAGCAGGGATGCAGGAGGGCACAGCTGGGAGCAAAGGGTGCAGCCCTGCAACGCTTTTGCCCGCTCGCAGTACTTACACAATGCACTCCTGCTCATCCTCTGCTTGGAAGTGGTACGTCCTGTTGTCTGCAGGGATGGGGAAAGAGGGGAGCGGGGCATTTAGGAAAGGATAAAACTGCAAGAAAGGACTGCAAAGGGCTGCTTTAGAAACTCTCTTTGTCTCGAGTTCGCAACCATCCACGTGCCCTTGTGTCCCAGGACTGCTGCAGGGACCCACAAGCGGACACACACGGGGATGGAGTGGTGGCACTCACGTGTCACCAGGTCGAAGCACTTCTTCTCCTCTGCGTGGGGCCGCACCTGGCAGGTGAGCAGGTTCAGCTTTACAGGGGGACGGTTTATCTGCCAGGCACCAGGACAGAAGTGAGTTAAAGGATGGGGAGAAGGGAACTGATGAGGGACGTGATGTGCATCACCGATCGTGCTAAACCATCCCCGGGGGTCCCTCTCGGGACAAGCAGAGGCTCAGTCCCTCTCCCTTTGTAGGACGGGCGATGGGAACGTGTCAACGGGACGCGTCCCTCCAGCGGAATTCTGTCCCTGCTGCAGTTCGCAGCCTCCACCGCCAGAGGGCAGCACGTCCCTAAAATCACCCCAGATCCTCTGGGCCCCTCTGGACCCTCAACGCCCCCCTCGCTGCCCCCACGGAGAACGCCATTCCCTCCCACCGATGGGCACCAACGTGCAGCACAGCCTGGTGGCTCGTCTGGCTGCTGGGACACATGGGGTGCAAATGGGACACTTGGACCGAATGGAGAAAAGGCCTAGGCCTGGAGTCACGTTCCCAAAGGCCACTGAGTGCTGCGTGGCTTTTGGGCATCCTCCAGCCCCATGCCGCACAATTCCCACCAGTACTCAGCAGGAGATGTTGCAAACTGGGCTCTCAGTTTGGGATGCACGGTGTGCTACCATGCACCATCCCAGGATCTGTGCCTTCCGGCAGCACCCCAAATTTCCCCCTATGGTGTACGTGGGGTTGGATGCTCACCGTGCTGTGGGAGATGGTCAGGCAGCCGTACTTCACACCACATTTCCTCTTCTGCCACACTTTGCGGATCCTGAGGCAGAGGAGGAGGAGCGAGGACTCATCACGCAAACCCCAACCACATCCATCTGTCCCCACACCACCCACAGCAGCCCCCCCAGCAGAGCTTTGATGGCTTTCTGGGTCTGGGGTTGTGCCTCTTGTACCTTCCAGAGCACACAGCTTCAGACCAGACAGGACCAATTGCTCCTGAGGGTCTGGCAACGCCGAAATCCTCATCCAAATGAGTCCACCCTGGGTTCTCCCATCTCTGGGGCCTCCCATGAGAACAGTCAGGGTAAAAAACACTCATCCTCACCCATCGCTCTTCTTGTACAGGAATCCCGACTTCTCTGTCCCATACTGCTTGTTCCCTTGGTGCTGGTGGATGCTGTAGCCACTGCCAGAGTTCTTCCTGCTCAGGTTTTCCTGAGCTCATCAGGAAAAAAATAAATAAATAAAAGTAAATAAAAAGACTCATTTAAAAAGCACTGTGAGAGAAATGGAGGTGGCCAAACTCCTGGGGGATCTCACTCTGGAGGGCACAGCCCACACGGGCAGAGATCCCCGTCCCCTCCACGCATCCCTCCTGCTCTGAACCCATGGATGCTCTCCCTAATGATACTTTCCTACGGATGCCATCCTTCCCTATGGATATCCTCCCATGGATGCTCTCCTCCAAGCATCCCTTCTGCTCTGTTCCCATGGACATCCTCCTCCCTAATGATATTCTCCTACGGATGCCCTCCTCCCACAGAGGTCTCCCTCCTGCTCTGCTCCTCCAAGGATGTCCCCCAGCTCTCGTTTCCCTGTCCCTAAGATAAGGGCACTCACTCACTTAGCACCCAACCCTCCCCAACCCCACCAGCTGGCTCTCACCTCCTTGCTTTCCAGCTGCAGGATGCTGCGGAGGGCATCGCGGGTCTGAGTCAGCTGCTTCACCTCCTCCTCTTGAGCTTGGTGGAGCTGGAATGGGAGGTGGCTGCTGTCACTGGGGGGGGGGGGGAGAGGGTGGCAGCTCGGGGACAGGGGACGCCCTGTGGATGGGAGGTGGGGGGACTCACCGAGTGGAGGGACACAGCCAGCTTCTCGATGAAGGGGTAGAGGTTCTGGGCAGCCTTCCAGCCGTCTTGGAAGAAACTGGGCATTTGTTTCATGCAATTAAGATGCAAATGGGGAGAACGGAGAAAAAGAGGTTATTTAGTGAGGACGTGGCAGGGGATGGACGCAGCCGCCTGGGGAAGCTGCTCTTGTTTGCAGCTCCTCTACGAATGGGAGATGGAGAGATGCTGCTGAAGCTCAAATCCAGCCCGTGGAGGTCAGGTACCCCCAAATAGCTGGGATGTTTAGGACAGGATCGTTCTCAAGCTGATCCCTCTCTGCTAGAGATCAGATGTTGGGCCTGGGGGTGGCATCCCAGCTGAGGGCATCGCCACTGCTCCTTCCCTGTCTGTTTCCCTGCTGGAGAAGCTGACACAGCACCAACATCCCCAGCCCCAGGGTACAGCAGGAAAAAAAAGAGGGGACATTCCCGTGCTCCGAATGCTGTGAGCTCTGAGCCAACAGCAGAGCTGAACTCATCCCTGGAAACCCATCCAGAAACCAAATCATCGGATACATCCCCAGCCAAGCCCCTTCCCCCAGCCCTTACAGACACATCTGCAGCTCCCCGAGCCAACAATCCCAACCAGACAGCAACGAGCCCTGCCCAGCATCCTCCCCACAGCTCTGTGGGGTCGCTCAGTCCCCACGACGGGGATGGGACCATCCCCAGAGCCCCACAAACGCTCCCAGGGATGAGCACCTACTTGTGCTGAGCATGGAAAAACTTGATGAGGCTCTGCAGGAAATCCGGCCCTTGCTTCATCTGGCTCTCACTGGCTTTCAGCAGGTACTGGGGAGGCAGAAGACAGCAGGTTGTAGGCAATGGGATGAGGACCAGCCCTCACCCTGCAGGCAGAAGGGTTGGATTGCTGGCTGGGCTTCAAGGAGCGGAGCCACGAGGTGGGTTTGCAGGCAGGGACCACCCCCAGAAACCTGGCTTTGGAAAGCCTCCAAGCCCTGGGAAGCTGAAGGAGCGAGGCGGGCCGCAGGGCTTGCAGCTGAGCACGCTGCTCTCACTGCTTATTGCTTCTGGAGTTAATAAATAACCCAAACACAGCTCGGATCAAGGAGGGGGGGAAAAAAAAAAAAAGGGAAAAAAAAAGTGATATTTTTGTGCATCAAACCCTGCCGTCACCTGCAGGCAGAAAGACCCTGAGCCAACGGGGCACACGAACCCCAAAAGCAGAGCTTTCCTGCTGTGAGCTGGGCTGCAGCCCCACACAGCTGTGGGGCCGGGCTCCCCCCCCCTCCCTGTGCTGTGATTTCAGAGGTGAGCGGAGGGGAAAGCAGCCAGCGCCAGCTGGGGGGGTTTCCATGGGGGAATAGCAGTGGGATGGAGCCCCCAGGGGGCACCCCATGTCCCACCTGCAGGGAGCAGGAGGGATGGTGACAATTCCCCATGGCTGGGGAAGCGCACGGGTGACAGTGGCTTTGTGGGGACCTCCCCATGTCCCAAGTCGGTGCGAACAGCAGGCTGAGACCCACATGGGGATGCTCCCAGCTGCACTGCGGGGAGATGCACCCCACCCCCAGCTACAGCAACAGCGAAACCCACATACAAGCACAGCACCCACATGCCAGCCCCCCGTAGAGCTGCACCCCGCTTCCACGCAGCCGCTCGCTGTGGGACTGCTGCAAGCAGCCCCTCCCCGGCCGGGCCGTTTCCATGTGCTGTTATTTATTTCACAGTGGTGCTATTCAAAGCAGTGACTCATCAGACCCAGCCCCAGCAGCAGCCCCGACCCTGGAGTAGGAGCTGCCTCCTCCCTCTGCACCCTGCCCTGCGCTCCCCGAGGGGAGGGGACAGCGCTGGAGAGGGCGGGTGGCACTGAGCCTGTCCTACATCCGTGCCATCGGTACCTGGGGACACTTGGGAGCCTCCCTGCTTGGGCAAAAGGGGCAAACGGCAAAGGTGAACTGCTTCTTTTGGGGGGGGTTTAACAATAAGGATCGCTTTTTGCCCCAAACGCCAGCCTGTGGCTTCGCATGGGAGGGGTGGGAGCAGGACCCAGGGCAGGTGGGGGCAACCCCAGGGGTTCACTACTGGGTGACCCAACGGTGGCATTTGGACCTACATCCCCAAGGAAGGGACAGGAGGGTCCCTGAGCCAGGACCCTGTAAGGAAACATCACGGATGGGGACAGCATCCTGCACCGTGTCTACGTGGGACTGCATCCATGGTGGGGACGAGAAACGACTCCAGCATCCCCACACCACTCTGACCACAGCAGTCCCCGACCCCCCCGGCGCAGCCCCCACCTCACACATGTGGAGCTGGAAGAGCCTCCGCTCCTTCTGTGTGTCCTCAGCCACCTCTGCTGCCGACGGCTCAGCCTGGATGACCCCCGCCAAGCGGGCACGTTCCTTCTCCTTCTCCATCTTCCCCCTGCAGGGTGACACGGTGCTGGGTTAGGGGCAGCCCTGCACCAGAGGGGACTTTGGGGATGGCCCTGCACCAGGGGGATCCCTCCGGAGCTGCAGAGGGGTTGGGATGGGGCAGGGATAGACCAGAAGCATCCCCAGCCTCTCTAGCTGGGCAAGGCTGGAGCAGGGCCCATAAGAGACAAAACACCTTTGTGCAGAGGGGGATCAGGTGGATTTTGCTGGAGGCAGCATGTCGCTTACACTTTGGTCTCGTAATCCTTCCAGGCCTTTTCAATCTGCTTCTTGGAGTCCTGTGGCAAAAGGAGAGAGGGGACAGCAGCCCTTAGAGGTGACAAAAGGACAGGCAGTGACCCGGTGGCACCCAAGCAGAGCCCCAGGGGTGGGCACTTTGCTTTGCAGCACTGTGATCTTCGCCCCCTGCTCCATGCCATGGGTCCCAAAGGCCGTGCCACATCCCCACACCAAGGAGCACGCAATGGGGACCCACCATGCGGCCGTCCTTCAGCTGCCCCTTCAGCAGGCTGTCCAGGGGGAAGGAGACGATGTTGTTCAGGTTCTGCACCTGGAAAGGGGAGAGACGGGCACAGGGGTTCCCCCACGAGTGTCCCCACACCAGAGTGCAGGGTCCTTTCTAGCTGGGACCCTCTCAGCTCAGCGGCTGCCCCAGGAAGGGTTAAGCAGGCTGGGAGCTGCCGGCGGGGCAGGCTGGGGCTTGCTGGAGCTGGCTGCAAGATGTCTGACGTGCAGCCCTTCCCACAAACCACATCAGCGCCGCGGCTGCCAGACCCGGAGCTGCTCCCCCCCATCGCCGCCCCGTCCCCGTCCCCCTGCATCCCGCAGTGCCACCGGTCCCAGAACCCTCCTGATGTCAGATGGCTTCCCAAGGTGTCCCCTCCCCATGCAGGGGGACAGGGCTGTCTCGGTGCCCTTCTCTGACTTCTCCCACCAATCTGGGGGCTCAGGATGACCCAGCAGGGCTCAACGCAATGCCAACATACTTTTACACAGCGGTGGCATCAGATAGGAAGCTCCAATGCCACAAAACAACCCTGCTCAGCCTTATAAAGGCTTCCCAGTGGGGTTTTGTTCCCCGGCAACAAGAGAAACCCAGCTCCATGGGCAGGATCTGGCCCTGAAGGATGGGAAATGGGGTGCATCCTTCCGGGTGTGCAGGGCTACGGACCCCGCAGCCCCAGGAGGGGTTGGGGCTGTGGGCAGCTGTTCCCACGGCTGCAGCACGTGGGGTGAGGTGCTGCGCTGCCCTCGGCCAGGGAACCGGTTCTGCTCCTTCCCTGAATGGGTTCCCCATGGAGCCCATGGATTACGGGGCTCCGGCCGGGATGGATGGGATGGGGAAAGGAGAGGAGCAGAGAGGCCCGTGCTGGGATAACTGGGAAAGGAGGATGGTGAGATCTGAAATTCCTGCTGGGGGAAGGGCAGCAACGACGAGTCTGTTCCCTTAAGCAGAGCCAAAGGCTACAGACCCCATTTTAGGAGGGGGGCTTCAAAAAGGGGTTGGAGAGGAGAGCAGCAGGAATGCAGCATGGGGGTGCACACAGAACCAGCTCCCTCCAGATCCCACCCAGCACAAAAACAGGATCCCAGATCTTCTAATGAGCTCATAGCGCTGGGGAAAAGTGAAATAAGAAGTTGCTTTGGAGCAAAGAGACGCCAGGCAGAGCACAGCCCCTTCCAGCTGCCTCTGCTGCTCCCCACGGCCCCACTGCACGGCTCAGCGTGGCTTTGATTTATTTCTTGGCAAGAGAGATCAGAGATGTGAAAAAAAATAAAAACAGAAAGAAAGGAGGGGAAAAACACACACACACACACACACACACACAAAAAAAAACCCCAATTCCAACCGCATGGCAAAGCACAGCGCTGGTGCCCTGGGACAGAGATGGAAAATGCAGCAAAGGAGGAATGGGGCGTCCTGTAAGGGGAACCCTGAGGGTAGGATGGGATAGGGAGGGCTGTGTAGGGCTGCACGGGGTCATCTCCCCATGGTGGGATGGGGAGGGCCGTGTAGGGCTGCATGGTTGCCCCCCCCCCAACCCCCCCCCGGTGCTCACCAGGTTCTTGAAGAGCGCGGTGACCTCGCGGGTGAAGACGGCCAGGTTGAGGAAGCCGGTGGAGAGCTCGTGGTTGTTCTGTGAGAGGTGGTTGTTGCCAAAGTTCTCCAGGGCTTCACTGTACTGCTCCTCATTCTCCACATGGGCTGTGCCAAGGTTGGGGGGTAGGGGACACAGTGAGGCTGGGACGGCCATGGGTTGGCCCCAGGAGACCACACTGCGAGGTGCCACCAAGCACCATCACCACATCCCCATCCATTCCGGCAGAGCAGAGGATGGCAGCGATGCTCCCTTGAACCACCGTCCCGAGGTTTCCTTTGCTAAACCCTTTTCAGCCAAACAGGGCACCCCAGCACAAGGCCAGGCTGCACGCGACAAAGTCCCCATGTCCCCAGGGCCACCACCCGTGGCATGGCTGGAGGATGGCACTGTCCCACATCGGGGATGCCCAACATCCCCCTCAAAGCGCCACTTACTGAGCCCGGAGACGTGGATGGCTTTCACATATTTCCTGATCCTCTGCAGTATGGCTTGGTCCCCATCCAGGCTCTGAGGAAGCAAAGCACCAAACCCTGTCAGTCTGGGGCAGGGGGGGGAGCTGCCAAGGGGGTGGGCGCAGTGTGGGGACAGGAGGCACCCAGCAGGGCAGGATCGGTGCTGAGGATGCTGCAGCCCCAATTTGTTTGGATCCAAACTCCCAGCAGCTGTGAAAATGCTTCCAGAGCTCCCACAGGGGCTCACTCCAACCAAGGGGAAAATGAAGGTATCCCACCATGGAGCACGGCTGCATCAGGCTGTGCCTGCCACACCAGCACTCATACCCATAGCATGGAGTCAGGCACGGCGTAAGGGGCACACCAAGGACCCCAGCTCCATGTAGGGACCCAGGGCAGAGCCAAATCCCAGCCCCACATCCTGCTGATGGGACAGAAGCAACGCAGATCCCGCAGCCAGGGATGCAGCTTTCTTCAATCCCCTCGTACACGGGTTCAGATGCATCCCCCCCTCCCCCCCCTCACCTCCCCCAGCCCCACACCTTGCCACAAACAAAACCCAACACCAACCCCAGCCCCACAGCGCTGCTCAGAGGCAGACAGAGCCGTGCAAGCAGCCCCAGCCAGCAGGAAAGGGTTAAGGGTGGCTTGGCTGCGCTGCAGGTAGCAGAGGCATGATAACAGGCTGGAAATATTTGGAGGGCGTGAACGGCGAGAAGGGCGAGGGATGAAACCGCGGAGGAATTGCAATAAAGAGCTCTCTCTCTCTCTTGCTCTCTGTGAAGGTTTTGGGGCTGATGTCAAGGTCCGTTTCCTGACAGCAGGGTCAGCTCGGCTCCACTCTTGGGAAGCAAAGAGGCCCCTCCTCGAGGGGAACGCTGCCGGGATGGGGAGGGGGAGGGCAGAGAGAAGCAGAAGGCAGAAGCGCCCCCCACCCCCCCCCCCGGGGCTCTCATAGGGACACTATGGGGGGGATGCTGGCAGCCCCGTGCTGCCCCTGTGCTCCGTGCTCCTCATTACTGTGCCACGGAGTAGTGCAGAGCAGCCCCTGGTTTGGGGGGGGTGACACCATCAGTGATGCCTGTGAGCCCCCAGGCATGGCTCTGCCCTCAGCCACACGGCATCCCAGCACAGCCTCAGGGAGGAGAAACTGAGGCAGTACCGGAGGCTTGGGGTGCACACAGGCACCGCGTATCTGGAGGACTCAGCCTCTCCAGTGCTTTGGGATGGGGGTTACCCCCACCATGGGGCACACGGGGTGGCACAGAGCAAGAACCAGGGACAGTGTGGGGAAGGGAACAGAGCCACATCGGTGACAAGGGATTCCCTATGGGGATGGAGGGAGGGACGGATCCGCACCTGCAGCGCAGCCACCCTCAGCCGGCACACGCTGCTCAATGGGGTCATTCTTTGGCCCCCCCTCGCCGTGCCGCCCGGAGAAGGAGCAGTGCTGGGGGCTGGGTGCATCCCCCCCCTAGCTGTGAGGGGCAGAGTGGGGCAGGATGCAGCCCTGACACTGTGATGGGCACTGCAGGATGCAGCCACCAGCTCCGCGATCACAGCCACCCTGCAGAGACCTGGCCTCCACACCCCCCTGCCCCATGCCTTGCACCCACTCTCCCCTCCAAGTCCAAGCCCCCACGGGATGCAGCTTCTGCCTCCATCACCCCCAAAACCACACACGAGACCCTCAGGAGGGGACAGGACAGCCCACTGTAAGCCCATGAGGGAAACTGAGGCACAGCACAGCTTCAGACAATCAAGTAGAAGGGGGGGGGGGACCTCGGCAGCCCCACAGCCTCCTGCTCTCAGCACGCTGGGGTGCTCATGGGACACTCCGTCCCCTCCCAGTGGGACATCCTGGGCTCAAACCTGGCAGCACCATTGTGGGCATCCTCACTCCCTCCCGCATCCCAAGGCGCCAGCAGTGATACGGGGTGCTGATGAGGTGGATCAGAGTTCAGCTGGACGCATCCTTCCCTGCAGCCCCTCTCCCCAGAGACCCCAGAGCCACTGTCACCAATGCCAGCACTCCGCCCCCCCCCCCCCCAACAAACCCCCATCCCCCTTCCCCTAAATCACAGCCTCCCCAGGGAAGCCGAGCAGCCAAGCGAAATTCCTGCTGCTTCCTCCTGCCCGAAGCTGCCTCCCCCTTGCCAGCCAAGAGCACATGCTGGCAGAATTCAGGATGCCCCCCACCATCCCACCATCCAGCCCTGGGTTCCCAGCCTGGGGGCTGGAGGGGGCCGTAAGCACTGGCTGCCCTTCAAAGCCATTCCTTTGCTAAGAGGAGTTGGCAGAGGATGCGGGACCAGCTGGGAACAGCCTCTGTTGGAGGCAGGAGTGGGGAGAGGGGGGATGAATGCACCCCCCTGCCTGAGCCCCACCAATACCGAAGGGGCTTTTGGGGGGGGGGGGCTAAAAGTCCTCCCCTGGCTCTGAGAGCGGTGAGGCCCTGCAGCCCATCGGGATGTAGCAGCTTTCAGCCCTGAGGCATGATGATGGGGGCAGAGCCAGCCCCCGGGCAGCGCCCAGAGCTGGAGGACCGGTCCGGCTGTAACGGGGACGTTTGGCCCCAAACCGCAGCCCTTGGCCCCGGGAAATCACGCAGTGGGCTGGAGGATGCCAACAGCTCGCGGGTCCCAAAGCAGCTCTGGGGGGGAGATGGGGGGGGGGTGAGGGGGAGAGTCCCCGAGCACTCGGAGCAATACAAACAGAAGCCCCCCACCCCAAAATCCTTTCAGCTCTGCTTTCCCACAGCAGCACCCAGCAGTGCACGGGATAAAGAATCAAGGAGTGCACTCAGAGGGGAGCGCAGCCCAAACCCACCCCCTAAAACCAACCCAACCCAACCCCACTCACCTCCTCCAGAGCCCCCACAGCCCCCCGGCACTTCTGCAGCTTGGATGCGAAGGCGGCGGCTGCGGGGGAGCTCAGATCCTCACCGGTCACGGCCAAAAACTCGGCCACGCTGAGCTGCTCGGGCATGGTGAGAGGATGGGGGGGTTGGGGGGGGGGGGTGGCTGCGGGGCTGAGCCGGGAGCGCACCGGGAGCGCACCGGGGGCTGAGCTGGGAGAGCGCCGGAGCCTTACGGAGCGCCCCGGTGCCGGTGGGGACCGGGGGTGCCGGACCCCGGCTCAGCACCCCGCGCCCCGCACACCGGCCGGGCTGCACCGAAGAGGTTCTCCCTCTGCCCGCCCGCTCGCTCGTTCCTTCCCCGCCGCCATCTCGGGGGCGGTGCCGCCCGTCCCCCCCCCCCCCGCGTTCGTTAAAGGCGAAGCGCTCCGCCGTTCGCCCCCCACCCCCTCTCCTTCCCCTCCGTCCCGGCCCCGACGCAACTCAGAGTATCGAGGGTTCCATGCGCTGCACCGGACACAGCGAGGGTCCGAAGTGCGGAAACTTCATCCTGGAAGCGAAGCCCCCGCCCCACTCTTGGAAAGCGTGGGTTCGGGGCACGATGGGGGCTGCAGCGGTCACTGCCCACCTGGGGGGGCAAAGTTTCCCCTGTAGATCAGCCCCAGCGCATGAGGGTTGGGGTTAAATCCAAATTAAATCCCCAGCCCCGCTCCCCAGGCACAGCGCTGTCCCCATTCTGCCCTCCCCTGCTCGGACCTGGAACAGGGGGCACGTTGTGCAACCAACCCCCCCCCCCCCCCCCCCCCTCCGAGGTCTGAACCTTGCCCCATGGTTACAGTGCTGCCCCTGTGGCTTTGATCCAAAAAAGTCCTCGCAGAGAAGTGAGAGCTGAGGTGGGGGGGGGGGAGAGAGAAGGGAGAATCTGCTGGGAAATAAGGAGAAGTAGGAAGGAGGGGGCATGGGGGGGACACACTAAGGGACATTCCCCAGGTCCTCCACTGCTCTGTTTCTTGGTTGGGGTTCACTTCTCCTGGCAATGTACCGCAAAGGGCAAAAGCCCCCAACCTCTTTGGTTTTCCAGGAGCCCCCCCCCCGTTCCTGGGGCTCACGAGCATGAGGCCGCACTGTGGGAACCCCTTCTCCTGGGGCAGGTTGGGTGGGTTCAGAAGCCCATCCGCTTTCTTCCCTTCTCTCCAAGTTACCCTGGGCCCCATTCAGTGCCCCAAACCATGCAGCCCCTAAACCTGCCCACAACCCAACCCCCCCCCCCCCCCAGCTGTCCTTTAATTTCTTGCACCTGCAGCATCCTGCAAACATCCAGTCCTGCAAACAAACATTCAGACCGGTCCTGCTGTAGATTTTGGCACCGGCAGGACTGTGCCCAGCAGCTCACGGTGCTCTCACTGGGTAACGTTTCCCTCGGCAGGGATCTGGCAGGCACAGGGTTGAGGTTTTGGGACCAGTGGGGCTGTTGTGTTGAAAGAAACGTGGGGGCTGCTGGTGGGTCCTGGCTGGAAACCCCCCACAGCAGACACGGGCATCCTCAGGGCGTGGAGGGAGGCTGGACCCCAAGCACGGCATCCCTATCCTGGGGTGGCCCCGCCACCTCCCGGCCAGCACGGGGACTGCCCGGCATCGGCAAGCTACGGGGACTCGGGGATGGAGCTGCGGGCACAGCGCTCTGTGCCTCCCACCCAGCTCACCTCCTCCTCCTCTTCTTCCTCCGCTGGATGAGCAACACAACCCCAGCGTGTGCTGTGGCTCCAGATACAAGCGGACATCACTGGGTGCCAAGTGATATCACCAAAGGACATCACTGCGCATCAGCAGACACTGAGTATCACTGGACATCACTGGGTACCACCAGACACCACTGGGTACCATCGGGTACCACCCAACGTGAGTATCACTGGGTATCATCAGACACTGAGCACCACAGGGCATCACTGGATAGCACTCAACATCATTGGGCATCACCAGACGTTGAGCATCACTGGGTACCACCGGACACCAGCAGGCATCTCTGGGTCCCACCCAACATCACTGGGTATCTCTGGGTACCATCAGGCTTTGAGTATCACCGGACACCACTGGGTACTACTCCATGTCATTGGGTATCACAAGACACTGAACATCACCAGGTACCACTCAACATCATAAGGTACCACAGGGCACTACCAGACACTGAGTACATCACTGGGTACCACTGGACATAACGGGTTACCACCAGACATCAATAGGTATCAACAGACATCCCCGGGTACCACCCAGCATCACTGGGTATCCACCAGACATCGAACATCCAAAACACACCACGAACCACGGCTGGTATTTTGCTGACAACTTTTATTTCATCCTCCTTTCATCCCCTCCCAGGCAGAGGACACCACGTGCCACACATTTCTCACCCACACCGCATCCCAACCAAACTGCAGCACAGCAAACCCGAAAAGGACAACTTAAATACACTCAAAAACTGAATCCTGAACCCCCAACAGCGCTGTGTCAGAGGTGGGTCCTGTATAAATACAGTGCAATAATTAACACGTGTTTTTTGATTGGGGGGGGGGGGGGAGGGGGGGGACTTCCCCAGGGTGTACCCTTTGTGCTAGTGGGGCCACGCTGACCCCACATCACCAGGATGGAGAAAACCCACATGGCCATACCCAGCCCGACGCCAACCAGGGGACAACTTCAGCATAGCCCCAGGTTGGGCCCAGCGATGCTAAAGCCTCCACAGTGAGGAGGGGAAAGTGATGCAGCTTGGGAAAAGCTGATCTGTCCCACACTGCTCCTGACCCCCACCCCACCCCCACCCCGCAGGTACCAACTGCCACCGCACTGCCCCATTAAGCCCCAGTGTCCATCCCCCTAAGCACCATCACGGCACATGGATGCGCCATTTGCCCATGGTTCTGTTTTAAGAGGCTGCAGGTGAGGTGCCCCCACCCCCAAGCTGAGCATCCCCCTCTTGAAGTAAAGTTGCCTCCATCTCAGCTCGTTATTCTTTAAGGATGTTTCAGTGATGGCAGAGGGAGCGCCTGCTCAGTGCCTCTTGACCATCAACTCCAGCCCAAGGAGGTGCTGTTCCAAATGAGCATCCACCACCCCTAAAGCACCACTCTAACTGGGGAGCAACTGGAGTGCCCCCAAAATGCGGCCCCCTCCCCACTCCCCAACACAGCTCCTTCTGGCAGGGGCCCGATTACCACTAGGTGGTGCCCCCAAACCCCATACCCAAAGGCCTGGGGTACCCAAGCACCCAAAGGTCTGCCAGCAGCCCATGGAGCAGCGGGGGCGATGGAGACCCCCAAATCCCCTAGCAAAGCCACCCAGGGCACTGTGCCACCCTCCCCAGCTGTGGGGCAGGGGTGGAGCAGTGAGGAGCAGAGGAGGCTCAGTCCTTCAGCAGCTCACCCAGGTCATATGCCTCAAAGAGGTCACTGACCCCCTCGCCACCCTCCAGCCCCCAGAGGTATTCGTCCTGCTCCAGGGGGGGCGAGAAGGGGACGAAGGGCACCGAGTCCAGGTAGGAAGGGGCGCAGGGCAGCTGGTCCTCTGTCTGCTGCAGGAGGTGATGGGGGGAGCCCAGCAGCCCTGTGCCCACCTCCAGCAGGGAGTGGGGCTGTGCAGGGCTGGAGAGAGGAGGGGATGGGGATAAGGATGGGGCACGGTGGCTATCGGGCAGCTGTAGGGATGTGGGGGGCTCTGAGCTGTTCTGAATGGAGGGCTGGGTGCTGCTGTCCCGCAGCACAGTACTGGAGGGGACATCATGGTCCTTGGTAGGGCTGTCCTCCGGGATCTCCTCTGGGCACAGGTACACCTCGATGGGACCATTGGTGCTCCTCAGGTGCAGCTGCAGGTTGTCCTGGGTGGGCAGAGTAGGGGCTCAGCGGGTGCCCAGAGCCCACCCCACACCCCTAAAGTATCACAGAACATCCCCACTTGGAAAGCATTCACATGGATCACCAAGCCCATCCCCCGGCCCCACGCAGCACCACCCAACCCCCAAACCCACAGAGAAACCTCAACACTGCTCAGGGCAATACGGCAGCACCCATGGGACCCCCCCCAGAGGGCACCGGGGTCGGGGCAGTATGGCAGCACCACGGCACCAACCCCATTTCTTGACCCCATACACACCACGTTGAGGTCGGGCACTTCCAGGCGCGTCTCGGGGGGGGCCTTCACAGCAATCACAGTCTGCTCCTGGAAGCTGCTGATGGCACGGAGGTCCTGGTAGGTGACGTACGCCAGCGTGGGACGAGGTATAGGAAAAAGCAAGGCCACAAGCAGGACAGCTCAATTCCCCACCCAAACATCAACCTCAGCGACATGCAGACACCCAACCGGGGAAGCCTAAGGGGTAGAGAAAGGTACCCAAGCCCTCCAGCCCCGTCTCCCTGAGCAAAAGGATATCTCTGGTTGGCTCCATCATCCGTCAGCTGCCGCAGCTGCAGACTGCACTCCTGCAGGACCTGGTCCAGAGCCCTCTCTGCTCTGCCCAGCTCGGCCAGCTCCCCACGCAGCACCTGCTGCCTGGCTGCCACCGCCGCATCCTCAAAGATCCCCGTCCCCCTGCAAGCGGAGACGGTCCCCTGAGCACCCCACACCCCTTCCGTCACCCCATCGTCCCTTCCCCCGGCTCCCCAGCGTCTCCTACATCCACTGGATGTGGTTCTTGGACTTCTTGCGGATGAGCTGGATGCCCTCCAGGACGTTGGTGATGTCGTAGATGCGGCGTTTCTGCACCTCCAGGAGCTCAGCAGCACGGTTGAGGTCCAGCACTCCATCGGGCGACTCGCTCAGCAGGAGGGTGAACTTCTTGGTGAGCAGCCCCAGCGAGGTGTCGTAGCGCGTCTTCTCACCCGGGGACTTGGGGGCTGCAAGGAGAGGATCCCCACCCCCCCCCACTAAAATCATCTCCCTTAGCATGGGATGCCGAGACCATTAAACCCAGCATAACCCATCAGCTGGTGGAGGAACACCCCAGGTATCACCCCTGCCTCCCCCCGCCCCAGCAGCTCTGTGCCCACGCAGTGAACTGGAACAGCACACCGAGCTGCAGTGAGCACCGCTCCCAGGGGTCACCTCGGGCAGTGCCGGAGGGGACACGGAGCGGCTCTAGGAAATGGGCTCTGCCCCCCCTTCCCTCACCCTGCACCCCCTCCCAACCCTCTCCAGCACCCCAAACTTACTCCTGGGGCTGGGGACCTGTGCCAGCGTCCTGCCCTTCCCCTTTGGAGTGCGGAGCTCAGGGCCTTCCAGGTCCAGTTTGCGCTTGGCCTGGAGATAGAGAGAACACCCCATGTGGGGACAGCCCCAGACATCCCCCCCCAACACCAAAAGGGGTACTGCAGTGTCCCGGGCCACAGGTTGGGAGATGCTCACCTGCCTGCAAAACCACTTTTGGGGTTTTACTGGGAAAAGTTCCCACAGTGATACCGCTGTGCTTGTGATGGGGTGGGCTGAAGGGGAAATGGGGGGATCCCAGCCCCACAATTGCTTCCTGCCCACTGTTCCAGCCCTGGCACACGTGTGGGGAAACCGCAGGGATTTCCCCTCACCCCCAGCTGCTGGCACAGCTCTGTGGGGCTGAACTGTGGGAACAGGGGGTTCCAGGGATGGGACAGCAAGGCTGGATCCTTGCCCCCCTTTCCCCCTTCACAGCCCCACCAGGTCCCCAGGGCTGTCATCCTCACCCCTCCCACAAAAGTGGTTGGAGAGGGGACACCACACCAAGCAGTTCCTGGAAATACCACCCTCAGCACCATTTGGGGATGAGAGACCCCCAGAATTGGGGGAAGGGGGCACAGCAGAAAGATGCTGAGAGAAGCTGGGGGGTGTCAGCAAACCACCCCCCACCCCACAATGGTACCCCCCCCCCCCCAAACATCCCTAAACACAAACAAGGCATTTTGTTTGGGGGGGGGGGGGGGGGGGGAGGGGGGTCATTTATCCTGGCAGCACAAAGCAGCCCCGCAGCACCACCCCCTTTACCCTGTCCCACCCCCCCCCTCAAATCAATACCTGTTTCCTGTCCCACAGGGCCCCCCCCAGCACGTCCCTCATGGCAGCGGGGTCCCGCAGCAGCTCGGCACAGCTCCTGCTCGGAGCTCACCCAGCATTGTGGAGAGGGGTTGGGCTGCTCGGCGCCGTGCCCACCCGAGGGGGCCGGTGGGAGAGCGCCGGGGGCTTTTTTCCAGCCCCCCCAGGGAGCCTGTTTGGTCCCGAGCTCCTGTGGGAATGCACTCCCTTCCCTTCCTCCCTCCCTCCTTCCCCCTAGCAGGTTTTCCCCAGCACCCCCCCGCCCCCCCCCCCCACAGCTCTGCCCCCAACGGTTAACACTGGGTGCATGGGAAACACCTGCCCCAAATCAGACCTCAAGCATCTGCCAGAGATTTGGGAGGGGGTGGGGGGTAGGGAGGAGCATGTCCTGGGCCATCCTACTCCATACACTCCCAGATGGGGCCATCCATGTGTCAGTGTCACCATCTCCCCAAGTAAAGGGGAAACTGAGGCATGGAGCCTCCCGGGGCTCCCCATTCCCTCTCAAACAGCAAAGAGGGACAGCTGGGGGGCTATGGGGTGGGGGGCAATGGGGACCTGCTGCTCCATCTTGTCTACAAGAGACACGACCGTGAAGGACAATGGACAAGGGGGTCCCTCCTGCATCCCAGCTGCTCCCCCCTGGCCGGGCAGGATTAAGCACACGACAGCTGAGCCAGGCACAGTGGGGACGGAGCGGGGGGGGGACAGGATGAAGCAAAGCAGCCAACAAAACCCTGCACCCACGCCCCCCTGTGGGGCAGAATGCCCCCCTCACACCACCCACTGCTGCCCGGGGAGGTGGGGGGGGGGGGGGGTATATCTACACTCCAATGCTAGGGGTGGGAAAAGGAGCTCCATCCGGAGCCCGACGTGGGGGCGAGATGTCGAGGAGGGGGCCGGGCCCCCCGCCAGCTCCTCCTGCCAGGGCTGCACCCAGCGCCCAGCCCAACATCACAGCAACCCCCCCGGGGGCTGTGGGTGCTCCTCCTGCCCGCGCTGCGTTCCAACACCTCCTGCCTTCCCCGGGCTTGCCCGGGCCCTGCCCGGCACCGCCAACCTGGTACCTCCCCCCGGCCCAGCCCAGCCCCGCCGACCCCCGGTGCTCCCGGGGGCGTGGGAACGTGGTTCTAGTGGGGTGGGGGGGCTGCACCCCGGGGTCCTGGCACCACGCTGGGACATGGCCTTTCTGTGCACACCAGGGATGCAGTGCTGAGGTGACATTGGGGTCACATGCCCTTGGCTTACAGGCATATTTGGGGTCCCCTCTGAAAGCCCCATGTCCCAGAACAGAACCAAGAGGGAAAAGCCATTCCCAGGATCTCTCAGTGAGATGGGATCCCCCAGCTGCTCCCAGCACAAAGCCGGGTGCTCCCCACCCCCCAGCAGGGAAAGGGCCCCAGAGCTGCCCTCCCCCCCTCCCCCATTTGCTCTTTGCACGGGCGGCACTGAAACCTCAATGGACTCTGAACCCCCTTTTCCCGGCACAGAGGGGGAGGGGAGGCTGGGACCCCCCTGCAAAGGGGACCCACCCTGCCCTATAGAGACCCCATATGGCAAATATTGCAGATGGGATTGGCAGCAGCTTGAATGGCTCTGGAATAAACGTGTTCCCGGGGGGAGATGAATTTACCCACCCCAGGGTCTCCAAATCAGACACCATGAGACACTGTCCTGGTCTCCCCTAGCAGGACATGGGGGTGGGACAGCCCAGGGTGGGTTCCTGCCCCAAGCAGACCAAGTGTCCCCATGGACATGGCACCAACCCCGTGAGGAGGTGGGAGAGGCTGCAATGGCCCCATTAGGGAGTGGGGTGGAAAAGCTCCTTATCCCATTGCCCCAGCTCTGCACACAAAGGTTGCACCCAGGAGCACAGCCGTGTCACTGCGGTCACCAGGCACATCAGGGTCCCCAAGCATCACCCAAACCCCCATGCAAGGGACAGGAGCAACCTGAGCATCTCCTGCCTACAGGACATGGTGTGGGTGGTAGGACTTGACCCAAACCAAGCTCTGTGGCAGCACATGGAAATGGGACAGCATGCATTGTGCTTGGGGGTGTTATTGGGGAGGGGGGAGCACCGTGTGTCTCTCAACATCCCATGCTGTTTGCAAACAAAGGCAACCAAAGGAGGGGAGGGAATGGGTGGCCCTACAGCCCCCCCCCTGGCACGGGGCCACACACAGCACAGCGAGAAGAGAACCCCCCTCCCTTCGTCCCCAGCTGGCACAGTGCGGCAGCGGCCGCAGGAGGGGGATGAATACCGACCCCAAGCCCTGCAAACCCAACGGCAGCAGCGGGGCCTGGGATGGCTCCAGGAGAACAGAGGAGCACAGAGAGGGCTGGACGAGCGCCCGGGGACCGACGGGATTAAATGCCAACCCCAGCTGCCAGCGGGGCCCCCGAGAGCACCCACCCCAATATGGGGCACGGGGCTGACAGCACAGCCCAGAGCTCGGGGATGCTGTGACACAGCTGTCACCAACACCCCCCACCGCTGAAAGCCCCTATACCACCACCCAGCTCAGCTCCCCCCTCCCAGCATTCAGGGTCCCTCATCCCATGGGAAGGGGGGGAGTGCACCCAAGGGGGTGATATCCCTTAGCAAGTGGGGGGGCTCGGGAGGGTTTGGGGGCACAGCAGGAGAGAGAAAAGGGCAGATAAAGGCTCAAAGAGGAAGCCGGGACGGGGCGGGGGGGGGGGGGGGGGGAAGTTGAGCAACACCGGCACCATTTCGCGGCCACTTCTGATTTCCAGCCGTGCCCACCCCCACCCAGCACTGCGAGGGGACCCCCTGGGGGTGCACACCCCAAAGCACACCCCCATCTGAGGGGGCTGCACTGCCCGCCCTCCCCCCAAGCTCCCCTCCGTGCACAGCCCCATAGACCCTCCCCAACCCCCACCCCAAAGCCGCAAGAAGGGATGAGGGTACGGGGTGGGGGGGGGGGGGTGGGGAAACCTTACCGGCAGCCGTCCCGCCGAGTCCGATCGGAGCGTCCTGAGCTGGGGGGGTCCCTGCGGGGTGGCGTAGGGCCGGGGAGGGTACGGACGGCCGCAGCAGGAGCTGGGCACCGGGGGGCTACCCAAAACCGCAGCCCCCCCCGGCTCCGCCGATCCCATCGCCGCTTTCTTCGGAGGGCGGTGGTGGGGAGCGGGGGGCAGGAGGGCCGCGCCCCCCCCCGCAGCGGGAGACAGCCCCCGGGGCAGCCGCAGCATGGCGAGGTGCGTGCCGAGAGCCCGGCCCCCGGGGTGGGGGGGGGGGGGGACGGGGGACAAAACACCGGTGGGGGTGTGGGGGGGGGGGGGTCACAACCTCCCCGGCGGCATTTTGGGGCTGGGGGGGCCGCTGGGAGCGGAGAAAGAGCAGCCCGGAAAGTCGAAAGGGAGAGAGGCGGGGCGGGGGGGGGCCGGCGGCAGAACCGGACGGAAAAGGCGCGTTCTGCCCCAAAATCGCCCGCGCTCGGCCCGGATGGGGCCGGTAAGGCCCGGAGCTACGGGAGCGGCCCGGTGAGAGGCGCGGTTCGGTACCACCCCCCCTCCCGGCCCCCTCCTTCATTGTCCTTTTCCTTCACTTTCTTTTTTTTTCTTTCTTTTTTTTTTTTTTTTTCCCTTCCTCTCTTTAAGCGCCAAACGCCGTGCCGCGAAATTCGGATTTCCCGCGGAAAATGCCGCGCGCTCATTGGCTATCGTTGCCAGAGCCCCGCCCTCCGGTAGCCCGCGGCGCCGGGCGGGGAGGGGCCTTAAAGGGGCCGCGCAGAGAAGGAGGGGCAGGGACACGTCGTATGCAAATCAGGGGGCGGGACCTCGTTAGCACCACCTGCTCGGGGTCTGTGGAAGGAAATGGGGGTCGGAACCGCCCCTGAATTATCCTTTTTTCCTTTGGTTTAAGGATCCCCCCCCCCCCCCCCCCCCAACATCCAGTGAGTTCCTGCCCGGGGGTTGCACACCCCCCGCCCATCCCAAACGCAGCGCAGGGGTTGGGGGGAGCTGAGCAGGAGCCTCAGCATCGGGTCTGACCCCAGGATCCCAAATCTCAGTAGTTTTACCCCAGATTGACCCACAGTTTAATCCTGAGGCCACTCGACAACTAGATTCCTTCCATGCAATACGTTCTCCTCCTCATCCTCTTCTTCCTCCTCCTCCTCTTCCTCATCGCCTTCTCATCTCTGCACCCCACTTCCATGGTGGGGAAGCCCAGCCTTTGGCTGCTATCATTCATGTCCACTGAAGCTCTTTCTTGCAGATAAGCCACCTACAAGCACGGACACAAACACCTACCAGCACCACAGCCCCTGGTACAGCCAGGGGACCCACCTTAGGGGGACACCCAACATCTTGCTCTGATCCTCCAACCCGGAGCAGACATTTGTCTACAGCAGCCTTGGGACATTGGGGCAGCACACAAAGCCACCAAGCTGCCAGCACTGCGGGACACCTCGTCCCTCTGCCAGCAGCACGGCACGGCTTGGCAGCTCGGCTCACCCAGACCTCCTCCCCCGTCCCCCCATGGGGAGATGGCAACTGCTGCCAACTTCAGCCAAACCGGGGCCGTTTGGGGAGGTGTCAGCCCTCGGGATGGGGATGGGGGTGTGGGGAGGGCTGGGCTGGCAGGCTGTGCCCCTACCTCTGTACCCCACAGAGGGACCCCTCCAGCCCTTAAATCCCAGCTCAGAGGCTCCTGCTCCATCTCACCTTCAGCTGTTCATTTAGGGAATGCGTCATCATGGACAACAGCAAGGTGATGGAGGTCAGTCCCATCCCTGACATGAAGATGATGCAGAGAAGGGTGAGCACGAGGAAGGCCACAGGGAAGAAGTGGAAGATGTTCCAGCAGTGCTGCTGGGTGAGGAGGGGGCTGAGTGCCACCCCAAGTGAGGGTCACCAAAGGACCACAAAATATCCCGAATGGGATCCGCAGGGATCACCCAGTGCAGCTCCCGGCTCCACACGCAGCACCATCCGAAATCTAAACCGTGTCTCAGAGCGGCTCTTCCCTCTCCGCCCTGGAGACGGCAGCAGAGGGCTGAGAACTGCTCCGGAACGGCGGGGGAGAGGGAAGGGGCGGACGGACAGAAGGACGGAGGGATGGAGGGACAGAGGGACACAGAGATGGAAGGACAGAGGGATGGAGGGACACGAGAATGCAGGGATACAAGGACTGAGGGATGGAAGAATGGAGGGATGGAGGGACAGGGGGACGTAGAGATGGAAGGACACAGGGACACAGGGATTCAGGGACATGATAGAGGGATGGAAGGACAGAGAGATGGAAGGACAGAGGGACACAAAGATGCAGGATATGGGGATGGAAGGACAGAGGGACATAGCGATGCAGGTACACAGGGATGGAAGGACAGAGGGACGTAGGGATGCAGGTACAAAGGGATGGAAGGACAGAGGGACATAGGGATGCAGGTACACAGGGATGGAAGGACAGAGGGACATAGGGGTGCAGGTACACAGGGATGGAAGGACAGAGGGACATAGGGATGCAGGTACACAGGGATGGAAGGACAGAGGGATGCAGGGGTGTAGGGACACTGAGACACAATAATAGAGGGATGGAAAGCAGGAGAGATGGAAGGACCGAGGGACACAAAGTTGTGGTGACACGGGGATGGAAGGATAAAGGGACACAGGGATGGACACATAGGGATGGACACAAAGGGACACATGGAGGGATGGGGGGACTAAGGGACTCGGGGACTTGTAAATGCAGAGACAGGAGGAGGCAGTCAGAGAGGTGCAGGGACAGGGGGTGCACACATGGAAGGATGGAGGGACACGGGGATGGAGATGCTGAAGGCCACCTTCCTGCCTGGCTCGCCACATCCCTCACCTTCCAGAACAGCCAGAAACCTCTGTGCCAGTGGAGCACAGGGTAGGACAGGGGGACACATGGTCACCACCCCAGGGCACCAACTGGGTCCCCGTGAGCACAAAGCAGAACACCTGGTGGGTTCTCCAGCAGCTGATATGTGCAGCCTCCCTGCCCAGCTGGGAACACAAGGCTCATTGGGGCAATGCTGCTCCTACAAATGGAGCTGTGGGGTTTCACAGCCCCAGAAGAGATGGGGAAAAGGTGAAGGTGAGGGAAAGAGTGGTGGGGGTCACCATTTCCATGGGCTTCATGGTGTTGATCTAGGTGAGTGCAGACATGGCAAACTTGATGCTGGGGTGGTTAAGGAAATGGTCCAGGCTTATCTTGGAGATGAATTCCCAGCTGTCCCAGGGGTCCTGGAGGGAGGACACGGCAGGAAGCCTGGGGGTGTCCCCACATCCAATGGGCTGCAGACGTAGCCCCACACCCAACCCCATCGGTGGTGGCTGCAGTGGGGACAGGAGGAGGGATGGGAGTTGGAAGAGGCGGAGCAGCATCACGGAAGTGAAGGGGTTAATGTGCAGTCGGTCCCTCAAACTGGTCAGGCTCCAGTCTGGAGCCAGAGGGACGCTGGTGGAAAAGGACAGGGGATGTGGGACACGTGCCAGCACTCCCAGAGCCACGCTGCTCCAGTGTCACCAGGAGCATTCCCAGCCATCCCAGCAGCATCCTTCCCCTGTCCCAGTGTGCTTCCTGAAGTTGCAGATGGGGAAACTGAGGCACAGGGGAGCTCGGGGACACAAAGCCCTTTGTGGCCATTCCCAGCCCCACCACAGGGCCCACCGTCCCCATATACCCCCCCTCCCGAGTGCTCCCCATCCCTACATCCCACAGGGCCTTGCATGGTTCCCACTCCCTAGGATGATCATGGAGGGGGGGCAGTTTGGGTTACCCTGTGTGACCAAGGGGGCTTGAGCCCATCATAAAGCTCCATGTGCAATTAACCCCATTAATTAGCAGTAACGAACTTTCCTTTCTCTGCTCCAGCCTTCGCTTCCCCGGGGCTGCACGTGGGGTCCATTTGGTGGTCTTGGGGTGGGGGGGGGGGCTGAGGGGAAGGGGGCAGCTGGGGGGGGGGGCAGAGCTGGAGCCCCAAATACAGCAGTGGCCCCAAGTGCTTATGGGAGCGTAGCTGCCCCTGCTGGATGCACGTGTGCACGCGTGTGTGTGCGCTTGTTTGCACGCGTATGCATGCACGTGTGCATGAATGCATTGGGGCTGCATGCACGTGGAGGGGTGCACGCTTGTGGGGTGTGTGCGCCCCTATTCATGGGCTGTGCACGTCTGTGTGGGGTTCGTGCTCCTCATAAGGGCTGTGCACACATGTGGTGTTCGTGCTCCTATGAAGGGCGTGTGCACACGTGTGTGCTGTACTGCAGCTGCAGTGCATTCGTGCACGTATGTGCATGCACACGTGTGTGCCAGCGGAGCACGCTGGTGGCTGCTGCTCTGCTGCAGAGGGATGCATGCTTTTGCACGGGAAAAAGTGCACGCAAGCACACGTGAAAACACGACTGCATTAAAGGCGCACACACACACACACACACACACACACACACACACACAACCCCTCGTGCAAACCCACGCGTGTGAACCCCCCCCACGCCGTGCAGCTGCTCACGAGGCCACGCGTGTGCGTGTGCCGCGTCCCAGCGCTGCTGTGCTGGCTGGCTGCGGGCCGGGAGGCCTTGGCCGGGCCGGCAGAGGGAGGAGGAGGAGGGAAGTGCGGCTCAGACAGCGCGGCGCCAGCAAACACCTGCAAACAGCTCCGGGCACACAATGGCAAATACAGGTGGGGAACCGCCGGAGCGGCCCCGTCACGCCGCCGATTGCATCAGACTGCAGGCTGCCAGGAGCCGGCCCGGCCACGGCACCGCTCGGGGCCGCGTTCCCAGAGCCCCCCCCCCCTCCCCCCCCCCCCCCATCCCCCCTTTTTTTCATATATTTTGGTGCTCCGTTCCCATCCCCGACTCCCCGAGATGAAAGCAGAGCGCATCGCAGCGCCCGCGAGTTGTTGGGGTTGGGGGGGGGGGGGGGGGGGGGGGGTGTTGGCCAGAAATGTGCTCCTCCAGTCCGTCCCAACCCCCCGGTTGGGGGGAAATGGGGGGTTGGGGGGGGGGATGGGGGTATTTTTAACATTTTATTTTTTAAAATGGACCAAAAAATCGTGGTGCTTTTCCAAGTCTCCACGACTGGGGGGCCGTGGGGGGTTGCGGGGGGGGGGGGGGGCTGCCACCCGACCCGGCCCCTCTCCTTCACCGCTGTCCCTCTCAGGGCTCAGAGCTGTGGGGAGGAGGGGTTCTCTCCCATCCCACTCGTTGCCGTTTTCCAGCTGCACTGTCAGAAATGAGGGCCCTCTGTGCCTCCAGCCACAGTGACATAGGGGTGTCCCCAACCCACCCCCCCCTCTATACACACACACAAACACTCCAGTGCACCCAGAGCTCTGGGGCACACCAATACCTCTCAGGGGCTGTGTGTGTGACAGTCACCCCCATCCCATTTTCAGCGTGCTTCTCCCACCCAGCTCAACCTCTCCAGTCCCAGTGCCCGGGAGCGGGGGGGGGGGGGGGGTAAACACGGGGACATCCCCCCCCCACCCCCACTTAGCTTTTCCTCCCAGCTCAAAGCGAGCAGGAATGGCTGGAGCCTATATTTAGCCGTCAGTGCAAGGCCAGCCCAGTTCCCAGCAGCGGTTTTCAGTGGGACACCCGCAGCTCTGTGTCACCCCATGTCACCCTGCGTCACCCCACCCATAGCTGCTGCTGGCAAGATGCTGCCGGGGGACACGAAGCTCGTGGGAAGAGCTCTGTGCCTCCCCCAGCCCCTGTGCCTTCCTCCTCCTCTTCCTCGCTCCAGCTCACCTGGAGGCCACCAGCCACAAGGACACCCAGGTGCCACCAAGAGAATGCCAGCACTGTTCCCAGGAGCAGAGGATGACATTGCAATGGTTTGGGGGGGGATATTTGGGCAGCAGAGCCCAAGCCCTCCCCAGAGAGCAGGATTTAGGATTGAGCCCAGCTGTGCTGCAGCCACCCCACAGCTGAGCCAGCCCCAGGCTTGGGTCACATCTGCTTCGGGGGGGAGGCTGGAGGGAATTAATCCGGGGAATGGAGGCATTTCAGCTCCAAGCATCCCCCATCACCTCCTGAGGGACCAGGACAGATGTGGGGCACCCCCAACATCCCCCCCCCCCCCCACCATGGAATGGCACAGCTCTGAGCAGCCCTAATCAGAAGCAGCTGCATCCATGAGCATCCCTTTCTTTTTTTTGGGGGGGGTCACACAGTCCCCCCCACCCCAGAGCAGCATCTCCATTATACCTTAGCATGGAGATGTAGCAGCACTGTTATGGAGGGGGGGAAGGCAAAAGACCCAGAAAAGCCCCCCCCCCCCCCAGCAGCACCCCCACTGCTCCTCAGGGCTCAGCAATGCTTTGGGGGGGGGGGGGGGGGGAAGAACCTCCACAGCTTCCATATCAGATAAGGAGAGCAGCACCCAAAATAGCTGGCAGACACCTCCGCGGGGAGACAGCAGCCGGGGGTTAATTCCTCCCATACCTGAGCTGACATTTCAAAGCTATTAAACAATTAATGAGATTCCTAACGTAACCCTAGAAGTTACGATCCTGTGGCAGAGGGGTTTGGCCAAGGAAGGGGGGGGGGAAAATGAAGTGAGGGGGGGGGGGTTGTTGAAAAAGCACGGGCACCGAGACAAGGTTTTATTACATAAAAAACAGTAACTTTTATAAAAAGTTTATAAAGCAAATACAAGGCATGTCCGCAGAAATTCACCTTCCTGCACAAAAGGTACAAACGTTATACTCTAGTATAGAGCTCCACAATACACGAGGCCGTGGCCCCAGAGTTTGGTTCGCATCCGAAGACCACCCACCCCCCCCCCCGCCCCCTCCCCACAAACACCGCCCTCAACCCACCCCATCCCCCTCCCTCCATATTCATCCCCCCCCCCCCCCCGCCCCCACCCCGCGTTAACCACCTTTACAAAGGACTCGCTCACTATAATCCAAAAATATACAGACAACAGCATCTTCACCAGCCTA